>VSWD01000010.1:73160988-74444294 GCA_033119305.1 Pinctada imbricata
AAAAAAGGAATGCAATGTTGTTTTCTAGAAAAAAATAATATAGATAGCACAAAAGAGGTGAAAACAACCACGTTCACTATTCAGACAATGTCGGATCAGCCCAACATATATATATATATATATATATATATACATGTATTAAACTTTCAAAGCTATGTCTTTTACACTTACAGGTATTGTTACGGCAGCCCAGACACAAGTCCTGGGAAATGGACGAGGTATCAAAAAGTCTCGACAGCTTGACAGAAAACATCAATGAGTATATCGTGGAGGAATGCGATGAGACCGCAGAGGAAATTAAATTGATGCTGGCCAAATTATCACGTGATCAGAGACGAGAAGTGGTGTGCAAAGGAATAACTTTATCCGATAAAAAACAGACAGCGTTCTTCAGAAGCTGTATTGAAGGGAATCTTGGACTTGTAGAATATTTCATAACCGAATGTGATGCCGATTTGGAAGAAAAATGTCCCTATACAGTAGTGGAAGACAACAATTCTACTCACGAAGTCCCGCCAATCTGGGTGGCGGCCATTACAGGGCAACTCGAATTAGCCAAAATATTACTAAAGTACGGAGCAGACGTAAATGGTATGTCGGATAGTAATTCCACTGCCTTACGTGCATCTTGTTACAAATGTAACCTAGAGATGGTCGAATATCTTATCTCTGAAGGCGCAAACGTCAATATTCCAAATCGCTATGGGTGTTCATGTCTCATGAATGCGGTAGAAAGTACAGAAATTGTCAAGTACTTGGTCGAACACGGAGCAGATATCAATGCTAGAGAAAACGGCAAGTTACAGTTGACGGCCGTACATTATGCTATTCACAACAATAATATGGATGCATTGAAGTTAATCGTTGAAGCCGGGGCAGACTTAACGATACGAGACAAAGACGGGAATATCCCTCTCATCTCAGCAGCCTTGTTTTCTCAGGATAACATGGTCAACTTCTTACGCGAACAAGATGGCACATCCATGGCGGACGTGATGAAAGCATATGAACTTTTAGCATGCGCAGAATTCGATGACGGCAAAGCTAGTGGGATTAACTTTCTTATAAAGGCTCTGGAAATTCAGAGAGACGAGGGACTACCCTCGAAAGACGTCAACATAGAAGGTTTCAAGAATTTATTGCACAAAACCACCGTTCCCTTAAGTTTGGAAGATACTCGTAGTTTGCCATGTGATGAGCAGTCTGCGCATGTCATGGCGGTGGTCATAAAGTCACGTTACTTCCCGCCACTTCATTACGAGTTCCTATACAGCATGCTCCAATATGCAGCATCGCGACAAAAGGAGAGGGCATATCGGGAAGCTTTCTCAATATTTAGGTACGCGTATGACAGATTTCTAGAGAAAAGAAAATGGCTTCACGACAACGCAATATACGCCGTTGCTATGGTAACAGTGACGTCGATGGAGATAGTCAACGTTGACCAACGTACGGTACTACCCGACCTTTGTAGGGTCTTTCGTTTGCTTTTTACTCAAATAAGACAAAGTATGTCCGAGGGCAAGCATGTGAAAAACGACGAGAAAAGGAAAAACTTTGACTTCTTACTGGGCATATCCCTCTACTTAATTAAACTTCTGTCACATTCAGATTCCGAATTAACGGCGCCGTTTTTGGACGACCTCCCACGACTGATAGCTCTTGATCCGAGATTCTCAAAAGGCAATACACTTCTACACGCTTTGGTTAGCGAATATTTTTTCAACAAAGTAGAATATGTGAAAAAATCGAAGCATTCCCCCTTGATGGACTTCAACACGATAAAGCTTCTTCTAACGAATGGAGCTAACGCGGATGCCAAGAACCATGATGGGAAAACCGCATTACATAAGTTAGTGAACGAGTACAGAGAGAAGAGAGAATTTGATAAAGACTTTTTTAAGGAACTAGTCCTTTTGTTCCTTAATAATGATGCCCACATTGACGTCAGGGATAAATGGACGACAAACTGTCTTCTTGCAATTCGCGATTGTCGTCTGCAGCTACAGGAACTTAATTACAGATCTTTAAAATGTTTATCAACCAACGTCATTATAGAAAATGAAATTCCGTACGAAGATATCTTGCCTTCAGTACTTATACCATTCATAGAACTTCATTTACCATGTAAATCTAAAGTAAGGCCAGTGGTGAAGAAATTTAGGGACATGCGCGGGCGACATGCGCCTTTCTAATGACTATGTCTCTCTGTGTTTGCAATGCACATGTGAATAAACCTATTGTTAATGACGAGCAAATGGCGCCAAGAAAACCCATTCTTTTTACAAAATCGGTGACAGGGTTGTATGTCCTTAATCTTCGAGGAATGGCTAATTATGCATGTTTAACAGAACGGCGATCCGCAATAATATTCACCTCTACATTTACAAACGTTGACTAGAGAGAGAACGGGAAGGGACAGGGTGTCATTGATAATTGTTAAGACAAAAGTGAATCGAAAGGACATTACTAGAGTGAATTTACGGTCTATTCTATATATGGTGTTTCTTTTTCGTTCTCTTCTACTGTTTTATTGTTACCAGGTGAATCGTTCCTTGTTTTCACTTGGTAGCGTAGTCATTGTTACTGAGGTCATGCCATACGAATTGCGATACTTACACCAGTACTGTAAGCTATACAAATTGTCCTAAAGGCAGATTATTATATTCTCAGGGGGTACAATCAACAGTAATCATATTTCACAGCCTTCAGTGGCCCATTGCCTAATTCATCAAGGCATTATTATTTAAACCAGAACTAATTTTCTAAAGGAGAGAGACAGGAATGCCATAAAATAAGTACAACGAAATTTGGAAGCACGTTCATCTAACCAAAATATGGCTTAAGTGAGCCTACAGAGTCCAATGTTATCCAATATGCAAGTGTGCTGTTGATAAAACCAAGTTTGGTATAGGCTCTTTAAATGGTCTGAACATATTTCTCAGGGGAGATTCTACATGTTCTTTCTCATATACTCTCCATTCATACTTCATTTTCTTTGTCAGATTCAATATGTATCCAATATGCGATTATGTATGTGAACTATAGTGTAATGCAGTACTGTAAATGTATTTATTTAAGCGTAACCATATTTTAATGGAAACTCGGCAAAAAATGGGCAATTTCATATATTGGCTTAATCATGAGTTGGCGCACTTGACTTAATTTCCTTAATACATTTGAACAAGTAATCTACTAGGATTACATGATTTAGAGTAGTATTAATAGCACAGATTCTGCTAAAATATAAATCCCATTAGAGTTTTAAAAGTACACATACAGTATGGTTACGAGTGTCCATGGAAATGTAAACACAGCAGCGGGCAGTGACCTTTTGTAAAGCCACTGCACCATACAGCAAAACTATACTTATCACACATGCTCTGGCAAGTGTGTATTTAGCTGTACACAAGATGTTGCACATCATCACCATGGTGCCCCCCTACATGGTCAGTTGAACATTGAGGGGAGCGACAGATTTAAGTGATTACTTCTGAAGTTGTAGTGACCAAAGGTAACAAAATGAATTAAACAATGTTTTTATTTTAATTTGTAAAAATTTTATGTGATCAATTAATAAATGCAACAATACAGTATACTTTGTAGATTATGATTTCTTTTTGAAGAAAGCACTTATGGATGGTTGCTTTGGATCTTCTTTCTTTTTCTTGTCCTACAAAAAGATAAAACAATGATGTAAAAACACTGATGATGCATGCAGCATAAAAGATATAGCATATTGTGTCTCTTGCTGTGTATGTCTGCTCTGTGTTTTCCCTTGGGGGCTGTTTTGTTGTGGGTGCTGCAATCAAGCCTTGTCAGAGGTCCGCTCCTTTATTTCAAAGAAGGTCAAAGTTCAAGGCCATTATCAAAAGTCCTACTACCAAATAAAAGTCCCTTATCATGGAGAATCTTTATATGGAATGAAGACCTATTCAATATGCTTAAACAAATACAATGTATACTCCAACTTAAAATAATTTGAAAAGTAGGTCAAAGCCCAAGGTAAAGATCACCAGATGGGTAAAAAGATGTACAGGGTTTTTGTTGTTTGTGATTGTTGTTTATTGCCACCTCAAAAATATAACTTGACTTGACAAGGTCTGAAGTCAAGGTCATGGTCACCAGATCAAGAGTCATCTTATGTAGAGAACAAATGTAAATGCAAAGAATAACCAAAATGATGAAAAGCAGGTATTATCCATTAGTAGCAATAGCTTTGCAGTCTGGCAAAAAGTAGGTCAAGGTCATATTTTGGTTTCAAAGGAAAAGGTCTTGTCACAAGCAGTACATAGGAACAAAAGAGCAGACCAAAACCTATAACATGTATAAGAACCTGGAATTTTTCATTCCAATGGCATAAAGTAAGTGATCTTGAAACTGAATTTTATCAGCAAGAACAGAACAAATGCACAGGTGTATCTGATTTCACTCCTATTTTCTGAAATACCAAAGACATATTGAAACTTTTTCATTAAGATTGAAATATGAAGTACATGTACCTGTTTTGGACTACAACTGTTTTCATAAGCCTTGAAGACCTAAAATGATAATTGGAACAATCTTTCATAAAATTACGGTATACTGTATTGTCATCAGTTCAAAATGCATAGAAATTATCAGCAGTTTCTATTCTTTCAGAGTAATAACTTATTTCAATTTTGAAACACCATGCTCAATTTGTGACGGTATCTAAAGTTAAAGTATTCTGACATCATATATTCCTTTAAACACGTCATCATATTTGTAGCCCTGTTTCCCTGAATTTTACACTGGTTTTCATCGAATTTGATGACTTCAAAATCCCTCAACGTCAGATACATGAACAAATGGAAAGATACTCTGTATTTTGAAAAGACCAAATTTGGCTATAAGATGGGATAAGAGCATGAACTTAAATCTGACAATTGAGTATCGAGTTATATACATGTGTTAATTAATCCACATGAACAGGGGAATCAAAGAACAAATATATGAAATAAGGCTCTACAATGATGTACCTTTTTCATGGCAGTCGAGGTGCCTGCGTCCAAGAACTCCTCTTTTGTCACCCACTTTAAAGCAGTTTTGGGATTGGATGGTAATTCCACCACTCCTTCATCAATGGTCATTTTTTGTACAAAGTATGTCTGATGAATATGTGAAAATATGTGCGTCACCTGAAAATGCAACAAACGAAGGAACAAGTGAATGTAATGCAAGTCCTTAAGAAATGTAAAACTGAACTGAAAATGAAACAATGCAAATTGAAAACACACATCACTCAGAGTATCACACAAGTACTTGTATGTGCAAATACTTTGGTGCAAACAAATTTTAGAGGAAACAATAGCATATACATGTAACTACATGTATGAATTTGTGCACTTGTTTCTTTTTGCATTCTGTTGCAGATAAACAATTTAGTATAGTCTTGAATTAGCTAACACTACACAGGGTTTACTCTAAAATATGAATTCACCTAAAATAATTACACCTGCAGTACTTCAAGGCCATGTACTTCAATTTCAGCTACATCAAATCAATGGGTAATGTCATTTTTCTTCAATGCTACATATATACATAGGAAACGAAAAACTAGAACTGCCTCAAAGGGACAAATTATATCCCTGTGGCATTTTCTTTTTTTGGAAACAGATCCATTTATGACATGACATTCAACTGTTCACATTGAATACTCTTATGCAAGGTCAGTATTCAAGGTCAAATATTTTGGAATGAAAATGTAGTACTTGTAACCTTACATCAGACAGTTCCAGTATTGTGTTGCAGGTGACTACTGAAAACCATATTTGAAATACATGTAAACAGCTTTTTTTCCTTTTTAAAAAGCTTACCAATTTATTGAGACCAAAACTTACAATTCTGAGACCTACAAACATAGGAATCCTGTCCTAAGAGCCTAAAACTTATGTGTTTTACCTCTCCAACTGTTCCTTCCAAAACTGTACTCAAAAGTTTACATGTAACACCACAAGCATCTCTTAACAAACAAATAGGTGTTTTGATATCCCCAAAGTTAGGGTCACGAACTAAGGATGGAAATTCCCACAGGCCTGCCAGCAAACCTTCCAAAAAGATAGAGAAGTATGTCTGAATAACAATTTAAGTACAAAGTATATACCAGTAGCTGTAGATATTGGATTTTTTTACATGTCTATTGAAATGATGGAAAGAAATATTTCCTGTTCCCATTTATCCCTATGAAGACTAGCTTGATATTGGATTTTTTTATTTACTCAGACCTGCCTACCCATTCTTAACAAAAGTGTAATAGTTTGATAAAAAAGTGTAATTTAGTGGAGTAAAGCATAATATGGCCAAATGATGGTCATTTTGAGAAAATGAACTCATCTTTTTGCCAAAATATCATTATCACATATCTTAATTTTTGAAAAAAGGAGATTTATTCAAACACTCAACTGAAAACGTATATTACACTTCTTCAATTTCATTTATGTATACGAGTCTAATTGTTTGCTTAAAAGATTGCGAAAAAAAGTTATTATTCTTGAAAGTGTGCTTGAGGCATAAAATTGAGCGGCAAATGCGTACAGCGTAATATTAGGTCAAAAATCGTAAAAATTAAGCCAAAATTATAAAAGTAGGCAGGTCTGTTTATTAAACTTTTGTTGATTGTTCACAATTTATTCTGTTCAAAATTTCTTTAAAGAAGATCTAAAATGATTTTCTATTTCATACAGAATTTATGAAATGAGATGTATTATTTTCACATCCAAAAGTCCTGACAAGGGGAATAAATCACATGAGTTTCATAAATACCATATGAAAAAGAAACATCATTTGAGTTAATTTTTATCACATGAAATACATTGTAATTGATCAAAATAACATCAAAGTGTTATAATTTTGACTTCATTTCTTGCAAAAACCGCTCCAACATTACCATTTCTACTTTGATGTCACAAACAATCTTGAGAGCTTGACCCAATGACAATGTGCCCAAAGTGTTATGAAGTATGTTATCATTATATTTAATTATGAAATTGCTATATGACCTATGTATCATGTCATAAACTCATTTCTCAAATGAGCTGAATGAAAAATGGAGAATCCAGAGGTGCTAAAATATGAACTTATCTGAAAAGTTTCTGTATCAGTCCCGATGAAAACATAAAGCTTTCCTGTTTCAATTCCTTAAAATAAATACATGTATACCTTTACTTGGTCGTTGAACTATGAGATACTTGTTACCACCAGAGCTGCATCTCTGACACACTATACAAACATCTGTTACTTCTTCCCTAGCTGCCTTTTTCTTCCCTTTTCTTGGGTAATTTTGTACACCTAAACTGAAATAACAATAGAACATGTACTACACAAAAACTAAACTTGCAAGAAAAGACTCAACTATACATTGTTTTACAGATTCTAAATAACTTCACCTTTACCTCTCTACTCCAAAATATTCACATAATGTAGACTCATCTTATCACTGTGTCATTGTATGCTTTTACCAATACGGAAGATCGCAAATACGTCTAACAAAGACTATATGAATGTTCTCACACTCTCTTCGATTGTTCTCCATTGTTATGACGTCATCAATTTACTTGGGCAGAAAAGGTGCCCAAGTTTTGAACAATGGTTTAGGTAGGTGATTAAATGAAAAATCAGAACGGACACGCTGCATGCGCTGCATTTGCGATCTTGCGTATTGAACATCCAAAATGATGAAAGACAACTATTGAAAACAGATTTCTTGATTATATAGTTTGGTGTGTCTGGATTCAGTAGTTTTGACACCTAATTCTCTGGATTTCACCGTGCAAATCTCTTAATTTATGCCGTCATCCAAAATTTCTGACAACTTCAATGCACAGATATTTTAAATAGTTTCAGAAGATAGTGCAAACATTCTACAAATGAAATATTTCAATCTAATTAAAATTAAGCTATCTTAATGCAATTCACAATATCTAACTAGAACTGCCAATAAGTGGACAAATTATACCCCCCCCCCCCCCCTGCTTTCAAATCTTCTTAACCTAAATTGCAATATAAACCCAAAGTCAAGATCAAGGTCACAAGGTCAAAAGTCATGATACCAAACTGTTGTACTCTTTGTTTTGAATGTTTGTATGCAATATGAAAGTCCTACCATTTATAGTATGAAAGAAATCTGCCTTCGAAACTTCTTAACCTAATTGCAATAAAGTCTGAAAGTCAGGGTCAAGATCAAAAGGAAAAAAAGCTAAAATCATGTGCTCTGAATGATCTTTGAGCTGGTGTTGTAGCAACAAAGAAAACATTAAGATAAGATGATATTTATTTACATGTAAAGTTGGCATGTGAGTATTATGAGTAACATGTAAACACAAGCACATTCCACTTTACTTAAGATGGTAGTCTCAGGGTAAAGGATGTAACTCAAAATTTGTCTCATGAACGTTTGTTGTCTAGCGTACATTACCATTGTTTGTTTTCATGACAAGCATCTGCATGACTTAATCATGACGTCATAATAAGGGAATTTCCCGCGCGGTGCACGGAGAAAACCGTTGCCCTCTATATAATTATCTATTTTCATCAGTATGCATTTCATGTGTTATTTCCTGAAATTGAGCATTACTTATAGATGAAGTATGTTTCCGAGATTTCTACATTTCTTCATTCTTTTGATATTTTCAGTATCTACATGAATCCTTGACCTACGGCATGTTTCATTCCGTAAATGTCAAAAGAGATCTGATGTTATTTGATAATTATGACCAGGATTCGATTTTATTTGAGCATGATTAGTGTAAATAGAGGACATTTAGCTTTATAAGATACCTTCGTTTGATAAGAAGTGCATATAGAAGAAAAAAATGTATCGTACTAGAAAGAGGGTAAATTGTCCGGCTCGGCAATCTGGGACGATTACTTTTTTTTATTTAGAAAAAAAATCGGGAAAATAATAAAGTAGTAAGAATTTCAAAAGGAGAGGTGTCGGTTTTAAAGAACTCGACTCAATCTTTACCCGCACATTGGACAGTCCATCCTTTTTTTCCTTCTCATTTTTTTTTTTCATTTTACTTTTTGTTCGGTTGCTTCCCGTGTTTAATTGGCATATCAACTGAGTCAAATGCATGAATTACGTCTAAATTCTGAAATAATGAGAACTGTTATTTATTCAAATTAATTTTACAATTTCACATAAGCATGTTAATAAAAAATGTGCCGACAAGACATACAATGCTAAGCTTATCATCGACGTAACATATCGCGACATTAAAAAAAGAATGGTTAGAAGTAACCTAATTGGCGCTAGCTCGGTAAAAATAGGTTCGATTTCCCTGTAATTTGCACAGATTTAAGATAGATAATTGATTCCTTTTCATTAGTTTTTTATTGAAATTAAATGATACGTTTTTTCATGAGCTATGTAAATGTGACAATTTTCGGAACTTCAGATAGGTACATGTTTATCCTTATTTTCTATAAAAATCGCTTCTAAAATATGTATGGTGATATTAAAAACATCAAAATTTTACTAAAAAAGAATAATGTACATATGTATTTATTATCTTTGAAATGCGAAGCTGATAATTAATAAATTTACAGGCTCATTGAATATCTGCCAACAAATTTCGTTACAAAGTCGCCATTTTCTGCATTGAACTGGGGACAAACTTTGTAGAGTTGAAATTGCGACCCATGCAAAACGTTTGGTTCGATTTCTTTCAAACTTTAGCAAAAGATGCATGACATCATAGTTAATTAATATTGCAATTATGAAGAAAATTGAATGTAGGGGGTATGGTGATACTACCACCTTAATGTTATATGGCTGTGAGTACAAAAGTTTATTTCAAAGAAAGTATAATGACCATATCAAGACTCCTCAAATATGCTTGGGTGAGTTGAGATATAAATTTTACCTTTCATCATAGTTTTCTTGTTCAGGAATACATAGGTTACAACCATCTACCACTGAAACAGAAACAATGAAACTTTATCATTCTTATAATCTTTTAGACTCCATCATTTTAAAACATACACAATGCAAAGAAAACACATGTTCCAATTTTGTTGATGGAGTCTTAGCAGCTTGCTAGACAAAAATTGACAACAAGAGGCCACATCGCTCACCTGAGTTGTAGACAAAAGAATGAAAGTGGACTATGTTGTGGAGGCCCTTAAGTACTTGCTTCCTGTAAGGTTTGGAGAAATTCTGTTAAGCGGCTGCAGTCAAAAATACGTCCACCAATCACAGCCTTTGACCAATTGGCACAAAAAACACAAACTTGATAGAGGACCATGAGTACATGTACTTACTTCCTGTAAAGTTTTGTGAAATTCTGTTGAGCAGTTACAGAGGAGAAGTCAAAAATGTATCAGCCAATCAGAGTCCTTGGCGGCCATATTTGTTGACCGATCTGCACAAAAACACAAACTTGGTAGAGGACATGGAGTGCTTGCTTCCTGTAAAGTTTTAAGAAATTCTTTGCAGCCATTGCAGAGGAGAAGTCGAAAATGTGTTAGCCAATCAAGCACTTGGCAGCCATATTTGTTGACCAAACAGCAAAACACAAAATTTGTAATGGATCTTGAGTACTTGCTTCCTCCAAGGTTTTATGAAATTCTGTTAAGTAGTTTCAGAGGAGAAGTCGAAAATAAATCAGCCAATCAGAGCCCTCAGTGGCCATATTTGTTGAGTGATCAGCACATACTTGATAGAGGACCTTGAGTACTTGCTTCCAGTAAGGTTTTGTGAAATTCTGTGCTGCGGTTGCAGAGGAGAAGTCAAAAATGTGTCAGCCAATCAGAGCCCTGGGTGGCCATATTTGCTGACCAATCAGCACAAACAAAAAGAACTTGGTAGGGGACCTTGAGTACTTGGTTCCTGTTAAGGTTTCGTGAAATTCTGTGCAGTGGTTGAAGAGAAGATGTCGAAAATGAGAAAAGTTTACGACGGACCGACAGACGGCGAGCTATAACTATAGCTCACTTGAGCTACTAGTATGCTCAAGTGAGTCAAAAACAGGAACAAGGCATTTTTTCATATTCAATCTGCATCAGTGTCAGAATGCAAGAACTACAGATTTTCAAGATCAGGTATCAATTGTTAAGGTGATCTGTTTACCTTTTATGACAATTCGTAAAAGCGTTTACATATAATTAAAACCATTTTATGGCGAGGGTATAATGAAATGACACACAAATTTACCCACTCACTAATTTTTCAAGATGAAAATATCATTGTAATATCAGTAATGTGCATGTCCAATTTGGACAATTCTAATTTCTGTTCTGAGAATTAAGATATATTTAAAGTTAAGATAACTTACAACACTCTATATCTGGTATCTCCTTTGGTTTGTTTACAACAAGCTTTGATGACGACTTTGTTTTCTGGATTTCTGTCTGAATAACATTATTATTGAAAGTCAGACGTATGAAATATCATTTTCTATACTTTTAATACAACTTTTGAATTTAATGTGCTTTCAAATCCAATTACATTGTAGAGTACCAGACTATAATGTTTCACATTGTACTTTAAAAAAAATTCTCAAGAGGAAAAGTAAAACAAATCAATATACATTATATAAAGCTATTTTAGCTTCTTTTTATCCCCCTGCAACTAGTAAAGTTATTGTTCGTGTATAAGTGAGTGTGTGTGTCACAAAATCCTTGTATACAGCCTAGAGGGTGCAGTTTTGAATATTTACATTACTAGTAGATTCCCCATGTTAAACGCCCGTTAGGCAACTAGAATTATATTCCAATAACTTGGGTTGCTATTGTGACGTCACGTTCAAGTTTTGCATGTAGGGAGAATTTACTAACGTTAAATTACATTTGACGCTGTTACAGGCAAAATGTGCAACGTGCTTGCAAATAAAAAAGAACAATAATTAGAATAAATGTAAATATAAGTAATGACTGTCTTACTTTTGGTGTTCATGGGTGTATTATTCTGGTTGGACACGTGCAAATTTTCCGAGAATCGCTTCGCGTTTCACGGAATTTCCACGTGACCAACCAGAATAATACACCCATGAACACCAAAAGTAAGACAGTCATTTCTTAATTGAATCTTAATCAAACTTCATACACTAATAGCTTATGACAAGAGGAAGAACCCTATTGATTTCCAAGGTCATAGGTCAAAGGTCAAGGTCACAGATTGGAAAAGGTCAAATCCTTGTATACAGCCTAGAGGGTGCATTTTTGATTGGATCTTAACCAAACTTCATAAACAGATAGCTTATGACAAGAGGATGAACCCTAGGGATTTTCAAGGTCATAGGTCAAGGTCATAGATAAGAAAAGGTCAAAATCCTTGTATACAGCCTAGAGCGTGCAGTTTTTACTGTATCTTAACCAAACTTCACACAATGATAGCTTATGGCAAGAGGAAGAACTCCATTGATTTTCAAGGTCATTAGTCAAAGGTCAAGGTCACAGATTGGAAATGGTCAACATCCTTATATACAGCCTAGAGGAAGTAGTTTTGTTTGGATTTTAACCAAAATTCATACACTGATGCTTATGACACAAAGAAGAACCTAAAATATTGTCAAGGTCATAGGTTAAAGGTCAAGGTCACAGATTGGAAATGGTCAAAATTCTTGTTATCAGCCTAGAGGAAGCAGTTTTGATTTGGTTAAGGATTTGATCTTAACCAAACTTCATAAACCAATTGCTTCTGACAAGAGAAAGAACCCTATTGATTTTCAAGGTCATACATGTAAGTCAAAATTCAAGATCATAAATTGGAAAAGGTCAAAATCCTTGTATACAGCCTGTAGGGTACAGTTTTGATTGGTTCTTAGCCAACCAAAAAACTGATAGCATATTCCAAGAGGAAGAACCCTATTGATTTCAAGGTCAAAGGTCAGGGTCACAGATTGGAAATGGACAAAATCCTTGTATACAGTCTAGAGGGTCAAGTTCACAGATTAGAAAAGGTCAAAATCCTTGTATACAGCCTAGAGGGAGAAGTTTTTAATTGATGTTAACCAAACTTCATAAACAGATTGCTTATGTCAAGAGGAAGAACTCTATTGATTTTTCACGGTCATATGTCAAAGGTAAAGGTCACAGATTGGAAAAGGTCAAAATCCTTGTATACAGCCTAGAGCGTGCAGTTTTGATTATATCTTAACCAAACTTCACACAATGATAGCTTATGACAAAACGAAGAAGTCTATTGATTTTCAAGGTCATTAGTCAAAGGTCAAGGTCACAGATTGGAAATGGTCAACATACCGCCTAAAGGGTGCAGTTTTGACTGGATCTTAATAAAACTTCTTACACTAATTGCATGCTTATGACAAAAGGAAGAACCCTTTTGAATTTCAACCTAGATTTTTGTGCAGAGTGAGGGAGTGAGAGGGATTGCTACGTTTTGCGTTGCCTAGGTTTTATTACATCTCAAAATCCAAAATCATAAGACAATTGTCCGATCTTGTTAAAATGCAAAAAATGTCCCGAGTCAACATATTTTGGCATTGTTTTTCATTATGACATCACTGTTAAGACATGCATTTCCATTGAGACGTAACTATGAAAAAAAAAGCGTAAAAATTGCCTACCTGAGGCATTTTTTGTCATTTTGTCATCCATTATGAATTTCGGCAAGTGGTCTATTGCTGATATTTTAATATGAGCAGAGTACCTGTATATAAGCCATACATATACTGCTAACAGGACATTTACTACAGTCTGGTGATTTAGGTGTACAGATAGTGGCACCTAGCTCCATGAGGCCTTGGTTAAAGTCTCCAGGACTTACTGGATCCACCAACTTGTTGGCATCAGACCTTAATATAAAATACAATTATATCAGTATGTATATACATGTATATATGTACTGGGGTTAGTATAATGCTTATAAAACATGTTCATAGTCCTATGCTTTTATTTGAACTAGAATGGCAGCACTCCAAGGATGCATGTGGTGGCTGTGAAACAATGTGACATCATTATAGGGCGACACCTAAAAGTGTGACAAGCCGACAACAGAAAAAAATTATCTCTACGTGTCACTATGCTTCACAGGTGACACAAAAATGGAAGAGCACTATTTTGATTTATACAAAAGTCTATTATTAAGATTTTTTGTAACTTGGAACAAAGTTTGTAATTCCACAGACTTCTTCCCTACTATTTGAGAGCATTTTTAATATGACCTCACCATATTTTATCCTGTACTGCAGCACTGGTACTGTCCGCTCCTATCACTCGCATTCTGCTTAGAACTCGAATCACATTACCATCCACCAGGCCTGTTGGCTTCAGAGAAGATTAACAATATTGTTATTGCAATATACCATTAATGACACATGTACTTTCGTAGTATAGTATATTGATTGGTCATCATGCTAATATTTACAGGGATAAAATTATCACAATTTCTATTTAATCAACTTCTTTACAGTCTTTCTGAACACTTATTCCAGCCACTAACCAAAAGATAAATTTTACCAGTTTTTTGTAAAGTTTCTTAAAGAATTTCTACTAGCCCAGCAAAAATTTTGGTAGCCTCGGGAGTTGGGATAATGAATTTTGGGAAAGACAGTCTTTAATGTACAAGCAAGATGTCCCAATGCTATGCATGCTTTTTTCAACAGACATTATCCATTGGGAAGATTATTGTTTTTTTCTCAAATTATGCCAATGTGAAACTGATATAACTGTATCTTTCAGAAAACAACTTTTTAAAACTGCTAAATCAGGGTCAAGATCATGAAGCATAGTCCTACTACTAAATGTGAGCACTTACATGTGCAATGGAGGTCAAAGGTCAAGGTCTTAATGGTCCCAAATGAAAATTGTTACATTGAGTTTTTATATTCAAACATTGAGTTTTGAAAAATAGGTCAAAATCCAAGGTAAAGTTCACCAGGTCAAAAGTTATGTGATAAAATTAAAAGACTCCTCTCATAACCATGATAAGGGCAAAATACAGTTAACGTGTTATAATATTTTACTACTATACAATTATGGACTTTTAACTCAGTGTATATGATGTAATATTGACCTATATGTACTATGAAAATATTGACCGGGGAAAACGAGGTCAATATATTCATATTTAGTCAATATCTCATCATACAAGTATATACTGATTTAAAAGTCCATAACTGTTATTCTATAATTTCATATATAATTCACAATAAATAACGACGCCATTTGCAGAAGAGTGTGGGATAATCTTGGTCTATTTTTAGACTGTGGTCATACTTGCCATTGTCCCGACCGGGACAAAAATTGTCCCGCATTTTCGACCAAAAAAATCTGTCCCAGCCGGGACATGGATAATCCCAATTTTTGGATGTTCCATTCAAATAAAAAAATTTTCGGCGTAATAATGATTATTCTGTGTCAATTTCAGTTGTTCTGTCTTTTCTTAAACTTTCATTGTTTATTTAAACATTACCAATTATCTACGCATTGTTTATTTAAACGTTACCAATTATCTACGCTATATACCCATGTACAGTAATCAGCCGGTGATCGATCTATGTTTTGATAGTAAGGTCGGCTGTCCCACAAACATCGCTAATACATGCATGTAGGCTTTCTCTTGTTGTTTTTTTTTTTTTTTTTTTTTTGCTCACGAAACAATTCGATCATTGAAATCACTTGAACTTCGTATTGCTTTATTGATACCATTAATGTAAGCCAAGATATAAATTTATTTTTATGAGAGGAAACAACATGATGTAAAACATGTAAACAAGATAAAAAATTAAAAAAAGAAAGAAAATACGGCAACCATGGAACACTTTGAAGTTATTATAATATGCTCTTTATTATTGTCACATAAAAAAAAATTCTTGATACTAATCAAAGTACGTTAGCTTAGTGTCATTTTCAATACACGAGTCGTTAAGTTATCAATTGTGTATTTCATTTAAATGGCCAACGTCAACGTTGCCTACAGCGCAGGTGTTTAATACTTATGTTAAGAAAGTTGTGAATATAAAATGTGAACAATGGAGTAAAAGACTTTTAAAACCTTCACAGAGAAAAGATATAAAGGGTAGACTTAGACAAGTTCGCTGAAGCGCCACATTTAGAAATGCATCGGCACAGGAGTCGTCTACGTAAACGGCACGCGTTAATAAGATTTAATTTTTTTTCTCTGATGTTCTTTCATTTGCAGAGGGCAATGATCTAATGCAATTTTGGATTGCAATATCTGAAGTTCAACCTCCTAAAAGTGTCCCTCTTTATGTCCCTCATTGGCGTTATATTTGTCCCGCTTTTTGATGATTTGTCCCTCTTTTTGTCCCTCTTTGCAATGACAAAACCTCGAAATATGGCAAGTATGTGTGGTATACAGTGATTTATCCCAGAGCATTGTTGACGTTATCAGCCAATCAGAGTCGCTATTTATAGTTTATAGAATAATTGTAGTTACTGACATTTTCCTTGGACTAGAAATTTTAATCAAAATGTTTATGGACAGACAGAAGGATGGGAAGACAGACAATGTCTACATGTATCCATAGATTGGGATTTCTTTGTAATCTGGCAAAAACATAAATAGAAGTAAATATGTAAATATACCTGATTATTTGCTATAGAAGCTATAGCACCAGCAGTGTACCTGCCTACACCTGGTAGTTCCTTCAGTAAGCTCTCTGCTGTTGTAGGCATTCTACCTTGGAAACTATTTACAACCTAGAGATATAGAATTTAATACTTGAAACATTAACTATACAGTTAAGCATTGGTAGTAATTCATCATAATCTTATGTATTGTTTTATATTTCAAGTTTTCAGTACCAGATTTGAAGATCTTTCTACCTGTTTGTCACTAATTTCATCTTTTTTTCACATGTATTAACCTTAGAACCATGAGAAAATCAAACTTGCAGAAAATGCACAGCCTTTACTTAAAATTTCTTAAGGTATTCCTTTGTAATTTATGAATTTTCTCGCTAAAAATAGTTTTAGGTTTTAGAACTAATTTGGTCATTTCTGCTTTCATCTGTCTTTTCTTTTGGCCTTCAGTGAGTCCAAAGCCAAATTTTTCTATTCTAATGTTAATGTAGACTATGTATCATGCAGTCAGATTTAGACCAAGTAATGCACGAGTCAAAAGGAACAACATACAAAATTCTTTTAATTTTTTTATCAGACCACAAACCTTAACAGCACCTTCGAACAACCGCCGACCTCTGGAGTAATAACCAAGCCCTGACCACATCTCATTCACTTCCTGAATAGGAATAAAATTACAGATTGCTTTTTCTTCTTTAATTTTTATAATTGGATACTTGTAGATAATGCATGTATTATAGCAAGCATTAGACCCTTTCATGATGAAGTTTATACAGAACACTTTTGTCTTTGTGTATGACGTTTCCTGTCAATGGTATGACCAAATAATCTCGCATACGACTTCAAACTGTTTTTGCATACACTGACATGTGATGACATCATTTTTTGTGCAGGGTAGAGATAATGTCAAAAGAAAAGTCAAATGTGATCCAAATGATTCATATTAAATGAATGCACTTACCTCTAGGTTTGCCTTGGCCAGATCTTCTACTGTTGGCCACTTCTAATGAAATACATGGTTTACAAAATATACAATTTTTACTATAAGCTGACATCTTATCCCTTAGGTTATATCAAGTACAGTAAATATATTTAAAACGCCTGTACAATTTTGATTTTACTTCTATAAATATGTAATAAGTAGAAATGATGATGCCACTTGTTGGGAAATTAAAAGCTGTAACTTGATAGTTACACATTTTGACTTGATAGTTACATATTTTGACTTGATAGTTACACATTTTGACAATGACACAAACCTCCATCCATTTGTTGTAATAACTTATCACCGTGGCAACCTGGGTCTGCTGTAACATGATCTCTGACACCCATACTGAAATATACAACAAGGATTCTTGAAATCTTCCAGTGAATTCGAAATGTCGGACATTTTGCATGGGATTTTCATTGGTCCAAATAATAGATATAAAGAATATTTTATCGGCAAAACCAATACATTTCATGAACTGTGTACAACACATAAAACAGAGATGAAAACATTTAATGGCAGTAATGTCATGAGAAAACTATATATACAGATATAAGAAATATCAAAGCCTTAACCCTTACAGTTCATGAAATATAACCCAGATTAAAGGTTTATAGACCATACACAGAAAATTGTAAGGGGGTATGCAGGACGATTCTGCGAAAATAATCCTGACGAGCATAAAAATCAGCTATTACTCCTTTCATGATTGTATGTGGATGCAAGTACATGTAGCAACACATCAAATTTATAAAATAAATGTGTTATTTCTTACCTGCATATGCTCTTTGATTTACATCTGGATTCTCTAGCTACAAAACACAATATATATGTACTTATATATCTATAACACTTCCATTTAAAATGGTATTTTCCGCACCCAAAACATAAATTAAGGACATCACAAAGAATATGTACATGAATAATTTAATGCTTCATCATATGATTATATATACCATGCAAGTGGAGAGCACATCAAAAGAAAAGATAATAGTAAATCTATTAAAATGAAATCTATTTTTAAAATGAAACAAAAAGTTCCATATGTTCTTACATTGTACATGCAATATCCTGAATTTGTTAAAATCAAAACTGCTGCCTCTGACAGTTCCATCTGAATAATTTTAATTCTAAAACATCTCTTATCGAAGGTATCTAAATTTGTTATACCCTTGTCAGTATCTCTATATAAAATCCCCATTGGAAAAATGCCTATAAATTTGAATATTTGACCAAGCGGTCAATATTTACATCAATATTGGCCCTAGGGCAATATTTCAAAAAATTGTTGACCGATAAACGGTACATCGTTTGTGACGTCACGTCATTGATGACACTATTAGCTTTACCTATTTTTCTGCGCTCTTTCTCTTATAAAAGATAAAACACCGCTAAAGACGGTATGGCCCGATTGCAAAGTAAGTTTTTGTCACTAACTGGGTCAAGGTCACTAGGTCAAATATTACAGCATACATTGAGAGGTCTTGTCAGAGGCAACCTACATGTATAACATAAAGTTTCCACTGCATGCAGTTCCTTAGATTTTGCTTAAACCAGGAACTTTAACCAAAGTCCAAGGTCATGGCCACTAGGTCCAATGTTACGGCATAAATTGAAAGGTCTCATCATGGCCAACCTAAATGTATAATATAAAGTTTCTACTGCAAACAGTTCCTTAGATTTTGCTTAAACCAGAAACTTTAACCAAAATCTTTAACTAGGTCAAAGTCCAAGGTCAAGGTCACTAGGTCCAATGTTACAGCATAAATTGAAAGGTCTGGTCATGGGCAACCTACATGTATAATGTAAAGTTTCTACTGCATACAGTTCCATAGATTTTGCTTAAACCAGGAACTTTAACCAAAATCTTTAACTAGGTCAAAGTCCAAGGTCAAGGTCACTAGGTCAAATGTTACGGCATAAATTGAAAGGTGACGGTGACAGACTTGTCTTGGGCAACCTTCATGTATAATATAAAGTTTCTACTGCATACAGTTCCTTAGATTTTGCCTCAACCAGAAACTTTAACCAAAATGTTGACGGCAGACGGACGGACAGACGGACGGACGGACAGACGGACATCGTCAATCCATAGACCGGAATTGCTTTGCAATCTGGCCAAAAATGAACGTAAACATGCCGGGCTTATCGGTTCGTTGCTGCAGTATTGATGTAAGGTATAACAAACCAATTATTGACTGGGAATTCGGGCAACATATGATTTGTTGGACCTTCAGACAAAATATAGCCCTCGGCCTTCGGCCTCAGGCAATATTTTTTCTTCAGGTCCAACAAATCATATATTGCCCTCATTCCAAGTCAATAATTGTATAATATGACCTGTTTTCTCCATGGCAAGTCCCTTTTGTTCTCTCTATACCACTTCAGCAAACTAGTTCTGAAAGTCTGAATCTCCTTCTCTACAAAATCATGAACACATGGTACAGGGTTTTCTTCTCTCTGGCCTCCTATAAAACATAACATAATTTATACATGTAGCCTGACATGTCTATAGTTCTCTTTGAGATAGTATTGTTAACCTTGACTAAATGTCCTTGTGTACTTTAGTATACCTGTACGAGTAGTGCTGTGCGATAAAACCAGTTTATGGGTACATTACAATATTTTCATCCCCAATACATATCACAATACCTTTTTCCAAAATACCAGTTCAAGCTAGACCGAGAACAGGCCAAAATTTTATTCTTGAGTTGGTACCAACTCAAGAATAAAATTTGACCTGTTCTCTTATTCTTGAGTTGGTACCAACTCAAGAATAAAATTTGGCTTGTTCTCGGTCTAGGTTCAAGTCTGTTGATAACAAATTATTAAAAAAGCCTATCTCGAACATTTCAGTCATTTTAACTAATAATTTCATTAAACAGCAATATTGCTATTTGCAATCAGTGTAGTGAGGAGGTTAAATATTCCAGTAGCATAAAACACATCTTGCATGTGTAGACATCACAGAAATGTTTTTGTCAGTTCTTGCTTAGACATAAAGCAAAATTTGTCTTTGAATTTTATTTTATTTTGTTTTAAAAATATCAATTATCCTAAAGTATTGAAATAAATCTTGATTCAAATTTGGCATAATATGCCAAATTTGCAATATATTACAATACGGTTTTCAGCTGCAATACCCTGCACTATGTACATGTACCACCTTGTTTATCTGAATATGAAATACTGCAGGAAAACACAAAATGCCTGGGTCGGGAAGATCATACATCAATATATGGATAAATCACAATACGGTGTTCCATGATATGCGTATCGATACATTGGGGCAATATCACAATATCCAGACCCATTTTTAACTCCGTTCAAACACATGAAAACACTCGGCAACTCTGTCGATTGAAAGCTTCGGGCTATCTGAAACATGTGACTTATTCGCCTTAGTGGAGACTTTAAAGATAAAGATGTCTTTGTTAAATAATCTTCCTCTGTTTGCTCCGAATAGTATGCAAATTGCACAATACATTACAGTATAATTGTCAATTTTCTGTAGTTCGTGGGAATTCTAGAGATACATGTATAGATCTCATGTTCGTTTTAAAAATTGAAAGCAGCGGCGAAAAACAAGTTTTCAAAATTCGTATCTAACACAATCTTAATTTACAAATTTGTATGAGAGGAGCGACCTGTTGTTATCAACGCTTAGGCACGGTCCATTTGATATTCTGGGGGGGGCTTGGGTTTTTTTTGAAAAAAATAATTTTGCTCTCAATTTTGATGAAAAAAATAAATTTGCTTATGGTGTGACAGAAAAAAATAATCTTGCTCTTACAAATAATCTGAATTTGAAGAATTACCATAAAATTTCGCTAAAATTCTCAAAAATTTTCCGGCTTGCTTCCCTCGCCACAGTTTTCAAATTGTATAAAAAATTTTTGGCTCGCTTTGCTCGCCATAGTTTTCTATCATATCATTATTTACTAATAGCAAAGTTCATATATTTGAAGATATCAAAATTTATACATGTTTGTGAATGAAGCATAACTTAAATATATTATCAATATTTATATATTGCTATTAATACACAGGGACGCAAATAAGCACTCGCCCACTCGCCAATGCGATTAAAAATTCAGTGTGGACTACCAAAAATGTTTTACTGATCGCCCACTTGGCGACTGTAAAATTTCCGATCATAATTGTTTTCTTGTTTCATAGTCACCGTAACTCACGTTGTGAAACAAAAACTCATGGATATTTGACACATTTTTGGTTCGCTTTCTCATGGAAAATGAATCGATCTCCCTTATTTCCTTGTAAAGGAGCAACCTCATTTTAGATCAGTGTACCAAAACCTCACCTAACGTTTCCAAAAGTGTGCAATGTCACTGTCTGGAGACGTAATATTTTTATACTAACTTTATAACTGGATTTACCTGCATTCATTGATTTATTTAAAGGTGCTTGAGATGACCGAAATCAAAACCCTACTTCGATATTTAAAATATAGAAACATCTAAAATCGTAAGTGAAATTTACGCGGAAATATTACTCAAACTAATTTGATGAAAGAATCGTTTTGGAAGAAACATGTAGAGAGTGCTGACCTCAAACTACTGACCATACGCGGAAATATTACTCAAACTAATTTGATGAAAGAATCGTTTTGGAAGAAACATGTAGAGAGTGCTGACCTCAAACTACTGACCATCTGCAATTATCGTTCAAAGTCGTCAAATAAACAGTCCATGTAGATCAACATGTACACCAGTCTCTCCTCTCATTTTTGGCGTTAATTTCATACTCGGTACACGTGTTCCTGTATGATGGCCATTACTTGATACGGGGAAGAAGAGAAGGGGGGAGGGGGGACTTAAATTTAAAAATATAAATTTAGATACAACGTTTTGATGTGGGCTAATTGTTTTTTATGTGGGTGCCTAAATTTTTTGACATGGGAGCCCACTTGGCCCCTGAAAATTTCAACGAATTTTCATCCCTGATACATGTTGCATTTATCCCATTATATATACAAATGTACTATAGAGTCTAATTTTATGTTCCTGTAAGCTTGGAGAACTTCAGTTATTCACAAATTTATAATTCTTAGTAACAATGAAAAATTTGTCTAGGAAACCTTCCCCTCAGACCCTCTTATACCTGTTATATACATAATGTACCTTATATAAAATATTGAGAATTGTTTTGTAAAATTTTTTTATCTCTGTTTAAAAGTGAATTGAATACTTGCATAAAAATAAACTAATAAAGTAATATATTTATATTCAGAGTTCTGAGTAAAAATATAAATAATTTCTATTGATAAAACACAAACATTCTTAATATGCGCATCACTTTGTTGAAAAAAATTTCCTTGCTCCAACTTTGCAAGAAAAAAATAATTTTGCCCCGGTCCGGGGCGAAAAAATAATCTTGCTCCGACAAAAAACCCAAGCCCCCCCCCCCCCCCCCCTGAATATCAAATGGACCATGCCTTATTAGATAATATCTGGATCAGAGTGGGTAGACTTTGTTTGCAAACCGTGACGTAAAAACGGCAGGTATAGTAACTATTTTATAGTAACTATTTTACGCTGGGCTTTTTTTTACCAGCAGTTATGGATAGTGATCTGTTATATTCATGTGATATTGCACAAGACCTTGTGACAACAGTAAAATAGACATGCAGCAACTCAGTAAGGCACACAGTGCAATTATTAAGTAAGTAAGTAAGTAATCTTTATTTAGAGTCGGATATATATATACAGATAACAGATAACATAAGCTCTGTAGAGCTTTTTAACCGACTATTTCATTATTCGATGGACTTGCAGCTGAATCAGATTCAACAGCAGAAGCAATGATTATTGACCTCGTTTATACCTTTCTGACAAGTTTTCCTCTTTACCATAACTTTTAGTGTTTGTGACAGCTCGTACCAAGGTAAATTTTTCATAAAATTGAAGTTACGAAATTTATTAGCTACTTTCACTTTTTGACATTCTGGCGGGTAATGGAACTGTAGTTTTATCTACCATACCCGTAATTTTTTTTTTTCTTTATTTTTTAGTTCTTTCCCCTTTAAGAATCTTTCTATTTCTTATTTTCATTTTTAAAGTCTTATCTATCTAGCAAACATAAGCATGGGCGGATCCAGGATTTCTTTTAGGGGTGGTGTGAACGAACTTTTCTTCCGCATAATATTTCTTCCTTCTGGAAGATTTATTATTATAACGAAAATTCCCAGGACTTTTTATCATAGAATATTTTTTCCTTGTTCATAATACTTTTTCCGCAGTCCTTTGGGTAAGTGAAAAAAGAGTAAAACATCAACAATTTTCATAACAATTTTTTTCCGTCTATATTGACAGAGACGTTGATATGAAAACTGTTGATGTTTTGCTCTTTTTCACTTACTCAAAGGACTGCTTTCTCTTCAAAACAGAAGAAATACTATATGTGGGTATCACGTATAATTATCTTTCTGTATTATGCTTCAAACACATAAATGACTGATTTACGGATATTCTCTCATAATTCAAACATTTCAATGATTACAGTAACATGTTTAGCTTACAGGAATAAATATTACAGAACAAAGGAATCACATTTTCAAGGTATACACTATATGATTTTAAAAATTTATTATTTATTACTCTGAATTCTATTTGTAAATAAGTTCAATCATTACAATATTTTTACAATGACAATTATTATGCACATATATTAAATCCTTATTGGATTTTTGTTATGCAAGATTTTTCCATTGTACTAGTATCAGAACATATATTATGAACATTAAAATAATCCAGGTGGAATTTTTGTTATGTAATATGTTTTCCATGGTATGAGAACTATTGTTATGATCATGGAAAATTCATTACATAATAAAATTTCCTTTCGGAATTTTTGATACATAATATAAGTTCTTGGGAAAAAAAATTATAGGATAAAATTTCCAAGGAATAAATATTATGCTGGAAGATATATTTCATCACAGATTAAGATTGTCAGTTCTGTCTCTAATTAAAATGACTGCTGAGCAAAAAGCTTTTTAATAGCAATTCTCTATAAGGACCAAAAGAATTTCAATAGCACGTGGAAATGACATGTCACCATATTTGTACAGTCGATAGCACTGTCGGAATAATCGGACTTTTTTCTTGTTTAAAATTGTTGTAGGTTTTGTATCTCTTCAGAAGGAGAATACAAGGTGCTTGTGATTTAAGAATCTGATTTAAAAAATCTCGAGGCTTGCTTTAGGAGGGCCTTCCTTTTACTTTCTAATGCCAAAATGTTCCAACACAGCGGTCCTCGACACTGAGTTATCTCCACCACATCGCTATCCGTATACAACAAATGGCAAGTCAGAGAATTGGAATGAAATCCTCTATTCGTGTCTTTTTGAGTTTCATTACTCTTCTACTTGTTTATTGACCAAGATGTTATGTGAAATTGTATTAATGTACATGGGTTGTACATAATAAAAATCTATGTATTAAAATCTGGCAAGCGGAAGCAAGTCTGAGAAAATTTTTGGAATGCTGACGGCAAAATGTTATCAAAATGAAAGATTTCCAACACAAATTCATGTTATATATTTTTCAAATATTATGACAACAAAAGGTAATCGGGACTTAATCTTATAAAATATGTGTATTTATCAAAAATTTAACTATGCTTCGAAAATTCCAGGGGGGGGGGGGTCCACCCCACTCCCCCTCTGGATCTGTGATTGCTAGGCTTCTCTTGATTCAATATATTCACGTTTCCTTCTTTTCTTATACTAGTATATAAACTTAACAACTTTTTAACAGTATATGTATAATTTCATTGCAAAATTAGTTTTTGATTATTCCCTTCTCTATGCAAAATTGTCAATAAGACAAAAAGTCTGTAACATAAAGTAATGAAAAATGTTAAGTAGATTTAATTGTAGTTTCTGATTTTCATTGTATCTTAATTAGTTTTTCCCCCAATAACTGCTAGGCTTTGTAGTTTTATATATCCACAGGCACCACAATATAGTACATACTTCAACACAGAGTTCTTCAGTTTCATTTTCACCACTGTGACAATCTGCACTATATATATTTCATCCAAGTCAAATTCACCACATTTTGCTTTATATTGCACAAGAGTAGACTAAGTTATCTCTTACATCATACCCTTCAAAATTAAATTTATCTGCTTTTATTATGCTTAGAAATTTTGTTTCAGTGGCCTAAAAATGATTAGGATTCTATTGTTTAAGCATGATTACCATATGATAATATGGGGTACAGAAAGACTTTAGTCAGCTGGAATATTCTGTCTGCATTTTTCACAGCCAGAAAAAAATTCAAGTCCATGCAGTTCAGATTATTATCAATAAAGTCAAAATCTACAGCATATGCATGATATAGAATTTTTTTTTCAGAATATTTTTTGTACAAAAATTGAGCAGGAATTTCTGTTTGAAAAGTATTCCTGCCTTCCCCCTAAAAATAAAATGGTTGCTCCCTATAAAGACTCTTTGTTCAAAAATCGCATGATGTTTAGTCAACATAATTTGCACAATTTTCACTCAATCCTTTTTAAGAATGCATTTTCTTCTAGAAATTACCATACTTGACTTTACCAACTGATATCTGAAATTATCCTTCAAAGAAATGCAGGGTAGATTGTTGCATCAAGCACTGAAACAGGTCAAATCACTAAATATAACCACACAATTAAAGTTATCGTATCTTTTTAATTTTCAGAGGTTCAAATATAGTTACAGTTAGACCATATTATAAATCCATTTATCAATAAATTACAATATATAGGATCAACAAAGGTATAACAATATAAACAGTTACAATCATATCACATCAGAAGAAGTTAGGGTGCTTAATATCAAAAGATTAACAAGTAAATGTTTGCACAGAAAAAAAGGAAACAACCAAGAAAGTCATGCAATGCACTAATGAATGCCAATCATATAGTATATAGACTGTGTGTGCATATTGAAAATTATAATAAAAATATGGAGACCCTTCTATAGTAGAGGATAAACAATACATTACTACGTAGTGACTCAATAGTGAGTAAAAATATGCTAGAGTGGTTAATGCTCTCCATGAAGATTGATATGAATTTTTGTTGGAAAGAGGGAACTGACAAATGACAAAACAAAAGATAGCACTATGATGGACTGTTTTACATGTACATGAATATATTCTTTCTTTGGAAAATCTTTAGAGCCTTTCTATAAATCTATAATTAAACACCTTTTAATATCTACTTCTTTATATACCCAGTAGAACTGGAACAAAAAGAAAACCTTAAGATGCTATTCATGTATATTTGAAATTGATAATATTTATCTCTCAAAAGGTACAGGCGCCAAATTTTTATTTTCATGAAATACTGGTGTCCTGTACAATCTAATACAATGTACCTTCAAAATAATTTCCCCACTTGATACACAATTTTAATATGTCTCAATATATAGTTTTTACATATAAAATGTTGAAGCAGATGTGCTTTAAAGCTGAAGAGACAAGATGTTTTAAACTTTTCAAAAGAAAGGAAAATTAAGTACGGTAAATTCATGGGATAACTGCAACAACTGGATTATGAAAGTATTTTCTTCATGACCTACCTTAACCAGGCACAAAATTCACTGATACTCAAAATATTCCATAAGATGCAAAAATAAATTCACTGTTGACAAATGACACAAGTGGATCAAATCCTTAAATATTGAATAGCTGATCCACTAATGTTCTGCAGCAAGATCCAACTGATATTTCATAATAATTGTTTATCTTATAGAAATACACAAAACAAGAAGAGTCCAAATGGAAAGAATATCCATCAAACTTTCATGGTTGTCTATGGTGAAATTATCACTTTTGACCTTGATGACATCCCCCAAATGCCCAAGGTCACTTTGACCTGAGGGTTCAAAAACAGAAGAGCAAGTGATGTAACATTGGTATGCTTTCTTCAACTTTGTTAAAAGGGTCATAATGAATTGGTAACCAGACTTGTCAGAATGACAACATAGCTCGCCGGTGGCAACCATATGTAAATTGCAACAACAACAATAAAAAAGGTCTTATCACAAGAATGCACATGTGAAATATCAAAGCCCTTTCACTAACCATTCAAAAAATATGGCCAAGGTTAAAGTTTTTCAAAAGTAGGTCAATCATCTCCAAGGTCAAGGTCACAAGGTCAAAAATTTTGGTATCCATGGAAAGGTCTTGTCACAAGGAATACACATGTGAAATATCAAAGCCCTATCACTTACCATTCCAAAAATATGGCCAAGGTTAAAGTTTTTCAAAAGTAGGTCAATCATCTCCAAGGTCAAGGTCACAAGGTCAAAAATTTTGGTATCCATGGAAACGTCTTGTCACAAGGAATACACATGTGAAATATCAAAGCCCTATCACTTACCATTCCAAAAATATGACCAAGGTTAAAGTTTTTCAAAAGTAGGTCAATCTCCAAGGTCGAGGTCACAAGGTCAAAAATTTTGGTATCCATGGAAAGGTCTTGTCACAAGGAATACACATGTGAAATATCAAAGCCCTATCACTTACCATTCCAAAAATATGGCCAAGGTTAAAGTTTTTCAAAAGTAGGTCAATCTCCAAGGTCAAGGTCACAAGGTCAAAAATTTTGGTATCCATGGAAAGGTCTTGTCACAAGGAATACACATGTGAAATATCAAAGCCCTATCACTTACCATTCCAAAAATATGGCCAAGGTTAAAGTTTTTCAAAAGTAGGTCAATCTCCAAGGTCAAGGTCACAAGGTCAAAAATTTTGGTATCCATGGAAAGGTCTTGTCACAAGGAATACACATGTGAAATATCAAAGCCCTATCACTTACCATTCCAAAAATATGGCCAAGGTTAAAGTTTTTCAAAAGAAGGTCAATCTCCAAGGTCAAGGTCACAAGGTCAAAAATTTTGGTATCCATGGAAAGGTCTTGTCACAAGGAATGCACATGTGAAATATGAAAGCCCAATCTGTACTGGTTTAAAAGTTATAAGCAAGGTTAAAGTTTTTGTGCACGCGCACGCAGACGCCGACGCCGGGGGTATGACAATAGCTCTCCGGACATTCGTCCCGGCGAGCTAAAAAAGAAAATAAAGGAAATATGATTACACAAATAAAAAATTAAGTTGAATGGAAAAAAATGTACCATAAAAAAAGTGATTCAAAATAAATCAAGGAACAGTGACACGGAGATGATCACCCACTTCATATTGCAGAGAAAAATACATGTAGTTACTTACACAAACATGTATTACTAATCCATGCTACCACAAAACATTTCTTTCTAAAGGCACAGGTAGATGTATCATAAATATTTCTTTATAAGACTATTCCTACAAAAATACATTTATCAATGAGTATATCTTATCATTAATATATCTATTAAATTTTTTGGTAGAGATACTAAAATGAGAAATAATTTAAACTAGTGACTTTGGATGAAAATATACATGTGATTTCATCAATTAATCTCCTTAGATAAAGAAATACAAAATAGAAATTGCACACTATGTTAAATACTGATTCTTCTAAATTTTCCTTAAAAATGAAGAAAATCAAGTTGAAGAAAATTGCACTTATCAATTATTTTTTTCTACATTGCATGCAATTATCAAAGTCAATGAAAGTAGTATTTTTCAATATGATAGAATAAAGACTGAAGAAATTATCTCAGACAGTCAAAACAGTCTGTCAAATGAAAGGTAAATGTAGAATGCCATTTTCTATAAGTGGCATCTATGAACCCATGATAAACCAATATAATACAGAGTTCCTGAAAAGTATAAGTTTTTATCGGATTTGCCAAATAAAAAATGTTTGGTCCAATAAAAACTCACTTTAGGCCATACAAAATTAATGTTTAGTTTGACGGGCACTTTTTTAGAAAAAAAAGTGAGGGAGGCAGGTTTTTTTTTTTTTTTTTTTTTTTCAAACGTGAAATATGATGAATGTACATTTTTTGTAATTTATCTTTAACCAAATTTCTAATTCAAGTGTTTTGATGCTGAAAATACATTAAAACTTAAGTATAGTATGAAGTGGTAATGTTTAGTACATTGATTAACAAGATAACCCATAACAAGATAACCCAACGTCTTCCTGTAATATACTTATTGCATTTCCAAACCTGAAGTTTGCTAGATATTCTGTGATTTGGTCACACTTATTATATGTATCATATGACAGACGATGTCCTATGGCAGACCAGTATGAAGATGAAGACTAAATACATGAATGGTGTACATCTTATTTATGCTAAAAAGGATCACCAATCTCTAACCGTTGCCCTGTGTAAGGTTAAAACTTCAAATGACGTTAACATTTTGTGAACTACTTTCAGGTGCAACTAAGTGAGTGAAACTCGTAATTGTTGCTCAGTGCTTAGACCGAAAATTTGACCCTTGTCGTCGGCAAAAGAGTAGGGAAAATACAAAGAAACATGTCCAGGGATTGGGATGGCCCATTCTGATAGAAAATGGCCCATAAAATCGGCAACTCGCTGCGCCCTGGTGCCATTATTCTACGGCGTCCAATTTTTTGTTTTTTAAATCTATTAAAAGTTCTGTTCTTGTATCTACGTTGTAACGTAGATCTACACCAGGAGCAGTAATACAGAGATCACAGCTTTCTGTACATGGCCAGTCAGAACTCTAAGGCACAAAATTCTTCTGTTCACTGACAATTGAAAGGTCCTTTGCTATTTTGATACAATATTGATTTTTCTCCGACATCTGCGCCTGAGATTTAAATCTCCAACGTCCACTTACGTGTCTTATCTACGTTAAGGTACTTGTGTATGCGTTCGTCCGTAAAATTATCATGTCATTTTTTAAAAGTGGTCAGTCAATGGGTACAAATTGATGTAATAAAATTTGTACAAAATGTCTTCCCTAATATCAACAAAGCTGAAAATGAGGCTGCCCATCCGTGGACACAAAAAATTCAGGAAAGGTGCCTGAAAGTTTGGTCTTGGCTGTTCTGTGATCCATGCAAAAAATGTACTGTAAATTATTCATTGGAAATGGTCAAATTGGGAATCTCGCGACAAAAAAAAATGTGCTAACGTCTGATGCATAATGCATGCATATCATTTTTGGAATGGCCCTTTCGTGAGGAAAGATGGTCCATTGTTTTTGAGAATGGCCCATTAAAGTCCAAGCGGAAGGGACCGTCGTCCCATTGAGCAAGTTTGCCTTCCCGATCACAGCATGTCTGACAATATAGTTTGAATTTTAACAACGATTATACAAGGGTATCCTGATCGATTCGTCATCCCTTTTCACTGTCGGACTTGAGCAAGTTGTTTGCAAATTTGAATTTCTATCCCTCGGAAATTTTGAAGTATCTGCGATGTGCTTAGGGTTTAGTTGACTAGTTTATCCGAATCGAAATTAGGATCGTTTAGTATTTCTGCCCCTCCCCTCGATCCCGTCACCGGCGTTCCCGGCTGATCAATCTGACGTAAACTGTGAGTTCTAAACAAAAACGTTTTCAAATTTCTAATAAATTAGATAATTTAATAAAGAATAATGCTCTTGCAGATTATCACAACAGAGTCAAGTATCATTTTACCTTACGTTACCTCGTCCGTGATATGGAATATACGCGTGGTTGCGATTACCGTACAAACAACAATTGAATACGGCAGCTCGGGTAAATAATACTTTTTTATGTAAACAAGTATTGAGTTACAGCTTTACAATTTATATATTTAGTGAAGTAAAGAACATGTAAACAAACAATTTGTATTAGCACGACGATGTTCAATTGACTACTTTAAAATTATGGTAAAACACGCGATAAAAATCGGAAATGCGGCGGGTTTGTAGGCAATGCAGCGGTGCCCGTCAAACGAAATCTTAATTTTTTTTGGCCTTATACATGTATCTATTATTTGGACCAATAAAAAACCCAAATGTCTAACATTCCACGGAAGCTTTCAAGAACTCTAATAATAATAATTCAGCTCTGCACACCTCAAAGCAGAGCCACCACACTCTTCACCCTCCTTGAAACCATGGTTACGGTATAGATCATAAACTATATGAAAATGCACATTATACACAATAAACATCATAATTATGTGGTGTGGACGGTACAAGCATGAATGATATGCTTTAAGCTTGTAAACATGCAAAAAAAAAATAATAATAACATAAATTCAACAAGAAAAAAAAATAACTGAAAAAATTTCATAGATTATTATCACTAACACTTATTTGGATAAGCAGGCTGTATTCAACAATGCCAATAAAAATCTATGCTTTGTAAAGTGGAATAATAATGCAATTCTAATGATTGGTAATATAATTGAAATTGTACATTTCATTCTGAAATCAGATCTTTCTTCACTTCTTTCATCAGAGCTTTTTGCTAAAGCTGAACACTTCTTTATTTCATACCTGTACAGCGTTGCCCTAGCAAACAATTTCAAATAAATGAATTGAGATATTTTGTAATTTTCATGGTATAAGTACAAGTAAATTTAGGTGATTAAAGAAGAAAACCTCTCATCCTTTTGACTACCATTTCTCTAATTTTCTCTTTATAGTTGATTGTCACTAGGCTTAAGTTTTATGAATTAAAGCTGCTTAAAAATCAAAGGAACACTTATATAGTATCCTTTATCAAAGTATACACATTGACCAACTTCTTATTCTTCCTCAAAACAGTATCAATATGATCTGGGAAATATTTAATGAGTTACAATTTCTGTACCTAAAGAGGTAAAAATCCCTCCTCCCTACCCCACCACTTATTTAGCTTCATCACACAATATCTGTAGACCTTAGGGGACATACTTTATCTCTATTTATCACATAAGAAAATGGTGTGAAGGACAACTAAGTTGACTAATGTATCCTGTAAAAATTGTAAAAATGGTATTATGTTAGGTGTTTTTTTTTAACAGAAATCAAGATTTGAAAAGTAAAAAAAATCTTGTTTTTCCCTTTAAGATAAAAATTAACTCAAACCTAATTATTAATTTCTTGATAATTTTGCATAGAATACTGAGTGGATGCAATGCCAAAGCAGCACAAACATAACACCTAAAGCTTCACCAAATACTGTACATATAAGTTGTAAATCTAAGTATTAGCTACAACCAATGGATTTACGTGTCAATCTATCAAATATACAATATCTAATGTAATTTGCTACCTATCACATACATGTACATTAAAAGAAAGTACATGTGGCTAAGTCATATGCTAATCGATTACAATAATATCTATCACAAGTCTGTGCCTAGATTTTGTCTACAAATCTAGATTGTCTAAAAAGCTTATATATCTCACAATTGTGTTTATGTTACAGTACAGTGCCCGTTTTTCTAATACAAAATATATACATGATTCAAATCTATGCATCCAATATTTCACATTTTTACAGGTTATTTACACCATTGTGTACAAGTAGATTAATTACAAATGGCATGAAAGATCTAATAAATTACAAATACACGTAGCATGAAAGATCTAATATCATTTACAATAAGTTCACATTTATTCTATACCAAAATCTCTGCAAAACATAAATGAAGCAATCTTAATGCCTTCTCTCTTAGATGGAAGATGTAGAAGAAATATATACACGTATATAATATATTTACTCTTTGCCTTATAGTTACATACACACAAATGAAAATTATGGGCATGTACACATAACCTTTATCCTCCTCTACTTCTATAAGTACACAAAAGGCTAAAAAATGAAGATCTCATCTATTTAGAGCACTTTTGAATAATTTGATTCATATGTACCTTCATTACATAGTGAATAGACATTTTAGGTTATATGCATCACTTTTGTCTTTCCTTTTAACATTTTACCCAATCAAAACAATCACATGGTGGCACATACATGTAAGTCCTAATCAATGCTTGGAAAGCATCATCTGATTAATAACAAAAGACCAAAATGATCAAAGTGAATCTATCATCAAAAGGTCTATTCAAAATGAACATTTCCAAATGAATTAGAAAAATTTGCAAGGTTCATAGGGTAAATGAGTCGAGCATAGGCAAGAAAATAACATGTCAAGTCATACTCCTTATCGATGTATGTCGAAAAGAAAATCAAAATGCCCAACACAAAAACTAGCAGCTTACTTCTCTAAATCAATCTAAACAAGGTTAATTCGTTGAACACTATCATAGATCTATCTATCTCTTGGCACATAATTTGACGTAACATCACATAACACAACTACAGATGCACAACTATCGTAAAATCAGAAATAAAAGTTTGTGACAGACTTTCTAAATACTGATATTCCCTGTACGATACTTGAATAAAATCAATTTCATGATCTAAACTGTCTGTAAGTCATAAGCATTTACTGGTACTGTAAGCAACTTTTGAAAAAAATAAAAGAATGGAATAATTGAGCAATCTGCAATTTTGGGACCAACTACATGTATTTTAGAACATCCAATATCAAGTGCACCAAAATCAGGCTATCTGAAGAACTTGAGCCCGGCAACAGTCATGAATTTCTCGATGAAGAGCTCGGAATCCAAAACTGCAATGTGAGCTGCACGTCCAATCATAGTGTTGGCATTGCTTGGGAGGGAATGAAACACATCGTAACGAATCAAACGGCACTTTGGATTATTTACAACTGGTGTCAAAATATTGGCCACCATCTCACTATATATTGCTCCTACAAATAGAATACATAAATACACTGTATCTTCAAATCTTAAAACTCTTACAATGAATAAGTAGACTTTACATCAGTAAGTTGCACTTGTAAATTACAGTGATATACACATCTGAAATTTTCACACTATAATTTGTTGAAAAATCATAAACCTACACGTATAATGGTTTGTTCCTGTCATACTTCCTATCCTTAGTACATGTTGGTTTGTATGAAGCCTAAAGCTAACCCTCTACACATTTACATACAGGTACAGGTCAGTGGTGTAGCTACCATATATGCTTGGTATCTCGTATCACCTGACGCTATTGTTTTGATTGTTTACGCTATTGTGACGTCATGATTTCAACCCGAAAAACAAACAAGCTAGCAGCAATGTGGCAATAAAACATCGATTTTAAGATCGTTCTTCATTGTATTCTTGCATTATATTTTGAAAAGCCTCGGGTTTTACATAATTTTAAGACCCCTAGGTTGGAACCGACATATCTTTCATTGAAGACCATGAAAGAGTCATATAATCATGCTGAGAATCCTTTCAATATGGTTTTATTGCACATGTTGTAAATTCAAGAATTTACATCTATAACCTACTATAGTATGAAGGTAAGGTAACCATGAGAGAAACATTCTAACACATCACTGGCTGAAACTTCTTTTAACATCAAATATATATGGGTATAATTTTTTCTTAATTTGAAAATAATTTATCAACATATTTTACAAATCTCCATTATTCTCAATATTAAAATTTATTGTACTAACCCATGCCGGAGCTTTCCCTTTGAGCTGCCTTACACATTTCTATGCGAGAGGAATGGTAGGGTATGTAGCGATCCTGGCTAGATCCAACAAGTAGTACATTACGAAACAATTCCAAACCTGAAAAACAGTAGGAAATATCGAATGATTCCAAACCTGCAAAACATCACGCAACCACTTATACATGTATTTCTCAAATCTACTCATAAAAGAGTTTATAACTCAGTATCCCATCATGTCTCTTTTGAAAAATAACTTGCTTATGAATCATATTTCTTAAATAATTTTTATTTTTCATATACATATAACACCAGTTCTTAAAATAATCCAAAGATAAGAGTTCTATTACCTGGTTTTTGGCTGAGTTTATAGAGGAATGTTTGTCTGGGGTCAGGATGGTCCTTCAGAGATAATTGGAGTAGAGATCCAGATTTCTTCCATTTCTGCATAAACCACATACCTTCAAAATATTTACAAGTACATGTACATCATAAAATTTTCACTGAATTTCATACCGCCATGAATTAAAGAATAAATTAAATTCTACCATACTGCAGTCAATGTCAAGTTTTGATGTCATCAGAGAGATCTTGTTGCAAGAAACACGTTGAATGATAAGAAAATTAGAACATACAAGGGCTGATTGATATGTTGTGAGCCTTGTATTGAAGAAGTTTACCAGACATTTCGCATTATTTTCATATGAATTTTACCAGAAAGGAGCTGTTAAGATAAGGGCCGGAACTAGCCCTGAAATCACTCAATTATTTCTCGTGCACTGTCCTTCCAATTTAGATGAAAGTTGGTCAGGATAAAAATATAAAGTATTGTTAGATTCATGGTAGGTATTTTATTTAAATAAATTTGGTGAAAGATGTTATAATTACGGGTTGAAGAGGTCGGGGTACAGATGACGGAAAACGATGAATATCGATGGAAAATGCACAAAAAATGCATTATTTTACACATTTTTACGTTTATTATGCTTCTGTTACCTTTTCATGTCAAAATTGGATAAGCAAAATAAACATTGAGGTTTTTATATCAATATAATCGGCAAATTCTGCAATCCGGAAACTGAAAAACGGTTTTATTTTGTTTTTCTCAGCCACTTACATGTATGTAGCTTTCTGGCGTGTAATACACACGGCATAGAAATAGACAACTTTCTCGTTTATGTCCTTCCAAACGGTTAAATATTTGATCGGAACACACTCTGAATAGATTGTTCCGTGATATAAAAAGAAAAAGATGGCAATATAACTTACTTTATCACTCTAAAGGCAAATTTAAAAACAGTCATCCATCCTCCCTTTTTTTGATTTTCCCCTGTGGGACATTGTTTCCCCCCCCCTCGCTTGAGAACCCCACTTGGCCAGAAAATGTGTTTTATTGATATTCACCTTTGGTGTAAGTGTCATTGTAAAGCGAGGGGGGGGGGGGATCAATGTTGTATAAAACTTTTCCATTTTCCATTGATTTCAGTGTAAAAAACGCTTATTTTGACCCAAATATTGGTCTTATTTTGCATAAATTATCCCATCTGACAGCAGATTCATATGCAGACAAATTACTCGAAATTTCTACTGAAAAAGATTATCAAATTTTGCATTTTGAAATTTCGACTTTTCAGGGCAGATTCTACGCCTTATCTTAACAGCTCCTTTTGCATTATTTTTCTACATAATCCCCTTCGTTATCTATACACTTATGCCACCGGTGTTTAAGGGCTTCAATACCACTTTTAAAGATCTCCTTTATATCTTGACTGGTCAGAAAGCCACCCACTGCAAGTATGACGTCATAATCAGGCTCAAAGTTGGTGTCAGAAATAGCTGCTTTCAGTTTTGGGAATAAATGAAAGTCTGATGGAGCAAGATCAGGTTAATAAGGCGGATGCTCAATCAAATTGAAGCCACAATCATGAATGGCAGCCACAGCAGTGACAGACTTGTGAAGTGACAGCATTGTCCTGAGCAACACACCTTTAACTGATTAGCTTAAGATTAATATTTTCCCGTAACTGTGTCAGAAGTGAAGCATAGTATGTGCCATTGATTGTTTGTCATTTTTGGAGATAATCTATCTGCAGAATACCTTCTGCATCCCAGAAAACCGATTCTCACAACATATCAATCAGCCCTTGTATGTTATAATGATTGATTACTCACCAGCATTAACGAGTCCACTACTGTTATACAGTGTACCTAGATGTGGTCCAGACAGGGATAGGAGGGTATAAAGCTTAGGAACTAAATGTGCAAGTTTTGGCAATGCAATCACAGATCTAATGATGAGATTCCCGAGGGAGTGACCTACAAAACTGAACAACAAAGAAACAATCTCAATACAGTTTACTCTCATTTACTCAAACTCAGATAACTCGAATTTCAGCTTAACTCGAATTTTTTTCCAGTCTGGTTTCTCTTCCATTCGTTTCTATGCATTTTTACTCCTGATGACTCGAATTCCGATAACTCGAACTAATTTTTAGGTCCCATAACTCATTTTACATTGAAAAATCACCTCGATAAGTCAAACCACAAATTAATTTTAATTCTTATATAAAATTCAATTCATTATAAGGAGATCGGTGGAGATATAACTGATACTTTCTTTTTATGGAGTTGCATTACATAAATTAAAGGTAGCCTCATCGTTAAAAGATGACAACAAAAACGTTTGTGAACGATGATAGAGAATGGGACAACACTTTTAGTAATAATCTATTGTTGGTCCTGATACGTCGAATCTTTTCTGATGGTCTCTTGAAGTTTGACTTATTGAGAGTAGACTGTATAACATATAATGATATGATTACGGACTATATACATTTAGCATCAGAAGTTGCAAAGTCTTACAGTGATTTTGAAGAATTTAAATCTTAGAATTTGACCTGAAATGACCAGATTTCATAAGTTTTTTGAAAATCTTTGCTCCATTTACCTTACATGATCTATGAATATAACTTATATTGGACAGATATCTTGTTTACACTCTATTTGAAAAATTCTGTTGCCAAATATAATGTAAATAAAAGAGATAATTAATAATTATTTCAGAAATCATATGATACTTAACAGTTGGGATAGCACACTAAGTAAGCTTGTTGAACAAAGATTTCATATGCAAGATTTTCAATATTAAGTCATTGGCATGGTAACCTTAAAAATTATGATTATTACTATATTACCTTATTTTTGCAGGGTTAATTCCATACAGTTCTATATAATTCAAGATCTCATTGGCAAGTCTATCTGTCATCAGATCAAAATCAGCAAATGTATCCTAAAAAGAAACATATCATCTTTCAAAATATACTGTTGAAAATTGTATCAGATATGATTAAGTGTTTCTTTTTCATCAAGTTACATGTATATGTAAGTTATCATTTATCAGATATGATTAAGTGTTTCTTTTTCATCGAGTTACATGTATATGTAAGTTATCTTTTAATAATTCGCTATTTAAGAAATTCAAAGTATAAATCTTTCTAGTAATCTTACCTGATTTCTCTCTGACATAAGAAATTCAATTCTAAATCCAGGAAGAGCCATTTCAATGTACGTCCTTACGAGGCGTAAATCTGCACTGTTACCTGAAATATACCAAACATACAAAATGTATTTAAGCTTATCAAAGTTTTTCTGCATGTAAAATTTCTTCTTGATACTATAAACACAGTCTTCTTATTACCGGTACTAAGACAGCATAAAGTAATGTCAAAAGTCAAGGAAGTTTTGAAGTGTGAAATGAGATCCACTAAACATAATTTACATTAATTTCAACTCGTTCAATTTGATACATCTTAGTCTAAATTACAGTTCTATGATAAAAAAAAATAATTATGAAAAGCAGATTTTGAAACGTCATGGTGAAAGGTCAAACAACAATTTTAGCTCCTATGTATTTATGTGACTTACACATCAATATAACATGTATTCATATGTACAGGGATTTATTTACCATCAAGGCCATGAACACATACAACAAGGTGGATGCCCCCGTCATCATCAGGAATATCATCTGTAAGTAGGAAGTACGGGAACGGGGAAGCCAAGGTGGCAAACTCACTGAAATATGTAAGGCAAAATTACTATAAATACAAACTGAACCAAAGCAAAAGTATGCTGATTTTACATTCCACTTTAATTATACTCTGAATTCACGTGAATATCTATTCTCAAAATGATTCCCTATTCATTAATAGAGCTTTTCTTAAAGGGTATTTAATGAGAGTCAATTTTTTTCACTTATTAAAATAAATCCTGGAGACTCACCTATAAAGTTGACCTTCATACTTCATTTGGGACTTGAGTGTCTCTCGGAGCTGTACAAAGCTGAAAAAGATCATGAGTATGCTTGTGACTGGCTATTTCTACTCTGCATATTCTACACAACTAAAACATCATTTCCATTCTTGTAAGACCTTAGGTAAATGTCTTAAACATAAGCCCCCAACCCCTTTGTTTATTAGAGCTGAAATGTCTGTACAAAAGTCAGAATTACCTGAGGGTACTATGCGGAATCTGAGTGACCAGGAGTGGTCTGTCACTGTCTGAGTATTTGGAGAGTTCTGGAAAGGAAAACGAAGATGGCACGCCACTCTTCTTCAAAGAGTGGCTCTGAGGTTCTGACACCATTGTTTGCACTGATCCTGAGGAAGATGAACTTTCTACACCTGTAAATAAGTTTGTATCACTAGCTGCACGTTGGTGTGATAGAGAACCATCACTCTTTTCCTGACTATTGCCGGCCTTCTTTATCATGTTTGGATTCTTGCCATACTCCTGCCTCAGAAATTCTATAATTGTGACCTTTTCGTCCCCTCCACTGTCTGATTCCTCCGAGCCCTGAATGATTATGCCGCTATCCTTTGAAAGACTTGGTGTTGACCCATCCTTACCTTCAACTAAGAGAGCTTGCCTATCCTTCGATAAGCCCGCACCTTTATATGATGACTTTGAAGCAATTTTGCTACTGTCATTGCAAGAAGAGTTTTGTATCATTCGTTGAGTTTGTTTTTCTATGACTGGGTCATAGCCGTTAGCAACGTGAGTTTCATCATCACTAAGATCTTCATTGGCTTCCATATTGGATGTTACATACCAACTTTCATCTTCATTTGCATCATTTTCAACATTCTCTAGCAAATTAAATGACTTTTCATCAACTGATCGCTCATTGTTTTCACTGAGTCCTAACTTTTCAACAATAGCTGCATCGTCCAAACTGAGTTCAGATATAGAAACCTCTCTAACAGTACTTGCAGTATGATCCTCTGATAAACTTTTCTCTGCAAGCCTCCCACTCCGACGTTTTGCCCTACTCTGAGACCTTAACCCTGTTTCTATACTTTTAAGATCTGAAGTGAAAATTTCAGATTTTATATCCTTTCGTCGACCAGCTGGTGAGTTTTGTGAATCGACAAACTCTGGAAGTGAGTTAATGCTAGTTCTACTCCAGCTAGACCTAACAAATAAAGATGGTAGTGAGGCAGAGGTACAAAGTGGTTTACCATCGTCACCTAGGACTGGTAACGGACTGAAAGTCCCTAACACTACAGAACTGGCCGAGGTGCAGTCCTTTTCGGACTCTGATGTCATGTCTTTTTTACGATATCCTATGAGTGTGCAGTCAGGTTTTGGGTCTTTAGATTTAATGGCATCTGCCTCGGACATAGAGTATGATGAAGGCCGACGAAATGCATCTGGACGTATGTTTTTAATAAATTTCCTCTTCTGCTTAAACTTTGTTGATGATTCATTTGATTTATCTACCCTTGAGGTTGAGTTGTCTTTCCTTTTGGAGGACTGAAGAGCTGCTCTTGGTTTATCTACAAAGAGAATCAAGCTGCTAATATTAACAATAGTCAACATTTCTATAAATCTCCAGAAGTAAACATTATACGACAATGAAAGTAGCAACAATAGATAACAGCCTGTCTCTTACATACTTATAGTATACATCAGTATAAATGAAAATTTTCACATGTGATTTTTCTCTTTACCAAGATTTCATAATATTGCTTTGGAAATCATTTCAATTGAAGAATAGAAACCTCATATAAAGTTTAAATACAGAATAATTTATGGCTTATACTGGATTGTTCATGCATAGGTATTTTGCCTAACACAGGTTTGAATGTTAGGTCTTGTGATGAGCAAACATCTTTGCAATTTTTATGGAAGTATGAAGTATATCAATAAGTTATAACCATGTACGAAAGTGTGACCATCAGACAGATGGACAGACAACAAAAAGATTCCCTTTTTCTTGCTTTTGCTTCAAAGGTGACATGAAAATAATGCTAGATCTTCAAATAATGCTAGCAACATTGAATGACACAAAAAAAAAAGAAACCTTCATTGCATACCATACAAATTCGACAGAATATCTATAGATATATTCATGGTATTTATGACGCAAAGCAACATTGAGGGATCATTTTCAAAGGCATTGAAATGATAAATATATGATACACTCTACAGAAAAGAAAAACTCTCTAGAAGTAACAATAACAATGATTTAGGAAACAAAGTACACCATTGGTACATGTCTGTAAAGCATTGGTCACAACCTGCCGTATGTGAAAGTACGTGCTGTCTACGTGCAAAAACGTAGGCAAACTTTTGAAATCTGCATGGTGTCCGTGCGTTATCAGTACATGGTCTGTACAGCCTCTGTACGGATTTAGGAACATGCAGACAGGACGTAGCAGTTTTAGTGTATGCTGAACTTTCTCTGCGTCCTGTCTGCATTCAGTCTACAGATTCATCAAGAAGCACGACACGCCACTGTGAGGAATGGGAGTAAGGAATATGTACGTTAGCAGTACGTGTGAATACAACACCCACACGATAACACAGAAGACGTACGGAGATCATACGTTGTAAGCAAGTTGCATGCACGTTGTCTGCACGTACGACATAGTTGCCACATGCGCAGCATATGATGCATGTAATAACTTCATATAACCGTACGAGCGACGTGCATTGACACACTCCTTTCGTACTCTAGCCACTTGCTTCCGCAAGGCGGGTTGTGACCAGGCCTTTAGAGTACAGACAATTCCAATGATTTGGAAATTCTGTCATAAACATTTCTTAAATACATAGAATTTTTTCAGTAACACAGGGATCAGCATAGTGTAGGTAACAAAGAAATCACCTTTTTCTTCCTCTTCTGTTAGCAATGAATGATAAAAAAGATTAATGTTAGACGGAATTAAAGATTTAGATAATATGATTTTTTGAAGCATGAACATATTGTGAAATTGACTTTAAACATTGACAACCTGATCATTACTGATTGAAAAGATGCTTTATATCATAAAGCTGTACAACAGATCTTTAAGGAGTGCTGTGTGACAAAAAATTCATCACAAATCTGAGATGGCATGAAAGACAAGCAAGAGAATCTTCCTTATTAACACACATCTGTCTTCCATATGTCTCAATGTGCAAAATAAAAAGCTAAACAAATATCCCTTAAAGACAGTACAGCCAAATTAGGAGATAGATTAACTCCTAATATTATTCCTATCTTAAAATTTTCTCAAAATCTGATTCTATTGCCTGAGTAAAGCATCCTTTGAAAAGAGGAAAGCTATTTGAGTAATCAAAAGAAACTTTAACATGAATGTGTGGAGGCAGGACAAAAATTGCTGCTTAAGAAGTACAAGCTCATTTATAAAAAAAAAGAGAATATCAATACAATAGTGTAATCTCACGATCTTACAAATATGCTTATGAACAGTATATGTGCTTGTAATAATATTCAAAGACAATAGAAACTAAATAATACTTTTAAAATTACACAAAAAGTACATATTGACATGAATTTACAAGGTACATACTTTATGAAGTTTATGAGAACAAAATAACAGGAATTAACCTGACATCAAGCAATTTACAAGAATGTACATGCAAGATCAACAGTGAACATGAAAAAGAAGGGGGAAAAAGAAACTATGTACTCAATGCAAATGCAGCTAATCCCAAGACAACTTTAATGTAGCCATGGCTATGATACAAAAAACACTAAAATCATTTTTTTCATATATGGACATGTATTATGACAGCCCAAGAGAAGCTGTTTGGAAAAAAGCCATGCCCATTGCTGCAATCATTATTCACATGTTTAAGTCCCAATTAAAGCTGTAATTTGTTTAAATTGAATGATATTTTATGAAAGCAATTCAAATTCTGGTACCACATTAAGTCTTGTCAAAAGTGCAATGTGAAATCAAGTGTATAAAGCACTTTCTATTCAAAAGTAATAGCGAAGACTTAATTTTTTTCAAAAGTAGGTCAAACTCCATGGTAAATGTCACAAGGTGAAACATTTAGCTAAAAAAGAAAAGTATTGCTACAACACATGTGAATTATGAAAGCCCTTTTACTTAAAATTCAAAATTTATGGTTGGTAAAGATTTTACAGACAAGCAGACAGACATTCTGACAAGACGAACACTATTAATCCCAAAGTGGGCATAAAATTCTAGGCACATCAAAAGAAAAATAGAGCATCCCACATACATGTATAACTTATCATCATGCACACAGATATATAAACCAGTGCAAGCTTTGAGTTGTAGAAATCAAACACTTTGAAGAGATTATGAAGTCTTATGTTTTACTTACCGTCTGTACGTAACCAATCAGAATTTACACTATCCAGACAATGTGGTTTGTTCACAATTTGGAACAGTTCCACAATAGACCTTTTTGACTTTTTCACTGTTGTTGTGCGAGAAAAATAATTTTAAGAAGCGTTGAGAAATAAAGATTTCACATGTACAACAAAAATAGGCCATTTACATTCATGCTTTTTTATTACATATTGGATAATTCTGTAAAACCTGGTAGAAAACATAATATCTATCCTCCCTAGAATGATCTACTGCACTGAACAAGCACTTATCTAATGGCTTTTTTGTTTGGGGGGGGTGTCTCTTTTTTATATATGTCACACAATAATGCACTTCGGAAACACTTGCCAAGCAATCTCAATGGGAGCAGTTTTTTCATCAACTGTGTACATGATTTGTATTATATAGTAAGCCTTTTAAAGCCTATTTTAGTGTAGTCCTAATAACCAGCTTCATACATAGGGCTGTGCAGCAACTGTTAACTCAAATCACCATCAGCTAGAAAAACCAAACCTCTCACAGTATGATCTAATACAATAATCATTCATTCTACATGATAAAATGGGAACAGAATTACACACACATTGTTGAAACACAGACATGCTATTATTTATGACATTCCCACAAGGAAATGCAACATAAAACACCAAATTAAACAAATAAACAAACAATAAAATACCATGAGTAACTAAGATTTGTTTTCAAAATATGATTTCTGCTTTGATCACACAAGATTACATCTTATACATGTTATAAGTATGCTTGGTACTCACCACTATTGTTCACTACATGGTCACAGTATACATCCTCAAATATAACTGGCAATGTGGTATGGTCACCATCTAGCTCCACACACTCTACTGTAAGGGCTGGTAAATTCTGGAAGTAAGGTGAGCTCTTTACCATGGCAGCAGAATCTGTGTGTCCATGGTAACTGTTTTAAAATACAAGTCATGTCATAAACATACATGTAAATAAGATTTTGATGTCGAAAATACTAATTCTTGAGTGAGTTAAGAAAGTATTCTGATCTAAAGGAGGAAGGTATATAAAACATACATGAGTACCCAAACAAGTCTATTTATCAAATTTGACATCAATACCCAAAGCCTTGAAGTTCATTTATTAAATAAAAGGAGCTGGCTATACATGTATATATTTTCACAAAATTCATAACTTCCCCAGTTAATTTTCTTCCTTCGAAGTGCTTTTAAACTACGAATAAGTTTAGGCATCAAGTTATAAAGCTATTCTAATATTTGAACAGTGAATCTGTACCATTTTTGGGGAATCACTGATTAAATGTTTAAAACAGAACCTACAGATGGTAAACTATGGTGACGGCAATCTGCCCCTGCATGTGATATTTTTTCCAACAATACTGGAATATTAGAGCTACGGAAGTCTTAAAGGGATGACTTGAAATTTGTAGATTTGAATCTTAGTGAAATCAATGATAAGGCCTACATGACAATCTTTGATGAACAAAACCTCAGTCAAGATCATCCCTAAGGCTTATACAAATTTTATTATGATATTCGTAAACAAACAAAACCTTAATTTGGTTCATAGCAAGAGCGCTTTCAGATTTTACTATGATATTCGTAAAAAAATACAAACTTACTTTGGTTCATAGCAAGAAAGGCATTCTGGTTTTGAATAGTCATGGGTGAAAAATCCCTCTGCAAATCGTTTTACCTGAAAAGAAAATAAAATTCAAATGACATAATATTTCAACATGAAAAATACAGACTCACTTGATATACTGCTTTCAAATTTTATTAGATGGCAACATTTGAGCTAAGCCAATCACAGGCTCTGAAATGGCTTGTCTTATTTGTAAAGAATCTGTGAAGAAACCCTCTTCACAGTCGTCATGGATTCAGCATCCTACAAATGCTGAACAGAAAAATATGTGGCACAGCACGGCTCGAACCCAGACTATCAGCATGCTATCTTGCAATCTAGCCGGGCGCGCTGACCACTACGCTACCGGGGTAGTTGCCATCTAAGCCGGCTAGAGGGTAATTTGAAGTTTCAACATGAATAAGAAGGGGCTTCGCTGACGCTCTTCCCACTTCTTATTCATGTAGAAACTTCAAACTACCTTCCAACCTATACAAGGAAACATTTCTGAAATGAGACACAAAACTTAATTTACCCTTGTGATGTGATGTTCCTTAGCTAAGTAAACAAGGACGTTTTTGTCAAGGGAAACAACTTCCAAGAACTGGGTCCATAAGATGACGTTCTCGGCACATAATTGTGTGATGTCTGTGGTTGCCGTTTGTAACAAATCCTCTTCATTATCAAAATTCTGTTTCAATAAAAATTTAAAACAGATAATAAAAAAAAACATCTGTGGCATGCATCTAGAAGCATCAATTGCAGAAATTATATATACATGTATATCTGTCAAAGTTTCACTTTTAAGTGACATTTTACGAGAAAAGACTTGACAATTCAACATTTAGTGCTATCTTATTTCACTGGAAATTACTAGTTTGTCTGTATACTTTTTCCACTAGAATATGGAGTCAAATGGAAGACAGAAATTAGAGCCATACCATAAAAGGGGTAAGAAGGAAGTGGAACCTAGTCTATCATACATGTATTTTAAAATGTAACTAGAAAATGTATGAAAATCATATGCCTATTAGGTTTTGTCTAAGATACAATCTAGAGGATTAATCTTAAAACTTCTCATTGGAAGTTCACCACAGACTGACCTCTAAACCAGTCAATCAGATTAGGGTATAAGAAACATGCAAAAATATTAAATATAATACTACCTGCAGATTGTTAACAATTGTCTCCAGTCTTTTATGACAGTCTTTTATATCTAAAACAAAACAAATGTACAATGTCTCCAAGAAAAGTCATGAAGGGTGCAGCTGTAGACCAAAATGAGCGTAGGTTCACATCACATGTCAAAAATTAAGAAGCATTGATCTTCAATCAAGTGATCTTGACCTTTTACTTCTTAACTTACCCTTACTCTTAAGGTGATTGAGTTAACAATGTAAGATTCGAAGAAATATGAAAACTATTCTTTTAAAATTTGAGTTAAAATGTATTGTGTGACAATCAAATACATGTACAACAAAAGAAAGAAAATCTTACCAAGATTGAATTCAGCATCTTTCATTTTTGATAGGTACAGGTTAAAGGTAGACTGCAAGGTTTCATAAGCACATAGCAGAATTTTACACAGTCGTTTGTGTACGTTATAGGCATTGTGCAGTTTCATGGTCGAGCTATTTATGGGATCCTAAAATCAATTGAAAGTAAAAACGCAGCACTTAAAATTACAAATATCCTTAAATGTAGACACTGATGTACCATGCACTTTAGCAATTTAATTACTGTATACCAAACTTTAAAAAGAGTATAGCATATTGCACAGTGCATACTAAAATTGTTAATCATTGACTATTTTAGAGATATAATCTTACCCTCTGACCTTTACCATCATATGAAGATCTTAGGGTGAACGGTTAAGTCTGTATATTAACAACAAAGCCATGGATACAGACAGACTACTGACAGACAGACAGCACATCCGTCCACAAATGGACTTAGAAATAACTCACCCCTGACACTGTTCTACTTCCAAAGTAAACCATTTCAAGAGTTGACGGTTGATCACTACCAGACTTGTTAGTCCACGCAGATTTGGGAGCTTTTGGCATACTGAACAAAATAAAATTTCATTAGCAATAAATTTCTATTCAAAAGCAGTGCCCTTCTTTCTTGGCCTTACATCATGGCACTAAGATTTCAGTAATCAAGAATTTCATCTTTCTGCAATAACAATTTTGAGAAGAAACATTTAAACTTTTTTGAAACAGATTGCTTCATGAAAATAAAGAGTCTCCATGAAATGCCTCTTTGATTCGAGATTTAAAATTCAATCCAAGGTAAGACAGAATACACTTACTTAATATAAGGTTGGTGTAGTGCTATAAGGGTACCGTGAACCGTAAGTTCCACAGCACAGAGATGGAAGTAATCAAAGAGTAGTGGTATATGGTGATGTAAACCCTTGGTAGGACTAAAATGAAGGGCCATGGTCCTCTGACTGACATTCTCCATCTTCTCCTGAAGTCCCTGGGGTCTATGAAATTTAGAACATTGACGCAATGTGACAAAATATCATACAAGGGCTAATAGTGTCAGTAAAATATGAAATATGGGCTTACTGTACCAGATAAAAGAATGTTAACAGAAAGTTCCTGAGTAGATAGAAAGAAACAGGTCTTGCAGCAGATGAAAATCATGTCTGACCTTACAATATTTGATTCAAAATTCAGAATATGTCTGTAGTTATGGTTAATGGTATTTGTGAAGTATTCAGATGCTTATATCCTTGTCAGTTACCATTCATAAGATTTTTTTTCCAATGTTAAAGTTCTTAAAAAGAAGGTCAATGTTAAGGTCAAGTCATACATGTAAGGTCAACAACAACAAATTATTACACGTGAATAAACATGTGAAATATCAAAGTCTTACTACCTGCTGCTCTAAAGTTGTATGTCTTATGTTCTTATATGTTATGTATCATACAGTACTGTCCATTAAATCATCATATACTCTCCAAACATACCCAAAATTCCCAATCTTGTTTCCATATTATCTACATGTATCTAATACAATATCTTAAATACATTGTAGTAGGGAAAATAAAAATAAAACATGTGTTTGTGAAACACGAATGCCCCCATTGGCATCTTTGTCAGTAAAACAGATGAAAAGTAGTTTCACATTTGAGGTCAAGGTCACAAGGTCAAATTTAGTATACATGGAAAAGTCTTGCCACATAAATTCATATGTGAAATATGAAAGCCCTATCACCATTCAAAAGTTATGGCTAATGTTTAAATTTTCGATATTAGGTCAAACTCCAAGGTCAAGGTCACAAGGTCAAAAATTTTGGTATCCACGGAAAGGTCTTGTCACAAGGAATACACATGTGAAATATTAAAGCCCTATCACTTACCATTCAAAAGTTATGCCCAAGGTTAAAGTTTTTCAAAAGTAGGTCAAACCCCAAGGTCAAGGTCACAAGGTCAAAATGTTGGTAGCCATGGAAAGGTCTTGTCACAAGGAATGCACATGTGAAATATGAAAGCCCTATCACTTACCATCAATAGTTATGCCCAAGGTTAAAGTTTTTCAAAAGTAGGTCAAACTCCAAGGTCAAGGTCACAAGGTCAAAAATTTTGGTATCCGTGGTAAGGTCTTGTCACAAGGAATGAACATGTGAAATATGAAAGTCCTATCACTTACCATTCAAAAGTTACGCCCAAGGTTAAAGTTGTTCAAAAGTAGGTCAAACTCCAAGGTCAAGGTCACAAGGTCAAAAATTTGGTATCCATGGAAATGTCTTGTCACAAGGAATACACATGTGAAATATGACAGCTCTGTCACTTACCATTCAAAAGTTATGGCCAAGGTTAAAGTTTTTGTGGACAGACGGACAGACCAAAAACTATGTGCCCCCGAATCTTCAATTACGGGGGCATAAAAAGACATATCACTGACCCTATATCCTCCTCTGAAAACCAGAGTTCTATTACAAGCTGAAAATCTGCTTTCTCCAAACATTCTTCTATCTGTAAATAGAAGTTCATAATTTAAATATGAGTTCATTTTTATATACTGCATTATACATGTACATACCCGTATATGTGTAGAAATGATGGTTTTAAACTATGATATGAATTCACCTTAGAATTAAAATTGGTTTGAAATGTTCTTCAATGATGCATTAAAATTGGATTGAAAGTTTCTCCTTAGTATTAGAAAGATTAACTAAAGGGCAATCATACAAATGTCATGTAAATGTAATATGTTTTTTAGTATAGAAAGCTAAATATTAAACTGTCAGCAAAATGTATCTGAAGCATTAGAAATTAGGTAAATTTCATGAGAGGTTAATATACGTACCTTATTACTATCTACTAGAGTATGAAGTCTGTAGAGTACTACATCACTGATACTCAGGTCTTCATTACGGTAAAGTATCTGGAACGTTTTACTGACAGCTGTACCAGTTCACAACAGCATGAAGGCAGAACCAAAGATTCCTCTGTAATGAAAAAAAAGATGTGTTTATGAAACATGAATGCCACTGTCAGCACCTTTGTCAAGGTTAAAAATGAAAGGTCCAGGCTTGCAGGCCTTTTTTCATGAAAATTTAGGATATTTCAAGCTTTTTTATCCTGTGTATTGCAATGAAGTAACAGTAGATACTACTGGTAACATGCACAACCACAACATTGATGTATATTACCTGATGCCTTTGGAAGAGTGACCTCTATTTTTACAGGTAGCTTAGGAGATGACTTCAGTGTTGTCCTGATTTGATAGTACCTGAAAACAAAAAGGCATCATGTTAAAAGATTCTTTTAAAATTTGTATTCAATAGATTAAAACATGTACAACCATTGGCAAAAAAAAATGAATACACATATATCATTTACTAACATAGGGTAATCAGAGATTACATAGCTCGACCTATACAGGTTTTTGTCAGAAACCAGGTTAAAGTTTTTGAAAAGTAGGTCAAAGTCCAAGGTCAAGGTCACTAGGTCAAAGGTCATGGTCTCAAATGAAAAGTCTCGTCACAAGGTATCTACATGTGAAATATCAAAGCCCTACCCCTTATAGTTCAAGAGATGTAGCCCAGGTTAAAGTTTTGTCCACGGACGACAATGGCGCCGAGGGCATGGCATTAGCTCTCTGGGCTTTTTCGTCCCGGTAAGCTACTAAGTATATTGTAATTTGTATTTACCCTTTCTTGAAGATTGGGATTTGTCACAAGATACTACATGAGCATGTACCGGTAGTATGACAGGATAACAAGTACTAGGATATGTAAGGTGTGTAAGACATAGCTGTCAACTGACCCAATTTCCAAAGGTCAGTCCCGCTTTTTTACCCTTTGACCCGATTATTTTTTATCACCCGCGCGGGTCATGTCTTTCACCCGATTTTTCGTTGGTGACCTGGGAATCACCCGATTCTGATTTGGTTCCGTCTATTACTTGGGACTTTAAATTTCCATCTATGACTTTTCAATTAAAACACCTGCAGTTACAGGTAAATTGAGTTGTTTGTTTAGTAATATGGGAAGTAATTAGCCACTTTCATGTTGTTTTAACGACTTTGGCTTGGATTATGACGACCTTGGCTTGGATTATAACGACCTTGGCTTGGATTATGGGAAGACGATGGTAACATGGAGATTTATGCAGACAAAAAGGGACAAGTGTTTTTATAGTGTTTAAAACAATTGAAGCGGTGAACACTGAAATGTAGAATTCCTTTCACACAAAATCCTCATTATGGCATAGCAATAACTAAATAAAAATATATCTAGCCTAGCAAATTCAACAATGAACCTTCAGGCCTTGATTAAAAATTTTACACATGTGCTAGTCATTATCATGATTATGCAGTATTACAATTTAAATAATTGCTTTACATGTCTTACATTAAAATGAACTTTATTGACCTGTATTTTGGGGGAGGGGTTAAATTTTATTCATAATGACAAAAACAAAAGGTTGCGATTTTGTTTCGCGCGCTATGACCCTCTTTTTCATTTCCCAAAGAGGGTCATTGACCCTCTTTTGTCTGAAAAAAGTTGACAGGTATGGTGTAAGATGTGTTGTTAAGCCAAGATTCAAAATACAAAATGTACTATAATTTGCTGCAGTGCAGATTTGTCATGAACGAAAATACATTTCACAACATTACCAGTATCTCTTAAATTGTAAAATAAATCTCATAACATTTCCTGGAAAAAGTCATAAAACTGTATTTACCCTCGCTGAAACAAGTCCACATTATAAAACTTGCTGAACTCCACAGAAAATTCAAGTGTAGCTTGGAGATCACTCATCTGTAATGAAAAAGAAAAGAAAGAAAATGTCAACTGTCCAAATGTAAAAGCATGAGTTTGGAGTTGGGAGTCAGTGAGATGATTTAAAAGTGGATGGTCTGACAGCTTACAGCACAAAGTGTCAAACACACCTGTACGAGGGCTGATTGATATATTATGAGCTTTGTATTTAAGGATTTGAATGTTATCATACATTTTGCATTATTTTTCCAACAGCTCCCGTAACCGAGTCAGAAGTCAAGCAACCAGTTCCCAGCTGTTTCTTTAATATTCATCCAAAAAGTTATATTTTGCAAAGATTTCTGAACAGAGATAAATTTCATATTCATCTATCACTGTCATATAATTATAAGCCAAAAATATTTTGCCATTAATTATCCCTAGAATACATGTAGGACCTTCCCCACCCTTAAGTAGTTGTCGAAATGTTCTTTGTTGTTGTATGAAAAGTTCTTTTAATTTCTTTTATTGATCTAGAATATTAACATTCTTATCATCATTCATATGAATAATCTTTAAAAAATTTGATCTACTAAGAAGACCTTTAAACTCTGGATTTTGTCCTACCGGTAGACATACATTTTTTTGAAGATACAGCTCCGTTGGAACTGTAACTATCTTAGGTGAGAACTGACCCGGATCACAATACTAGTGCTGTATATTGATATTGGTATATTGATATTGAAATATTGAAGAGTATCGATATGTTGATATTTTCAATAGGTATCGATACACAAATGCTGAGTATCTAAACTTTCAATACATTTAATACTTTTAATTCGTTTTTCCTTTTATTTTCATATTTCTTCTGAATATTCTCCGATCACTTGTACATTTAGGCATATAAGTTCAAGTAATAGCTTCTGGGCACCTGGCCTCATCCCAGATTGGGAGTTTGCTTCTTTCCATGGTGGATAGTTTGTTTGTTTGCTTTGGTTCCTGTTTTACCATGATATTCAGGGCTCACACTGGCTCAAAATTCTGTGTCGCAAGTTTGCGCGATGACACAAAACTATGCTATAGCACAATATTGCGCGACGATAAAGTTGCTGAAAAAACTTCGATTTTTCTCAATAATAAAGATAGTGTATGTGTTGATCTATGTGTTTTATTTTCAAGAACAATATACAAAGTCATATTGTATTAGATTCAACAAAGTCAGAGACTATAAATCTACACTATTTCTATGATAACATAGTAAATGCAAAATATTCAGTAAGTTTGAATTCAATGACAGTACTGAGTAAAAGATGAGTTCAATTAGACCAACTCATAAAGTCACAGAATTCTTCATAGAAGCCCTCCCATCTAATTAAAAAATATCCATTGGAGGGCCTTCTATGCTTATCATCATCAGTTTGCAGTTTAGGGATTACTGTATTGACAAGGCAGTTGGTAGCTGCAAACATGGTGTAGGCTGAAACTTTTAGACCAAGCTATAGTACTGACCCCCCCCCTCCCCATGACTTGAACTCCTTGATAGCAAGGACAGTCTGGAATTGGCTATTGTAGCCAAAGAAAGATGGACAGACCTTGAATTTTTCCAGGGATGGGGAGGGGGTCCAAGTATATGATTGTGAAAAACATTAGACATAAAAACGGGGAAAAATAGCAGTTTAGGAAATTCCCAAGGTGGCTCCTCTTGATCATTGCTCTTGATCATTTATTCAATGTAGCTTGAAAACGGTCCTCTTAGATAATCTTTGCATGTTGTGAAAAAAAAATGTCGACCTGATTAAATAAGGTCGGTGTAGCAGAACCCCCCCCCCCCCCAATAAAATAAAAGGTCTCAACATACATGTAATTTATCTAGATGAATATATTTCTCATATAGATACATTTGTGGTTTGTTTTCTTAATCACAATTGCCTAGAAATAAAGTAATTTTTTCTTGTTCAATTCTTCGTCGCCGAATCTTAGTTTCATATAAGATCGACGCCAATGACCACTCAAAATTAAAAGAAAGTAGAGGGGGTGCTTATTGTGGGTCCACGACGTTGAGCTCGTATGATTTTATCCTGAATACAAAGATATCAAAACCTCGATTTAGATGCTACTGAAGGCTTATTTTTGATAGTTTTATCGTCAGAACTTGCAAACGTTTTAAAAACGAACGGCGTCAATTTGGCCATTTTGTTTTCCGATACGGAATCGGACATTTCTAATGTTAAACGCCTTTAAAGTTACGTTTCCCAATTTTAAAATTTAAATTATATAATACAATGATACTTCTTTTGGGGGAGAAACAAAGAAATGAACAATAAAATAATAATGACATACTCGTGATGATCTAAACTTTAATGACATCGAGAGATCTAAAGATTGCCATCCGCCATAACAAAGTTAAAATACGTTAAAAAAATAATTCAAAGGAATACCAAGGTTGGACAGCTTATCTTCATAATCCAATTATCTAATTAGCAGTGGCTCTCGTGCTGCTAGGGCTACCTTATTACCAGTGCATTTCACACCTTTTACGGTCACCCGCTTACCTTCGTTGCACCTGAAGTCAGAACGCTTCAACTGCACTTTGGATTACTTAGTATCGATCTGTCAATGCCGAATTCGCGTGTTTGTCGGTACTTGAAAATTTATTTTTAGAAAATTCCCTTTGTCGCAAATCGCGATTTTCTGTCGCAAATTTCATTTTTTTGTCGCAAAATGCGACATTTGCGAAGCCCAGCGCGAGCCCTGGATATTGTATGCCTTTGGTTTATGATTTTCAGAATTATCGATTTTGTTGTGTATTGGGATATGGTCATTATCCATATTTGTCATTCTATCAGTCTTACATGTCACTGCTGGTGGACCAGGAGTTCCCCAGGGCACAAGTAGCCAAGTTCGATCAACTTCGGTTGATCGTTAATTCTTCAATGTATTCGAAAATTTGTTATCAAAATTTCTTGAAATTTCTAAATCATGGGTACTGTACATAGCATCATATCCCACCCTTCCTGCTACGTCTTTCAGTGCTTTTTTGGACATAAATTTCACACTCTTTGGTCATATAACATTGCTAGATTGAGGATCACTGACGAGGGTTAAGTTCCCGAAACGTGCATGTCTGGTCCATGCTGCAAATTTATCTGATCTTAAATGATGCTATTTAACTTGAAGACGTTTAACATTGAATTGAAAAACGAAATTTTGGGGTCAGTTGTTTTGCAGCATTTTCACAAAATCGATGCTAAAGAAGCCAAATGCAATTACTCGTATGTAAAAAATATGTCAAAATAAATCTTTGGTAGTAACTGGGGTTTTTTTTTCTTTTTGTTTTTTTATTTCTTTACTTTTCAGAATATGTCACAAACAAATGATACAATTCTAACACAAGTTGACTTGAAAAAAACACCATTACCAAATATATGCAATGATTTCAATACAGGTTAACTACGATTCACAATCATACAGTACACCGCGGTCTAATTCGAGTTCTCTGACCATTTATCCAACTTTTTTTGTATTGGTGGGTGTGGAACCCCGTTGATATTAAAAAAAAAGAGGGATAAAGGGTCAGTGGACTCGGAGTAGCGGAGGCCCCGCTCTACAGATAGCGAGATGCAAATGTTCGTATCCCGAGCCACTGCCCCGATATTAAGCACATAATAGCACATTTCAGTATTTAAGTTATCAAGTCTAGCACTTGAAGTATAATTTCCCATATTTTCTATCCATTTCTATGGCACAGATAAAATCATCATAAGAAAATTAATGACCAAAATCATCATCAAGAATAGAAAGATGCAGCAGCCATTGTAAACGAAGATATTTGCAAACAACACTCGGGCTGCCATTATAATCATACGTAAGCGTGTTGTTATTGTATATACATCAAGTATTGAATAAAATCTAAGATGTTTTACACTTATTTGCGGGAGGATTGTGAACAAAAACGCATTATCGACTGTCTTGGATTTCCTATCAACAGAATCACTAATCCACTTCCGGTATCGTCGCGCAGGTGCGCGAATTTTTAGATATACCTATCCCAATGTAGAGTATATAATTTTTTTTCATCCCCTTACCATAAGTAGATCAATTTATCTTAATTGTTTTAAACTACGAGAGTTCGATAATTCAGGAGAAACCAGGCGCATTAGTAGGAATTACCGAAAAGACAGCATTTACCGAAAAGACAGTGATATTTACCGAAAAGACAGATTTATTTACCGAAAAGACCTTTGGAATTAAGAACAAATTATTCTATTATTCATTTTATGTCAACACAATATGATTCAATCAAAATTCATAATTTAACAGCAACATAGCAACAGATACAACTGCACGTACATGTACCAAAATATATATTTCGTATTTGTTTTTATGAAATATGCACTTTATATAATTAATCAGATATTCACACTATACTTCATAATAATTATGACTTTTGCTACAACATTCTTATCAATTTATCATTATTGAAGTAAGTTTTCAGGAAATGTTTCTTCCCCACTACTTTTATGAAATCGTGCCAAATAAAATGTTTTATAATTTAGGTTTTTGTAACAATTTCCGATGTTTACATCTAAAATTTGGTGTTTTCGTTAAATTTTCCCCATTTTGTGGTATTTTTTGTCACAATTGAGTGCAGGATATATCACAATTCATCAAAACATGACTACTACGGTTATATTTGAAATGATATAGAAAAATAAACTTGCCGAAAATTTCCAATAATCAGTGAGACTCAATTAAAAATTGAAACGGCGAAATATGGTCACCGGCGAAATATGGTTCCTCGCTCTACATGACAAGGACAACAGTATATATAGGTATCAGACTCCAATTATTTTTCCTATAGTTTCCTTTGTAATATGACGGTTAAATACTCGAATCGCACCACCTCAATTTGCTTGAAACTTTTATATCTGTGAGATAGTATCAAAATAAACTCAAAAATGGAACCATGCAAAAATCTGTCGCTTAGTAATATGATCTGAAAGCCGAAATTGTGTCTCTGTGACTCTAATTTTCTACAATATTTAGGTTTTTCTACAATATAGATTACAGATCACAATTAATTTTGAAAGTTCGTTGATCACGCAAATAGTTCTTGATTATTTCAACCCCTCGTCTTCTTACATTTAATTTCTACGACTCTTTTTACACTAGATGATTCGTTTTTTACGTCAATGAGTCGCAGATGAGTTGAAAAAAAAATATTCTAGCATGTTGAATAATACTGCATCATCCTAATCGCGGAATGACAGATGTGTTATGAGGCTCTAGAATTGATAGATTGTAGAACATTAGAGCCACAGATACCCCCTTTCGGGTTTAAAAAGATATTAAAAGTCTACTAAGCGACAGATTTTTGCATGAATCCATTTCTGAGCTTATTTTGATACTATCTAGCAGATATAAAAGTTTCAAGCAAAAAATGGTGGTGCGATTCGAGTATTTAATCGTCATATTAGTATAATTTACAAAGGAATATATAGGAAAAAATAATTGGGGTCTGATACCTATATCAATATTAGAGCCCTACATCACGTCTGTCCATCCAGGCCGCGAGTAGTATGATGCATTGCAGTACCATTCAACATGCTTTGATATTTTTTTTCAACTCATCTGCGACCCAATGACGTAAAAAAGGAATCATCTAATTTAATGTAAGGAGAGTCTTAGAAATTTTAAAATGTAAGAAGACGAAGGATAAAAATAACCAGGAACTATTTGCAATCTATATACATGTTACAAGTAGGATTGAATGTAACCAATTTTCTTCACTATAATGGAGTTTTAAAACCTCGATTTTCAGTAAAAAAAATATACATGATGACAATACATGTTTCTAGTCCTTACAAAAACCAGGGACGTATATAAAATTTTATATAGGCCTACGTCCCTATGTGTAAAAACAGATGTTTTCACAGAATACTGAACAGAGCCTGTAATGTACATGTACCTACATGTATATTTTAAAAATCACCGTGACGTTACTTCCATTGCCCAAAGAATAGACATTTTTAAGTATTACTTGGTCCCATTTTCCGGATGCATTTCAGAAATAGCATGTCATTAAATATTTCAAATAACTAATAAGTTTCTCTGCTCTTTTTGTAAATCTCAACCATGCAGCATAATGTCAGTATATATATATCACCTTTTTAATGTTGGACTGTAGAATTACTCAAAATATAGTAAATTCATTCTTCCAACATGCCATGAAAGTCCCAATTTTATTCAAACGTGGACTTTAAAATTATTTTAAATACGCTTCGCGTTTCCGCCCTGTTGAGTGTTTTAGCTGAGTGGAAAAGCGAAGTGTAACTTAAGCCCCCCCCCCCCCCCCCCCCTCTGTGAAAGAGATTGGAAAAGGCTTCTTAAAAAGCTTCAGACCTTGAAAAATCCCCTTTCTTATTAAAATTTCTGCTTCTTTTGTCCTCATGTTCAATAGAAAATAAAACCGACACTTTCCTTCCAATTCCTTCCTTGTATCCATGTTTCCGTCTACTCTATCTCTATTCCCCTCTCCTCCTTTTTACATGTACCTTGAACCCCCCCCCCCCCCCCCCCCCCTCTTTATCCAAACTGTTTACGAGAGAATTAGACTATGCGCCATTTTATTTTTAAGTTCTATAATTTGACCAAAATTCTCTTTAATTAATGCAGATCTAATGATTGAGCGTTTTTATTCCATCAACTGGATTGAACCGCGATCAAAGCGTAAAGCGTGAATTTATTCTTAGAATTTCTATTCGTTTGGTTTTCACCATTTTCATTTAAATTCCTGCTATAACTTCATGCCGAACACCCGCCGACTATCGACCTTCGGTTAATGACTCAAGCAATTCGGAATATTGTTTGATCGTCCCCTGTAACCCGAGTCGTGCATCTTGTCTTTGCTAGCCTAAGGGTATTCAGAACATATATAGAAATGTCCTTATTGACAATTATAACCATTAATAAACACAATAAAGCACTGTCTGGTGTGAAGATTGTCCCTTTGGTGTAAATAATTGATATCATATACTTTTATTCATTTTACAGTCTAAATAAATATGAGTGACTTGATAGGAATTGCTAAGGTGACGTCGTGGACTGCATGTGCTGTGCTTATTCTATTTTCTCTACAGAATTACATGTCATCCACGATTTTTGAAATGCAGTATTCTATGAATAACTTCAACGAAAGGAGAACTCGGGGAAATGTGTCTATGACTACCGAAAGGACAAACAATAGCGTTGGATATGATGCTACTTCAAGGAAACGTAGCAAAAACTCAAGTGCCAATAACAGGAACTGTCCACAATTCAGGAAAATACCAAAAGTCGACGATATTCTTTGCATGGTACTGTAAGTTTAACTTCTTTTAAACTTTCTGTTTTTCTTCTCAGTTGTTACATTACATACACATCTTGTTCCAAACTGAAAAAAAAAATGCCGTAATCATTTCAATCATAGCTTTGTAAGATTTCACACCAAAGCTCAGCTGAAACAGTCATAAATGTGTATGTTCCGTGAATGAGTGAATACGCTTGACATCGGAGCACAGAACGAAAGATCGCCTGGGTATGCGTATGCGCTATAATAATTGCTTTAGTAGCGCATGCTCTTTGTGCCCATCATTGGGCATATGCTTCAGAGCAACTCGATTGTTGTCTTATGCACTTCAATAGCAAATGTAAAGTGCCCTAGGTACAAACATAAACCAAAGTGAAGATGAGAGAAAAATGCACAATAACATAAGGTCTGAATTCGAAAATAAATTAGATAGTTAAACTTACATTGAATGGTTTTAGTTGCAGTTGTGTTTTTTTTTTCCAGTCAAAACTCGAATTTGACAAGAGCTACAAGAATCCCTGCTGGCACTCCCCAGTAGATGGTGCTCTGCGATGCCTCCCATATTTCATGTTGATTGGCATGGATAAATGTGGTTCCACGGACCTTTTTGACCGTATTGTCCGGCACCCGGAAGTGGTGGGTAACAAGGGCGTCTTGGGCAAGGAATCCCAGTGGTGGAGCTGGAAAAGATATGGTAAGCGTTATGCTTTAAAACAAAGGTCTTCAAAAACACTTCGTGTATGTACAACAAGCACATAAAATTGCAGCTAGCAAATGACATCATCCAAGACAACCACAAAACATCAACATAATAGGGCAAATGATAGAAAGGAAGGTGGCGCCACTAGGGGAAAATTGGAATTGAGTGGTCTGCAGGTTTTGGTACTTTGATACCGGATATAAGAATTTCAACAAGGAACTGTTTTATGAGACCAAAATAAATGGAGAAACTATAAATTAAAAAAAACACAGATTTTAGCAACATCTTTTAAAAGTAGTAATAGCTAGTTTGTACCAATTTTACTAACCCAGAAGCTCTGTAAATGCATTGTTTGAAAAATACGTTGTTATACTCTTGTTTGTTTGTTTTTGTTTTTATGCCCCCGGAATCAAAGATTCGGGGGCATATAGTTTTTGGCCTGTCCGTCTGTTTGTCTGTTTATCTGTTTGTCTGTTTGTCTGTTTGTCCGAAAAACTTTAACATTGGACATAACTTTTGAATGGGAAGTGATAGGGCTTTCATATTTCACATGTGTATTCCTTGTGACAAGACCTTTCAATTGATACCAAAATTTTTGACCTCGTGACCTTGACCTTGACCTTTGACCTACTTTTCAAAAACTCTAACATTGGGCATAACTTTTGAATGGTAAATGATAGGGCTTTCATATTTCACATGTGTATTCCTTGTGACAAGACCTTTCCATTGATACCAAAATTTTTGACCTCGTGACCTTGACCTTGACCTTTGACCTACTTTTCAAAAAACTTTAACATTGGGCATAACTTTTGAATGGGAAGTGATAGGGCTTTCATATTTCACATGTGTATTCCTTGTGACAAGACCTTTCCATTGATACCAAAATTTTTGACCTCGTGACCTTGACCTTGACCTTGACCTTTGACCTACTTTTCAAAAACTTTAACATTGGGCATACCTTTTGAATGGGAAGTGATAGGGCTTTCATATTTCACATGTGTATTCCTTGTGACAAGACCTTTCCATTGATACCAAAATTTTTGACCTCGTGACCTTGACCTTGACCTTTGACTTACTTTTCAAAAAACTTTAACATTGGGCATAACTTTTGAATGGGAAGTGATAGGGCTTTCATATTTCACATGTGTATTCCTTGTGACAAGACCTTTCCATTGATACCAAAATTTTTGACCTTGTGACCTTGACCTTTGACCTACTTTTCAAAAAACTTTAACATTGGGCATAACTTTTGAATGGGAAGTGATAGGGCTTTCATATTTCACATGTGTATTCCTTGTGACAAGACCTTTCCATTGATACCAAAATTTTTGACCTCGTGACCTTGACCTTGACCTTTGACCTACTTTTCAAAAACTTTAACATTGGGCATACCTTTTGAATGGTAAGTGATAGGGCTTTCATATTTCACATGTGTATTCCTTGTGACAAGACCTTTCCATTGATACCAAAATTTTTGACCTCGTGACCTTGACCTTGACCTTTGACCTACTTTTCAAAAACTTTAACATTGGGCATACCTTTTGAATGGTAAGTGATAGGGCTTTCATATTTCACATGTGTATTCCTTGTGACAAGACCTTTCCATTGATACCAAAAAATTTGACCTCGTGACCTTGACCTTTGACCTACTTTTCAAAAACTTTAACATTGGGCATAACTTTTGAATGGTAAGTGATAGGGCTTTCATTTTTCGCATGCGTATTCCTTGTGACAAGACCTTTCCATTGATACCAAAATTTTTGACCTCGTGACCTTGACCTTTGAACTTTTAACCCAGCGACCTCCCATACATGTACTTAACAGAAAATAGTGTTCATACTAACAAAGATGCCACCGGGGGCATTCGTGTTTCACAAACACAGGCTTTATTTTCTTTCTAGCTTTTTTTTTTTTTTGATTTTTTTCTTTGTAACGATAAAGGTCTGCAATTTGTAAAGATGCGACTGGAGACAGTTTATAGCAATATGATGTAATTAATGTGATTTGAATCATATGAGCAATTTTGATGTGGAATTATGAAAAAATGGTATAAGTAAATTATTGTACGTTATCTTTGAATGCACAGCCAAAAACTTACTATTCCTTATCAATCGTTATTCTGTCGTTACATGTTCGTATTTATATTTTTTACCACCAATGATATTCCATAAATAGGTTTTCATTACTTATCTGACACGGCCAACCGAGCATCACTGGGAGATTACATTAGAGTGTACGACACAGCAGCTAGGAACATTGACAATTCTTCAGACGCCAATGGGTATCACAAAGTCATCACAGGTATATATGTTGGCATTGCGGAGCTTTCGTTGATTTTTTGCCGAGAATGATAAAATAGAAAATATTATTTTAGTACAACTATTTTGGGATTAATCCATGACTTTTTGGATATCCTAAAATAATAGAATAATCGATGGAAGTTTTCATAAATGGAAAACGTCATTTCTTTTAGGAATTCATATTTTTTTTCATCAATTGAAATAACAAAATTATATTAAAACTAAATTGAGGACTTTCCTGGGAAAGTCTGTCTTACCCTAAAAATCCGTCTCTTTTTTTCCTTAAAAATGTCCTTTTTTTCATTTTCTTTGACATGAAGGTGTTTCGTATTCAACAATTCATCATTTTCGTATTCAATACGTAAAATTCAACAAAATCACTTGTGTTACAGGCGACGGAACACCGATGGATATGTGGGATTTTGGGGGATGGCCAAGCATTCCCCAGAATACGGGATTAAAAGAACCCCGAATACTAACTCCCCATCTGGTCAGACATTTACTACCTGACGCCAAGCTTATCGTCATATTGCGGGACCCGGTGGACAGGTGGGAAAACCTAAGATTTAACGAATTTCGAAATGTCCCCCCTTGTACTATTCTTTTTTATTTTGGATCAATGATTTGGGATAAGAATCGAAATAACCCTAGTTATCTTAGTCAAGCCGAGCGTGATTTTTTTACCATATTTTTAGATTCCTTTTTCGTTTCAGACTTTATTCGGATTATTTCTTCACGGAGAATAAAGAGAAAATAAAGAATCCAGAGACATTTCACAGGGCAGTGAGAAAAGCCATGGCTGCGTTAGAGACATGCACTGTCAAATCATCATTCAAAAGTTGTCTGTTCAATCGCACCCTTCATAAACAACTCGGAAACAAAAAAGTAAGACAATATTTGCCCATTTACCAGAAAATAAAAGTTTGACTTTTTAATGGTATATTCAAACTTGTCTAAAAATTACTAATAATAAGTATTTAAAAAATCCAACTTGACTATCTTGCAGTGACCACAGCAGAACACACTTAAGAAATTACTGTTTTACTTTGGGTGTTCATGGTAGTATAATTCTAGTTGGTCACGTGCAAATTCCGTGAATCGCGAAGCGATTCTCGGAAAATTTGCACGTGTCCAACCAGAATTATACTACAATGAACACCCAAAGTAAGACAGTCATTACTTATATTTCCGTTTGTACTAAATATCAGACACCCCGTTTAGCATTAATAATGAGCCTATTGCATGTTATAACATCAAACATATCTGAACGTTGGTAAATTCTCCGTACTTTCAAACTAAAGCGTGACGTCATAGTTGGCAACCAGAATTATAGTTTATAAATCCGTTTGCCTAACGGGCGCTTAACATGGGGATTCCTTTGCAATGGAAATATACATACAAGAGCGACAAATAGTGGACATCATACAAAACAACCGCACCCACTAACACATCTTATGGGTTTAGGCATATTAGACTCACCTGCAACTAAACACCTAGCTTCAATATTTCGCCCTTCTCACACGTTTTGGGGTGTCTCACAGACAAAAATAACCGAATAGAAATAACGTAAGAGAAGAGACACACAAAAACAACCGAATAGAAATAACGTGTGAGAAGGGCGAAATATTGAAGCTACTAAATACTGAGAAGAATGTCACCAAACTTTACGGGTAGCATGCAAGTATTTAAGATTCTCAAGATTGTGCTCTCGACGCAATCCCTACCAATGAATTTGACACATTTTCGATTTCTTCTCCACAAATACCATATCTATAAGGTTATACCAAAAAGCACACTCGTTATGTATAGGATAAAGACCGAGTTGAGGTCTGCATGAAGGTTAGATGCCCAAGGAGAGAACATGGTGGTGTTTAAAGACCGAGGCCAAAGGTACTCGGTGAGCGATAAAGGTCCACTCGAACCTCTTGTTTCTTTGCAGTTTTGAATGTGTTTGGAAGGGATATTCGATATATTCGATGGGATATAGTTCTATATTTTTCAACTTTTCAAATCTACATCTGATATGTTTGCTAGCATGTCATGCTACAATACTTTTACATGTTTCTTTTTTATGTTTCTTGTATTTACATACAGACTAGAATACATCTTGGTTTCTACATTGTCTATCTACGAGAATGGCTGAAAGTTTTCCCCAAAGAAAGTTTCCTCGTCTTGTCAACGGATGAATATTCTACGGATATAACATCTGTTATGCGAAAGGTTTTTCGGTTTTTAGGACTTGGTAAGTATAACACTATGTAGGATACCTATAGCAATTTTCAAGTCCATTCGTTCAAAAAGTAATTCTTCTGGACAACATATGGTTTAAAATTACTTATTCAAAATTAAATTACAGGGGCGGATCTGGAGGAAACGGGGGGATTAAACCCCGGGAATAAGCCAAAAAATTCCAATTTTCCCCGTTGTTAGTTTTTTTTTTCAAAATCCTAGGCTTGAACCCCCTTCTTCTGGCTGGACCCGGAACAAAATTCTAGATCCGCCCATGTATTATCATACGTAGTAATCTATATTATTATCTTTCTGTAGGTGAGTTGTCAGATGCTGACATGAGGAGACTCGGGATTGATTCAGCGGCGAGAAAACATCAGACTGCTACTAGAAGAAGGTCCAAGCCAATGAAGGAGAGCACCAGAAACATACTGCGTAATCTGTACAAGCCTTTCAATGTTCAACTGAAAAAGACATTCTTCCATTTGCCTGAATGGTCATGATATTTCCCCAAGATGGAGTGTTATTTCTTAAAGTCCCAAGTTCTGTTCTAATGCCAGAGGGTCGCCAATCTGACAGATTATGGTCTTCAGAAAGAATGGAGCGACTGTGCCGCAAATCCGTATACCAGCTATCACAGAATATTGCTGATTCTGGACCGTTCGTATTCCTGTGTATACACTATACAAAGTCTATAGAGAAGTGTTACAATCATGTGCGATGTCCATTAAACTCGTTTATGCCTTCGCTTTTTTGAATTGTTATGTTTGAAATAAGTTTTTTTTTTCTGTTTTTGTTCTACCTGAAATCTACACCTACGTGAAATTGGAACAGCAGAATTGTTAAAATTAACATAACGTCGATCTCTGTGTAGCTTTATGGTTTTACATATGAGATAAACAAAGAAGGAATTATTTTGAGCTGCGTAAAAGCAATCTTTGTACGTTTGCCGCTCTTCCTCTATGTGATCTACTCATTTCATTAAAGACACCGTCGATAATTTCTACAAATATATTTGAGCAAAGGAGATGCAAGTAGCTGATTTAGAGGGGAGGGGGACAAGGGACCCCGCTACCCTTTTTCGTTGATTTATTGATTCAGAATACTCTTTTTATTCTAAATCCTTTTACTTTTGGAAAAAAGTTCGGCTCGCCTTGTTCCCCGCACTTCGTTTTTTCATTCGATGGCTATTTTCCATTCTCACTTTGCCTTCACCTTTCTTTGCTATTGTGTTTTAATGGATATATCTTTAACGAAATTTCAATTGCAAAATTTTATTTAATCTTTTTCATTTACTAATTGTGAACTTAAAAGTATAAGAACTGATTAAACAGCGAAATACAGAGCATAAACTAATTAACTTTTTTGTTATTAAAAACAAAAAAAGAAACGCACATCGTATTATATGTTGAATTTTTTTCAATTGATAATAGATATTTAGTTAGACAATTGATTAAAGTTTTCTTTTTCCAGCTCTCGAATTACCGAGGATAAAACACGTTTCGATCATTTTTTCGCAACTTATCACAATGATAGTGCTGAATAAAGCGCGTTGTTTCTAGCTCCTGTTGCATGGCCGCAGGTTTGGTATCCTTCTGAAATTTTGTTGTTTGATCTCTTTCAGCTAAGTTTCGGTAAAAATATAAATGAATACTGGTTTCTCTATTCAGATGAAGTCAAAATATGCCAATTTATCTGAAAAATAAATGTCAAAGTGGAAATTACCGTATATTGGTGTAGATCTATGTTTTACAAATAAGAATATCAATATTTTGCAATTCTGATCCCAAAGGAGCACTTATTTTGTCTTTATCCATTCTTATTAATTTGTCGCAGATTTATCTGTAACATCGCATTGAAATAATCATATGAAATACCAGAAAAGCTTAAAACTAACGTCCCAAACCATTGAAAATGCACGTTAAAATGACCTTTCAAGATCGAGGTATTGTTTCTGAAAACTGTGCTCGCGAAAAAAGGTCAGATACTAGCTACAGTAGGGTAATTTTGTGCTTTGCGACACATTTAAGAGCGAAAAATATCAAACCACGGTCTTCATTTTCAAAAGAGTTGATGTTTGGGATGTTTTTCTCAAAATTAGAGTTTTTGTTTGATGACGTCATTTGAAGCAATTAAATGAATATGTACTCAAAGAAACTTGTTTATCATCATTGAAAAGCTGGATATATCAAATGGATAGGTTTAACAGCTTTAACCATTTCTAAAAAGTGAACGGAATTCTTAAAAGCCAGTTTGTGACATTTCGTTTTGAAGCAAGTGTCTTTATCATGGCTCTGTATCTGATCATGAAGACTGATTCGTTTGGCGTTTGACAGAATAATTCACTCTTATACTTACGATTTACGATCGAAAAGAATAGAATACCTATAGATTACATAATTCATTTTATAGAATAAAGATTAAGTGGTACGTTTCTTTTTTGTTGGGGAATATATATACAATAATTTCCGTCCGAATTTACTCCACGTCCGGAATTACCCGGATTGCCTCTAATAAACATCTACAAATTCATAGTAAGTCTTGAATAATTACTAAATGCTTTAATCTTAAAATCTGAAGAAAGGCATAGGATGTATAACTATCTCATGGTATTGTACGTTCTTAACAATAAGTGACCTTGACCTTTCCGTAGTGACGTTGAGTTACCTTTGTCAATAATCCCCTTACATTCTGTTAGATATTTTGGTGAAGTATGGTCAAATTTTGTTGAAAGCTGTAGGAGGTAGAAGTACAAATGTACTTATAGATTTTCTAAGGCTTAGTTAATACGTGACATTGACCTTTCAGGACTGATCTTTCTACACAAAATACCATTTTGGTGAAGTAGGATCAAAATTTGATGAAAGGTGTAAGAAATAATAGTTTCAGCTTGGACGATCGGACAAACATACACACGAACACGACAGCAAATATAAGTTCACATACAATAGTTTAACCAACAAATTCATACAAAGATACCATTGGGCAATGAAGGACAAACTTTAAAATGATGGAGACCAATGTGCTCTCCGATCCGATTTTGGACAGTCGTCTGCTTCTTTAAAAACAAATTATATTGTTATCCGGATTACCTTCGCAAAACCTTCCCACTAACCCAAACACACAGATTATCCACATACATGTAGATTACCGGTATCTATAGATGTGTAATGATTGTATAAAAGAAAAGACATCTCTCAATTTTAGGTGAGGTCACAACGCAGGGGTCATGAGTAACAAAACTGTCAATGGATATCGAAAGCTTTGACATACTAAAACAGTCCTCTACTGGCTGAAGCAAGCTCATGTTCAGACACCCAAGAAATCAAAGCAACGTTCATATAGGAAAGGAGATTAGGGCTCCGTCTTCATTGATGAGATTTGGGCAGTGCCTGTTATGGAATCCCGTCGTCGTGATTGATCAGGGAAATGTTTGAAAGGATACTGAAACAAAACTGAAATTTGGTCCAGTTTCATGAACAGCGACCATTCGACTTTTACGAAATTGTATCCTTAGTAAATAAAAGTATTGAAATTCAATCTAACTTTGATCCTTCTATGTTTGTTTATCAAGTTACCGTAAATTAAACGCGGATAAGTTTCATCATTCTCTGATGCTGAGAAACTTCCGTAAAATTTTACAAGTTTGCAGGGACACAAACCTTGATCTAAATGTTTGAAGTAATTGATAGTTGATACTGCGAATGTCGATGAAGAAAGTCCAAAAAATCAGAGCAAGTATATTTTACGAGTGAAGAAATGTAAGTACCATATGATTGCAGTCTGAGGAATTCGCTATCTAGCCAAGGAAGATGTACTCTATCGAAGCCAAGATAATTCCTTTTGTATTTTTTATTATGCAAAAGATGGTGCGATCTAAAAATTGTCAATACTAGTATGTCCTTTTTAAATTATACGGATTGTCAGTGTGCCATTAAGTTTGTCCGGATTCCGAGTGTAATGGTAGTATAGTCAAAATGCCACTGAATTTGACATAATTCCTAGTGTGATGCTATTATTCTCATTATGCTTCTAATTCTGTGCGGTTCCTAGTGTGATACTAGTATAGTCATTATGCCATGATTCTACCCGGATTCCTAGTGTGATTGCAGTATTGTCAATTTGCCAAAGATTTTGTCCAGATTCCTAGTGTAATGGTAGGGTTGTCAAAATGTCACTGAATTTGTCCGGATTCCGACTGTAATGTTAATATTGTCAATATGCCAATGGAAAAATCCGGATTCCTAGTTTACACTATCGAAGTTTTCTTGGTCAAAGTCCGTCAAAGAAAACTTGGTCAAAGTATTTTGGACAAAGTCGTCTGTTTACACTATCAAAGTTCTTTGACGACTTGTACAAGAAAACGCGGTAGATATGCACCAAAACAAAGATTAATCCTGCCAATATTGTAAATATTTCTCATGAAAACATTATAGTTTTTGTTTGTAATTGCTTATTGGAGTTATTACATAATATGGACACGATTTCAAGGAAATTTTCCCGTGATTTCTAAAATTATCGCACATGAAAATCACTACATCGCATCGTTTGTCTTCGTCTCTACATTCTTTAGTTTTTACATTTCTAAATTGCTTCAACTTCTTTCCTCAATACTTTAAAAATACTACTGGTGTCATTTTGAATCTCTATTCTGATTGGTCGATTCCCGTCAAAGTCCGTCCAAGTTTCTAGAAAAATAGGATGGAGTTCTATTCCGTCAAAGTCCATCAAAGTTCTTTGACGGACTTTGATCAAAGTTTTCTTGTACCGTTTACACTATCAAAGTTATCGTCAAAAACTTTGACCAAGTTTTACTTTGATAGTGTAAACGGGGCTTATGGTTGTACTGTCAATATGCCAACGATTTGTCCGGATCTTTAGTGTGACGTTAGCATTGTCGATGTGCCAATAATTTTGTCCGTATCCCTTGTGTGATGGTAATGCTGTCAATACTAGTATGCCAATAATTTTGTCCGTATTCCTATTGTAATGGTAGTATTGTAAACTGCCACTAATTTTGTCCGAATTCATAGTGTAATTTCAACATTGTCAATGTACCACTGATTTTGCCCGGATTCCCATTGTAATAGTATTGTTTTCAAAATGCTACGAATTTTGTCCGGATTCTGATTGTAATGGTAGTGCTGTCAATATGCCAATAATTTTGTCTGGATTCCAAGTGACATTTTAGCATTGTCAATGTGCCACTAATTTTGCCCGGATTCCCATTGTAATAGTAGTGTTTTCAAAATGCCATGAATTTTGTCCGCATTCTGAGTGTAATGGTAGTGCTGTCAATATACCAATGATTTTGTCCGGATTCCAAGTAAAGTGTTAACATTGTCAATGTGGCACTGATTTTGTCTGGATTCCTAGTGTGATGCTAGTAATGTCAATATGCCATGATTGTGGCTGAATTCCTAGTGTAACGACAGTGTTGTCAATATGCTAATGATTGTTGCTGGATTCCTAGTGTAATGTCAGTGTTGTCAATATGCTAATGATTGTGGCTGGATTCCTAGTGTAACGACAGTGTTGTCAATATGCTAATATTTGTTGCCGGATTCCTAGTGTAATGACAGTGCTGTCAATATGCTAATGATTGTGGCCGGATTCCTAGTGTAATGACAGTGTTGTCAATATGCTAATGATTGTTACCGGATTGCTATTGTAATGACAGGGTTGTAAATATGCTAATGATTGTGGCCGGATCCCTGGTGTATTGACTGTTGTCAATATGCTCATAACTTTGGCCGTATTCCTAGTGTAATGACAGTGTTGTCAATATGCTAATGATTGTGGTCGGATTCCTAGTGTAATGACAGTGTTGTCAATATGCTAATGATTATGGCCGGATTCCTAGTGTAATGACAGTGTTGTCAATATGCTAATGCTTATGGCCGGATTCCTAGTGTAATGACAGTGTTGTCAATATGCTAATGATTGTGGTCGGATTCCTAGTGTAATGACAGTGTTGTCAATATGCTAATGATTGTTGCCGGATTCCTAGTGTAATGACAGTGTTGTCAATATGCTAATGATTGTGGCCGGATTCCTAGTGTAATCACAGTTGTGTCAATACGCTAATGATTGTTGCCGTATTCCTAGTGTAATGACAGTGTTGTCAATATGCTAATGATTGCTGCCGGATTCCTAGTGTAATGACAGTGTTGTCAATATACTAATGATTGTGGCCGGATTCCTAGTGTAATGACAGTGCTGTCAATATGCTAATGATTGTGGCCGGATTCCGAGTGTAATGACAGTGTTGTCAATATGCTAATGATTGTGGTCGGATTCCTAGTGTAATGACAGTGTTGTCAATATGCTAATGATTTTGGCCGGATTCCTAGTGTAATGACAGTGTTGTCAATATGCTAATGATTGTGGTCGGATTCCTAGTGTAATGACAGTGTTGTCAATATGCTAATGATTGTTGCCGTATTCATAGTGTAATGACAGTGTTGTCAATATGCTAATGATTGTGGCCGGATTCCTAGTGTTATTACAGTGTTGTCAATATGCTTATGCTTTTGGCCGGATTCCTAGTGTAATGACAGTGTTGTCAATATGCTAATGATTATGGTCGGATTCCTAGTGTAATGACAGTGTTGTCTATATGCTAATGATTGTGGCCGGATTCCTAGTGTAATGACAGTGTTGTCAATATGCTTATGCTTATGGCCGGATTCTTAGTGTTATGACAGTGTTGTCAATATGCTAATGATTATGGTCGGATTCCTAGTGTAATGACAGTGTTGTCAATATGCTAATGATTGTGGCTGGATTCCTAGTGTAATGATAGTGTTGTCAATATGCTAATAATTGTGGCCGGATTCCTAGCGTAATGACAGTATTGTCAATATGCTAATGATTGTGGCCGGATTCCTAGTGTAATGACAGTGTTGTCAATATGCTAATGATTGTTGCCGTATTCCTAGTGTAATGACAGTGTTGTCAATATGCTAATGATTGTGGCCGGATTCCTAGTGTAACGACAGTGTTGTCAATATGCTAATATTTGTTGCCGGATTCCTAGTGTAATGACAGTGTTGTCAATATGCTAATGATTGTGGCCGGATACCTAGTGTAATGACAGTGTTGTCAATATGCTAATGATTGTTACCGGATTGCTATTGCAATGACAGGGTTGTCAATATGCTAATGATTGTGGCCGGATTCCTAGTGTAATGACAGTGTTGTCAATATGCTAATGATTGTGGTCAGATTCCTAGTGTAATGACAGTGTTGTCAATATGCTAATGATTGTTGCCGTATTCATAGTGTAATGACAGTGTTGTCAATATGCTAATGATTGTGGTCGGATTCCTAGTGTAATGACAGTGTTGTCAATATGCTAATGATTGTGGCCGGATTCCTAGTGTAATGACAGTGTTGTCAATATGCTAATGATTGTGGCCGGATTCCTAGTGTAATGACAGTGTTGTCAATATGCTAATGATTGTGGTCGGATTCCTAGTGTAATGACAGTGTTGTCAATATGCTAATGATTGTGGCTGGAGTCCTAGTGTAATGACAGTGTTGTCAATATGCTAATGATTGTGGCCGGATTCCTAGTGTAATGACAGTGTTGTCAATATACAAATGCTTATGGCCGGATTCCTAGTGTAATGACAGTGGTGTCAATATGCTAATGATTGTGGTCGGATTCCTAGTGTAATGACAGTGTTGTCAATATGCTAATGATTGTTGCCGGATTCCTAGTGTAATGACAGTGTTGTCAATATGCTAATGATTGTTGCCGTATTCCTAGTGTAATGACTGTGTTGTCAATATGTTAATGATTGCTGCCGGATTCCTAGTGTAATGACAGCGTTGTCAATATACTAATGATTGTGGCCGGATTCCTAGTGTAATGACAGTGTTGTCAATATGCTAATGATTGTGGCCGGATTCCTAGTGTAATGACAGTGTTGTCAATATGCTAATGATTGTGGTCGGATTCCTAGTGTAATGACAGTGTTGTCAATATGCTAATGATTTTGGCCGGATTCCTAGTGTAATGACAGTGTTGTCAATATGCTAATGATTGTGGTCGGATTCCTAGTGTAATGACAGTGTTGTCAATATGCTAATGATTGTTGCCGTATTCCTAGTGTAATGACAGTGTTGTCAATATGCTAATGATTGTGGTCGGATTCCTAGTGTAATGACAGTGTTGTCAATATGCTAATGATTGTTGCCGTATTCCTAGTGTAATGACAGTGTTGTCAATATGCTAATGATTGTTGCCTGATTCCTAGTGTAATGACAGTGTTGTCAATATGCTTATGCTTTTGGCCGGATTCCTAGTGTAATGTCAGTGTTGTCAATATGTTAATGATTGTTGCCTGATTCCTAGTGTAATGACAGTGTTGTCAATATGCTAATGATTGTTGCCTGATTGCTATTGTAATGACAGTGTTGTAAATATGCGTATGATTGTGGCCGGATCCCTGGTGTATTGACTGTTGTCAATATGCTCATAACTTTGGCCGGATTCCTAGTGTAATGACAGTGTTGTCAATATGCTAATGATTGCTGCCGGATTCCTAGTAGTGTAATGACAGTGTTGTCAATATGCTAATGCTTATGGCCGGATTCCTAATGTAATGACAGTGTTGTCACTATGCTAATGATTGTTGCCGCATTACTAGTGTAATGGCAATTTTGTCAACATGCTAATGAGTGTAATGGTTGCATTGTTAATGATTTTTGTCCAGATTCCTAGTGAAGTAGTGTTGTCAATATGCCAATGATTTTGTCCGGATTCCTAGTGTGATGCTACTAATGTCAATATGCCATGATTTTGTCCAGATTCCTACTGTAATTGCACTGTTGTCAAAATGCCAATGATTTAGTCCAGATTCCTCGTGTTATGGAAGTGTTGTCAAAATGTTATTGAATTTGTACGGAATCCGAGTCCAATGTTAGTATCGTCAATATGTCAATGATTTTGTCCGGATTCCTAGTGTAATGGTAGTACTGTCAAAATGCCATGATTTTGTCCGGATTCCTAGTGTAACAGTAGTGTTGTCAATATGCCAATGATTTTTTCCGGATTCCTAGTGTAATGGTAATATGGTCAATATACATCATCATCATCATCACCGTCGTCTTCGTCGCCGCCGCCTCCACTACCACCACCATCATCATCATCACCACCACCACCATTATCATCTGCTGGCAGGGTGATCCTATTTCTTCTTATATCTTCTTGTTATGTGTAGAGATAATGACTATTTTGTAATTATTTAAGTTTGTAATCTGTAACTATGAATACAAAATTCTACAATACGCCGATGATACTGCTCTTTTGTTGGACGGATCTGAACATTCTCTACAAAATGATTTAACTTTGCAAAATTTTCAGGCTTAAAACCCAACTACAATAAAACAGTTTGCGTAAAAATAGTTTCACTTAGATTTTCAAGTACTGTATTTTGCAATAATTATTCATTACTTTTGTCACAAAACCCATTTAAGTTTTAGGTATTAAGTTTTCAGTAAACTTATCTGATATGGAAGATCTTAACTTTACGCCTTACCTACAAGAAATGAAGAGTTTAATAAAATCATGGTCTAGACGCTTTTTATATACAAATGGTAAAATTACTGTTGTTAAAACAATACTGTTATCTAGACTCGTACATTTATTCATAGCGCTCCCAAATCCAAAAGAAAGTCTTATTAATAACAAGAGAAATTACTACATGTATTTGGCTATATTTGGGGGTACAAATTTGATAGGATTTCTACAAAAATTATGAGAATGGGGGGTTGCGAATGACATGCTTAAGATATTTCATGAAGACCTTAAAAGTGCCATGGATAAGAAGAGTTATCAATGGTCATGGTGTTAATTGCTGACTGATACTATGCCAATACATTTTAAATTTTTCATAAACTTTGGAAATGAATACCTAAAACGCGTATCACATGGAACTACGTACGAGGGCTTCTTACTAATTTCTTTTAGAAAGATGTATTTATATCATATTAAGACTAAAAATTACAAAAGTCTGGTTACAGATCATATGCAATATTGTAGGTGTCTTATATGTCTGTGATTTATTAGATGAAAATGGTATTTTTTCTTAAGTTATCAATCATTTTGTGTTAAATACAACTTTTTTTTCCACCATTTACACAATACTTCGGCTTGATTTCTTGTATTAGAAATCAAAATTGGAATTTAGACATTTAACGTCTCTGCAAGAAAATCAACCTTATTACCCAGAACAAGTTAGAATTGAAGGGATGCAGAGATTTTTATGATTCAATCATTCAAGAAATGTATAGAAGACCCAAAGATGAAATCAAATTGGAGTTGTAATTTCATATATCTCGAGATAGTACTTGTTGGAAAAGAGCTAACCTATTCGAACAAATTGGAACAAATCAGATTAGTACATAGTAGTCATGTGCTCACTTTTAATGATTCAGAATTGAAAGTTAGAAAAGGACACATAGGATCCTAGGAACTAATTCACTACTAGTATTACATAAGATAGGGCTAAGTGACTCAAATCTTTGTTCATTTTGTCATAATTATCCAGAAACATTATCTCACTTATTTATTTATTGTCATTTTTCACAAGAATTATGGAATAATGTTAAGAACTGATTAAACTTTATATGAAATGAAAACATAGATAAGCTATAGAAGATTCAGAAATTATTCTTGGTATTACTTACACAGATAAGACAATATTTAACTCTATAATATGCCTGGTAAAATATTATATTTACAAGCAAAAGATTCTTAAACTTATACCTTCGTTGGAGGGTGTACAAAATTATATATAATATATTAAATCAGAATTTTACATTCACAAAAAGAAAGTTAAGGAGGAATTATTTCATAGAAAATGGGATTGGCTCTTATATCGTTTATAACTTATCAAATGTGTAAAAGATGAATGAAAGAGTATGCATGTGTTTCTTTTAATACAAAATATTTTCACTTTTGATTTAATTTTTACTTTCATGAATAAAAAAATAAAAAAAAATATATCATCATCTACTTCTTCTTCTTCGTTAGTGAGACGCCAAATGCGTTTTGTGCGAGTTATCCCTCTTTTGTCATGCCATAAAAACAATTCTTTATTTTTTTATTGGTAGACTGCATCTGTTGTTTTCATATATCTCTTTTTCGATCCGATTGAAACCTCAGGTCTACACACTCATACAATAGTATATATATATAGGACTGAAACTTTGTCTATTTGGATGTTTTCAAATTTGCAAAAAAGGAGTTTTAACGAAAGAATGAGGGTAGATTTTTATCCAAGTAAGAATAAATGTAAACCGTCTTAGAATTCACAATGCTTACAAAATTCCTTTGTTTTCGTAAAAAAAATTACTATTAAATGTGTCAGAAGAATCGACAAAAATTGGTTCTCCTCAAGAGAGGATTATTCAGTCTACCTCAAATTGAGAATGATAAAAAATACAAGTTTGTCATTGCATTTTTTTATAAATACATATTCACATTTTTTCTCTCTAAATTGAATGTTAACTTGGCTACCAAAAAAAAAAAACAAAACAAAACAAACAAGAGAAAACAAACCAAAAAAGAGAAAAATAATAATAAATAGGACAGATTAAATTTTTGTCAGATTTCATGTACAATGTTTGGGAGTAGGAGTTATCGCGCATATACCTTCTTATTCCTTTTTCATTTCCTCTTTCTATTATACTTCCTTGTTAATTTTTTCTTTCTTTCTATCTTTTCCTTCTATTCTCTTTGTTATAAAACGCTCAATTCAGACTGATAGGAGAAAGATTGTGTACATTTGATATGAGATAGTTTTACTTCTAGTTTACTCCTTTAGAAAATATACTAGTATTCGAAAAGTAAAAAAAACCCTCTTTCCATTTTTCCAAGCACGTGATTTATTTTAGCTTATGGACGTAATGGCGACAACAAGTCTCGTATTTTCAAACTGAGAAATGCATATCGTGCCTCATCACCTAGGTAACAGTTTTATTAAGTAAACTACAGTGGAAGAAATTGAGAAAATTTGCATGATATTTGATATGTAGAGACGGACAGCTGATTATAATCCCAATGGTTTAGTGCCACGAATAATGAAAATCTGTATTCATACTTAACGTTCCCACGGAAGATTGTTAACATCCAGAAAATTATAAATGATCGATTGTTTTTCTCCGTTGTATTCATAATTTTATGTATTGATTATTTTGCAAGTCTTCGTCCAAGAATTCAGACAATGGCTTGAAAATCAAATGGACATTAATTGACCGGAATTTGATCACGCGAACCTAAATTTGATTTCTGAATAACGAGCTCTTATAGGCAAAATGTCAAGGGTATAACTAGAATTGAAATTTCATTTGCATCTGTAATTATTCATCGAAATTGGAGTATGTATTATGCAAAATATATCCGTAAAACATTGATTTATCGAAATTGGAACTGGTCACTGGACCTCCGCGTCAAGCAATTATGTATTTTGAAGCCGCCATGCCATCTGATATGTCTAGAACAGAAAAGTCCAGCGATATCAGATTCTTCAAGCCTAGATTAAAACAGACGCAGAAAAGAGTTGTATTTCAGTTATAAAAACCTTTGGTTTACGTGAATTGTAAATTAATACTTTTCCATGTTCGACGGGTTTATACATTTTACCAGTTTATTTTTTATGAAAAGTGAAAATAATCACATAAAGATTAGATTAAAGTCTTCATTTACGGTATTTTATTGTCATGCCATACGGATTTAGTGAAACAAATCCTGAAGTCAGTTTTATACTAAGTTCACAGTACCACCTAACATTACATTTCTTTGACGTCAACGTCAACATGCTCACTTTTCCATCCTACAGCTTCAAGAATATTTTAGTTTTTTAATAAATTGGTATACTAATCGTAGAATTGAACAGGTCTATATTTAAAAAAAAATCTGGAACTTTTTACATTTAGTGAAATCAAAACGCATGCATACAGAAACGTGCTGCTTTTTGAATAATCACGAGCACATCGAGGACATACAGACCTACTCAACATGCATTTGAAATAAAACAAAATGATAACCCAGATTGACCCCAAATTGGGGTGAAAAAATACAATTCTTTGCCTAACTGATTAATACAGCTAGGCATTACTTTAAGGAAACGGTAGATTATTAGTGGAAGTCCGGTAGGTCGTAAAATCAGAAAGTATTGTTTCAAGCGATAAACGCAATGACAAATAGCTGGACATAGAGTAAGTCGTGGACTAATGTATGATTTTTATTTGTTAAAATGAATCTTTCCTATCGCTTGTCACAACAAGATAATGAATCTGTCAGAGGAACTGTCGTTAATTTTTCTTACATCTGGTTAAGGCTTTGTCATTCTAACATACGTGTATTTACATAAACAGACCGATCGATATTCAATCATGGCCAACATTAAAACTCAATGCCAGGACAGTGAAAACGCCATTACCGGCCACTTTTATATCCTTTCCTTGTCCGCTGCACAAATTTCCGTGTGAACTGTCCACTGAAATTTCCAACACAAGAAATGAATTATAGCTACAAAGGGGGAAAATATTTGAATAGGAATTGTACTCTAGCTACGTCAAGATGCTATATTGGATCTTATTCCATTTTTCTTCATTTAAATACAAAATATAATGACTGGTCTGCTGATTGGGGAATCTTTGACATTTTCATTTTCTTTCCATGCTCAGCGTTTTCATTTTACACAGTTACTGACATGAATGCATTTGTTGCATTGTAGTTCTGTGCATATCAAAGGAGGGGATCTCCAACAAGACTTGACTGTAGTACACACAGCTAAACATCGAAACAACGCCATGTGAGAACACAGAGTAGACAAGTACCAAACGAAACACAAAAGGGACAAGGAACACCAAAACACCAAACATAAAAGACTAGTTGACACATAAACCAAAGAGACCTATAAGCAATCGGTGCCGAGTTAGGACGGACATCTGCCACGTTAGTACCAAATGGTATAGTTATCCTGATTACGTGCGCACAAATCTTCAACTTGTAGACAGTGGCATATGACACTAGACACAGGTAAAATTCCAAATGATTGGAGGGACTCTGCAGTCGTGCCATTATCTTTGAAAGGGGACCGTCATCAGCAAATTATAGGCCAGTTTCTATGGTGGATGATTTGTGCCATGTCGCGTTGTCGCGCCGCGCTTTGTCGCGTTGTCCCATTGTCGCATTGCCGCGTTGGTAAAGATTAGCTGATCAGGTATTTCCAAAATTATAACTTAGGGTTAACTAACCCTGTGTTGGAACCCTATGGTTAACTAGAAGACTAGGATTAGGCCTTAACCCTAACCCTAACCCTAACCCAACCCTAACCCTAACCGTTCCATCTTGGGGCAAGCTTACCGTACCCCTAACTAAGTCGAAAAAAGGGATTGCACTCAGGGCAAGTTCACCCTAAGGTCAAACCCTAGTCTTCTAGATAACCCTAAGCCCTATCCCTAGGATTCCAACATAGGGTTAGTTAATCCTAAGCTATGATTTTGGAAATAACTGATCTTTATCAACACGACAATGCGACAACGCGACAAAGCGCGGCGCGACATGGCATAAATCAGCAACCATACCGGGGTATCGCAGGGGACGGTGTTCGGGCCACTGTTATCCCTATCCTACATAAACGATCTGCCAGAATATACTGACTCTAAGGCACTGTTCTTCGCAGACGATTGTTTGCTCTTCGGGAAGATTTCCAGCCAGTCTGATGTATCACGTCTACAGGAAGATTTGTCATCACCCCAAGAGTGGGAACAACAGTGGCAAGTGGAATTCCATCCCCAGAAGTGCAGGGTCATCCATGTCACCATTGAGCGCATTCCTATCCAACACCATTATCATCTTCATGGGCATACCCTAGAATCAGTGAGCAGCGCGAAGTACCTTGGTGTAACCATAAAAAGTCAACTCTACTGGGGAGAACACATCTCTAACGTCAGGACCAAGTCCACAAAGTCCCTTGGCTTTATACAGAGGAACCTTAGACAATGCAAGCCCGCAGTCAAGGCCATGGCGTACCAGTCGATGGTTAGACCCACACTCGAATACGCCAGCTCGGTGAGGGAGCCACATCAAAAAGGCACCATCAATGCACTTGAGGGAGTCCTAAGGAGAGCTGCTAGATTCACCACTGGAGAATACAGCACCAGAACACCAGGCCGCATGACCAACACGATGAGGCAACTCTAGTGGGACACTCTGGAACATCCCGGCTGGTCATTTTTTGTAAGATCGAGTACAAACAGCCTGAAGCGTCCAAGGATAGTTGACTGGAACAGACTCCCAAATGCAGTCAGAGAGGCAAACACCATCGAAGCCTTCCGCATGCAGCTGACACCCATCCAAGCTGCATGCACCAACCACCAGTAGATAGCCATGTTTTTAGCTGTTTTTAAATTTTAAATTAGCCTTTACAGGTTTTTAACCGCCTTGAGCTACACCGGTGCTAATTTACCCTCAAGTTGAGACCAGCACTTTACAGGAAGAAGAAGAAAAGAAAGAGAAAGCAGGAAGAAGAAGAAAAGAAAGAGAAAGCCAAACTATAATTAGTACATATATCTTAAAAGATAAGGAAAAGATCATTATGACGTAGCAGTTACCACAGCGGAGCGCACTCACACGATACTAGAAAACGGGGACAAACAGACGGAGACGAACAACCCCATCACATCGTTGAAACACGTAGAACCGTCTTGCATCACAACGTCGTAGGTTCACCATGTTCTCTACATTGTAGTAAAGCGCCTAGCTGGATGAGATGCGCCTTCGAGACCAAGATAAAAACCAAATCTGTTGTAGGTGGCGCCACTGAAATGAATAGATGCGGCGCTGCACAGATTCGAAGAACGTCCTAAATATACTGCACAGAATCAACTTATAGGGGTTGTAATTTGTCGATGAGATAAAATTTTGCATCTAGATAGGAAAATGTTACTGTTGCATGGCTTGCCTAAATTTAAAATGAGAAGTTCTATATCAAAGTTTTATATCAAAAATTCATGTACATTAATAAATTATCTTACTGGTCTCTTCTTTAGGTAGGAGATTTTTTTTCCTTCATTTTATATGTATCGCTTTCAGAATAGTTTGACCTTGAGTGCGATCTTGGCAATTTTATGCGTAAAATTCACCATGGTCTGGATGATTCAAGGTGGTACAAAATCTAAAACGACGAAGTTTATGGCCCGTGACAGACAGACGGACAACATGATCCTCTGTATGTCGCTATGCTTCATGAACGATACGAACATGAGTCAGGAAACCATTTACAAGACTTCCCAACATTGTCAAAGAAAAGGCCAATTTGCCTCGAAAAGAAAAAAAATCAACAAAAACAAAAATAATCTGTAAGAATGCGTGACTCATAATAAGTATATGTATATGCGGGGGTCAGTTATAATGATTTTGGCCACGGTCAGTGATCAATAAAAAGTAAATTTGTCTTTTATGATGTATGGGAAAGTACCTATAAACTAGGGGAATAAATTGTGTGAAATATCAGGTTTAGACAAAACTTTGACATTTGACGGAAAGACAATGGACAATTGACTAAGTAACATGAAATTTTATGAGCGATTATAATAGTATTTTAGTGTCCAGTAGTGGACGTGAGATGTATTTCTTGAGGATATAAACTTGTAATTAAGTCGTTTTGGCGGACCGTCCAGTAGAAAGGTTTTCAACGTAACCATTACCTTGTCGGGAGAACTACAAAATATATTTTGTCGTCTTCGTGCCTTTAAAATCTACCACACAATTAAGCTTAATGGCTGATTAAATACTGAAGTTCACTATATAACTAAATATAAAAAAGAATTTACAAAAAAAAAAAAAACAAACAAACAAAAAAAAAAAAAACATTGTACGAAAACGGGCGATTAGAACACAAACAGACCAATAAAAAACTCGTGACGTAAATCAAATTAGAACATTGCTCTCTGAATCATAGCGTTTATCAATCAGTTTTAACAATTTTCATACATTTCAGAATGCATTGTCCCGAGTTTATGCTTAACTGAATCTCTGTTATTATCCCCAAAGATATTTGTGTAAAGAAATTTTATGAAATACCTTAAAGAATATTGATTAGGGGTATGATTTCAAACGATTTAAAAATTCATCTTTAATTACAAATATAGATTTATTGTGCGTGCTCTGTATCGTTATCTTTTGTTCCCATGAGTTTCCGTATGCTTGCTCACTTATTTTGAAATTAATTTTTTTTACTCGTAAAAAGAAATCAATATTCAGCTTTTTTTTCAAGAAACCTTTGAAGGAAAAAATTCAGAGATCAAAAATCGAAGTTATCCTTATTCGTTTCACAAATATATATTCAAGAGCGTTTATCATTTGAACAAGAACAAAATCAGTGCACCTGGAGCTCTTCGTTCCGTAAGTCTGTCTGTTTGTTACATAGATGATCAGATCATCGCTATGAGTTTCAATTATGCAATGTGATCAGTGACGTAGCTATATCATGTATGCTTGTATGCTAAAGCATCCATAACAACCCCCCCCCCCCCCCCCAAAAAAAAAATCTGAAATTAGCACTTCTTTCGAAAGCTTTGTCGAAATGCTTGATATTTGCTTTTGGTCTTCTTCGCTGGGAATTCCCTGAGCTGAGGGTCTTGAAATGGTCCCCATACCTCTTTTAAAAAGCATCCATTTAATTTTGCCGAAACTATGTCATTGATGATAAGTTACTTTAGAATTCAAAGATGTACTAAAACCAGGTATTTCTGGGGGTGTCTTTTGAGGAACACAACACATCTTCTGGAGACACTTGTCTCGAGAGTGTGAACACATCAATGGATGATAATTTTCTATTCCACAAACTAGTCAAACACTTATACGGTGGAACATAAACATTTTCAAGGTTAGCTATTAAGGCCCATATGGACATTTTCCTATCAGAAGGAGAACAAACGGAGAAGGACTCTACTCAAACTTAAAATAACAAATGTGTCAAGATTAGTTTCAATATCAAGCAGGACTTTATCATTCTCGAACCCTTTCAATATCATGGCTGAAAAGCCACGTATTGATTCAGTTTAGTCCAAACGATGTCCTTAAATCAAATATTCAAAATGCTCATCGGGAGAGTTTGCTAAATTTCATGTAAAAATGGCATTACTCATATCGGTAACCATGGCTACCGGACATAATGGATGATAATCAGCAATAAAACTGAAATATAATTTAAGGCCTTGTACAAAATCGGAATTAGGTTAAATTAAAATCGATGTTTCCGATCAGCGGGGAATTAATGCTGTCCAGCCGTTGTAAGCTAGCCTCTATAATGGGGGGAAATAGACATTAAGAAATATGTTCAAACTTCACTTAAATTTGCCTAGAGACTTTTTTTCACTTCTGGGAATGAAAGCTTTAACAAAGCGTAGTTTTTTTGTAAACCTCTCGGCCGTTTGCTAGACACTCAATAAATTAAAAGTGCGTCCACGGCTAGGTTCAAGTTGAGATAAAAAGATGCTAAGGATGGATATGCGCCATCGATCGGCGCAAAATTGTCTTGAAATTGACCACTTGAATCAAATAAATACTGGGAATCGGGCAGGAAATAACAACACAACCGTCTGAGAATAAATCTTCAATTTCATAGCCATGCCTTGAATTTATAATCTATACGGATTTCTGGACGTGGCTAAAGAAAGCCAAACAAGAAGGGAGACTTCTGTAGAATTCCAATAACTCTGTAGATTCCATTATCTTCTTTTCATTGGAAACAATCTGTTACACTGCCCGTTACTTCTACATATCATGACAAATATTTTGAAATTTATACTCAAGATTCAAGAATGTATACTTTTGTGTCACTTCTCCTGTCTATACAGAAGGAGAGAGCCAAAGAAATGAACGGTATGTATAAGGGAGCAACCATTTGATTTTTATGGGGGGGGCAGGAAGACTTTGCAAAAAAAATTTTCCGGATCGAAATTTTAGGGAAAAAAATTTTCCGGCCCAAAGGGCCGGTGAAAAAAATTTTTCCGGATCATGAAATTGCCCCTCACCCCTCTCTTCCGACCTTTCCGACTGCCCAGTAAACACTTTTTTGTGTATCATAAACAAAGTATAAAAAATGGAACAAACTTTGCGCAATTTGGAGTGAATAAATCAAATTCAAAAGTCATTAGCACCATATTGCCTGTCTGATCCATTGAGTATCATTTTAGTAAACAGATTATAGGCACCATATGCCATTCAAGAAATTAAAATGAAGTGAGCTGCTGGCAAGAGATGAACTCATTGTGTGTTTGATGTTTTATATGGCCGAAAAATCACGCTGAATTATTTAAACTTTAGGGTAATTTTCAACATTGGAAAATTACAAAAAAAAAATCCGGCCCGAAGGGCCGGCGAAAAAAATTTTCCGGCTCTTAAAATGGCTGAAAAAAATTTTCCGGCTGGCAAAAGTCTTCCTGCCCCCCCCCCCCCCCCCCCATAAAAATAAAATGGTTGCTCCCTAAGTCCATCAACATGATGATACCATATGCTACCGATGACAGAGATGATCAGTACTATAACGCAGCTGGTCATTACAAAATGATCAGTTCTATAATACCAGTGGTAGTTCGATCATTACAAAATGATCAGTACTATATATAATGCCAGTGGTAGTTCGATCACAACACGATGATCAGTACTATAATGCCATGATCAGTTCTATAATGCCAGTGGTAGTTCGATCATTACACGATGATCAGTACTATAACGCCAGTGGGAGTACGATCATAACACGATGACCAGTACTATAATGCCAGTGGTAGTTCGATCACAACACGATGACCAGTACTATAATGCCAGTGGTAGTTCGATCACAACACGATGATCAGTACTATAATGCCATGATCAGTTCTATAATGCCAGTGGTAGTTCGATCATTACACGATGATCAGTACTATAACGCCAGTGGGAGTACGATCATAACACGATGACCAGTACTATAACGCCAGTGGTAGTTCGATCATAACACGATGATCAGTACTATAATGCCATGATCAGTTCTATAATGCCAGTGGTAGTTCGATCATTACACGATGATCAGTACTATAATGCCAGTGATAGTTCGATCACAACACGATGACCAGTACTATAATGCCAGTGGTAGTTCGATCACAACACGATGACCAGTACTATAACGCCAGTGGTAGTTCGATCATAACACGATGATCAGTACTATAATGCCATGATCAGTTCTATAATGCCAGTGGTAGTTCGATCATAACACGATGACCAGTACTATAATGCCAGTGATAGTTCGATCACAACACGATGACCAGTACTATAATGCCAGTGGTAGTTCGATCATAACACGATGACCAGTACTATAATGTCTGTAGTAGTTCGATCATAACACGATGATCAGTACTATAATGCCAGTGGTAGTTCGATCACAACACGATGACCAGTACTATAATGCAAGTGGTAATTCGATCATAACACGATGACCAGTACTATAACGCCAGTGGTAGTTCGATCATAACACGATGATCAGTACTATAATGCCATGATCAGTTCTATAATGCCAGTGGTAGTTCGATCATTACACGATGATCAGTACTATAATGCCAGTGATAGTTCGATCACAACACGATGACCAGTACTATAATGCCAGTGGTAGTTCGATCACAACACGATGACCAGTACTATAACGCCAGTGGTAGTTCGATCATAACACGATGATCAGTACTATAATGCCATGATCAGTTCTATAATGCCAGTGGTAGTTCGATCATAACACGATGACCAGTACTATAATGCCAGTGATAGTTCGATCACAACACGATGACCAGTACTATAATGCCAGTGGTAGTTCGATCATAACACGATGACCAGTACTATAATGTCTGTAGTAGTTCGATCATAACACGATGATCAGTACTATAATGCCAGTGGTAGTTCGATCACAACACGATGACCAGTACTATAATGCAAGTGGTAATTCGATCATAACACGATGACCAGTACTATAACGCCAGTGGTAGTTCGATCATAACACGATGATCAGTACTATAATGCCATGATCAGTTCTATAATGCCAGTGGTAGTTCGATCATTACACGATGATCAGTACTATAATGCCAGTGATAGTTCGATCACACCACGAAGACCAGTACTATAATGCCAGTGGTAGTTCGATCACAACACGGTGACCAGTACTATAACGCCAGTGGTAGTTCGATCATAACAGGATGATCAGTACTATAATGCCATGATCAGTTCTATAATGCCAGTGGTAGTTCGATCATAACACGATGACCAGTACTATAATGCCAGTGATAGTTCGATCACAACACGATGACCAGTACTATAATGCCATGATCAGTTCTATAATGCCAGTGGTAGTTCGATCATTACACGATGATCAGTACTATAACGCCAGTGGGAGTACGATCACAACACGATGACCAGTACTATAATGCCAGTGGTAGTTCGATCACAACACGATGATCAGTACTATAATGCCATGATCAGTTCTATAATGCCAGTGGTAGTTCGATCATTACACGATGATCAGTACTATAACGCCAGTGGGAGTACGATCATAACACGATGACCAGTACTATAACGCCAGTGGTAGTTCGATCACAACACGATGATCAGTACTATAATGCCATGATCAGTTCTATAATGCCAGTGGTAGTTCGATCATTACACGATGATCAGTACTATAATGCCAGTGATAGTTCGATCACAACACGATGACCAGTACTATAATGCCAGTGGTAGTTCGATCACAACACGATGACCAGTACTATAACGCCAGTGGTAGTTCGATCATAACACGATGATCAGTACTATAATGCCATGATCAGTTCTATAATGCCAGTGGTAGTTCGATCATAACACGATGACCAGTACTATAATGCCAGTGATAGTTCGATCACAACACGATGACCAGTACTATAATGCCAGTGGTAGTTCGATCATAACACGATGACCAGTACTATAATGTCTGTAGTAGTTCGATCATAACACGATGATCAGTACTATAATGCCAGTGGTAGTTCGATCACAACACGATGACCAGTACTATAATGCAAGTGGTAATTCGATCATAACACGATGACCAGTACTATAACGCCAGTGGTAGTTCGATCATAACACGATGATCAGTACTATAATGCCATGATCAGTTCTATAATGCCAGTGGTAGTTCGATCATTACACGATGATCAGTACTATAATGCCAGTGATAGTTCGATCACAACACGATGACCAGTACTATAATGCCAGTGGTAGTTCGATCACAACACGATGACCAGTACTATAACGCCAGTGGTAGTTCGATCATAACACGATGATCAGTACTATAATGCCATGATCAGTTCTATAATGCCAGTGGTAGTTCGATCATAACACGATGACCAGTACTATAATGCCAGTGATAGTTCGATCACAACACGATGACCAGTACTATAATGCCAGTGGTAGTTCGATCATAACACGATGACCAGTACTATAATGTCTGTAGTAGTTCGATCATAACACGATGATCAGTACTATAATGCCAGTGGTAGTTCGATCACAACACGATGACCAGTACTATAATGCAAGTGGTAATTCGATCATAACACGATGACCAGTACTATAACGCCAGTGGTAGTTCGATCATAACACGATGATCAGTACTATAGTGCCATGATCAGTTCTATAATGCCAGTGGTAGTTCGATCATTACACGATGATCAGTACTATAATGCCAGTGATAGTTCGATCACAACACGATGACCAGTACTATAATGCCAGTGGTAGTTCGATCACAACACGATGACCAGTACTATAACGCCAGTGGTAGTTCGATCATAACACGATGATCAGTACTATAATGCCATGATCAGTTCTATAATGCCAGTGGTAGTTCGATCATAACACGATGACCAGTACTATAATGCCAGTGATAGTTCGATCACAACACGATGACCAGTACTATAATGCCAGTGGTAGTTCGATCATAACACGATGACCAGTACTATAATGTCTGTAGTAGTTCGATCATAACACGATGATCAGTACTATAATGCCAGTGGTAGTTCGATCACAACACGATGACCAGTACTATAATGCAAGTGGTAATTCGATCATAACACGATGACCAGTACTATAACGCCAGTGGTAGTTCGATCATAACACGATGATCAGTACTATAATGCCATGATCAGTTCTATAATGCCAGTGGTAGTTCGATCATTACACGATGATCAGTACTATAATGCCAGTGATAGTTCGATCACAACACGAAGACCAGTACTATAATGCCAGTGGTAGTTCGATCACAACACGGTGACCAGTACTATAACGCCAGTGGTAGTTCGATCATAACAGGATGATCAGTACTATAATGCCATGATCAGTTCTATAATGCCAGTGGTAGTTCGATCATAACACGATGACCAGTACTATAATGCCAGTGATAGTTCGATCACAACACGATGACCAGTACTATAATGCCATGATCAGTTCTATAATGCCAGTGGTAGTTCGATCATTACACGATGATCAGTACTATAACGCCAGTGGGAGTACGATCACAACACGATGACCAGTACTATAATGCCAGTGGTAGTTCGATCACAACACGATGATCAGTACTATAATGCCATGATCAGTTCTATAATGCCAGTGGTAGTTCGATCATTACACGATGATCAGTACTATAACGCCAGTGGGAGTACGATCATAACACGATGACCAGTACTATAACGCCAGTGGTAGTTCGATCATAACACGATGATCAGTACTATAATGCCATGATCAGTTCTATAATGCCAGTGGTAGTTCGATCATTACACGATGATCAGTACTATAATGCCAGTGATAGTTCGATCACAACACGATGACCAGTACTATAATGCCAGTGGTAGTTCGATCACAACACGATGACCAGTACTATAACGCCAGTGGTAGTTCGATCATAACACGATGATCAGTACTATAATGCCATGATCAGTTCTATAATGCCAGTGGTAGTTCGATCATAACACGATGACCAGTACTATAATGCCAGTGATAGTTCGATCACAACACGATGACCAGTACTATAATGCCAGTGGTAGTTCGATCATAACACGATGACCAGTACTATAATGTCTGTAGTAGTTCGATCATAACACGATGATCAGTACTATAATGCCAGTGGTAGTTCGATCACAACACGATGACCAGTACTATAATGCAAGTGGTAATTCGATCATAACACGATGACCAGTACTATAACGCCAGTGGTAGTTCGATCATAACACGATGATCAGTACTATAATGCCATGATCAGTTCTATAATGCCAGTGGTAGTTCGATCATTACACGATGATCAGTACTATAATGCCAGTGATAGTTCGATCACAACACGATGACCAGTACTATAATGCCAGTGGTAGTTCGATCACAACACGATGACCAGTACTATAACGCCAGTGGTAGTTCGATCATAACACGATGATCAGTACTATAATGCCATGATCAGTTCTATAATGCCAGTGGTAGTTCGATCATAACACGATGACCAGTACTATAATGCCAGTGATAGTTCGATCACAACACGATGACCAGTACTATAATGCCAGTGGTAGTTCGATCATAACACGATGACCAGTACTATAATGTCTGTAGTAGTTCGATCATAACACGATGATCAGTACTACAATGCCAGTGGTAGTTCGATCACAACACGATGACCAGTACTATAATGCCAGTGGTAGTTCGATCATAACACGATGACCAGTACTATAATGTCTGTAGTAGTTCGATCATAACACGATGATCAGTCATATAATGCAAGTGGTAATTCGATCATAACACGATGGCCAGTACTATAATGTCAGTGGCAGTTCTGTCATTACAAAATGATCAGTGCTATCATGCCGGTGGTAGTTCGATCATAACACGATGACCAGTACTATAATGCGGTCCCTATAATGCCAGTGGTAGTTCGATCACAACACGATGCTCAGTACTATAATGCCAGTGGTAGTTCGATCATAACACGATGCTCAGTACTATAATGCCAGCGGTAGTTCAATCATAACACGATGCCTAATACTATAATGCCAGTGGTAGTTCGATCATAACACGATGATCAGTACTATAAAGCCAGTGGCAGTTCAGTCATTACACGATGATCAGTACTATAATGCCAGTGGCAGTTCAGTCATTACACGATTACCAGTACTATAATGTCAGTGGTAGTTCGGTCATTACACGATGATCAGTACTATAATCCTAGTGGTAGCTTGACGATTACACGATGGCCAGTAGTATAATGCCAGTGGTTATTCGATCATTAACATAATTATTAATACCAGTGATTTTTACTAGAAAATGGGGCCGAATTTCGTCCCTTTCCCAATGCCAAATTCCTACCATTTTCCCAAAAAAAAGGAAATAAAATTCCCAAAAATTGAGAGTACAATGTGATTCAACATGAAATAATTTTACAAGAAATGTCTTCACTTCTAGAAACGGTCATGATCGAATGCCAGAAAACAAGAAAAAATGCTTTATAAGTGACAAACATGCAGATGTATTTTGATAATAAACTGTTCCAAATATTCCCAATTTTCTTTATAATGTCGCTGATTTTTCACAAATTGAAAGGCATATGCATCTTTGAAAAAATAGTAAAAAAAATCACTGGGTACTATGATATCAATGGCAGTTCGATCATTAAACGGTTACCAGTACTATAATGACAGTGGTAGATCGATCATTAAACTGTTATCAGTACTATAATGCCAGTGGTAGTTCGATCATAACACGATGACCAGTATTAAAATGCCAATGGTAGTCCGATCATAACACGGTTACCAGTACTATAATGCTAGTGGTAGTTTGATGGTTACACGGTGTTCAGTACTATAATATCAATGGCAGTTCGATCATAGCACGGTGACCAGTACTGTGATATCAATGACAGTTCGATCATTACTCGGTTACCAGTACTATAATGCCAATAGAAGTTCGATCTTACACGATGACCAATACTATAAAACCAGTGGTAGTTTGATGATCACACGGTGGTCAGCTCTATAATGTCAGTGGTAGTCCGATCATTACACGGGGATCCGCACTATAACATCAGTGGCAGTTCAATCGTTACTCAGTGATCACAACTACAATGTCACTATTAATTAGATCATTACACAGTGATCATTACTATAATGTCAGTATTAGTTCGATCATTACACAGTGATCATTGCTATAATGCCAGTATTAGTTCGATCATTACATAGTGATCAGTACTATAATGTCAGTATTAGTTCGATCGTTAACATCATGATCAGTACTGTTATGTCAGTGGTACTTGACCATTACACGATTATCAGAACTATAATGCTAGTAGAAGTTTGATCATAATATGATGATCTGTACTACAATGCCAGTTTACACGATGATCAGTATTATAATGCCAGTTTACACGAATATCAGTACTATAATGCCAGTTTACTCGATGATCAGTACTACAATGCCAGTTTACACGATGATCAGTACTATAATGCCAATTTACACGATGATCAGTACTATAATGCCAGTGTACACGATGATCAGTACTATAATGCCAGTTTACACGATGATCAGTACTATAATGCCAGTTTACACGATGATCAGTACTGTAATGCCAGTGGCAGTTTAATCAATACACGATTATCGGTACTTTAATGATTTGATTCCAAAATATCTTTATTACAGTCACGCTATTCGTTATCGGTGAAATTCGAACATTTGAAAACCCTGCGACATGTCATCACAAATCTGATTTTTTTAATGAGTAACCGTAAGATAATATCATATCGATGTGTCATGGGATCGTTTGTCGTTGTTCTGTCCCATAAGCATTGTAATAGTATGTGTTGCAAGTGTATGCTTATGTTTTCTTATATTTGAGTAATTGAATCAAGCATCAGTGACTAAGTGAAAAATTTATCTTCTTGCTTTTTTGTATGTTTCTTATCTGTTTTGTTGATTTTGTACTTTCAAGTTATTAACTATAATCCCCAAGATGGCAATTGGCTTTTTGAGTACACATAGTTCAGAAACATTTTGCCCTTTTTCCCGACGTGTCAGTAAGTTTTTATTTAATCCCATCGGAGAATCTAAAGTGCCATTATTCATATAATCGTTGCAACTAAAATCATTGCGCTATAAGCATGCATAGAAATAAACGTCTCTCTCTCTCTCTCTCTCTCTCTCTCTCTCTCTCATTTGTCGTGCCAAGTTTGTAATAATTACTTGGTTTTCCTCTCATCTCAGAGAACTAAATGACTCTGTGTTTAAAATTCTGAAAAGCTAAAACTGATAATCAATATTTCAATCACCAAGTAACTTCCCTCTAACGTCAAACCTAATTTCAATTTATATGTTTTCCTTTGAAACATCGATTCCCGAACGCCCTGAATCTTTGTTGAAGTCAATCGAACCAGAAATAATTTCAAATGAAAATTGGAATTAGTTTACTTTAATATTCATCTACATGTATTCACATCGAAAACCGTTTCGCGTAAATAACATCAAACGCCTAATTGTTTTGTATTGTTTTAATTGAAAACTATAATTTTGTGTTTAGCAAAATTGGATCTGGGACAAAAACAAGTCACCCAGGTGAAAAGTAAATAAAATATTGATTCCCTCAGTTCAAGACTGAAGTAGATTAGAAAAAAATCACTTTATTACTACCTGATAAGAGGGGAATGTGTCAAATTTTCTTATTACTATTGATTTCTGCGCAGTCGGGATTTTTCGCTCAAATAAATAATAAATAAATGAAAAATGAAAATCGATAGCGGGGAATTACTGGTAAGCTTGGTCAATTTATATTTTGAAATCCAATTTATCTCACAATGTCCATCTGCTTGAAGTAGAGTCGCTAGTTAGCGCGTTCTGGCTAGCTGATGACGTCAGCAGGGTTTGTACAAGGACGGAATCTGCTTACTTCTAATAAATACGACGACGAAGTTTGGATGTTTGATAAAAATCCAAGGAAAGCAACAAATTCTCCCTCTTCTTGATGAGTTAAGTAAATTGAATTTTACATATCGGACCCCGAAATAAAATCGACAGACCACGTATAATTACATGGGATCAATACCAATCCATTTGGAAGCGTAAGACCTTCCTTTCTCCCCAGACAAGTCCGGTTCATAAAAATGGAAGTTTTAACGTTTCAGTTTGCAATATACAAATTGAATTAATTTACTTTTTGTTATTTTCCCAAGTCAAAGACGGACGCATTTAGAGAGTAGTGAAGAGAAAATCTAATTGTGGAAGTAAAACCACCGGTATTTGACCATAGAAAATTGTATTTGTGAAAGTGGAATACACCTTTAACTCATTTTGCGTTGATATTGGTCAACCGATACATTTTTTTTTATCAGCGATAGCTAGACAAAAAAACCTTTATATCAATGCATACAGAGAATGCCATAACTCATCAGAATTCTAACTTCGTAATAAGAATTGCCATGATCTAATGTGGTCCATAGAAATTTACTTTGCGCATGCGTCATTCTAGATGATACTTCCGTATGTTTTCCATCGCGGACCGTCTGTAGCTGATCTCTTTATGAAATGGTCAATATATTTTTTTACGGTGACAAAAGTTCAAACCACGAGATGTAGTGAGCAACATGTTAGATATTTTAAAGCCACTTCCATTTCCCCTATCCTATATGAATTATATCATTACATTATGTGTAGAGATCGGAAGCTCCAAGTTACTGTACATAAGTTTAATGTAAAACTTGTCATTTTTGATGTATTGATTGATGTCTAAAGGCGGACGTATTTTGTTTATTTTAGGTAAATTCTTAGTTTAGCCATTCGCATGATTTATCAAAGATTACACCATACTAATTGCCCACGGCTGTATATTATTTTGTACATTTCTGTAATTTCAATGCAAATATGGTGTTGCAGAGTACATCGAATTTACTACTAAAAAAGACCCCAAGGTCGGAAAAATATATGTTCATTTTTGTCATGTATTTTTTCAAAGTACCGTTTACAAAACAAAGAACACGAAAACAACTACAGTAGGATAAGACTTTAAGATATTGCATCAAAGAAGGTCTTATCTTTTTTGAAAGCAAAGTTTACTTAATACCTTCTTTTAAATTTAATTTTGAGGATTAAAGTGAACACCGAAATACCTGTCGATAGATTAATTCATAAAAGTTGTTGCCGTTTTTGACGAAATCCGAGGGATTTACTGCGTTACGTACGATTATCCAATTTGACAACGGAAATTTCGAGTTTAAATCTTAAATTAACCATAGGATTTGAAAGGATTAAAATCATCTCTCAGTTAGATATTTTGACGACTTAAAAAAGTTAATCGGATGAAACTTTGTGACCCCGGGCTCAAATATTTGACATTGTGGTCAATATATTTACTCTTCAATTGACAAAGTTAGGGCGATTATCCTCCTTGTATATGTAATAAATAGGTCGAAAAGACCACCGATTTAAATTTTAATAGAACGAAAAATATAAGAGAGATGATTGGTCCCCTTCTGGGTGAATTTTCATTTAATTTCATATTTTCGAAATCAGTTTGAAATAATAAAGATGCGAGTTCGAAGTTTGCTGGTAGATAGCTTTTATTTTTATTTATTTTGTTTTTGTTTGTTTGTTTTGTTTTTTGTTTTTGTTTTTGGAGTTAAAAAAAGGACAATGTTGAATACGACCTAAAACATTTGTCCCTTTTGCTTGACACACAATTGCACATAACTCAATCTAGCGGTTTGTGACTTCCAGCATTGAATTGCGACTTTGTGAGCTAATTAAAGTGAAAACAATCGGACAGATGGTCTCAACAACATAGAAAGCAGATTAAAATTGGCTTTCACAGTTTGCGTAACCCTTGTAATGAAATAAAAATCGGAAATTTCACAAAGCAAACTACATCTTGTGTGAAAAAGGGGTGATAATGAAGGCGGTCGATAGGGGCTAGTTTAAGTACTGACCAACACCTGTCGGACGATCTAAACAAGCTTTTTGTATATGTTTGTTTAAAACATATGATGTTTGTGTGGACCACAAAGAAATTAGCCATAGTACAGAAACGGGGATAGCATATTAAAATCTAGGAGAGGTGTCAGGACATAAATTTTGGACGCTGTACATAAATAGGTCGGCCTGAGTGTTATATACTGTCCGTAGGATAAATTTGAAATTTCACAGTGATGAATTATTCTTATGTTTCATGGGTTACTTTAAGTTCACCCCGAGGCTATGAAACTGACCCATCAATTTTGATAAAACTTGTAAATATCAAGGCGCGGAACGCCATCATAGTGCAGTCTGACGGAAAAAAAATGAGTCATAGACGGAATTTTTCGTTTCTTTAATTTTTTCAACCTTCCTTTAAAAATATATATTTCCTTTGTAGCGAAGCGGCGTATCTTCGAGATTGCATATTTTAATGCATTATAGCAAAATTGATTAAGCGATGTCATTGATAAGTCAATTAAAAGGGGTCTTTGGATGTCAACTTAATTTTCAAAGCATAAATTCTAGCATACATACAATTTTTCAGAACGTATCCAACTTGTGGTTGAATATGACATGAATTTCAACCACAAGTTGGAAATGAGTAAAGGACAATCCTAACCTCGTAAAATAAAGTCTTTTTCTGTGTGTGTGTGTGTGTGTGGGGGGGGGGTAATGAATCACCCCGTTCATCTCTCTTCGTTTGTATGTCTGGTTAATTTCTGAAAGCAGTTTTCAATCTTACGGAAAGTTGTTTCATATATCACAATGTAAATACATTTATCCTAAAATTTAGACTGGAGTTGCATGCTCTTACTTTGCTAAAGCGTCGTTATATCTCTATCCTAAAATTAGGTTTTTTATTAATCGTACACACACACATTCAGCAAATTTTGGTATTGAGACATTTGACCTGATGACCTTGACCATAAAAATTCTGACCTAGTATTCATTTGATTAAAAAGTCTATCATTATCATATTCACCATAACATCATAACATGCACTAAAGACATTTGACCTTTTAAGACAGATCTTGTAGTAGAATATTTTCGACTTCTCCGAAACCATGACACGGAATATAATAAAATGTTACAAATGATAATCACACAAAATCCTTTAACCAAATGTTTGTTTGTTTTGTTGTTGTTGTGTATTGTTTATTTGTTTGTGTGAGTGAAAAAAAGATGGTGGGCAATACATCTCAATGGCTGTCGCATGTTCGACTACTCCTCAACATGTCACGAAAATTTTCACGAAAGGTTATTAATTTGACCTGATCTACCAAGATGGCCACCAATGGGTCTGGTTGGCTTACATAGTTCCGACTTATCCGTAGCAAAAATAATACTTCTTGGATATTCAGAAAAGTCACAGGAAGCCATTACCCAAAATTGTTTGACGACTGTTTACGCCTTTATTTTAGAGGCGTTTCAAAACGTTGTGTGTAAATCAAAAATGTATGACGTACAAGGATAGATACACGTAAACATATTATTTCTTGATTCCGATAGATCTATTTTGAACTCTTCGTAGGGTCAACTTTATCAAAATGAACAGTAAACAACATTCTTAATAAGCATTGTTTGAAGTCTCTTTTTTTTTCAGAGGAAAGAAATTAATAAAAATTGCAATAAACTGCGGTATTGAATTTGATGTCGCAATGTTTTCTATTTTGTTTCAGCCTCAATACAAATTCCTACTTTTTTTGTTTGTGTCGACTCCAAAGGTCATATGAAAATCATAGGCTGAATTTTGTCAAAATCTTTGTATATAACTTAACCAAACGTATAAGATTAAAGGTTTTTAAGTAGCTCGTCATTTAAAAATCTTTAAAAGATGTAAGGAGGAATTTTGTCGATTTTCAAAGTCAAAGGTCGAGGGTCACAAACTGGCACTGGTCAAAATCCTTGTACACGCTCAAGAGGGCGCATTTTTATCGGATCTTTGTCAAACTTAGGATAGCAATTGATTTATAATACGATGTAAGGGAAAACCCTATTGATTTTCAAGGTCATTATAGGATCCACTCTAGATGATACATTTGTTAACAGAGCATCATATGTAGTGTACCAATTGTTGATGAAAAACCATGACTTTCAAGGTCAAAGATTGGAATATCATCTTCATGTTTGCATACAATTATCATATTGGTTTTGAAATTGTCATGATATCAATGTTACTGGTATGCTATTCCATTGACATTCATGCTGTGCGAAGGGATGTTACGCTTTGTCATCGATGAAAAGGGTCATCGATACTTCAAGATCAAGCTCTCTGCAACCTATGCAACTTATCAGGAATGAACTGACTGTTAATTGGCCACTCCTCTGAAACTTTTCAAAGTTTGCTTATTAAAACATGTTCTACAACTCCACAACTGTATCATAGATTGAAGTGTTCAAATTACCGTCCTTTACCAAGTTCCTTGACCTGATCCGTCAACCAAAATGAATAAAGAGCAACCCATCCGATAAGACAAAACTTTTTCTCCCATAAACGCTGCACTATTCTTTATTATACAAGACTCAAAGTTGTCTTTAACTTCTTTTTTTCTGTTAATATTCACCGTAATCCGTTTGCCCGAAGGATCGTCAAAGACTCTGATTGGTGAACATTTCTGCATGAACGAATTTCATAAATCTTATATGTGTATGTTGAAGGAAATGAGTACTCAAATCCATTCATCAGTCTCATCTAGGTGCATGGATGAGCGCAATAGACTAACGTGGACCTCTTGTCGCTACAAGTTAACATTTGATGCAGATTACGAATCGCTCTGGCTTGAAGAACTTCTGACGAGGATCCGTTATCCGAAACGATGTATGTCTTTTTTTCATAGTATTTGGACATTGTTGTCCGGAAGGTTGTCATCTGTCGGGCACCCGAAATGGTTCGGGTTTTTCCTTCATAAAAAGGACGAAGTCAGACAAAGTGATCCCTTTGTCAGTCGAACAAGGATCTATTAGATTTTACTCCTGTGGTTACTCCTCTTTGGAGGTCGGCCATCTTTAAGGTAATTGAGGCTATGGAGTGATTTCTCAACACTTATCAGCTTTGATGCAAAAAAGTAAAATTTGATATATCTAAATTGAGAATATTTTCTATGAATTGGAAATGAATCGAACCCCACCCCCTGTTTAATATAAAACAATTACTTCCTGTTGACCTAAAAGATGGCGACCAAAGGGACGTAACTCCAGGATAGTAATTCAGGATCCCGACTTGTTTCCTATGCAGATTTGCAAATTACATATCCATGATGATTCTCTTGGTTTCATAAAGAACTATAACGATCAATTCAACACTTCAATTTTATTGCATACAAAACACCATCTTGTTGACAGTGCACAGGAGAAAAAAAGGTCACTCCACTGTACATAAAGTACTAACAACCAAAATTACATTGACTATAGCAAAACACACAAAAATATCTCTTTTTAGCAACAAAACGGGTTCTCAAATAAAAACTTCTTCTTTTTCTATGCATTTAGCAGAGAAGGCATTTGATAGAGATGTCTAAAGATCAAATCAGTGGAAAGTTATTTTTACGATGCCATATTAATCGTAAAAAGAAAATGCAGTAAGCAATGAATACAGCCTTTTTTCGTGAAAAATATTACTTTATACCAAAAACTCAAAATTTAAAGAAGCGCATTGTATACTAGTATTTGTTCTAACAGAACACTACAACATTAATATCCGTGATGTCCACTAAAGCGTGGTCATGCATAAAAAAGATCATGATCTACCAATTACATCGAAAATTTCTTTTAAGAGGTCAAAGGTCACCCGTATCGTTAGTGCAATATGAACTTTTCTCCAAATTTTGTAAATACCATATAAAGATGTCACAACATCGAGTTTCTTGTTCTCACTGTACACATTTATATAAAAACTGTCTTTATCATTCACTAACAGAAGAAAACAAAGAAATTGAAAGTAGTTAGAACTACACATTTGATACGCTTGGTTCCTATATCAACATTCTTCTCAACCTCGTTATGTATTTGCTATCCCCGCTCTAACTTTGAAAAATATTAACTTAATGCATAAAAAAAAATCAACAATAATTGCTGATACAGAGTTCTTAATTGAATGGACTGGACTGGACATATAGATCTTTAATCAACGATATAAATAAGCGTAATGTAACAAAACATTTTAAACAGAACAATAAATAAGCTACTGAGGTATTTTGGTCAGTTTGGTTAAAAGTGACCAGCATATACACATGGGACTGGCCACATAGGACTAGATTAACTATGATCAAACATTGAATCAACCTCAACCAAAGGACGTTCGAAGTGACTTAAGGGCGCCCCTGGAAGAGTTCTTTCCCTTGAATTTGCAGAGCATCATATTTTTATCTGTATTGCTAAATCTGCAATTAATATATCAATACGATACATTTGTACATAAGAATATAGAAATGTTTGTTCAGCTTTGCCGATTCAAGGAATGATCACGTGATTAAGGGTGTAAAAAATGCACCTCTCAAACGGGAAAATATATCCCTTTGAAATTGCAATTTCAAAACTTAGACACACAGTTTTAACCATCCACTGATATTCAACATCAAACCAAGCTCTAGTAAAACTAGCTATGCAGGCTGCTGATACTTTTATATACAGCTTAATCTCCCTTCAACTCACTATGCTTTTGTCGAAACAAGAATACATACAAGCCAGAAAATAAAACAAAGATACCTGCAAATTGGCATATCAAAAATAGAGAATAATAATTTATACTCCAAATGCATGCTTAAAACTTGGAACTCTTCTAGGAATGGAGGAAGAAAAAGGGTTTGGGATAAAAACCAACCAATCAAACACGTGACTTCAGTATATTGGAACAAATTCAACAAAGATAAAATATGAATGTGAACGATGAATAATGATGAAAATGAATATGTCGTAACGAATGAGAGGAGTATTGTCTGAACATAAAATTATCTCTCTTTTTTCACGATCATTCTATTCTTATTAATGATAAAGACTAAAATACATAATATAGAACTTTTGGTGAGGTTGCCTTGGCAACTGACTAGAATAATTTGACTAAAAATTTGATCTAGATTTTGGGAAGACCGGCTTAAATGAACGAATGGCAATGAAGAGCATTTGATTGGAATATATATATAATGAACACACTTCAACCAGTATATATAACAAAAAATGTGAACAATCCTTGCCATCACAAAACTCACAAAAATCACACAATTTATAAATAGTTTTCCATGAATTATATTACAATCTCTGACATAAAACAAAAAAGATCATGATATAGCTGCTGAACATTGTCAAAAAAAGTCACAACGGAGAAAAAAAACATTGGCAAGTGAAATGCATGTTGAAAAATTCTTAATTTCTATTCTATGGATGGCCAACAAAGACTATATTCGACTAAAAATTACTTTATGGAGGGCCAATAAAGTCTACTTGATATTCGACAAAAATATTTTGCTGTCTTCGAAAAACATTTTTTATGTCAGAAATGATGAAAGAAAGTAAAAATAAACGCAGATGTAAAAAATGATAAATTAACAAGTCAATAATTCAATGTAAAAATTAAATTAATAAGTCAATATTTAAATAATATTTCACTTCACAACAGGGCTAAGATCGTGGCAAAGTTTCTACGTAATAAATTTTAGCAAGAATAATGTCATATCGAAGACTTGCCAAGTTTTATGTGACACAATAAATAGACTGAACACGACAAGGAATGAGTAATAACAATCTGCAGCTTTCAATGGATTCAGGGTGCACGGGAATTTGATTAATGGTGTGTAATACTGTATATTGAATGCAAATGTCTGCTGCCACTTCGAGAAACCATTAACACACGGTGAATTTTAAAACTTCAACTTCCCTTTTCCTTCTATGGTAAGTTCAAATGACATAATAATTTTGGGGAATAACTGGAATCTCATGGAAGCAGAGCTGCATCAACGAATCTCATTCAATATTGTCAATAACAACAACTAAAAAAAATTTCAAACATTTGAAAAAACTGATTGCACATCCTTTAGAAACAAAATAAATACTTAATTTTCACATAATAAAACAAATCATGCATGTAAAGGTCACCTGAACACATCATATATTGCCACCATAACTACTGTTCGACTGGACTAAGTTGAAAAGTGACCGTCACTGGACCGCTCAGACGATGACGAACCGGCAGATTCACCATAGACAGAGGAAACTCGGTGTCCATTGAACAGTCCTTGATTCTGAACTGCTGAAGCATGGATCCATCGGTGCTTGCTATCATGACGTCATCCTGATGACGCATACGGTCGGAATTCTCATTTGTTAATATATTGTCATTGTTCGTCTTCACGGACAGACAACGGCCATCGCGATGAACTCTCGTCATGTGATGACGTAACTGCTTCGAGAATTTTGTTGAAAAATTACAGAATTTGCACGTGAAACGGGTGGTTGACAAATGGTTGTTCACGTGGAAGGTCTTGCTTCGAATGTGGTCTTCGCGAATATGCAAATGACATAAAATCGGTGTTGCGAATTTCATGTTGCATTTTGTGCACCTGTACTTCTTTGTTGACCCGGACATTCGGTTTTCGTCATTTCCTTCTATTCTCATCTTCCTTTTCTTATTCAGCACTTTATGTTCTTTCCTTTCGTGAATATATACATTGTTCAGCCATTGGCTCCTGTAATCGCACACGGAACAGCTATACTGTTTTTGCTTTGACACAAATGAGAACCTTCTCTTCATAGCAAACTTGGGATTCGCCCCAAGGGATTTACGTCTCCTTTCTTGATGACCTTCTTCAGTGTTTAACGTAACCTGAGCATTGTGTTCTTGGATCATATGAAGATGCATCGAGATTTCTGACGGGAACACAGCTTCGCAAATCCTGCATGTTTTTGGATCTACTGAAAAGTCATATGCAGCACTATTCATTCTTCCCATACGTGCACCATGATCGTTCATAACATGGGCATTAAACATTTTAGAGTTTTTGAAACGACGGTAAGGGTCATCATAATACTGACTGTTCATCATATCTTCATCAAACTTGGCAGGAGAATGATCTCCATTGTTGCCTGACGGTATATTGCATTCCAGTTTCACGGTCTGTGGGCTTTGTCCATTGCGGTCATGCATGCTAAGATCAGTCGGAAGGGAAGAGTTGCTAGTAGTTTCAATATCTGAGGTAGCTGGTGAGAGAGAACTTTCACTCGGCAAGATTCCATGTTTATTGAGTTTATGAGTTCTCAGAAAGAACTTGTTGCAAACTTCCTTATTACAAATGTCACATGTGACCCTCGTTGCGTTAACTGGTTCCTTCCAGCGCCAGGAGTGTTTCTCGTTTCCTGTTTTTAACTTTTTCGCACTATTTTGGCTACCCATGCTCAAATTCAATGGTTTGTTATTTGACATGGTCAACTTCTCGGAATATTTCTCGGTGTTTGGAGTCGAGGGCGTCGAGATTCCATGAATATTCAGTCGATGGGTTCGCAAGAAGTATTTGCTGCAGAACTCCTTTTTACAAATTTCACAGTACGCTTCTGGGTCGATTCCCATTTTGACGAGTTCCTCGTTTGACGGTTTTTCTACATTAAGACTTGGAGATACAGACTGATCTCTTAAAATGTCATTTGCCTTTGGGAACATAGAGAAGTTCATCGGAGATGGCCTTTTCTGTGAGAACATGGAGAAGTCCCTTGCCTCTTGTTTGATAGTCGTGTCTTGTTTGCTAACGGCGTTTTTAATCAACTCAAAGTCACCTACTAGCTGGTTTTTGGATATTTTGCTTGGATCAAAGCGGTTATCGTGAGTTGTGTCAACTCCGTGTACTTTGAACTTATGTACTTTGAGGAAGTACTTATTGCACAAATCCTTGTTACAGATATCACACGTGACACGATCTGCTAGTTTAGCTGCCACCATATTGCCAAACATTGTTGTCATCCCGTTCTCTGATATTTTTGTATCGGTGTGACCCTCGTCCGTGCTCTTCGATCCGGGTGAAACTTTAACTGCTTCCTCCTTCGCTTTCATTGCATTACGATAGTATTCCTCCTTCTCTCTGAATGAATTCTTTATTATTTCCTCCGTGATGGAACTATCGAAGCCCTCACTCAGCATTCCGTGAGCTTGCAGTCTATGAATCCTGTACGAGTATTTGCTTGCGAATTCTTGATTACAAAGTGCACAGTAATTGACAGAGCTGTCTGCGCTGTTAACGTTGGATACCATCGACAAGCCAGGTTTGGGACTGGTCTCCATCTTTGTGTGGTCCTTGGGTTCCTCAGGCGGACCACCAGCAGGAGGCTTCTCAACTGGACTCTTCTCACCCATCGGAAATTTGAATGGCGGCATTCCTGGCATCCCTGGAAGAAGAGGAAGATCATCTGTGAAAATGCCATGTTTGTTGGCCATGTGTATTTTCAAGAAGTACTTGTTACAAAATTCTTTGTGGCATAAATCACAAAACGATTCTACAGTTCCAGGACGATTTGCATCACTAGATGGTGACATGCTAGACTGTAAGGAGGCTGATGTATTTATGCTATCAGAGTGAGAGGAGGTTGGCATACCTTGTACAGGAGGTGTAGGAAGCTGCTGACCGGGCATCAGTGAACCTGCTGGGATCAACATCGGAGCCATGAAAGGGTTAAGAACCATTACTCCTGGGGGTAGACCGGCCATACTTGGCAAAGAATGAGGTATGAGTGGTGAATTAGAAGTCACTGCAACTGAGGAAATAGCATCTAATTGTGCTTGTAGGTCTTTGGGACGGCCTCGCTTGCCTGATCCACCTCCATCGGGAGGCGCTATTCCATGCACATCCTGTTTGTGCTTTTTGAGGTAGTACTTATTGCAGAAGTGTTTCTGACAAAGTTCACAGAAATCCTCCATGTCTTTACTGACGGGTTTGTTAGAGCTGGAGGAGGGTGTGTTAGAGGCAGATGTAGTAGGAACCAGAGGCTGCGAGTCGGACTTGGTTGGAGTCGGCAGAGGGTCTGGTTTGTTAGATGTGACAGGAGGCTGCTCAAGTTTAGTTGGAGTTTTCTGTTCGGATGCTGGCAAGTTCTGTATGAAGTCCATGATTTTAAATGATGAGAGAGATGACATTGCAGGTGATGGGCGAGGAAATGGTAAAGGTGAAGTTGCTGATGATGATGACGGTGTAAACAATGTGTCCTGAGGTAGACTTGCACCGAATGGGCTCATGGAAAATGGAGGAGGTGGCGAGTTCTCAAAAATACCATGCTTGTTCGCTTTGTGTGTTTTGAGGAAGTATTTATTGCAAAATTCCCTGTCGCAAAGATCGCAGTAGGCATCACGATGGAATATTCGGTTGGTGCCATCAATCTTTCTACCTTCCTCGTCGGGGTTGATGTCCTTGGATCCAGCGCTGAGGTCTTCCGGGTTTTCGTTTCTATTATTATTGCTATCGTCTTGGCCATTCGGAAGAAATGCGTTTCCTTGCTGCAGTTCATTTCCCAGTCGATGGTACTTTGTCGGAAAGCTTTCAGGCAGAGAAAATTTTTCATTGTTATTTTCTCTTGGCTCGATATCTATTTGACTGGGTGGCCGATTTTCCTCTGGCGGGAAAGACGATTCCTTTGGCTTGGGACTAAAATTGGGAGTATTAGTTTGGTAGTTAGGCTTCGGCATCATTTCCTCCTCGTAGTCCTGTTCTGGTATATTTCTCCCATTTTTCTGAGCATGGATGAATTCCTCGGGCATGACTTGACTAGGATACTGCCCTGGGCTCTGCTCCTTGGACGGATCAGCCTCAGCGCTGTAGGAAACCCGGATGGGTTTGCTTTGTTTTCGTCTATTGGATTTCATCTTGTCGTAAGCAAGCACATCCATAGCTAACATCTGTGCGGCGGAAGCTGGGTAAAACATTCAAATTGTAGGGTTGGCTTCTATCTCTGTGTGGGTTTTACTTTACTATGATGACTGGGTCGTCCTTGGCATCTTGGCTGATATAGCTATTATCTGGAATAGAAATAATAATTTCATTAATATTATACCATGACAAGAAAATTCATTAAAAGATGTAATGTGCCCAGTTGCAAAACCCTGAAGTTTATTTTAACACCGATTTTGAATAACTTAGCCCAAAGATTTTTAGCATTCCAATATCTATAGGGCATATCCTCAGTTCAAGGCAATTGTATAATATTCCATATTGATGTGTGCTGTGCGCATGACCATTGCTCTATGACCTTGGCCTTTCGACCTCAAAATCAACCAAGCAGACCCTCTATTCGTGACGAAGAAGTGTAGATAGGTACAATACATATTCAACTATGCTCCAAAGGAAAAATTCAATCCCTGTGAGCTTGACTTTTGACCTTTAAATCATAAGGACATATTCCCATCTAATGGTTTTCTTGAGAATGGATGAAATTTACAATCCGTTGAGATCAGGGAACCACATACTTTTGAGCCCAAAATAAAACGGGTACATTCGACTCAGTGTGAACGAATCTATGAATTTTCATGAAGATAGGCGCAATTCATAGTACTGATACGGAAACAATTTTCAATTTCTTGAAATTTCTAAAACGTGGGTCCTGTAGCATCATATCCCACCCATTCTGCTACGTCTTTTGGTACATTTTTGGACATAATTTTCATACTTTTTGGCCATATTACATTGTTTTGACTAAGGATCACTGACGAGGGTTTAGTACCCGAAACATGCATGTCTGGTCCATGCCAAGACGATTATAATTTCAAACATCAATGTGCAATAACCTTTGACCCAAAAATCAATTCTATGAGAATGAAGCTTCATTCCTATACCTTCAAAGTAATTTGACTTACGGTCCAGGAATCCCATAGTTCACGATCATCCCCCCTCCCCAAACACCGACTCCTTCAATTCATACTTAGAGCCGAGTTTTTGCAACTAAGCTGAAAATGCTTGTAATAAATAAAATCACCCATTTTTAACCATTAACCAATACAATTTTGACATATCAGCATAAAAATATACCAACTTTAATTAAATATAATCGTACATTGTATCTGCATGGATATGATACCCTTTGACATTTCAAGAGTAAAATAAAAGATATAAGCACTATCAAAAGACGATTTGAAGAAGTCATATCATATGTCAAAGAATTGCAAACAACCGTCCACTGACAATAAACAAGAATTTTTTCTGCATTTGAATAAGAAATCTCCATTCTATTCTTTAGTTCTTATATCATTAGTCAGATTATCTATTAAAAAGAATACTTAAAAGTAACCAAACGACTAATTACTAGTAATTCACTAATTAATTAATCAAATAAATAAATAAATAAATAAATAAATAAATAAATAAATAAATAAATAAATAAATAAATAAATAAAATGTTGACCTATATTTCTTACTACAGTACGTGACAATTCTTCAAACCATCATTTGGCACATTTTCATTAATTCTTACAGGAAAAGGATGTGACTCCTTTTCTTTTCCATCCTTGACAAACATCTATATAGTCATCTACCTATCCATAGAGTTGAACTGAATTAAGGAATGGCTTTTATTTTTATTTACTTCAATTTGAAATATCTTTCGATGGTCGACGACTTTTATCAAATCAAAAAAAGAAGGAAATATGATTTTGTTTTCAATTCAATCATACCACCTCGAAGACCACTTCTGTGAAAATTCATAAAAATTAAAATGTTTTTACGCATCATTTTTTTTATGATAGTTTGAAAAGAAGAGAGGTTGAAACCTTGAAAAAGAGACGAATTTGTTGGAACGAAGAACAGGTTTCTAACACGAGCAATAGGTCCAAAAATGCCAAGGAAAATGCATTATACGTATAGAAAATTATGAACCACAGGTGTCTAACACGTATTCTTTAAATGCAATGGGTCCAAGAAATACCAAGAAAAGACAGTATGTGTAAGATAAAATCATGAACCGTAGGTGTCTAAATGCATTGGGTTCAAAAATACCAAGGAAAATACATTTTCATGATTTTACGTGTAGAAAAATTATGAAACGTAGGCCGCTAGGCGTCTAACAAATATTCTTTGAATGCATTGGATCATTTATACCAAGGAAAAGACATTCTTATGAACCATGGGTGTCTAACACGTGTTCCTTAAAAGCATCGGGTCCAAAAATACTAAGGAAAGGACATTTTACGTATAGAAAAATTATGAACCATAGGCGTCTAACACGTATTCTTCAATGCATTGGGTCCAAAAATACCAAGGAAAAGACATTCTTATGAATCAAAGAACATCAAAGAGCGGCGGAGCTTAAGATTCTTAGATTTACTTCTTCAAATGCATTAGGTCCAAAAAAAATACAGAGAAAGAAACATACATATAAGATAATTATCAACCAGTGAACACTGAACAATACGCATGATACGTGTCTGAAACCTTTTCTATGCACATCATGTTTTTCTTAGGGGTTTTTTTTTGGGGGGGGGGGCAAAGTTTATTCAATAATAATACATTTAATTCTTTTTCTTATATATTTGTCTTTCCCTTGATTGTTTCATGGACACATTGAATACATCTAGGGAACGAACAGACCAATTGTCCATACCCCTTTAACCTTTCAGAACTAAATTAATAAACAGAAGTCCGCACAATTAAAAAGAAAATCACAGCTCCTTTATTTATTCTTTTTTTCAGTAAAGAGAGGGAATAATCCCCTTGTATCCTCGTGTCTCTTACGTAAGCAACCCCCCACCTCACCCTTCCTCCCTGGACCACTGATATAAATGATTGTTTGATCATGAATCAAATCATCTCATGATGATCTGTATACCATCTATTCGATATTTTAATCTCTACTTTGAACTGATTATTTATACCTAATAACCCCCTCCCAGATGTCTCCTGGAACCCCCCCCCCCCCTCTTAATAAAATATAGAGTCTCTGACATATCTTCTATTTACATTTTATCCAATATATTCAAGCAGATTACAAAGAACGTTCCCACTCGCGTTGTAGAGAGTTAATTAAAAACAACTTCCCCTTGTACTGGACTGACCATGATATTGATCACCGCATCATTCAATGGAATGTGCTAACTGGACATCCCCCATTATGATTACATGTAAAGTGAATTCTTAACAAACAAACCCTGTTTATCATAAACCCATAGTCAACTCGTAATCAACTCAAGCAGCTGAAACTAATATGAGTGCATGTTTGTAAACTGCATCTGTATATCTATATCTACATAAGAAGAGAGAGAGAGAGAGAGAGAGAGAGAGAGAGAGAGAGAGAGAGAGAGAGAGAGAGAGAGAGAGAGAGAGAGAGAGAGAGAGAGTCTGTTCATTTATCTAAGGTGCACACGTTGAAAAGATATCATTTCTCTCTAACAACAATAAATGATAAAGTTTCAAACGCGATTTCTGAAATTTTCATTAACTTTCAGTGAGGCAAAAATTCATTTAACAAACTGGCAAATAAAATAGGCGATGTGTTATTTATTCAGAACATTCTCTGCAAAGAATGAAATACCGAAAGTAATCTTTTTGAAGCTGTGGAGCCGCTAATTTCAAAAACAGTTGAAATCATTACGAAGAAAACAGAGTCAGAAATTCGTACTCCATCGTTTCCAGGAAGTATGCTTCTTTCGTTTTTGTAAATTTTAAATATTTAATTTTTTTGTCATATTCATAAGCCATGTGCAACATCAATTTATCAACTGAAATGTATAAAATCCGTGAAATCTTACGTAAAATAAATTCATGCATCGAAAAAAAAAAATTCACTGATAAAAAAAAATAAGTAGCTACCTGAACAATCTGCTGTTGATTACCCTCATCAAGTACAGGTTAGCAGGTCGGCAAATGTTTGTTTCAAAAGACTACATCAGTTTTACTTACTATGGAACACCTACCCACACGACAGATAATTACAGGTAAACTTCTCGTCAAATGAGTGTACAGGTAAGTATGAAGTATCCAGATGATTGACAGCTGCCTCGGGTGATATTTAATACCTTTGCTTACATCAAACTTTATGCAAATTTCTTACCTTCAAATACTCGATTTTAAACCTTGAATAAATGTACTGCTAGTCAACACTTCCACTCGATATAGTATAAATTTCTGATCGAACCGGCGACAGATGTCCGACTAATTTCTATTACTTCCTAAATTTAGTCCAATCGTTATAAATTTAAAATTCGATACTCATTATCCATCGTATTTCCATAATCGGCGATTTAAACTTCGAAATTAAAATATTTGCTAACTTTGTTTGATTTATTTGTCAATGAAATTAAGAGTTTTCAATTCTAACCAGTACAGGTCTTGTGTGACTTCAAGCCAATTTTCTATTTTCTCCAACTTTATCAATAATTCATTGAAGTGATTTGCGTACATTGATTTGATTTGTGTTTACATTGTTGTTAGCATAATCAAAACTACTATTAAATTCATTAAGTGCCTTCAAAGCTAGCATTTCCCCACCCTGTGGTTAACTTATCGGGGAGTTATTGATAAAATTCGACTTATTAAAGCCATTAAGAAAAGTAAAGGGATTAAAATAAAATGAAAGAAAATCACCTGGTGTCGGGATTTTGAAGTTGTTTTGTTTACATAATAATTCAAACAAAAATCAGAACAAGGGCCGAGGTCTGTTACATCGATCTGTTTTGTTTTCAATTGAAAATTGTTTCAACAAGATTTTACGAAATTTTAATCTTATTGACTCATATTGTGTAAACGATTTACCTAAAATACGATATGGAATTAAAACTGTATTTAAACATTAAAGCCTGTAATTGACATTCAATGGCTTGTTTGACTTCTCGATAGAATATCATGATGGAAAAAAATTAAACTATTTGATTTCTATATACTAGTATTCAATTATGATGTGGGGTACTACAAATTAAGTATCTAACCGTTTATTTCACGATATCGACAGAAATTTGTAATCAATCGATCGATAACTCTCCACATGTTGCTCTATGTTTCACCCTTTTTTAGTTTTCATTATAATGACATAACTATTTTATCAAAACAATTATTTATCTTTGTTACACCAACACTTCGAGTTGTTCAACTGAAGTTCAATTAGAAAGAAACGCTTATGATCTAGCACATAAAAAAGAACCCCTATAAGTATTGAAGTATAATAATTCTCGGCGGCGTGGATAGCATAATTAAATCCATGTAGATGAGTTGCAACAAACTAAATTCATCTAACATTTGTTTCTGTTCTTAAAAAATAAACCCTCAAGTCGAGCGGAATGCACACGTATATTTGACGGTAGATATTGCGAACACGTGGGGCCAATTAAACAACGACTGCTCTCTACTTGCTTATAACAAATTATTGTCCATGTAACTCCACGCTATAAATAATATGCTTGGTACCATTTGGGCACTCTTAATTTACTACCATCAAAATATCGAGGGGATTAAGAAAATTTACGCTTGGGGACGTAATTCTACTTTTAAAACAAAATTCGAATAATTCAATTTTAATCATTTTGGCAGAGATAGATTGGTGTCCCGGGGGTAATGTTCTGCAGCATCTTAGGTCAATTAGTCCATTTATTTAATCTTTTATCTTTTGAAATTTTACATTATTCACTGACATGCGATCTTCAAATTGATAACCTGCTTAGAGACATTTTCTTGTAAGTGAGTTGACACGTTCGTATTGAGGTAAATAAAAAGGCTTACCTGGCAGCATAAAAAGTCCATCGTGAACTATTAAACTGACCATACTGAGAAAGGTTTTATTTCAAGAATGATTACATACTTTTGGTAGCCCCTGGTCATTGTTTTATTTCCCTAATGAGAAATTTTGATAGATCACTAGTCCCTATCACAAAAGCCTTCTTTCGGACAGGTCGTAAGTCAGATACATGCAATAAACATTTATATTTTATTTCTAGTTCGCCAAAAACAGTCAACTTCTTTTGCAGACCGATCAATGATTAATGGCCGGTATGGATTTTTTCCCCATCCTTAGCAAAGCCACTTGCTGTGGAAACTTTAAAATATCCCTTAATGGCCACTACCTTTCTTAAATCTTTCAATTTTCCCTTCGATTGTTGAAATACGATGCGGATGCATTCACTTTTTAACAATATCAAGTTCAAAGAAAGTCTCAATTTCTGATATTTAACTGTCAGGCTTTAAAATTAAAATCAAATACTGCGTGCGGTGATATGGAGATTTGATGAAATTCAATCAATTTTCAAATGGATTTTCTTTTGTTGTGAAATGTAACATTTTGTGGCGCAGTTGACAGCTTGAAAAGATAAACAAAGTAACAAAGTACAAAAGAAAGGAACAAACAAAAGATTAAAAGACTATAGATAAGTGTACAGATGGTCAGGCCAATCGTGTTTAAATATTAAAGAAAATTGACAACTGTCAAGGGATTCCTTTGTTCCTAGCAGGATGCAGACATTTCCTATGAAGTTTAACAATTCCTTAGTGAATTATCGCGTTTTCACAATGACGTTTATGCATTTTTTGTACGTTTCCCCATAGCGGTAACTTGATACGCCAAGCCTCACGCGCTGCAACTTATTTATACACGGCGCATCACTCCTGTATACCATGAGAGATTTTCATCGAGAAATTATGAAATTACCAGAATTATTTTTAAAACAAGAAATGCGTTATTAGTTTACATTAAAACTGTGTCAAATCAAAAAGGATTCCAAAATTTCAAATTTCAGCGATACGAAACATTATTTTCTTGTTTTCTATAAAACATAACATTTTATAAAGTTTTAAAACTTTAAATGAGTGCATGCATGAGCTTTACATTCTTCACTTACCAAAATTAACTGCTTCACCATAGCTTCCCTACTTTCTACTGATCCGGCCGCTGAGTCTGACTTTCCTATCATAATTACTATGCACGCAAAGCTAAAATTAAAATTTTTAACCAAGCCGTCCGACACTGGACAAAAAGAAATCGATAATTTTTAACTAATTATTTCATTGCTATGTTAACTTACCAAAGGGTCGTAAATTGATGGGTCCAAAATCTGAAGCCTTCCTCCGAAAGTGAACTTATTTTTCACAACATTGAACTGTGAACTAAAAGATGCCCCCATAAAAAATACCTACTCGGTTCACCGCACACTGCACTATTTCGCCATCTTGCTAGATCTCGATCCCAGAGTTCCGTGTGATGAACCAATATGGCGACACAGGCTAAACGTAAAACCAAAACACTATCCAAAAACTGACCACGTGCGCTGTAAGTATGAACTTTAGATTTTAATTTGTCCTGCACGTGTGTAAAGTAAAGGTTCAGAAAACGGAATGTACAGTGTGGAGGTCTATGAAGCCATGACACTTGTATATTGCGCTCTCGAACTAGGCAATACCCCGTGGATTTGATTGATTGTGGAATGTTTACAAATTATCGCTGGCTATTGTTTCGTCCAGTGATTTAATTCACGGGAGGGCTGGCACATGCCATAAACACAAGCACACGCCTACTCGGAAGTTTGAAAGGGGCCGGGCTATCTGGAATTAGCGCTGAAGTGTTGAAATATTGAATTATAAACAGATGTTTCATTTTCAGATTTTGTAATAAAAGTTAACATTTCCATGGTAACAAGCTATGCTAATGCTTCCAGATTAGAAAGATTAATTATGTTTGAAACAATTAATTTTGTGATATTATATAAGAAATTTTAAAAGATAAAATATACAAATAAAACAAATACACAGCTGAGATATGGATATTTATACAAGCTCAGCTGATTTTAAAATATGCAGATTTGTAGCAAGTTAAAAAGTTATAACTTATAGTAGAGCTAGTAAGTCAAATGTCATTTTATAGAAAGAAAAGTGATCTCTAAGTGTCGCTGTGCTTCGCAGGCGACACAAAAAGTGTAAAACTTTTATACCTTGAACATTAAAATGTTTAAGGGTCATGCTGGTGGGGAAAGATAAATGCAAATGTTTTATATCATAATCTTGATGGTACTTCACACTTCAGTGATTTTGTCCTCACATATTCGAGGTGGTTAATTTCTCTTGATCAGTAATAGCCTTAATGGCAGCTTACACAAGACAGTGTGCTGATTTCATTTTGTTGGATGCTGAGTATCTTGTGTCCTGGACTCTTGGGAAGTGTAGAAGGTCCCTTATTCTATGAGGAATGGACAGGGGGCATCCCTCTCCCCTTCCCTCCTTCCCTCCCCTTCCTTCCCCTTCCTTCCCCTCCCTCCCTCTCTTTCACCCTTCCTTTCCTGTCCCTCCCCTCTCTCCTCCCCACTTTTCCCTCCCTCCCCCTCCCACCCCTTTTCCCCCCTCACTTTCCCCCTCTCCACCCCTCTTCTATCTTATTATCTTCCTTGAGAAGGATATACATATATAATTTTGGCATGTAAGGTCTCAATAAAACTTTGAAAGCCAGAGGGTCAATTTCAATATTTTTTTTACAAATTGTCTGAATTAGAAATACCTGTAAGTACATTTGTCTGCAAATAAAGCCTCATCAAATAAATTGCTAGCTACAAAAAGCTGTGGAATTTCATACATACATGTATATACACATATGTACATCACACAAGTGTTCATGAACTTTCAATAAGTAGAGGTAAAAATATCTCAAAATTGGGGATGATTTGACAAAATTGCATGAAATATATTTGTTATTTGTCAACTCTGTGCAGAATTTTACCGCTGAATGGAACCCATTTAAACAACACCTCAAATATCTCCTGTACTTGAAGGGCATGTAGAGATATTTATGGTTTGGTCGAAACTAGTCCATGTTGACAATTCGATTCACATCATTTATAAACTCATTTGTGATATTTATTATGTACAATAATCTTTATATGAAGTCACTCAAATTTCTCACCGTGATTGATTTTGAATATTGTTCTTTTGTTTTTATTTTCGCTTTACCTGTATCACATACAAAACAAGAAATGTTCATTCAAGGCTCTATTTCAAATCGGATTTCATCTCTTCATGCTCTTTGCTGAAATATCAAAGAATATTGTGTGTCTCAATTGGCCTGAAAAAAAGTTAAAAAAGCTAAATTTCAAATGAAAAGGCATCCAAAGCTATTTAAATTTTTTTCTCAGTTTTTAGCTCTACTGGTCTCTGACCAGTCGAGCTTATGTCATCACCCTTCGTCCGGCGTCCGGCCGTCCGAAAACAATTCTTGTGCTCTCAACTCCTCTGAAACTATAGGAGATAGAAAGTTAATTCTTTTTGCATTCTACTTGGTATGTGGTCTAGTTGTGCACCTGACATTTGGTTTCAGCCCTTGACCCCCAGGGTCTTAAAAAATGGGTGTGGTCATTTTCTCCTATATAAGTCTATGTAATCTTGTGCTCGCAACTCCTCTGACACTATAAATGATGGAGACTTAATTCTTTTTGCAATATGATGGGTCTGTGGTCTAGTTGTGCACCTGATATTTTGTTTGAGCCCTTGACCCCCAGGGTCTTAGAAAATGGGTGTGGTCATTTTGTCCTATATCAGTCTATGTAATCTTGTGCTCGCAACTCCTCTGACACTATCAATGATGGAGACTTAATTCTTTTTGCAATATGATGGGTCTGTGGTCTAGTCGTGCACCTGATATTTTGTTTGAGCCCCTGACCCCTAGGGTCTTAGAAAATGGGTGTGGTCATTCTGTGCTATATAAGTCTATGTAATCTTGTGCTCGCAATTTCTCTGACACTATAAATGATGGAAACTTACTTCTTTTTGCAATATGATTGATCTGTGGTCAAGTTGTGCACCTGATATTTTGTTTGAGCCCCTAACCCCCAGGGTCTTAGAAAATGGGTGTGGTCATTTTGTGCTATATAAGTCTATGTAATCTTGTGCTCGCAACTCCTCTGACACTATGAATGATGGAGACTTAATTCTTTTTGCAATATGATGGATCTGTGGTCTACTTGTGCACCTGATATTTTGTTTTGAGCCCCTGACCCCCAGGGTCTTAGAAAATGGGTGTTGTCATTCTGTGCTATATAAGTCTATGTAATCTTGTGCTCGCAACTCCTCTGACACTATAAATGATCGAGACTTAATTCTTTTTGCAATATGATGGGTCTGTGGTCTAGTTGTGCACCTGATATTTTGTTTGAGCCCTTGACCCCCAGGGTCTTAGAAAATGGGTGTAGGTCATTTTGTTCTATATAAGTCTATGTAATCTTGTGCTCGCAACTCCTCTGACACTATAAATGATGGAAACTTAATTCTTCTTGTAATGTGATTGGCCTATGGTATAGTTGTGCACCTGATATTTTGTTTGGGCCTCTGACCCCAAGTGTCTTAGAAAATGGGTGTGGTAATTTTGTCCTTTATAATTGTGCTCTCAATTCTTCTAAAGCTATTAGTGATGGAGAGTTAATTCTTTATGCAATATGATGGCTATGTATTCTTGTTGCGTCATTGATAGTTCATTTGAGCTAGTAGACCCAGGCACCTAGGATCTTGGAAAATGGGTGTGACATTCTTTTCTGAAATACTATATATCTCGGATATTATGAATTATATGAGTGATATTCTAGTTGCAGTCTTATGGATATGTAGTTTTGTTGTGCTACATATAATTTGTTAGAGTGCCTGCTTGCTATGGTCTTTGGTTAAAAGAAAATGGAAATTTATGTTTATGTGTATGTATCTTATTGACTTGTCAATGAGTGAAGAAAACAAAACAACCAGGAGAGCTACAGTCTCGCCAGAGACTTCTGGTTGCAGAAAACGCCTGCTGTTTTTCCCAATTTCAAAGGCCCTGGCCCTAGTCCCCAAAAATGGGTGTTAGAGTCTGCCTTTAGCAATTACCATATTGTTAGCATTGTTTGTTTTTAGCTCGCCGGGAGGAAAAAGTCCGGAGAGCTAATGCCATACCCTCGGTGTCATTGTCGTCGTTGTCGTCCGTAGACAAAACTTTAACCTGGGCTATATCTCTTGAACTATAAGGGATAGGGCTTTGATATTTCACATGAAGATACCTTGTGACGAGACCTTTCATTTGAGACCATGACCTTTGACCTAGTGACCTTGACCTTTGACCTAGTGACCTACTTTTCAAAAACTTTAACCTGGTTTCTGACAAAACCTGTATAGGCGAGCTATGTAATCTTTGATTACCCTATGTTTTTATGCCCTTGTCATAATATTTCCATTGATTCCAAAATTTTTGACCTTATGACCTTGAGTCAACCTTAGATTTTCACCTTCTTTTTAACAATATAAACCATGATAAACTGTTAAAACACTGAGTAAATCTTTAGAATGTCAAGTAATAGGGCTGTCATATTATCATACATGTAGACATGTGTGCATTCCTTGTGGCAAGACATCTCTGTTGGTACCAAAATTTTTGACCTTGTATCAAGTTGAAACTTTGACCTTGAAATTTCACTTACTTGTTCAATTTTTTTTTTTAATATTAGGCATATCTTTTGAATGGTAAGTAATAAGGCTATCATATTTCACATGTGTATTCCTTGTCCTTTCTACTGATACCAATTGTTGACGATACTCACCACTCAATATAGGTCAAGATCACTTCAAGGTCAAGGTCCCAAACTTAGTTACATAGGGTCAAAAAAGCATTTTTAGTAAAAAAGTTCTTAAGATTTAGTTAAAATCTATATATTTTACTGAAATGTTTTGGAACTTTGAATGATTCAAGAAATAAGCATGCCCTTTCAAGTTTCATATATGTCACATACAGTAGTTGTGCAATTTTAGAAAAAGGGGAGGGGGATGGGGGTTGTTTTCATTGATAATACACTATCGTAATTACGGCTAAAGCTTCACAAATGCAGTTGCAGTTCTGATTAAAAATACTCATACCTCCATTTGGCTGTGACCAATTGGAAGCAAATTGCTTTAACAGTTTTAAAGCATATTGAAATGTTGGAAATTGACTTTTATGTGGTTAGTGCAAATACTCTTTGCTGTTCTATCCTTATTTTTTACATGTCAAAAATTTTCTATATTACCCTTTCTTTCAATTTTGTGAATCCCCCTTCCTCCCTTGCCATCTTAATTCACAATTGACTTCTGATTAAAATGCTAAAAAAGTAAGTTCATAAACCCTTGACTTAGTTTTATAAAAGATTACTTTTGGCATATTGATAGATGAGGAAAAGAGATCTGATAGAAAATGCGGAGATTCAGATGCTTGCCATGAGATCTTTGTGTAATTCCTGTTTTGGAGTTTTATTTCAGAAATAATAGCTCATTCAGGATGGAAATGGAATCTCATTATCTGAAAAATCTCTATTCACATCCATTAAAGTATTTACATGTAAATTAAATTATTTACAAAGGAAATTGACCCATTATTTGAAGCAGAAATTATAATTAAAACTTTTCATTTGTGCTGGGCAATATGGCAAAAAAAGTCAATAGAGTAAAAAATTGTTAGTTCTTTCCCTTCAGAGTTTTGATAAATGGAATCATTTCAGAAAATTTGACATTAAATTGTAACTGGATACTGAGATAAAATCGTTCCTAATAAAGCCGGGGCTTACCTTTATAGGTTAATTACATTGAAAAATCAATAGTCTTAAACAGAAAAAAAAGCATTTGTAGTTTTAATCACGCCTTTCACAACTTTCATTTCCGAAATCAAGTCAGCATCATGGATTAAAATCAATATTAGTAGAAATTACAAAAAAGGAATAGCAAAAGGGGACAAAAATCAATTTCTGAACCCAAAGGAATAATTGAGTGAAAATTATCAGAATTTAAAATAGTAGGCAATAGCAATTTTATGTTCAAAATATTGATGTATTCACTAAGCGTGTAGTCTTTCAATAATGAAGAAATTGGCCTGATTCTGCTTCTTGTATTGGACCAAAAAATTGATACGGACAATTGTTAATCTCAGGCTTTGGATCCAGCTGATATGGGAGGGCGGGGGAGTCAGAGAGGATGGGACAATAACTTACAGGGTGAAGAATGAAATTGAAGGTGGGGGAGTCAGTGGGGGTGTTACCTGGGTTAGGAGTCACATGGAGGACGGGAGAGTTACAGAGAGGGTGGGGAAGTCAATGGGGTGTTACATGGGGGGATGAGGTACATGGTAGACGGGAGAGTTACACGGAGGTTGGAGTGGTCAATGGGGGTGTTACATCGGGGGATGAGGTACATGGTAGACGGGAGAGTTACACGGAGGATGGAGTGGTCAATGGGGTGTTACTTGGGGTATGAGACACATGGTAGACGTGAGAGTTACACGGAGGATGGAGCTGTCAATGGGGGTAATATTGGGGGAGGATGCACATGGTAGACGGGAGAGTTACACGGAGGTTGGAGTGGTCAACGGGGGTGTTACATGGGTTAGGAGTCACATGGAGGACGGGAGAGTTACAGAGAGGGTGGGGAAGTCAATGGGGTGTTACATGGGGGGATGAGGTACATGGTAGACGGGAGAGTTACACAGAGGTTGGAGTGGTCAATGGGGGTGTTACATGGGGGATGAGGCACATGGTAGACGGGAGAGTTTCACGGAGGATGGAGTGGTCAATGGGGTGTTACTTAGGAGGGGGGGATGAGGCACATGGTAGACGGGAGAGAAACACGGAGGTTGGAGTGGTCAATGGGGGTGTTACATGGGGGATGAGGTACATGTCAGACGGTAGAGTTACACGGATGATGGAGTGGTCAATGGGGGTGTCACATGGGGGATGAGGTACATGGTAGACGGGAGAGTTACACGGAGGATGGAGTGGTCAATGGGGTGTTACATGGGGGGATGAGGTTCATGGTAGACGGAGAGTTACACGGAGGATGGATGTTCAATGGGGTGTTACTTGGGGGGGGGGGGGGGGGGTGGGGTGGGTTGGGGGGGGGGGGGGGGGGGTGAGGCACATGGTAGACGGGAGAGTTATACGGAGGATGGAGTGGTCAATGGGGTGTTACTTGGGGGGGGGGGGGATGAGGCACATGGTAGAATGGAGAGTTACACGGAGGATGGAGTGGTCAATGGGGTGTTACTTGGGGGGAAGAGGCACAAGGTAGACGGGAGAGTTACACGGAGGATGGAGTGGTCAATGGGGTGTTACTTCTGGGATTAGGCACATGGTAGACGGGAGAGTAACACGGAGATTAGAGTGGTCAATGGGGTGTTACTTCAGAGAGGAGACACATATTAGACGGGAGAGTTACACGGAGGATGGAGTCAGGGGTTTTTTTTTTTGGGGGGGGAGGTGCCTGTGCCTATCCCATTTGGGAAATTTGCGACATTTTGCTGAAATTGGGAAAATTTTTGTACAAATTCTCACCAAGGTATGACCTTAAAGTATCATTTATTAACACTGATAATCCATTGATTTGCTTGAACTGAACATGGGATGAATAAAAACCTTTAAAAATGCACTTAGAAATAGGACATTTTGTGCTGACTTCCAGGTTTGGGTCTTATTTTCTCAGGTGATTTTTTCAAAATTCCTCTTTGGGAATTTCAGGGTGATTTTTTTGGGAAAAATAGATAGGAAATTTGGCATTGGGAAGGGGCCGAAATTCGGCCCCAAAACAAGGAAAAAAAACCCTGGGAGTTGTCAATGGAGGTGTTACTTGGGGAGGAGGCACATGGTAGACGGGAGAGTTACACGGAGGATGGAGTTGTCAATGGGGTGTTACTTGGGGAGGAGGCACATGGTAGACGGGAGAGTTACACGGAGGATGGAGTTGTCAATGGAGGTGTTACTTCGTGGAGGAGGCACATTGTAGACTGGAGAGTTTCACGGAGGATGGAGTGGTCAATGGGGTGTTATTTTGGGAGGAGGCACATGGTGGACGGGAGAGTTACACGGAGGATGGAATGGTCAATGGGGGTACGTGTTATTGGGGGAAGAGGCACATGGTATACAGGAAAGTTACACGGAGGATGGAATATTCAATCTGGTGTTACTTGGAGGAGGATGCACATGGTAGACGGGAGAGTCCCAGGGAGCATAGAGTGGTCAATGAAGTTCTTATGGGGGAGGAGGCACATGGAAGACGGGAGAGTCCCAAGGAGGATAGAGTGGCCAATGGGGTTTTACTTGGGGAAGGATGCACATGTTGGACGGAAGGGAGGGTAGGATAGTTACAGAAAGGATGGGGACCCGGAACTCATAGGGAGGGTGGAAGTCACATGGATAATGAGGATCACTTCAAGGATTAGGGAGTCGCAGGAGTCACTTGGAAGATTGGAGAGTTATGGGGACGATGAGGGAATCACATAGAGGGTTGGGGAGTCAAAGGAGGGATTGGGAAGTCACTTGGAAGATTGGAGAGTCATGGGGACGATGAGGGAATCACATTGAGTATGATAGAGTCACTGGGGGATTGCGGAGGCACAGGGAGAGTTAGGGAATCTTTTGGATGATTACTAGTATTGAGTTATAAGAAAGACTGCATTCTCTGTGTGTGATATTTTTTTTTCTTATTTTCGACTCCCATATGTAGGAATTTAATCTAACTCCAGCCAATAGACACTGCAATTCGATCATGTTTGATCATTACCCCCCCCCCCCTTTCCTTGTTGAAATTTTCAAGATTTGGGCGCGTTATCTGTACAAAAACTGTTGTGGAATTATGGAGAATGGTATATATTGTATGGTTTCTCCTCTACCGTATAACTGTTGACTGGACCTTGTGTAAAAAGGAAGATACACTGCCAATTCACATTGTAGATGGGATACGGAAGTGATGCTGAATGATGTAGCCACCAATGTATCGATAATAATTCAATTTCAATTCAATTCAATTTATTGATATCACCAAACATGTGATGAAGTGGCAACTCACAAGAATTACTTTTGAACACAGTCTATTATTTGACATCACGTTACCCCCTCGATACACACTCCCTAGGAGATAACTTTGCAATAGTTTGTTTTTATGGTTATTTTCTTCATATCGAATGGTTAAAACGAGTGGTGACGTAATTTTACTTCAATTACATTTGAAAAAAAAAATTGAAACCCAGCCATGTTACTCATTTCCTTAGACCTGGGGGGTAAAATTTACCAACGTTCATTTAATAAGAATTGAAAATTCTGCGTAATTTTCAACACCATGTGATAATAATCATATTATTGTTTTACGGACAAAGAATGGAACGCTATCTCGACTGGCATGAATACCCTAACGTCAAATTCCAGAAATTAAAATCCAGACGAGGGTTTCTCTGAAGTTAATTTACAGTCCATCTATATTATCTTGACAAGTACACGCCGTCTGCATTAAGTTTATTGTGAGATGGCATTTTCATTTAATAATCCGTTTCCATGGAAACATATCAAATTAATCTTGAAATATAATAAGCTTATGACTGCGAAGTAATGAAATTTTAGCCGAATTTTAAAACTGCTTAAAAGAAGTAATTTGTAGGCTTTCTGAGGCATACAGATGTAGCGGAGTTTAATTCCTTCAGGCTTCGATGTGTAACATTCGTTATAATTTTCAGAATGGTAATTAATATAACATTATACGTTGCCTCGTCAACCGAACTGTAATCACCAATTTCCATTGTTTAGACTCTGACATCACGAACTCCGCAGCTTTTTTGTAGTAAAACTTTTTTTAATGACAGTAATTTCACTCATTAACATGGAATCAAACTCAATATTCTCGTTACTTAAGCACATTCAAAAAGTTATATACAGCAGTTAACGTTTGAAATAGCAGATTAATTGTAGCCAATGAGGCGCTATGTATGATTCATGGGAACAAACAGACTCAAGCAGAAAATGCCTTTCATTGCTGAATAACTGTGCATGGACTTTGCATTTTTGTCCCCTATTATTACAAAAAGAGAAAAAAGGAGAAAAAACAGACATGGCAGACAAGGGTGACTCCTTATTCTGGAAGTTTGATTCTTCTTGAATTGCACATGCGCAATGGTGAAGTTTTGTACCTCCGCTTCGTTACGTTATACTATAACATTATTTACCATGTACTCATTATTTGTAAAGAAGTCGAAGTTATGTACTGCGTAAGTTTGGCTTATCTGATAGCAAATTATTCAAAGGTCATTGATATTACAAATAAAATACGTCATTCATATAATTTTGTGTTCAAAGGTCAAGGTAATTGTTGGAAAAGGGTAAAAGTTGAAACCGCTTAGGAGACATAGATGTTCCAGCTGAACATGTCGAAGTAGTTGCTAATGATGTAAGAGTTTTCAAGGTCATAAATAAAAGGTCAAGGTCGAAGTCCAGAATTTATTGGGATACAATTTGCATTTATTGGATAAAAAACCATAGGATTGTATGTTCACTCTGTTGAGCATTCTTCTGTTTTGATCAAGTATTTGTGACTTGTGGGTACTTCAAGCTTTTGAATATGGGATTTTAAAGTGAGTTTTCTGATACTGATGTTATATTACAATACGTTTATATCTTGCAGGGGGTTAATACACGTTGCTTTGTTTCATCACAGGAGACTTTGGATGATGTAGAAAAATGACAAAATTTTTTTATGTTTGTCAGCACTACTCACAGTTAGTGTACTTTATTATACAGATTCTGACTGTTACACGTACGCCTCTCATTTTTCTACTTCAAAGTTAACATACAAGTAGTTGCAGGTTTTGATTTATACTTAACATTTCTTCGTTCCTCTTGGATGAAGGCATACTCCGAGTCTGTATACTGTTGCTACTTTCTCAACAACGAACACATCATTTTGTCGCAATAGATATTGAAAACTTTCGAAATAGCAATCTTATTTTTTTGAGAAAATTGATTTTGAGAACTTGTTGTGACTCCATCGCATCAAAATTATGTTGTACCATGTAAGAGCGAAAGAGAAAGAGGTTTTTCTATGCATCTAAAGAAAAATGTACTCTGTGGTCTTGACTTACTTTTTGAAAAAAAAAAGAAACAACTTTTACCTGGGCCTAAACTTATGAATGATTTCATGTCTTGATCTTAGTATTCGATTAACTTTCGGAAAAAAAAACTTTCATCCATACATAAACCCGTGAAGGATAAGTGAAAGGGCTCTCGTGTTTCGGATAGATTTGTATCAGGGACAGGTTTGATTTACATTTTATCAAGGTCAAAAGTCAAAGATTCTATGAAACTACTTTGTTTGCCCCAAAACACATTTATTCAAACGTACAGTAGCTATCGTTTTTGGTGGTGATATTCAGAATCCATTTGATGGTAAGACGAAAGCCGAAAATAATTCATATATATATTTTTTAATAAATTAAAAGTGTATGCGAGTATACGTATTACATTTCACTGTTTTCAATTATTTACTTATTTAGTTTCTATATATTTATAAGGTTTTTATGTCAATGTGTGGAAACAGCTTTCCGTCCAATATTTTATGATTCATAATTATTGTTAAATTTCTTCATCCATAGGAAAAAAAATTTAAAAAAAGATTTCTTCATCCAGCATATATTATGAATACGATGTATCTTCAAATCTTCCATGCAGATAAAATGTTGTAAAATCTTTGAGAATTTAGTAGAAAATGCATGTATATTTTAAGAGAAGCGTCGGTATATAATCGACGTAAAAAGTAAATTCATGCTCGCAGGAAACAGGTCTGGAATTCTCGTCTCTAAATTCCTCGTAGTCAACTTTCATTTTGTTGTCACATCTGACGAAAATATTTATTGTTCTTTTCTTCATCAGAGTAAGATGTCTATTTTTAGACCGGCGAGGGACGACGATTTTCATTCAAATCTTCTTTTAAATATATGCCCGGCGTTCTGTATCGTTATTGTTTCATTTCTCGTTTGAAAACACATTTGTAAGTCAAAGTTTTTGTGTTTCCATCACACACTCTATCAGAAAATAGTGAAGTGGAAAATATAAGTAAATTGTGCACTAATCTCAAATCTTAGAGGAGTGAGAGATGCCGAGATTTTGGACTCCCTCCAATTCTTTTTCTAAATGAATATGGCATCTTGGCAAATTTCTTTTGTGTTATTTATTAAAGTAAAACGACATACAGGATAATCTGCATTCATCGTTCGTTCTTTCAAAATGACTCGACATTAAAGCTAGGGGAGATCCATTCTTGCCTTGTAAAAATCATCTTATCTCTACTGCACCTTCATTCCAGCCCAACACAACAATGAAAGTTGAAGTTGATATTTTTTCTTCTCGCTTCCAGAAAGTTATTTTTTGTATGTTGAAGACTTTACAGATGGGAATTATTTCACATCTTGCCTGGCGACCGCGGATTCAACAAGAATATTGCTAGATCTCTTTGTTTCCTACTTATTTTAGAGTATTTAGTTTTGGAGTTTATAATCAAGTGGATGTGACATGTGTGTTTTGTATTATACTTGGAGTATGTGGGGACCCAGAAGGTCACCACAATGTCATATGGCGTCTGAAACATTTCTAGAAGCAGATGCTATTGTGTAATTGTCCTCCATCGTCTCCCTCCCCTTCCCCGCCGTAAATTATGGGATGGTCTGTCTTTCCGTCCTTCCGTCATACTTTAATTTACGTATATAACGATTAGTAACTTTTAAAAACAATTCAACATTTTCGATGTGGACACCTATAAGGAACGCATTTGGGGTCGTAAAAAACGTGGTCAAAGGTCATTATCACTGCCAGAAGTCAAAGACTCCAAATCTTTGATTCCTATGATAACTCGGAACCCTTTTCCTTTCCAAAACTGATATTTAGAGATAAACCTATCGATTTAGGGATCAATGGTGCAAAGGTCAAGGTCACTTTCAAGAATGGAAGGTATCAAATATTGTTTTACAGACGATAACTCAGGAACTCTTTATGTCTATCCATACCAAACATGGATGTATTGGTACTTCTCAGGAGAAAGGAGGGAGGGGGAAGGCAGTATCTATTGAATTTAAGGTCAAAGACGTTAAAGGTCAAATTTACTGTTCGTAAAAATGGAATTAGAATGTGTTTAAAAAAGAGTACCTCTTGCCATTGACTTGATCAGTTTTCTAGTTTTAGACGGAAATAAAGTGTTTGTAATATATGTTTACAGATACAATTACAATAACATGTAACATGTTATTGTGAACACAATGACTTAAAAAGTGTAAATAAAAACTTTAAACACATAGACTTACAAAATGTCAATAAAAACACCGGACGTGCTTCCTGTCATAGAATCAACCTATTTTCCAATAAGACGGACAATGTCTTTTTAAGGTGGTTTTATGAAGCCTCGTGTTGACTTTCCGGGGTTCATCAACGGTAAATTTGACCATCAGCATAAATATTTCATTTCAACTGGGCATTTTATATCAGCTCATTAAATGAGGAATTACAGTAGATTTTTAGCATGTAGATGTATTGATGAAGGTTATCCTAAGGGGCCGAGATAACAGCCAGCAAGTTTTATTGCGCACACCTAGGTGGACCTATTTCCCTGTGGAATTTTAAACTTTATCACTAATTGACTTTTTATAGTAGGATACATTGCTTTTCTGGGAATATTAAAGTGAAATTCAATTTTTATGCCGGGGGTCAGGATGCTATTATCTACAAAAAGAACTAGAAATTGATTAAATAGTGACCAGTGACTAATTGAACTTTGCCATGTTTTAGTAAGATAATCATTTTTGCCATAGTTTATGGGTACTTTATCTGGATGAAATTGAATAAAAAGGACACTTCAATCGCAGAATCGCGAACAAAAGGACACTGGTCGGGGATAGTAATTGAATCTACTAATGGGCAAGCAATAATTACAGCCCAGTCTTAAATTGTAACGGTGACATGACAAGTTTATGTTGTGCATTTCTAGACAAGTACATTAATGCTTCGGCTGCCACTTTCACGTACTTAAAATTACCGGATTATTGCACATATAAGTTGGTACATGTAACGCGTCTCTTGAATTCGAAAGAATGCAATTTTTTAGAGAATATGAAAATAACATAATTAAGAAAGTTTTTTTTTTTGTTAAATTCCATTCAGTTTTGTGACAGCTGTACTTAAAAGATTAAGTATGTCATTTAACTGCTGGAGGACATTAAAAAACTAATAAAACTCTTTCCCAAGAAAAAGAATTTGGAATGATGTAAATGTTAAGTTGCTAAAAGTGTATTTAAAATTGAATTATGTTCTGACTTAGAAACATAGAAAAAAGCAACATGAAATTCATATCGCAACCATATTTATTGCCCCATTTGACTGTAAAAAAACAGGGAAGGGGGTGGGGAGGTGGATAAGGGGGGGGGGGGGGGGAGGATACAACATTTACAGACATTTTATGTCGCCAGGCCTGCAACGCAAGTGCGACATATAGGGATAATTCTTTCGTGTATTTATCTGTATGTCCGTCTGTCTTGTAGTTATGGCTTGAACTTAGTTATATATTATATACAATAACATTATACCTCCGTCAGACTTGAATGTGTATTGTCAAGCATGGTGAGGCTGAGCAACCTATCAAGGTCACCTTCAAGGTCACCTTCAAGGTCACATATTTGGCGTTATATAAGTGACATATCCGCAAAAACGACAGCATCTAAAAGATGCTATACCATAAAGACAGTCAAATCTAAACATCTTATCCAGAATATGGAATTCCACAATGTCGGAATAAAAACAAATACAAAAAAAAAGTTACATGAGCCGCTTTATGTTCTTATGACGAATGCATCCCTGCCGAGGGCATTCAAACAGCTGAACTTATTTAAAGCATTATCAGTTTCAGTGTTGCTGTCTACATTGTTTAGTTTCGCCAGGGGTCAGTTCTGGACATAACTTTCGCATGCACGATACATTAGTATGATATCTCTTTTGATATATGTCAGGTCATGTTAACTGCGTCCAACACAATAATAATGATGGACCTCCAGTTTTACATATGTATTACTACTACAAATGGATTTTTGGGCTTAGTGAATTCCTTGCCTATGTACACTTTTTATCTTGGCTATAGGGAAGTGAAAAAAAAAGGACATCGTCATATTGGCGAAGATAATCTTTATCGTTTGAAAGGCGAGGCAGAATATTAAACGCTACTACACCCCTCCCCTCTGAAGCATCACCTTTTTTTATTCAAAAGGGGACTGAATCAAGCCCCCCCCCCCCCCCCCCCCCCCCCCCCTGAAGCCCACGTTAGTCAGTGTTACGTCAAAATCATATCCACGCATCTTTGAATGGGATATCCTTTTCTAGAATAATAGCGATGGATTCAATGAATATGATAAGGCGGGATATTGACATTGATATGATAATTCACGATTTGAGCTATCGGTAATTAGCACAGGATGTTGCATTTCACACCTATGTGATTTACTGTCATTTCATCAATTGTGTAACACCCAAAACGCATGTTGCTTCAACACGTTTGGAGATTGCAGTGTTGAATTTTTATCCTTTTTGAAACGACAAAGAAATGGAAACAAACCCATGCCGAGGCTGCTTGTATTGGTCAATATATGATACAAATTCGGCATACCATAATGCATATGTAGTGTCGGAGGAATTTTACTTGGCATGCACGTTGTCATCTTTTGTCAGTTTCCAGAAATACGCCAAATTTTACATTCCAATTCAATTAAATTCACAGTATAAGGCAGTCGGCTTATCATATTTCAGGAGTTACGGTCTCCATAGTCCAAGAAAATGTATACTGTAGAAACATTGGTGTGTCTGATTGTAATTCTCTGTGAGATTGCTCTTAAGCCACCGCCCCCCCCCCCCCCCCCTGTCCCCGAAAGATAAAACCCACAGCACTGGAAAAGTCTTTGACAGGTGTTTTTAAATCGATCGTGATGGTCTCGTTGGTCAATCCCTTAGTGACCGTTTCTCTATGAAGATTTTGGTCAATTGCCTTGGTGACCATTTATAAAGGTGATATTTTAGTTTCAGCCCAACATGGTTCCAAAAATATCAGAAATGATATTTTAAAAACAGTTCAATGAACTTCAATTTGATTTTTATAGAATCAATGAGCTTGTCCCTTTTGATACATGGTAGCTTTAAATATAACTTTTATAAAGAAACAAAACTTGATATTAAAATGGTAACTTTTATGATAATGTCCTATGCCATATTTGAAATATTAAAACATACATTTTGACTATGCATTGCATGTTAAAGTATTTCAAATATGTCGTAGGACAATTAATAATTCTAAGTATAGAACAAGTTGCTATCAGTTGTATTTATAGATGGTATTTGATTCAACATAGTTTCACGAATAATATTCTGGCTATGACCCATGCTTTGTAAGCCAAAATATAATCATGATAATTGTTACTTGGACCATGCATGTACCTTCCGTGAAGCAAAACAACAACAACAACAACAACAACAACAACAAAACTCTATCTATCCAAGTTGTCAAACCCAAATCGTCAATCCTTGATTGAAATAGTTTTTCTTCATGAAGTCTTCATCGTATCATTTTCAGTAAGCATTCACCATTAATAAAACCTTTTATATTATATTCTTGTAGGACCCAACAGAAGACAAGATCAGTGATCATTTTTGCCTGCTTTAAACTATGCAGTAAGTATTCACATCAGCATACGGTTTTACAGCCATTATGGTAACGAACGATGCAAATCTCCAAAAATTCTAGTGTTTTGCAAGGAATATTTGTCCAATTTAATTATTCCAAAAACTTTTCTGTATTACCCCAGAGATTGCAGAAATGCCACACTTACATATTTCATGATATTTACATCCCACTGGAGTAGTAACCAAAAGAATTATTGAAGTTCGAAGCGCTCTATACTCGCTTTAGACTTTTATCAATTTAGTTACAATTGGTTAAACAGTTTCCATGAAACTCTTCAGAACTCTATCATATGCTTCGTTCTTTATCTCCCATTTTTTTCTGCTATCGATCTTGTTTTGTTTCCTGCAAGATTTTTTTTCTTTATTTTCATCTTGAAATGTAAATTAATAAGTTTTATATCTGCGTTCTGAATAATTACTTCGCTCAAAGAGATGGACTACAAAAACGGATAATTAACTTTAGTGTGCATTTAACTGAAAATTTTCTTAGTTTTGTATTTTACCCATGTGACATATACAACGTATTTAAGCATGCATTCAAGTGCAAATTATATAGTCAAAGAAAATGATGAATTATTTCATCAAACAATCGCAAAAACAAGAATTTCACATCAATTATTCAGTACTCACAAACTTAAAATGCGTTGTCATTAAACATAACTAAAGACTTTGTAAAGATTGAAACTAAAGAAGAAGAAAGAGGAGGATCGATGAAACTAAAGAAGAAAAAGGGGCGGATCAATGGAGATAGCTTAATAGATAGATACACAGTATAGTTGTGCCCCTTTGAAAGTAAGACACCTACGATGAATGTATGTATGTCGGTCTGTATGTCTCTGCAGGGATCATACAGTGATCATACTTTACATACTAGTAATTTCTCGCGAATCCATTCAACTAGCCTAAGTAAAGATTTTGGATTTTATCATTTAAGAATATTAAGGTCAAGGTCGCTTTAAACTTACATCCCTCGGTGGTTTGTGATGCCATTCTCATAAAAATATGACCATGTATCCGCTTAGAAAAAGATTAGGGAAATCAATCTTTCAAACTGACTTTTCGCCTTAATTACTAGATTTTTGTCTACTTTTTAATGACTTGGTCAATACTTGTTGCTGGGCTGAATGTCTGTGGATTATTGACGTGTAGAAATAAAGCACGCGGTCCTAAAGACGTTAACCTGCGTGGAATTTTCAATGAGAAGTTTCAGGGTCTGGCACGGCTTTAGCATCGCCATAACTTAAGATGACCATTGGTTTTTCATGGGCCTTAAGCCTATTGATTTTTTCCTCTTGTTTGAAAGAGTGATCAACAAAGCAATAATATAAATCTCTCTAAAATAATAAAACGATAACTTGGCCACATTTCATTAATATTTCAACAGTGAAAATAAGGAATGGCCAACGAAACACTCCACGTTCTTTAAGGCATTGGCGAATCAGGGTATTGATTTAAAATCGTCTAACGTGCACTTGCTTTGTTTAAGATGAAAACTCCATTAAATATTGATAGAAAATTGATGAAATATTTTAGATAAAAGAAAAGTGAAGTTTGAATTTTATGTGAAAGGGAAAGCTTTGAAGTCTTAAGTTTTGTCTCGAAAATGAAATTGGTTCATGACTCACAAGTAAAGAGTTTATAATGATGAAAGCTTTTTTTGTGACCGACAATACGGGATATCATTAGTCATTTAAACGTAAATTTTCAAAAACAGCGGTTATTAACCTAATTTAGTGGTAGAATATCGTGTATTTATAGGCTGATAAACACATTTTTAACTGATATAGTGTAGAAAATGAGAAAAATAATTAATAATCGCGCTTTATATGCCGTATAGCGTTATCCGTGAAAATAGGCCTTCGTTAAGCGTTTCTGAAACAGATCAGCAGCCTTTCAATTCAATGTCAATTCTAAATACAAAATCCAGATAAATCAGATATATGTATTATTCTTTTATGCTTCTTAGCACGAGAACCCCCTCCCCTAAGGTTTAAAAGCATTGTTATTCTATGACGCAAGTTTGAATGCATTTTCAGTCAATGTTAATCCGTAACTTGCTCTTTTCTGACCGATGATTAGATTGGGTAACATATGAAACAGAAATTTCTCTGACGATCTTTACTACTGTTGTAGTGCGTTTATATTGAGTTGAAAACAAAATCAAAGAAAGAGATCACAGACCTCTAAATCTAGATATCCTCATCTTGCTTTTTTGAAATCTTGAAATAGTTGCCTGGGCAACGAAGTAAATTTTCTTAAATAAATTCACTGAATGGCAGACTGCCTAGTATTTCCAGAACTATTTAATAAACATTTGATTTTGTTTTTCAGAAATTGCTATCCTTTGAGAAGAACTGATATTCCTGGGCGTATTAAATCCTAGGTAAGACTCGCCATCTGTTTTGATTTTATAATACCATCAGGAAGTATGTGTGAAGATACCAGATCCCCTCTAGCTTATCTTGACCCTTTGATTGATTTCATTTTTCCACGATATGACATCTAATTATAAAAACTATTGATCAGAATTTAAGCGTTTGTAAAGCGCATCAGAGGGAATTACATTTTTTTGTTACGCTGCCAAGACAATTGATCTACACAAGGAAAAATTATGACTTATATCTGTGGAATTTCAACAAAAAGATGGTTGCCATGCGAACACGATTGTTTGTCTTTTCATTTAAGTATTTATCGTGATATCTTTTTGTTTCTGAATCCGATGTGAAGTTCTTAGCAAGCTGAGGGATTTATCTGTCGTTTATTTCATTTCCCCTCTGCGGTGCTGAAAGGATCCCGTCAGTGGTAATCACAAATCAACTACCCCCTTACACTTGCAGCTTTTCACAACTTATTCACTATGAAAGTTAGGCACTGTTAACATTGACCTTCACATGTTTAAAGTGAAGAGAACCCATTGAAGTTGTAGAATACTGCTACTTAATGGCCAATTTCAATTTATCACATTTGTTCTTGAAATATGAATCTGGCAACGTTTTTACTTTCTGGTGTATTAATTACAGTTGAACTGGTATATGCATATATGAATCTTGAACTTATATCTGGATCATTTTGCATCTGTTCTGTTCAATTTACCCTGATATTTTCGTCTAAACGGTTCGACGCTGAAACTTCGTCAGAATAATTCTTTGAGGAATGAAATCAAATCTAACACAGTCAGTTTGGTTTTGGGAAATGTAAAGGTCTGAAAGCTATAAAATCTTCAGCAAGCAGCAACACGGACAGATGCTTGCGTGTATAAGGATAAAATTGTGTTTTGCGTATAAATACTACAAGCAACAATACTTTCATGTATGTGTTGTTACAAAGGTATCTAAAGGTCCTTTTGGCTAGGATATGAACTAAACCAGAAGTCAAAAGATCTTCGTATCGGCAAGAAAGCATCAGTATGACAAGAGAAATAATTCGTTTTCAAGATCAGTCAGTCAAGGTCATGTCACACTAGTCACACTTACTTGTCAATCCTTTTGGGCAGGATACAGAATAAACTTTAATAATCCCAATGTTGTTCTCTTGTCATTGTCAAGGCCAAATAAAGTCAAGGTCAACGCGAATGAACACCTCATACTTGTCAAAACGTACTGGGAAAAAAAAATAGGTCAGAGGTCGAGGTCGCTGCAAACTGAACCTTGAGCCCTACTATTATGGCATTAATATAACATCATGGCAAGAGGAGTGATCAGTCTGATCTGAAAGGCCAAGGTCACAGCAAGCTGTAGAAGCAAAACCTTCCTTGGTAACTTGTAGCCCAAACCTCTGAATCCAGGATTATCGAAACATTAGACAATGAACCAATGTAGGGGTAAAAGTCAAGATTAAAAACAAGGAGATAACCGCCAACTTAAACCTATTGCATGTAATTTCAAAGGTCGAAATCATCAAGGTGATTGTTTCTTGCATTAGAAAAAAATTTATATGATGGATACAGTAGTCATTTTGATACATGGAATGAGGCATTACGATACAAAGGGAAGAGGTCTTTTGATTTTCATTGTCAAGGGTAAAGGGGTCAATGTAGTGGTCATTTTGTGCTATTCGCGGTACCCGTTTTCTAAATATCGCAACAGCATGTAAGGATAAACTTTTCATTTTCTAGCAATTTCATTACAATACGTACATATACAAACAAGGAAGTGAAGAAAACTTTTAATGTGACTGCAACGTGTTTCAGGCTATCATAAAAATTTGAATACTTTGTAACATAAAATTTCTGTTCAATTATGTCATATACATAGTTGAATTTAAAGATACAGCTTCTATTTTATTGATGACGAACAAAAAGTTAATGAAGCGAAGAGCGCAGTTGTGCAGTTTCTTGCATATATTGATCTTTAGTACTTTCATGAAGTTTTGTGAATTATATTTTACAAATCTATCAAAGTACAAATTTACTTGAACTGAACAAAGAAAATGAATGTCCGTCTGCCTGTTCTGTCGTGTTTCATGAAGTAAGGTCGTATGTCAATGGTCAAGGTTAGATATTTGATATCTAAGTATTGTATTAGTGTAAACAATATTGCCAATTATTGTATTTAGAGGTTTGTAAGAATCCTGTATTTCGGACAACTTGTTCTTTGCAGAATAGTTCATCGGCGGTTTTATCATTATCTCCTCTTTACAAAACTGGCAGTGACTGTAATGGAATCGCACTATCTCTCACCAATCTTGTCCTGTTCATACCTTTTAATCCCTCCATGGATGTCAATGATGTTCTCACGGAATTGTTGCCCCAAATGGCAAGGATGCAAGGATGTTTCATGACCTTGCGCCAAGATTACATCTTCAAAGCAATGGGCAAAGAGTACATTAAATTTTGACCCATATGTAGTGCATGAATTTGAATGATATGATGTCAAGGATGTGCCATGACCTTGAAGTAAGGTCATAAAAAATGTCAAGGTCACGATGAAAGGAATGGTAGAGTATGTCCTGACCCTGAATTGATTTAATTACATTTCGCAGAGTCGTTGCCTATATGGCCCAAAAGTTTGTCACATTCTTTAACCAGGGTATCTTAAATGTATCAAGGTATCTTCAAAGTTTTTACTTTTATCCTGGTTTGTATGTTGTAACTCTTGCATAAAGTTGATTTTTTTCACAGAATCGTGTACTATAACCCAAGGGTGTTTCAGGTTACCTGTTTTGAATTGAATTTCAAACGGAGATATGATTAGATAGAATATTTTATATAACTGCTGAAGATTGACGACGACATTTAAGAATCTGTCACAGTTAAAAGGTATATAGTAACAATAGCAATAATGTAACCATAACGTAAAATTACATCTTGCAGAAAAAAACCCATAGACGAACAGTTCGTAATGGCCCATAAACCACGATATAATTCTTTTGAGCTCAAAACTAAATGTCCTCGCCTATAATTTCATTCTTCTCCAACTGTAACATTAAAAGAAGCCCCCTTAATTGTCATAGAGCTGCAGTTTGCCTTTGACGTATTGGCGACCAAACAACTGCAAAGCTTTACCAATGAAGATAGGAGGATATGGAAAGTTCACAGCGTTTGTTAAATGGATCCCAGACAAAGTTATTGACAAGACAAATTACATTTTAATCAAAGAGACGGGTCAAAAACGCAAATTTTCAGACTTTGTTTGGAATATCGGAAGGAAAAAAGGTTACTAATGCGATGTGTTTTATACGATGGTTTTTAGGGACACAATTGGGAGTTGTATTAAAAAACTCAAATAAGTTATAATGAAGACTAAACTCAATTTGACGGATACAAGCCATGGCAACGTTTAATGGAGGCTGTCCAAATGGTAGCGACAAAAAGGCAGTGAAGAGACAAAAAACAGAAATGGGGTTCTCTGTCTATTTGACTGAAAAATATTTGATATAGAAAATTAAATCCAGATGAATACTCGTCTTTATTAAATCTCTATCTCTCTCATTCTCTACAAAGCGAATGAACCCTTCCTAATTAACGCTGGATCCTGCGAGCTGAGTACATTTAGATGAGATACTGGCTCAGAAGAAGATTTTAATCATTACGAGCATTTTTAATATGTTATCTAAAGTAAAGATTGAAGGTTGAGATGAAAGGGAAAAGTACGTATACTAAAATAACGTCTTCATAACAAAGAAAAGATAGAGAGTCAGGGTTAGGTATATGTGTTGAAATCGGCGCATTATGAAAAGAACCTATCATATTTGGCCAGATTGTCCCTATATTCACGAAATTGTCCAGGTTTTTCATATTTTGACCACAATATTAGCAATTTTGCACATGTTTGACTACGGCATTTTGTTCGATTATCCGTATTTTGACCACGACATTTCGCCTGGTTGTTTATATTTTTATCATGATTACATTTTTGATTCACCTAGGGGCTTAACCAAAAATGTAATCAAGTTATCATGATTACATTTTTGGTTAAGCCCCTAGGTGAATCAAAAATGTAATCATGATATTTTGACCACGTCATTTCGGCATGTAGGTTGTCTTTTATTTTGACTACTACTTTATGCCTGGCCACGACATTTTGCCAGCATAATCCATATTTTTGGCCACAATATTTCGCCAGCTTATTGTCCACGATTATATCCTCCATGTAGTCTACGGGTATTTCGCCACGGTGCCCAGTCGCTTTTAATTCTAGTTTGATTACGCTTTTGATATGTGTATTAAGATTAATTGCTTTAAGTGAAAAGAGTTTTACCGCTCTTCGTCACTTGATATTGAAATCTCGGCATTATTAGATGTTGAAATGAAACGCTAGAGAAACCGCGAAAACGGTTTCCTCGAAGAAACACTGTATGAATCTGATGTAGGAAAAAATCTTTTTGCAAAACGCCGACAGAGTATGTCAAAGGTGACAACTGGCCTTCTCAACACACAAGGTAACAGGTTTTCAGTGCATTCCTTAAGAAAGTAAATAAGAAACACCTTTCAACCATCAATAGTTCAATGAAGTACGAGACCCTGGATACGCGCATGGCTCGTGTGACTTTCATTAAATTGCAGGATCTGTAGAATACAGTAGAGGTTAAATACAACAACAAAAGACACGCCTGTAATGTAGTGATAATCGTTTTGCCATTACCCTTTTAAATTTCAACAGATCTTTTATCCGCGAAAAGAGAGAAAGCCAATTTTATGCAAATGATAATTGTAGTTTGAAAAGTTGATGTTGTATAGTGGTTCATTTTATATTTTTATTGTACATTGATTATTTTGAAATAACTGCATCTTTCGTTCATTCTTATTTCACCCCCGCCAACGAGGCGTATACTGGTTTCTTCATGCGTGTCCGTTCGTCCGTTCTATCTATGGACACAGCTTTCTTTTCATCACCATAAATTGAATGATTCTTGACCTACAGAGATGAAACCTCAAACGATGAATATCCACGAAGAAAGGAGGGTCGCTATTGATTGTGTGGTCAAAGTTGAAGGTCAAGCTTGGCATATCCGGCATTTAAGAGTATTTCGTATCTTAGGAGTAGTTCTTGAATTACATTGCTTAAACTTCACAGATTGGATTTTTATGACCTATGCCATGGATGAATCATATTAATTTTGTGGTTAAAGTCAAGGTCAAACTTTCAATGTCCCACAATATACGATGATGAAGTCTCTCAAAAAATGTGATCCATTTGGAAATGAAGATTCCTGTTGACTTTAGTGTCAAAAAGTCAAAAGTCGAGGTCGTTTCCATGCCATAACTAAAATAATTATTGACAGTAATAAGACGACACTCATTAATTGCTTCTCAACGTAGCCATAATAGCTTCATGATAATAATTATACGAAAATAAACATGATCAGGATAGCTTCATGATGATGATTATTATAAGAAAGAAAAAAACATCATAACTCCATGGTGATAACTATTAGAGGAGATAAGCTTCATGAGATAAATATTAGAGGAGTCAAACGTTATCCTGATAGCTTCATGATAACTATTAGAGGAGACAAACATGATCAGGATAGCTTCGTGACGATGATTATTATAAGAAAGAAAAAATCTTATCATGTTAACTCCATGGTGATAACTATTAGAGAAGATAAGCTTTACGAAGATAAATATTAGAGGAGACAAACGTTATCCTGATAGCTTCATGATAACTATTAGAGGAGACAAACATGATCAGGATAGCTTCATGATGATGATTATTATAAGAAAGAAAAAATCTTATCATGTTAACTCCATGGTGATAACTATTAGAGAAGATAAGCTTCACGAAGATAAATATTAGAGGAGACAAACGTTATCCTGATAGCTTCATGATAACTATTAGAGGAGACAAACATGATCAGGATAGCTTCATGATGATGATTATTATAAGAAAGAAAAAATCTTATCATGTTAACTCCATGGTGATAACTATTAGAGAAGATAAGCTTTACGAAGATAAATATTAGAGGAGACAAACGTTATCCTGATAGCTTCATGATAACTATTAGAGGAGACAAACATGGTCAGGATAGCTTCATGATGATGATTATTATAAGAAAGAAAAAACCTTATCATGTTAATTCCATGGTGATAACTATTAGAGAAGATAAGCTTCACGAAGATAAATATTAGAGGAGACAAACGTTATCCTGATAGCTTCATGATAACTATTAGAGGAGACAAACATGATCAGGATAGCTTCATGATGATGATTATTATAAGAAAGAAAAAACCGTATCATGTTAACTCAATGGCGATAACTATTAGAGAAGATAAGCTTCACGAAGATAAATATTAGAGGAGACAAACGTTATCCTGATAGCTTCATGATAACTATTAGAGGAGACAAACATGGTCAGGATAGCTTCATGATGATGATTATTATAAGAAAGAAAAAAACCTTATCATGTTAACTCCATGGTGATAACTATTAGAGAAGATAAGCTTCACGAAGATAAATATTAGAGGAGACAAACGTTATCCTGATAGCTTCATGATAACTATTAGAGGAGACAAACATGATCAGGATAGCTTCGTGACGATGATTATTATAAGAAAGAAAAAACCGTATCATGTTAACTCCATGGTGATAACTATTAGAGAAGATAAGCTTCACGAAGATAAATATTAGAGGAGTCAAACGTTATCCTGATAGCTTCATGATAACTTTTAGAGGAGACAAACATGGTCAGGATAGCTTCGTGACGATGATTATTATAAGAAACAAAAAACCTTATCATGTTAACTCCATGGTGATAACTATTAGAGAAGATAAGCTTCACGAAGATAAATATTAGAGGAGACAAACGTTATCCTGATAGCTTCATGATAACTATTAGAGAGACAAATATGGTCATGATAGCTTCATGACGATAACTATTAGAGGAGACAACATAATCATGGTAGCTTCATGATGATAGCTATTAGAGGAGATAAACATTGTTATGATAGCTTCATGGTGATAATTAAAGAAGATAAAAAATGATCTTGATAGCTTCATGATGATAACTATTAGAGGAGACAAGCATCATCATGATAGTTTCATAATGATAACTATTACAAGAGACAACATAACAATGATAGCTTCATAATGATAACTATTTGGAGAGACAAACATGATCTTGATAGCTTCATAATAACTATTAGAGGAGATTAACATAATCATGATTGCTTCATGACGACAACTATTTGGAGAGACAAATATTATCATGATAACTTCATGATGATAACTATTTGGAGAGACAAACATGATCATGATAGCTTCATGATGATAACTATTTGGAGAGACAAACATAATCATGATAGCTTCATGATGATAACTATTTGGAGAGACGAACATGCTCATGACAGCTTCATGAAGATAATTATTAGAAGAGACAACGTAATAATGATAGCTTTATGAAGATAATTATTAGAGGAGACAACGTAATAATGCTAGCTTCATGATGATAATTATCAGAGGAGACAACATGATCATGATAGCTTCATGATGATAATTGTTAGAGGAGACAACATAATCATGATAGCTTCATGATGATTACTATTACGGGAGATAAACTTTATCATGATAGGTTCATGATGATAACTAGAGGAGATATACATTATCATAATTGGTTCATGATGATAACTTGAGGAGATAAACATAATCATGATAGCTTCAAAATCATACCTATTAGAGGAGATAAACTTTATCATAATAGGTTCATGATTATAGCTTGAGGAGATAAATGTAATCATGATAGCTTCAAGATCACCTTTAGAGTAGATAAACTTTATCATGATAGGTTCATTATGATAACTAGAGGAGATAACATAATCATGATAGCTTCAAGAACATAACTTTTAGTGGAGATAGACTTTATCATGATATGTTCATGATGATCACTATTAATGGAGATAAACTTTATCATGATATGGTCATGATGATAACTCTTAAGAGAAACAAACATGATCATGATAGTTTTATGAGGATAACAGTATGAAGAAACATGCGTATTCATGATAGCTTGATGATAACTTTTTTTAAAAGAGACAAACATCACGATGAAGACTATTTGAAGAGTCAAGTATTATCATGATAATAATAACTATATGAAGAGACAAAGTGCTGGTACATGAGTTTGTTTTAAACTTGATATAACAACACTTTCGGGTCATTTTTCTCTGAAGTAAGACTAATCATACGTCGATGATGCTTTGACTTTGTGTTATGCAAAGATAATCATTGCTACACTGTTACGGCCGTAACTAGTAATTTTCTATCTCCAAAACACATTTGCGGAAGCACTTGACACCTGGTAAATTTGACCAGGTAAACAATGAATTTACAATTTTACTTCATCATCGCCTATTTATAAATTTCAACTCTAAACTCTCCCTGACGTTTATAGATGAAGTGCCAGCATGCCTCAGCTGCCATGATATTAAAAAAATGTAAATGAGATTTGAAAAAAAAAAAATTAAAAAGAGAGAACAGAACAGAAATATTTAAGCGTCAGTTTACATTCTCTTAGAATGATTTCATATGGTTTTCGTTTTACTTTGAATGGGAACTTTGGAACACGAAATGCTGCTGCTATTTGTAAGAAAGTATTTGCGCAAAATTCGTTGCAATACGTAATATAATGAAGACTTTTGATTGTTGTTTATGTACAGATTGTTGGTATACACTATAGCATATTAAGAGAGATATTCCGACCTGCGTCAGATCGTTATCTATATGTCTGACCAACTCTTCTTGCACCGCTGTGTACCATTACCCATAATTAATAATGAAAATTTGTTAATTGAAGCGCTTAGATAATTTTTCTGTAAATTTATCTTGGCCACTCCATCTCACCTCCCGCATCTGGTTTTGAGTAGGATAGAATCTATACAATTTGACCCTTGGCCAACTTCAGACCAGATTCAAATCATCGGGGAACTCTATAGGGGGCAGTATAATTACATACATCGCTTTTCTTAAGTTAATTACCAAAGTCTTGTCCAGATATTCTTACATCATTGTTTATCATATGTTTGGATTTTCAAACGAAAAACAAAGCCAGCCAAACCCATACCGGCTTACTCTGAAATTTGATCTTTGAGGGGAGTTCTATTACATTAAAATATAAGATAGAAACGTTTTCGTCAGAATTAATTTATTTTTGAAAATTTTTGTATTTTGTTATTTTCATTTCTATAGATAAGTTAGCTGAAATCTGGATAAACATTGGACAAAAATGTCTGGCTGTTAACATATTTTGGTTTAAGGGTTACATCTCATCGGTGCTATGTTGGAAATTAATTTTATTTCAGCAACTTTGCATTCACATACTAAAGATCGCCATAAAAGGCCATAAGACTGAGGTCTCTGTTCCGATCTAATTTGTTCGTAAATTGGCATTTGATACCACTGGACAAACTCCAGGCCCTGTTATTGATGATTTGAATCTAATATTAGTATGGGAACTGACCATGAATTTTAATAAGTTCCAGTGGTGACTGTGGTTTATAGAGGCTGTCATATCCCGATGGATGCCTTCCTATCCAAGCCTGATTTAATTATGGTCAAAATAATGACTGTTTGAAAGAGTCGTCTCCAAAAAATGTAGAAATAATTTCAGATACGGATGTCTGTTGATTTCTCGGACCACGACCATTAAAAACACGAAATTTTGTATGCTAAGAAAACAGTTGATTTACTTAGCTTCGAAGAGGAACGTCTTTGCAGGATATATGGCCTGTCATGGAAACTTGAGGATCGAGGTCTTAAACAAAACGAAGATATTATTTGAGCCTTGTTTTATTTTGAAAGTGTAAGTGGCTCAAAACGCCGTCCCTTTGATAAATCTTTACGGTCTCTTCTAGCTTTCAACCTGATCACCCCTCCTCCTCCTCCAAACACAAAACAAAACAAACAAAGAAACAAACGAAGCACAAACAAAGCACAAAATAATTAAACAACGCAAAAATTGTTATTTCCTATAGATGACTTTTAGATGATGCTTATGATTTAGCACAAAGTTCATATTGTCGTCTTGCATAGATTATGATTATTAATCACTTTGGTGTTGATTTGTTGCGAAATTTAATAAATTGCATTGGTCAATTAATATGTATGGTCAACAAGTCGACTTGTTTTTGTTTTTATAACTGTTGCCCAATTCCTCTTCAGAATTATTGAAATAAAATATGGCTATTGGTTAAACTAAAACCTAACAGGTCGACAACTTATGAAAAGTAGACTATCGTTTGAAATACAAGTAATTGACCAATGAATTGACTTTTTTTCATAACGTACGGCTAGTTGCCATTTGAATTGAGCCAATTATACAACCAATCTCTTCGTTAAGAACAAATTCATTGCTTGTCCGTGTATTTAGGTTTCTTCAATACGTTTAGCCAGTTTCATCTTGGGAACAATATTTTTATTTCATTATTTTTACATCAGAAGTAGCCAGCCCATAATATCTAGTTGCGTATGAATTTATCGATTATAAACAGTTTTCAGCCCATGGGATTAGGTTTCTGAATAATTGATTCAGGTGAACTTTAAAGGCAGTAGATTTTGTGAATTTCAGTGTGTTCTTCAGAAACTTTTTCGGAAAGAATTATTTAAAGTTTGACCAATCTTGCAGATTAGTTGATTGAAATCAAATTACCATTGGTGTCCCGATGATGCACTGAATAATAATAAGAAATGAAACTTTAAGTAAAGTTTTGCAAAAATTCTATGACCGTGGAACTATTAAATATTATTTCCAAAGTCTTAAGAATTTTCTCTACCTCATAAAGAAGGACAAAGTTTTATGACAAAGACCAACGGTTTGAAAGAAAAGAAAAAAGTTTTACGAAAACCTTTCATCTATCGGAAAGATATAGCAAGGCGGTGGGATAGGAATCCAATAAATGTCCAACATTTAGTTTAGAAGACCCCCTTGAAAGAGAGTATGCCAGTCCCCCGAATAGCACCTCAACAGATGGGGGAATTTCTGAGACAGTGTGACATATATGTTTGTAAGAAAAAATTACCCCGCTGACGGTTAATGAAAGTGACTTAGCTAAAGTATTTACTGAGTTTTGAGAGTCGTTACTCCAAACAATAGCTTACGTACGCATTGTAAATTTAGAGTTGATGGACTGATAGTTGCTTCCATGGTAACCTATGTAAATTTGAAGTAACCGCAAGCTGATGGCCGGATCCATGTTAGGCGAGATAGTTTAAGAAACCGGAGACGTGGTACACACGCTGAATCTATTGTAATTTGGCAGATACTATATTAATATTTGTGTAAATAATTTTGGTCAGTAGCGATGAATCCCGAAATTATCAGGCTAGGTGAATACACATGTTACGAGTCCATTTGATGTATAGTGAGAGAAAACTGGGAGCTGATTAATGAAAATGCTATCAATAAGTACCATGCTTTAATTAAAATCAGACATGTATAATTTGTAAACTTGCTGGTAGCTGTACTAATGAAGAAGATACCGTCATGCAGGATGGAAACTTAATGTTTCATTAATTGATTTGAAGTTTGTACTAAGGTTTGATTTTTACTCCGCTCTAAGGGACGTTCCATTCATCATCTCTTATGATGTGTCACAGCTTGATTCATCAAACTTTAAACATCACGATCATTAAAATCAAATCAAATTTAAATAAATACTGTTTTTCTGTCGATATCGCTTGCGTCACGCTGCATTTTTTTGCTCCTTTGAAGAAGAAAAGTCGCCGATTATTTGTTCACCTTAGAGAAAGCCGATTTATCGAACACTCACTTTTTTTTTCAAAATGTCATGACAACTGCAGCTGTATCTACATACAAACTTTTATTTAATTAGCTTTTCGTGTTCGGAAAGCAAGCTTAAAACAAAAATCTAACTCAGATGTTTGATGAGATAGGGCGCTTTCATTTCGTGAATAGTTAGAGTATATCTGAAAGATATGCTTTGTGTGAGTAGAACTTTGTGAACGCTTGCAATATTAATAACATAGAGTTCAACTTTCCCCTGGTAACATAGGATCATAGCCTAAATGTTGCCAGATAGTTATAAAATCAATGAAGTCCTAATTAACATCACTTGTTGTGAGATATAAAATGGACATTTTGGAAAGAATTCAATCAATTTTTATTTAATCAAAGTGAAATTTCAATCAACTCAAATTAGATAAAAATTGATTGAGTATGACGGCCGGGTTTCATCTTTCAGCGGTGCATAGCGCTGATAAAAGAGGCCCCTGGAGACCAGAACTTTCAATGTATCTCATGGATAAATCTAATTCCAATATAGAATTGCCATATTTTCCGACAGTTTTTACCCGAAAATACAAAAATTACCTTCACATTGGCAAGTGTTCAAATTTTAATTAGAGACACACGGATAGCATATTATAGTAGGGGGTGACCGGTGGGAGTCAGGTAGGGAGCAAGGATCGATGGAGCATGCCAGAGCAAAGAGGAAAAGGTGTTCTTATGACAGTAAACAATTAATATAAAGGGGAAAAAATAAGAAATAAAGAGAGCAATTGTAAACACAGGAAATGATAAAATTCACAGTGTCACTTGATTTATTACAATATGCTTTTGTTAGTAAATGCAGTGTTTTCTTTGATAAAAATTGTACCTCACCACGAATAATTCTTAACTTTAGATGTACACGAAAGCCATTAAACTGAATGGAGAGAAAATGATGAAATTGTTGAAAAGATAAATAGTATATAGGTATGCTTCAAAGAAGCTAGAGATAGGAAATATAAGCATAGGTGAAGCAGTGCAGCAGATATAGGGGTTTAATCTAGTCTTACTTTAATGTTTTAACCATCTGTAAATTTTCTTTTAAGTCTTTGATGAACAAACTTTTGACTCTAAGCCCGGGGAAGCTATTAAACTCAAAATTCTCCATACACTTCTAATGTAATTTAAAAAATGAGCGGGAAGGTCAAAAGTAAAAGATCGTAAAAATTTCAAGTAAACACCATTAATTTTAAGTGAGGGTTTCTGTTAGCCCACTCCAAAACAATTTCAAAAATCATTCTAAAGAGATAAAACGTAGGTCAAAAGGCTTACTGCTTTTAATTCATAATTTCAAAAGGCTGGAGGGAAAAGATGTTATATATAAATATCTGAAATATTTCAATAGCTTAGAGCTACAGGAGTTGAAGAAAGATTTTGAAGAGGTCATAAAGGAGATTTGTCTTATCCCGGGCATGATGAAGAGTCTATCTTGTTTTCAGCGATTTCACACATTTACGAATTCAACCTTAAGCCTGACCAAATATTTTACAGCGTAAAGATAAAAACTGACATCAAATATTTCTCAGCTTCGGGGGGAAAGGTGTTACCAGCCAACTGACCATTTACGGGGCTGACCCAGTATAACAAAATACTTGCACTTTCATTTTAGATAAAGTTCTTTGTGTATGAGGGACTCCACGGCTTGACATATAACTACGTACATTAATTACCATCTCGTACAAATATTATCTCTAAGGAGAGATAAGTTACACATGCGAGCTTTACTAACAAGTTCAGCATGTTTTACATTTATCATATCAATATTTTTCCAGACACCCAAGTTTCACTCTTTTCTGAAATATTGCAGAATTGAACTAAATCAAAGAATGTTGATAAAAAAAATATTTCAGGCCTTTGTTTCGTAATCTTAATCTTATTCGTAAATTTACAAAAATACGCGGGATACCGTCCGTGGTACAATGTTACAATGTAGATGATAAATTTTAATCCACAAATTGAGATTAGCCAACGTTTACTTCTATGTAACGCTATATGCGGTAAATTTGATTCACAGGGGAATGATCTAATATAAATATGATTAATTATCACAGGAAACATGCCCCGATGTCATTAGTGATCTCCCCGTGGGACCCCATCCTAGCCTCGATTGCTATTCCACATCACATTTCAATAATTCAAATTTCTCCCTTGTTTTTAAAACAGAAACACGATATCCCCAGCTTTATCAATATTTGTTAAAGATCATATACCACAGAGTTTGAGTTTATCATGAAACCATATGTCATACATCAATTAGCGGGATTAAAGGAGATAAAACCCGTGATTACCCCGGACTCTGCGGGGCGGATCCAGGCGCCAGAGGATGTTACGTAATAATGGTCAGACTTATTGTAACAAACAGATTAACTTCATTTCCGACAGATACGTTCTTTTCATAAAACCGAAATCTGACCGAATTTAAAAAAAAAACAAAAAAACGTTCGCATATATGTATTGATTTTTGACGGCGAAACGTTATACTAGTAATTTGAAGTAAAATTGATTTTCGAAAGAAAAAAAAAATGGCACCTGTTTTATTGTTGATGTTTTTCTCAGTCCACTTGGTCAAACGAACAGAGTATTTTTGAATCCTAGTGGGTGTTTTACTGTTTACTTATTTGGCAGTTTCTGTTTCCTCCCTATTTGGTCACAAGTTAAAAAAGCAGTTGAGACAAGACTTCATGTATTCTAAAGAATTATACGGCCATGGATAGAAATTTTTGAAAAGCTTTTTAAATTGCTTTATAATGACCACGTGTAGGTTTGACTGGGTACTGCCATAGCTGAAGAAGACTAGTAATTCACCTATACCCTTGATGTAGCTCACCGGGTATACAAGTCAGTTAAAGATAAACACAAAAAAACTAAAATCAGAGTCCGAAAATCATAATTAATGGTATACAAACCACGAAACTACAAAACTAAACAAAATCAAAAGTATTTGCAAAGAAGCAACAGTGTATCTTCAATAATGTTGTGTGTGGGAAGAGTAAGCATCTCTTGCTTGCTAACAACATCCGTATTTTAGCCGCGCAAACAAGTGCAAAAACGATGAATCAGAATGTATCAGATTTGATGTTTTTGGGTGTTTAACGCAAAATTTCGTTAAAAATTGAGGAGACAGCGAGGTCTTATAGCGTTTTGTACTTTCATTGTATCATAAAAAGAAATGCAATGACAGTCAGTCGCTCACAGATGTAACCAAGGTTAAGTATATATTTTCTCGGTTAGTCGCTTTGACCTCAAAATAAAGTCGTAGTTAGAGCTTGCTGTGAAATAAAGTATCAATTTCGATATGAATTCACCATAGGGAGGGGACGAAAGAATGTCACTACTCAGGATAAAGAAAACTATAATTTTGAAGTTAAAATTACTACGTTTGTCATATGTTGAAGCAACCCAATTACCGTAGTTCATTTGAAGCAAAGCCTAAGTGAGCCATTGTCGTAGCTGGCTGATTTTGGAATCATTTTCTAGGCATACTGTTAGGCATACTGTATTTGAACCGAAGACTGGAGTGAACCATTACCACCAAAACTGCAGCGAACATTGGTCAACAGACTATGTGGACCAAAGCTGAAGTTGGCCATTATCATTGCCCTAAAATTTAAGTGAACCAAGTATGGCTGAACCAAACTATATGAAGTTAACAACTGACAGCAAACCCAATGGCCGATATATTCTGTTGTCTTAGCTCATCTTAACCAACGGTTGAAATGAGCTATGGTTATAGCTCACCCGAACAAAACTTAAGTCAACCATTTTCTATTACTCGTCTGAATCAAAGTTGAAGTTAGCAATTGGTAATTACCGCAGTTCACTGGAACCAAGGCTGAAGTTAGTTATTGTATTCACCCATCTGAAGTAAAGCTTGAAATGAGCCGTTTTCATAGCTAATCTGAACTAAATGCTGAAGTAACTATAATCTGAACCAAAGGTTGTTATAGCTTCCATTAAGGAATGGAACAAAGCTTGATGGGAGAAAACAAACAACTGGTTCTTTATTTTTATGTTTGTCTTTGAAAAACTTAATATATAAAACATTAATTCAGTTTCAGATTCCCAAGAAATATTAAATTAAATAAAAAAAAATCTGACTCAGAAATCTCAGTCTAGCCATTATTACTTAATTTTATGATCACTCAAGACCTGTACCAAATTTATTTATGTTTAGACCTGATCTCTCCATCTGACCAAAAAGTGCCATGTACAAAAGATGTACACTATGGATAAATGCAGCTTGAATGACGATGGGTAATCTCGCAACGTAGAACATTCGGTTTTTCTATAATTTCTTGTGATATAGATTATTTATCACAGAAGGGGGAATGTGATGCAGTGTAAGGATGCAATAGCTATTAATTTTGTCCAAAATAAGAGAATATCTTTTTATAAAACTGAAAAAACGATCGGCGTGATTCATGTAGATGAAAGTGAAAGTTAGAACGCCGATCGTTTTTATGCGTTATTAAAAGCTAATATTCATCCTATCCTATTTTGGATACATCCCACAGATGACATTCTTGCACTGCATCACATTGCCCCCTTTTCTTATAAGTTACATATTTTGCCCAAAAATACAGAAAACCCGATTATTCTGCGTTGCGAGATTACCCACCGTGTGAATCCGAATCTTAGTTGAGTCTTTGATATGCACTGTGACAAACCTCACTTTTGTTTTATATGTTTAAAAAATAAGGTGTAAGAAAGGGAAGAATTGATGATAAATTGATACTTGCAGTCTAGACTATTGCGTCTTTTTACTTATTTTCATTACAAAATTTTTTTTATGACTTGCACCTTTTTGATAAAATTAATGTATTTTTTCATCTTTTCTAAGAATGTAGCTTTATAAATGTGATGAGTAAGACGAGGGAAATCTCCTCTAGATTTATAATGATCACATCTCCACGGTCCCCTCCAGATGTTACTATCCTAATCATCAAACTTTCCCTTTTCTCCGTCTAAAATACAAATGAAAAATGAAAAAAAATTGTTATAAAAGATTTGGCATGTTTCGTTATGGATTACAAAATTCCTGCCTTTGTTGTTTTCTGGGTTTTATTTAATTGTAAGGGCGACAGATGGCCGAGTAATTCCAATCCTTAAGTAAATTTTACTTTCTTTTTCATGTTTTCGCACATGGTGTTATATGTCTTTATTGAATTTTAATGTTAATCGATAGTCTTGAACTTCAAAATAGCGAAAATCAAACGGTGAAATGGCAACATCAGTGAATTTAATTATTGTTTGATTTTCCATATCATTGCTAAGACATGAAAGAGTTAAGCTAGGAAAAGAAAAAAAAAATGATATGAGAAAATGTGTTTACGACATTTTAATGCACGACACTTTAATGCACTGAGTGGGAGAATAGTCATTTTCATTGCTGCAGTTTGTAAATTGCTCATTTGATTATAAAAATGCAGTTTTACAAACTGTCTTTATTTGCACTGTGTTGATTTTGAGTCGGAACTGCTCATTAAGAAAACGGGGAAAGCAAAGTTTGAATTGTCTCCCGTGGTAGATGTTCATATAGTTGTTATGAAGTAGTATAAAAGAACAAAATTGAAACTAGGAAAACAATGGAAATTTACGAAAAACCCCTCCATTAAAAAACTTATAGGGTGTGATTAAGGGATTAAAGGCCATATGAATAAGATTAAGAGTTGTATTTTCAGAGAGCCATATCGAATGATCCAGCGAAAGTCTTTGAACTTTATGGGAATAATGAGTTGAAGTACTCACAAGTTTATCTTTTGAACATTTACTGTAAATCTTTACAGAGAAAATGCTTTGTATTTTACGAGAGGTATTTCTGTAATTAAAAGCGTAGGTATCCCAATGGCTGCCCAATGAAAAACACAATCCCATATGGCTTGCTTCATTGATCCCGCTCGCCGTCCAGCCAACGAATGAGTTTTATCATCCTCAAGAGAAATTCAAATTTCGTACAAGAATTTCATTTCTGAAGGGCCACTAAATTCTTGAAGTATGTTGATACGAAGCATCTGTGGGGAGAATTCTCTGAGTATCTGATTTCTGTTGGTCAGGCCGCAAGCAGTCAGTAAATCTTGGAATCTGTTAAATGTAAATTGATTAGAATTTGACTTGTGTATTGATTATTGTGTCCAGAACTTAACTTGACCACTGAAGAAAATGGATGATTCACAATTCAATACTGGCAATAATTCACCGGCCTGGTCTTGTAAGAATTGGAAAAGCATTGCCGAGAGCAAATTATAAATTTTACTGCGGAGTTGCCTAGCAACTAGGGTTACCATATATTTTGTTTGATGTATAGTTTGAACTATGTCTGATCAACAGTTTGAATATTGACCAGCAGAAATTAAATTATGTCCCTCAATCTCCGTAGAGATGTGCCAGAGGTCTTGTCCAGCGCTCTCACTGTACCGGCCAGATCCTGCTTTTGATTAAACTCCAGGAAAACTAATCAAGTTTCCAATCAGTATTTTTAATGAAATGTCAGAAAAATCTTACTGTTCCTAATATTTACGGCATTTCTCGATTACAATCTTTATCATAAAAATTGTGCAGACATATGTGGGAAGATTTTGATTCTCTTGACTACTCCTTTATTCGGGACGCTCTTTTAGACCTTTGCCTATTTCTTATTGAATTATTCAACAAAAAGAAGTTTTACATATGCTGTAATTTATTGATTTGGTGCCTATAATACTTCCATTTTATTTTGATTGAACCCCAAATATCCATTTCGACTTCTAACATTCACACGAAATTTGGAAGCGGTATTGTCGCCGGAGCATTGCAATATTTGATTATGCCATTGATGAATTGATTTTTCGATTTATCAATGATTGGAGATTATAGAAAACGTTGTTCTTTTTACGCATCCGACTGTTGTTTTTTTTTCTGGAAAAAACTTTTCTGTTTGACAAAACTTTTGAGCTGTATAGATAAAGAGAAAAAAGCTTTGACATTTTGTATATCTATCCCTCTCTTAATACTTTCAGATGACACAATGACCTTGAACAAAACTGCATAAAATTACCTACCTTATATTCAGTATAAAGTTATTGGAAATATGACGATGGTGTTTGCTAAACCTCTATCTTCATGTTTAGACCACAACTTTTTACCCCCCGTATGGACTTTCGTGGACTGAGATTTTGGATTGTCCATTTGTCTGGACTTCAAAAGCTTTAACCTTAGTCATACCTTTTGAATCGTTATTGATAGAACTTGAATGATTTTCATTGTATTTCTTGTGACAATTAAGACCTTTCTGTTGATATCAATTTTTATTCATCTCGACCTTGGTATTTGAAAAAAAAACCTTAAACCTTTTGAATGTTAAGTGATGCAGCTTTCACAGGACACTTGTATAATCCTTTTCCTTGGAAAAAAATTGTGACATTGTCATTTTAACCTTTGACTTTGATCTACTTTTAATATCTTTGCTCCCTAGTCAATATTTGACAGATATGTTGCTCATGACCATGATTTTGAACTAAGGTCATTCTGTATACTAGTAGATTAGTCAAGACCAAACAGAAGCAGTAAAGAAATGGTTTATCTTGGCCATTACCTTTTATCGATCTTCTGTATGGATTTTAGAAACATTTTACCTTTTCGTTGCAAAAGAAAAACGAAGGATGTGTCATGACCTTGAACCAAGATCACATCTGTGAGGTCAAGATCACTGTGAGAGGAACTGTTAAAATCTTGTTCGGTCCATAACTTTTTAACCTTTGTTCGTTTCACATACTTATTGCTCAGGACCCAATGAGAACCAAGCAAATATCTTCAAGGTCTAAGTCTTAATAGTCTGGAGCATATTTCAACCTTAGAATTGCAAAGTTATGCCCCCTAAATTTTCGAGAAAATAAATTAGTATCCCCTATGATCCTTATCAAAACAAAAGTTTGTAAGTGTATATAGATACTCATACGAGGGTGTAGACACCTATCGATTTAGTGTCAAATGTCAAGGTCGTTTTTATGAAAACTGGCCTTCAAATAGAGTCTACCAAATGTTAACTCGGCAACCCTTTCACCTTTCTACACGAAATTTCATGGATTCATCAGAAGGAGAAGACATCTATTGATTTTGAGGCCATTAGGTCATGGGTCAAGGTCACCTCTCCTTTTATTTGCTGTTGTTGCAAGACTCGAACTACTACAGGATATGTACTACAAATGTTCTCTAGTTTAATTGGTATTCAAATGTTGGTGATATGTTATATTGGATTGAGTACTTGCTTATTTTTCTTACTGAAGGGGGAATATTCTGACCTTTCTAGTTGTACCTCTTGACGAGACCTTTTCCATTAATGACATACTTTTTTGGCACCTTGTTTCTTTCTAGATTTTCTAGGTTTGATCTGATCCTTTGATTTTCAACTAAAGATACAACTTTGAATGACAAGTGACCGTAGACGTTAATAAAGCCTGTGTGTATATCTTTTGGAAAAGAACTAGTCTCAGTATCTATACCATATTTGTTGACAGAGATTTGTTTTTTTTACAAATAAATCAGATTTCTTATTTTTCCCTGGCTCCACGTACAATAAATTCCGTTTTAGCCTGTACAATGTAGTCATTGGTCTTCTTCCTCTCAACGAGTTGTCAGTTATTTTCCCTGTTTGTTGTCCCCCGCTTTCGAGAAAGCGCTGGACATTAAAACTGGTTCGTCCGTCTGTCTATCTGTCAGTCACAAAACTTTGACCATGGGCATAACTATTGACTGGTAAGTGATATGGATTTCAGATTTCACATGTGTATTCCTTATGACAGACCTTTCCATGGATACCAAAATTTTTCACCTAGTTACCTTGACCTTTGCGTTTGAACTACTTTTAAAAAACTTTAGCCTTGGGCATTGGTAAGTGATAGGGCTTTCTTATTAGTCCCCTAAATGCTCGCCGCAGGGGACTTATAGTTTCCATCCCGTTTGTCCGTCTGTCTGTCACACTTTAGTTTTTCCAGACTTTTTTCCTCTGTTGTTGCATATATTGAACTCATTTTTAGCTCTACTGGTCATCGACCAGTCGAGCTTATGCGATACCCCGTCGTCCGGCGTCTGTCCGTCTGTCTGTCCGTCCGTCCGTCCGTAAACAATTCTTGTGCTCGCAACTCCTCTGAAACTATAAGAGATAGAAATGTAACTCTTTTTGCAATACACTTGGTCTGTGGTCTAGTTGTGCACCTGACATTTTGTTTGAGCCCCTGACCCCAGGGTCATGTTCTCCTATATAATTCTATGTAATCTTGTGCTCGCAACTCCTCTGAAACTATAAATGATGGAGACTTAAATCTTTTTGCAATATGATGGGTCTATGGTCTAGTTGTGCACCTGATATTTTGTTTGAGCCCCTGATCCCCAGGGTCTTAGAATTGATTGGTCTGTGGTCTAGTTGTGCACCTGATATGTTGTTTGAGCCCCTGATCCCCAGGGTCTTAGAAAATGGGTGTGGTCATTTTCACCTATAAAACTCTATGTAATCTTGTGCTCACAACTCCTCTGACACTATAAATGATGGAGACTTAAATCTTTTTGCAATATGATGGGTCTGTGGTTTAGTTGTGCACCTGATATTTTGTTTGAGCCCCTGATCCCCAGGGTCTTAGAGAATGGGTGTGGTCATTTTTACCTATATAACTCTATGTAATCTTGTGCTCGCAACTCCTCTGACACTATAAATGATTGAGACTTAATTCTTTTTTCAATATGATGGGTCTGTGGTCTAGTTGTGCACCTGATATTTTTTTAGCCCATGACCCCCAGGGTCTTAGAAAATGGGTGTGGTCGTTTTCTCCTATATAACTCTATGTAATCTTGGGCTCGCAACTCCTTTGACACTATAAATGATGGAGACTTTTAAAATCTTTTTGCAATATGATGAGTCTGTGGTCAAGTTGTGCACCTGATATTTTGTTTGAGCCCCTGACCCCCAGGGTCTTAGAAAATGGGCGTGGTCATTTTCTCCTATATAACTCTATGTAATCTTAGGCTCGCAACTCCTCTGACACTATAAATGATGAAGACTCAATCATTTATGCAATATGATGTGTCTGTGGTCTAATTGTGCACCTGATATTTTGTTTGAGCCCCTAACCGCCAGGGTCTTAGAAAATGGGTGTGGTCATTTTCTCGTATATAGTTCTAAAGCTATTAATGATGGAAACTCAGTTGTTTATGCAACATAATTTAGCTGTAGTATTATGTCATTGATAGTTCATTTGAGCTAGAAGCCCCTGACCCCTAGGATCTTGGAAAATGGGTGTGGCATTATTTTTTGAAATCCTGTATCTTGGATATTAAAAATTATATGAGTGATATTCTAGTTGCAGTCTAATGGATTTTTTATTTCGTTGTGCTACTTATAATTTGTTAGAGCGCCTACTCGCTATCGTCTTTGGTTTAAACTAAACTGGAAATTGTTATTTATGTATATGTATCTTATTCACTTGTCTGTGAGTAAATAAAACAAAACAACCAGGAGAGCTAGTCACGTCAGAGACTTCTGGTTGGTATGTGAGTATATCTCAATGTGATACAGATCAAGGTTGAGTTTGGTTCTGATTGACCTATTTTTACAAGAGTGATGGCCCCTGAACTTAGCAAATTTCATGAAATTCGCAGTTTTCCGGATTTTTCTCGGCTGTTGTTGTAGATATTGAAATAATTTGACTTTCCTAATACATGTAAACACATTGAACTTATTTTCATGTGGGCATTCATCTTTTGGTGTAAGTTCAGGTCAAGGCAGAGTTGGAGGACATGGATTAACGCCGGTAGGGGACTTATTTCGCTTTGCGATTCATAAAATTTCACATGTAAATTCCATGTGACGAGACTTTTTTGTGGATATCAAAATTTTGACCTTGTGACTTTGACCTTGGAGTTTGACCTATGGCATATCTTTTGAATGGTATGTAAATTTTGTAATTGGCCTTGTATATTTCACATGCAAATTTCTTGTTACAAATCCTTTCTATTGACACCAAAAGTTTGAACCTTTTGACCTTGACCTTGAAATTTAACCTATCTTTTAATTTTGGTTTTGGGAATATACATGAGAAATAATTACGAAAAGTTAGAGTTGGAGGATCTTATGACATTTCTTTAAAGACAATCACCGAAAGCGGGAGACCGCAATTCCTTGAATTTGATTTTTAGTGTCGTTTTAATGTTATTTTACGTGTTGTTCCCACTATCCCTGTCATATGGGTGTGTATTCCGCTGTGCATGGTCACTGCATTGTCGTTATGTTGGTGATCTCCTTGTCTTGATGTTCGTGAAAAGTACGTTACCCGGGAGAAATCAGTGTTACACAAACCCAGACATTTTCTTGCCATGACCGTATGTAATAGTGTTTCGTTTCTTGATGTGTATACAAGTCGATTTGAAACGTTGAATCATTGTGCTGAAAAGTAATAAAATTTGTATCAGCTGTCAACATATTGAAGCGCGGAAGCAGTTAATTTTTTATGGAATAGAGTACAGAATGTTATTGATCAGAGATTTTGTATATTTGGTCATGATCGTTTGGACCTCTTCTGTATTCTTTGAGCTCTCATCGTCTGGTCTACTGAAATGAACCGTCTACTTCTAATGAATATTTATTGCGAAGATTTGTAGAAATTTTTCTTGAGTGTTGATTCCTCTGCTACAATTATCAAAGGAATTGAAAAATCATCCGGGGGATCAAAGATAAATTTCATATGAATTTGTTTCCTGTAGTGGCTCCTTAACGCTGTGAAACTCGTCTCCGTGGCCATCGTTTGTAAATGACAACAAATAATTTCAATTTCGCATTCGTCATGTAACTTTATTCTTCAAAAGCTGCCCATGCTAGGAATTCCTAGCTTAAAGTTGATATAAATTGATGACATAACGCAACGGGCTGCCACCTTAAATCTCCATGTAGCTTTACTTCTTTTGACACCGTTCGTTGTTCTGTTAAAGTTAAATATTGAAGGATTTCTGCGAGAGATGAAATGTCAAAAACAAGCTTTAAATCTCCCGATTTCCAAGTAGAATGACGACCTCTTTTATGAATTCTTGTTAAAGTTTAATGTACAGGGATCTAGGAGCTATGTTCCTTCGCCGACATCGAGCCTTAAATCTTGACTGCCAATTTTAATTTTGATTAGTATCGTTGCCATCATTTTCATTGATGCATCATCGGGGACATTCAAATTCGCTGATTCTTCGATGATAAATGGCTGGCTGGACATATCTGGCAAAATGCCGCATAAACTTCTATCTCAAATTGCTTTAATTGTCGTAACTTTAATTTCTTAGAAAATTGGATATTTGATCCCGGTCTGCTTTATGGTCATTTGAATGTTAACTTTACAGGGAATTCGGAATGGAAATGTTGGACCAAATATTTTACGATAAAATTGATCGTCCCGCTTGGAATTAAATCACCCTAATCGACTCCATCTGAATATAAATTGGCGGAAATTGGGAATAATGAAACTCCCCTTTGGTTGCTATAGATATTAAATTTTCGAAACAATATGTCAGTCGCATGCTTTTATATAATGCAGTCGTATTCAGTACAGAAAAGAAGGTTTATGAGAAATAGAATGCTATTGACAGATTTGAATATTTTAAATGAAATTTCAGTGATAGATTTGAATTTTAAACTGACTCTCAATCATTTAACCTATCAAAATTGAACTGTAACAAGTCCCACTTTTATTACACAAGAATCAAAAATGAACGAGTGAAGTTACTTCAAAAAAGAATTTGAATATGTAGATAGCTCATTTATTGACGCCAATTCTTTTAAATATTGCTTAATTTATCGAAATTTAATTCAAATCCGTTAATCAAACAATTTTATTACCGAATTATATATTCCATGAATGATCGATCTTTCAAAATACTTATCATTGCATTTTGAAATGATCAGTTTTGCGTTTTGAGTACAACTTGCTGCTGTCTCTATGGTATTGTTAAAGATGGGCGTGGCTTGTACTCATTATATTTCTTTCTGAACTTTCTTGTTAAGTATTGTACAATATATATTTCATTTCATCCACATTTAAAGTATGAAATTGATAATAAGCATTTTTTCTAGGACAAGAAATCTATATAAAAGGAGGTCCGAACATTTTTAATTCAAAATCAACCAGCCTACGTCCGTTACACAAATGTGGACAATTTGAACCAGAAAGTAATCCAAGAATTATCATTTAAGCTTTCATCAATCGAATATTTCAGTTTCTCTTCATAATTTTTAACCAAACTTTTAAAGTTTTAGATATTTTCCATTGTAACATTACATTTGACTGGCTCACTAACATCAATATTTTAAACCAGAATTTGAAAAAAAAGCACAATCGATCGTGATGACTGTTTGTGTGTATTACTTGAACTTGTCGAAAAAATTAAAATTATCAACTCAAATGTCTCTTGAACGTAATTTGATTTACCAACTTTGTTTTATATCTCCGTGGAAATTCTTATATTGAAACGATTAGATTGGGTATTGGGAATGCCTAAGCTCTTTGATTCTTGATCTTTTGTTTGGGTAACCAGTTAAGAACATGCGTGCAGACAATGTGGAAGTTTAGCAGCTTGAAACGAGGCTAAGAAGTCATATCTATGTACATTAACTCCTCGTCCTTATCCGGCTGGTTTGATTGAGTTATTTTTTCTCCTCAAAGTTTGGTTCTATAATCGATTTTTTTTTATTATTTTACACCATCCGATAAATGATCCATTGTTGGATTTTTCTTAAACTGAGGGAAAAATCATTGAGTACTACATAGTCTTTCTTGTTTACATTTCCTCTGATTAAATTGCTTGTTCAAACTTAGAAAATATGAAAATATTGACATAAAACGCCGTGATCTGGTGATGAATTAGGCAGAAAATTAACTCCGGTCGGAACTGTTCAATACTTCCATTCCATTATCTACAAAGAAAAATTAAAATTTGACAATAAATAATTCATTTGTGATTGTTGACTTTCTGTGTTGCCGGGACGTGTCCATTTGAAATGACCTTTGTTTTTAAGTTTCATTCCCATTATTGTGAGATTCAATGCTTCCCCTGAGAGATCTGTTCATGATGTATTTTACGTTATAGTAATCTCTAGGAGTGTTTTTGTCGCCCAGTTTAAACAATGGTCTGTTCGACTGTTGAAACAACTGTCATTAAAATTATGCGTTCCGTACAATACATTAAATTCCTAGAAATAGAGTTTCGTGTTTCAAGTTAATTAAATATTTTGGTTAAAGTTTCTGGTTTAAGCAAAATCTAAGGAACTGTATGCAGTAGAAACCTTATATTATACATTTAGGTTGCCCATGATGAGACCTTTCAATTTATGCCGTAACATTGGACCTAGTGACTTTGACCTTGGACTTTGACCTAGTTAAAGATTTTGGTTAAAGTTTCTGGTTTAAGCAAAATCTAAGGAACTGTATGCAATAGAAACTTTATATCATACATGTAGGTTGCCCATGATGAGACCTTTCAATTTATGCCGTAACATTTGACCCAGTGACCTTGAACTTTGACCTAGTTAAAGATTTTGATTAAAGTTCTTGGTTTAAGCAAAATCTAAGGAACTGTATGCAGTAGAAACCTTATATTATACATTTAGGTTGCCCATGACAAGACCTTTCAATTTATGCCGTAACATTTGACCTAGTGACCTTGACCTTGGACTTTGACCTAGTTAAAGACTTTGGTTAAAGTTCCTGGTTTAAGCAAAATCTAAGGAACTGTATACAGTAGAAACTTTATATTATACATGTAGGTTGCCTCTGACAAGACCTCTCAATGTATGCTGTAATATTTGACTTAGTGACCTAGACCCAGTTGGTGACAAAAACTTACTTTGCAATCCGGCCATACCGTCTTTAGCGGTGTTTTATTTTTAAATTTGAATCATTTAGCATTCTTTAAAAAAAAAACGAAACGAAACGATATACGCATTAGAAATTATTTTGCCAATCAATTATAGGGGAATTCTCTAATGACTTTATATGAAATGAAAATTTAATGGATGATCGTCGGAAAAATTAAATTAGCTATGCTAGATTGTATATTTGATGTATTTGTTGTAGATCTACGTTACCAACGACAAGAAGGACGCACAAAACAACAGCAACAACAAGCAGAACGGTCAAAACAAGAACGAAGGACAACAACTCTGTAACGCAAAAAATCGTACGTCCGCATCTCATTTATATATATGTGTGTCTGGTCCATGCTGCAAAATCTGTTCTTAAATGATGCCTTGAATTTGAAGACGTAACAAAATTTTTGTACGGGAAGCAGACACTTCGCCTTGAGTCCCTATGTATGTGTATATATGTATGTTTGGGTGAACGCTGTAGAAACTGTAACAATATAGAAGCATTTCACCTTTCAAGACTGTTTGTCAAATAAAGGGATTTTTTTTATCAAAGGTAAAGGTTATGGAGGAAACACATAAAAACAATGGTAACAAACCTATCGGCTTCTTGATTCTCTTCTCAAATATTGATCATAGAAAAAAAAAAGGTGATGGTGGCAATTTTACAATGAATGGACATCCATTGTTGGAGGTCAAGAGGTCAAAAAGTCAAAGGGAACATGATTTCAAGCAGTAGAAACAAAGCAAAGATAACCTTCCTCTTTTTGGGACCACTGGATAAGATGAAATAAAAAAGAATCAAGATCAGGTTTCGTTAGCAAACAAATTATTACTTATCATCAATCAAATAAAATGGAAACATGAAATTTGTCAGATATGGTCACGGCTTTGAATTATCTAGAGTTGGCGATTTCATATTTGTTGCTCTTGAGCTTAAGACATGATTTTCTGAACGAATGATCACCGGTAGAATTTGTTTAAGTATCCATAAGATGTGAAGGATCCCTGTGACGGACAGCAAGGGATACAGAGTGGTTGATGGACATGTGGAATAATCTTAATGGTTTACCACATATTTTCATGACCACAAATGCTTTGCTGGTGCTAGAGGTTCACGAACATTCACCAATGGTCCATTTACTGGAAGAGTTTCTATAAAGATCTGAGCATTAAGCGAAAGATGGCACAAAGTGAATGTTAACTTGTGATAGAGTTTCTTTGAAGTTTTACTAGATTTGTCAATGAAATCGTAGTCGTTTCTGATAAAGGCATAATCTTGATATTGACAACAAAGAACTTCACAACAAAGAATCAACAATGGCGAAAAGAAGTATGTTGATTGTCAGGGTCAAGGTCATAGGTCTAAAATAGTATATCACTGTTGTAAATCGTGTCTTTTGCGGTGCTCAGGGCTAGATGCTATTTTGTTCAATTGCTTAACGCTCAATATGATAGCTCCTATTGATAAAAGTTGAAAATTGTAGCTACATTTAGCTATGTGGATTCTGATGAAGAAAAACCCTACAATTTAAAATGTGGATTAAAAGTCATCACGTACTATCGCCTTTAGGTTCGCCGTATACTTTGTATTGCAGAATGCAGAATGAGTGCAGCTAAAATGGTAGCGGATTCTACGCAGGAGGACCCAGATCCCGTACCGATCAAAAGCAAGAAAAGGAAGAAAAAAGAGAAAGAAAAGAAGGCAAACAAAAAGGGCAAAACACAAGAGAAGAAAAAGACCAAAGGGGTATAGCTTGACCTAGATTTTGCAAAGACTGTATCTTATAGGACTTAACAGTATCTATTTCATAATGTCGATGTGCACAGTGACCAACAGTGCAGTCAGTACTCCATTGCGTACCTTTCCAAATTTGGTCTTTGGGAAAATCAGGATTCTGACCACTCTCTGGATATGTATATGGGCTATACTTCTAAAAGACCAAGTAAAATTTTGTCTTTTCATAGATTTCACATCAATTTTTTGTGTCGCTTGCGAAGCATAGCGACACTTAGGGATGCGTCTGTCCGTCCGTCTGTCTGTCTGTCCGTCCGGTTTAGAAGTTTTGAAAGCAGATTTCTTTTATACTATTAATGCTAGGCCTTTCATATTTAATACACACATTCACTATAAAGAGTACTACATTTTGGCACCATGACTTTTGACCCTGTGACCTTGTGACCTTGACCTTCACCCTATACAACATTTTATGTTAAGAAGTTTTGAAAGCAGATTTCTTTTATACTATTAATGGTAGGCCTTTCATATTTAATACACACATTCACCATAAATAGTACTACTTTTGGTACCATGACTTTTAACCCTGTGACCTTGACCTTCACCCTATACGACATTTTATGTTAAGAAGTTTTGAAAGCATCATAAATGGTCCCATTTATAAAAAAGCGTTCCGCGGGGGGTATAATTCGTCCACTTTAGGGCAGTTCTAGTTTTAATTCGTTCAAGGCCGCATGAATTTCACCAACATATGTGCATGTACGAAATCTACGAGTACATTGTTATGTATGTTTATGTAAAACAAGGACAGCTTGCCACCCACATAAACCAAGAAACACAAATTAAAAATTGTTCTGCTTAGCCCACTTAACACCCTTGACTAAGAAAGATTATCGCTTTACATTAACTAATAGATGTAAATCAGATTAACCATGTTAGCTTTTCAATTAAACATGCTTTCGCTAGGATGACAAAGACAGCTTTTGATTATAAAGTACACGTGTATATGAAAAAGTGCATTTCTAAAGCACCCATAAAATGGTTAACTGAGGAATCGCACGGAAAATATTTTTGTGTCGCCTGCGAAGCACAGCGACACTTAGGGATCACGTTGTCCGTCTGTCTGTCACACTTTGGGTGTCACACCCCATAACTTTTGATTGGTAAGTGATAGGGCTTTGATATTTCACATGTGTATTCCTCGTGACAAGACCTTTATATGCATACCATAATTTTTGACCTTGTGACCTTGACCTAGATATTTGACCTACTTTTAAAAAAATCTAAGATTGGCAATAACTTCTGATTGGTAATTGATAGGACTTTGATATTTTACATGTGTATTCCTTGTGACAAAACCTTTGTACACATACCAAAATTTTGACCTCGTGGCCTTGACCTAGATATTTGACCCACTTTTCAAAAAATCTAAGATTTTATTGGCCGGATTGCAAAGCAATTCCGGTCTATAGATTGACGATATCCGTCTGTCTGTCTGTCCGTCCGTCTGCCGTCAACATTTTGGTTAAAGTTTCTGGTTGTGGCAAAATCTAAGGAACTATATGTAGTAGAAACTTTATATTATACATGAAGCTTGCCCATGACAAGACATTTCAATTTATGCTGTAACATTTGACCTAGTGACCTTGATCTTTGACTTTTACCTAGTTAAAGATTTTTGGCCGGATTGCAAAGCAATTCCGGCCTAAAGATTGACGATTTTCGTAAGTCCGTCCGTCCGTCTGTCTGTCTGTCCGTCCGTCCGTCCGTCCGTCCGTCTGCCGTCAACATTTTGGTAAAAGTTTCTAGTTGAGGCAAAATCTAAGGAACTATATGCAGTAGAAACTTTATGTTATACATGAAGCTTGCCCATGACAAGGTCTTTCAATTTTTGCCGTAGCATTTGACCTAGTGACCTTGACCTTGGACTTTGACCTAGTTAAAGATTTTGGTTAAAGTTTCTGGTTGAGGCAAAATCTAAGTAACTATATGCAGTAGAAACTTTATATTATACATGAAGCTTGCCCATGACAAGACCTTTCAATTTATGCGGTAACATTTGACCTAGTGACCTTGACCTTGGACTTTGACCTAGTTAAAGATTTTGGTTAAAGTTTCTGGTTGAGGCAAAATCTAAGTAACTATTTGCAGTAGAAACTTTATATTATACACGAAGCTTGCCCATGACAAGACCTTTCAATTTATGACATAACATTTGACTTAGTGACCTTGACCTTGGACTTTGACCTACTCAAAGATTTTGGTTAAAGTTCCTGGTTTCAGCAAATTCTATGGAACTGTATGCAGTAGAAAGTTTATATTATACATGAAGCTTGCCCATGACAAGACCTTTCAATTTATGCGGTAACATTTGACCAAGTGACCTTGACCTTCGACTTTGACCTAGTTAAGGATTTTGGTTAAAGTTCCTGGTTTAAGCAAAATCTATGGAACTGTGTACAGTAGAAACTTTATTTTATATATGTAGGTTGCCTCTGACAAAACCTTTCAATTTATGCTGTATTATTTGACCTATTGACCTTGACCCAGTTAGTTACAAAAACTTACTTTGCAATCCGGCCATACCATCTTTAGCGGTGTTTTATTGTTTAAGTTTCTGGTTGAGGCAAAATCTAAGGAACTATATGCAGTAGAAACTTTATATTATACATGAAGCTTTCCCATCACAAGACCTTTCAATTTATGCTGTAACATTTGACCTAGTGATGTTGACCTTGAACTTTGACCTAGTTAAAGATTTTGATTAAAGTTCCTGGTTTAAGCAAAATCATTAGAACTGTATGCAATAGAAGCTTTATATTATACATGTAGGTTGCCCATGACAAGATCTTTCAATTAATGCCGTAACATTTGACCTAGTGACTTTGACCTTTGACTTTGACCTAGTTAAAGATTTTGGTTAAAGTTTCTGGTTGAGGCAAAATCTAAGGAACTATATGCAGTAGAAAATTTATATTATACATTAAGCTTGCCCATCACAAGACCTTTCAATTTATGCCGTAACATTTGACCTAGTGACCTTGACCTAGGACTTTGACCTAGTTTAAGATTTTGGTTAAAGTTTCTGGTTGAAGCAAAATCTATGAAATTGTATGCAGTAGAAAATTTATATTACACATGTAGGTTGCCTCTGACAAAACCTTTCAATTTATGCCGTATTATTTGACCTATTGACCTTGACCCAGTCAGTGACAAAAACTTCGCAATCCGGCCATACCATCTTTAGCGCTGTTTTATATAACTTTTGATTGGTAAGTGATATGGCTTTGATATTTCACATGAGTGTATTTCTTGTGACATTACCTTTGTACACATACAATAATTTTTGACCTCATGACATTGACCTAGATAATTAACCTACTTTTCAAAAAGTCTAAGATTGGCTTTAACTGGCTATAACTTTTGATTGGTAAGTGATAGGGCTTTGATATTTATGTCTCCCCTCCCAACGGGGAGGAGACATATTGGTTTTGCCTTCGTCGTCCGTCTGTCTGTCTGTCTGTCTGTCCGTCTGTCACACATCGTGTCCGGGCTATATCTCCTGAACCGTTTGCCGGATCACTTTCATATTTTAGTATGTTGTTGCTTATGACCCGAAGGTTTCACATCACCTTGACCCAAGGTCATGTGACCAAGGTCAAGGTCACTTAGTGCATTTTTAATGAAATTATGCATACATTCCTGTCCGGGCTATATCTCTTGAACCGTTTGCCGGATCACTTTCATATTTTAGTATGTTGTTGCTTATGACTCGAAGGTTTCACATCACCTTGACCCAAGGTCATGTGACCAAGGTCAAGGTCACTTAGTGCATTTTTAAAGAAATTATGAATACATTCCTGTCCGGGCTATATCTCTTGAACCGTTTGCCGGAACACTTTCATATTTTAGTATGTTGTTGCTTACGACCAAAAGATTTCACATCACCTTGACCCAAGGTCATGTGACCAAGGTCAAGGTCACTTAGTGCATTTTTAAAGAAATTATGAATACATTCCTGTCCGGGCTATATCTCTTGAAACGTTTACCGGATCACGTTCATATTTTAGTATGTTGTTGCTTATGACCCAAAGATTTCACATCACCTTGACCAAAGGTCATGTGACCAAGGTCAAGGTCACTTAGTCAATTTTTAATGAAATTATGCATACATTCCTGTCCGGGCTAGATCTCTTGAACCGTTTGCCGGATCACTTTCATATTTTAGTATGTTGTTGCTTATGACCCGAAGGTTTCACATCACCTTGACCCAAGTTCATGTGACCAAGGTCAAGGTCACTTAGTGCATTTTTAATGACATTAAGCATACATTCAAGTCCAGGCTATATCTCTTGAACCGTTTGCCGGATCACTTTCATATCTTAGTATGTTGTTGCTTATGACCTGAAGGTTTTGCATCACCTTGACCCAAGGTCATGTGACCAAGGTCAAGGTCATGTAGTACAATTTTAATGAAATTGTACATGCATTCCTGTTCGGGCTATATCTCTTGAACCGTTTGCATGATCACTTTATATTTTAGTATGTTGTTGCTTATGACCCGAAGGTTTCACATCAGGTTGACTCAAGATCATGTGACCAAGATCAAGGTCAATTAGTATACATGTATTTTAAATGAAATTGTATTTGTTATGTGTATTATGTCCAGGCTTAATCTTTTGAACTGTAATCGGATCATTTGATATTTTAGTATGATGGTGCTGATGACCCAAAGGTTTCACACCACCTTGATCCAAGGTCATATTACTAAGGTCAAGGTCAAATATTACATTTTTTAATGAAATTGTAAATACTATTGAGTCTGGACTATATCTGTGGAATGGTATACTGGATCGCTCTGATACTTTAGAATGCTGTTGCTCAAGGTTTCTTATCATCTTGACCCAAGGTCATGTGCCCAAGGTCAAGATCATTTAGTTCTTTTTAATGAAATTGTACATACTAATCTTGTCTGGGCTATATCTGCTGAACCCTTTTTACAATTGTTTTCATATTTTAATACGTTGTTTCTCAGGACTAAATGTTTCTTATCACATTGTCCCAAGGTCACATGATTAAGGTCACTTCTTACTTTGGTAATGAAATTGTATATGCTAATCATGTCCAGGCTGAAATTGTTATGCTTATCATGTTTAGGCTTTATATTTTGAATCGTGTATCCAATCACTAATTCAGTTTTTTTTTGCGCATGATCCATACAATATATTTTTCAGATCACCTATATCCAAGGTCATGTGACCAAAGTCAATTTCACTAAATATGAAATTGTATATGCTAATCATGTTTGGGCTTTACCTCAAACAATACAATGAATCACTTTCATGTTTGAATATGATGTTGCTCATGACTCAAAGGTTTCACATCATCTTGGCCCAAGGTCAAGTAACTTAGATGGAGGGGGGAGACATCTGTTTTTTTCTGAAAAACATTTGATTTAATTTACATGTGTATTCCTTATGACCTTTATCTATACCTATACCTTTCTACACATACCATAATTTTTGACCTTGTGACCTTGACCTAGATATTTGACCTACTTTTGAAAAAATCTTTGGCTACAAAGCTAAAGTCAAGTCTTTGGCTAAAAAGATTGGCTATATCGTTTGATTGGTAAGTGACAAGGCTTTGCTATTTCATACTAGTATGTGTATTCCTTGTGACAAGACCTTTCTACACATACCATAATATTTGACCTCGTGACCTTGACCTAGATAATTGACCTACTTTAAAAAAAATGATAAGCCGCTTCGCAGGCCACACAAGCATTCCTTGGATTGCTATTTTTAAAACTTTTCATAACCCCCGCAAATGAAGTTTAAGGGGTACATAGGAATCACCTTGTCCGTCCTGTTAAGAAGTTTTGAAAGCAGATTTGTTTTATACTATTAGTGGTAGGACGTCCATATTTCATACACACATTCACCATAAAGAGTACTAAATTTTGGTAATATGACTTTTGACCTTGTGACCTTTACCTTCACCCTATACAACATTTTATGTTAAGGAGTTTTGAAAGTAGATTTCTTTTATACTATCAATGGTAGACCTTTTATATTTCATACACATATTCACCACAACGAGTACTACAGTTTTAGTATTATGACTTTTGACCTCTTGACCTGGACTTTAGGCTTATGTTTCAATTCAGGTTAAGAAGATTTGAAAGCAGATTTTAGCGAGCCGTGACGAATGTCCGGGGAGCTAATGTAATAGACTGATCGTCGGCTTCGTCAGTTATGTGGACAAAACTTTAACCTGGGCTATATCTCATGAAGTATAAGGGGTGGGGCTTTGATATTTCACATGTAAATACTTCGTGACCAGACCTTTCATTTTGGATCTTGACTTTTGACCTAGTGACCTTGACCTCGGAGTTTGATCTACTTTTAAAAAAGTTTAACCTGGGCTATATATCATGTACTATAAGTTGTAGGCCTTTGATATTTCACACGTGGATTCCTCAGAACCAGACCTTTCATTTGGGACCTTGACTTTTGACTTTTAAAAAACCTTGACCTTGGGCTTTGACATACTTTTAAAAAAAACTTTAACATGGGCTATACCTTATGTACTATAAGGGTTAGGGCATTGATATTTCACATGTAGATTCTTCCTGACCAGAGCTTTCATTTGATATCATGACTTTAGACCAAGTGACCATGACCTTTGACCTACTTCAAAACTATAAGAGGTAGGGCTTTGATGTTTCTCGTAAAGATTCTTCATGACCAGAGCTTTCATTTGTTATCTTGACTTTTGACCAAGGGACCTTGTCTTGACCTTTGACCTATTTTTGAACAATAAGAGATAGGGCTTTTATATTTCACATATAAATTCCTCATGATCAAAGCTTTCATTTGATATCATGAATTTTGACCAAGTGACCTTGACCTTTGAACTATGATTGAATTATAAGGGGTAGGGCTTTGATTTTTATAATGTCCCCGTAATCGAAGATTCGGGGGCATATAGTTTTTGGTCTGTCCGTCTGTCTGTCTGTTTGTCCGCAAAAACTTTAATCTTGGCCATAACTTTTGAATGGTAAGTGATAGGGCTTTCATATTTCACATGTGTATTCCTTGTGACAAGACCTTTCCATGGATACAAAAATTTTGGACCTTGTGACCTTGGAGTTTGACCTACTTTTGAAAAACTTTAACCTTGGGCATAACTTTTGAATGGTAAGTGATAGGGCTTACATATTTCACATGTGCATTCCTTGTGACAAGACCTTTCCATGGATACAAAAATTTTGGACCTTGTGACCTTGACCTTGGAGTTTGACCTACTTTTGAAAAACTTTAACCTTTGGCATAACTTCCGAATGGTAAGTGAAAGGGCTTCCATATTTCACATGTGCATTCCTTGTGACAAGACCTTTCCATGGATACCAAAATTTGGACCTTGTGACCTTGACCTTGGAGTTTGACCTACTTTTGAAAAACTTTAACCTTGGGCATAACTTTTAAATGGTAAGTGATATGGCTTTCATATTTCACATATGAATTCCACGTGGCAAGACTTTTCCATGGATACTAAATTTGACCTTGTGACCTTGACCTCAAATGTGATACTACTTTTGAATTGTTTTACTTACAAAGATGCCAGCGGGGGCATTCGTGTGTCACAAACACAGGTTTTTTCACATATATACTGACTCCCAAAAGAAACGATACATGGTAATATTCCAAACAATTTTCTATCAATATTTGAATTATGTGGATTTTTATGATAAAATTGTTTTGTAAGTCTAGTTACTTCACTATATACACAACTTTTTGCGCTGTTCACTCATCTAGAACGCCACGAGCCATGCAGTACCAAGATATCTTGGTTTAATCCAGGCGAATTAACAACGTGTTCGATAGAATATGATCTCACAAAACAAAACAAAAAAAAAATCATAAAAGTCTTCAAAATGTCTCGCTCCACAAAGTGAAAAAATAAAGCCTGTGTTTGTGAAACACGAATGCCCCCGGTGGCATCTTTGTTAGTATGAACACTATTTTCTGTTAAGTACATGTATGTGAGGTCACTGGGTTAAAAGGTCAAAGGTCAAGGTCACGAGGTCAAAAATTTTGGTATCAATGGGAAGGTCTTGTCACAAGGAATACACATGTGAAATATGAAAGCCCTATCACTTACCATTCAAAAGTTATGCCAAATGTTAAAGTTTTTGAAAGTAGGTCAAAGGTCAAGGTCAAGGTCATGAGATCAAAAATTTTGGTATCAATGGAAAGGTCTTGTCACAAGGAATACGCATGTGAAATATGAAAGCCCTATCACTTCCCATTCAAAAGTTATGCCCAATGTTAAAGTTTTTGAAAAGTAGGTCAAAGGTCAAGGTCAAGGTCATGAGGTCAAAAATTTTGGTATCAATGGAAAGGTCTTGTCACAAGGAATACGCATGTGAAATATGAAAGCCCTATCACTTCCCATTCAAAAGTTATGCCCAATGTTAAAGTTTTTGAAAAGGAGGTCAAAGGTCAAGGTCAAGGTCACGAGGTCAAAAATTTTGGTATCAATGGAAAGGTCTTGTCACAAGGAATACACATGTGAAATATGAAAGCCCTGTCACTTCCCATTCAAAAGTTATGCCCAATGTTAAAGTTTTTGAAAAGTAGGTCAAAGGTCAAGGTCACGAGGTCAAAAATTTTGGTATCAATGGAAAGGTCTTGTCACAAGGAATACACATGTGAAATATGAAAGCCCTATCACTTACCATTCAAAAGTTATGTCCAATGTTAAAGTTTTTCGGACAAACAGACAGACAAACAGACGGACAGGCCAAAAACTATATGCCCCCGAATCTTTGATTCCGGGGGCATAATTAATCAAAGAACAGCGACGTCAAGCAGTTGGACTGTAAGAAGCAGATCTAAGTCATTCTAACGTTGCCGCGTAATTCCGAGAAATGCAAATCATTATTTCACGTTGAGCTAGCCATCACAGCATTAGTGGATCAATCATCGGCCCGTAAGACCGCATGAAAGCATCACAGCTCAATAGTGACGTCACATCTACGTAATTTCTCTACGGCTCACTCGACAGTAGCGTAGATCAAATGTGAGCGGTACCGGTAGGAGACTTGCAGAAAACGGAATCAAGACTCGGTGATTTTCTTAATGCAATCCTTGCTTTTAGCAAAGGTATTGCGTAATGGTCATGTGATGAAATGAACATTTGTTTCATGAAATGATCTGTTCATGATCTGAATTTTAAAACCTCCAAAAAATTATAAATGTGCGTTTGTATGAATTAAATTTATATGTAACGTTGACCATAGCTTTCATTTGATACCATGACTTTTGACTTAGTGGCCTTGACCTTTATTTTTCATGAAATTGCTATTTTACTATCAAAAACCAGCAAAGGGAGCGATGTTGTCTTATGACAAGTCTTATTTTCATACTATCAATGGTAGGCCTTTCCTATTTCATACACACATTCACCATAAAAAGTACAACATTTTGTTACCATGACTTTTGACCTTGTTACCTTGACCTTGACTATTGGCCTATATTGCATTATTGGTAAAGAATATCTGAAAGCAGATTTCGTGAAGTATACTATAAATGGTAGGCCTTTCACATTTCATGGACATATTTACTTTAATTGGCTTTTATTTCAAACCACCTGTTGTCATTCTGTAATTATGACATAAAGCGTTTTATCCGTATATTTCTCACAAGAAACTAAATCTAAACAATAATTTGGGGTTTAGAGGCCTTTTTCTGACCACAAAACTATATGACTACTTACATGGGAAACAAAAAGAAAATTATAAGCAATGGCTTTAAAGAAGGCGGCATCCTTTATTCTTTGAACGAGTGAACTGTTTGATGTACATTATTGTACATTTGTATTATTTTATATATACGTAGATACGTAAATCCAGCAGAAAAAAACGTTCGCAATTGTATGATCGTATTTCATTTCACATAAAATAAATCTTTGTAGAAATTTTAAGTTTTGGATTTCATAGATTAGCGAAAATTAGACTCAGCGAAAAAAAGACACACCTGTTTAGGGTCATTTTCGCGAAATTTACCCGACGCGAAAATTACCCGATATACGGTACATTATTGTATGATGACTTTTGACCTTGTGACCTTGACCTTAACTTTAGGCCTATGTAAGAAGTGATTAACTTCATAACCAGAATAATATTATTTTGGTTAAGTTGTTCTGAAAGCAGCATACTAAGTACTAATTTAATTTTCATACCAAAGCATTCAATCCCGAATGAGAGTTTCAATTTGAACAATTGAACATTGCGTCAGAAATGCTTCTGTTTATGAAAAACGTCGGGGGTATAATTCGTCCACTTTAGGGCAGTTCTAATTGAGGTCAGTGAATTTTTTTTTTTTTTTATTAATTTTCAAGAACCACTATTCTTTAAGAAAAATGAATAAAAACAAAGTAAGATGTAACGCAGTAATTTACACATTATAGATGTGAGACGTCTCTGTTATTTTTTAACCTTTTAATATTTTTCCAATTTTGATTTGATTGGTAAGGTTACTGAATGAGGGGGTTCAGTGTTTTCGTAAGTTGTACTTTACGAGGACATAAAATGGTCATGCGTTAGCTTTTGTCTTTCATATTTGATTCAGCCCAATGGTATTTGCCTGCATTATTTTCGTGGTATTTCAAATAAACATACGTAGTAACACAATGTAAATTACTTACTGAAATTTATTAATCATAAAGAATGATTTATTTTTCTTGATTCATAACCTCTACCTCATCCCCACACCCCCACACCCCACCCGAAACAAAAAAACTTTTCAAATAATTGGATGGAAACATAGATTTTACTTTTTTGTGTATTTTATCATTCAATTTATTGTTATAGATCTTGAAAGCTTCTTTTAGTGTGTGTCTTTGAGTGTCAAACCGTAAAATGCTTATCGCTTTACTTTTACAGAACTTAATCATATATCCCTAAATCTCTATGCAAGTGAAAATTGGAAGCGACTAATATATTTTTGACACTCATTGCAACAGACATTTCCTTCGATACTTCTAAAATATTCAAAAGATTACAAAATTTCCATCTGAAATAATTTCTATTTAAATGGACACAAATGCGGTAGATCTCACTGAGCGGCATCGTTACAAACTGAATCTTGTCTAGCGTTATTAATCAGTCTACAGAGTGTAAAATTAAAATGACATTGAGCTGTATTTTGACGGAGAAAAAGGTTCTTTAGCCCTATCTCTTTTTTCTCCCTTTGAACGATATTAATTGCTTATTGAGAAATTTGAATAGAATCTGTTCCAGACTTATTTAATTCAGATGTGTCAATTTAGTGCAGTTTTTTTCAACAAAATGCTGTCGGTACTACAGTCCAAGAAAAATTGATCCATTTTGTTGGTTAGCTGATGTTATCATGTAAAATCCTAGAATACGCCGTCCAATTTTGAGTGATGAAAACATATCTTAAGCTGGTATAAGTGCCATTACCTCGGCCTGCAAAGGGCAAAGCCTTATTAGCTTTCCGACCAAACGATTAAATTGATTTCAAGTCCACCGTGGCATAAAATTTAATCAATAACGCGCGTTTTTGAGAAATTTTAATATCCATCTTCCAGGATTTTCCTGCATGAAGATTTATTATTTTGTCGATAATTTCCAATTTGCACCCAGCTTGCCATAAAAAGTTGATTTTATTAAATTGAATTTCCTTTGCATCGACGAGATAAAATATTTTGAAGTGAGTCATTGTTTAAACAAACGAGGTCACCACAACTTTCAATTAATACAGAAAATTCAAATAAAAACCGTGCCTTGGAATGGGGATAAATTGAAACTGACTGGATATGAGAATCGGTCATAATTTGGCAAACTTTTCAGAACAGCTGTCTTTTTCCACTGTCAAATTTAATGATGCTAGATTTTGAAGCAGAGAGTCGCTGCTGTAATTACTTTTGACGTGTCTTGGAGTCAAAGACAGATTGAAATGTATGCTGCAGAGAAAATTTTGATATCGCGGAAATAGAAAGGGTTTTAATTAACATGGATACTCCATCAGTCTATACATCAAAAGTTAATCAGATTTATTATTTGAGAAATTGGTAATAATCTTTTTTATCACACTTTGATTTCACATTGAAGAGACATACCATTTCCTTTAAATATCAGACAAACGGAGAGAATAATTGCGAATCAAATGGCAGACTTTGAAATTTCACGACAGCAAAGATGAATTTGAAATGCTTTTATGACCATGTCCAGTGGAAAAAAAGACATATTTACGATCGCCTTTACTTCTAACTAATGCAATCCCTTTTCTCAGCTCTTATAATTCGGACCTATTAAGCATTGGACAGACCATTATTTCTGTCCTTCCGTTATATACTGTATTTTAATGTCAAAACAAACAAGACAGAACCTACCTATTTGTCTAAGAAAGTTATGGCGACTTTTAATTTGTGTTCATGTTATGAACTACAGTTGACAATCTAAATAGAAGATGCTGAAATCTAATCGATTTCAATCTCAATACAAAAATTGCGAATGAAAGGTAAAAATGCAATTGCACTGTTAAAGAACAGTCATGTTGCTTTTCGCTTATTTGACCCTAAATATGTGATCTTGACGTTTCGAGTGACTTTGACCCTCATTAGAAGTTGAATCTCACTTTTTTTCCGGCGTCCGTTCATCCGTCCATCAGTCTTTCTGCCTGGTTATCACACGTTCACATACTAGTAAAATGACTGTAAATTATTGTAGGGATGTCGATCAGGATCAGGATCACATCACTTATGACAATCTTGACTCAAGATTTTTACATACTTCTAAAACAAATATCGTATCTTAAGACGAAGGGTTACTGTAACCTTGATTTTTATCCTCTTATAAAAAAGACCTATGACCTAGTTGTGAGGTTTGCCTAAACCTTCAAAAAGTCAATGTAGTCATACTTTCAAAATGTTTGCATTCATGTCTTGTTGGCTTTTGAAATGACTTCCTTTGAACAAACATCTGTAAAGCTTGAAAAAAGATGGCTTGTTAAAAAAAAGAGTTGTTCGTGCATCAATCTGACATGAAACACTAGTTTCTGGTTTATAAAAGATTCCAATAATCAAATATTTTACTACGCAGTACAGTGTTTTGTAAATGTCAAATTTTAATTATAGCGCCCCGCGATAGACAAAGCTTGAAACTTTACATGAATAGATTAGATAATACTTCATATTTGAAATATCTTATCATTCTTATTAATGGAGGGAGTAAAAAAAAGTCTTACATTTGGTCTGTTTTTGATCGCTAAGTAACAATGGTTTCTATACAATATCCACTTTACGGAAGATAAATCGTTTGTGCCCAGATTTTCTCAGAAGACTTGGTATCAAACACTGTATCAGTACAAGTTCTCAATCTTGTAAACTATATATTATATCTCACGTTGTTCTTTTCAGAAAAAAGAGAGTGATGAGGACAGTGACCTTGACCTAGAGAAAGAATTGAAAGGGATTGGTACATACATAAATGAGCGGCAGGAGATGATCAATCAGATGTTCTATAGCTTACGTGGACAGACACTCCAGAGGCATATACCGGACGTTCTTAAGGTACACTCACCAATCATGGGGGTCATTTCTCTTTTACTGCCTTTATTGGAAAACATGGCTTCATTGTATATTCCACGTCTTAGATATTACTTGATTTTTTTGTCGCCTGCGAAGCATAGCGACACTCAGGAATCACTTTGTCCGTTGTCCGTCTGTCTGTCACGCTTGGATGTCACATCCTATATAAACGTGATTCCAAAGTGTCACTGTGTTTCGCAGGCGACACATGTATTCCTTGGAATGATTTTTTCAATTCTAAGTCATTTCTCCTATACGTCTGTTACACCTAGAAGGAAAAGGCGAATGGACGAGTAACGGATAACAAACTTTTAATCCTTTGGTCTCCTTTCGCATCCGTTACTTATACGTTAGTCGTCCGTTACTCGTCCGTTGCATCCGTTACTCGTCCGGCGACGCTCGTTGGTCTCCGTTTTGTGCGTTGGAAAGTTTTGAACATGCTCAAAACTTTCCACCGGACAGAACGGGCTAAGGCGTGTCCGTTACTTATACGTTACATGTCCGTTGATATCCGTTCTGTCCGATATTCGTCCGTTATATTTCCGTTAGGTGTCCGTTAATATCCGTTAGGTGTCCCTTGATACCCTCGAGTCACGAACGGACACCTAACGGACGGATAAAACGGAGATATAACGGACAGCTACCGGAGACCAACGGACGAGTAACTGATGTCCGTTCATCGTCCGTTTTGCCCGGTACTTATCCGTTGCTTTTCTGTTACACGTCCGTTACGTTTCCGGTAGATCTCCGGTACTCGTACGATACATGTCCGTTCAAAACTATTCGTGAGAGCCTCGAGCAGTGAAAGCGTCGATTCTTTTAACGGACGACCAACGGACTAAGGATTTTGGCTGTTTAATCATGCTTTGGACGTCTGTTTGCGCTATCCGGTAAGGTGTGACACTAACCATAAATAGATTGGAAGGATCATTATCTAAGTCATATTTGTGCAAAGTTCTCAATTTTCATGCAAGGATATCCGTCTGTCTATACACTTTCAACTTCAACTGCCAAAATCGTAGACTTTCTTCACCCAATGGCTGTCAGAAGGCTTCGATTGGCTTAGACTTAATACATGTTCATTGCGAGATATACTGATACATGGATTAGTTTGTGCACGCGCCTATCCAGTCATCTATGGATATAACTTTCTTAGTAGCATCTTACTTACGCTTGCAGAGAATATTTCAATCATAATTCGATGTCAAGGTAATTTATGCAGTCGTTATTGGATGTCAAGGTCTCTAATACAGTCGTTATTGGATGTCAAGGTCACGGAGCAGACGACACCTGTGTTATAATTTAGCTCTCAAGTTTAGTGTTCTTAGTCCACGAGCACTTGCATTGTATGCATAAAAAAGATAAACTGATAAATATATAAACGCGATATGTATGTAATTTGAACTGGTTTTGTGATTTACGTGGTCAGCCATGTCTCGCCTCTTTGAGAAAGCAGATTTAACAATCCAGACAAATCCAATAATGCTGTCATAGCAGGCATGTTTACACCAAGTAACGCTACAAATTCACGCTTTGAAATGTTCACTCAACAGATTGGGACGTAAGGCCAGACAATTGAAAATTACACAAATTTTCATCTACATGTAGATTGAATTTCTGTTTGTCTACGTTGATTTAATACAATAACTGACAGGCCCATAAGATTTTTACAATCATTTTAAGCTAAGAAAATTACATTATCAATAGACATTGTCTCTAAAGTGTACTCCCAATCAGAAAAGAAATGAGCAATTTTTATGTCATCTATTCTGGGAAATTTTTATGACTTTTCGTTTTTAATGTTGGCCAGTGCCATCAAGCCGGCGTAGATGAGACTGAAAGAGAATTACTGGACACAGCTAAATTGGAAAATTTTCACTACAACATATGTTACAAGTAGTTCTAGCGTTCTCTATTGAAGAGGCTTTTACGATGTCTAAACTTGGACTTTTGTAGGGGCCTATAGTCTCCATCATTATTGACCCGATGATGGATTTCATTCACGGACCACTTTAAACGTCACTGCTTCGTGGTCTAAACTCAGATTTGTAATATGATTATGTATGAAAATATCAAATTCTTAAATGAATTTGCTCAGAGATGACCTCAATGTTTCACGTAATACATTTTTATGGTAGATTTAGTCATATTTGTATATCTGTCCTCACATAACAAAATTGTAAATTGCTCAACTGTAATTACGAACAAGAAAGCAAAATCGAAAGCATTTTGTGTTGAGCCTAGGAAATGATACACATATTTATTAACTTTCGTGAAAAGATAAGGGATAGTTCGATTTTTCTTAGGTTTCTGTTGAAATAAACAGATGTTTCATAAGTCGGATCAGCTCCTTGTCCAAGGTCAAGATAATGTATAAACTAACGATTCAAACTGGAAAATTTTCTCCGGAAATTGTAATTTTGAAGAACATATGTTTACCTATCAAATTTGCATTTGTATTATACACTGAAGAATGATTTATAAATATTTGTGAGTGTGACAGAAAAGAATGAATGTATTTGTTTGAATTGAACATTTTGTATGGCTTTGAAACATAAAATAGGAAGCCGCTGTAAGCTGACATGTGCCATATTTTACTCCACTTAATGCGAGAGCACGTCTAGAATTCGATCAGCCCAAAATGTTGAAAAAAGGGCAAAAGCCAAAAGCTTCAAAGAAAATTTTTATGTCTCTTCACCGAGGGTAAAATAAAGTTTATGTCTTTTGTTTCATAAAAAAAAAAGAATTTCAAAAAATGAATTTAAAATGATTTTAAATAATACGACAGAGCATACCATCTCGTTTCATGGTGTAATAGTTTGTGATCAAAGTACGTGAAGTTGTAATGGTATTCTTTGTTGTGATTTAATGAATACACGAGAGCATGTCAACGGATGAATAAACTTTTTAAAAAATAATTAATTTATTAATCAAACAATTTTATTTTTGCATAGGATTTAAGCATTGACGATTTGAAGGCCAGATGCATGGAGCAGCTAGAAGTTATGTCCAAGAAGAGGATTCGACGAATATTAACTGGTTGGTATACACTGCAGGGGTGGATCTAGAAATTTCCCAGGGAGTCCAGTCAAACAGGGAGAGTCCAGCCTTTTGAAGAAAATCATACGTAGAATCCGGAAAAATCTGCATTTTTGGCAAATTTCTGATTCAGGGATAGGGGTGGTCATGACCCCAGTAATCCTTTGACCCTCTCTAGATCCGCGATTGGAGAATGTCTCCAAATATTCAATCTACGCACGCTAAATGAGCGCGTTCAGTTTGAGATAAAAGATGAAATAAGTATATTCTGTTCGTAATAGATCTATAAACTTTAATAATAAAGACCATTCCATTTCATTTGCATTTCGATATTTTGTCGCTATAATACCACACATTGTACGCAGGTCTTGATACACCATTTCATTAGCCGAGTTGCAGAACTTGGCTCTTAATTTGATGTGAGACGGGCGGGCGGGTGTCAACAATTGGTTTCCGGACGATAAGTCAAGTATGATACATGTTAGTGCAATGAAACTTCATACACTTACTCACCATGAGTCAAGGATGACCCCTATTAATTTTGGGTCCAAAGGTCTCTGATTATTGAAAATGGTTTCCGGATCATATTAGAGCCTGTATTGCACCTATAATTATGAACCTGGTGGGAAATGCTTCCCATGAATCAAGAATGACCCCTATTGATTTTGGGGTCTGTCAAAAGGTCATAGGTCAAGGTCACAGGACTCTGATTACCGTATTGAAAATGGTATCTGGACCTTATTAGAGCCTGTATTGCACCTATGATAATGAAACTTTGCAAGAAATGTTTCCCATGAATCAAGGATTACCCTTATTGATTTTGAGGTCAAAATGTCAAAGGTCAAGGTCGTATCACTCTGACGATTGAAAATGGTTTGTGGAATTTTTTTGAGCATATATTGCACATATGATCATGAAACGTGCCAGAAATATTTCCCATTTGACCCCTATTGATTTTGGGGTTAAAAGGTCATAGGTCAAGGTCATATCACTCTGATGATTGAAAATAGTTTGTGGACACTCTTTGAGCATGTATTGCACCTATGATCATGAAACTTACCAGAAATGTTTCCCATGGATCAAGGATGACCCCTTTCGATTTTCGGATCAAAAGATCAAGGTTCAAATTCATAGACTCAGGTTATTGAAAGTGGTTTCTGAATTATAAATGAATGTGTATCAACCTGAAACTTGCTAGTAATGTTTCCCATCTGTCGAGACCATATAGTTATATCTATTTTAAGTCTGCATATTCATATTTACATTCGAGTATTGCAACTCGGAACTTAAGATGCATAATGTCTCCCCCCCCCCTCCCCATGGGGAGGAGACATATTGATTTTGCCTTCGTCGTCCGTCTGTCCGTCTGTCACACATCGTGTCCAGGCTATATCTCCTGAACTGTTTGCCCGATCACATTCATATTTCAGCATGTTGTTGCTTATGACCTGAAGGTTTCACATCACCTTGACCCAAGGTCATGTGACCAAGTTCAAGGTCACTTAGTGCATTTTTAATGAAATTATGCATACATCCCTGTCCGGGCTATATCTCTTGATCCGTGTACCGGATCACTTTCATATTTTAGTATGTTGTTGCTTATTACCTGAAGGTTTCACATCACCTTGACCCAATGTCATGTGACCAAGGTCAGGTCACTTAGCACATTTACAATAAAATTGTACATAGATTCCTGTTCGGGCTAGATCTCTTGAACCTTTTGCCCGATCCCTTTTTACATTTTAGTATAATGTTACTTATGACTCGAAGGTTTCACGTCACCTTGACACAAGGTCATGTGACCAAGGTCAAGGTCACTTAGATCTCTTGAACCGTTTGCCGGATAACTTTCATATTTTAATATGTTATTGCTTATGACCCGAAGGTTTCACATCACCTTGACCCAAGGTCATGTGACCAAGGTCATTTAGTGCATTTTTAATGAAATTATGAATACATTACTGTCCGAGCTATATCTCTTTAACCGTTTGCTGGATCACTTTCATATTTTAGTATGTTGTTGCTTATGACCTTAAGGTTTCACATCACCTTGACCAAAGGTCATGTGACCAAGGTCAAGGTCACTTAGTACATTTTTAATAAAATTGTACATAGCTTCCTGACCGGGCTATATCTCTTGAATCTTTTGCCCGATCCCTTTTATATTTTAGTATGTTCTTGCTTATGACTCGAGGGTTTCACATCACCATGACCCAAGGTCATGTGACAAAGGCCAAGGTCACTTAGTACATTTTTAATGAAATTGTACATGCTTTCCTGTCTGGGCTATATCTCTTGAACCTTTTGCCTGATCCCTATTATATTTTAGTATATTGCTGCTTATGATTTGAAAGTTTCACATCACCTTGACCCAAGGTCATGTGACAAAGGTCAAGGTCCTTTAGTACATTTTTAACGAAATTGTACATACATTACTGTCTAGGCTATATCTCTTGGACCGCTTACTGGATTGCTTTCAGGTTTAAGTATGTATTTGCTCATGACTGAAAGGTTTCACATCACCTTGACCCAAGGTCATTTGATCAAGGTCACTTAGTATATTTCAATGAAATTGTAATGCTATTCTGTTGGGGCTATATCTCTTTAACTGTTTATCAGATCACTCTTATGCTTTAGTTTGTATTTGCTCATGACCCAAAGGTTTCACATCACGATGACCCTATGTCATGTGACCAAGGTCAATGTCAATAAGTATATTTTAAATGAAATTGTATATGTTACTTGTATTATGTCCAGACTTGATCTTTTGAACCCTGATTTTATCACTTTCATATTTTAGTATGATGATGCTGATGACCCAAAGGTTTCACACCACCTTGATCCAAAGTCATATGACAAAGGGCAAGGTCAAGTATTATATTTTTTAATGAAATAGTCAGTGCTGTTGAGTCTTGGCTATATCTCTGGAATCGTATACTGGATCACTCTGATACTTAAGTATGCTGTCGCTCAGGATTGGAGGGTTTCTTATCATCTTGACCCAAGGTCAAGATCATTTAGTTCTTTTTAATGAAATTGTACGTACTTATATCTCCTGAAACCTTCTTACGATTGTTTTAATATTTTAGTATGTTGTTTCTTAGGACTAAATGTTTCTTATCACATTGTCACAAGGTCACATGATTAAGGTCACTTCTTACTTTAGTAATGAAATTGTATATTCTAACCATGTCCAGGCTGAAATTGTATATGCTTATTATGTTCAGGCTATATGTTTTGAACCGTGTATCAAATCACTAATTCAGTTTTTGTTGCTCATGATCCATACAATCTAGGATTCAGATCACAGGCGATTGTTTCATGCGAGCTCACACCTCCTACATACACCCACGGGTGTGAGCTCGTAAGGGGTGTGAGCTCGCATGAAACCATCGCCTGTGTTTCAGATCACCTGTATCCAAGGTCATGTGACCAAAGTCAATTTCACTAAATATGCTTATAATGAAATTGCATATGCTAATCATGTTGGGCTATACCTCAAACAATATAATGAATCACTTTCATGTTTTAGTATGATATTGCCAATGACCCAAAGGTTTCACATCATCTTGGACTAAGGTCAGAGTAACTTAGAGGGAGGGGGAGACATCTGGGGTTTTTTTCTGAAAAACATTCTTTTTTTAATTTAAAGCTTACTTACCTGCAAATCAAATCAAATCAAATAATATTTATTTAGAGTCGGACATGTCAACAATACAACATTAGCTCTTCTGCAGATGATACGTCATCAATGATTCATCTTGAATGGAGAAACTGCTGTTTAGATAAGAGCAAACGGTTATGAACTTCCATAAATATCATCCTGTTTACATGTTTATGATTTTTTTTAAAGTCAAGATCAAGGGAGTGTTGGTCAATGTCTAGATCAAGGGAGTGTTTGTCAATGAGTGGAATAACTTTCTAGGTCTAAGTAGACAATAACAGCTCTATTAGTCATTTTATTCACATTTTTAATGATTTTCTTTTCATATGACATATTTTACGGAAAGGTTGATGGTACTTCAGCATTAAGAATATTCTTGTTTACGTCTATGGAATTTCTTATATAAAGTTAACCTCTATTTAGCTCACCTGAGCAAAGTTCAAGAAAGCTACTGTCATACAGCACAGTATGTCGTCCGCCGTCTGTCCAACGAAAAATTCTCAAAGTTTGGCTTTTCTGCAGTTGCTGCAATTCATGAAGTTTAATAAAAAAACCCAAAGGAAGCGAATTCTCCATGTGTTATACACCATGTCCTGGCATACAAAGCTTGCGTATTTTCGACTTCTCCTTTGTATTCTCCATACTTATTCTCATTAAAATTTTTACGGAATAAACTCAATGTCCTCTTCCAAAAATGTGTTTTCGATTCGATACATGAGGTGACCACCAGTTGATCTGATTGGCTGACACAGTTTCAACTTCCCTGAACTCATGAAGCAAGAACTCTTTCAAAATGACGATCAAACATGATGGCCGTTTTAGACAAGGTCAAGACATAAATCGATAATATTTCCAAATCATTGTTGAGATCAGGATCAGTAGACATTGTAGAAGTCACAGGACTCACATATTACCGTAGCTGTCCATCAAACTATAGATGTGCGATGTGACATCTATTGATTTTCAGTGTCAAAAGTCAAGGTCACATCAAGTGACTGTGAAAGAATCCGTATGAACTCAATATAATTCACTGTTCATCTTGAATTTAATCAAACTAGACATGTTAGTTGTCAAGAAGTAGAGAATGACTTAGTGGTTTTCAAGGTCAGGAGTTGATTGTTCATGTCACAATCAGCAAAAAGTAGAAACATCAATGTTACTGTAATAGTGACATACTATGCTGGATGGATGTCACCTTGAAAGCAATAGGTCATGTAAGGTCTCCCCATTTGGTGTCCGTCTGTCTTTCTTTGAATTTGTAGTATGTCATACATCAACCAAAGTTGCAGGGAATGCCAAACACATTGAGAGTTAACGATAAAAAAGGTCAAGGTCACATCCGATGTCGAGGTCAAAGTTACAGTTGGTGATAGCTGCATTCCATAACATCAAATGTTATTGTTTTTACAGGTGATGATCCCGCAAACATATCTTCCTCGGGGACGGAGGATGAATCCACTGACGAAGATGAAAGTAAGAATTTCGTAATTTCTGATTCATATATTGAATTTTGGTAGACCACATCAGGAAGGGAACCGGGGAGGTTGATTAGATGGCCAGAATATTTATTAGCCAAAGTTTTAATTTATGAATGGGCATGGACCTGGCTCTTAACTAAATTCGAGCCCCAAGAACAATGGGAAGATAAGGAGATCTCCAGCATGATGACGTAGCAGTGATCACAGTGGAACACACACTCATGATATGAGGTAAAGGGAATAAACAGACTGACACGATAGCAGTTGCAGCACATAAATGAAAAACGAAGGACAGCTCATACATACACGAAAAATATATGAATACTGTAAACGACTTTATATTCGCGTGACCTTATTTTCGCGCGACAACTCGACGACAGATTAATTCACGAACTCATCATGTTATTTTTTTTTTATTAATACCTTGTTTCTGTGTAGGTATATTTTATTTCCTTATCACCTTCTATAAATTGCTGAAATGCTTACTTCAAATAAGCTGAAATTAGACGTTTCGTATCGTCATATCTTTGCGTACTAATCTTATAAATAAGCCCTCGCTAATAAAAAGTCGTTTACAGTATTAAATTTTACATTTCTAGTAGATTCGCCCATAGGCAAATAGAGTTGTATTCCAATAATTTGTGTTGCTATCGTGACGTCACGTTCATGTTTTGCATGTAGTGAGAATGTACCAGCATCAAAATACATTTGACACTGTTACAGGCAAACTGCAATGTGCATGCAAATGAAAATGACCGATAATTTGAATAAATGTAAATATAAGTGATGACTGTCTTACTTTTTGTGCTCAATGGTGTATAATTCTGGTTGGACACGTGCGAATTTTCTGAGAATCTCTTCGCGATTCACGGAATTTGCACATGGCCAACCAGAATTATACACGCATGAATACCAAAAGTAAGACAGTCATTTCTTAAATAATCTCCGAAGAGTCCCATTGTAAAAAAGAAATTCGTTGTAGGTGGCGCCACTGAAATTTATTAATATGGCGCCACTCAAGATGTTATTGTTAAAAAATATCAAGAAAGAGGGTGTACAGGTTGGATACATGTTTTTGTGTGAATTGAATGCATCTGAGGAAATTTGAATATATACATGTAGAGTGTCCGATGTCCTTATAGCACTCGTTTTAGTCAAATTCATATCTGAGAGAAGCATTTTAAACATAATTGAACCTTGTAGAATACGTCATGTAGCTGACTACAATTTGTACTTGAATAATGGGTTCAAAGTGATATTCAGCACATTTTATTTAACACAAGCTTGCTATTTTTTAAGAACTTGAAATGAGCTTTAAAAACAAATGTATATAAAAAAGGATGAGCAAAGTCAATAGAATCCGCTTAATAGAATGAATGTCAATTTGATCCTGATGGATGGTAAAATGCCTTGGTGTGCCTGTAGCACGTGTTTCAAAAGAGGCTTGAACTTTTTTCTTAATTATCTTATATCTCCGGTGATTAAATGTAGAATAGATCAATATTAAATCTGATTGAAACTTCATGACTGATTGGACAATTTGCAAATGAATATAACCTTGTATAAAGTCGGGTTATGTAATATGTCTGCTTCCGAACGCCTGTCATAAAGTGAACGACATGGTATCCAAAGTTACCGATGTCCATGCATGTGTATCGCTTCCATTTCATGTAAGCTTTATATACGTGCTTTTTGTGCCAAGAAAGTATTTAGTTTTCATGATACATGTACAAAGAAATAGTGGAAGCTCTCTAAATTTAAAAATGACAAAGACAAAAACAAAAACAACAAGATTTAGTAGTTTTATTTAAACAAGTTTTATTTCCAATAAAGGAGCTGATAAGATAAGGGCTGTATTTAGCCCTGATTCTCATCAAGTATTTCTTCTACACAATGATCTGTACGCAAGAAAAACTTGATAATTACTAATTGTAATGTATTTGGAGATTCCTCATACAACTTTGATTTTGGTAAGCTTATTTCTAGATACTTGAATTACAGTTCAAAGAGTAGGGGGTAGCCATGTTGAAAAGAAGCTAATATCGATCAAAAAACGTTGGAAATTAAGAACAATCTGGCTAATATGGATATCTATAAACTTTAAAACATAGTTACAGTCTAAACAAGATACTAGAAATTAAATTCAAAAGACTGGTCTTAATTTTTTTTTCATAAATTTTAAAATCTTGAGTCTGAAATATGATTGTATTTTGTATTCATTGACTAAAAAGTAGGCATTTTACCGCGAAATACACATTGTGTAGAAATAAACTGCACACTCCTGTATATTTCATTCCAAAATCTTGTGCATTTCATGTGAACATGTTTAGAAAAAATAAATGAATGACTTTAAAAGGGAAAAAAATTAAATGTTGCTTATATTATGGTCTAAAACACAGATTTGTAAAAAGCCCCCCCTCCCTTTTTCAGTTTTTTGTCTCTGGGGCATCGTTCCCCCCTTAGCTACAGAACCCCACTTTGTCAAAAGATGTGTATTAGTGTTATACACCTTCTGTAAAAGTAGCGTTCTGTAGCTGAGGGGGGAACAATGTTTTAAAAAACTTTTCCATTTTCCATTGATTTCTAAAGAAAAAAGACATATTTTGCCCCAAAATTTAGGAAAATTATGTATGATAAATCTTATGTAACTGCTGATTATGATGAAACCAAGAACTGGCATCAATTTTGTGAAAGAATTTTTTTGAAGTTCCCATTTTGAAAATTCCACTTTTTCAGGGCAGATTTTACGCCTTATCTTATCAGCTCCTTTAAATGGGATTGGGCACAAGTTGAACAATATTATTAACAATGTCATGATTGGCAGAAATAATTGTGAACAAACATGTATATGTAATGTATAATTTAAAATTTAGTTTTAAAAAATTCAATGCAATATCATTATTTCCATTTCTTTTTCTAGGAAATGAAATTTTAGATATTTTTTAAGGCAAAATAACGAATAATTTCAATGTTAAATTGTTTCTTGTTTTATAAAACTAAATGAATATTTGACAAGTTCTCAATATTTCATGGAGTAAGTAGACATGTATGACATTTTGTAAGAGAAAATCAATCGAGCATCATGATTTATGTTCCCCCGTCATACATTCATATGTATAGTGCTTTGTACAAATTCTGCAAAGAAAAAAATGTTATAAATTCTTAATAAATTTAATCATCAGGATAAATGGAAACATGCAAGTTCCCTTGCGTAATTAGTAAATTAAAATATAATTCCGCTCTACAAATTTTCAGTTTCATGGGTACTGAAAAGTTAATGACGCAGTGTCACGTATAGAAATTGAATATTATCTATAGAAAGGTTTTCAAACATTCTAAAAAGCACGTCATGCGCATATCTAAAAGATCGGAAAGGGGGAGGGGTTCCGTTTCTGCCTGGGGTCAAGTCTATGATTCTGAAAAATCATACATAAAAATTTGGTCAGCAAATATGACTAATTCCAGGGTAGGGGGGTTTCTTGCCCCGAACCCCCCTCTCTTTCTTCCCTCGAAATCCGCGCGTGAAAGTTGTGGGAGTTTGACGCACCTTCCTAACTTCAAATAGACTGACCAAGCGTTGTTTGACATTTCAAGCTCTTGTCACATAATTTTAGCTCGCCGGGACGAAAAAGTCTGGAGAGCTAATTTCATACCCTCGGCGTCGTCGTTGTCGTTGTCTCTTGAACTATAAGGGATAAAGCTTAGATATTTCACATGTAGATACCTTGTGACGAGACCTTTCATTTGTAACCATGACCTTTGACCTAGTTACCTTGACCTTGGACTTTGACCTACTTTGAAAAACTTTAACCTGTACTATATATCTTGATTTAAAAGGGGTATGGCTTTGATATTCCACATGAGATACCTTGTGACGAGACCTTTCATTTGAGACCATGATCTAGTGACCTAGACCTTGGACTTTGACCTACTTAAAAAAAATTATAACCTGGGCTATTTCACTAAAATTATAAGGGTTAAGGCTTTAATATTTCATAAGGGTTATGGCTTTGATATTTCACATGTAGATACCTTGTGTTTAGACCTTTCATTTGAGACTATGTCCTTTGACCTAGTGATCTTGACCTTGGATTTTGACCTCATAAGAAAAACCTTGAACTGGGCTATATCCCTTGAACTTTAAGGGGTAGGGCTTTAATATTTCGCATATAGATTTCTTGTGACGAGACCTTTCATTTGAGACCATGTCCTTTGGCCTAGTGACCTTGACCTTGGACTTTGGCCTACTTTTCATATTTTTTTACCTTGTCTATACCTCTTCTACTGAAAGGGGTAGGGTTTTGATTTTTCACGTGAAGATATCTTGTGATGAGCTCTTTCATTTTAGACAATGACCTTTGACCAAATGACCTTGACCTTGAACTCTGACCTACTTTTGAAAAAAAATTACATAGTTATTACCAAGACCTTCATTTGAGACAATAACCAAGAACGAAGTGACCTTGACCGTAACCTTTTAATCAAAAAGATTAATCATACTTTGGCTGTAACTTTAGCTTTCTAAGGGGTAGAACTAATATTAGATGCAAAGGCTCCTTATGACAATACTTTTTTAGCTCTACTGGTCTCAGACCAGTCGAGCTTATGCGATACCCCGTCGTCCGGCGTCCGTCCGTCTGTCCGTCCGTCCGTCCGTAAACAATTCTTGTGCTCGCAACTCCTCTCAAACCATAGGTGATAGAAAGTTAATTCTTTTTGCATCCTACTTGGTATGTGGTCTAGTTGTGCACCTGACATTTAGTTTCAGCCCTTGACCCCCAGGGTCTTAGAAAATGGGCGTGGTTATGAAAATCTATGTAATCTTGTGCTCACAACTCCTCTGACACTATAAATGATAGAGACTTAATTCTTTTTGCAATATGATGGGTCTGTGGTCTAGTTGTGCACCTGATATTTTGTTTGAGCCCCTGACCCCCAGGGTCTTAGAAATGGGTGTGGTCATTTTCTCCTATGTAACTCTATGTAATCTTGTGCTCGCAACTCCTCTGACACTATAAATGATAGAGACTTAATTCTTTTTGCAATATGATGGGTCTGTGGTCTAGTTGTGCACCTGATATTTTGTTTGAGCCCCTGACCCCCAGGGTCTTAGAAATGGGTGTGGTCATTTTCTCCTATATAACTCTATGTAATATTGTGCTCGCAACTCCTCTGACACTATAAATGAAAGAGACTTAATTCATTTTGCAAAATGATGAATCTGTGGTCTAGTTGTGCACCTGATATTTTGTTTGAACCCCTGACCCCAAGGGTCTTAGAAATGGGTGTGGTCATGTTCTCCTATATAACTCTATGTAATCTTGTGCTTGCAACTCCTCTGACACTATGAATGATGGAGACTTAATTCTTTCTGCAATATGATGGGTCTGTGGTCTTTTTGTGCACCTGATATTTTGTTTGAGCCCCTGACCCCCAGGGTCTTAGAAAATGGGTGTGGTCATTTTCTTCTATATAACTCTATTTAATCTTGTGCTCGCAACTCCTCTGACACTATGAATGATGGAGACTTAATTCTTTTTGCAATATGATGGGTCTGTGGTCATGTGCTGCACCTGATATTTTGTTTGAGCCCCTTACCCCCAGGGTCTTAGAAATGGGTGTGGTTATTTTCTCCTAAATAACTCTATGTAACCTTGTGCTTGCAACTCCTCTGAAACTATAAATGATAGAGACTTAATTCTTTTTGCAATATGATGGGTCTGTGGTCTAGTTGTGCACCTAATATTTTGTTTGAGTCCCTGACCCCCAGGGTCTTAGAAATGAGTGTGGTCATTTTCTCCTATATAACTCTATGTAATCTTGTGCTCGCAACTCCTCTGACACTATAAATGATAGAGACTTAATTCTTTTTGCAATATGATGGATCTTTGGTTTAGTGTTGCACCTGATATTTTGTTTGAGCCCCTGACCCCCAGGATCTTAGAAAATGGGTGTGGTCATTTTCTCCTAAATAACTTCAAGTGATGGAGACTTAATTCTTTTTGCAATATGATGGATCTGTGGTCTAGTTGTGTCATTGATAGTTCATTTGAGCTAGAAGCCTCTGGCCCCTAGCATCTTTTAAAATTGATGTGGCTTTCTATTTTGAAATACTATATCTCGGATATTATAAATTATATGAGTGATTTTATAGTTGCAGTCTAATGGATATGTTGTTTTGTCATGCTACTTATAATTTGTTTGAGCACCTGCTCCCTATGGTCTTTAAGAAAGGAAATTTATGTTTTAAAGAAAAAACAACCAGGAGAGCTACAGTCTCGTCAGAGACTTCTGGTTATGACAATACTTTTTGGATTTTAGAAGTTGTTTGATTTTTGACAAAAACCTGCCACGGCGAGCTATGTAATCTTTGATTATCCTATGTTTAGTTTAGTTCAATATACATGTACATATATTTATTTGAATGGGTTACTGTCTTGTTTCTTTTCAAATTTTTGAAGATTGAAAACAAGAACTATCTAAGTGTTGTAGATTCCTCTTTTGTCATTATTATTATTATTGGTGATTAGAAATGAATTTACTACAAAAAAGATGTATTTTGATACATTCATAAGAGATTCATCATAAATACCTCACTCATGTAAAAAAAATGAAAACGGAGAAAAAGAATATTTTTCATTTATTGGTGGCATGAACTTGTCTGATATAGAAAAGTAAGTATTACTCTTGTCTATCAACATAAAATGGTCGTAATAATGAAAGCTGGACTCATCGCTGATGACAAATTGAAATGCATATGATGGATAAGCTGACTTTAAAAACTCAATAAACCCTTTGATGATACCGACAAGCAGAAATAGGAAGTTTCCCATGCTATGAAAAAAACCCCACGGTATCACGTACAAATTTTACGTAAATATTTGAAATTATATACTTTTTGATTAATCTGAAGAGCGAGATGAATATTTGAGTTTAACGAACCTTCATTTTATAAACTCGAAATGACAAATTCAAAAATTTATTACCGACTTTATCGATCATTCATCATATATTTTGTATTTTATTTTCCATTGTGAAATGGGAAGGGTGTATGCCAATAAATTTGAATATTTAAGATAATACAAGGTCTTTGTCTTTAAATTTAGGAAATTTTATCGCCTCTTTGATTTTAATAATCATTGTAAATGTAGATTAAACTTTTATCTTAATTTATGGGCTGATAATTCTAATTAGCGTACAAAGTCGCATTCACAAGCAGGGATGTTTTATTTCGATCAATTATGTTGTAGTTTACATGTCTTAATAGTCATGAACAAGTACATTTCGTCTCTAAATTTGACCATGAGAGCGTAAAAATAAGTTGTAAAAATATATATGTCCATCATGATTGACGCCTGGACAGTCACAAAAATCCGCTTGTCCACTTTATTGCATGGTCTATTTTCTAAGTGTGTAGGCCTTAATTGCATTTTGTAGCCGGTTTTATAATGGTGTTATAATAAATTCTTCACTGATCATCAATTATTTTTGACATGCACGGAACTGGGACAGTGGTCAGTTTGAATTCCCCTTGTCATGTTTTACACAACCTGATAGATGGTCAGTAAAGTGTAGAACATGACGAATTTTGTTAGATTTGGGATCCTCGCCCATATTTAATGACTTAACTTGTTTTTCGTACCTACTGACCACAAGTTTTACATTGCCTTTTCTGAAACTTGTGTCCCTAATTATATCTTTTACATGTTTTCTTTTTATCTAGGTTAGAAACGTCTCTGTTATCATGTTCATATGATATCAACTATCTAAAAGTTTTAACTCTACAGGAAAAAAGTCAAACCCGCCTGTAGAAGTGTTCTACGTTCACCTAACGGAAACTAAGTGTATTGTCAAAGCGCGCCATCCGTCGTCTGTCCACCGTAAACTTCACATTTATTACTTCTTCGTTATCGCTCTCAGACTTCTATAAAACAGGAAGCAAGTATTCAAAATTCTTTTTTTTTTCCAAAATTGTATACTTCGACTTGATCCGTTAAACAAGATAGCCGACTATGGATTTAATTTTCGACATCTTTACACTGAACATTATGAAACCTTACTGTACTGGAAGCGAATGTTCGATGTCCCTTGCCAATATTGTGTTTTTTGACACATTAGCTATCTCGATGGTCTCCTCTGCAACCGCTGTACAGTATTTAACAAACCGTACTGGAACCAAAATTTTACCCATTTCTTGTTTGGAGCTCGTGAATTTGAGTTACTGAGTCTGACGTATTTTCGACTCCTCTAAAACGCTACTAAAGGATTTCAAGAAACCTTGAAAGACTTTACCAAATGTGGTCTAGCTGTCAAAAGCATAATTGTTGTAATTTTGTATATAGAATTACAACAGCATTTATTTAGTCACTTGGGCATCTTATTAGCTCACCTGAGCGAAAGATTCAACGGGAACGATACGATTTGAAGACGTATATAGATCGTACAATCGTAGTGACAGCGGATTTTTTTTATTAGTACCTCATTACAATGTAACTAATCAGGTTTGGATTACCTTTCTGAATTAAAGTACCTTTGCTTCAGATATGTACAATGTATATCATTAATTTCAAATCAAGGATAAAAGGCGAGTTGGTTTGAATTTTTTTCTCCTACCAGTTTCGAGTTTCATTCTGTTTTGTATCAAGTTCTAAGAAAACATTTGCTATTTTATGCGCTTCTATAGAAGTATGATATTGTCATTCCTTATTTGAATTCATCTCTACATTAACGTAAGCATCTTTAATGACACCAATTACTGGTATTTAGGTATAGATCATGCGATCTTGGAATCAATACTGTTGCCTTCTAGGTTTTAATGAAATAGTAAAAGTGATACCCTTCTGACGCCAATAGGCGGGTTTAAGTTTACTTTTGTTCGCCTGGTGGCTTAACTTTTCCTTTATTATTCATATTTCATTTGATAACACCATGGTTGTTTAATCAAAACTTGAATAATGAAAAGCTAAGGTTTGTGTTGAATTTAATAAGGAAAACAGAATTACGTTAGTATGTTGTACTCTTGGCTGTGTCTCATGTTTCACTTTTATGGGAGAGCTTCCTTGTCCATGTTCTCAATGCGCATATAGATTGATCTCAGTTATGAATATTGGAACTCCACAGCTGTACGTTTGTCAAAATGTCCGTCCGTTCATCTGATATGCGATCAGACACGTGTACATTTGAATATAGCAAAGACTCATGGGATGACTTCCTTGTCCATATTGTCAAATGCACTTTTGAATTGAGCTTTATTATAAAATATTGGAATTTTGTAGCCGTTCGTTCGTCAAAACTGTCCGTCCGTTCATCTCTTATATGTACAACAATAGTACTTATGAACATATCACATATGATAACTTCTGAGTTGAGTTTTATTGTAAAATATTGGAATTCCATAGCCGTTCGTTTGTCAAAACTGTCCGTCCGTTCATCAGCTATGTGGCAAAGGTACATAGGGTAACTCCCTTTAACATGTAGCCAATGCATTTTGAAATTGAGCTTCCTTACGAAATATTAGAAATCTTCACCGTTCGTTCGTCAAAACTGACAGATCAGATACTTGTAACGAAGGCACATAGGGTAACAATTTTAGAAATCATTAACGCAAGGTCACTTCTTCTTTCGAAAATTAACACACGGTTTCTATTGACCATTACGTGCCTTTTTGCGCAGTGGCGGGGGAATTGATATAATTTAAAAATAATTCAAACATAAGGGTCTTCCCCGCCACGCATGCACACTTAACATTATGCAAACTGCATTGTATGTGGTCTTTGTCTAGAAAACCAAATACAAGCCAATATTTACTAGTTATTGTATATTTAGATATAATTTACGATTTTTAAAGAGGAATCAAGTGTTTTTGATCCGACTCGTCAACCAAGATGGCCACCAAGCGGTCTGATTGGCTAAATAATTTTGTTTCCCATGTCTCAATCGTTCAGAAAGTAATATTTGAAAGGTTTTGTTCTGTCTAGATTGCGATCCAAAACTTTGTCATGATGATTCTAGTGTACTGATGCTTTCCTCTAATTCTTATATTTTACGAACAAATTGATGATAAATGAATGCCGTATATCTAGTTATATCTTAAGATATGATGTTTTCAAATCATGCATAAAAGTGTAAATACTGTGCAAATAAGCACCAAGACAAACCAGGCCATGAATTTAATTCAAATTTTTCATTTTTTGTTGCTTAGGGTAAGATTTAAGTATGAGTAATCAGTCTAAGCTCTTAACACATAGATATTTGCTGTCATGTGTACATAAACAGCTAATAATGAAATGGCTGCTTTCGCCCACATTCACGTCATTAAAAGTTCTGACCATTCAACATTTATTCGCAGATATTATTGTCTGCCAAATGAGGAGAAAAGCTTTCAATTTCATTCCTAATTTGCTTCAGAAATTACTTTTTCTGAAGAGTCCAGTTTTCGTTAGCAATGTTTTTCGACACTGTGAAAGCATAAGATCTGTTGTAATGAGTCTTTGGCTACGTAATTAACGATTCAATGTCCAGTCGTATATGCTATCCATTGTTTTCATCTGGCCTTACTTTCATATAAATGATCATTTGGTAAAGAGAAATCAATTGTGCTTTGTATTCTGTTTTTATCAGAAAGTTCAGTCTCGCTCCTTTGTTTAAAAAAATTCCGTCTCACTCCTTTGTTTAAAACTTTCCTTTCACAATTTGATATTCAAATATCATTTATATTTTACCAAATGTTACTAGAGCTAGACTGTACCCCTCATTTGTTTGAAAATAGGATTTGGATAAGACAGTCAACATTAGAGACGTTAGAGGGCTGCATGAATACCGGTATCTTAGAAATACGCACTAATCGTGATTGCTTGATTTTATTATATAATCATTGAAATTTGCTACAAGACATTTAAAGAATTCCTCTCCTTGTCGTTGAAAAGAGAGAAATCAGTTGTGCTTTGCATTCTGTTTTATCAGAGAGTTCAGTCTCACTCCATTGTTGAAAAAAAAATCCGCCTCAGTTCTTTGTTTAATAACTTTCCTTTCACAATTTGATATTATATTCAATTACAAAATGTTACTAGAGCTAGACTATATCCCTCATTTGTTTGAAAATAGGGCTTGGGTAAGAACAAAACTGTGTTTTCGAACATTATGAGTGATCATGCAATAAGAAGTACTGCTTGCTTTTATTATCCCCTCGAAAGATAGTTGAAGGGGGATATAGTTACGCCGTCGTTCGTGCGAGGGTGAGTGGGTGCGTGTGTACGTCACACTTTTGTATACAGCCTAGAGGACACAGTTTTGATCGGATTTGACCAAACTTCATACACGTATTCCTTATAGCAAGAGGAAGAACCGAATTTATTTTCAAGGTCAAAGGTCAAGGTCACAGATTGGAAATGGTTATAATCCTTGTATACAGCCTAGAGGAAACAGTTTTGATCGGATCTTGGCCAAACTTGATCGGATCTTGGCCAAACTTCATACAATTATTCCTCATTGCAAGAGGAAGAATCGTATCGATTTTCAAGGTCATCGGTTAAAGGTCAAGGTCACAGATAGGAAATGGCTAAAATCCTTGTATACAGCTAGAGCACACAGTTTTGATCTTGATGAAACTTAATACACGTATTCCTTATGGCAAGAGAGAGAACTCTATTAGTTTTCAAGGTCGAAGGTCAAGGTCACAGATTGGAAATGGTTGAAATCCTTCTATACAGCCTAGAGAGCTTTTGATTTGATCTTTACTAAACTTCATACACTTCTTGCTTATAACAGGAGGAAGAGTCCGATTGTTTTTTAAGGTCAAGTCAAATGTCAAGGTCACAGATTGAAAATATTTAAAATCGTTGTATACATCGTAGAGGGTGCAGTTTTGATGGGATCTTTACCAAACTTCATTCACTTCTTGCTCACGACAGGGAGAAGAGCCCTATTGGTTTTCAAGGTCAAGTTCACAGATTGCATAAATACATTTACTAAAATTCATACATTTATCGCTCATGACAAGAGGAAGAGCCCTATTGATTTTCAAGGTCAAATGTCATAGGTCAAATTTCAAGGTCACAGATTGGAAATAGTTAAAATCCTTGTATACAGCCTGCGTGAGTACATTGATTTACATGCAGTGCGAGGGGATGCTACGCTTTGCGTTGCCTAGGTTTTATTATATAAAAGCATCACTTGAAATCATTGAAATTTTTTTTATTAATTTTTTTTCTTGGACACATTTTACAATAATAAAACAGCACATCACATTCACTCACAGTGAGTGAAATCATTGAAATTTGCTACAAGACAAAAAAATGTACTCTCCATGGTGTTTGTACACTTTACAGGGCTATGATCTCATAAGGTCCAAAGTACTTTCTCGTTCATTGATAGCTGTTGAAAGTGTGGGTAGATACAAGATTCACAATCGTCTTCTTATTCTGGATAAAATATCACTTTCGTCTTTAGCCTTCGTTGAGCTACCTTTTTTGTATAATTGTCCTTGACAAGACTTAATATTCTGAAAGTATGTTTAGTGACTTATATCGTCAAAGTTTGATTAGGATTTTCATGTTTTGAGGTTTAGACTATTACATTGTTTTGGAATTTTGAGTTTAATGTATATTTTAATGTATATGAGTGGATTTAGGGTAGATGTTTTTGTAGATTATGACTTGAGGCCATGTTGATAAGGTTTTGGGTATAACATTTTAAGGAGTCTTTCTATTTAGGTTTTCGAGATCGTGAATGTAAAAGTAAAAAGAAACGGAATACTCTTCAGGAAAATGTATGAAAGTGATTTTACCATGGTATGGGATCTTATTCCATTTTTTCCTTGTAGGTAGTTAAAATTCAGTCCCTTGATTTTAAACTTAAAATAAAATCTATCAAAAATGTATGGCTATGAGTATTTGAACGTTTGGTGAACTCCTCATCCTTTTCCGTATTTAATTTACTGTCAAGGTATTCATTTGCTACAAAACAAGAATTTCATTAAGTATGGATATAAATTGTATATTGTTAGAGTTTATATTATTTTGTTCATATTGTAGAAGAGGCTAATTTACATCAAATTATCTCGTATCAGTTATTTTTGCTCCATTATGAGAATTAGCGACATAACTCGTTTTATAAAAAAAAATCCATAGTTGTGCAAGAGTCTATGGTCATCTCATTACGATATAGAAACTAATTGTGTCCCCTATTATCACATCTGCTATTGAATTATTAAATTCTGGGATATTTTCCATAATTTTGGTATTATTGTGAACGTGTGCAAAGTATCTAATGACTCCGATGGACTGAAACTTAATAATGCCAATATCATGCTTACGTCCTACAATAGAGCTGTGGTGAGAACAGAAATTGAAAATTACATTTGTTTATAACATGGCTTCAATTAAGTATTGTGACGGCATTATCACGACTTAGCAGGTGTTGAATGGGTGGTTTTCCTATATTAACCTCTCAGTCTATTTGTACTTCAAATATCGTTAAGGTTAAAACTCAAGGCTGAAGCCTATATCATTTTATCATTCAAATTGCGAGTTCGATTCGCTTGGAAATCGGTTTGTCTGTCCGGTCGTTCGAAGTCTTCTTCCATCAATCTTCACATAGATCCACTGTTCTGTTGAAATTTTCAACTGTTGGTAGTTTTATTTTTGTGTCGCCTACAAAGCAAAGCGACACTTAGGGATCACTTTGTCCGTCTGTCTGTAACACTTGGATGTCTGCCACACCCTATATAAAAATGATTCCTAAGTGTCGCTATGTTTCGCAGGCGACACATGCATTCATTGGAATGATTTTCACTTTACATGTGTGTAAAATTATTTAGGCCAACATCTCAATTACATTTTCCTAAATTTTTGATATATATGAAGAATACACATAAGGAGGGGATGACATCTATTGATGAAGATACTGAGAAGAAAATACATTGGCTTCCAGTTGATAACTCAAAACCCTTTAACTCATGGATACTCGATAGGTCTAGAGTCAAATTAAGTCTCAAGACGAGAACTTATGAACAGACCAAATTAGACAAACAAGAGGCAACAACGATATTCGCAACAACATCCCACAGAAAGGTCTCAACAAACTTTAAAATCAAAGCAGACATACCAAAACATATACTGAAGTACGAATAACAGTACATTAACAGATAAAGAGCAATGTGCGCCCGGTGCCGGTCGGTCATCCACTATACAATAGAAAATGGTGTAGTTATCCGGATTACGTGTGCACAACCCCGGAATCTGGTGCCTTCGATGTTTTCCCAAATAAGATCTATGTAAGACTGTAATACCGTCATATGATTGACTCCCATGTAACTTTGATCCCAATTTAGGGGTATCAGAAGCTAATCAAACGGAGAATTCGAGCTCTTTAAAACCCCCTTGGTCATGACTAATAAGTAAGGTCACGTTCAGCTATTAGGGAGCTAATGGAACTGATTTTCCTGTCCAAAAAGGAAGAACTTATAGGTTCGATCCCCCTGCCTAAATTGTGGACTCCGTGAATGGATTGTAAACGAGAAACTTTGAGTAACAATGTACTATTGCATGTATCATAAGAAAACTGAATCTATTGCTTAAAAGAAACATGTTATATTGTTCGGTAAAAAAAACACACCCCAAAACCGCCCCATGAAACAAAAACAAGAAACTGCAAACACCAATGTGGACGACATGGATATATTGATATTTTATTATACATGTTGTAACTAAATTGTTTTAGATACAAATTTAGCAGTCCTTCTATCAGTTCTTTCCTCCTAGACAGTCTGAATACAGACAATTGAAACTTACGTTGTTAAAATAAGAGTAGGAAAATATCCAACCATAATTAAAGGGAATGCAAGTAAATAAAATGATCAAACTTAAGTTCAGCACGCAACCAAAACAATTTTTATAAGAAATACATGAAAAAGGATACGTGTTGTTGATAATGTGCATGACTTAATTGCGTCCGTCTCCGTTGAATCTGGGCAGACGGTAGTGTTTTGTAGAACAGAAAACAAAGGGATGTTGTTACACGCCATGAAAATTAAATTGAATATTTAGGTTGACTATTGCAATTCCTATTACCTCACTTTAACAGCGGGCGGGAGCGACGACAAAGCTTTGATTTTGTGACAGTCATCCTGCTGGAGCCGAGTTCTGTTATTGAAATCTAGGTGTGTAATTGCCGACTTAAGAGGCTAATTATAAGTGCGTTAAATTTCATTGACTTTTGACATTTTGTAGATAGGAAAGTTCTTATGTTTCTATGGTTATATTTGTTATCATGGCTATGACGTTATACCCAGAGTTCAATGATAAACAGTTATAAACGAAGACTTTCCTTAATTTATGCTTTAAAGTCAAAGTAGTGTTTCACTGAGCAATCATTGGTGCTTTGATTCTCACTTGGTCTTTCTAGTGCCTCCATAAAACATGCATTGATTCTTCGTCTGTCTTTTTTTTAATGTCTAAATAACATGCATTCGTTCTACATTGATCTTTCTAGTGTCTACAATACATATACATTGGTTCTACATTGGTCTTTCTAATGTCTACAATACATATACATTGGTTCTATATTGGTTTTTCTAGTGTCTACAATGCTATACATTGGTTCTACATTGGTCTTTCTAGTGTCTTCAATACATATACATTGGTTCTACATTGGTCTTTCTAATGTCTACAATACATATACATTGGTTCTACATTGGTCTTTCTAGTGTCTACAATACATATACATTGGTTCTACATTGGTCTTTCTAATGTCTACAATACATATACATTGGTTCTACATTGGTCTTTCTAGTGTCTACAATACATATACATTGGTTCTACATTGGTCTTTCTAATGTCTACAATACATATACATTGGTTCTATATTGGTCTTTCTAGTGTCTACAATACATATACATTGGTTCTACATTGGTCTTTCTAGTGTCTACAATACATATACATTGGTTCTACATTGGTCTTTCTAATGTCTACAATACATATACATTGGTTCTACATTGGTCTTTTTAGTGTCTACAATACATATACATTGGTTCTACATTGGTCTTTCTAGTGTCTACAATACATATACATTGGTTCTACATTGGTCTTGATTCTTCATTGGTCTTTCTAGTGCCTACATTACACATACATACATTGCTTCTGTATTTGTCTTTCTAGTGTCTATATTACACATACATTGATCATCTAGTATCTTTACGTTACAAAAGCATTCTTTCTAATGTCTACATTACAAGCATTGATTCTGAATTGCTCTCTCTATTGTCTCTACTGTCTATATTACACTTGTATTGAGCCTCTATTTGTCTTTCAAATGTCTACATTGCAAATATATTGATTCTCCATTAGTGTTTTAGTGTCTACATTGCACAAGCAATAATTCTATATTGACCTGTCTAGTATCTATATTACACTTGTATTGATCCATTATTGATCCCTCTAGTGTCTACATTGCAAATACATTGATTCTCCATTAGTGTTTTAGTGTCTACATTACACAAGCATTGATCCTCTGTTGACCTGTCTAGTATGCATTGATCCATTATTGATCCCTCTAGTGTCTACATCACAAATACATTGGTTCTCCATAAGTGTTTTAGTGTCTACATTACACAAGCATTGATCCTCTGTTGACCTGTCTAGTATCTATATTACACATGCATTGATCCATTATTGATCCCTCTAGTGTCTACATCACAAATACATTGGTTCTCCATAAGTGTTTTAGTGTCTACATTACACAAGCATTGATCCTCTGTTGACCTGTCTAGTATCTATATTACACAAGCATTGATCCATTATTGATCCCTCTAGTGTCTACATCACAAATACATTGGTTCTCCATAAGTGTTTTAGTGTCTACATTAAACGCAAGCATTGATTCTCTATTGAACTGTCTAGTATCTATATTACACATGTGATCCCTCTAGTGTCTACATCACAGATACATTGGTTCCCCATAAGTGTTTTAGTGTCTACATTATGCAAGTATTCGTTCTGCATTTGTCTAAGTACTACATTACATCTATCGGTCAATTTAGTGTCTACATTACACAAGCATTGATTCTCCCATTATCTTTCTACCTTTCTAGTTTCTCTAATTCTCTATTTGGGTTTTCCTATGTCTATAGGTGCATTGATTTTGACCTCTACTTTTCTACAGTCCACATTCATTTTTCCTCAATTTGCCATTAAGGTGTCTGTAGATGTATTCATTCTCTGAAGTTTCGCATGTTGGTGCCTGTGTCTGCCTTTACTTTCTTGTGATCTAGACCTATCCCCTCTCTGAATAATACACTACTTAAAATCAATAGCAGTGTAAGACAGGGTTGTTTTGTTTGACCTTTTCTGTTTAAAAAATGATATTGTATAGATAAAGAAATCGTCTTTTTCCATTTTCTTTCTCATTTAGTTCATCATCCGTAATGTGTTCAAACTTTTTCTATTCCAGCCATTCATATATTATGTTTCTTGCCTTTATTTAATTAACTGTAACCCAACTTCTTTAAATAGTTGACTACAGCGTAGATTTTGAATAATTTATGATTAAGAAATTAATGTAATTTCGTCCTCTTGTGTAGTATAACAAAAGCAGACAAATTGAATTTAATGTGGGTTTGGCAAATATTCAATAGGCCCCATCACTCCAAGAAACTATTACTATGTAGTAAGGTTGTATAAGTTAGCCGTAGAACCATTGTAATTATGAAATCAATTGGTTTTAATGTAGAGAGGAGGATATCAGACCAACAATGAGAAGTGTCATTAGTAATTGATTTTCATTTTAAGTTGGCAAATCTATAATTTTGAAGGAGATTTAAAACTTTGTGCTGATTGATAAACACCGATCCCGAATAAAGAGATTATTGATTATCATGTCAAAAGGCAATTTCGAAGGCTCGCTGCCTTAAACAATGAGTCTGGCAGAGTTTAAACGGTAATGCTTTTGTGATAAGATGAATACAAAGAGATGCTATTAAAATATTGACGCAAAGTTCAAATTATGTATTGAATGGGCATCTTACGAGGCTATTATCGCTCATTACCATCTGTAATTGGAAATTTCTCCGTATTCCTAGAAATTAATGGTTTAATAGATCCGATTCAACATTTGAGGGTAAAATAAATAAAGTTTTATTTCGCTTTGATTCTCTTATTTCATCTTTTCTATGTGACACCGCTCAAGCTATCTATTAATTACGTCTCGCGTAATTTCACTTTATGATTGGTAATATTTATTTCGAGATTTAAACAAAAACAAATTTGTAACTTTCACTAAGATATACGGTAATTAGAAATCGAATCTGTTTTCTTCAGTTCTTTCTCCAGCACTTTTGTTTCTCTATAATTTAAACCAATTTTCAGTCTTAAATTACTAGGGAAGAAAGCATTTAGAATTATTTTCAGCCTTGCTTTTGGGAAAATTAATATCTTATGTAAAATGTTCATACTTTGATCAAATTATACTGGCTTTTTATGTGAAGATAATCTCATGTAACTAATTTTTACTTAGTCCGCCTTTGATTTGCTTTGGTGAATCTTATCCCTATATTTAAGGGTTCTGGTCACGTAAATGTTCTAAAGCAAGGGAGCTAATGTTTTACTTTGTATCTCAAAGATCTACAGTAAGTGTAATTATCAAATTTGCTTCTTTTCCTTCTTTCATATCAGTCAGGTCGGTCTGTCTGACAGGTACGATCTCATCTTTGAGCATTTCAACGGGGTTTAATCAAACTTTACATTTATGTTTCTCAGAGATTACTTTTCTGACGAAGGTCTTTATGGTAATTTTAAAAAGGCCAAGGTCGCTCAGAAAGTCAACATTTCAATTGTTTTTCAACAACTTATATTAAAAACCATTTTAGAATCTTAGTACTGAAAGGCTAGATTCTTTATTTCTGGCCTCGAACTGCATTCCTCTGTTTGAATCTTAAAAAAGTGTACTTAGATTGTAGGCTTAATTAAGATTGGTATCTGGATTTGAAATATGAAGAAGTCTACTTTACAATGTGTGAAGAGTTCATTAGGAGTGAACAATCTTATTTTTCACCTCGGTTCCTTACAAACAACCTATATATTGTGAAATCCTATCCAATCTGGTTATAATTTGATCTGCGAATTGAGTATTGGACGGGCCCTGTGGAAGGAATTGATGAATTGTAACCATTTGCAACTTTAAGAAAATTTGATTTTTCAGAGATATTACTGACGGGCGGCAGATGTCTGGACAGAAAATCTAGACATATTATCCACTAGACACTGACCAGCTCTACATCCCCAAATTCTTACAGATTAAATCAAGGACTTATTATTCCTTTGTCATGACTTGTGAAATAACGGACCCAGAAATCGGCTCATACCGCGGACCTTATTATTATAAAATCTTCAAATTAATCATCCCCTTATACAATGTTATAGTAGAATACTTCAAATTGATAATTTTCTCTTAAGGTATCAAGACTTTCTAGGCAGATTTGATTTTGATCTTTGTCGGCTAAAAGATAATTCCTGGTCGGAAAGGGCATAGACTACAAGGTGTTACCCTAATGAAATTTCAGGGAAAAAGACGGATTTCTTTTCGTGAGGATTTAGCAAATCACGAACAATGGAATGAAAAAATCTTAATTAATATTACTGAAAACTAAATACTACATGTAAGAATATTGCGATTGGATTATTCAGTCCTAAAACCTGAACGGAAAGTTGCTTTGAAGTAAAAAGAGATCTTCAATCAAACATAAAGGATATTTATTTGATACTGTTGTATAATTCGCCCAGCTTAATATTTCATTTGTAGTGTTCTAATGTACTGGAGGCGAAACTGTCGTTAAAAGTAAGAAAATATCGAAACCATAAAATACAATATAAAATTTTCATTAAAATTTTAGAATCCACTCAAAATAATTAATGGGGATACTAAGTAATTGTTTCTTTATTACAAATCTTCAATTAACATTAAATGTAATTTCAGTATATGAAGATAAAGTTGTCCCGGGGCGATGAATAGTTTAGACTATGTGACGCGATGATGGATGCATTTTAACTTTTTACAACCTTTAAGTCGTGGTATGGTCATCAATATAGAAGTGACCACTCTCGCCTTCATGGCTTGATGGATAGTCAGCTCGGTCTAGACCTACTTAAAACAATTTTCACTGACAATGATTTATCGCTGAAATTTTGTCTGTTTGTTTATGAAAAATATTTTTACAGGTTTAGGGAATGAATACTCGGAGATCAAACGAGTTGCCCGCTTTTGACTATTGTCAAAATTAATTTTACGGACGTCATGCTATCAAAATCAAAAGAATTATTTTTAATTTTTATGGATGTCTGTTTATACGTGTTTCATTGGTCGTATCGAGTGTTTGGTAAAAAGTCGAACGCTTGATACATTTCCCCTCATATCTCATATTAATTGTTTCTTACTTTAAAGCCTTAGACTTTGATGCAAAGATCCCCGTAGCAAAAGATTTAGGAGATTCGAGGTCTTTTTTATTAATTTTTTTTTGGGGGGGGGGGGGGTTACGTCGTCATTCCGTCTGTCCGCACAAAAGTTATGAACTTTGGACATAATATTTGATCGGTACGTGATAGGCCTTTTATATTACACATATGCAAGACCTTTTTCATTGGTTTTAGAACTCTTTGCCTCCGTTATAAGTCTTTTATGCTTCCCAAATGTATCAATACCTAGCGACCGTTGGGATGGGGATCTAAGATAGGGGATATTGCTTTTGTCTGTCTGTTTGTCCGATACTTTAAGATTACGCAGTACTTTTGGTATGTAAGTAATGAGACTTTCGTAATTAAGACAAGCTTCCAAGATTTCATAGACCTTTTGGTTACAAGGTCCGATTGATCTATCTGAATATGACATCATTCCGAAGTGCTGTCAAGGGCAGAAATATTGAACTCAAAAATAAAATCTTTGTTCATACGAAGAACATTTGGGCTGGAGTGTCCAACGTATAAAATATCCCCATCTTACTTCTAGATTAAGCGGAAGGAAAATGATACGTATACATGTACTTTTTTTATCATTCATCTAAGCGCTTGAATTGCGATCTTTGTCTTCGATTTGCCTAAATTTTTACTTGAGATATAAACAACGTGTATAACATGCTGACGCAAATGTATATTTTATAGTCTTTAAAAGTATTAGATTTTCTTCATGTTTTTCAGATGATGTTACTGCTCAAGATGGAGAGGACCAATCCAGGATGGGAAATCCCGCCGCTGTCAAAGAAGACAGGTTAAGATATTACATGATAAAATAGAATGAGGAAAAAATGACCCAAACATATAAATGTTTGTCTGTGAACCATATTTCCTTCTAATTTGCTAAAGTTGTCTCTTCTTTGGATTACAACTTTCGGACTTTTTCCGTCTCTGCTATGTTAAAATGGTTCTACTCTAACAAATTTTCCGATGTTTTCACATCGTTTACATCAATGTCTTGATAATAATTACAAACAATAAGATATTTTCAAAGAATAGTCAAAAGGTTAGTTATGATATCTCTTCTGAAAATTTATGTATATTTTTTTCAATGTCAACGTTTTGCTTGATCGAATTGGACCCGAGAGTTGTAATCCAATATGGCGGTTAACTTCGAGGTGTGACATCATCACCACGGGCAAACACTATAGTAAGCCATGGAATTCCTTACTAATGATGAACTTTTCTCTCCAAGACTTAGTGAAAAGTTGATTAATAGAATTGTTCAGAAGGGAAGGGGGAGGAGGGGGGTCTTGTGAAATTACACATTTTACACGAATGTCAAAAATATTAAATCCGGTACATGTAAATTTTAATTAATGTATATTATCAAGAAATTCTGACCGTGCAATCAATGTTAAATATTTGTGATACAAATGTATGCCACCGTGATGTCAAAGAAGACTCAAAAGGAATTCAACTTTGTACGGTTTAATTATGTTTACAACTTATTGTCATTGGTTGACTCCCACTCCTCAATATAAAAAGTTAAACAGTGCTAATTAACAAACTGTTATTTAACGTATTTTGCTTGAGGAATTGACCTTCCAAGTTACTTTATAATCAAAGCAACCATAAAAGATTCCTATGGATGTTGGGTTAACTGACCTCTTGAATGTCCATTTACAAGTTTAAACAAGAGGCCAAGGGGTCACATCGCTCATATGAGAACGTTGGTAATCTTACCCTATCGGAATTTGAATGTGATTTATACTTGTATAATTCTAATCATAAGCTAAGCTTTAATTTATGCAATAATCAGTAAGTGGATAAAGCCATTTTTATGGAGTGAATGAGAGAAGTATTATATTAGATATCAAAGGACATACACAAAAACATTCATTCATAAAACCTGTAGACAGATCCGGACGAAAAACAACAACACTTGTAGGAAACAATGAGAACTGCATCCCTACCAAGTTTCATCAAAATCCCTTCCGTGATTCTGGAGAAGAAGTCCAATATGTATGAAAATACCCAAATAACATAACATAAGCAAAAAGAATATTGAAAAATCAAAAAAAGATTAATAATAATAAAAATGAAATTTTCAATCAAAACCAATATAAAAGCATTCAATGGCTTATATGACAAATATGCAGTAAATGAATGCACAAAATCACACATTAATAGAGTTATTCAAAGAAATAGTTAAAAAATGAGTATTCTTGACAAAGTCCGAAAAAACATAAAAAACGTGTCAAAAATTTGACTTCTGAGTGTAATCCATCCCCCCCCCCCAAAAAAAAAAAACCAAACATTTTTAATTTATCCTGATGCTTTCGGTTTGTCGATATGTACTTCGGTTCTGAAGAAGAAGCTTATCAAAGGAGGTAACCCCATGACCTACTTTTGCCTGTGGTGGCGCCATATGTTGACGGATCTGGGCAAAAAAAAAAAAAAACAAACTACACTTGTAGGGGACAATGAGTACTTAATTCATACCAAATTTCATCTAAATCCCTTCAGTGGTTCTGGGAAGAGGTCGGAAATGTGAAAAGTTTACGCACGACAGACGACAGACGGTGGGTTATGACAATAGCTTAAAGATTCGGGGGCATACAGTTTTTGGCCTGTCCGTCTGTTTGTATGTCTGTACATTTGTTTATCCGTGGCAAAAACTCAAGAAACATTGCACATAACTTTTGAATGGTAATTGATAGGGCTTTGATATTTCATATGTGTATTTCTTGTAAGAAAATCTTTCCATTGATACCAACATGTTTGACCTCTTGACCTTCACCTACTCAACAGAAAATGATGTTAAAAACAAAACAAAGATGCCGACGGGGGCATTCGTGTTTCACAAACACATGCCGGTTTTATTTATCTGTTGCAGTGAGGAAGACAATGGCTGTAGCGGTGAAGAGTTAGAGGAAGTGGAGGCGGGGTCAGAGGAGGGGGAAATCCGTCTACGACTTCCCGGGGATGAGGGGTCAGATGACGATGCCAACCAAGGTGACCGGGAGCAGGTGTGTGTTCTTTATGCCATACAAAGGGGAATGCTTTACTGATCAGAAGTTTTCCTGTGGACAAATAAGGCTCAAAATTCTGGAAACCTTTATTTTTCAGTTTCCATCTCTACTGGTCAAAGACCTGGTGTTTGGGGTTTCTCTTCCGGGGTTACCACCCTGTTGAAATATACATGTACGGTCAAATCATTTGCATATTCTCACTTGAAATTTTTCTCAAAATTTAAAGTCAGAAAAACATGTTATGTAAAGTCTTGCTGCCAGAATCCATGCTGATGAGATTAAAGACTCAAGCATTTAAGTGCTTTTAGTATCTGTTTTAAATTCATTTGAAATTTGTTTCATCAACCACATCATTAACTATAATCATTGCTCTTACAGTTTTTACGTCCTGTTTTAGCTTTATTTTGCTATAATATTGAAGGCATCATTAGAATATTAAAGGACTTGCAAACAAGATTCATTCTTGTTTATATGAGTCCTCGGATTATTGAAGCGACATTTTCTGTCATCCTTAATACATACTACAAAAACAAGAAATATCCAAAACATATAAATGGTCATCAATCCAGTGCAATTTTGGTAGTAATTATATTGCAGGCAAAGGAAGTGAGGAAAATTTATGTGCCTTTGTTTGAAGATTCTCTAATCCTTATTCTTTCTAAAAAGTATCCTGGTAATAAGATAGATGGTTTGCGTCAAAATAATTGGCCTTAAATAATGAATTATTATTTTGTACATAACTTGGGAGAATGAAAAATTCTAATTACACAAAGAATGATGAATCCTTTCATGGATAATCGTGAGTCTAGTTCATAGGCCTTTACCCTATAGATATTCTTAAATTAACAGTTGTAGACCAATGCATTTCGATTTAATTGGAGGAAAAGACAGTCCGTGCTTAAACACTGACGCTGTGTAGATTTAAAGATATTTTACTATTGTGTTAATGCGATCAGAGTCTAACCAAAAATGGGAATTTAATGTAAGAAGAAAGACAAAGAGGGCCTTAATTGACAGATCAGTGCTTACGCTTGTCTGGCAAATTAATCAGGAATCGGTCCTGCTTGTTTTATGCTGTTATATTTCTTGACTTTAAGCCAATATTACGCACTAATTGAAGAGCTCAATTGGCGGAGACTTTTTATTTTCCAAGAGTGATGAAAATTCCAATTAGAATTTGATTGATATAGTTTCAGCTGTCTGACATAGAACTTTTACTAATCCAGTTTGCGTGGACGATACTTTGGTGCCATCTGTTGAATGTTTCCAAAATATTAAATAACAATGACCGATTCGGCCTCCAATGCAGACATCCATGTAATTATCAAATTGTCTACGAATCTCCCAATCGACAACTTGCATGAGTGGAGTTAAGCTAAAAAATTGCTTTTAGTCCAAACGGGAGATTCATTTCCCTGGTAGAAAATTGTACAGGTCAGCGAATGGCGATCCTTCGGAAATGCCACCCTTGTTTCTGCCTTTCTGAACTTTGTCTTAGAATAAATGAAAAACGATTTGAGCATTAAAGACCGTAAATTTGCTTTTCTGAAGTATAATTCGTCCTTATCCGCTGACTTGATCTTGGCTGATATTGGGAACTAATTGTTGACCGTGGAAGGGATTAAGCGCTTTCTCAAAGTTTGAGCGATGTCCAATGCCTCAACGAAGCAACAAGGGACATGAAATCTTGATCCCATTTATTCTGCAAAAAAAAATATTACCAACTGTATGAATGACCTCAAGAGAAATAATGATAAACAAAAAAAGCAATTTCCGGAATTTTTTTATGAAAAAATATACGAGTTACATGTATATATATTTTTATTTTTTATCGTTCATTCACACAATGACATACATATACTTTCACTAACAGCGTTCATAAACGATTTAATAAAAGTTTATGTATATGATAGAATATTATGATTTGAATAATAGCAGCAGGAAATTATTTTGAAAAATGAAAGTCTTCAGAACGTCCGGAAATGACGTCACAAGATTTATATGATAACAAAAATCTGTATCCTGTAAATACTAAATAGCCACCCCCTGCATTACAAAAAAAATTGTATCCTGTAAATAGCCACCCCCTGCATTACGGAAGTGACCACACGAACAGTGTCTTCTAGAACTGTAAACAACGGTTATAACCATAAAATGTTACAAAGTGACAACTTATTTGTGAAAAGAGTCTAAAAATTAAATCCATTTTAAAATGTTTGATTGCTTCAAACTTCTTGAATCGAGGTTTTTTTTTTAGCTCTACTGGTCTTAGACCAGTCGAGCTTATGCGATACCCCGGCGTCCGTCCGTCTGTCCGTCCGTCCGTCCGTAAACAATTCTTGTGCTCGCAACTCCTCTGAAACCATTGGTGATAGAAAGTTAAATCTTTTTGCATCCTACTTGGTATGTGGTCTAGTTGTGCACCTGACATTTTGTTTCAGCCCCTGACCCCCAGGGTCTTAGAAAATGGGCGTGGTTATGAAATTCTATGTAATCTTGTGCTCGCAACTCCTCTGACACTATAAATGATGGAGACCTGAATCTTTTTGCAATATGATGGGTCTGTGGTGTAGTTGTGCACCTGATATTTTGTTTGAGCCCCTGACCCCCAGGGTCTTAGAAAATGGGTGTGGTCATTTTTTCCTATATATCTCTATGTAATCTTGTGCTCGCAACTCCTCTGACACTATAAATGATGGAGACTTAATTCTTTTTGCAATATGATGAGTCTGTGGTCTAGTTGTGCACCTGATATTTTGTTTGGGCCCCTGACCCCCAGGGTCTTAGAAAATGGGTGTGGTCATTTTCACCTATATAACTCTATGTAATCTTGTACTCGCAATACTCTGACACTATAAATGATGGAGACCTAAATCTTTTTGCAATATGATTGGTCTGTGGTCTAGTTGTGCACCTGATGTTTTGTTTTAGCCCCTGACCCCCAGGGTCGTAGAAAATGGGTGTGGTCTTTTTCACCTATATAACTCTATGTAATCTCGTGCTCACAACTCCCCTGACACTATTAATGATGGAGACTTAATTCTTTTTGCAGTATGATGGGTCTTTGGTCAAGTTGTGCACCTGATATCTTGTTTGAACCCCTGACCCCCAGGGTCTTAAAAATGGATGTGGTCATTTTCACCTATTTATCTATGAAATCTTGTGCACACAACTCCTCCTACACTATAAATGATGGAGACTTAATTATTTTTATAATATGATTGGTCTGTGGTCTAGTTATGCACCTGATATTTTGTTTTAGCCCTTGACCCCAGGGTCTTAGAAAATGGGTGTGATCATTTTCTCTTATATAATTGTGCTCTCAACTCTTCTAAAGCTATTAATGATGAAAACTTTGTTCTTTATGCATAATATAATGGATCTGTAGTCTTATTGTGTTATCGAAAGGTCATTTGAGATAGCAGCCCCTGAACCCTAGGATCTTGAAAAATTGGTGTGGCATTATTTTTTGAAATCCTTTATCTCGGATATAATGAATTGTATGAGTGATATTCTAGTTGCGGTCTAATGAATATGTTGTTTTGTTGTGCTACTTATAATTTCTTGGAGTGTCTGCTCTCTATGGTCTTTGGTTTCACCAAATAAAATAAAATTGAAATTGTTATTTATGTGTATGTATATTATTCACTTGTCAATGAGTGAATAAAACAAATCAACCAGGAGAGCTACAGTCTCGTCAGAGACTGGTTTTTTCACAAATCTTTGCATTGTACTTAATGCATGTACATTTAATGCTTTGGACTTTTAAGGCAAGATGATAGCGATAGGTACTGATACATGTTATCAGTTGATAACAGTATTAATCTCCCAAGAAAAAAAACCTATGTTCAAGGCCTATTGTTTGTGTGATAAGTAGTGTAGTGTTATCCTTCCGAATTGAAGTCATTATAACCATAGAACGTTATGGTGAGAGGGCGACAACAATCGATTTTCAAGGTCAGGAGTCAAAAGTCCAAATGCAACAACAGACAGACCTTCTGGACTCTATAGAAGTCACCGAACGATGCCTGGTCATCGCGCAATGTCTATATGAAATGCTCTTGATGCGAAGTCAGAGGTCAAAAGTCATTGTCACATCAGCTTCTAAATGGTAAAAGGTTCCTATCTGAATGAATTGCGGTGGATGTGGGGAGGGGAGAGGGGAGAGTAAACTTTCGGTAGTTCTAACTAATAAAATGGAGAATTAACATATTTCAGTACCGTATGATTTGTGCTAGCTTTTTATTTCTTCTACGATAAAACAGAAGGAATCCCACTGATACAATTTAAGATAATGACCCTTCAGCGGACAAGAAAAATGTGCAAATCGGCTTATAGAGGTGCTATAATTCTTGGAATTCAAGTTTTAGGACTAAACTTTACTTGTCCTGGTTGCGTCCCTAAGCACTTTGATTTATAGCGCTTTGATTATAATCCGTGTTGATTTTACAAAAGATACCAATTTTGCATGTTTGTTTTCATAGCACTTCAATGCCACTTTGAAAATGCCATCAATTATATCGTCTAATTCCTCGCCGGGAACAGCGTTGTCATCTTATATCTTCACAATCTTTTGAATATTTTAGAGGATGATAAATGAGTGTTAATGCCATCGTTTCTTCTCCTAGCATGCATAGACTTTAGAAGAACCTAGTGAAAGCTTAGGCATCGCAAAATAAAATCAATCCTTCTAAGTCTCCATCCATCTCAAAAGATTAAAAAAATCAATACGACTCTACTTTATTTTAAGTTCTTTCCACTGACCACACACGCCAGAATAAACTTAATAGAACTGGCACAAGAAAATTGATTTCAATTATTCTATGGCCATCGGAGAAAGAAAATTATCAAGTCGTAGAAAATTGCATGACGCTTGATTTGATAAGGAATATAATGCGATGGTTTTTACTCTACTCCGAGGTTTCATATTTTCACTTGTATCGAATTTCTTTTGATAACAATTTTTTTGGTCATCGATATATTTTTTGTAAAAAAGGAAATGACCACATCATGTCTTTATTCAGAAATAATCTGATAGAAAAGGGAAAAACATCTTGTAGCATGTTCTTTTGTATAATATAAGTTATTCTTTTGTTGGAAAATAGTGAAAATAAATTACCCATATGTCTGTCACAAAGGTCCAAGCAACAACTGAACTACATGGTATTCTGGATGTTCATTTTGTATACAAGTTTAGTGGCATTTGACATTGTCCTGGAACGCTTATGTAGAGCTTCGCTGACACAATGAATATTACTCGTATGATATTGCTATAACATATTTTGTGTACTTTATATTAACTTGTGTACTTTATAGTATTTGGGTATTTATATTGTGAATTTGTGTACTTTCAGGAGGGTAGCAGAGATGAAGGTGAATCAGACAGCGGGGAGGAACCAGCCCAGGACTTCAGTATCAACCAAATGGAATTACTGGAGCTAGAAATGAGGGCAAGGGCCATCAAGGCCATGCTGAAAGCTCAGGAGGTCAAGGACGTTCATAAATCCGAGGAGGGTTGAACAGATACAGCGTGTATCTACGTAGACAACATGGTTAAATGAATAGATAATCGGTACTATTGTACCATCATCGTGCATGGCATGCAAAAAGAACGAGTCAGTACGGGTCGTAAAAAGACAACATTGTCACCAACTGCAATTTGCTGTAAAACAAACTGCAAATACCAGACATCATGAATCTTACACTGACGTCATTCTAGGAGGAAAGCAAGGATGAAAATAATAAAGGAGTTATACTTGCCAAGTCTGATCTAATTTAGATTTCTATGTCCATTATTTTCTCCAAAATTGAACGTTTTCGGTATAACTTAAGTTGTTTAGTTTACTATTCCTTTTAGTTTAAACATATTTTCTTTCTCAAATACAGAAATGGGAATTGGGCAAAAGTTTCACAACATTACACGCGCCCTTTCCCTATTCCTTACAAATGTTGTGTCTAGCCGAAGTCCTACCGATGCAGTAAACTTTCACGATTCAAGTTCAAGTGATTAGATTATGTCAAGGCGATAAAAGCTAGTATTCATTTCATAAAATGATCGTTAAGAGTAATAAAAAGTCAGACTATATTCAATATTTTTGTCTCTTCCTTTAATGTGAATTGCAAATTCAAATAAAGCCTACAGACGAATACTGAAAACAGTTTTTCTTTTCTATTTATGAAGATGAAGCAAAATAATAGATTTAACTACTAAAAGATCTATTGTGTGTTTGAACTGTGTCAACACTTGGTTTCCGACCCAAAATTCATATATCTTTGGAGATCTTATTGTACATGTTTCCCATTTGTCAAATATGTGCCTCGTTGAAGGTCATGGTCATTGAAAATGGTTTCCAGATTACAACAAAGCGTGTATTTCTCCTAATATCATGGAACTTCATAGATTTGTTCCCAAGGAGTCAAGGACGAGCACTTGATTTTGAGGTCCATATGTCAAGGTCATAGGACACTGATGATTGGAAATGGTTTCCAGGTCATAAGGAAGTAAATATTGTAATGATTATAATGAAACTTTATACCATAGATTCACTTATTATCAAGATAGAACACTGATGGTTGAAAAAGGTTACTGGATCACAATGAGGTGTGGTTTATACATATCTTCATAAAACTTCATAGAAATATTCTCATCGAAATAGAATATCCCTGTGTTGAGGATGTACGCTGATGATTGTCGATTTCAAAGTTCAGTGTCATAGTACATAATTGAAATTTTGAATTCCTGACTGCGATGGACTGCAAATTTATTCGATTTTGGGGTCAACGGATTCCAAGGTCATAGGGAGTTGGGAATTGAAATTGGTTCCAGAAAATACGGAGATTTACTCCTCATAGGGTAAAAAAAGGTATGTCCTATGGATCTAAAAGTAAAAAATCAATGTAAAAGGACATTCAGCCATGATTGTACGTTTTACAACGGCGTGTTTTGCAACCAATGTCTTGAAATTCATTGAAGCATTCTCCATGAGTAGAGAATGTGACATTTTGACTCCAAGATCAGGAGTTCATGATTTGACCTATTGAGTCTGAGGTCCATTATATCAAAGTTTATAGGGCATTGATGACTGGAAAATGATTTCCGAATTAGAAGAGAAGGTGTATTCAACCATTAATCGTGAAACCTCATAGACTCACCCCCCTCCCCCTGGTTTGGGGATGTGCTTTTATGATTGAGTCAAAAGGTCTAACATCATAGGGTATTGATGTTTCTGGATCCTAACGGGGTGTGCATTTCATCACTCATCATAAACTTCATCTAGATCATTACCAAATAAGTTCGGGACGTATCCTATTGATTTTGGAATCCACAGGTCAAGGTCATAAGATATGGATCTGATTGGTTAAAATGTTTTGAGCTCATCAGGTCGAAGTAGGCTATTGTCATACCCTGCCGTTTATCTGTCTGTCAGATTCTTGGCTTCTCTTCCACAACTTCACGCAAAAGACAGAAGCCAGGTGATAAAGGTCCTCTACCAAGTTTATATAGGAGACATGTACTCGAGCTGTAGCCTATAAGTGAACAAACTTTGTCGGACTTCATAGGAAAATCACGGTCCCCTCTCTGCCTACGACCGACGATGAGGAAGGGAGGATTCGAGGTATATCCTCCGATGTTTCTATGTGTGTTTGGTTTGATAATTATGTCAATGGAAATAGTATTTATTAAATGGAAGAAATGTAAAAATCTACATTTTATTGTCATCTCGTTTGTTGATAGCACTTATACTTGGTTCTCTGTGACAACCTGCTTCTAGCAAAAAATGTTTTGATGTAACAATAGTGATTGTGCTATATCGACATACAATGCACTGGGATAAGGTATATAAGCCCATTTGGGCCTCTTGTCGGTGCCAGCAATTTACAAAAAAAATGCTTGTAGATGGATTTCGTCGTGAATTATTTGGTTGTTGGTCTATCTGTTACTTTCATGCCATTTAGGAATACAAGCACGAGAGAATGATGTCTTCTCCAGTTTACATAGAGAATTTTATGACACTCAAAATGATCTTGTACGGAATATTCATTTTCACAACAATATATATATTACCATTAAAAGGTCTATTTGATATGCATATCATTCTCCTGCGACAAGTGTATAAAATATAGGCAATGACAAATACAGGTTTCGCTACCTTTGCTCTACTGACTTAAGCGATCTCGTATGAATTTCGCCTATAATTCGGCCCTCGTATTGGAAAAGCCACAGACGCCTGTTTTTATACTCCTTTTTCAAGGCTGAGACAAACATCTAGCTAAACGTGAGGGTTGTACATATAAAAAAAATACCCAAAAAGGACCAGCATATTTAGAATCATCCGGGATATTTAATTTTGTGTACTGTCAACTTAAAATATTTGTGATTTGCAAATAAAAAAATACTTGAATACTTGAAATGGTCAAAATAAATACTTTTGATATGCAAATCCAGATATTTTAGGTTAACAGTACCTAAGTTCCGAAAAAGGGGGATTGGTTCGGGACATTTCGCTTTAATGAGATTGTTCGTATACCACAGTGACACAGTCACAGTTTCAACTCTATTTGCATATACTTAAGCTTGTTGTGACAGATTTTGTTTGTACTAATAAATGTCACATATGGGTATCGATATATTTCTTCAAGCATGCTATCATTCTTTATCTTTGAATGGGTACAAATAGGTAACAAATATAATTATATGCTAGTGTGTCTTTTCCAAATGAAATCATTTACGAATGGGGAATTGGTGCGGTAACGCTGCTACTTTGCTAAAATGTGTATATATCAGGTTGACCACAGACTCTGGAAAACAGGGAAAATGCTGAATAAGAATTCCCTTCATGGAAAAATTAGGAAATTTGAGAATTTAAGGAGAATCAGGGAAAATCAGGGAGTTTTTGTGTGAGGCGATAACTTCTTGTTGATAATGCAAATCTGGAAAATAAAATTCTGGTTCACTTTTGTATATGAATATTTCCTGGATTCATATTGCACCAAGAACAAAAATGTTTTTCTTTTGGAAATATTAGTACACTTTAAAAAAATGGGGGGGGGGGGGTTATAATTAGATCTACTTCAAGAGTCACCATTTCGTCCATTTCCCCATTTTCTTCAAGTTTTTTTAACAGGCTTAGAAAAATAAAATTCCATATTGCATATCATCCCTTGTATGAAACTTGTTATCATAACTTATCTCGTCTCCACTGTGGACCACAAAGGGCAAAAGGAAATTACTGTATTGTAAATGCAAAGGAAGCTTCAATTCTGTTTAAGAGTTTAGTATGAGCTTGATAAAAAGTGCAAAAGTAGTGCGCATTTGCCTAGTCTAGTTCCCGGGACTCTCTGTTAAAGAGGTCCTGGGAACCAGACTAAACTTTGCCGGGGAAAACCTGATTTGATTCGGGGAAAAATCAGGAAATTTCATCCATGAAAATCTGTGGCCACCCTGTATATTATTCAAACCCATTCAGATATTCCATTGACATTGTGACCTTGAAACTATGACCTCAGTCCAAGGTCATGACTCAACGACATTAGAAGAATACGTCATCAGTTTGAAAAAAAATCTTCAAGGTCACAATGTAGATATGCCCGTATATTTCACTGAAATTGTTTTCCAGAGCTTTTTCAAATGAATAATGACCTGTGTAATGAACTTGAATTCAAGGTCATAGGGAAAGAGAAAAGAAATATTGCAACTTTTCCGGACCGTCAAAAGCATATGTTTTATAATGTTAAACGTCTTCAAATTCAATAGCATCATTTAAGACCAGATAAATTAACAGCATGGACCAGACATGCACGTTTCTTTTTTGTTTTTTTTTTTTTTTTTTTTTTCTTATTTTTATAAGAAATGTTTGACTGGACCTTCACCCTGGACCTCTAAGGTTTATTATATTCCTTGAACAAAGGCTTCCTTTCACATGACTGGCTTTTGAATAGATGAAAACTTTTGATAAAACTTCTATGTACTGACTTTTTAAGATACCTTCAATTGCTAATTTTTCGTTTAATTTTATTTTATATCTTTTATCATTGTTTAAGATTGCTTCACTTTTTAGTTTTTCTGTTATCGGTTATTTTCCCTTTTTTTGAAGTTGGAAAAGGAGGGTTTTGTTTTATTTGTTTCTTTCTGTTTCCTCTATGAGATGTCTTTATAGTTTTTGATAAACATGAAATAGCTGAGAAAACAAGCTCTACGTGATTAATCATTAAATTGAGAAATAATATGTACTCGCGATTAAAGACAATACCGTAACCAAAGAAGAGTAACTCTATCACGAGCCGTCTTCGTCATCTGAAAATTGGTTATGCATCTTTTACAATATGTATCAGAAACTGGAAGAAACAAAGAAATATAAAAAATAGATTAATATGTATGGAAATTATCCCTCACACTCCATTCACAACTTACATTCAACTTCGCTTCATACTGCCAAGGACTAGTAAACAGTTTATAAGTCCTTGATACTGCCCAGATTTTTTTTCAATCGGACCATATGTTTTTTCCTCCGTATTATGTTCCTCACGAGATTCAGTGAAAACAAATATCTTAATTTAGAAAAAAAGCTTTTATAGAATTAAGAAATTAAAATAATAACGCATTTTGCAGTTTGGTCATTGGCCTTTTTAGATTATAATATTGAGTTTAAAGTTACGACTGAGTATACAAACAGGGACGTATATAAATATATATTTACATACGTCCCTGATACTACTTAATTGTGTGTACCCCCTCCCTTTCATTAATGAATAAGATCCCCAGACTAGAGAATACTGTGCAACAAAACACTATGAATTTTTCTTATGTATGTAGGTGGGATGAGGGAAATCCCGGCCTACTCGGAATCTATACGTACGTACCGTCTGCTAGTGTGAAATAAATCGGTCCGGTATCTGGAGGGAAATGATCACTGGAACTTCAGTCTTCTGCATGATTTTCATAACCAGTTGCAACCAAGTCAATGAGTTAAGATAATTATGTTTTGATGAGTTTCAGTGAAATATTACAGAGTATTATACTTTTGATTTTGTGACCAGCATTCCGGATGAATCTGATACGTGTTCGACTTTTTAACTAGTATAAAATTGTGGTGTCCGATGTTGCGTTTCTGTCGAATTTTTAATTTTCAGCAACTTTTAAAACAGGTTTGTGTATATGTCAATCAATCAATAATCAAAATTTTGAAATACAAATTATTTTCATGATGTCGTCCATTCTATGTCGCGAGAGCTTGGGAGGGAGTGGGGTTTCCATACACATTGACCGATTCGGTGTACAGTACTGTATAATTTTCGACAAGGCAGTGGCTCCGGATACGAACGTTCGTATCTTTAGACCTAAGTCTCGGCGTACGAACATGTTTCTGATTGGTCTGTTACTGCCACGTGACTCGATTCATGTTTCCATAACAAAATAAAAAGTAGATTTTTGTAACCATATCAAGGTATACGAGTTTATTCTGCATAATCTGCATGTAATTTAGCAACCGGACAAAGAGTCTATTTTCTATGCTTTCAATCATTATAGTGATCATTGATCAGTAATAGACGCGCACTTGTCGGCTGTTGTGTGCACGTACTGACGTTACGTCGCTCCAGCGGAAGTTGAAGTTTTTGAGAGTTTTAAGACGATAACAAATACGTACATGTAGATGCAACTCCGCGCTTTTTTCTTAATTAACTTTTCAGAATATGTCACAAAAAAAGATACAATTTGAACACAAGATGCCTTGAAAAAAAAAAAAACGAACCAAATTGAAATATATATGCAGTAGCTCACTACGATTTGTGTTCGTACGCCGAGACTTACATGTAGGTCTAAAGATACGAACGTTCGTATCTGGAGCCACTGCCTTTCGACAATGCATCTGCACACAGGCACATGTAGAAAGAGCGTCAATATCCTGTATGGTCATAAGAGAATACTAGTTAGTATCTTATAGAGAGACAAGGCTTCTGACGAATTTTCAGCTAGAAGTAGCATTTCTGCAATTTTTTGCATTTGAAGGGCAAAATGGGGTATGACCATAAAGACTGATTGGTATACTTCCTAAAAACATCAATTATTCACCCAAAAAGATATCATAACATAGCCTAATCGTCTACCTAAGTTGGACTGTTTTCTACTTTCTGTCTTGAACCTCCATTGCCAGATTAGCTTGTCTGAATCATCCAGGTGTTTTACTCTGCTTAAGACTAAATAATCCAGTCTCTCCGCTGCCGCTAACAGAGACTGAACCCCACTATGGTTGTTACAGTACGAAGTCGGACGAAACTGTTGCCCAACGATTTTTCCATGTATAGACCGTTAATATTTATTTTCTTGCAGGTGACATTGAAGTAAACATTAAACTAACTATCTCTACCCACCTCGTGTTTTTTTCTCGCTTCATTGATCATTGCATTTTTGCCAATTTTGCCTTGCCTATTTAGTTTGGTAGGGAGTTAAAATTGGCAAAAATGCGACAACGAAGCGAGAAAAAAACGCGAGATGGGTATAGATAGTTAGTTTAATGTTTACTTAAGTCTGTCACCTGCAAGAAAATCAATATTAAAGGTCTGTAATTTGGAAAATCGTTGGGCAACAGTTTCGTCTGACTTCGTTCTGTAACAACCATAGTGGGGTTCAGTCTCTGTTAGCGGCAGCGGAGAGACTGGATTATTTAGTCTAACTCTGCTTAGGCACGATCCATTTGATATTCTGGGGGGGGGCTTGGGTTTTTTTCGAAAAAAATAATTTTGCTCTGAATTTTGATGAATAAAATAAATTTGCTTATGGTGTGACAGAAAAAAATAATCTTGCTCTTACAAGTAATTTGAATTTGAAGGATTATATTACCATAAAATTTCGCTTAAAAATCCTGAAAATTTTCCAGCTGGCTTCGCTCGCCGCAGTTTTCAATCCATATTACAAAAATTTTGCCTCACTCCGCTCGCCATAGCTTTCTATCAAAACATAAAGTTCCTATTTGAAAATATCAAAAGAATGCATGTTAAATGAAAAAAGGGACGTCTTTAAAGGCTTAAATATGTTATCAATATAATGTATTACTATTGATAGATGCATGTATCATAATAGAGTCTAATTTTATATGTAAGTTTGGAAGGAGAACTTCAGTTTTTCACCAATTTACAATTCTAAATTTGAAAAATTTGTCTGGAAGAACCTCTTACTTGTACCTTATATAAATTTTGTTTACTGAGGATTATATTGTAAAATTCTTTTACCTCCCTGTTTAGATGTGAATTAAATTTGTGCATAAAAATCGAAGTAATATTTTAGAGTTTTTAGTCAAAGTAAAGAATTTCTATTGATAAAACATAAACATTCTTAAGATATCGCACATCACTAATGTTAGAAAAAAATTTTCTTGCTCCAACTTTGCAAGAAAAAAATAATTTTGCTCCGGTCCAGGGCGAAAAAAATAATCTTGCTCCGACAAAAAAACCCAAGCCCCCCCCCTGAATATCAAATGGACCGTGCCTTACAGTAAGCAGAGTAAAGCCTCTGAATGAATCAGTATATGTCCAATCTGGCAATGGAGATTCAAGACAGAAAGTAGAAAACAGTCCAGCTTAGGTAGACGATTAGGCTATGTTATGAGATCATTTGGGTGAATTATTGATGTTTCTGGGAAGTATACAAATAAATCTTTATGGCCATACCCATTTTGCCCTTCAAACATGACAAATGCAAATATTTCAGATGCTCCTTCTAGCTGAAAATTTGTCGGAAGCCTTGTCTTTCTATCATATACTAATCATTCCCTTATGACCTGGGGTATCATACAAGATATTGACGCTCTTTCTACATGTGCCTGTGCATCTGCACATGCAAGTTAACCATGTCTATCTGGGATCCTATATCTCTTACAATTAGTAGTACGCCTATGGCCTACACTAGTCCAACTTACAGACCTACGACATTGTTATCTGTTTTTTCGAAGACGAAAAAAACAGATAACACCGTCGTAGGTCTGCAAGTCGGACTAGGCCTACACAGGATCTCGACGCCAACAACAACCCTCAATGACATCCGCTCCTACCCATCACTCTCAAGTCAAAGCTAGGTAAGAAAAGTACAGTAGAGGCTGGTGTCATTTTGGGTGGTTGAATTAGAGCTCCTGTGTACGCCTCATCCCAAAAATGAATTTTAAATGTTTATAACTTTATTTGCAGATGATGAGTTGTACTTCTCTTATATTTGAAATTCTCAAAAGAGGGGGATCTTCCTCCTTGACAATTGAAAAAGAGACAACAATGTTAATTGAAAATTCAATACAATTTACCCTTTTTCATGGAAAAAAAATAAGAGGGAGCTGAGGTCCTATATAATAACGAGGGACTGTCTCCCTCCTACATGTAAGAGGGAGGTTGTAATTGTAAGAGGGAGATGAGGTCCAAAAGAGGGAGACTCCCTCATAAAGAAAGAGAGTTGACAGGTATACATTACACATACTACAATTTATATATATACTACAGAAAGAGAGTGAATCTGAATGCAAATATTTGTACTCTGTGAACAGCAGGCCTGCCAGGCCATGATAAAACAGTCCTGTGCCAGAATTCTAAAAGGGATAAGGTTTTCTCAAATGAACAAACCTCTGGATGGTATGTAATGGTCATCCCAATACACATCCGGTGAGTTTTACTTCAACATTGGTGCAATGAAGGAGGGTTAAAGGGATGGGGGGGGGGGGGGTAAATTTACCCTCTAATCTTTTCAGTAGATGTATTCATATCATCACACATGCAGATAATTGATTGTCCCAATACTTCCCATTTCCAGCCTTCCTAGGCACAAATTTACTAATATACTTAATACCCCTGTTTGTTGTTGATACCTATAGTAAACAGAAATGGCACTAGTACAGGGTCACATGTACCTTGCTTTTTTTTTAACACATTCAGTTGAACCTCAGAAATTCACATTTTTGTAACCATATAATTAGGCCATACTAAATTAATTAAATGTTCTTCGGATTTCCTTGTGAAAAAAAAGGGTGCAAGTGAGCGAAAATATGTACATGTATATATATTTTTTAAGTATTACAGTTTTTATGGTGCGAGCGAGTGAAATAATTTTATTTTTGATACATGTACATATATAGGTTACACCAGTAATACATTTCTGATGTACCTGTATTCCGTACTCAAAAAGGAATCCCCATAGGAATCTGGTGACTAGGAGGCCTTGCACATAGCAGTACGCATTTTTTTTTAACATTCCCCCTCCTTGACTTTCAGTGCCATGTGCATGGGACAACAAATTTGCTCCCCCAAAAGAAATTCAAACACAAGATTGTGACAAGAAGTATCATTTTCTTCGAAATTTGTGCAATCTGAGACTTCTAGAAGCTTTAAGGTTTGCAGAAATCACATTCAGAACCGACCCTAAAAAATTCTTGGGCCAGAAATTTAGTGGTGCGTGCGAGCACTTTATTTTTATAATATAATTTTTTTTTAATTTTGAAAAATATGGTGCGGGAAATCCAAATAACATTTGATTAATTTGGTATGGCCTTACAAAAATTTAATGCCATGTACATCTACAGATGTCAAGTCTAATCAATTCAATGGAAGTTTAATCTTCATCCTTTTTATACAAAACTATACATTAGTTCACTGAGACAAATTACTTGGGAGCTTATATCACAGCCCTAGTGTCCATGATGGTGTCCGTGTTGTCGTCCGTATTGGCTTTCATGTCAGGTACAAAATCTTGGCTACATCTCTTATACTAGAAATGGTATGGACTTGAAGATTTCTTGTGGCTAGAGCTTTCGTTTGAAACCAAGGTCTTTCACCTCATAACCTTGAACTGGGACTTTGAATTAGGAAACACCCTGTCATTTCGTCTGTCTGTCCGATTAAGAAGTTCTTAAAGCAGATATCTCTTCACGTATAAGTGATGGGGCTTTCATATTTCATACATGCATTCACCATAACAAGTTAGGAATATTTTAGGAAGTACTTAGATAAAGTAAATGACTGCTTAGACAATCAAAAGATCAGAATTGAATGTGTTAAATCAAGTGATTTTCTTTTAAATTTGATTTAATTACTTATGATTAGTATTGATTACAAAAATTATGGCAAATTAACAGTAAATTTGCTACTTTTGAACCAGTAAATTAAATTTCACTAATTTTGGTGATAATTCCATCTACATGTGATTGGGAAATTTTAGAGCCATAGTTGGGGGAAAAAATACTAATTTTCATCGGAAATTGGGCCGAATAACGGCCCCAAAAAGGAACAAATAATCCCTGTTTCTCCATTAAACAATCTATGTTTTCAGTTTCATCATTACTTCAGTTATGGTGCAGAAACACTGTTTTTCATAAATTTGAATTCTGACCTTGACCTTTTACCCAAAATCACTAGGACATAAGTAATATATATGTGAAGTTTCATCATAGTACGTCAAGTATTAATATTACTGGAGTTTTGGTGCGGAAATAATGTTCAATGCTGTTTTTTTTCCATACACAAGATTTTATCTTGTTTGAACGAGTTAATAAGTTTTTTGAACGAATAAATAAGTCGTTTGAACGTGTTAATAAATCGTTTGAAGGACTATTTCTCTCGTTTGAACGACTATTTTACTTGTTTGAACAACTTTTTATCTTGTTTGAACGACTTATAAACTCATTTGAACGACTGTATATTTTGTTTGAACGACTTTTTTTTCTTTCCCAAGAAATGACAATAAAAAGCTTTCGTATATTTGACCACTTGAACATATTTGTTAGCTCATCTGAGCCAAAGTCTCAAGCGAGCTGTTGTCACAGCGCTTCTTTTGGCATCTGTCCGTCACCTGTCGTCCGTCCATCCGTCCGGTAACACATTTCCTCTGCAACCACTGCACAGAATATAACGAAACCTTGCAGGAAGCAAGTACTCAAGGTCCCCTACCAAGTGTGTGAATTTCTTCCCGATCGGTCAACAAATGTGACCACCAAGGGCTCTGATTGGCTGACGCATTTTTGTCTTCTCCGCTGGACAGAATTTCACGAAACAAGTACTCAAGTTGAATTTGAAATTCTCAAAAGAGGGGGATCTTCTTCCTTGACAATTGAAAAAGAGACAACAATGTTAATTGAAAATTCAATACAATTTACCCTTTTTCATGGAAAAATAATAAGATGCCTTATGTATACAAGATGAAAAATTGGGCCAAAACAGGGTATCAAAAGGCTTTGTTTTGGGCACTCAAAGACCCTTTTTTGCATGTTTTTACTGTTTTACAAGGTTGAAAATTTCATAAAGGCACCAATTTTTGAAGTCCAAATTCTAGTTATCCAATTAGTATTATCTTTGAACTCTACATGAATATAAAAATTAATTGGGCTAATTTGTCCTTTTATATGCAAAGCAGTATCAAATTTAGTTGCTATGGCAACAATCGGCTGAAAGGTTTCAATACGATGAATTTAAACACAACCTCTATCAAACTATCTACGCATGATATTGGAACAGAAGTTCATGTATACATCCATCAGAGGCGTTTTGATATAAAAATGACCTTGAAAATATTTCAAGGTCACCCACTGAATTTTCAAGGTCATTAAACTTTAAGTGACCAGATTTGACGAAAATTCCTGATTTTTCATAAAATGAAGGTGTCAATATTTTAGAAACCTTGAAATATTGAACTCAACAGTTATTTGCCATAAAATGATAAATGCATCACTTATTTCTTAGTACTATTGATTACGTTTCTTCACATCTTCGAATATCTAAATTCTATATGATTTTTAGCTCTACTGGTCTCTGACCAGTCGAGCTTATGCGATACCCCGTCGTCCGGCGTCCGTCCGTCTGTCCGTCCGTCCGTCCGTAAACAATTCTTGTGCTCGCAACTCCTCTGAAACCATAGGAGATAGAAAGCTAATTCTTTTTGCATCTTACTTGATATGTGGTCTAGTTGTGCACCTGACATTTGGTTTCAGCCCCTGACCCCCAGGGTCTTAGAAAATGGGCGTGGTCATGAAAATCTATGAAATCTTGTGCTCGCAACTCCTCTGACACTATAAATGCTAGAGACATGATTCGTTTTGCAATATGATGAGTCTGTGGTCTAGTTGTGCACCTGATATTTTGTTTGAGCCCCTGGCCCCCAGGACCTTAGAAAATGGGTGTGGTCATTTTCTCCTATATAACTCTATGTAATCTTGTGCTCGCAACTCCTCTGACACTATAAATGATAGAGACTTCACTCTTTTTGCAATATGATGGGTCTTTACTCTAGTTGTGCACCTGATATTTTGTTTTAGCCCCTGACCCTCAGGGTCTCAGAAAATGGGTGTGGTCATTTTCTCTTATATAACTCTATGTAATCTTGTGCTCGCAACTCCTCTGACACTATAAATGCTAGAGACATGATTCGTTTTGCAATATGATGGGTCTGTAGTCTAGTTGTGCACCTGAGATTTTGTTTGAGCCCCTGACCCCCAGGGTCTTAGAGAATGGGGGTGTGGTCATTTTCTCCTATATAACTCTATGTAATCTTGTGCTCGCAACTCCTCTGACACTATAAATGATAGATACTTCATTCTTTTTGCAATATGATGGGTCTATGGTGTAGTTGTGCACCAGATATTTTGTTTGAGCCCATGACCCCAGGGTCTTAGAAAATGGGTGTGGTCATTTTCTCCTATATAACTCTGTGTAATCTTGTGCTCGCAACTCTTCTGACACTATAAATGATAGATACTTCATTCTTATTGCAATATGATGGGTCTTTACTCTAGTTGTGCACCTGATATTTTGTTTGGGCCCCTGACCCCCAGGGTCTTAGAAAATGGGTGTGGTCATTTTCTCCTATATAAATCTATGTAATCTTTTGCTTGCAACTCCTCTGACTCTATAAATGATAGATACTTCATTCTTTTTGCAATATGATGGGTCTGTTTCTAGTTGTGCACCTGATATTTGTTTGAGCCCCTTACCCCAGGGTCTTAGAAAATGGGTGTGGTCATTTTCTGCTATATAAGTCTATGTAATCCTATGCTCGCAACTCCTCTGATACTATAAATGATTTAAACTTCATTCTTTTTGCAATATGATTGGTCTGTGGTCTTGTTGTGCACCAATATTTTGTTTGAGCCCTGATCCCCAGGGTCTTAGGAAATGGGTGTGGTCATTTTCTCCTAGTATATAACTGTTTGTAGATTGTAATGTTGTGCTCGCAACTCCTGACACTATAATTGTTGAGGCTTCATTCTTTTTGCAATATGTTTGGTCTGTGTTCTTGTTGTGCATCTGATATTTTGTTTGTTTGAGCCCCTGATCCCCAGGGTCTTAGAAATAGGTGTGGTCATTTTTCCTATATAATTGTTCTCTTAACTCTTCAAAGCTATTAATGAATGAGAGTTGTTTTAACTCTTAATGCAATAAGATGGAACTGTAGTTTTGTTATGTCATTGATAGTTCATTTGAGCTAGCAGTCCCTGCCATCCTGGGATCTTGGAAAATGGGTGTGGCATTCTTTTTTTTAAATACTTTATCTTGGATATTATGAATTATATGAGTGATATTCTAGTTGCAGTCTATTCGATATGTTGTTTTGTTGTGCTACTTTTAATTTGTTAGAATGCCTGCTCCCTATGGTCTTGAAAAATAGAAATTGATATTTATGTGTATGTATCTTATTCACATGTCAATGAGTAAATAAAAAACAAAACAACCAGGAGAGCTACAGTCTCGTCAGAGACTTCTGGTTACAATAAGTATCTCGAATCATGGGAGAGATAAACAACCAATTGTGGTATATTAAGCAAGGTCACACTTTTTGTGACATCTAAATATCAAGTATATATGTATTTTATCATTTGTTGCTATGGTAACCATGCCCTGAAATGTATCATTTTCACTTTTTATTCAAATTTTCGGTCTTTTTTTTTCAGAATTTTTGTACAGTTTGAGTAAATTAAAGTGGTAATTCCTATGTTTTCCTTTGAATAATATTCCATTTCCGAAAATCATCGAAATTCTGGAGAAATATGTAGAAAAAACGCAAGAATGCCTCCTTAGCAACGCACAAAATCGTTACAGATACAGAGCTGTAACGAGGCCATGATATATGTTTTACATTAAGTATCTCAGATCATGGGAGAGATAAACAACCAATTGTGGAATATTAAGCCAGTTCACGCTTTTTGTGACATTTAGATATAAAATATATTGATATTTTATCATTGGTTGCTATGGTAACAATGCTCTGAAAGGTACCATTCTCACTTTTTATTCAAATTTTCCGTCATTTTTTTTTTAGAGTTTTTGAAAAGCTGAAGTAAATCTAAGTGATAATGACTATGTTTTCCTGTGAATAATATTCCATTTTCCCAAAATCATTGAAATTCTGGAAAAATATATAGAAAAACGCAAAAATGTCTCCATAGCAACGCATGCAATTATTACAGATACACAGCTGTATTAAGGCCATGATATATGTCTTACATTAAGTATCTCAAGTCATGGGAAAGATAAACAACCAATTGTGGTATATAAAGCATGCAAAAAAGATACATTCTTTACTTTTTCGATGCTTATGTACATTTGAATTAAAAAGACAGTTCCGATATTTTCCTATACTTGATATTCATATTTCTGAATTTTTTTTTGAGAAATGTTCAGTAAATGTAATAAATCTCCATAGCAATGCAATCAATTAGAAATGATACACAACTAAAACAATGCCATGCTTTATGTTCTACATTCAGTTGCTCAAATTATGAAAGAGATAAACAGTCAATTCTGATGTAGAAAGCAAGTTCACAGTTTTGGTGACATTTTAATATCAATAAAATCTTGATATTTTGTCATCGGTTGCCACGGCAACCATGCAAAAAAGGTGCAATTTTCACTTATTGAGCAAATTTTCCGTTCTTTTTTTTTTTTCTTTATTGTTTTTGTTTATTTGATCTAAATTAAGGAGACAATTCCTATGTTTTCCTATAATTAATTTTCCTTAAAAGTAATTGAACTTCTGGAGAAATATGTAGAAGAAATGCAACAAGTCTCTATGGCAAAGCACACAATTTTTACTAATACAAAGCCAGAATTTCGTATAAAGCTTTTGAAATTTCGGGATTTTTAATATCTCACCAATGAATACTCTGTTGCATAAAATAAGTACATTTTATGAAAATAATGAGAGTTGAATACCTACAGGCATGCTCTTCTCATTATTCTTCATCAGTATGTCGAATTTCAAAAGTCTAAGTTGAAAAGCTACATGTATACCTTGGAAGCTGGAGTCATCGGTTCATATCAAAATAATGATCTTACTAGATTGGCCTAGCTTCTTTGACTTCATTCTGTTATAGTTTGGAATTTCTGGGTGTGTTTCTATCATAGTTCTAAACCAGGATATGAAGCATAAAAAAGCTTCCTTAAATACGTACGTCTTCAGTTATTGCATTGATGTTTAATAAAGATTTACCTAAGCTTGACTTGACCTTGAAGGTTTAAAATTAATAGGCATGTTCAACTAAGGATTCTTTACACATGTATGTATATTATATTTATTTATTGAAATTGCCAAGTTTGACCTTGACCTCTGACCTTGAAGGGTCAAAATTTATACGCATATTTCACAAATGATCTTTAATTTGTGTATGAAATGTGAAAGCTGTACCTTGAAAACTTTTCGGGTCAGAACTTTCCGGGTCAGAACCAAATTAATGGTATTTTATTGAATTTTGCCAAAGATTGACCTGGACATTAGACCATGAAGTTTAAAAATTTATAGGCATGTTTCTCTCATGATCCTTTATCTGAAAGATGTACACTATTTACTTGAGTTATCGCGTCGGACAGACGGAATACGTGATTCCTATAGGGCTCCCACATTATCAAACAGGGCCTTAAATAGTTGGAAATTGCAGAAAATCAGCAAATCAGATCTTATAAAGCACGGTTGCTATGGAAACCATTTCAAAAATATAGACAGCTTGACTTCCCAAATTGATTTAATTGATTGAGAATCATCATTAAAAATGAAGTTTATACAAAGATACAATTCTGTACATCTTTAACAAATTAATTTTTGAAGTTTTTTGGTGATTTTTATATTGAAAATACAGCTATTTCCCATATCATTTCATGATTTCCCCCCTGAATTTCTTTTGAAGGCTTCATATTTGATCTATCAAGTTTCAAAAATATTTTTTTGCTTCAAATTTTAGAGAAAAAGACCGAAAATAAAAGTTTTTCACCAAAACACTGAAAAAAATATGTCAGTCTAAAAGCTAATAAGAGCTTATGTTGCACTTGTTACTTTGACATGCCGACTCAAAATAAAGCTCATCTTATCTTTAACAACTAGGAATTTGCACAATGGAAAATGGAATATCATTTATTGGAAAACACAGGAATGGTCTCTGTAATTTAATTAAAATATACAAAAACAATAAGAAAAAAAAGAAGAATGAAAATTTGCATAAAAGGGAAAATTGTACCTTTTTTTTGGTGTGGTTGCCATGGCAACCGATGATTGAATATCAACATCATTGATATTAAAATGTCACAAAACTGCTAATTTGCTTAATAAACCAAAGTTGATTTTTAATCTTTTTCATAATTTGAGAATTTGGATGTAAAACATATATCATGTATTTCTTTTGGATTTATATCAACTATGATTTTATGCGTTGCTAAGGAGATTTCTTGCATTTTTTATACATAATTCTCAAGAAATCCAATGATGTTAGTGAATGGACAATAAGGTATAGGAATACATAGGAACTGTCTCTTCAATTCTATTTAAATGTACCACTACAGTCCAAAACAATTGAAAATTGGCAGAAAAAGCTTAAATTGTACCTTTTTTGCATGGTTACCATGGCAACCAATTACATAATACCAACATTATTGAACAAAAGACTATCACAGATACTGTAAATTGCTGAATATACCATAATTGGTTGTTTATCTCTTCAATGATTTGAGATACTTAATGTAATACATATATTACTGCTTTGTTTTGGTTGTGTATCATATATGATTGTGTGTGTTGCTATGGAGATTTCCTTGCATGTTTTCTATATATTTCTAAAACATTCAATAATTCTGGAAAAATGGAATCTCATTTATAGGAAAACATAGGAATTGTCTCTTTAATTTAATTCATTTAAACATCAAACAATGACTGGAAATTAGTATAAAAGGTGAAAATTGTATCTTTATGTGGATAGTTACCATGGCAACCGATGATGAAATATTGACATAATTGATATAAAGTGTAACAGTAACTGCTAACTTGCTTAATATACCGAAAATGGTTGCTTATTTTTTCATGATTTGAGATACTTATGTAAAACATATATCATGACTTTGCTTTAGCTTTGTATCTGATAGAATAGTGTGCGTTGCTATGGAGACTTTCTTGCATTTTTTTCTAACATGTCTCTCGAATTTCAATGAATTTTGGAAAAAATGTAATAGAATTCATAGGAAAACGTAGAAATTGTCTCTTTAATCTAATTCAAATGTACAAAAACACCAAAAAACAACGGAAATTTTGAATAAAAAGTGAAGATTGTACCTTTTTGGGCGTGGTTACCATGGCAACCGATGATGAAATGCCAACATATGTGATATTAAAATGTCAGAAAGATTATGAACTTGCTTCATATACAATAATTGGTTGTTTATCTTGTCTATGAATTGAGATGATTAATATAAAACATATATCATGTAAAATGCAGATGTTGCCATGGTAACCATTTTTAAATTGAATTTATTTTCTTTAAACAAAAATAACATCTCTGGATTTTTTATATTTTTCTCATAATGGATCAATGATTCACTATTCCACTATTTAACTTATGCTGCGTTATTTTTCTATGAATCGCCAAAAATGGTGTATTTTTGTATTTTTGGAAAATGTCAAAATATGGACAGTTTGCAATTAAAAATAATACTTTTCTCCCACATTTCGACCAAAAGTTGATGTCCCATATTAAAGATCAATGTAAGTAGTTTTTCATCATATGTCAAAATATAACCCACCTATAGACTATCATTGTGAAAAACGAACATGAAAGTTGCTAATTTCGAGCTTGCAAAAGCCCATTTTCTGGCCAAAATGGGGTGGTATGGTTACCATGGCAACGGATGGCCATATACAAAAACCAATGTCATTTTCATTGTCAGGGGGTCAAACTTAGCTTACATAGTGAAAATCATCAAAATCTGAGATATGCGATTTCCGAGTTTTCTGAGAATTCTTTGATGCTTACAGAGAATGACTCTTAATATTACTGGAGTTTTGATGCGGAAATAATGTTCAATGCTGTTTTTTCCATACACAAGATTTGATCTTGTTTGAACGAGTTAATAAGTTGCTTTGAACGAGTAAATAAGTCGTTTGAACGAGTTTATAAGTCGTTTGAACGTGTTAATAAATCGTTTGAAGGACTATTTATCTCGTTTGAACGACCTATTTTACTTGTTTGAACAACTTTTTATCTTGTTTGAACGACTTATAAACTCATTTGAACGACTGTATATTTTGTTTGAACGACTTTTTTTTCTTTCCCAAGAAATGACAATAAAAAGCTTTCGTATATTTGACCACTTGAACATATTTGTTAGCTCATCTGAGCCAAAGTCTCAAGCGAGCTGTTGTCACAGCGCTTCTTTGGCATCTGTCCGTCACCTGTCGTCCGTCCATCCGTCCGGTAACACATTTCCTCTGCAACCACTGCACAGAATATAACGAAACCTTGCAGGAAGCAAGTACTCAAGGTCCCCTACCAAGTGTGTGAATTTCTTCCCGATCGGTCAACAAATATGACCACCAAAGGCTCTGATTGGCTGACGCATTTTTGTCTTCTCCGCTGGACAGAATTTCACGAAACAAGTACTCAAGTTCCTCTACCAAGTTTGTGTTTGTGTTTTTCGAACTGATCAGTCAACAAATATGGCCGGCAAGGTCTCTGATTTGCTGACACAATCTCGACATCTTTGCAACCGCTGTACAGAATATCAAGAAACCTTACAGGACGCAAGCACCCAAGATCCACTACCATGTAAAGTTTGTGTTTTTCGTATCGATCGGTCAACAAAATGGCCACCGAGGGCTCTGATTGGCTGACACATTTTCGACTTCTCTGCTGCAACCGCTGCATAGAATTTTATCTACCAAGTTTGTGTACTTCGTGTCGATCAGTCAACAACTATGGCCATTGAGTGCTCTGATTTGCTGACACATCTTTGAATTTTTCTCTGAAGCAGCTGCACAGAATTTTACTAAACCTTACAAGAAGAAAGTATTTAGATTTTGGACAATGTTTCTTGTTACATGTATTTATAAAATACTATAAATAGTATTTATTTTGAAAGTAATTAATATTTCTATCTCTGGCACATTTCTAAGTGTATCAGAAGCCGAGTACCACATCACTGTCAGATTTCCACTGTTCCCAGGTGAGCGATGTGGCCCATTGGCCTCTTGTTTCATATTTCCTTTGTTATCAGGTGAGCAATGTGGCCCATGGGCCTCTTGTTTTCAAGGATAACTTGACTATAATTTATATTTTCAGGTAGTCACTCTGAAGGACGGAAGATTGCGGATGAACAGTATGAGAAGTTTCTCTCTAAGAAAACTCCAGTTGCTGAGGCAGAGTGTTTTCAGGAATTTCGGGATTCAAAGATTCAGTCGATACCTGTATTACAGACTTGGTTTTGTAGCCTGCTTCAACCACCATTATCGTCTATCTCCGAGTCCTTGGCATGGTGTCCGATGTGATACTCTGATGCTGTCAAGGCCACCGTGGGATTCTTGTAGATATTGTCATAGTCTGAGCAGCACTGATACAAGTAACAATCAGACTGATGAAGAAGACCGCAGAAATTCTGGCCATGAAAACGAAGAAACCGATTTAGTGAAGATGAGTTCAGATATACTGGGTAAAGCTCGGGAGATAGACGTTACTTTGTTCAGCGTCAGTGTGGCAGACGTCAAGAGAAATCTGGAATCTCTTATCAACCTAGGAGGCAATGCTAGAGATTGGCAGAGTCTGATGAAGAAATGTCCATCGTTAGTAAGGTGTACAGGATCTGGACGAAGTTCTCAATTTGCTGTCCGAGTTTGGGTTCAGTTGGAAGATGATTCAAAATATTCTCCAAGGGTATTCTTCCATTGTGAGAAAAGATCGGACAAAACTTAAAGATACCATAGAATATCTGCAGAATGCATTTAGAAATGAGCAGAAGTTGAATGGTACTATCATTGCTAATCCAGGCATACTGTCTGCGGACAGTGATTACATTGCTGCTAGACTAGAAATGCTGGGAGAATGGTTCAAACACTCGGATGTTCTAAACTTGTTGTATAAGTGCCCAAGTGTTTTGTTCGACGACGTTACAGAGTTGCAAGAAAAGTATGAATATGTGCATCACGTGATGGGAATTTCCCAAAGACAGATTCTTTATAGTAACTTATTCGAACACTCTCTGCTTCACATTCAGGCCAGACATATGTTTTTGGTCAGGGCTGGATTTTTCAAAAAGATTAAGAAAGACAAAGGTCAAATTGATAGCAATGCCAGACTACAAGACATTATCGACTCCAGTGACAGAAAATTTGCTTCTAAATTTGGAGGGATGAGCGAACAAGATTACATTTGTTTTGTTGAATACTTCCAGAGAGAAAAAGAAATATCAAATTTAGATGACGAGTGATTAAATGTTCTTTTAATTTTCCCTCTTAAGTTTGTATTTTTTAGCCAATTTGTCAACAAATATGACCGCCCAGGACACAGATTTGCTGACACATTCACAACGACAGCAGATAATTTCACGAAACATTTATACAGGAAGCAACTACTCGAGGCTCTCTACCAAGTTGGCCACTATCAGCTTCATTTTCCACATCTCTCCACTATAACTACACAGAATTTCACCAAGTTCTGTATGTCCTAGACTCAATTATAAACCTTTGTCTCTAAATGCAATCCCATCAACATACCAAGTTCAATATACAGTGTACTCGGATGAGTTAATCTTCTGTTTTTGTATGTCTGTGTCATTTCATTCAGAGTTATTCTGTCATCCTTCGGTCAAACTTTCAGTTTTCAAGATAACTCAAGAGCTGTTTCACCTATCCAAACCAGATTTTTGATTAATGACTTACTAGGAACTTACATGGTTACTTATGAAGAGGGGAAGGTCAAGGTTACTTTTAAGAAAAATACACTGAAAATATTGGTATTCATGCCAGTCTACAACACTTCCACCTATCCAAAGTTGATATTGATCTTGAGGTCAAAAGGTCAAAGATTAAGTTGATTGCTGGGAAAATATCTTTAAATATTGGTTTTAAGATGATACTAGTAACTCATGGACCTGATCACCTACCCACACCAAGATCGGATATTGGGTTATTAATCAATAGGGGATGCAACCTATCAATGATGAGTTCAATTTTGAAAGATCGATGTCACTTTTAATAAAGCAAGTCTCTAAATGATAACTCATCAACCACTTCATCAATGGCTCCCCGTATGTATCACTTGACTTGGTTCCTCTAACCGTGTTTTCTATACCCCCCGCAACAAAGTTGTTGGGGGTATACCTGTCCGTCCGTCGTCCGTCCGTTCGTTGAATGTCCGTCCGACCGTCTGTAGACGAAAGCTTGTCATCGCAACTCCTCCCAAACCAATTGATGGATTTCAGTGAAACTTTACATAATGTAAAGTCATGATATGTAGATGTGCATAGGAGAAAAAAGGATTACAGTTGGAAACGTTAGACCTGAGTTATGACCCTAGAACTTAGATTTTTCATGCATTTTCAGTGTCATACCTTGTCATCGCAACTCCTCCCAAACCATATTAGATAAACTTCAATGAAACTTTACATGTAAAATGGAAGATCGTGATATGTAGTATGCATGAAGAAAGGCGATTGCAGCCAAAAAGGTAATACCGAAGTTATTGCCCTTTGACTTGGATATTTTTATATGCACATAAAATGTTGAATCTTGTCATCACTCATCATAAAACATTTAACATACTAAGTATTTTATTCGATATAGTGACCTTAACCCTGAACGATGACCTTATATGAGAGAATATTTAATGTCAGGTCAGATCATAAAGTGGATCTGCTCAGAAAAAAAATATTCATCGGGGGGGGGGGGGAGTATAATTCGTCCCTTTAGGGCACGTTTTCATTTTGTTGTTGTTGTTTTTTGTTTGTTTGAGATTTTTTATCTTTATCTTTGCAATATGTGTTGATGTATCTGAACAGCAACCGACTGTGCATGGTTACTTCTAATAGAATATTTTTTTAGTTTGGGGAAATAAAACGCTCCATGAATATACCAAGTATAATATGAGTTATCTTTCTTTGTCCGCAAATATCGAAGTCTATGGTATTGTATGTTTCATTCATTTATTATGACAAAATTCAAGTTTCATCATAAAATTGCCTTTATTTCTTTTTAAGTTTGAAGAGTAGATTTTGAAAAAGTCAAAAACAATGAGGTTTCCAAATTAGAATTTGTTTATTGCTGAAATCTGAATAATGATCCCTTTGGCAACAAATTCGATAATGGCCATGGCATAAGATATTTCAGCTCTATATTATGATTTTTCTTCTCTTTGATTGAATGGCCTATTTCCAAATTTAAAAAAAAAATTCGTTGTTGTTTGAAAGTTTGCATCGCTAGGATCATAAGAATCATCCAACTGTGGTGAAGTAAAGATATGTGTCATTATGGAACAGTATGGTTGTTGAGGTACTCGCTATGTCTTACACGATTGTAATTGCTGTCAGCATCACAAAACAAGACATCTTTACTCGATATGTACGTCATATATGTACATCGAGACAAATACTTATATCATGATTACATTTTTGATTCACCTAGGGGCTTAACCAAAAATGTAATCATGATAACTAGTTATTTGGTTAAGCCCCTAGGTGAATCAAAAATGTAATCATGATACTTAGTTTGACAAGTTTTCATGGAACTGTTGCGACGGGTGTTGCATGCAAACAGGAGACTCTAACTCTCCCCGGGCACATTTTCTCACTACGGAATATTGTTTATTCCGGGATTCGCGACTGTTCCAATGGGAATTCTAATGATTTTATCTTGCCTTCTCGACTTTATGACTGATTGGTACTTCTTTGTTGTTTGCTTAGCATATGCATTTTTATTGCGGTTGCGGTATGAACAATTTGTCGTAATTTGCGGTCCCTTGAGTGCACCAATAATGACAGTAGGTAACCGAACGCAACAAAATACTTGTAATTGTGTTTTAGTATACTAGTATTCTCTTCCATAAATTCTTTGAAATCGATCCTCGCTAGGATATTTGGAGCCAAATGACGCGCGGTTGGAGTAGCAATTTGGAGGGAAAATAGGAATTAAGTCGGTACGTAGTTACGAGAAAGTGCTTGAATGTTTATTTCATAACACCTCTTTGTATCTCTGAAGACACTGATTGGGACGGTACACATCTAAGCAATGGATAAAACATATCATTTTGCTATTAAGCCAAGCTTTTTGCTGCCAAACATACATTATTGATTTCTTTTTCACATTGGTGGTAGGGCTCTATTTGCATTTGATCTTTGCATTTTTATTCTCGTCTTCCTTCTCTGCGCACAAATTATGAATATGGAATTTTCAGATGAATTTAGCAGGATGATGTGTTTGCCTTTGCCCTCCCTCAAGGTTATTATCCTGTAAAAACGAATCGGCGTTTTGAAGAGAAATCTTCGGGCACAGCTCAGGATTTGATGAATTTATTTCGTTACTTTTCCCTGACCAATTTCTATCTGGCTTACACTCAACTTTTAGCGTGACTTTGAAAGATTTGATGTATTTTCTACCATTCTTTATGAGTCGAATTTATTTGTCTTCTTAGCCAGAGAATGGCTTAAATTCCTTGATCGAAGGAACAATCTTTGGTCTTCTCTTATTTAGTCGTATGTTATGCAGTATTATGGAATTTTATCACTGCTTTCCAGGGGAAATTAGTCGATTTTATGAGAAACAACATCTTTCATTTCAACTATGTTGGCCGTGTGGCCCACGACACATAATCTAACTGAAGATAATCTTATGTGATAGATATATATGACTTAATTGTAACTATTCGCAAAGTTTTTTAAACACGAAGAAAATTATCTATATTTTGATAAAATGCTAATTCTGTTTTTATAAGACATCGTATCAAGTCTAAAGATCCAAAATATCTTGAGGTCTGATACCATAAACCTCTTTTACGAAGACGAAATATTCCATAGATTCGCTAGTTGATTCGACAGATCTTCTACCTTGTCCACTCAAAATGCCTGAAAATTAACTTACGATTATGCTCATTGGAACCCTGAAGTCTTTTAAATGACCTGCTGAATGTAAGCAAACATGAAAAATTTGTAGTAGAACAATATCGGAAGACTCAATAGACCAAGACCCGATAGTCCGATATCGTAAAACATTCTTGGGCATTTCCGGTTTTCCAAGCGTGCGACAGAAAGGTCCGAAAATGTGCGATTGCTAAAATGTATATACTGCGATTGTAACAAATTAGACAATTCAAAGATATTGAATTCTAAACAAGTGAATTGTCCATGAAAGTCCCAACCCCCTTTTTTGTTTTCAGGAGAGTCTGAAAAATCAAACAGACAGGAGAGTTAAGGAATTATCATTCATGGACTGATATTTCTAACGATTATTACATCCGCACCGTGTCAAATGAAAAAATACTGTTGGTTTTTTAAAAATGTACATTCATGAGGGGCGGATCCGCGAATCATTGTCCACGCGAAATGGTTTACTCTTCTGAAACCGCGAAAGAAAGTACCAGCGAATGATTCTACTTATACAGTATACACACTTCACGACACATATTTTTGGCCACTTCGTCTTTATCTTGAATTGAGAAGAAACTTTTGTTTTGTCTTGTTTTGTCATATAAATATATTCATTAGATTTTCGGTCTCTTGGCCTTTATCACGTGGAAACATTTTTGATAAGGCCAATAGGCCGAAAATTTGTGTATAAACTTAGTGTCTTATGTTAATATGTATTTATAAAGCATATTCAATTTTGAAGTTTGCTCGTTTGAATACTATCGTTTCTTTGCACTTGATATACAGCAGGCCACGTGGCCGAATTCATATGAATATTCAAATTATTCATCTTTCTTCGAAGGATCTAAGTAATGTCTGTACTACTAAGAAAAATCCCTTACACGTTTTATATATTTATCTAATCATTTATTGATTTCTCATACACAATACGAAATATTTTCGCTACTTAAGAAATTGCATGAAACATGTACTTCTCCTTCGAAAATTGATGGCCGTAACTAATCGGACACCCATGTTTAATACAGATATCTTTTTGATTGAATAGTACATCCCTCATATTGATCAGCTTGTCAGATGTGTATGATGGTCGGCCGTTACATTTAGACAGGCTGTGATTACGATGATAGATTGAACGCTTCCAATAGAGGGCGACACTTGATTCCTGTTACTCTTGTTCGGTAGATTTACGATATATTCCCTTCAAATTCATTTAATTCATCAATTCGGCTTCCCTGGGATAATGCCTGGCATTTACTCCGCTGTAAAGTTATGGAAATTTTGGCTCCTCTAATCAAGGGATCAATACATACAGAATGTCCTTTGACAATAGTTAACCAGGAAACGCTTGTGTATGGGATTGTGAATTCAGGGAACGCGGACGACCAGGGACAGCCTTGGATTAATAATATTTTCTCCTTCTATCCCAAGTGTGGCTTTTATTCCAGCGTTTGGTCCATTCTCATATACTAAAATAGACTTGTTGACTGAGAGCTTCGTATACATGAAGGTCATGCATAGAAAAGAACTTGTATAATTTTTCCCCTATTCATACGATTTTGCAAAATTAAGCATAAAAACTTCGAAAGAAAATTATGAATTAAAGTCTAGAATCCATTTATGGCGTTCTTCCAAATTTGGGTTGTAATTTCAACCGACGGTTCCTATAGTAAATTATTAATAAAGGTTCCATTTTGTCCGACCATTAGTGGTATTACATATATTTCACGTACCTCTCGGGCCATGGCCATATGTCAGATATTTAGAAAAGAATACCCGACTGTATTATATATGAATGGGGAATCATTATAAGGCGTGAAAACATACAAACACTGAACCTCTAGGGAAGTGATTGACACCGCTTGATAGGTATACAAGTAATGGTTTCCGAACATACCACATTGCCACTTGAGAAATGATTGTATACAAGAAGTCTTTAAGAGGGCCATCTAGGCGATTAAGCGTATTGTTCTTATTCGATTTTCGGTAATAGCTAAACCATCAAGAGATGGAATTAGCCAGAAAGTCAATAAAGCTTAATGGCAAGTCATCCAGGACCTTAGTAATAGCCTTTTATGGGATTTTACTATCAGTTTCCATAACAAATTTCTCTTTTTTTCTGTGATTATTATCTTTTTTTAACGTAGATTCCATTCTAGAGAAAAGAATATAAAAGCCATACATGCACGATCCGACGCTTAAAAGCGCGAAAATCAAAAACAGAAGAACATGCAAAAACCAGATGAATGGAGACCATGTGACCCGATACATAGAGCGAACATCTGCAGGCAGGGAGTTCGGCATAATTTTGTCAACTGCCAGTTATTCCATTTTGGAATATGTCATACCACTTGTAAATGTTCGAGCTTGCTCGACATAAATGTACCAGAGGCAGGCTATTCTGAAATGTTGTTACTCAGGAAGGGAAAGTCTGTGATGCTGAAATTGACATAGTCTTGTTAGTATTGTGATAAAATGTGCCCAGTTTAAGGGTATTTATATAAATATAAGACTATTGTAGCCTGTACCCCATGGTTATATTTCCGTCTACAGGTGTAGGAACTGCCAGATAATCCGTGAGTGCTTGGTTTCCCAGTGAAAACCAAAGCAAATATGTATTTGCAAAGGCTTATATTCTTCACGAGGGTTAAAAAAAACTTTTAAAATAATTCAGCTTAAATGATATTAATGAAAGATGCTCTATTGAGTTTGGGCACAAAATTGTTCTCACTAGAATTGCAACATATTTTTGGTAAAACTGTTCTCCCAAGCAAAGAAAATGCCATTGATACGGAATTTTACACTTTTTAAAGTGAAATGCTTTCAAAATCAGAGCCATACCTGCGCTGATAGTTGTTGTGTTCCTTTACTAGTATATTCAAATGATTTATAGTAAAAGAAATATATACATGTAGATGTATTGTGCACTAGTCATATTATAATAATGCATTTCTTAAAGTTTCCTCTTATTTCTCTCTACCTCTACAAACGACAATTATTAGTTTTATTTCAGCTCACCAAGTATTTTGCAGTCCTAAATGGACCCGACACCTTCAAATATTCAAAGAAGGATGTCCAGCATACATGCATGTTTTTAAAGCAACACCATGAATCCATAGTGTTAGACTATTGAGGACCACCAGGAGGCACCTCATAATAGTCTTATAACTTTCACTATACTAGGTTGTAGTTTGACTTTGGCAATATCATCTACCTGCTATGAAAATTGCTACATTTTGTCAAAAAACGTTTGTCTTTGATACCGGTATATCAAAAGATACATGTATTTAAGACATTTAGATGAAGGATAGGAATTTTTGGTTTCAAAGGATATTGCCTAACAAGTCAATATTGTCTTAGTTCATTACGAATTCATGACATTGGAATAATTAAGAGAGGATCAGATATTGTAAAATGAAATTAAAGCTTTAATTAAGACCCTCCTGGCCTCCCCTGAGATGAAGTGAATAATAAAGCGGTTGCTATAGTAAGTCTCTTGTGCATTAGCTGACTTCAGAGCACAACATTATCCCACAGAAACACGCAATTCTTCTAGGCTATATTTGGTTATAAATCATCTCAGTCTGAGTTAATGTCCGTGATTTGATTTAATGACATAGTTATTATTAAAAATGAGGGTCTAGCCGACGCAACGATTGGTCTACATACGTTTGAAATCGACTTATTTTTTTTTTCAAAAGTTCATATTGAATGAATTATTTCACAAGTTTTTCCCCCATCAAGACAATGTTCAAAGGTATTTGAAAAAAGAACAACCGGAAGTGGAATTGATATCTGTCATTACGTTGTACATTATCTTATGTATGAGGCCAAAGTGATGAAATATTTTGTTAAACGTCCCCTTAAGGTTTAAATAATGAATGATTTAAGAAAAACACACACAAACATTCGTTTTGCAATTAAGAAAAATCCAAAAAATTTTATTCTTGGTAGAGTTTCCTGAAAGCCATAAAAGTTTAAATTATCATCAATTTATTAGGTAGGAAACTTAGAGGATTATTCTCTTCGCTTGAAAAGATTTCTCCCATGCCTTATATAGGACCATATTGTTTCTGTGTGATCCCGCCGGACGGGAGGGCATACCTTCTGAAAACGGCCGGGACATAAAACAAAAGGCAAAACCATGTCATATTGAACTTCATTTCCCTTTTTGTGTTTATTTCTTAAAAAGCAGCTGTAAATTTGATTTCTAGAATAGCAAATGACCACACCTATAGATAAAGAATTTGGATCCACAAAAATCATAGGTTATTCATAGAAATGAGTATTCATTTTCTCTTTCGGCATGTCCCCGAATTGCATTTTTGCACATGAAATACTCAATAAATCTGAAACTCTTGTAAACACTAATTTTTGCTGTGTATAAGAAAATCCTTCTATGTATGCTTTATTAAATGCTACAGAAAATATCGGTAAAAAACGTGTTATGAAACGAAAGTTAATGCATCTTCCATGTCAACAGTTGACCGTATTCACTATCGTAACCGTTACCATAGTAACGACTCCGAGAGACGGCGCTTCCGTGACGCCTTACTGCGGGAATGTCGATGGCAGCAGCCGATGAAAAAGACAAACTTTGAGCAAAATTTCAATTAAGGAAATTACTTGGTATAGGAGATAATTCACCGTGATTGTAAATCGATATGAATTATTGATTAGTTAGGCAATTATTCTATCCAAGTTTGTATCCAGCCATGTTCATTGTAACCTGCAGCACGCTACGTATGGAGGTTAATTTTTATTGTTTGTTGGCACAAGGTACTGACGCAACCGATAACAAAATTTGTAAAATACATTTTCTATCGTTCTTTCTTGTTGAATAAGAGTTCGACTTATATTTCTTATTTCTCCACAGATCACACTTTTTACTCGTAATCATCTTTTACGTCTGTTTCTAAAGAAGCATTTGGTTGCTGACAATGCAAAGGGTTCTACAGCCAAATAAATATTTTCAAAAGACTTGGATGTTTGTCCTTATTGTCAATTACTGATGTCAAAATATCACGTTACTATATACTAGGAGAAATTAGGTCGCAAAACGGTTAATTAGTGTATAATAGGAGAAATTAGGACGAGAAATTACCGGGAAATGTTGTCCTAGATGTAGCATTGGACTCTTGCAACAGTAATCGTTTTAATGAGATGAGCATCCATTTACATGTATGCGACTTTGGTTTTGATAGTTTGAAAGGTCTGGAAACTGGATGATTATTAATGTGATGGATTGACAGACAAAGCAAACTATAGTGTCCGTGCCATGATAAGCATGGCTAGGACATATAAAAGGCAATTTTTAAATTTCTTAAAATGGCTGAAGATGGTTTCATTTGCAAAGACTAAATTGTATGGACAATCCATTACATTTGTACTAGCATTTCGCACAATGACCAATACTGACCGAGGACGAGAATCTGCTCAAACTTCTTTAAAGAGGACATGCTCTTGACAATCTAATTAAAATCAGATCTTCTTCTCTCTTGGAGAAACGTTTCTCCAAGAGAGAAGAAGATCTGATTTTAATTAGATTGTTTCTCCATGAGAGAAGAAGATCTGATTTTAATTAGATTGTGCTCTTGACATCATATCCTTCCAAAGAGTTAGTTGGACTCATCGGTCCATACCATGTACGTAAACGATAGGATCTGTTTATGTTATCAGGACAAACACATGTTGTTATTGAAGCTGGATTGGTCTGTTGATTGTTCCCGTTGTCCATTGGTGTCGTTATACTTGTTATTTTGCTTTGTCTTGCGGTTGTAGATATATATATAACGAGACCTTGTCGGAGATAATATCGCTTGGTTTCCATGATAATGTAGAAGGATGCAAGTTACAAAAAAACCTATAATAGGCCTAAACATTCATTACTGTTCTGGAAATAGAATGAAAAAAAAATTAGAAAAATATCGCCTTTAGCTATAGAAACGATTAAATGAAACCTTTACAGTCCTCTACAGTTTGAATAAAAAGTAGTCGGATCAAAGATCGTTTGGAGTAATTTTCTCTGGAAAAAAAAAACACAATCCCACGCTATTCTTATTTTGAATTACAGTATCTTACGCCTTGAAATCTTTATAATGCTCCTGTAATGCTTATCTACTAGTATTAATGTTTTCTATTTATGACATTGGTCTCTAAAGACATTATAATCACTTCTTTAAAAACTAAGGAATATTTGAACTAAATATAGAGCAAACTGTGCATAGCTAGACTTTGTGTAAGTTCTTTTTTTATGCCAGATTTTATATACAAATGTAATTCTATGGATTTGAGCTCTTTTCTTATTTTTACACATAATGGATGGTACCACAAACAACTGTTACTAGGCATTTCACTGGGGAATGACAGGGCAATTTCCTTTGCTATTTCAAAATCGATGATTTTCCTTTTCTATGGAGATTCATTTCTTTGAACATTTCTGAAATCTTAATTTACCACCTAATTAGGAGGAAATTGTACAACGACAAAAGACTTTGATGTACTGGGGCTTTTTTCGGAATTACTTTGTTACGACGGTATTTAAAACCAACCTATTTTATTGATATTTCCATCTTCTGGAAGCCCCTTCCTGTTCGAGACAAAATTTTACGTAAATTTATAATGTAATACCAAAATAAAAATTTCACCAATGTGAGCCAAGTCTGGTGATCACCAATATCAAAGCTGCAAGATCAATTTTCAAATACCCCAAAAAGGGTCGTTCTTTTTGTTTAATAAAACATAAAAAGGAAAATAATGATTGATTATGGTATGATCAACAATGGATACGTTCATAAAGTATCTCTTTTGTCATATCCAAATTTTATAAAAAATATTGTATGGGTCAAAATGGGCGTCAAGCAATTGTATGCCAGTCAAAATTTTATTGATTTGGTTCATTTTACTCTGATTGTATTAGATATTCCAAATCATCATTCTTTGATTGCTTTCTCTTGTCAACAAGGCAAGTTCACAATGTAAGATAGTCATGAAACAATTTGGTAAAGCAATGTTCGTTTGTGTAATGATTTCTTTCTTTAGTGACTCACTCAAGAATTTTCTTACATAACTTGTACCTGTTGGATATTCATATAATCATTTTTTTCTCTACAGATTAGAACTTTTTTCAGTGAGTCATCGAGTCATGTTATGTGAAAATCAATTCTGAGGTCCCAAAAGGCCGTATAGGTCGGGGCACCTTAGCGCGACATTGTTAGCGCATCAATGAGTTATCTTTTGACTCATGCTTGTTGCAAATCAAGTATCAATTGATGCTGTTTGGGCTCAATACATCTCCTGTGATGGAATCTTAGGTGACTCACTCTACCTTTTTTTTCCAAGAGAAGCTGAGTCATTTATCTTAGCTCTCTCAGTCTCTGAAATATATCATGTTTCCGATCAGTGATTGTCATTGACAATAGAGAGTGACGGTGCATTCTCTTTAATGCTCTGAATTTCTGGGAAAGGATGCTTTCACATGGAGAGACGGGTAGGGCAACTAGATATTGTCCATGATGCTGTTCTCGGTCATTGCTGTCTGTAGCTAGTTACGCCACTACTACTTCACTACTTACACAGACTCCTGCCGTAACGTTCCGTCGTTCGTATTTTATAAATGACACCAAATCCCTTGGCTTGCGATGAGATATACAAATGTAGGATGGTAGGCTAAGCCTCTTCAGATTCCTCATTCCTATGTATAACTTTTTTTGTTGATATTCAATCATAGTGTACTTTCAAAATTTGCAGAAGAAATTACAAAGAATTCTAAGACATTTTTATAACTTGCATCATATAACTGACAAGCAGACATTCGTTCCGGAATTCAGGAATTAATATAATATGCATGTTTTTTTAAAGAAATATTTCAGTCTTATTTTGTACGCTTAATTTACACATGAATTCATACTGTCATTTTAATAAACACGGGATAAAACTACATTTTCATGAATTGAGATTTTATAGAAAAGAAAGTCAATGAAACATCACTTATATTTCAACAGCTAAAACTACAAGTATATTTCATTCTTGATTTTCTTTTAATTATCTCCACCATCATGAAAACGCAATTCATTATAGATGGCGCCGCTTACATGTTGAAGTCTTTGTACTTAACAACCCCACAGAAGATGTAAGTTGTCAAAAGGGCAAAAAGTAAGTTGTCTGATACAGGGTTAATTGACATGAATGTGACAAGAGGTAGGTGACACGTGTCGAGTAAATCTGAAATTGATGATGATGTAAATTTTACGTATCCTTTGTTCCGATTACCAAAGCTTGTCAAGTTAATCCAACTTTTTATACCGGTGTCAGGTTAGTTTCCGTACAATTTTGCCCTTTTTGTTTGTTTGTTTTTTTTTTGGGGGGGGGGGTTATTTTGGTATAAATCTATGAACGAGAAAAAAACAAATTCCTCTAGAATAATCAATTCACTGCTAGATCATGTTCTTACCACAAATCTTCATGTTGAATCGAGAAATCCATTAATTAATACCATGTTTCGGATATTTTTCGCAAGCTATTCAAGCAACATTTCATTTTTTAGTTTTAACCCAGTTATTATAAGTTTATTAATTTACTTAGTATAAATATTTATGTGAAAGAACGGTAAGTTTTTTCGGAATCCTTTATACAAATATCCGTATGAAAAAGCACAGCCAGAAAATTCCTAGATTATATCTATTTCAGGGGCGGATCTAGAAAAAATGTCCAAGGTCCAAGCCCTTTCTCACACTCAAGGACACTAGCAATGCAAGACTAAATCATTAAGAAGAAGATTTCCAAGTTGGGACGAAAGGCATATAGTTCAAAGCCCATCTGGTGATCTTAGATCCGTTAGCAAGATGGACGACAGACAGAATAGATAGACGTCTGTATACGTCCTCTTGATTAAATCCCTCAAAATCAATAAGACAAAATCAGCACCAAATGAAAATTGAGAAAAGAAAGTTTTTATGATTGATCATGACCAGGGATCTTTAGCCATGCTGTCATAAAACGCTGATATTAGTGTACTTCTCGGGGAGCAATTCTAAGATTTGGATCTGTGTGTTATGAACATTCTATTCTGAGAAATTTGTCTCAGAACATCATGTAAGTTTGTCGGGTAATTGTCTCTCTTTCTGATATTTTTGTCGCTTTTACATTGTTTTAGAATAAAACGACAATGATAGCATGCTACCTTCGTTCGTCTGGTAGTCACATTTTCAAAATACTAGTAATCGTATGCAAAAAACATGCAAGACAATTGCAAACAAATATAGCTATTGATGACCTTGCAAGGAATGCATCCACACATATAAGCTGATAACCACAAGGAATAATAGACTACCCACTGTTTGACCGTAATGACACACATCCGCAATATTGTAGCAAACAACAGACATCAGTGAAAACACTTCAACAAACAACAGGGGACGAGACACACAACACCTTCACAGAACGGTCCAACTAAAAATAAAATTAACACACCCCAAAACACAAATGACAACACATAAACTGAAGGAAGACTATGCAACGTGCACCCGGCGCTTACTTTGGTTAACCTTCCACTATATAATACCGAATGGTGTGATCTTCCAGAAGTTTCTACATGTTACATCTCTGCAATGACAATTTTATCGTTTTTAAAAGGAGGAGGAGGCTTCTATGCCCAGCACTACTATCAAACAAGATGTCTGCCACAGGATTTGATAAGCTGATAAATTAAAGCAACTTGTTTTATATTGAATGTCATCTTAGGTGAGAAGTCAAAGCCACTTGGGCCTCTTGTTTCAGAATCTCACGTAATGATGACGTAGCTTAAGGTTTATACTTCAGAGTTACTTCTCTTTGCTTCTTACTCGGGTTTTTTTTTGTTTTTGTTTTGTTTTTTGTTTGAAAAGGGGTCAAATTTTAAATCCTTCTAGTATATTGGTAAAATGAAGAATTTTCACTCCAAAATGAAAATATCAATAGTTTAAGCATATAGAGCAAAAAAGTGTTATCTTTGTTCAGTACTATACCTTGTAGATGCGTTTGTTGAGCGGTACGTTTGTGTATCTAGATCTAGCGATGCCTACGTTTCTATAATTTGTTGCACATCTCATTATCCACATAATTTGACTTGTTATGAGACATTAAGCCTTTACTATGTGTATCATGCATGTAGTTATTTTGTCTAAGTAATGCCACGTGTTGGTGATCTGTTTCTGATTTTACTAATGGTTCTCCAAATTTTTCTCTCTCCGTTATAGGTGATACGCAGCTAATCACTATCTTCAGTGATAAACCTACAGCTGTCTATAAACATATAGATCTCCCCGCCGGATGCTGGGCAGATAAGGGTGGCACGGATCCTGGGGGGCTGATGTATCTTACCATCTTATGTGGCTATCGAACACTTCCTTTTTATCGCGTTCGTTTTGCCACTGTAAGTCACTTGATACAGAAAATTTTATATGAGAAGTTCAAGAGGTGATACTGTCTTGTTGCAAGAGATTTTATGAATACCAAATGAGGTGCTGCATACATTGACAAGGTATAAATGTTGAGGATCAAGTAATATTCTGGGTACGTCCATCCTAGCCCCCTTTATTTTTCAATAGGGCCGGGGCCGTAGTTTTGTATGTTATTCGCAAGAAATCTGGTCAATTACCTCTTCTCCGGTTGTATTAGGCTAGGTAGCGATGTTCAGCTTTCCAATACTAGTATGGTTTCATTTACAATATCCCTTGTTTTACATAAATCCTCTATCAAAACCATGAAAATATTAAGTAACTCCATTACATTAATGCAAGTGCGGATTATTGTATTACAGGGATATTAATGGACGTGTTATCACATCACAACGAATTTGATTCAAATTTGCTCCTCCATACTTACAAGTTCAATATGTAAAGTGCTAAAAACATCCAAACTCCATCGGAATTTAGATTCTAAGCGTAAAAGCTTAGAAGATCGTTTTATGTTAAATCATTGAAGATATTGTCTCGATCTCTTGATATCAAAAGCAAAACAGCTGCTGATCGTTTCAGATCAGAATATGGCTTCTGGCCGATCGCAAACCTGTATCGTATCTCAGATGTGAGACTTGATACTGTATAAACTCTATGTTGTTGTGCATAAATTGTTTACATAGGTGTCAAAAGAGCAAGTACACAAATCGTTACCAACTAGCATAAAATTGAGATAAAGAACTACCGAAGAATGATGGAAAAGGGTCTGCTCCAATGTCTCAAATAATTGATGGTTTTCTGTGGAAAATAGATGTGTATGAGACAAGAGAAAGAGCTCTCTATCGATATTAATCAAATTACTACCATCTACTTTATTCTGGCGTTGTCGTTAAAAGCCATCCAGTCTCCAGCTTAGTCGCGAAGCGAAAAAAAAAAAAAAAAAAAAAAAAAAAACATCGGAGCAGAGCGTATAGAAAATATTTTTTATCAATATCAATGTCATAAAAAATAAATCAAAAAATAGGTTTTTCAAATGACGATTTTGCATTTTCGATGACCCCCCCCCCCCCCCAAATAAAAATTAAACAACTGTTTAAAAAATAGGGAACCACCCCCCCCCCCCCCCCCCCCCCGCAAAAAAAAAAATAATGCACCGCGAAATCTTTTCATGATTTTGGGATGTTTATCCTCAGCCTGTTCTTTAAACGTTACAGACACAGAAACGCCATTTTTGGACCTAAATATCATTTTTTTTAATGGAGAAATTCGTACGAGTGTGTATACATGACAAAAAGGAAGATGATTTTGGATTCAACATATAGCTTGACGATGATGTTCATAGAGAACCATGATACGGTATAATTTACATTTCACACCTCATCCAGACGATCCAGTACGCTAGAATATGTACTAATGTTTGGGTACCTGTAAAGTGCGAAACGAAACAAAAACGAAACGAAACGAAACAAATCGAAACGAAACGAAACAAATCGAAACGAAACGAAACAAATCGAAACGAAACGAAACAGATCGAAACGAAACGAAACAGATCGAAACGAAACAGATCGAAACGAAACGAAACAAAACATAAAACTTAAAGAAAATGAGAAAAAGAGGAAAAATCGCCGAAAACGAATATTTCAAGACAAGATCAGCATGTAATATTGCCTTAATCCCAGAGTTCTACATTTGTAACTAATGCCGAGAGGATTTCTTGAAAGAGTCAAAGTTGACAATTGAAAAAATGTTATGATCACTGAGCGATATAAGTCCCCTACCGGCGGCATATATTTATGTCCTGCAACTCTGCCTATGAATTACTCTTCAATTAAACATGAGTTTTAATTAAACTTACTGTCTATGCAGGTCAGTTCTGAGGTTTTATCTGCTTTATCAATTCGAAAAAAGGTCAAGCGTGACGAAAGTTTAACTTGCTCTGTAACTATCCAAGAGTAAGCTAAGTATCAAATTTCACCTGAATATCTCTCTTTGTTGCAGGAAAAAGTCCGGAAAACTGACAAAAATTGAATTTTCCAAGTCATCAAGGGGCATAACTCCTCGAAAAATAGGTTAAGGGTGACAGAAGTCAAACTTGTTCTGTAACTATCCAAGACCAAGCTGTGTATCAAATTTCATCTGAATATCTCCATCCGTTGCAGAAAAAAGTCCGGAAAACTGACAAAAACTGAATTTTCAAAGTCACCAAGAGGCATAACTCCTCGAAAAATAGGTCAAGCGTGACGAAAGTCGGACTTGCTCTGTAACTACCCAAGATCAAGCTGTGTATCAAATTTCATCTCAATATTTCCATCCGTTGCAGAAAAAAGTCTGGAAAACTGATATTCGGACAGACGGACAGACGGACAGACTGACAGACAGACCGAGAGGAAACTAAGAGTCCCCTTCGGCGTTGCCGGTAGGGGACTAAAAAGTAAATGTCATATGCCATTCATGTATTTAAATAAGAGGAATAAAAGGGAGGGGATAGAAAACCATGCTATGACACCGTAATGAGATCATAAAACGGGGTGGGGGCACATTTCAGGAGAAAAATCTTATCCTTTTTCAAACGCAATGTGCCCCCCAGTTTTTAATTGTTCTCATTTTTCTGATAAAATTTTCAAATACACATAACGGAACAGTTCCGTTTCCTCTGCGCTAGACTCCTCCCTGCTTAATAATATTTTTCCGTCTGTGACGAGGTTATTCATCCCAATCACTCTCTTGTGCTATATACCGTATATATTATGTTTTAATCGTCAACTTTGATTCTTTAAAAAACCCTCCAGCCACAAGAACTAACGGTTGAAGGCAATAATGTGGGGTGGACAGGGACAAAGGGAGGGGAGAGAAAGGGGGCGGGAGGAGGGAAGAAGGGGTCGGGAGGAGAGGAAAGGGGGCGAGAGGAGGGATAGATGATTGGGAGGGTAACAAAAAAAAATTAGGAAATTACTTTTAATATAAATAATCTTGCTCTTAGGCGTTCATGTACATAATCTCAATTTTAAAAATTACCACGAAATTCATCTATATATACCTTAAAAAATTTTCCCGATCGCTTCGCTCGCCGCAATTTTCAATTCATTTTTCAAATACTTCAGGCTCGCTTCGCTCACCTTAGTTTTTCATCTAAACAGGTCTATTTCTTTTTTCAAGGTTTTAAAAAGGAAATAACCCAAATAACTTCACTATTGCACCAATTTACATTTTAAAGTTTAAACATTTGTATTGACCGCCCAAGACCCCCTCCCCCCACGGGAGGGGGGAGGCGGCAGGAGGAGAGTGGTACCCCCTGCCCTTCAATAAGATCTTGTCTTGAAATATTCGTTTTCGGCGATTTTCCTCTTTTTCTCATTTTCTTTAAGTTTAATGTTTTGTTTCGTTTTGTTTCGATCTGTTTCGTTTCGCTTCGATCTGTTTCGTTTCGTTTTGTTTCGTTTCGATCTGTTTCGTTTCGTTTCGATTTGTTTCGTTTTGTTTCGATTTGTTTCGTTTCGATTTGTTTCGTTTCGTTTCGTTTTTGTTTCGTTTCGCACTTTACAGGTACCCCTAATGTTTTGGGTTTCATAGTAGAATTTTACAAATTACCAAGAATTCTTTATGCCCCCGGAATCACAGATTCGGGGGCATATAGTTTTTGGCCTGTCCGTCCGTCTGTTTGTCTGTTTGTCCGAAAAAAAACTTTAACATTGTGCATAACTTTTGAATGGAAGGTGATAGAACTTTCATATTTCACATGTGTATTCCTTGTGACAAGACCTTTCCATTGATATCAAAATTTTGACCTTGTGACCTTGACCTTGGACCTACTTTTCAAAAACTTTAACATTGGGCATAACTTTTGAATGGAAGGTGATAGAGCTTTCATATTTCACATGTGTGTTCCTTGTGACAAGACCTTTCCATTGATATCAAAATTTTTGACCTTGTGACCTTGACCTTAACCTTTGACCTACTTTTCAAAAACTTTAACATTGGGCATAACTTTTGAATGGAAGGTGATAGAGCTTTCATATTTCACACGTGTGTTCCTTGTGACAAGACCTTTCCATTGATACCAAAATTTTTGACCTCGTGACCTTCAACTTGAACTTTGACCTACTTTTCAAAAACTTTAACATTGGGCATAACTTTTGAACGGTAAGTGATAGGGCTTTCATATTTCACAAGTGTGTTCCTTGCGACAAGACCTTTCTATTGATACCAAAAGTTTTGACCTCGTGACCTTGACCTTGACCTTTGATCTACTTTTTAAAAACTTAAACATTGGGCATAACTTTTGAATGGTGAGTGATAGGGCTTTCATATTTCACATCTGTGTTCCTTGCACCAAGACCTTTCCATTGATACCAAAAGTTTTGACCTCGTGACCTTGACCTTCACCTTTGACCTAATTTTCAAAAACTTTAACATTGGGCATAACTTTTGAATGGTAAGTGATAGGACTCTCATATTTCACATGTGTATTCCTTGTGACAAGACCTTTCCATTGATACCAAAATTGTTGAACTTGACCTTTCACTGTGACATACTTAACAGAAAATGAAGTTTACACTAACAATGTTGCCACCGGGGGCATTCGTGTTTCACAAACACAGGCTTTATTAGGTCAAGGTTTTCGCTGAAATCATAAGCTAGTTAAGACTTTCTGGAATTTTATAAAAAAAAATATTGTCAGCTTCTGTCCAAAAGCAACAGAGTATATTATTTACTACCTGCCTTTAAGGTAATATATGATAAACAAAATAGAAGGGTAAAAAAAGGTAGGCAGGATTACTATCGAAATTGCGTCAGAATCAGCAAAAGCCTTTTATACCGTGAATATGATCCTGTTGTCAACCGACGGACACTTGGTTCGGTACTTGATCAATCTATGTACAGCCTTGTACCAACGCATTCTTAAGAATTGCATTCTACTGACTGTGACGACAGGACTCCATGACGGTCCCTGTCCAAACTTCGTAAGAGAAGACAGGGCCCTGACCACCTATCATCTGGCTCCTCGGGTGATAACATACATGAGTTCGCTACAGCCGGCAGAGCACGGACTGTATTTCGTGCGCCCTCTATTTCATAACCACTTGTGTGTTGCTTGGGACACTGCGATATACTATCTTGCTTGTATGGCCATATTACAGTGAGGAGGTGTGCGTTCATCGAGACCTCTGGTTAACCGGAAAAGTGGGAGGGTTGTGTGCACGTAATCTTGATAACCACACCGTTTGGCAGATGATCATCCTAAGTCAACACCGATTGCCTATTGGTCTCGTTGGTTTGTGTGTAGTCTTTTGTGTTCGATGTTTCCATGTTGTGTTTTGATGTCCCTTGTCCCTTTTACGTCCCTTGCTGTACGTGTCTGCTCTTTGTTTTTGCATTGGGTGTTTTTCTGTGGGTGCTGCAACCGAATGTTGTTGGAGATCCCCTCCTTTCTTTTAGACTTTTACTTGGTGTTGTTTTAAATCACTCACTGGAGATATTTGATCATGATTTATTTTTTCGAAGATTCCATGCACATTCTTTATTTTGTATTGTATCTTTTCAGATTGATAAATTCTGTGTGATAAAGCGAATGTTCCTTTGTTTCTTTTTCGAGAAGAATGAATGTCTATGAACCCTCGATAAATCAGTTTACCAGCGATATTTTCCCTGTATCTGTCAGTAAGCATGTATCTTTCTGTATATCATACGTTTCTTGTTTTCAAAAATATTGCCAAATCCCCATCAGGTGTGAAATTCGTTTCCATGGCAACTGTAATCATTGTTTCATTTTTATATTTCCCCAAAATATATTTAAAAGCGGAAAGTATTAATGAGAAAGCATGTGTGATAACTAGATCACCATCTGTTGTGAGTGCTGAGGAGCGGGGAGATGATAGCTTGAGAGATAGTTTCGCTACATCTGATACCGGTGTATAGAATACAGAATATATGTATATGCAAAAGAAAAATCTGTGCATTAAGGGTCATGGAATACAGATATGTGATGCTTAATATACATGTATAGTCAAGTGCAGACTTTGCGTCAAGTCTCGCACTTTACGTCACGTTATTATGTAAAATCGCAAGTTCAGCATGAAAATTAAGATTCGATGTCTTGCATATTCCATATTAAGCAATTTTGACAATTTTTGCATCTACGCACCCAATTTTCTTGGGGAGAGGGAGGGTTTTGTTTGCGATACTTTTAGCAACAAGTAAGGATAAAAGGGAACATCTTGTTCAGCGACCATCTGTTTTGGAGTCTAGATTTTATAATACCATACACGAACTTCGCTAGTTCAAAATGTAAATCATTAGAGAGCTAAAGCAATGACGACATTTCTTTGAATATCATGAAGATAGAGAGTTATCATTCCCTGACTTTAAGTTAAGGTCACATATTACGGCGAGTTTCTTCTAGTGCCATAAGGCACCCCCAATACTTTTGCATTCTTAATAACGGAACTGATGCCAGGTTATTTAAGGTCATGGTTAGAGCTGAACGAAACATATATTGTATGATCTTGGGGTAGGGAGAACAGAATTTGATTTATTCGTAAACTGCGAAATATTTCAATTAGATTGTTGTTTTACAAATCTTTAATTTTCCTTTTTTCAGTTTGTTTGTTTTCTTTTTGTGTTGGGTTGTTTTTTTGTTTTTGTTGTTTTTTTTTTTTGCTTCTTCCATGTTTTAAGCCAAATGTCCTCAGGGGATCTTATCCTGATATAGATATCGAACTTAGCATGCAGACGTAAGTCCCCTCTCAGGGGAGTAAATTCCTGGGCTTGTATTTTACTTAGTTTGTACGGGGGTTGCAGATAAAACTCTTTTGAACCGTGGAGTAGAAGATGTTTGGGATATATGAAAGATTCTAAGATAATTCACACCATGCTCATGCTGCGTAATGACCTCTTTGAAAAGATTATCAAATCATACCGTCTATATTCCTACATATAGGTAAGGGCTTGGAGAACTTCATGCGAATCTGTTACAAATCAAGAACAATTATTCCGTCTCTTCAGGAGCGGACGTTTTGTCTAATAATTAAAGCGGTAGTCTCATCATTTAATAACGCTGATTATTGTATAATTGGCATGGAATGTACTTGTCGATTCTTCACCTCAGATGAACGCTCCTAGATCCTGTAATTAATGTGAACCAAGAATGTAGAACTAATTCCCCTAAAATAAAAAGATATATAATTTTTATTAAAACAAAAGTATTATTTAATTGCCTAGCAACCAACACAGAGACAAAGGCATGATGAAATTATTGAACTGGCAATGTGCTAGATGGAGAGTATGATAGTTTTTGTAAAAGAATGCCTATTTCTTTTGTTCTTAGACTTATTTGAAGTGCAATGAATCGAGAATCCATTTTTTTAAGGGGGAAAGCACACATTTTCAAAATATGCGATGATTTTTTTTTCATTCTAGTACAAGGCGTTGTCCTTATTGCATAAAATCATACATTGTACATCCAAAGGTTCTGATTGGCTGATAGTAGGTCGTCGTTTTACGATATTGAACGCCTTGGAAAGAGAATGACTCGACGTGTTATTTCTGAGTTTATCATGATACGTATGGTTCGCTTACTCTAACTTAAAGAAAATAATGAATATTTTATAAATCATACAACAATGCTCTCGTTGCTGAGGTCGATATCTAAGGATTCTGTTTTCGTAGTCTGAGGCCAATATATTAATTCTCATCGGGTCCATATTATATTGACCTTGCCTTAAGTCCATAAATGTATATATACATGTAATCAAGCTCTCATGATTGAAATGAGTGGAATGGAGAAAAGGTATGGGGTTGCTAAACACCAAAAGAGATGCAAAACGACCTAGTTGAGCATAGATGGTACTGGTGATTTATTTTCGATATCATTCGTTACAATTAGCATTTCAAAGTAAGCTCCTTTTTGCGCTGAAACTCTTGGGAAATCTACATAAATACTAGTAGTTGTAACATTTTCACCAATATTGGTGACATTTAAACGAAAGAATAAATGCATTTCGTATGTGAACTGTATGGAAATTTCATTAGATAGGATGCAGACGGGACTTTGACAAACGACTCCCCTTGTGAAGCGCAGTGGGTACACCAATGTCAATTATTTGTGATGAGTTAAGTAACTTAATTCAATATTCGTTTTGAATAATTGATCATATCCCATTGATTGCGAACAGGGATATCTATAGATGAGAAAGAGTTGTAAAATACGGGATCAATAATTCATGTGAACGGTATGTTACTTGTTTTCTTTACGGGGTCACATACTTGACGTGGAAGCCAACGTAGCTAACATCCGAGAAGGCTGATGAATAGGCGAAACAGTAAGCATGAATCAAAGGTTTGCATGAATATCTTATGAAGACAGACTCGGAAATAGAAAAGAGCATGTATTGGATACCCTTACTATCACCCAGAACGACCCAAACCTATTCTTTGTGCACAGGAATTCAATCCTCAAATTTCCCCTCTGATCATATTTGCTAAATGCCTTATGCATTTTGCTCCTGAAATAGGTCAGATGCTACCGTTTTAAGTGTTTAATGATAACATATCGCTGTTACCTCGGGTTAGAATGTAAAAATGAAGAACAGAGAGTTGACAGTTATATTGATTGGGTCACACTGTGACTTAACGATTTTAGTAATGGTGAAGTGTACATTTAGTATTTAATGTATTGTGATACTGTAATTTTCATTTGTCCGTCAGACAAAGCAGTGCGACGGCAATGAAAAGCCCACTTCTTTTGTCATAGATTTTTTGGAGTTCGGATACAACAGATGTACAATAAAAGCGTCCCACGGTGCTATATGGAATCGATGACAGTTTTTACCACTGAAAAGAATTTTGACTTGGGAGCGATCGATCGATTGCGTTTTCTGTTTATACATCTTTTGTTTGCGCTAGTAACCGCTCCAATATTTTACTAATGGTTATACCGTTCGTATGGAGTCGGTTTCCATTGTCTGGTGTCTTTAATTTTTATTCGGAAAACAGCTGTCGGCCCCCAAAACTAGCCATGTATAGGGTGTATATAGGTGTACTGTAACCCCCACACCTTGATCGCTTACTTTGAAGCAGAACAAAATGAATGTGAAATATGTTATTTCTATGGTTACGGATGAGTAATGCATGTAACAGATGTCACTTTTATTATTCTGTTTTCATCCTTCTTTTGTCACGTTCTAGTAAAGAGAATGCCGATTTGAAGACCAAATGTTACAAGCAATATCGGGACAACAGAAGTCGATTATATAAATGTGTTAGATCCAACTAACTAGAGTATCAAACACGTTCGCAAGAAGTTCCAGAAACGCAATAACCAAATCCTGTCCCATTATAGCAATTTGTGTTATAACCCGACATATTTTAGACTTAAATTGTCATAACTGGCATAAGCTGAAAGAATTAAAATAGCATCAGATAATTTTAAATCAAGGTATATTCGAATGTATGAAAATCATGAAGTTTCCATCTGGAGCAATTTCTAGTGTCCTAACCGGAGTGTGGAATAATCGATTTGATTTCCGAGCGTCTGGAACCAACTTAGATGAACGTGGTTGATAGTCCGTAATTTCTGTTGTACAATCCTTGGTTGAAGTAATCAATACGACTGCTTTAAAGATGCCTGCATATCGATCACAATTTACAGAGAAAAACACAAATAGACCCAGTAACTCAAAAGAAGTGGAATCACGCTATTTCTTGCACGGTATTGGTAGATTTCACTAGAGTGCCGTTTTTACCCACGCTTGATCGTCGCATGACAAAGTGGCGTAGTATTTGATATGCTTTCAAGATTCCTCCAGAAAATGCAAAATGCAATTTGTACGAGACAATATGGTGTCAGCTATCATGTAAATGAAGCATTACGCTATGATAGCAGCAATTTCTATGGACTATCAATGAGAATCCTTCGACAGCGACTCCCAACCATTTGGGGCCCTTTTTTATATCAGATTTACATAATTCTTCAACAAATAGACATACGATACTGCAAACAGTTTCACTTGCATTTCAAATTGCTCTACTCTAATCTCCGAGGCCGTGAAACTCATCTCCATGTATTTCGACAATATATAATTTGAATATTGAATAATTCAATATGATTGGAAAAAAGTTTCTTTCATTCAATATTTATTATTTCACATGTAAAAGTACAAATATTGCTTACAACCGAACTACATAAGAACCATACAGATAACAACCTGGGGTCCTGTCCCAGCAAGACGACAGTGAAACAGCTTCAACAAGTCATGGTAAAACTAGGACAAGAACTGATGCTAAGCAATCAATAAAGCACACACAATAAAGCAGATTAATGATGATGTAAAGGAAAAGATTACAGGGTCCAAGACACTCAATCCCAAAGTCTATTAATTATTATTATCATCTGACATGGTTATAATGTATAAGCAGTATCATATAGAATTTTTCTAATTAATATTTTCTTCTTTATAAATATATGTAGGTCTACAACATGTTAAACACCTTCGAATTCAATGGTTTTGATAGTAATTTTGGTAAATGGTTTGTGTATCACACAGTATAACAATTTGTAGAATCAATATTGGTTTTGGCTATTTTTTACAGGCATCTTTAAAGACTGATAGATTGGTATCTGTCATGGTTCGTCAGAACAAAGAAAAACTTCAAACTAACAATACCGAACATAATTCTGTAAAGAATAAAACATATACACCAAATCCTGTCTTGGACCCCTATACAAAAACTAGACAAAAAAGGTCAATATTGGTGCCTCAAAATCATTTGCTTTCCTTCCGTTAAGTACACAAGACAATCAATATGATATTTTTCACATCCTAATAAATAAATTATAGATGACATAAATATATATATATATGTTATTATGCGCTAGAAAATTAGCACTATCAACCCTTTCATAACACATTGAATTCATCACTTTCTATGTACCTTTGAAAGCTTTCAACCTAAAGCTACGAGAGACACAAAGCAAGAAAAGGAAAGCAAATGGTATTATTTTTGAGCAGAGGTCTCAATTCTTGACCTAAAATGGAATGAATGAGTAACAATAATCTAATTGATAAACAAGTAATTTGAACAAGTAAATCTATTTTAAGAAATAGAAAAATTAAGAAACAAAGTTTAAATTGGAAATATCAAACACTTAATAATGCAAAAAACTGGATTCTCAAGAGAAAAAAGATGCACAACAAGTAATGAAAAAGATGGGTGGATATTAAAATTTCTAGCAATCAATGTCATAACTTTTGTTGTCGTCTAAAACAAGTACAGTAACACTATACACGTGTTTATTGAGAGTATTGAAACGTTATGGACCATCAATAGATGGCAACCTGTGGTTTATATCAACAATGCTTGGCACAATAAGATTTCATTTAATTGCTGGCTAAACACACAGCTAAATTTTCATAATGGAAAATCCATTATTGCTTGTTTACAACGCTTAAAATGCAGTAACACCTGATTTATAAGGACACCACACACAAGTATTTCTAGACAAATATCTCAAAGAGCATTCATGTATATAAATTTGCATATTTGGTTGATGTGAAAATATTAATTGCTTCAAGTAATGAAATGGAAGTCCAGATTTTATCAATCGATCATTACATGATTAAAACTTTTTTGGAAAAAAATTATAAAATACATCATGACATTTATAATGTTTTTTTTTTCAATAAATAGTTTGCCAAATAGAAAACAAGATGTTGAATGCTACATTAAATTAATTCGCTACTGTATCAAAATTTCATTTAAAATCAAATTTTGGTCAAATAAAAAATTGATCCCTTTGGTTTATATTAAAATTACAGAAAAACAGCCCAATCTTCATATATACAAATACAAAAGGGCAAGTACGAAGTCCAAGAAAATATATCCTTGCTAAAAGGACTATAACTATAAAAGTCAGGAATGTTTAAGTTCCTCCAAAGATGCACCATATACTTCCACATAATATGTGCATCGTCTTAAAATTTAAATATGAGTAAGCTTATGCTAAATAAAAGAAGTTGACTCGATCGTTACTTTTCCTACATGTATATTGTATACTAGTCTAAAAAAACCATTGCAAAATTGTTCTAATGACCTAGATCGACTTACCAACTAAGCACTGTTAATGGCTATAAAACGGTCTTCGTCTCTCCTTCATATAAAGTGGAGAACAAATAGGAAGATCATTTGGCAATTCATGCATTTGTTGTGACCCACCATTAGGGTATCTCAGCAGATTCCTTACGTTGATGCATGGCCAAAAGCAACTTTGACCAGTGAACTGAAACTAATATGTGGATGTTGAAATAAGGTTTTGTTTAGCATGGGTTTGAGCCTTCAAAATGAAAAACACACAGAAATAAAGAAGAAAGAACTTAGTAAAATACTCTCAACTGAAGAAGACAAACAAAAGTTATGAATGATTGTTCAACCTCCCGGTTTTAATAATTCATCATTTCTTAAACTCAATCTTAAAAATTGCATTGTATTTTGTATATAAAAATGATTTTAAACTTATTTGAAAAAAAAAATAATTTGAAATTCATTCCACTTAGTAATTATCACGATTTTATCGTGAGACTTATCTAACAAAATCTTAACAAAATATTAAAACAGCAGTTTCAGTCATAACATCAGAGAGCATAACACAAAGCAACAAAGAAAGAAATGAAAATAAGCGTACAAAAAGGAATAATGTAAATCTGAGATTCTCTCTCCTCTCAATAAATATACTATGTAGATCTGGCCTAGGACCAGAACTAGTCTTTCTAAAAGCAACAATACTACAATAAATAAGGGGTATAACATACATTACATAAAATATTCCAAAATAGTTAACATGACATTTTCATTGGTAATTTCTTTGTTAGATCTATTTGTCATTTAACATAAAAGTCAAATGAGGAGACATAATTGAAATAATATAAAACTTTGAAAATAGACTAAAAATACCATTTGGTTACATTTAATTTTCCGAATTTTGGTAAAAAGCCCACATGTATATCTGATATACCATAAACTATAATAGTCATTCAAAAAACATACAACTGAATATAATTGTGTAAAATGAGGGATAAAGAGATAAAAACCAAAATCGTTCAAAGGCTCTTAATTATGGAAAAACCACTATCTTTATATAATGTATGGATTTCTATTTATCTGACTAGAAATTTCAATGAGTAATCAGTTCTAGTAGAATGCTCTTATGACTTGCATTTGTTTGTCTTGAATGAGACTTGAAGAACCCGGTTTCCCAGAGCAAATCCATTCAAACTCTGTATGGCAACCAAAGCTTCGTCATAGTTTGTCATGGTTACAAAGCCAAATCCTTTGCACTTCTGAGTTTGGAAATCTCGAATGACCTTGACATTTTGCACAGCTCCGAACGGGCCAAACAACTGCCATAAAGTACTGTCCTCCGTTTCAGGCGCTAAGTTGTAAACAAAGATACACCATCCTGCCCCGTTAAGTGCACTCCCTGCAGCTGCAGCCGTTGCCGTGGGGATAATGGTGTTGGTGGTTCCCAATATGGAGCCGGGATCCAATGGAGAGTATCTGCAATGTTCACACTTGACAATTAACAATGTTCTAATATAGGAGGATATGACATAGTTCAGGCCTTTGTATCATACCATATTGTAAGATAACGTTTTCAAATTTCTATTCTTCTCTTGTTAAGATCTGTCCTTATCTATAATTTAAAATCATCCACTCGATTGTAATGGTAATAATCTTTTTATGAATAAATCATGAGTTGCAGTGAACTAGTTCAAATTCTAGAAGAATACTGGTATGCTACAAAGGCACTGATTGTACGAAAAATAATTCCAAGGAATGAATGTGTTGCCTGCGAAACATAGTGACACTTAGGAATCACTTTTATATCCAAGTGTGACAGACAGACAGACAGACAGACAGACGGACAATGAACAAAGTGATCCCTAAGTGTCGCTATGCTTCGCAGGCAGCACAATAAAATCAAAAGCTCAATATTGTCATGTGAGTAACATCAAGAGGAAAAGAGTATAATATATAATGCATTGTTAGAAAAAAACAACCAAATATGAAGCAAAGTATAAAATACAAGTTATAGATGCCTTCATGAGCATGAAAAGGATATGAAATCAGGATACAAATTGGGCAAAAAGCACTAAATATTTTACTACATCACTGATATATGAACTACTTTTATAGGATGGCTGAAAAAGGGATAAAGTTTAAGAGTAAATTGGCATTCCATAACACACAAAATGTCAAAATAATATTCAAGACATAAATCTCTCCTTTGTACAAAATCATCCAAATTTTAATAAGATCACCAGTTTTATAATGGTTTTTTCATGAAAGCTCAGAAATAACAAAAACTTAGAGATAACTGATGTTAATAAAAATGTGCAGCAATGAACAGGAATAGAAATACAACTTAAAGTCCATAGAAATCAAAAAGCTGAAAAATGTGTAAATACATCTCTGCAATTAGTAATTAAAGCAATTTCACAATTCCAACATAATTTTCAGTAGAAGTGTTCCTTGAAGTAAAATAAATCCTAACGCCTAACGCTGCATTCTTGTACCATTGTTTTTCTTCATTTTGTGTATTTTGATGAGGTTTGCCAATTTGTGGGGAGCGTTTTGGAAGACACTTGTCCTGCAAGCTGCTGATGTTGATACCAAGGAGAAATGGGGGTTGGTACAAGAATGTAATAACTCTATGAACCTGAATCGACTAGATGGGTGATGAATTGGTCCTAGTAACCTGCGTGTTTGTGGTAAATATGGTGCTAATGTCAGTGGTGTAAGAGCTGCTCCATTCTTGTTGGAACTGGGCGAGTTTGCAAACTTGACTGTAATTGGTTCAGTTGCTCCCTCTGGAATTGTACCGTTCAGCTTCTGGATGGCCCTCTCTGCCTCTACTCGTTGGTCAAAGCGTATGAAACCGACCCCCTTGGACAGACCTGGAGTTACATGGAAAATGTAGTGTTACATCACTCTGTACCCGTAATTTTGAGGAAAATTTAATAAGAAGAGAAATAGAATATGAAGTGAATTGAAAAAATCTTGATTACATACATATTTGTAAGAAGATAAATACAAACTGCATAAAGCTATAATTGAGCAAGTGCAGATAGATATCAAAAAGAATATCAAACTGAGAATTTTATTAAATATTTGAATATATTAAAATTTCAGTAGTCCGTTATTGATCATCACTTGAAGCATGTAGACAAAAAGCATCAATTGACATGCAATTCAAGTTTAATAATTAATCAAATAAAAGCAAAAAATCTGAAGTTAATAGTATTAGTTAAAAGTTTTTATAGTCAAAAAAGCACAGTATTAAAATATGAACTAGTAGAATGACATTAAAAATGAATGTCAAAAACCCATGGACAGTAAAAAGGTAAACCAATGAAAAACTTTCTACAGAACGAACTTAGCAGTAAAAAGGCACAAATTTCAGCCCTGCGTAATATTGGATCAGTATAACTGACGGAACTTTTTTTTCAATACAGAACTGCATGCAAGCGAACAACACTGTTATGACAGAGTTCTAACCTGTGTTATTATCATACAAAATGCGAGAAGTTATTATCCTTCCACACTGTGAAAAGAACATTTCAAGCTCCTGTTGGGTCATTGACTTTGGGAGGCCACATATATACAAGTTTGCCCCTTTAATACTTTCACTACTGGGCCTTGCCAGTGAGACCTACAGAAACGATATTACTGAGTTAGTTTGGGATCTAACCACACTCTAGCGTGAACCAAGTCCCTCCCTCTTTAGTCTTACTTTGACGATTATGACGTTTGGATTGTACCTGTATTTTGGTCATAAAGTATTCTGGAAGTGATAATGTTCCCACAATCTGAAAACAATTTCTCTAGGTCCAACTGAGTCAAGGACTTGGGTAGTCCGCTAATGTATAGGTTTGCTCCTTTAATACTCTCGCAGCTTGGGCGAGCTAATGAAACCTGAAAATAACAAACAAAATTAACGAAAAATGTAAAAACAAAAGAATAAAAGCAAACTGAAGTAGAAAATAAACTTTGATAATGTCTCTTTTTGGGTTTGTCTTTTTTGGCTGGAAATATGCTTGGCTCAGTTTTATTAGGGAAAGAGGATGAAGCCAAGTAGAAAGGTGTTCTTTTCCATTAGAATAGGTTGTATATTCCACATCTTCATATGGCAATTTAATATATCTAATAATCTAATAATAGATTCTCCAGGAAAATATCAGACCAACCAAACGTAAACTGAACCAAACATATTATTTGCTTAAAGTTTTTTTTTCTCCTAAAGACAAAATATAAACTCAGAATTAAACTGAAATGAAAAGTAATCCAATAAATGGACGCCTTGATAAATGGACGCCTTGTAGGTGTAAATCATTTTTTAAAAATCAGAAATGCATAATTTTGTAACATCTACTAGACTAGTCTGTCGGCGTGTCGCCTGCACGTATGTTCAGATTTCCACAGGGAAATCCGTGTCGTCTGATACATCAAAATGTTGTAGCGTGTGGAAAATTCATCCAAGGTTGGGAGAAGAATAAAACACTCTCGCAATCCAGTATTTTTCAATCATGAAATTATTTTTTCCCTCTAAAGACCACTTCAATGAAATATATGAATTATTAACCATTTTATTGCAAGTTATCGATACATCCGCATCGGCGTTTCTTTTTAAGAGAAAACCAGTTTTTAAATTAAAATTATGATCCAAGCCAAATATTTTTTTAAAAAGTCATCTGATCTTTTAAATCTCGGTATTACTATCATAATCCCTTTTAATTTTATCATCTTAATTCTTTTTGAAAAATAAAGGATATTCTTTTTGAATAATAATTAGACTTGGGATCTCATTTCCAGGCTCGAGTCAAATGCAACTTCAACAGAAACTCCAAACTATACATGTACTACACATTTCTTTTAATTGAACCGAAGACTATAGTGAACTCGTTTTTTTTTTTTCTTTATTGCGCCCAATTGCGGAGGTTCGTACCTTTTTATGCTTCAGAAAATAAGAATAGACAGAAGTACCAAAACATCATACTCCGGTTTTTTTTTCTTGTTGTTGCTTAGAGTCATTTGTAAAGGGATGAAGACAACAATGACCTAGAGTCATCACTTATTTATCGATAATAGCTGTAATGCAACCGGTCCCTCGCCACTACTCTTAATTTTTGTTTAAAAAGTCTATTGATCTTGTGATCCCCAGATCAAGGTCAGAACATCTCTACAGTACAGTAGGGTTAATAGGCTGATGGCAACCGTGAGTATTTACAAAGAACGACTGCAACTATAGGTTACCATAATTTTGGAGATTGCAGTAATCTCTTGTTTGCGCTCACTAAACTACACAATTTATTTGCTTATATATATACGTTTCGGAACCTGTCAACGATACCCCAAAAATGTTCCTCCATTACAGAACTGCACAGTACTGATTCTGAATATTTTTTACGTACGATTGTAAAATACAAACTACTGAAAGCTAAATCAAAGAGTACTCAGTAACCTGTGGAGCTTAAAATGATCCCGAAAGCTCTCTAATCCAACTGGAGTCTCGCGAGTCTTGGATAAGAGAGCCCTTTACTTGATTTTTCCTTGAACTGGAGAACTCCTCTTATCAATTAACGAGCTGCAGGTTTATCATTTTCGTATAAAGTGAAGTGCTATTCAAGAACAATGAATAGCGTACTACAATTCAATCAAATTCTAATTCTTTCCAAAACTCTTCACATAATTAGAGAGACATTTAGTTAATTTTGTGTAGGGAATTCTATAGTAAAATACGGAAAAATCAAACATGACATGAATGTCCCCCCCCCCCCCCCAAAAAAATTAAAACTTTAAACAAAAGAGTTAAAAATTCAACTTCTTTGTAAAGGAATAAAATAAAATCAAATGTATTAAGTAAATGTCTAAACCATTTCAATGTTTTGTATGCGATGATCTAAAAAAAATGTCGACTCTTTGAACAAAATTCAGTGATCCTTGATATCCAACGTCTTGTTCAACGGTTTGTTCGGAACTATGCAGAATGTTATCAATTTATGAGTAAAGAAAAGGAAATACTTAAATTGTCCCTATGTAAACCTGGAAAAAGAAAATACAGTATATGAACAATGGCGTAGCTTGTCCAAAATTAAGTGGATGATTTTCATCATTCAAGCGGTCTTGATACATTATCTCAGGAGGTCCTACTTAGTAAGTGGGATCCCGGTCAATGCTGGGGTTTTGACCATGGAAAGTCCACGACAAATTGCCACTCCAGAGCATTGTTTCAAATTGAGAGATTTACAAGTGAAAATTTAGAAATTCCGTGAAAAATGTGGATGATTTAGCATACAAGCATGCAATGTAGCTACGCCACTGAAATTGAAAGTAGTAGATCATCTATGTAAGTAGGCTGTATTCATACGCAACATTATATTTTCCGTTTTAAGGGGGTGTGCTACCTTGATCCTCGACCATTGTGCAGTGGCTGAAAACTGAATACTGTAAGTATCCAAATAAAGAAAGTCCTACTAATAATCGGAAGAAATAATGTTAATAGATAGAAAGAAATGACACAACGAAATGTATAACACGAGCTTCCAGAAGTTTTATAGGAGACCATCACCATTTCATTGCACCATATACATTATAAAATAAAAAGTAGGGTACAAATATAATAATATGTAACAGATGCTAAGAGATCCCAGGCAAATGAACTGTGTTATGCAAAAAACATCAGGATCCTATTACGTTCTTGGCATTCCTGGGGTTAGCGTAACATAAAGAATAAATGTTTGATGTAACATAAAAGAGTATGACGTCATGATCCATATGCATACAAAAGAGGGGTGCATTCGACTAACCTTAATAAGTTTGTTCTGCAGTCGTAGACCATTTAGGGTGTTGATGGCTTTCTCTGCGTCCGCTGGATTTTTGTAGTTGACAAATCCATATCCTAGACTTTGTCCTGAAATGGGGTCATAAATTTCATTTGAAAAATTGTACTGAATAACAATGGAATAAAATTGTGAGATTATTTCGTTTTCTTTATGTTTTGATTTATCAAGACCTTTTCAGTTTTTTTAACAGTTTAATCTACTCAATGTTTCAATTTATTTTCTGCATTTTTTTTTTAATTTTCAAACTTCGTTTTATATTAATTGTTATTGTTCATAAATCAATTGAATTACTTTCTCGAGTTTATTTTTTTTTCTCAAATAATGAAGTTAAGAAGTACCTTTCTACGCTCAATTTTGGAAACGGTCTGACAAGAAAAATATTAAAGCACACAAGGAAGATATCTACAGTATTATTTTCTATAAACGAAAGAAAAAATTACTGCATTAGATACTGATAGAAAAGGTTATAAATAGGGAGTACAATATCCTTGGACCACAGCAAACAATATTAAAGGACTAAAGTCTATAACTAAAGTATTTATACCTATAATGTTCAAAGAGGGAGAGTAGTAGAAAGAATCAAAAGTGTAAAATAATCTATTTTCTATACGAAAAGTATGAAATAAATATATATATGCAATAGTTTCCACTTCAGACTGCTCATGCAGAATGGATTCTTCCTTCAAATAAAGAACACAAAGTGTAACATTGATAAAAAGATAAAACTTGAAAGACTGCAAAAAGCAGTTCAACGAAAACAACAAAAATACTAAATATGAAATGTGTAACCAATTTGATCGCAATTTTTTTTTCTCTCAAACAGTTAAAGCAAACGAAATTTCCAATCACTGCTGGTGTAGCCAAAATTAAAATATATATAATATATATACACAAATCACAACATGAAAGAGCAATGGTAACAAGAAATGCAATCAATTCTCCACAAGGCTGTCTGAAGTGACCATGCTTATGGTCCTTACTCGACAACTGGTTTGTCCGTTCATACGGTGAAAACCTACCAGTAGGTTTATCACGGATAAGCTTGCAGCTTTCTACTTCACCGATACTAGAGAAGAGAGCCCGGATCTCCTCCTGAGTCATGGTTTGTGGTAGATAGTTTACTATGAGGTTGGTTTTACTGGTGTTGTCATCGGTCTGTGAGCCCGTGGAGGAGGGGGAGGTGGTACCCCCATTTTGGTGGTGCAGTGCGTGAGTGGGTGGTCCATGGTCCATCTGCAGCTCTGCTAGGTTAGGTTGTTGACTAATCTGTACCACAAATAATGTACTTAATAGTTAAAATGCGTTCACTACTTTCTATTGATACTATATAACCCCTCCCCCTTCTGATTTTTTTTAATTCAAGACCCGTCTCTGATGATTTATGAAAAAGCATATGTCATGAAAAAGCATATGTACTTCTCAATCTGGCTGTGTGACAGCTAGAATATTCGATGGTTTGGGAGAAAATGATTTCAAAATCAAATTAAAAGAATTGTGGTCCCCCGCTTTTGGGTGTTTTTCTTCAAAGAATTGTTACATACCCCCCCCCCCCCAATCCACAAGTACCCGCTCCCCCTCCCTCCAATCCACAAGTTTTTATAATAATATATCTCAAGTATAATCACAATACTTATCTAAAATAGTTTAAACTCCACGGTAAAAGTCAAAATTATTTTCTCTAGAAAAGCGTGTGTAATAAGGTATAACGTACATTTGTCTCGAGAAGATGAGTCAAAAGGTAAAAAAAAAAAATGGTATCCACGGAAAGATCTTGTGACAAGGAATGCTAATGTGAAAAATAGGAAAGCCCTATCACAAAAGTTATGGTCAAGGTCAAAGTTAAAACTCTCAAAGGTGAAGGTCACAAGGTCAAAAATTTGGATATCAGAAAGAACTTGTCATCAGGAACACACATGAGAATTGTGAAATATGAAAAGCCCTTACCATTTAAAGTTATAGTCAAACTCCATGGTCAAGGTCGCTAGGTTAAAAATGTTGGCATCCACGGAAAGGTAATGTATTGTCAAAAGGAACAAACTCCAATGTCAAAGTAAAAAGGCAGAAACTGTCACAAGAAATACACAAGTGAAATATGAAAGTTTAATCACTTACTGTTCAAAAGTTAGGGTCAACTTGACAAGGTTACCTCAGAGTTTTTAAAAGTACGTCAAACACCAAGGTCAAGGTTACAAGGTCAAAACTTTTGATATCCACAGAAAGGTCTTGTCACAAGGAATAAACATGTGAAATATGAAAGCCATATCACTTACCATTCAAACGTTGTGGTCCAGGTTTTAAGTTTTTGAGACTGACAGACTGACGAACAGAACGACGAACTGGGTTTTTTTTTTTTAAATGTCCCCCGCTTTCACGAAAGCGTGGGACATTATTTCGCAAATGGGGGATTCCATGTGGAACGTATTGGTATTTGCGCCATCGGCATCCCTGTGGAGTCTTGACAGACAGTTCTTTGGGTGATCATTACTAATTGCAAGTCAATGATAGTTACTTACTTATGTTAAAGATCAGGGGTCAAAGTCACATCAGGCAAGAAAGGGAAGTTCTATGAGTAGAAGTCAAAGGTCAGGGTCACAAATGGCAATATAGGAATATCTTTGGGCATGCTAGCACAAATAGAAGTCACTTATTTCTTTGGAAACTAAATTTTTGACCTTATACCACAGTTGGAAATTTTAAACAAAAGAGTACGATTATAGAATATTGAAAGCATAACAATCGTTTTAATGAATCTTGTAGTAGTTATTTCATTTATTTACTTCAAACAGTTTTCTTTCTCATTTTCTTTTTTTTCACTCCTCGCAGCAATTTGTAAACACATTTTGCTTATTATTTCTTAATGTGTTCATGTTGTTTTTATAAATGAAATTTCTAGCTAGAAATGGAAGAAAACGATACAATTGCCATTTGCAATCTTATACAGCTACTATGGGGCTGAATTTCGATCTTAAAAGGATATACAGAAAACCCCAGTTGATCATCAATGATGTACTAGACGCCGCAATTTACTTTGGATGGTCACCAAACAATGCATTTCTTCTTCTTCTTCTTCCAAGTGAGTGCATAACCGCACATTGCGTATTTTCGCACTTTTTTTTTTCTTAAGTTTAGAATAGATTCTGATCAAGAGACAAGATCACAATGGGTGAATAAGAAACATTATATTGTTTTTAAGCTTAGAAGAGAGGAGAAATCAAATGACTTATCACGAGAGGATAGTTTAAAAAAGCGGTTGCTAATGCCGTATAATCTGTTTTTGTTTTCCATTCTCGTCTGGCACAATCTCATACTTTTACTTAATTCGGGCATGAAAGGGTACATGCTGATCGATGGTCTTTATTTTAGAATTCAATTTAACAACTTTTACATTCAGCCAATCTATTCTGTATCGAAGACGTCTAATGATTTACTAAGTTATTAAAAGAGTTTTCCATAACTCTAAGAATGAGTTGTTTTTTTTTTTGACAAATAGTTCAGTCAATCCGAAAGATAGTCACCAGACAAATCTGGTAAAATTTGCTTTGGTCTGGTAAAATATTTCATTTTTTTCTTATTAATATGTTTGAATTTCTAAAAAATTCAAAAATGCCTGGTAAGTAGTAAAAACTTTCGGGATGACTGATATTAGTTTCTTACTAAGACAAGACGGGGTGGGACAAAGTTCGGACTTCCATAATACATTTGTAAAACAAAACAAAATAAATTTTTTGGTATGTTCTATAGAGTATAAGTATTTTACCGGTATCGTTACTGCCCTGAAAAATTTGAGATTATTGATCACGCGTCACGAAACTTGAACTTCAAAAATAAAGTGTTTATGTACTAGTGCATGGTACATGTATTTGGAAAGCTTCTCTTGAATATCTTCATTTTTTCTTAACCTGTCGCTCAAATGATATCACGTACTTTTTTGTAAAAGTATTGATTATTATATCACAGATATGGCTGGATATTTTTCTACAAGTGTATCATACTATGATGTGTGTAACATTAGACCAAGTTTATTTACCAGCTGTGGTACAAACACTATCAAATAGCAGTCAGGCAATCATTATGAGTAGTCAATACACAATCTGCACATGGTGGGGCCTTGTGTAATGTACATCATGCCAAATGCCAAACACTCATACAACACATAATTCTTATAACTGCTTGGCAGGATTAGTGGCAACAGACAGCATCTACTGTCAGCACCATCAGTATCAACAAGACAAACTTGTAATGATGTACATGTAATGATGTATACATGAGAAACATAATGTTACCAAATTGTGTGTTCAGTTTGATTATGTAGCATATACATTTTGTATTTACAAATTGTATGTATATAATATTAAAATTGTTTAAACTTTTACAGCTTATGCAAAATTGTTTATTTCATCAAAAGAGGGGGGGGGGGGTTACTGATATAAATGACAAAAAAAAAATGAATAATGGGTAAAAATGAGCATAAATTGGTATCAATTGCTAAGCAAAGTATACATTACAAGTCTCTTTTCTAAACAGAATTATGAATTACATCTCCCAGTGTCCGAGTTCTGAATAGTCAATGGCCTATTGGCCATCAAATACAAATGTATATTTTTCATATGTAATATATATGATAATATGTTTTTTTTTTTGCAAAATACATGGTTTTTAGCTCAATATATGGACAATTCAAGTATCATATCTAAATAATGATATGTACTAACTAGTTTCTGTTGTGGTAAACTCATCATGTTGGTGAAGGAGATCATCTTGACTGGTTTCTTCTCGAGCCTTACAATTAATCACAGAAAAATCTGTAAAAAAAAATACAATATATATGTATATACTAACCTGAACTAATTTCAAGTACTGCATTTCTGTTAGTTTCATATATCCTTCTAAGTTTGAACTCCAAATAAGTTTAACCTCTCTCACAATACTCGAATGCAAAATGATCTCGGACAAAAAAGAAAGGATGATCAATACCGCATTGTCAATTAAAATAGTTTGGATTTTAACCCCAGGCCGATAGAAAGTTTGACAACACCTCCAGGTGCTTGCGTCAGCCAATCAAATCGCAGTATTAGAGAAGACACGAGCCGAGCGTACTCAATGGGACACACATGACAGAACTACGACAAAGGCCAGTCAAATAGTAGCAGCTGGTTCCATCTATTGGAAAAACTAGATCGGTGACTAAAAGCTATCAACAGTATTTGTTCTTCGTGGGTAAAAAGTCTATGTACATCATAGGCTACACACATGCTACCTTGAATTACTTTGATAGGCTTTGAAGGGTCCGATCTAAATTTCTCCATTCAGGTAAAGGCACGTGCCGAGTAAAACCAGCGCGTGCCATTCTGTCACCAGAAATAATAACGGGACTTCATCTCATTTAACTACTGTAAGGTTCTTTCATTATACAGAAGTTTTAGAATCATACATTCGTCTCTTTTCTATCATGAACAAAGAGAACACCATAAACTCTTGACAATCTGCCACGGTGATTTTTTTAATTTATTATTAAAAATGAAAAATTACAATTCTATCAGTAATAGTAAGATGTAAAGCTAAAAAGCATAGATAAGTACTTACTATGTAATCCAAAAACAACCAGAACTAAACTGAGAAGGGAATACGAAGTCGGATCTACGGATCTGATGACTCCATAAAAATACGATGAGATGTGAGATCTTCGAGTGACGCAGCTGCTGAATCCAAAATGTCTGGATAGAATGAAATGAAATGTAAAAATGTCTGGAGTAACAGATTATTTATCCCGTGTTGTATGTAACAATCAATATAACAGAAATTAGTATAATGCAAGATATAATCCAAATTGAAGAATGAAGGTATAAACAGAACGTGGAACTGCTACTACTCAAACTGAATCTTCCAACATCAGTGGCAGAACGAAAATAAACGCAAGAATATATCAATGCTAATTAAAGACCCTTTTCTTGAAAAATTAACATACGAGCAAGGACATTCTTCACTTTTTTCATATTTAATTGTTTTCTTTTGTTTTGTAAACTATCATTTTACATTTTCAAATGTTTTGCCTTTCTTTAAACGGACACAGCATTTAGAAATATGAATGGGATAATGCACTATTTTTTGTCGCGTCCGTTATATATGCAAATGAGTCTGTAAACACACCATGATTTTTTTCATTCATTACGAAAGAAAAACATCAATATTTGTAGTTGTATGTGTTTGAATATTAAGGAAATTTAAAGAATTTTAATGTAGATTATCAAAGAAAAAGAAACACTGACATATGACAATTTCAAAATATAAATTTGATATGTTCCCTGAACTTGTTTGAACCTTGACGTCACAACATGAGCACCGAGTGAAAATGGCTGACAAGAAAGGCGACTCTGGTTTGTTTACAGTTGCTTGGTTGCAAAATGCACACGATATGCATTAAATTATTTGATTTATTGAAATTTCTAAAGTTCAGAGTTTCTCTTTTTCTAAAGACCAACCCTCCCGAATATTTGCAAAATCCTATTCGTCTAAACTTCAGTTTATTTTCTTCTGTAGCTCGAATATTTTCTGACAGTGCTACTAAGCTTACCTCCTTAAAACAGAGTTTACGAATAAGACCAAAAATCCACAGGACATTTGTCCTGTAGTTTTATGAAATTTCTTAAAATCTACCAGATAAAGCTAAAAATTACCGGACTATTACAAAATGGTTTATTACAAATTTGTTGTTTGTATTTATAGAAAAAATCTGAGATAGATCGACTGAACAGTATACAAACTTTAAAAAAAAATTCAAGATGTAGTACTCATGAACATTATTTGAATATCCATGGCACGTTATTGCACGTGGTCAGTATCTCTATATTGTCAATGGGTACAATATCGATACAATTTTCTCTAGAATTCATTTACAAAATGTGAATAAAGTGGGCATGTAAGCATTATATTGTGGCCATTCATAACTCACGCCGTTACTGTAAAATGACTCGTGATGCAATGCTGAAAAATACACGGGACACACTGTGATTTCACTGAAATATCTATCGCTATAGACAGATCTTAGTCGGGGCAATGTAATTTCTTTTAAACATGTTCAATAAAATTAATACTATTGAATACTTCACATTTAACCAACAATCGATAATGTGACAATATGACAGACACTTTTTATTCTGAAGTTTAAAGAGCGCGGCAATGTCAGAGAAACAAATTTTACATGGACTTTTAAAAATGTCTTTCTTGAAAATCAAATATTGTATGTGTTAAAAGGAAATTGATATGTTATTATCTTGGAACAAAAAATCATCGGACATATTGTCCGGCTCGGAACCAGAAAATGTCGGACATTTGAAAAATCCACCGGAGATCGCCGGCAATCCGGCACTTTTCGTAAACTTTGTTAAAATATCTTGAGTAAACAGAGGGAAATACTTTTTTTGCATTTTAGATCCATTAAAAACATTCAATGGAATATATTATTATTCTAAAAATATACACCTAGATTGTTCAAGACATTTTTGTATTTAAATTGTGCCTGTGTAAAGTAATCTTGGCCTGATGCACAAAGGATTTCTGCATACTGCCAGGTGGTTTGTTGCAAAATATCCTTTGATTCAGGTAACCCCAGTTTGACAGGATTTCTGTCGATGACCTTATTATGACGCTGCATCATTGAAGTTTAATGACGTTGCAAAACAACAAATCCACTTAACTTAAATTTTTGGCGCCGTAATTTAGAACAGTTATTTCAACTTTTTACTATCTACAAACTTTACCAAATCAATTCACTTTTCAATTAATTTGAGTAATATATGGGACCAAAGGAATGAAGACAAGGTCATATTGAGAGTGGGAAGTAGTGGAAGGAACCTATGACATTGCGATGAAAGATGTGTGTAAAGTGTTCTGCGCTTCTCTTCTCTGATATAAAGGATAATAGTCACAAGCTAATGCAGTAATTTGATTTCTGCATGTATGTGCACAGCTCACGTTGGAAATTAGATAAATGCTTGAATTAACAAATGTATGCCTACCATTCAATAATCTTATAGTGACTTAACTTTTGATATACATGTACTGGTATAGCTGATTATTATATCAGGGTTTTTTTTCATTTAAGGGAAGGTGCCTGTCCCATTTGGGAAAGTTTGCGACATTTTGCTGAAATTGGGAAAATTTTCATACAAATTCTTACCAAAGTTAACCCTAAAGTATAATTTATTAACACTGCAAATCAATTGATTTGCTTGAACTGAACAAGGGATGGATAAAAAACTTAAAAATGCACTAAGACATAGAAATAGGACATTTTGTGCTGACTTCCAGGTTTTGAGTTTATTTTCTTATGAGATTTTTTCATAATTCCTCTTTGGGAATTTCAGAGTGATATTTGGGAAAAATAGAGGAAATTTGGCATTGGAAAGGGGTCGAAATTCGGCCCAAAAACAAGGGAAAAAAACCCCCTGAATATGATCATTGCATGCACGTTGAAGTCAATTTACAAATGTATGGATAAATCTAGTTAGAGCTGCAATGACATAGGAGATATATTTTTCTTTGTCTCCTTCGACGCATTATTTTTAATTCCTCCTATCTTGAGGCCTCTAACCCCTCCCCTTTCCCCTTGAGAATACATGTAAAACAAGAGGCCCAAGGGGCCACAATGCTCACGTGTAGTTAAAAAATGAACATTTCTGACTAAGTCCGAAAAGACGTCAAAAATGCATAAAAAATTTGACTTCGAAGTAGAAGCAAAAATAAAAACACTTCTTAAGACATCCTTCTAGATCATCCTGATGCTTTTGGTTCGTCAATATGTGCTTCAGTTCTGAAGAAGAAGTTTGTCAAAGGAGGGTTCCTCCCATGACCTACTTTTGGCTGTGGTGGTGCCACCTTTTGGCGGATCTGGATGTAAAACAACACTTGTAGGGGATCATTAGTACTTCATTCCTAACCAAGTTTCATCATATCCCTTCAGTGGTTATGGAAAAGAAGCACAAAATAAGAAATTTTTCAAAAGTTTGTGAGGTTACAAATGACAGACGGACAGATGCCGGACTGTACGCTATGACATTATAGCTCACTTGAGCTTCGCTCAGCTGAGCTAAAAAAATCCATTTGTGAATTGTATTGTGGAAAGGTTTATTATTGCATGTAGCTTCCATAACTTATATTTGTTGAGTCATGAGAGATGAGAGGAGATAAAAACACATAATTTCCATTTAGTTATGTTAGAAGGTCAGAAAACTTATTGTGAAAATTGGTACATTTGTGTATTCATGAAAAATTATGATTTGATCAGTTGTGCTAACAAATCTTGATAAACTGACAGTTTGAAATTGTAAAATTAGCACTTACTGGTCACAAACATAATCTCAGAAGCTATTTGTAAGCTGTACATTTATATGTTTTAAATAAAAATAAAGACTAATAATATAATATACATGTATTCATGCACCTGAAAAGTGCGACAAATCTCAGAGTAAATTGTGTTTTTTTATAAAGAACTCAATTTGGTTTTGTCTATGGATTTTTGTAACAGGTAGTGAGTCCGATAGCACAGATGAGCCAGTGGTAGGTAATGTCAACAAGTTTGCTGTAGTCCCTCCTGGGTATAATGGCAGGCCAAAGAAAGGACATCTTATATTTGATGCTTGTTTTGAGTGTGGTATGTAAGACTTAGCAATTATTTAGTATACAGTTAAAGTATGCCATTGAGGGAGTTAGCACGATTCTGGTTCCCCGAGACCAGACCTATTTCCCGAGGCGAAGCCAAGGGAAATAGGTCTGGTCGAGGGGAACCAGAATCGTGCTAACTCCCTCAATGGTATACATTAACTGTTTTATTATACCGAAACATACATTATACTGAAACAAACATATCTTTTAGGTATACAGAAACAAACATTATACTGAAACAAACATATCTCTTAGGTTCACATGATTCCAATGGAAATTCTAATGATTTTGCCTTGCCTTCTCGACTGAATGACTGAGTAACGGAAAATATTAATTTTTGATGATTAGATAAACAGAAACATCATCTATCATACTTATACATGTTTAATTTTTGATTGTTTTATTTTATTGCGGATTAATTTATGTGCTTAGCGGATAGGAGGCGGATTACTCTGCTCGCGTATTGATAGCGTCATCCGATCAACCTTCACATCATCCGATCAACCTTCAACGGCGCTGATTGGCTGATACTGACACACAACAAAGAAGCTCCGCCCCATTTTGAAACTAACTCCCTAGGGAAATAGTCTTCTCAACTAACGCACCCCTTTGCAGGGAAATAGTCTTATCAGGCGATTTTCAGGGATTTAGTTAAAGTGATATTAGAACATATGAGATAATACTTTTACCTAAAACTTTCCCTAAAAATAAACCATAATATGCCAAAAATAGTTTTCAGCTCTTACCGCACATATACGTAAATCAGTTTTGAAGTTGCTATTTTTAGCCATTTACAGAAACCCTGATTCTATAAATGATCACTTCCGGTAAATATGATGGAGAGACTTATGACGTAGAAAGTTGTACATGAAAGACGAAAGAAGTGTAAACAATGCAATGTACCGTTGAGGTATTGAAGCTGAGTTCGCATTTAATTTGCTCAGTTTCACATCTTTTGATAATTTCTTGATCATGTCGAGTATTAATATGCAAATGTTTAATGTTAGTAATTTTCATGCGACCAAGCATCTGTCCGTGAGAAAAAAAAAGGGGGGGGGGAGGGGGGGGGGGGGGGAAGGGAGGGGGAAAGGGTCTTGAGATCATGATGTCACATCATATTTTCTGTCTGTCCTATTTTACTATTTGTTCTAAACACGCACGATTTGAAACTATGGTTGAATATACAGCCCGACCTGTTTCAAACGCAGAAAGGGGGGGTGGGTTAACTTGGAATGCGTGCGACTGGAGTTTCATACCGGGAGGCCCCCTGCCCATCCTTTTATTGAGCTTAGTGAACAACATAGTATTACCTATATTCATATTGTCATATACATTCACTTAAATGACAAATGACAGATGGAGATATCTTTGGAATTCAGGAATCTAAAATAGGGAGGGCGGATCACAGTTGTAAAACACTCATTAAATTTTAATATTATTCTGAGGCTCCAAGTCGATGTCACGGAATCTATTTTAATTAGAATAAGGATCAAATTCTATTCTATCAATATATATGGTCACAATTTTAGGGATTAACAACGAAAAACGATTCGACATTATTCTTTTTTTTCTAAAATCACGATTATTTTTTTTAATCAGAATATAAATTAGTCAAACTTTTGTCCTGAATCTACAGGTGATCGCCAGCCATTGAGCATGTTTAGAAATGGTGCGCCCTTTATTTATTTATTTCATTTATTTATTTATTTATTTTTTGCTCAATAAATAAAAAACTATGTTATAGATATTGATTGTTTTATTCTTGAAACGGTAATCACATGCGTATACACATGTGCTAGTACAGGCAATCACTTTGTCGTGTACAACTTGTGACGTCATTTACTGAGACCCACGAAGAATACAGTCGATCCCGGAAATTTATTGGGTAAATTGACAAAAATGTCGATTTCCACTAAAACCAGGAATTTTTTTTCTGTGGTTACAGTATGAAAAATTTCATTTTTTAAGAGCTAATGCTATATACTATTTTCACAGATGTTCTAATATCACTTTAAATTTAATGAGTCTTTTTTTTATATAGGAAAAAATCAGTAGAGGTATAATAATATATAAAAAAGAATGAATAGAGCTTAAAAGGGAACAAAATTCTTTATACTGAAATGAGAACACAATTCAACTTAAAAAAGGTTTGCATGCTTCATGGAATATTGTAACAGCAAATCTGTGCCCATAAAAGATCAACTATGTAATATTACTGGTAGAAAAGTAAATTTTATTTTAAAATTTGCATACACAGTATAAATCCTGAAATCATCTTTGCAGTATTGATGCATATCTCAAGTGACATATAGGTTTAGTTTTACACATTAATGTAAATGTTATTCACTTTTATAGATTTTGATGTTTTAACTGCATAGTATGGTAATTAATCATCGGTAATTACATATATGTATATGTACAACTTTGTATTTTCTACTGTTTTATTGTAGGAAATTAAGTTCGCATAGGCTACATAACAGAATTCATGTATTTACTGTATGCATACACACTTTTATATTTTCTAATGTTTCATTGTAGGAAATTTAGGTCGCGTAGACTACATAACAGAATTTGAATATGACTTGTTCATACGACCAGACACCTGTAATCCTCGATTTAGAGTCTGGTTCAACTTTACTGTGGAAAATGTTAAAGCTGACCAAAGAATCATATTCAACATTGTCAACTTCAGTAAAACAAAGTCATTATATAGAGATGGAATGTCACCAATGGTTAAGTCAACAAGTAGACCAAAGTGGTAAGGCAGTTGAACTTTGATTTGTACAAATACGCTCTTGTTCTGTAATGGGTCGATGTGTGGTTGATGTATCTGTAATGCTTCTGGGCCTGGGTATACAAATCATGGTTATAGCAACTAAATAATTAGGGCCTTCACACCTCATTTTCTTATTAGAGTTGGGGCCAACAAGTTTGAGAAAACATTGTTTGATATCAAATACATGTATAGGATTTTTTTTTACTCTAGATTTGATAAGAATTTATAAGTCATATATACATGTAAGGGGAAACTTTCCTGTCAGATTGGGAAATATAAATAAATTATTTTCAGTTGGGAATTGGTCGGAATCTTAGCCCTTAAAAATGACATGATTTATAGCTGTATGAATGTTAAAGAATGAGTGATATCTAATTATGTTCAATTTTAATTAAGATATTTGTAATTCTTTCTTGATCTATCAATAAATTTCCAGAACAGAATTTTCTGAATAATCTTGTTGATGTAACTCAGGGTGAGGATACCTGCCAAGCATGTGTACTACTACAGATGTCCTGATCACAGGAAGAATTACGTCATGTCATTCTCATTCTGTTTTGACAAAGAAGACGATGTGTACCAGTTTGCCTACTGTTACCCTTACTCCTACACAAGACTGCAGAATTACCTAGACAATCTAGAGAAGAAAGGACTGGACTTCTTTAATAGGGAACTTCTCTGTTTAACAGTTGTATGTATATTTATTGATTTGTGATTTAGATACAAATTAGATCCTTTAACGGTTGGTTCTGGTTAATGAAAGAACTGGTGATGGAGGGTTCTGTAGTTTCAACATCAAATAAGGCTGCATAAACTGAAAACTAATTGAGCAAAAGCCCTAATGTTAACCTTGTCTAACTTATGGCACATTTTTCATATCAAAGGGTTCAGAGGGTTTCATATTAAGATGGCTTAACATCAGACTCAAATTTTTAAGGATCTCTGAGTTGTACATGACTACTAGTAGTGTTTAGTCTCTTAAGCAAAATGAATCTCAATTGAAATACAAGTATATATAAATGTTTAACTTAATAGCATACTGTGGTATATTACTACATGTTACATTGTAGTATACAAAATGATACTTTTTTTTTAACTTGTCATTATGTAGTCAAAGGATCTTGTTTTAGGGGCATGAAAGGACCATTTTGGCCTCTTGTTTCATTTATTTACTGTTCTTTTTTTTTACAGCAACAGCGTCGATTAGACCTCATAACCATTACACATCCAGACAACATGGACCCAGAGGAGAACATCAGAATAGTGTTTATTACAGCCCGCGTACATCCTGGTGAAACTCCCGCATCATACGTCTGTCAAGGTCAGTGGCTTGGATTTTCAAATATTTTACGCACTGCATACTTAGGAACTTATTCTGTGTATTAAACAGCAGTTGCTTTCATATCACAGAAATAAATTTCTGCATATAGATATACCCATCACTTAGACTTAGACACAAATTACATGTTTTATTTGCTGCCATTTGGGTTTCAAGCTAAGGTTGATAATGAGAACTCAAATTTTCCTTGGATGAGATATATGCAGCACTTTATGTTATTAACTCTTTTCTTTGTCATGAAAGTTTCTCACAATATCATGTCTATGATTTGCTTCATCCATCACTTGGCAAACCTTGAAAATCCAATTATCTGAGAAGGTTTAAAGTTATAGGTCAAAGCTTTGCAAGGAGATGCTGGGGGTTGGGTTGACTTAATTTATCTTGATTCCCAAGATTTTACACTTAGAGTTTGAACTTCTTTTGATCTTTTAATGCCCCCCCGCAATCTGAGATTCAGGAGCATATAGTTTTTGGAACATCTGTTTGTTTGTCCACAGAAACTTTAATCTTGGCCCTAATTTTTGAATGGCAAGTGATAAGGCTATTTCACATGAGTATTCCTTGTGACAAGACCTTCCGTGGATACCAAAATTTCTTACCTTTTGACCTTGACCTTGGTGTTTGACCTACTTTTGAAAAACTCTGACCTTAGTCATAATTCTTGAATGGTAGATAATAGGTGCTTTAAAAAAAATTTTCATGTCTATTCCTTGTGTTATGAACTATCCATTGGTACAAAAAATGACCTTGATCTTTGAGAATGACTCATATTACAGCCATCTTACTGACAAAAGATTCAAGTTTTACAAACTCATGTATTGTCATTTCTAATTTATAACGAAGAGCTATACAGAATTACTTTGCTGTCTTTTGGGGGCAAAATTGTTTTTCATAAACAAAACATTTTGTTGTCCCCTCCCTCTGAGACAAAAAGTAGTGAGGTGTTTTGTTTATTTTAGTTTTCATTTTCATCATTATTTCTCTTTGCAGGCTTAATAGATTTCTTAATCAGTAATCACCCAATAGCAAAAGTCCTAAGAGAACATATAGTATTCAAGATTGTACCCATGTTAAATCCAGATGGCGTGTACCTTGGAAATTACAGGTTTGTAGCGGCATTTCTACATGATGTTAACATTTGTTTCAGATATAATTATTATATATAGAATAAACGTCTGAATTTGTGTTTTGTTATGGGTATGCAACACACAGTAAGTGCATTTATCATACATGTAATGCGCATTAGCCCATATTTCATATGGTAAATGCACTTACTGTGTGTTGCATACCCGTGACAAAACACAAATTATGACATTTATTCTATATATATATGCACCACAGTTGTCTGTTTCATTCTTGTATTCTGAAATTGCGTTTTTCTAGATAAAAAGGTGATGTTAAAAGTCAGGTCACCGCGGTTCAGTTGGCAGGTTATAGCAGCTGTCGCGGCATATTCATGCATTGTTACGTCACGAGTGTTTTCATACGAAATGCAACACGTTCCTCTCAATAGTTTCATCTTAGGGAATTACATTGGTTGTGCATAAATGTATATGTATTTATAAAAAAATAATAATATATTTTTCCAATTTTGAATCAACAAATTATCAAATGTTGATTGGATTTTGTTTCTGATTAATCAGCCAAAAAGAGCTGCAATATCTATACATTTAAAAATTCCCAGAGAACTTTGGCCAAATCCATTTGAGGACATTCACATCTGGGTACAAATTCCTAAATACATATAGAAAATGTTCATTACTTTAGTACCAAAACAAAAGAATTGGGTTTCTCATGAATTGTGCTTTCATTTGGTACATTGTACCATGACTTTTGACCTTTTAACCTTGGACTTAGATCTACTTTTAGTCTGTTTGAAACTTGAAAGGGATTGTATTTTTATTCAACCTGATTGGCCAAACAAGATTGGCACCAATTGATCTGATTGGTTAATGCATCTTCTGCTTCTCCTCTGCAACCTCTGTATGGAAATTTGAAGTAATTCAAGGTCTCCTACCAACAGCAATGAAAAACATGTACTATTGTAATATTTTAGGTGCTCTTTGATGGGTTTTGACTTGAATCGTCATTGGATGGAGCCATCACCTTGGGCCCATCCCACCCTGTATGCTACCAAAAATCTACTAATGGAACTTGATAGACATGATGTAAGTATATATGTACATATGTTCAAGGTGAGGTTAAATGTGTATAATTGTCATATCATATTTCAAAATTAGATATACATATAGTAAAATATAATGGATTGCCTTTGTATGGATGTATGGATTTGAATTCTCTAAATACATAATGTGTAATTAACATCTCAATGCCTTGGGCATTGAATGGTACATTTGTAAGTGATAGGGCTTACATATTTCATGTGTATCCCGTACCAAAAAAACTAACATTTCCTCATGAGAATCTCATAAGAAACTTATAAGAAATTGGTTAGATCTGTATGCAAATAGGTGAGGTTTCAAAATCTCACATGTGCAGAAAGTTAGGTCTTGTAAGAACTGTAAAAACTAACACAATTCCACATGTGATTTTGTTTTGTCACGTTAGATTTTTCCTCTCTCATGAGATTTTGATATTTGGATTTACAATTTGCTTCAGCTCTTAAGCAAAACTGAATTCCTCACATGAGACTCACGTGAGGAATTAGATCTTAGATATATTTTTGCACTAAACTATACTGTCCAGAGTTATAAAGTTTCAAAGTACTGTTTCCTCACTTGAGATCTCATGTGAGAAAAGGAACAACCAATTGTCACATGACATGAATATCCAATCAAAGACTTGTGTATTTTTCAAAGTAAATTGAATTTGGCTCCAACATTTCTATAAAAGCCTGAAGAAGTTCGTGAATTAGCATGAGTACTTTATAAAAGAAATGATATAGGCACAGCTCACATAACTCAGGTTAGTCTGTTAAATTTCCACATCTTGGATAAGTTCAAAACTAATAGCTTTTATTTTAATTTTCTGATCTTAAATTAATTACTCTGAATGTCCTCTGTTGTTACAAATTAGTTTAATTGACTTGTCAATGTCATTAAAATGTAAATTATAAGTACATGTATTTGTATTCCCTTCTATTCAAATAGTAATGTAAATTTAGTCAAGTGTTTTTAATCTACATTTTGTAATTTATTTACAGTAAATCGTTAAATATTTTATTTATTTATATAATGCCAGTTGCACAATATTTTTAATTTTTGTGTGAGAATTATCAAGAAAGTATGAAAACTTATAGAATTTATACTAAATTTGTGCAGTAAGTATTATAATTCATCTTGTTGTGCATATAAAGATTTACAAGCTAATATTCTTATTCAAATTATTCATGTGTATCTCTTGGCACAATGTATGTGTTACATCTGTAGTTAAACGTGAGATTTGATGAACAGTTAGGAAATTTCTCACGTGAGAAAATATTTATAGAACCTACCTTAATTCCTCACGTGAGATTTTTGGTGAGAAAAATTTCTCACGTGAGGAATTTCACCTAATTTGCATGTTAAAATGCACATGAGAAATCTGAGGTGAGATTCTACCCTAAATTTCTCATGAGATTTTGGTGAGGAAGATTTCGTAAGGGTATTCCTTGTGGTGAGGCCTTTCTGTGGATACCAAAAGTTTTGACCTTGTGACCTTGACCTTTGAGATTTACCTACTTTAAAAAGAAACTTTTAACCCTTTGGTATAACTGTTGAATGGTAAGTGATAGGACTTTCATATTTCACATGCGGATTTCTTGTGACAAGACCTTTCTGTGGATACCAAAAGTTTTGACCTTTTTGGAGTTTAACCTATCATTAGATTTTGTATTGGGATTATATATGAAATATATTATAAAAAGTTAGGGGTTTGGGGATCTTTAAGCATTTCTTTAAAGACAAACACCCCAAAGCAGGGGACAACAATTTCTTGAATTTGATTTTTAAAGTCTTTCTCTGATCTGTCTGACTAGTTTCAGTATGGCTCAACAAAACCATAGAATAAATGTAGATAAACTGCACACTAAATTTCCTTTCAAGAGTATAGTTGTCTCATAAAATAATTTTTTTGGGGGGGGGGGGGGGAGGGGGGGGGGGGGAGGGGGGGGGGCAGTTTAACAGTTTGAGTTTCATTATGATTACATTAAAATGTCTGTATACTGATAGATCTAAGTTTAAATTGATAATTCATGTAGCTCATACATTGTGTTACATGGATATGTGTATTATATGTTTTCATATTATTGCAGAAACACTTGGTTGATTTCTACATTGATTTACATGCTCATTCGACCTTGATGAATGGTTTTATGTATGGAAACACTTACGATGATATGGAGCGTTACGAGAGACAATCTGTATTCCCAAAACTTCTATGTGCAAATGCTGAGGACTTTTCTCTTGCCAATACAAACTTCAATCGTGATGCTGTCAAAGCTGGAACCGGTAGAAGGTAATGCTTTCCATAAAGCTTATACTAGTAACTCTACTGTCATAGCTGTCAACTGACCCGATTTCGGCGGGTCAGTCCCGCTTTTTTACCCTTTGACCCGATTATTTTTTATCACCTGCGCGGGTCACGTCTTTCACCCGATTTTTCGTTGCTGACCCGGGAATCACCCGATTCCGAATTGGTTCCGTCTATTACTTGGGACTTTAAATTTCAAGTTGTGACTTTTCAATTAAAACACCTGCAGTTACAGGTAAATTGGGTTGTTTGTTTAGTGATATGGGAAGTAATTAGCCACTTTCATGTTGTTTTATAACGACCTTGGCTTGGATTATGACAACCTGGGCTTGGATTATAACGACCTGGGCTTGGATTATGGGAAGACGATCGTAACATGGAGATTTATGCAGACGAAAAGGGACAAGTGTTTTTATAGTGTTTAAAACAATTGAAGCTGTGAACACTGAAATGTAGAGTTCATTTCATACAAAATCTTCATCATGGTATAGCAATAACTAAATAAAAATATATCTAGCCTAGCAAATTCAACTATGAACCTTCAGGCCTTGATTAAAAATTTTACACATGTGCTAGTCATTATCACAGGCTGCCGATGTTTATCTATTAAAAAATATAAACCAACCTTTTTATTGTTTTTTATCATACGTACGATAAAAAACAATAAAAAGGTTGGTTTATATTTTTTAATAGATAAACATCGGCAGCCTGTGGTCATTATCATGATTATGCAGTATTACAATTTAAATAAATGCTTTACATGTCTTACAATAAAATGAACTTTATTGACCTGTATTTTGGAGGAGGGGTTATATTTTATTCATAATGACACAAGCAAAAGGTCGCGATTTTGTTTCGCGCGCTATGACCCTCTTTTTCATTTCCCAAAGAGGGTCATTGACCCTCTTTTGTCTGAAAAAAGTTGACAGGTATGTCTACTGTATGAAAAAGTATTCTGAACACAAAAATATGCTTTCTCATTGATTAAGTGGCAAATTCATTGCTAACTGCATGTCAAATTGTGGTTGACATTGTGTTTATAAAACTTTGATTAGGAGCAATCTCTTTGTAATCAGGCCATCACAATACCATGTAGACCCTGTCTGTCTGTCCATAGAATTTGACTGTGTTATGTAAGGAAAGATTCATATAAGAACTCGGAGCTGCATCATGACCTTGACTTAATGCCTTAGATATCTTGAAGTTATGTGACCTACTTGAACATCACTAGAGTAGTGCAGAATCACATGAACTCTCTTTGGTATTTTAATCTCACCTGGACAAAGTAGAGGGGGGCTTATGCTATCGCCCTGTCGTCAGCGACCTTAAAACGGGACAGGTCCATTCTCTCCAAACTATAAGTCCTCCATTGACCAAACTTGCATGGATGATGCATCTAAGGATGCATGGTACGGAGGCTGCATCTTACCTACATTTCATGCTTGAGTGAGCAGGTTGGGTAAAATGGGACAGGTCAATTCCACCTTACTATAAGTCCTACATCAACCAAACTTGCATGGATGATGCATCTGAGGATGCTTACTACAATTCATGGTACGGAGGCTGCATCTATCCCACATTTCATGCTTGATTGAGCAGGTTAAGTAAAAGAGGACAGGTCCATTCCAGCCTTACTATAAGTCCTGCATCAACCAAACTTGCATGGATGATGCATCTGAGGATGCCTATTGCAATGCATGATACGGAGGCTATATCTGACCCACAATTTACGCTTGAGTTAGCAGGTCAGGTAAAATGGGACAGGTCCATTCCTGCCTTACTGTGAGTCCTACATGAACTAAACTTGTATGGATGATGCATCAGAGGATGCTTACTGCAATGCATGGTACAAAGGCTGCATCTGACCCACATTTCATTCTTGAGTGAGCAGGTAGGTAAATAGGACAGGCTCTTTCCTACCTTACTATAAGTCTTAGGTCATCCAAAGTTGTGTGGTTGATGCATCTAAGGATGCTTACAACAATGCATGGTTGACCTACATTTCATGCTTGAGTGACCAGGTTTAGTAAAATGGGACAGGTCCATTCCTTCTTTACTATAAGTCCTACATCAACCAAACTTGTGTTGATAATGCATCTAAGGATGCTTAATGCAATGCATGGTACAGATGCTGCATCTTACCCACATTCCATGCTTGAGCAATCAGGTTAAGTAAAATGGGACAGGTCCATTTCAGGTGTATTTTAAGTCCTAGATCAATAAAAAACTTTGTGGGTAATTATCTGAGGATGCTTAATGTAATGAACTGTACAGATGCTGCATCTGACCTATATTTCACGCTCGATTGACCAGGGGTAAAATTAGATCTTCATTTCCAGCCTTCTTTGAATGTGTTATCAACCAAACTTATGTGGTTATCAACCAAACTTATGTGGATGCATTTGGAATTAATGCTTTGTGCAATGTAGGTACAGATGCTGGTCATGGGACAATGATGCCGTCGAGGTGAGCGCTGTCATCTCTGATGACCCTATGTTTCCCTTCAGAATCTATGAACTTTATCTGCTTTTTTCATTCAGAATCTGTGAATTATCTTCATATTTTATGGAAATGTAAAGAAGGTCCAAAAACTGGGTCATTCTTTGATCCAAGGTCGTATCATGTAATTCAAGGTCATTTCATTACCCCTTTTCAGACTGTAAATAGCCTTTATTGATAAAATATAATAATATATATGGATTCAAAATATTATTTAGTGTGATGAAATCTTTAGTGTTTCAACTGAGTTGTAAAGACATATATACAAAAAGAGAATAGATATGCTGTTACCTGGTAGCAAAAGGTTAATGCATTGAGACTTTGTTTAACTGAATTACAGAGGCAAGATTTTGGGAGGAACAGAATGACAGCCAGTAACAACACCATCCCCTTGCCATTGTGGGGGGTGGGGTGGGGGTGGGGAGGCATTGGTTAGGGGGTATGGTGAAAACCTCTTTAACAACAGCACAGTCTTGAACAATATCAAAATTAGATTTAGGTATCTGCCTTTAAGTTGTATTTGTAGGATAAATGATGTATGAAACATTGGAATCCTCTGTCTATATGCATGGATAATTTCTGACATAAGTTCAATAGCATGGTAATGATCATTAATGTCCCTTGTTCTGAGTTATAGACCACTGGTTCTCTAATGAATCAAGATAAGTCAGTCAGATATTGACCATAACAAGCTTATTTGACCTGCTGATGATCTGAAACTGAAAATCATAAATCATGATAACAATGTAGTAATTATTGTAATGGGGAATCAGGTTTCCATTGTTATGTACCAAAGTGTCTGTACATATTGTGATATTTTTTGAGTTGATGGCATATTTCAGTTATCGTCTATTGCATGATTGAACAATATGTTAACTGTATAGCTTACAAGTAATGTTCATTTGTATTCATGAATAAAGTCACAGTCACGGAAGCTTTGATGCAAAAATAATAATTACTTAGTAGGTTATCAAGAGATCACACTAAATATTTCTGTTCTGGAAACACTAGGCCCCATCGGCACATTTCTAGTCTATAATTGAAATGTTGACAAGTTATTTCTGGTATATGGTTGACTTAAAATATGTTTTTCCTGATTATATACATAAATCAGTTGTAAGTTATCTTGATTGTCATCAGATGTCGTCCAATATTGGCTCGGGGTAAGGTATAAATTTTCCACAGAACATAATTTAAAATCCATAGAAAATACAAATTTATGGATGAAGGTATTTTAAATACCTATATGCTTTTATATTACTTATTTTAATTCTAAAGAATATGCTTTTCAGCATGTCCAAATTAAGCCATGTGGGAGTGTATACATGTGATGGGTTGGAATAACATGAAGTTGTGTAGAAAAGGTTTGCACTCCTTTTTGCCTGAGAGAGGATCTTACAGACAGCCCCTCATACTTAATGAGGGAGAAATTAAATGATAAATGATTTATTTGTCTGCGTGTTTGATTGGATGTCATATATTGCATTGCAGCGTAAACATGGCTGCAAATAAAGTCATCAGTTGCAGCGTCCCGTGATTATAAAACTTCAAACTCTGTGTGCATGTACATCAATCAAACCCATTGTCATCACCCACCTGCATTGAGGCTTGATTTGGCTTCCTCCGTGGGTTGGAGGTTTCATTAGCGTAATTTCTGACATTTTTTATCGGCATGGCATGATTTTGTAAGATATTTGGTGCTGTAAACCTACAAATGTTGAGTGGCTTCATCCAAGCAAAGTGATATTGCTTAGGAGAAGATCAATAATTTGATTTGTTACTGTCTAGCTTCAGATAGTTTGATTGTTTGATGTCCCACAATACCATTGGGAATGTTACATCCAGATATTGATTAACTATAAGTTGTTATATATTGAATACAATTTACATTGATCAGAGTTTCAATGCATGCAATCTTGTCCCGTGTCTGCTCAACGTGACAATACAATGGCCCGGCCTCCCCGCTGTATTAATCTGAATGTCATCTTGTCAATTAATGTACGAATAATCAAAGAAACTTTGATTACATGTTTTGTGCTCACTAATTGCTCTCAGAGATATGGACCTCTATAATTATTTGCTTTGTCAGTATTATCTATTCTATTCTAGCATTCTAAATGGCTATTAAAAGTCATAGATATCTACAGCTCTCAGTTTTCCCCATCATAACTTACCTGATTTGTAAAATTTATTGAAAGTCACATCTTTTGTAATTCTAGCCTTTCAGTTTGAGATCTGTTGTGATATGCCTCAGAACTTCGGGCTGCAATCAGACTAGAATTTATTCCTTTGTGGCTCGTATTTCCTCAAAGTTTTTGATAGATCATCTAGCTTTTTGTATTGAGCTGATATTTTCCTACTGCATCATTTGCAATGTATTTATAGACAATAAACTAGAACACAGACTAAGTCATGAAGGGCCAAGCCAATGATGATAGTGATGCTTTTTATGAATCAACAGATATCTAGATAACTGAGTACTTGAACAGAAATTTTGCTCATAACTTGAAGGTTAAGATCACAAGATTTAACATTTTGGAACCCAGGGAAAGTTGTACACGTATTAGATATAAAAGCCATTTCACTTACCATTCAAAAGTTTTTCAAAAGTTGCTGAAACTACAAGGTCAAGGTCAAAAGGTAAAAAATGTTGGTACATCCAGAAAGGTCTTGTTGCAAGAATGCACATGTGAAATATGAAAGCACTGTCATGCACTAACCATTCTTAAGTTATGGCAAAGGTTAAAGTTTCAAGTCTTCAGAATGATCTTTAATCTGATCTCAAAATTCATAGGCATCATTTTCACATTATAGTTAACCAATGTATAAAATATGAAAGCTCGCCCTTCAAAACTGTTTTAGTTATTGTATTAAAACCAAAGTGTTATGATGCATTAACTATAAGTATGACCTTGACCCTTGACCTTCCAATCTCAAAAAGTATAGGTATTATTCATACATTAAAGTAAACCTAAAAGAAAGACACTTATAGAGAAGAAATTATCCATATGTCAAAGTCATATGCCACCAAAATTGACAGGTAAATGATACAGAATTACTTCGTTCAGCAAAGCATTGTACTGCCCAATATAGGCAGGTGAACATTTCTTTTTATCAGAGGATAATTGAAAAGGGGTAGGGGCAAATCTGCCGTTTTTGGTCCCATTTTTTGCTATTTTCAAAAATTGTTTTCATACTATTTTTTATCTTTCAAATAAGAGTAGAGATGTTGTTGTTTATTATTGAAACTGAATTGAAAATAGATATAATCAACTGATATGAGTGTACTTTCCCGCCAAAATTGTCCACTACTATGGAAATTAGTGGTAAAATGATAACAACCAGATTTTAACATAATAGTTTATAGTATATATAGAGCAAGCGCATGTAACAAAGTTATACTTTCCATGTACATTCAGAATATGAAAAGGAATGCCCCATATGAGTATGAACCTGTTACACGTCCTTGCTCTAGGGCTTACAACTGCAGGTATGTGTGTCCAATGCTAAAAAGCTGAATTTCTAATGTAAATACATAGTGCTCAACTTTCAATCATTTTGCCCTAAAAGGCTGGGTTTTCGAAAAATCACATAAAATTTGTCATTTTTTGTTTAGAAGAAGCATAATGAATAAGAAAATAGAACCTTTTTAAATTTGTTGATTGTTGCCAAAAATGGTCACTTTTGCCCCTACCCCTTTCAGGATTCTATAGAAGGGACTATATGGATGGAAATATGAAAGAGAACTAAAAAAACAAAAAAAGAAATTACGAACAAAAGAAAAGAGGGAAAGAAAACATAATTGCTTATTGATTCTACTATAGAATAGTATGATTAAATGGCAGGGTTAAAATTGTAAAGTTTGAAGACTCTAAAGAAGGAATGAAAAGGAAACAAAAAAATAAAAACAAAGAAAATAGGGAGAGAAAAGATAATTATATATTGATTTTACTATAGAGAAGTATGATTAACCCACAGTTTTCTGAAAATTATACATGTGTAACATTAATCTAAGGAGATTTTATCAATCCATATTTGGTGGAATAATGGTTCTAGCTTCCTGATAATCAATTTAATTTTCTCAACCCCAACAAAGTTTGCCATCCGCTTGCTTTCATAACCAAAGAATATCATGTCGGCAGAATTGGATTAAACTGAAAAGTTTCCCACTTATTTGCAACAGCTCTATTTGTCATAATCATTGAATTTACTTCTACGTGGCTTATCTTTCAAATACACCCCTCAAAGTAATGTCAACTCATTTCTTGTTTGCTGTAAAACCCTTTCATAAGTGTATTGATTTCATATAGCAATCTTTATTATGGTAAACTAGCCTGCATGAACAATTTCATGCAATTTCCTCTATGTTTTCATGTGTGAATGAACTGAGACTTTAGTTCAAGAAAAGATCAATATTCATACAATGGAGCCCCAACTGAATTTACCACTCAGATTTCAGAAACAGCACCCAGTGACATCATTACTTCATTAGAGGCAAACTGGAGCTTTATTAATTTAATTTTTTTTTAATTTTCACCTTTCAATACGTGTATCATGGAAAAAATCCCCTATCAGGAACTGCAGCCTATCAGATTACAACTTGAAACTCTGGAAGCTGACAATTTATCACTCTATACATTTTGAACGATTTAATTTCGCAGGTTAATCATTTTCACCTAGAGCTTTTCAATTTATTCTATAGGTGTCATTAAAACCTGTTTATTTTCTCATTTGCATAACCTCTACTGCAATTTGCAGAAAGCTACTGAAAAAAGGGGTCTCAATAGAGTCTGAGCTAAGTGTAATTGACAATACTTGTATTATACTGAAAAGATTAGGAATCGATTTGCAAATGAATTGACAACACTTGAAACAATACGGCTGAAATTTTTAGATGGCTAGACATTGTCATGATCAACTTAACCCAAATTTTAATTTCAGTGTTTGAAATCCTTGAAGTCTAAAATTTCAAGAATAGTCTATAAAGGTGAAACAAATTTTTTATCCAAAGTTACAATGAATGAAAAGAAGTTTGAATAGTCATGGATTATGGAGCATATGTCTATCTGTTTGCCCACAAATCTTCAAACCTATGTCATGTTTTAGATTTTTTACCTTTTTGTATAAAATGTATCCTTGGCTTTAAGTTTTCACTTTGTGCGTTAACCCTTTGTGATGCTGAATAATTTGAATTTAAAGAACTCCCAAGTACTGAATTTATTTTGATATTTTAAACATTTTTATTTAAAAATATTCATTCATATTTTTTTTCAGAACTCTAGGTGGATGCATGGATGAGAATTCACATTGCTACACTCTAGAAGTATCATTCTTCAGTTATCAGACCAGCTCGACAGGTCAAGCAACGCCATATACAGAGGAAGGATGTATCCTTTATGTTGTCCCCTTCTGAGGGAAACTTACAGGGATCACTGTCTGTCTAGAGTCCGTATGTCTGATAGTATCACATGGCTGGCTATGACTTGATTGATATGCATAATTCTTCCATCAAACTTGCAGGGACAGTCAGGAATCATTAGACTCAACACCCAACAAGGTCAAGGTCACCTGTATAGTTAAGTTCACATAGTTAGGGTCAAGCGAGTAACCGGCGACATGCCTGTTTTTGAACAATTCTATTTTTTATTGTTATGAATGATTTGTCTATCCAAAGCCTGTTTATCTTTCTACTTTGAGAGAATTTATGAAAAGATTATTTCATTGTAAGGCATACGGCTTGCATTATTCATGCACAAATTCTTCATGTTTATTACATTTTTATGCCCCCGGAATCACAGATTCGGGGGCATATAATTTGGCCTGTCCGTCTGTTTGTCTGTCTGTTTGTCTGTTTGTCCGAAAAAACTTTAACATTGGGCATAACTTTTGAATTGAAGGTGATAGAGCTTTCATATTTCACATGTGTATTCCTTGTGACAAGACCTTTCCATTGGTACCAAAATTTTTGACCTTGTGACCTTGACCTTGACCTTTGACCTACTTTTCAAAAACTTTAACATTGGGCATAACTTTTGAATGGAAGGTGATAGAGCTTTCATATTTCACATGTGTGTTCCTTGTGACAAGACCTTTCCATTGATACCAAAATTTTTGACCTCGTGACCTTCACCTTGACCTTTGACCTACTTTTCAAAAACTTTAACATTGGGCATAACTTTTGAATGGTAAGTGATAGGGCTTTAATATTTCACAAGTGTGTTCCTTACAACAAGACCTTTCCATTGAGACCAAATTTTTGACCTCGCGACCTTGACCTTTGACCTACTTTTCAAAACCTTTAACATTTGGCATAACTTTTGAATGGTAAGTGATAGGGCTTTAATATTTCACAAGTGTGTTCCTTGCAACAAGACCTTTCCATTGAGACCAAATTTATGACCTCGCGATCTTGACCTTTGACCTACTTTTCAAAACCTTTAACATTTGGCATAACTTTTGAATGGTAAGTGATAGGACTTTAATATTTCACAAGTGTGTTCCTTGCAACAAGACCTTTCCATTGAGACCAAAAGTTTTGACCTCGTGACCTTTACCTTGACCTTTGACCTACTTTTCAAAAACTTCAACATTTGGCATAACTTTTGAATTGTGAGTGATAGGGCTTTCATATTTCACATCTGTATTCCTTGCAACAAGACCTTTCCATTGATACCAAAAGTTTTGACCTTGTGACCTTGACCTTGATCTTTGACCTAATTTTCAAAAACTTTAACATTGGGCATAACTTTGGATTGGTAAGTGATAGGACTCTCATATTTCACATGTGTATTCCTTGTGACAAGACCTTTCCATTGATACCAAAATTGTTGAACTTGACCTTTCACATACTTAACAGAAAATGAAGTTTATACTAACAAAGATGCCACCGGGGGCATTCGTGTTTCACAAACACAGGCTTTATTATTACATTTATATTACATTTTTATGCCATGTCATAAAGTTCTAAAAGACATTTCCTCTTGAAGTATAAAGCATTGAGTTTTCACATCTCATTCACAACAAGAAGTGATTCATTTTGATACTAAGATACTGGGCCTAGTGATCTTAACAATGAGCTTTGGTAGGAATTAGACTTGCCTTAAATATTATATGTAGCAACTTAGGCTATCTTTTCAATTCAGGAGTTTTTCCTCTTTTTTTTATAGATTTGTTGAGATTGTTATTTAACACATTCTATCAGGGGACCAACTATGAAGCATTCTGTTTGCGGACAAAGAGAGACAACTATTGATTATTTCCTTTTTCTGTAAACTTCTTTCTTTGCAGACAAAGAAGGATAACTCTTGTAGATTCCTTGACTGCTGATTTCAGATATGAAACTAGGAAGGAACCTTGCTCGTACATTCCTTGATTACTACAAATTGATGGGCATAATCAGTGCAAAGCCAAGCAGTAGTATAGTCCCAAAGCCTGGCAGGTACAACTTTCGCGACCGTCATGCAGAAAGGGCTAGCACCGAACCTACCCATGAGTAGGTGTCACTGTATGCTGTGACTAATCGTATTGTGCTGCAATTAACCATTTGAAAATAAAATATGTAATATACTCATTTGTAAGAAGGAAGAATCTTCAACTAAAGGGCTATGTGTCAGTAATAATTGTATATCAAGCATTTTATTGATGATTCGAAAATCAAATTGTAAACAAGGGTCTAACTAATTAACGTTTTTTCAGAAAACCATATCGTTTTGGTTCGGTAAGAATTTTCACGGGAATCTTTTATTGTTCAAAAAAGGAGTTCTTATCTCAAAGATTCAACTTTTTTCAAGTCAATCTTCATCTACTCTGTAACTCAACAAAGAGAATTTTATTGATGCTTTATCATAGTGATAGCAAAATTAGAGGTTGCTATTTTATCTTCACGATTAACCTTGGGTTATGAATCACTTGCTTCCACAAGAACTGAATTGCACAAAATTCAGAGTACATACAAATACTAGATATTAGGCAGTGTAATGCCTTTTAGCTTTATCATATAAATATTTGTGAGTTCAAGTTTTGAAAGTGTGCTTCTGTGTGATATTCCAGAATATGAATGGATTTTTTTCCAATTTGCTTCTTGAAACTAATTCTGTACACAAATTCTTCTTTCACACATTCCACACATTCCACACATTAAAGGATGTAGTCTTGAATATTTAGTTTGAAAATATTTTATTTCAATAAATATGTCTAAACTAAACATTCAAGAATATGTATACCACAAATTTCATCTTTTCAATCCACAGAAAGAAAAATTAAAGCACTTCTTTGTCTTTGGTTACACTTGCACTTCTTGAAAAAAAAAACTTTTTTTTCATTGTTTGATCATAATATGGTGAAGATAAAATATCACAAAGTGAACCTATTTTTTTTTCATGTCACTTTCCATAAGGTAAGAGACATTGGTTTTGTCATTGTTGTCTGCCTTCTGCGTCGATGTCAGAAGGAATTGTATATCTCCTCTAGCATAATTGTACCTAGTTAGACTTAGTTTGCTATGTGTCCTTGACCTAAGGTCATGAGTATTGTACCAATACCTAAGATATTGCCATTTTCTTAGATATGGCAAAATTGGTAAGATTATCAATACCTGTAGATTTTCAATACTTTCATCGACCAATCAGCATAAAATTTTCATGCAGAATTATTGATAACAAATTACCATTACTAAGTGAAATATGGAGATCTTATGTTTGTGTTTTACATCTCCATCGGAACACTTACCTATCAATGCCCGTTTGTGTGGGTACTATTCTCTCATAGTGTTGAATTTGGATAGAATAGTGCCTGAGGGTCAGCGAAGGTACTATACCTTCCAAAAGCAACATTATGAGGGAATAGTACCCACACAAACGGGCATTGATAGGTATGATCTTGATAGCAATTCAAAAGGACAGACTTAGCTATTCAGATTTTTAACAAGTAAGTGGCGACACCTATAGTGATTTACTTTTCAAGCAATGCAACTCTGTAAAGCAGAAGGCAATAGCAAAAGGCGTGCGCAATCAGTTAAAGGATTTATCATGTGATGCACTAATATGTAATAAGTCCCAGGGAATATTACATTCTTTGAATGGTTTTCTAATACATTTTCTTGATTTCTATTTATAGGTATGATGACAGAAGTACTCGTCGTGGTTTTGGCATGAGAGATTACAGCATTAGTAATACTAATACCTTCAATGAATCCTCCACGTCAATCCGTTTACAGCTAAGGGAACGGGATCAGAGACGTTACTAAACCTCAGATAGTCACATCATACATACCGTAGCATTGTCCGTTCATTTATTGTTTTTGTTGTATGAATTATACACTTTGTTTTCAATTTTATATTTACATGTATTATGATTATAATTTGTGTCTCATTGTTTACATAAACACATTTCATACATATATGTGAAAAAGGATTATGTGTATCAAACTCTTAAAAAGTTTTTTTTACATATGAAATGATAAATCATACGTCAGAACAAAATGATAATGTACATGTATTTGTTCTTTTTTTGAGTTTCCTGTAGTCCGTGGAAGATTATTGATGGTTATTTACAGGTGCATGCATGGCCTATATACAATTTAAAATTAATTTAAAACAAAACTGATACATATATTGGTCTTTTCCCTATAGCTTCTCTTAAATTTTGTATTTTACAAATGCATATAAAGCACCTACAACATACTGATTTTTTTAAGGATTCTTAACCTTACTTCTGAAAAGATGGATATTGCTTAATATTTGTTTGAATTTTTGTTTTAACAAGATCACAAACACATTTGTTGTTAGAAGAGGTTCATAGAGTCACAATTAACTTTTTAAAGTAGCAATTACAAAATTGTTATTTGCATACAAGATTAGTAAAATAGATTAAGAATTCAAAACTATACCATCACTAAGTCATGACACATTGGTTGAATCTCAGTGTTTTGGAAGACAATTGATCCTTCAAATGGTACAGAAATTTTGAGAAAATCCAATTGATGTTACAATGAATTTATTCAGAATTTGATGTGAATTTGATTCAGCATTGCAGTATATCATTATCAATTTTTTAAAAGCTCTGTTAAAATGGAATGATATATTCCTTGTGACAATACTATTAAAACATAGTCATACATATGCAAGTCTGATGAAGAAAAAGCTGATTGGTCAAAAAACAAGAATGTAAATATGTGTGTTATTGTGTGCATGTACTGCTGTTGTATTTGGTAAATTATTGATTTTACAGTATTTGTTTATTCCTACGTAATGAAATCCATATTTTGTATGACAACAGTATTGATTTCAGAATGACATTATTGTGTATTAAAATTTGATTGTTGTTTTGTTAGCAGCACTGTGATAGATTCTGATAGATCTGTGATCTGTACATGTTTGTACATTAATTTGCATATCTTAATAATTTTCTTTTAACTTACATACATGTATCACACATGATGATCTTGTTATTGCATTGTATACATAAATCATGCTGAGTTTATTCTCCATTAATCTATGTTTCTGATACATTAAGTCAAACAATCCACCCCTTGCGTGCGTGGTAACAATTTTAACTTGCGTCCTTAGTTACACAGTGAATGTTGTACTGATTACAAACTTTTCTTTATTGTGATTTACTGTTTTTATGTATACTGTTTTACTTAGAGGAGAGGATTAATAGAATCTATCACCGGGTGTGATCATTGACGAAGAAATCCACCCATGATTTAATGCTTTTACAGGCATGACAAGACTTGCCAAAACACAGACAAAAGCAAGTCATGAACACGAGGTTGGATTTGTCAATGATCACACCTGGTGATTGATTTTATTTCTTTCTATGTATGAAAAACGTCAAATAATAATCATCATACACTTTTCTGACATGATTTGATCCAGACTGAAGCGACAAACCATGTCGTTTATGATGTCATAATGACATTCACATGTGTAGCTAATATCATCAACCCCCTGTGGATGATTGATTTGTCATTTTGCATATTTTGTATATATAAGTCTGTGAAGATGGGAGAATTTATTCTGAATAACCAATCTCCACAATTGTTTTACTCGCTCTGTTAATGAATATTGTCTAATAGAAGTACAATGTATTTATAATTGGTTGTGAAAATTGAATTCTTTATCATATTATAATTAAGATACACTAATCCCTAGGTGTGATTTTTTTCTACTGATTAGTGCTAACTTTACAATTTCAGTTTAAGGGGGGGGGGGGGGGGGGGGGGGGGGGGGTTGGCAATGCATTAGTACGGCAAGTAAAATGAAAGCGTTTAACAACCAGAAATTTTGTGACAGAATCTTGTTTCTAGTATACCCTGTTTATTGCAGTATTCATTAACTTGTATAAAAGGTAAAAGCTGACAGTCAATCGTAATATGCTAAAGAGAAGACAACCCATGAAATATGAAGTTATTTTAACGTTACATTTTATATTTGATGATTAGAATGCTTATACTTGTCCAAAAACACTCCTTCACTAAGATATCCTATCAAGGGGTTTTATATCAAATGACCAATCAATGGTGATATATTTGTGATATTTTCTTTTACATTTCTGTTTTTTTTTTATGCATGGTATCTAACTAGGACATGAAATTGGTAAAAGAATATAGCAATTTATTTGTGTGGTATATATATTCTATATTACCTTTAAACACCGTTTTTTCTTACCTAAATAATTGAATGTTAACTGAGGATGAAGTGTGAAGTTAACAATCTAAAAATAAATATTAATGTTATGAATTCATAGAGCAATAATCAATGATAAATCACTGAAACTCAGTATTTGTTTAAATTGTTGTTTAAAATGCATAATAATGCATATTTATATATAATGCAAATAATGCATATTTTGAATTCTAGTGATGAATCAGTTTTATGATTCACAAATTCTTGATAAAGTTGAAATGCAATTATTTCAAATATATTAATTGATATAGTTGTAGGATCAGCTAATATCGTGGCGACTAGTCAAAATATTCCCTTGTGTGAAGGAACTGCATTTTTTTTTTAATCTGTAGACATTAATCTTTTGTGCAAGCAGAAATTGAAAGATTTTTTCCAACAAGAATTGGTACACTTAACCATATACATATATTTCAATTTTTGATATGTTTTGTTTTCCTTAACGACAGATTTTGAAATGATAATAAAAAAAGAAATATTATAAGGCATTCTGATTACTTTATTTTGCTACTGTATACTTGGAATTTTTTCCTCTATTTCATTTTCACTGTTCTCACCCAACTAAGAGAAAGTGAATTCAAAACTGGATGAATAAAATAGATGAATGGTACCTACACAAAATAAGTGAATTCAAGACAGTTTTATATTTCCTAAAGGCAAAATTCAATAAGTAATTCCAAGCTGTATAAATATTCATCAAAACAAATTCAGGTCTGGCAAAAGAATCAATTGTCTTATCTTTCCAACATACATATTCTTTTATTCACAGGGAGCTATTGTGAAAGAATTCAAGACTGAGTAAAATTTTGAATGGTTCATCCTATAGAAAGTAAGGGCATACTACATGTAGTAGTTTTGGGCAACAAATAAATTTGTCCTTAAGTGATAATTGTAATCACTTTCTATTTTCAAGGTCAGAATATTTGTACTACATGTATTCTATTGTAAGTATATTGTGAAATGGATGAGGATGGTGATTTTTCAGAATTCTCACTTATGATGTGAGGAATGAGAAACTACAAATTGTTCAAGATAAAGTCATGGTTATACATGTAGTTTGGTTTTTGAAATGCAAAAATACTGTAGAAGACCCCCTCTCTACAGAGCTACATGTATAAGTAATTTGCACATGCTTGTAAGATGAAAAAGATACATACCAATGATCGAATCTTCTTAGCTTGCCAGGACGAAGACCGGAAGGGCAATTCTTGTACCCTAACTTGGGCCATATCGTGTGAACTATAATTTTTAGCTCGCCGGGACGAAAAAGTCCGAAGAGCTAATGCCATACCCACGGCGTCGTCGTTGTCGTCGTCGTCAGTAGACAAAACTTTAACCTGGGCTATATCTCTTGAACTATAAGGGGTAGGGCTTTGATGTTGACCTTTCATTTGAGACCATGACCTTTGTCCTAGTGACATTGACCTTGGACTTTGACCTACTTTTCAAAACTTTTAACCTGGTTTCTGACAAAAACCTGTATAGGCGAGATTACCCTATGTTGATATTTCACACGTAGGTTCTTCATGACCAGACCTTTCAATTGAATCCATGCCTTTTTACCCAGTTCTTGACCTACTTTTAAAAAAATTACATGTATATCCTGGGGCATATCTCATGAACCATAAGGATTAGGGCTTCAATATCTCACTTGTAGATTCATCATGTCCGTAACCTTCAATCTGAACTAAAAGGGATTGGGCTTTCATATTTTAAATGTAGGTTCTTCATGACTAGAGCTTTCATTTAAGACCATGAGTTTAACCTGAGTCACGAGAGAAACCCTGTATGCGCCACATTTCTTCCCTTTAGAATATATTTCAATAATTTCACAAAACTGTTGCCCATGACTCAATATGTGTCGTGACTTCAAATCAAATTCGTAGGTCCTAGAAAGAGGTCATGGTCAGTTAAAACTTTAAGTGCGTCATTGGTCACGAATTAGGACCATTCTTGCGCTTCTCCTGCTTTAGCATTCATTGAGCTTGACTTACATAGATATTTCAATAAATTATGGTCAATGTAAAAATTCTGATTCTATTGAAGACTTTAATTCATCACGTATCTAAATGCGGATAAGTTTGAATATTTGATCTACATTGAATGAAGTATCTTTAAGAAAACTCTTCGCGTTAAGTTCTATAAAAATTGAGCTGGAAGTACTCTTTTGGACAGTTCAGATTCCTCATAAGGAAGTAATAATCTTCGTATTTCGTTATTATTGACTTCAACTGTTTTATTAGGCAGAGCTGATGGATACCGAAAAATTATAAATTGTTTAAATTCCACCAAATTTTACCATGCAGCTGACACTTTCAAGACAACCACAAAATGACACTATTCTTGAGCGATTGTACTCTCTTATTTCAAATCGGACATATACTTTTTCATCAGTATCTGGAAAAGTCTTTTTTAGGAGCATATTTCAGGCGCTGTCCATTATATATTCTGGAGGGGGGGGGGGGCTTGGGTTGGGTTTTTTTGTCAGAGCAAGATTTTTTTTTTTTTTCGCCTTGGACCGGGACAAAAATATGTTTTTCATGCAAAGTTGGAGCAAGAAATTAGACTCTTTGGTGATTAACATGCATCTATTAACAGTAATATTATCAAGCCTTTAAGGAAGCCCTGTTTTTTTCAAAAACGTGCATTCTTTTGATATTTTCAAGTATGAACTACACACGATGCCTCACAAGTCGTTCACACCTTACTACCTCTATAACAATCATCCCCTGAACGGGGAGAGGCGATGTCTTCACACCTGTAAGACCAGCCACATAAGTTTAAGTGACTATAACCGTACGGAGTAAAACCTTCCCCTTTAAAGAAATAATATTTCCATCGTAATTATGGCGAGTGAAGCCAGGAATTTAAAGCAAAATCTTATGATAATTTACTTGTAAGAGCAAGATTTTTTTCGGTCACACCAAATTAACCGTACCATACTGTGTGTTTATAAAATCGGTGATATTCAGTATCACTGATATTTTGACCTAAACTTAGATGATTTTCGTAATTTTTGTGTAAAATCGAGAAAAATTTTAATGGTACCTACGGTGAAACTTTTATCAAAATCAAGTTTTATATAAAGTTTCTAACCTGTTTTATTATATGTTAAAGTTGTAGACCCAGTAATCGTCAAAAATTGGAAGAAATTTAACTTGTAGAACACAAACTGTATTTTTCTAGCATTACCAAAGTTATTAACTATCCGTAAATAACAAAATTAGAAAACTAGAATTAAAATCATATGAGTGCAAGTTAGCACTTTTTGTATTTTCGTTACAAATTTTTAGCAACAAATTCCAAGCATTTTTTACCCTGTTTTCCAAATACCATAAGCAAAAGTCTTGATTTTCATCACGGACATGCTATAATGTCCGGATTTTATCCTGAATTCATTTAGTACCCAATTAGTATGTTGTTGTTCATGATCCAAATGTTTCTTTTCACCTTGACCCGAGGTCACGAGACCAGGGTCAAGTTCACTTAGTTCTTTTTCAATGAAGTTGTACATGTATCATGCCCGGGAAATATCACCAATTGTTTTGATATATTTGTTGTTTCTTATCAGGACTAATTGCTTTACATCACTTTGTCCGAAGGTCATATGACCAAGGTCAAGGTAACTTCTTAATTTCGTATTTTTATGCCCTCGGAATCAAAGATTCGGGGGCATATAGTTCTTGGCCTGTCCGTCTGTTTATCTGTTTGTCCGAAAAAATTTAACATTGGGCATAACTTTTGAATGAAAGGTGATAGAGCTTTCATATTTCACATGTGTATTCTTGTGACAAGACCTTTCCATTGATACCAAAAATTTTTGACCTCATGACCTTGACCTTTGACCTACTTTTCAAAAACCTTTAACATTTTGCATAACTTTTGAATGGTAAGTGAAAGGGCTTTCATATTTCACATGTGTATTCCTTATGACAAGACCTTTCTATTGATATCAACATTTTTGACCTCGTGACCTTTGACCTACTTTTCAAAAACTTTAACATTGGGCATAACTTTTGACAGGTAAGTGATAGGGCTTTGTTTCACATGTGTATTCCTTGTGACAAGATCTTCCATTGATACCAAAATTTTTGACCTTGACCTTGACCTTTGACCTACTTTTCAAAAACCTTTAACATTGGGCATAACTTTTGAATGGTAAGTGATAGGGCTTTGTTTCACATGTGTATTCCTTGTGACAAGACCTTTCCATTGATACCAAAATGTTTAACCTTGACCTACTTTTCAAAAACTTTACCATTGGGCATAACTTTTGAATGGTAAGTGATAGGGATTTACTATTTCACATGTGTATTCCTTGTGACAAGACCTTTCTATTGACACCAAAATGTTTGACCTCGTGACCTTTGACCTTGACCTTTGATCTACTTTTAAAAAACTTTAACATTGGGCATAACTTTTGACAGGTAAGTGATAGGGCTTTGTTTCACATGTGCATTCCTTGTGACAAGACCTTTCCATTGATACCAAAATTTTGACCTTGACCTTTGACCTACTTTTCAAAAACCTTTAACATTGGGCATAACTTTTGAATGGTAAGTGATAGGGCTTTCATATTTCACATGTGTATTGCTTGTGACAAGACCTTTCTACTGATACCAAAATTTTTGACCTCGTGACCTTTGACCTACTTTTAGAAAAACTTTAACATTGTGCATAATTTTTGAAATGAAAGTGATTGGGCTTTCATATTTCACATGTGTATTCCTTGTGACAAGACCTTTCCATTGATACCAAAATTTTTGACCTCGTGGCCTTGACCTTTGACATACTTTTCAAAAACTTTAACATTGTGCATAACATTTGAATGGTAAGTGATAGGGCTTTCATATTTCACATGTGTATTGCTTGTGATAAGACCTTTCCTTTGATACCAAAATTTTTTACCTTGATCTTTCACATACTTAATAGAAAATGAAGTTTATACTAAGAAAGATGCCACCGGGGGCATTCGTGTTTCACAAACACAGGCTTTTTTTTTATAGAAAACGTAAAAGTACTTGCCCCCTCGAAGCATCAACCAATCAGAACCATTTTGTTTCGGTGGTCGCAGTTTGCGAATCAGATTTTAAGAACTTAAATTTATTAACACTGGTTTTGTGAAATTCTGCTAATCAGTTGCGTAGGGGTACAAAATGTGCCAGACTGTCAAATCTATAGGATGGACGGCTATTTGACAAATCAGGTCGAAAATATAATTTTTCAGGTACTTTCTTCACGTGAGTTTTCTTAAAATTCCGTGTAACCATTTTCAGTTTCGAACCTTTCAGTGGTAAAAGTTTTTACAATCCGGAATCGAAGATTCGGATGCACATAGTTTTTGTCCTGTTCGTCTGATTGTCTGTTGCAAAAAAAAATCTTAGACATTGGGCACAACATTAAAGTGCTAGGCGATAGAGCTTTCATATTTCACATGTGTATTCCTTGTGATAAGACCTATCTATTTATATCGAATTTTTGACCTCGTGACCTCGACCTTGACCTAATTTTGAAAAGAAAAACTTGTACATGTACTTGAACATTTGGTATAACTTTTGAATGGTAAGTGGTTGGGCTTTCATATTTCACTTGCGTCTTCTTTGTGACAAGACCTCTCCATTGATACCACAATTCTTGATCTTGTGACCTTGACCTTTGACCTACTTTTGAAAAACTTTAATATTAACTCTTGTCCACCGAGTCTGACCAACTGTACAGAAGATTGTGTTTATACTGATAACGATGCCGACGGTGACATTCGTGTTTCACGAACATTTTTTTTTATTTTGGGTCATTTCTACTTGAAATTGTTTCTTGTTAGGCACATGTGCCATCATTTGAATATTACGTACTTCATATAAATGAATTGTTATTGACAAGACATATTTGATATCTACAAAAATCCGAAAATGGGAAGTAAAGCGGTCTCCTCCGCTCCTCGTCCAAAGACACCCTCCCCCCTCTTTCCCAAAAAGAGGTCCAAGTGGGCCCATATCGCTAACTTCATCCCATTGTACACTAGACATCTGTTGACAAATGTAGACGTGAAACAATGATACGTGTTAGGGATCATTGTGACTATTGGACGTTAGTGTTTCCAAGTTTCATCTAAATCCTTTCAATCGTTCTGGAGATGAAGTTGAAAATGTCGAAAGTTTACAACAACCACGATGAATGGAACTCTTTGACATTACCGGTAAGTCACTGGAGCCTTTGGCTATAAAGAAAAGAGCAAGCACTATTTAAAAACAAAAATGGAAAAAAAAACAAACAGAAGAAAAATATGCGAATGTTTTCTAAAAATTTCTGTATTTGGCACAAGAGGCACGGTATTTCTGAGTATCCAGTTTTGATAATGCTCTCAGTGAAGAGAGCGATGTAAGTCCACGTAGGCCTCGTGTTAATGATGAATTATGTTCTCAAAATTAATTGGATTTTACAGAGCATATGAACTATATCATCACAGTATCCGTATTGATTTACCCAAGCTGATGAAACTGTAGAAAACAAAATCACAATGGAATATTAATAACATTGTCGATGTCTATATAGTCTTTTTCCATTTCTTTTCCATCAAAGAATGTTCCGTTTTGTGCGAAACAAATTAGAATATGGTCGTAAACTCACTGGTATTTCCTTGTCCTGTGAGGGATTGCCATCGACATGATGTATCAAATCATATTTGAAAATGGAATTCTTATTAGCTATTAACCTACAAATCACCGTATGAAAGTAATGGCTTTAAGGAGTCTTAATAAATTCTCAGAAATGGGGTTTTAGTTCCTAGAAGCATATTAATAAAAGTGCACATAGGAGAGAGTGGGCGGGTTATTTTATAAAGAACTGTTTAAAAATGAGGAAAAATCTCTATCAATGATCTTCTTCAATGAAATGGTGAATTTTGTCCCTTCAAAAATTAAAAATCTTAGTTGTCTTTGATCCAAAACCGATGAGGCACCTTCGGTCATACACAATCTATATGTGAAGTTTTATCACTTACATGTAAGGTCATTTATTACTTTATTTCTTAGGTAAATGAGTCAAGTTGACCTTCACTTTTGACCTCATATTCAATTATTATAGAAATCACTTTTCCCCTTTGAACAATGTATGTGCGAAGTTTTATCACTAAAGAGTAATGATAGCGATGGATCGGAAACGTTGTTTCGTACATGTTTTGTATCATTGGACATACAGACGGACCGCGAGACATTGTGATACCAGTAAAAAAAAGGAGGGGGTACTTAATGAGATTTCCATTAAATAAAACTTCGAACTTATCTTCCCCTATTTGCTCTATTACGAGAATCATTAAAAGACAAAATTTGAATGCAACCCTCCCCAAAAACAAGAGCCCCAGGGGCACAACGCTCACCTGATACCCATGCACACTCTTAACCTTCTAACATTGCATGAGTAGCGTCAGTGCCAGAATTTGAACCCACAACCCTGGGTCTATATGCACATAAATCTTTTTTTTTTTTAATTGAAAATATAAAATTTAGATATAAAATATATATCAAAGCATTAAGCGACTTAAAACAGTGAATGAGTGTGCAAAACGGAAAATAATGACAATGGAAGAAAAAAATGTTTTTGGTCAATAAAGAAATCAAAGGTATTAAGATGATTTGAAAATACATAAAAAGCTGACATAATGGAAAAAATGAAAAAGGAAGAAAAAAAATTTGGGTACCGGGACTTGAAACCACAACCCTTGTGTCCATGTGCACACTAAACATTTCTATTCATACTTTAAAGAATTCAGAAAAATTCCAAAAAAAAAAGAAGATTATAGCATGTAATGTATATCAAAGCAAATAGTAACATAGATATGACAAACATGCACTAAACAAGGGCACAAAACCACACATTTATAGAGTCAATCAAAGAAACAGTTCAAAAATGAGCATTTCTGACATAGTCCGAAAAGATGTCATTAAGCACGTCAATTTGACTTCGGGCTGAAACCAAAAACAACAACACTTGTTAAGAAGTACATCCGTCTAGATAATCCAGATGCTTTCGGTTTATCGATATGTACTTCTGTTCTGAAGGATAAAAAGTTACCTACTTTTGCTTGTGATGGCGCCACCTAATGATGGAACCGGACAAAAAAAAACAACAACACTTGTAGGGGATCATGAGTACTTCATTTCTACCAAGTTTCATTAAAATCCCTTCAGTGGTTCAGGATAAGATGTCCAATATGTATGAAAATACCCCCCCCCCCTTTCCCTTTTTCACATAAGAAAACAAAATCATGAAAATAAAATTTCAACCAAAATCAATATGAAACCACTGAATGCCTTAAATATGACAAGTATGCAGTAATTGAGGTCATAAAACCACATATTTTTGGAATTATTCAAAGAAACAGTTAAAAAATGAACATTTCTGACAAAGTCCAAAAAGACGTCAAAAACGCGTCAAAAATTTGATTCTTGACTTCGAACTGGAACCAAAAACAACAATACTTGTTAAGACATCCTTCTAGATCATCCAGATGCTTTCGGTTTGTCGATATGTGCTTCGGTTCTGAAGAAGAAGTTTGTCAAAGGAGGATAACCCCCCCCTGACTTACTTTTGCCTGTGGTGGCGCCACTTATTGACGGAACCAGACGAAAAACAACAACACTTGTAGGGGCCATGAGTACTTCATTTCTACCAAGTTTCATTAAAATCCCTTCAGTGGTTCTTGAGAAGAAGTCGAAAATATGAAAAGTTTACAACGGACGGACGGACGCCACGCTATGACAATAGCTCACTTGAGCTTCGCTCAGATGAGCTAAAAACCCAAACCCAAAACAACCCCCCCCCCCCACACACACACACACAACATATTCGTGTCATGTATAGGCTACTTTAGATGTTCTGGCCTTGGCATTTGACCTTGAAAATAAATGAGACTCTTTCTCTTGCCATTGGGATTCTCAGTTACAGATATAAATATGCAGACTTTACATCCAAAGCTGTTGCGATTTTGAAAATCAAAGGAATTCTTCCTTTGTGATTATTTTGAATATCCGTTACTTCACAAGCAAAGAACACTATACCATAAAATTTTTGTCTGTGAAGAAAATGTGTCAAGCTAATGTGAAAAAATGCAAGTTACGACTATAAGTAAAAAGATTATTATTTAATTTAAAATATCATGACCTTATTGTACATAGAATGTTTCCATGATCTTTGTTTAGTTTGTTCTCATGGGGAGAAACAAAATAATTCACCTTTTCCCAGTTGTAGAGATAAATTGTTGCCAACCAAAGTGCCCATCTCTGATACAGCTTATACTAGTAACTGATCAAAAATGACATTTGTATTTTTTGTAAAAAATACCCCAAAAAACAATTGAACTCTCTTCTGCAAATGAGATGAGTTTTTAATCGTCCTCCATGGGCAATGGCATGTCATTCGTTAAAAATTAAACAAGAATGGCTCCAGCATTCCTCCCTGGGGTATCCCTCAAGTCAATTGGATATTTATTGATAAAAAGCTATTTGGAATTAAACTCACAAAGTTTTTATTCCTTTTGTATCCCTTTCATTTCAGACCCTTATCGGCAAAGCTAGATGGGATTATTAGCTTCCTCTTTGTGTACCTGTTAAAAAATACGTCTTCCTTTCCTGACATTATTTTTCTGTCATGGATAGAAATATTGCGATGAAAGATACAAAGCCTGCTCTTGGATACTTACGGAGAAATTTTGATCATTGTTATGGTTTATTTGTCCTTTTTTTTAGGAATTGAAACACACAATTTACTACTGGAAGGGAAATGTATAGCTTGCAATACAAAAAGAATACTTGATACAGGGATATGGTACGAGGGTGTAAAGTCCCTTGGTCTTTAAAAAAATATCGCGGTAAATAACTATCACAATTTTGGAGATGATAATTAACGAAATACATGATAATCAACTAGAGTGTCTATCATATATATTAAAATTTCTTATACCGATATTCACGATATAAAAAAAAGAGGGGGCTGTTCATAAAAGGTAATTTTTTATAGAGAAATGGGGTTGATATAATTTTTGTTAAATATCCTGTATAAAATATCCTGCAATGCTTAAACAGACTATGCATGATATTTTTTGTTACCAATTTCATGCTTGGTAATCCCCTGTAGTTGGTAATACATTTATGTTATATGATACCTGACTAAGGATTTCATCCTCAGTTTCAACAGTTACGCAGGTGGGTCTATAGCTTATCTGGGTCCAATGTCATGCGATATAGCATTTGCGCTTTCGGATATAGCATGACATTCCTGGTTTCGTATATCCAATCCTGGTTTCGTAAACACATTGATTGTGACTTTTAAACGTATTAATTTTTATTTTTTCATGGTTTCGTATACCCATTGTTTGTGATTTTTTCCTGGTTATGTATACCCATTGATTGTGAGTTTTCCAGGTTACGTATACACATTGAATGTGATTTTTTCCTGGTTAAATAGAACCCATTGATTGTGATTTTTCCTGGTTTCGTATACCCATTGTTTGTGATTTTTTTCCTGGTTAAATAGAACCCATTGATTGTGATTTTTTCCCCTGATTTCGTATACCCATTGATTGTGATTTTTTTTTTGGTTATGTATACCCATTGATTGTGATTTCCTGGTTTCGTATACACATTGATTGTGATTTTTTCCTGATTAAATAGAACCCATTGATTGTGATTTTTTCTTGGTTATGTATACCCACTGATTGTGATTTTTTCCTGGTTATGTATACCCATTGATTGTGATTTTTTCCTGGTTAAATATAACACATTGATTGTGATTTTTTCCTGCTTAAATAGAACCCATTGATTGTGATTTTTCCTGGTTTCGTATACACATTGTTTGTGATGTTTTCCTGGTTAAATATAACACATTGATAGTGATTTATTCCTGGTTAAATAGAACCCATTGATTGTGATTTTTTCATGGTTATATATACCCATTGATTGTGATTTTTACTGGTTTCGTATATAAATTGATTGTGATTTTTTCCTTGTTTCGTATACCCATTGTTTGTGATTTTTTCCTGGTTAAATAAAACCCATTGATTGTGATTTTTTTCCCTGGTTATGTATACCCATTGATTGTGATTTTTTTCCTGGTTAAATTGAACCCATTGATTGTGATTTTTTCCTGGTTAAATATAACCCATTGATTGTAATTTTTCCCTACTTTCGTATACCAATTGATTGCGATTGTTTCCTGGTTTCGTATATTCATTGTGATTTTTTCCTGGTTAAATATACCCATTGATTGTTATTTTTTTCCTGGTTACGTATACCCATTGATTGTGGTTTTTTCCTGTTTTCGTATACTCATTGTGATTTTTTCCTGGTTAAATATACCCATTGATTTTGATTTTTTCCTGGTTATATAACCCATTGATTGTGATTTTTTTCCTGGTTACGTATACCCATTGATTGTGATTTTTTGAATTCTGTTTTGAATCTGACTTTCACTCTGTGCTTGTGTTTGACACTATTTGTTCATAGGGATTTATCGCGCTTCCCGGTTGCTTTACTTGATATGGGTTACATTATATATAGTACATCAAGTAACCGGGAAGCGCGAGAGATCCCTGTGATTTCGTGTTTGACTTGTTTCCCGACGAGTTGGAAGCATGTTTTATGAAAATACGTATATATCGGATACAATGTTGACCAAGTTGGTCTCTTTTTTACTTCTTTTCGTCTTATGAGAATAGAAATAGATAATAACAGAGGAATTAACAAAAGAAAGTTTCCGAATTTGCAATTTAATCATCTTTTCATGTTGTAATTTCAAAATATAAACATGATTTCAAATATCGATACTTCCATAAAATCAACAAATACTAAGTAAACAAACAATACACACAACCTTTTTTTCTATCACAATTATTTAAAGATCAACAATTTGTTGTCATAGACAAACATGTATAAGAAAATAAACAAACATATATAGAGAAGAAATATAATCAGTGGATATAAATAGACTCTGATCTAGGATTGCCATCTTCATGTAAAATGAAACTCTATAATTATAAGGCCCTTCATAAAAAACTCCTTGAAAGTGAATAAAACAAAAAAATGTTGTGAAATGTATAAAAACTCAATGCTTGAAATGCGAGCTGATGATTTATATAAGCTTTATATCGAGAATCAATGATCACTGAAACATCAAGAACGTGGCAAAGAATTCAATAGATAATGAGGTCTGAGATTCAGAATCATATCGTAGGCAAGACTAACAATGTCATAGGTAATAAATAGTATTATATGACAAAGATTTCTACTTCCTTCTATCATTAAAGACTTTATAATGATCTGAGGCGCATTATCTAAAGATCAATTACCTTTTGAATTTTTCTACGTATGATAAAAAAAAAATTGCAAAACACTGGTTTTCTGGTAAAAAGGAAAATCACGACTTTTGAATTAAATTCTAGATGAGGTATCTAATTGGCATTATTGATCAAGAGGACGGATGAGTAATTATCTTCAGATCACCTGGTTTACAGACTTCCCTCACTGACCATGTGTTTTATTCTCATGGTTTCCACAAACTTAGAATGCAGAGTAAAGGACAAGGAGAGGTGCAAATATCGATTTCTAAGTTTCAGTAATAACATGAAGGATTTCTGTAGATCTAAGATAAAACTTGGCACATTTATCATGATTGTACAATTAGGTGTGTCGTCATTTCTTCATCTCATACACGGTAAAAAAATATTATCAACCTTATCATACCCCAGCCCAACTCAACGTATTTGCAGGGGGGGGGGGGGGGGTTAATAAGATAGACATCCCAATTATTGTCGATGTGAAACAAATATAAGCGACCTTGTAGCTATCCTATTCTGAGGTCAATTTGAACATAATCCCTATTCATACCTAAATATGGTAAAAACAACATTTTCTCACATGTAACTTTGGTAATAAAGCAATTAACCTATCCGTACCTACAGTTAAACGTTATAAAACATTCTAATCTTTTCCTAACTTGACGTGCATACCCTCTCTGTGATGAATGAAGACAATTAGCAACCTGATAAACAAGAGAAAATCTATACACCGATTATGGTCTTATGGATAATTCAATAATTATCAAAACCTGACGGTGCTCTAACCATGGAAACCATATAAGTTAAACGGATTTTGTAATTATACGTAATATTCGATAAAGCTGAGGTACGCCGATTTACCTGGCATATGATTAATAGGTTGTTCAATACGATTCGATTTCTGTTTTACGTACGTACATTCACATTGGCATTCTGAATTACTGACTAGTTACATGTAGTATACTAGTACTAGAAGCTCGGAATAAACATTTCCTGATTCTAAATTTTAAAGAAATCAACTACATTGGTTGAAAATTCGATATAGAAACTGTTCCCCCAAAAATACTATATGTGTGCGTTTGCCCATCAAAACTGGCATTTAAAATTTTCTAACAATGAAAAAATCAACAACACACTACTGGAAGTTATGTAATAACAAACGACATATGACTGGAAGTTAAGGGAGTTCTATCACATATTGAGGACATTGCACCATATTTCATAGTACAGCACTGTTCGTGCGATGTTGAATTGAAATGTACCTAACTACTAAAACCGTGTGCTATGACATGAACATTATCACAAAATAACGCATAGTTTGGACTCTTGTTTTGCCTTGGTCATCACGGAATGTCTTGAACGTGGCTCGGCGTTATTCTCAGGACGGACAGTTATGTCTGTTTCTGAATCACCAAGACCGGATTTCTTCTTTTGGACCTTATGCAACACAATCCTATAAGTACCAGTAATACTGCTCCTAGAATCTCGACTTCCGGACCGGAAGTGTTCGTCTGTGATGCCGAGATCACTTAGAATCTTGCGCGCATCATGCTCCTCTTCTGATAAATTTTCTTTTTCGTTGCCCGGATGGAGATTATAAGGTTCCAGTTCGTGAGGGAATTCCTGGCCTTCTAACCACTCGCAGTTTCGGATTTCTGTCAGAGTAAAGCGGTCCTGAGGTACCGGTTTTAGAATACTACGTATAAGAAACTGACAACTATCCGACACGTACGATGGTATAGTGTATGTACCTTCCAAAATGCACTTCTTCAATCTTGCTACAGTGTCTGCTCTAAATGGCATCACTCCGGTCACCATGAAATACAACATGATTCCAAGAGCCCAAATATCCACATACGTACCAAAGTAGCTCTCGTCTTTGAAAAGTTCGGGAGCGGCGTACGGTGGCGAACCACAGAAAGTATTTAGTGTTTGATCTGGTCGACTCAGCGTACTAAAACCGAAATCGCCAATTTTGACTAACCTTGACCCAGCATAGAACACATTCTCAGCCTTGAGATCTCGATGAATTATGAAATGTTTGTGCTGAAATAGAAAAAAAAATCATGTATAAGATCCTAAGACTGTATAATACTGTAGTGGTAAAATATCCAGTAACATAACGTACTGACCGGTATATTTTGAAAACAAAAGCTAGAAACATATTTGAGATAAAATATGAGTACTTAAAAACCGTATGTGTAAATATAGCTGCGTATGCGAATGAACACTAAGCAAAAAAAAAAAAAAAAAAATCACGCTGCATACTAAAGAGCGAATGTTATACAAAATCCCTCCTTTTCATACCTTGTCTTTTTATTTCATCACCCAATAAAAGAATACTAGATTTTTTTCCAATAAAAAAGCACCTAAAAGTCGATCTATCTACGACTCGACCAGACTGAGTCCCGACTGACGCCAACTTTCAAGTCGGAGCGAGTCGTGGAGTCATGTCGGTACTTTGTGAATGGGGTTTTATGCCAGCGCAATACATGTATACAGCTTTGTTTTATACATTTGTAATTTCTTTTTTTCTTTTTTTTTTTTGGTAACAGTCGTAATGGTGTGGTTTATTTGAATATTTCGCGTCTAATGACATTTCTTCCGAAGAAAACCTTGACACTCTTGTCATTGGTGACTCGTTACAAAGTCTCCTTTAGTAATCAATAATAATGTCCTTCAACAACGAAATAATTACAAATGAAACTCCAATTACAATTCAAAATTTTCTAAAAAAAATGGAAGTTAAATAAAGGAAAATCAATACGTTTTGTGATGAACATTGATCTGAAACTCAGTGCCTATATGGCAGTGATTGCATCTGCGTCACACAATATACAGATGCTAAGACAATTTGATGTCGCTGAAACACAACGGCATCTTTCAAGGATTTATCAACAATAATATGATAGATTTTATAAGTATAGCTTTAAAGTTCACTGTTCCCATGTAAAAAAAAGAAAAACTTGCAATACTAGGTTTGCACTCTTTTAAGCGGTGGTCACAAACCGCCCTACGTGCAAGTACGTGCAATAACGTAGGCAAACTTTGGGGATCCGAACGGTGTCCGTATGGGCCTCCGGATTCGGGAACACGCAGACAGGACGTAGTTGTTTAAGTGCATGCAGAACTTTCGCTGCGTCCTGTCTGCGTTCGGTCTACGGATTCATCAAGAAGTATGACGCGCACGTTGTGAGTACGTTGTAAGTTCGTGCAGCGCACTTGTCGCGTAAGTGAGTGAGGAACCCGTGTGTTAGCAGTGTATGTAGGTACAACATCGATACGATAACGCGGAAGACGAACGGAGATCGTACGTTGTCTGCACTTACGACGTACTTGCCAAGTGCGCAGCGTATGATGCATGTAATAACTCCACATAACCGTGCGTGCCACGCACTCCTTTCGTACTCTTGCCACTTCCTTCCTTGCGTCTTCAGAAAAACGTAGCGCACATAGCCTCTCCAAACGCGCACGCCCCCCCCCCCCCCCCCCCCCCAAAAAAAAAACCCACGGCGGGTTGTGACCAGGGCTTGAAAGATGTTTCAAAGTTTGCACGGTATTTTTGTAAGAGCTCTGCGAAGCGATATTGATGCCACTGCCACATTTAAACAAGTGTCGTGGTTCGTCATTCTCATGCTGCTTTCTCTCACGTGATAATAAGCATGCTGCTTTCTCTCACGCAATAATAAAATGCTGCTTTCTCTCACGCGAAAATAACCATGTTGCTTTCTTTTACAAAGGCTCTCCCGCGATAATAATCATGCTGCTTTGAGAATGACACTTCCCGGTTGCTTGATGTACTATGGGTTACGTAACCAATAGTACATCATGCAATTGGGAAGCGCGATAAATCCCTGTGGTCATTCTCTGCGACCATTGCGATGACACTGTACTTTAACTTTTCTACTTTGCTGCTGGCGATTCAGCTGCGCTCATATGGCGCCATATTTTTTCCAGGGTGCCAAGGGAACGCCTTACTACTGCGTCAGAGATATACATTAGCCCGACGATTCGAAAGTACATGTATACCGGTATTGCGAGAAGTATTGTCAGACCGACGTAGAGAAAAGTGAGGAGATGTATAGATTTACCGAACAAGTTTAAGATCATCCTCGGTACCCCAGGCTATTTGAGCTTTGGCTGAATTCAGCCAAAGCGCAAATAGCCTGGGGTACCGAGGATGGTTTAAGATACAACAATGATTTACCATATGTTGAACTCCGGCTATGACTTTACAGAACAAGTTAAAGATACAACAATAATTTACCATATGTTGAACTCCGGCTATGACTTTACAGAACAAGTTAAAGATACAACAATGATTTACCATATGTTGAACTCCGGCTATGACTTTACAGAACAAGTTAAAGATACAACAATAATTTACCATATGTTGAACTCCGGCTATGACTTTACAGAACAAGTTTAAGATACAACAATGATTTACCATATGTTGAACTCCGGCTATGACTTTACAGAACAAGTTAAAGATACAACAATAATTTACCATATGTTGAACTCCGGCTATGACTTTACAGAACAAGTTAAAGATACAACAATGATTTACCATATGTTGAACTCCGGCTATGACTTTACAGAACAAGTTAAAGATACAACAATGATTTACCATATGTTGAACTCCGGCTATGACTTTACAGAACAAGTTTAAGATACAACAATGATTTACCATATGTTGAACTCCGGCTATGACTTTACAGAACAAGTTAAAGATACAACAATGATTTACCATATGTTGAACTCCGGCTATGACTTTACAGAACAAGTTTAAGATACAACAATGATTTACCATATGTTGAACTCCGGCTATGACTTTACAGAACAAGTTTAAGATACAACAATAATTTACCATATGTTGAACTCCGGCTATGACTTTACAGAACAAGTTAAAGATACAACAATAATTTACCATATGTTGAACTCCGGCTATGACTTTACAGAACAAGTTAAAGATACAACAATAATTTACCATATGTTGAACTCCGGCTATGACTTTACTGAACAAGTTTAAGATACAACAATGATTTACCATATGTTGAACTCCGGCTATGACTTTACAGAACAAGTTAAAGATACAACAATGATTTACCATATGTTGAACTCCGGCTATGACTTTACAGAACAAGTTAAAGATACAACAATAATTTACCATATGTTGAACTCCGGCTATGACTTTACAGAACAAGTTAACGATACAACAATAATTTACCATATGTTGAACTCCGGCTATGACTTGAGCAAATATATGTCTGGCTTCTTGTTCGGGAAATTTTCCTTCGTTGGAGATTTTGGTGAAAAGCTCGCCTCCCCCTGCGTATTCCATCACTATATGTAGCTTGGCTAACGTCTCTACCACTTCGTACAAACGTATTATGTTTGGGTGGTGCAGGCGCTCCATACTTGATATCTCCCGTGAGAGAAGTCTTTGTGTTTTCTGGTCCAATTTTGTTTTGTCCAGAATTTTTATTGCTACTTTTTCTGAAATATAGGAAGACATATTTGTATAGGGTATTTCTGTGTATTGAATTGTCCATTGCTACTTTTCTCGGAAATTCTGAAGTCTGTGACGTCAAATAAGTGATGTTTGAGTCGAAAAATACTGCAATATAATCAGTGATAACACATAGGGGCTCGATGACAACGATCCACAAGAATATCCGCATCGAGTTCTTGTGTGATATCATCTATATAATGTATCAGTTATTCGAATAACTGGGATTTAGATATAGATATTGTTTATGTTTATGTTTATATGTCGTATTGTACCTATAAGCTTTTTGCTTTCGGAAATGAATGAATTGAATTGAATTGAGAATGATGACGCCTATTGCAATGGTTGAAATATTGGTACCTACTACAACATATGCCTAACAACAACGGATGTTGATCCGATCACCTGGAGGACTCCATCTGAGTTTGCAAAAATATGCACTTTGCATATGTCTCTCTTGAAATAAGAACATACCAAACGTCTCTAATTGATATATCCACTGACAAATGTATTAAATATCAGCTTATGAAATTGAAGACCTTTGCAAATACATCTGTAGTAGTATTACAAAATCTTAATGAGTATTTGAATAAAATTACACTTATTGGAAATAAAATTGGGATTCATGCCAATATCTACATGTACGTTTGGACTTTCGTATAAGTAATTTTATTGATTCTAAACTTTCCGTATTCGTCATAAGTTCAATGCTCCTTGAAAATCATTAAAATCAATATCGTGACGTACAACCCATTATTTTAACGTTCTTATAACCTCCGGAGGAAACACCAAAATAGAAATGCAATATCAAATGCATCAGATTTCAAAATAATAATCACAAACGTTATAAAGAAATCATTTTAAAAATTGATATGCTATGATGAGGATAAAGACAAAATGAATCGATGGAACAAGTATTGATGATGCAAATAACAGAGAATTCAACCCTGAAACTTAGATCACGACTTTGAAAGATTTTGATGCCCTATCACAAAGCGTCGATCCTATGTCCCTTGTCAATCTTCTCACCACTAACTTTAATTACCCTTAGTGTATCCCTTTTATCGTCTTTAATTTCGAATTCCTCGTCTTCTCTTTTTGTAAATATACTACATTGGGTCTATACCTTCATGGATAACACCGAAACTCTAAAATACAATCATTTTAAAACATACTGACCAAGGAGAACGATGAGCACACCAGGAAAAGTAGATGCGCAAACACACAGAAAAATGTACACTATTCACTCACAGTTACAGACACTTAAACAAACGTCAACATACAAGAGAAAGATGAGCTCGAGAGAACTTCTGTTATGGCAATGCCCAAATCAAATATCGAAGGAAAATTCAAGTATATTGGTGGTATCGAGATATTTATATTATATATACTGGTATCGTTCAACTTTCAAAACTGAGACCATGAAACACAAATGACAAAATAAGACGGGTAGTTATCCGGATTTAGAGCACTCTCACGTGGCAAAAGGCTAAATTTAGATTACTAGAGTACTAAAACTCTTCGTTATACAGAGTTACTTTCTATAAGTGATAGCACGGTAAAAAGTAAAACGTGCTTCAAATATGACGTTTCTTCAGCAGTTTCATTACGTCATAAAAGACTCATAATGCATTTACGAAGACTGTCGATCGCACATCTCCTAGCATGCGTAGGAAAGGCCCGAAAATGTGCGAGTTACTCTGTATTTAGCTTGGAGAAGAACACACAGATGAAAAACTAAAATAACTCTACATGAATTCGGTGTTTAAAACAAGTTACAGAAGATTTGCTATATTTATAGTATACATATGATTCTGAATAAGATTTGATTTCAGACAAATTGGGACGTGTAACTTCCTTGTGCGATATGGCAAATAAGAACTTAAACATCACAAGCTGAACGATGATTCAGTGGCGGATTTAGAGGGGGGGGCCAGGGGGCCCGGGCCCCCCCTTTTTCATCCAAACTTTGACCAAAGTTATTGATTCAGAATACTCTTTTTATGCTTAATCTCTTTACTTTTGGGGAAATTTTCGGCTCGCTTCGCTCGCCACACTTAATTTTTCATTAGCTGTCTATTTTTTCGTCTTCACTTTGTCTTGAACTTTCTTTGTCATCGTGTTTGAACGGATTTATATGTCATAAACATATACAAAATTCAAAATTAAATTAACACTTGAATAATTACCAAATGCTTCATTTTCATGGGCCGATCTAACCAGTTTAGACAGGTGGATAGTGCGGTTGCAATGCCCTAATCTTCCCAACCTTCCCCAATTGGTCAAACAAAAATAGAGGATGGAAAATGAGAGAGATATTGTAATCTTATGACAAAATGTAACCATCTATTCCAAAAATTTCCCGGCTCGCTCCGCTCGCCAATTTAGAATAATATATATACATGTATGTATATATACATGTATGGATGACTGTACCAAAACAAAAAAAAGAAAACTTCAAATCTTAAAATTTTCCGGCTCGCTACGCTCGCCAGTATACCTATAAACTTTAGTAAACGTATCAAGAAACTCTATCTTCTAAATGCAACATGCAGTTGGAATGACCCCCCCCCAACTTATTAATTTAAATCACCAGTCTTGAGCTTCAGGTTTTGGAGGTCCGACGTTTTTTTTTTTTTTTTTTTTTTTTTTGCTTGTCAGTTTTTCTTTGAACAATTTTCTTCGAGCTGAAACTTTGGGCTCCCCCTTTTCTGAAATCCTAGATCCGCCACTGATGATGACGCCTGGGTATGCGTATGCGCTACCTATGGTAGTGGGTATACACTACTACCGGTATATAGTAGCACGTATGCATACCCAGGCGATCTTTCTGCTTTAATGGAGTTTATCTAATTTGAAATAGAATTAGGAAAACAACGTACCTTTCGTTAAAGCATGGATTCCCATTTTGACTTGCGAGAAATTGCCACTTCCTAGTTCTCCACGTATTCGATAAAAGCCTATCCTTTTACCAAGAGTCAGTTCCTTCAAACATTTTTGATCGTTACTCAGATCGAATGACAAGCGTTCGAACGGTGTGTACTTCCGCTCGCGCACTTCCGGTGACCTGCCGTCGGTCTCATCCGGTCGTACATCTGATTGGTCCCTGGAGATGCCGTCGCCGTTGGGCATCTCCGAATTCTCTCTCATATTGGCATCAATGAATGACAAATGAGGATTCACTTCCTAGATTCCACGTAAAACACAAGACTGATGTTTGCAATAATGGCAGTGAAAACGACAATTTCTCAATTTCCATTATTATCTCTCATTAGCTCCTCATTATATCCATCCTTGGGTTCTTACGTGACGTGGTGAGTCGTTTACCTGAAGGGGAAAAACGAGAATGTATTATTGAAAACAAGTAAAATCGTAACGCTGTTGTAAAACACGAATCGTCACTAAGAGTGTGTAGCAGTACATGAAAAGCTCTTGATAAATACTGAGGTATTGGCAGGTAATACACTTGGTGACGAACACCTACAGAGATGATATTGACAAATAATGGACGAGAGACAAACATAAACTAAGTACGCATCTCTACTCCATAGTCAGAACGTCTACCTACCATTCACACAGCACCAATCTCAGAAACAAAAATCAATGATAAATCACTCAGTTATGAAATAAATTCGATCAAGAATTTTTTTTTTTTGCTTCAAGGAAAAGATGATAATTTATATATACAATACCTGCCTGTGAATGACAGCTAATACAACCTTCCATGACTATACATATTTAGGAAGTAATCTATTGTATTCTCACCGATACAAATCAATGCATGTCTCGTACTTGAGGACCAGTATTTCACGACTTGATTATGTGCTGTGGGAATACACGATCAAGGACCCTGGTTACATGGGGATACCATTATATCAACATTACCTATTGTAACTACTTCCATATCAAGTGCATTGAGAAATGCTGCAATAATTTTTGTCGTTTATCGCCTTTGGAATAAAATGAAAAGGAAAGCGAACATTTAAACGGCTGAGTTATACGGATAAATATATTCCCTTGCAAGCTATTGAGAATTTCTTAATTTGATTCTGTTGTACTGAATTAGGATATTTTCATGTCGCTACTCAAGCAAAGCACTAAAATACCAACAAACCCACATAGCGTTTGACAACTTGGCCGGGTCTGTAATACCTTAGTACAAAGGGGTTTCTCATTAAGATTTTTAACTACGACGTATCTGATTATAATTAAAGTTCAAATAAAAACGCATGTCAGTGACAGACTAATAATAAACTACATTTATGTACTGATAAATTTGGCCAATCTTCCTTGTACACTAGTTCAAATTATACATTTTATAAAAGGGTGTCCAATGAATAACTACAGTATGGTCAAACTTATGTTAGCATTTTACTATTAATTAATTATTACACAAGCTTCCTCTGCTTTCCTACATCAAGCAACTTAAATGATTTAATAAGGGGCCCAAGTGGATATATCGCTCACCTGAGTGCATTGTCATGCCATTTGATTTCGGCGAACTAGAAATTGTCTTGGTAGACATCAGAACTTATCATATGACGCAAGTTATTCCATGCCGATTTTGATTTTTCCATCATTTTATTGGACGGAAGGAAAATGAGTGGGAGAAATCAATCCTCATCTCAAAACGCCCTTAAAATTCCAAGGAACACATGAAATAAATTAAGACACAGAAACCCTCTCTTCATATTGGAAAATACTCCTCCTTTATCAAAAGTGGTTTACACAGTTTATTAAAATGTTTTAAACGACTTCTTCCTTGTACATTTGTAGGATATGACTCCGGGAAGAATTTAGTGAGCTCTCTGGAAACCTAAATAAGCATTATAGGGAATGAGGATTTTTCTGTAAATAATATACATAAGATGTATTTTGAAGAGTCATAATTGTCTCAAGCTATAAAGTATCATATATCATCATATGGCCAGGGGCGGTTACAGGATTTAAGTTTAGGAGAGGGAGGGGGGTTGATGAATATAGAAAAAGGTAAAGGGTCTTGGGGCTGCCTAAAGCGCCCCCAACGGTAAATCGCTTCTATAGAAGCTATATCATTAGTGTTGTAACGATTATCGCCGACATCGGCGACATCATCGCTAATACCCTTCGATTTTGATTAATCGATTATGTTTTCAAGAATCGATTATAATCGGAAATATACGACGTAGAAAAAAATAACATAGTTCCCGGTCGAATACGCGTGTAACAAGTACGAATAAAACGAAAGTAGATCGACGATTGGTTACACGAGTTAAAGTTACGGTCGTAGCGTAAATACAATGTAATTCGAAAAGAATACACTTTCTAAGGCATACAATGGGTGGAATTAGGATTCTCATTGAATCTAATAGTAATGACAAATACTCTAATAGAAAACATCAACGTCAGATTCGATACGTCAATTATATCTACTCGTCTAGGAAAAAATAAATTTTTTACGCGGAACTCCAGAGCTTTGTAAGGGAGCAACCATTTGATTTTTATGGGGGGGGGGGGGGGGGGGGGCAGGAAGACTTTGCAAAAAAAAATTTCTGGATCGAAATTTTAGGGAAAAAAATTTTCCGGCCCGAAGGGCCGGCGAAAAAAAATTTCCGGATCATGAAATTGCCCCTCCCCCCTCTCTTCCAACCTTTCCACTGCCAAATAAACACTTTTTTGTGTATCATAAACAAAGTATAAAAAAATAGAACAAACTTTACGCAATTTGGAGTAATTAAATAAAATTCAAAAGTCATTAGCACCATATAGCCTGTCTCCGTTGAGTATCATTTTAGTAAACAGATTATAGGCACCATATGCCATTCAAGAAATTAAAATGAAGTGATCTGCTGGCAAGAGATGAACTCATTGTGTGTTTGATGTTTATAATTAATATGGCTGAAAAATCACGCTGAATTATTTAAACTTTAGAGTAATTTTCAACATTGGAAAATTATTAAAAAAAAATAATCCGGCCCGAAGGGCCGGCGAAAAAAATTTTCCGGCTCTTAAAATGGCCGAAAAAAATTTTCCGGCCGGCAAAAGTCTTCCTGCCCCCCCCCCCCCCTATAAAAATAAAATGGTTGCTCCCTAAGAACGACAAGGCCAGTCTAAACTCCACGAAGATATTATTTGATTCCTCATTGAATGAGCAAAAACCTTGCTCTTGGGTCGAATGGAGACCCCCCTCCCAAAGAAAAAAAAACTGCATCTGGCGTGGAAAGTTGCCAACTATATTAGTATTACAATCACATATTTGTTTTGGCTCCATTACTGCTGTGATCTTGACAAAATATTTCATATACTAGATAGGATTTTATCATTCTGTGGTGGGGTTCTTTCTATACATTTTACTATGTATATTAGTATATGATTTAGTGAAGTTTTATCATTACTTGTCATATTCTTTTCTGTAAAAGCAAGTAAGATTTATTTCCGATTAAATCGAAATAATCGATTAAAATCCTCTCCGATTATAAACCGATAATCGGTTATGAAATTTGTCCGATTATACAACACTATATATCATAGAACATGTATCTGGCGAGTGGAGCGAGCCAATTTTTCTTTTTTTAGGGGGAGGGGGACAACATATATCCATCCCCTTTGCAAACCCATCCCATTTACTGTAAGGGTACGCTAACTTTCCCAGTACATATATCAGAAAAAAAACCGGTAAAAATCTTTTGAAACTATCTACCCAAAACATCACAATATAAAGAAATATTTTATGTTCTCTTCATAACTGACCTTTCTTTTGATCATCGTGCCACATATACATGTAATTCTCAAATACGAATATTTCTTTAAGTTCATGTATATAAACAATATGTACGTATTTCGCAAGTTGTTCTAGATATTGATTTATTTTTAACAATAAATAGCAGAGCATCTAAAAACTAAATTGGTTATCTGGTTTATTAATATATAGCGAATTTCGATTCTCAAGTTAATTAAACTTTTTCGGTGAATATGTATTACAGGAAAGTACATGGGCGGATCTAGATTCCCCCCCCCCCCAAAAAAAGAAACTAAGAGTCCCCTTCGGCGTTGCCGGTAGGGGACTAAAAAAAGGATAGGGTCTTCCCAGTCCATCACGGGGTCCAGTCTGTGATTTGGAACAAAATTATACATGAAACAAGAAAAATCAGCATTTTTGGCAAATTATATGTAGGGTTCCCTTCTGTCCCTTTAGATCCGCGCTTGATTTTGTTTGATTTTAAGCAAACAAATCGAAATATATGTTACAGAAGAGGAGTATTCCTTCTTACCTCCTCTACAAAGATAGAAGTGTTTGAACAGATCCTGATTAAACATTTTAAAGAAATGAACACCCTATTATCTCAGTATCCCATAAAGTCCTCACAAAAATAAGTACGTGTTATACTTACAGTTTATAGTTAATATAATACATGTATACGGGACTAAAAAGGTGGGTTAAATGGACCACAAGGCCAGTATTTGTACAAAGTACCAAGTTAAAATCTCATATATTTGCACATGTACGTCTATTGATAAATCCACCTTATTGATTTCTCCGTTGCAGGTTATGTTTTGTGATGGTTACATGAAAACAAAGACTGAAATATCAGCTGTGGAGGTAGTTAATATCTTAACAACTACAGAATTCCTCAGCGATATTAACTTCGACATGCCAGCAACAATATCGAAATAAAATCTATGATTCAGTCCAATTTGAATTAAACAGACAATTTTCATTTTGTTAAAAAATCATGAAACTCAAAATCATCTTTAAGTAATAAATGACTATTTTCTTATAAATTAAAAAAAAAACCCGATTTTTTTTCAGACAACATACTTGCATGAAAGAATTAAAAAAAAAAAATTCATGCGAAAGTATTGAAAATATAAATCATGTACTAGGAAAATCCAAGGTCAGTTGTATTATACATATCTGGATCTAGAACAGGTGAAGGAGTTTAGGATGTGAATCTTTCTGAAATCTGTCAAAACGCTTACTTTACAGGAAGGAGATTGAAATTAGCCCCTAAATCCCCCCCCCCCCCCCCAACTCCTGAAAAAAAAATTGGTGTAAAATAAAAGTCAAAGTTCCAAGAAGCTGAAACAGGAAGTGAAATATTTTATGTCATTCCACAAGTAGCTTAGGATTTTTTTTCCAGAGGGGGTAGGCAGGGGGTTTAAAAAATATTTCTATAGGTTTACAATTACAAAATGTTTTGAATCATTTTGACCTACTCCAATCTGTACCCTTGACCTTTAATTTATTACCTTGAAGTAATGCAGATTCCTTCTTACATCACAAAGATTAAAAGAATACCAAGTTTGAAGAAGATCTGTTGAAAAAAAGTGCTCTATATTGAATGTACACAAACATAGTGTAATCAAAGATTACAAAGCTCACCTCATGGCATCATTTCATCATGGCAGCAAACAGAAAGGAGTCAAAGATTACACAGTAATGAATTTGAAAACCTGTCCTACTGAGAAGCAACACAAAAACAAAATAGAGAAAGAAAGTAAAGTATTTTATTTAGTGACCAAAATTTTGCATGAATGGGTGTACTCTACTGATACCCAAATCTCCCCAACATATGCACTCTAGTGGAAAATATAGATCATCACCTACATTTGAACACACATTGGTGATCTACTCATAAAGATGAACGAACTGTGCAAGTTTGGCCTTCCTAGTACTTAAGATAAAGAAATAAAACTTCTTAACATTGTTACCAAAATCTTCCTAACATGTGCACTCAAGCAGAAAGAATAGGTCATGACCTACATTTGAACGTAGATTTGTGATCTACTCTTAAAGACGCATTATCTTGTGCAAGTTTGAACTTTCTTAGCACTTAGAGAAATATAACTTCTTAACATACTAGTACAGATGCCAATGCAGACGCAGACAACAAGGTGATAGCATAAGCTCCCTCTCACTTCGTGAGGTGAGCTAAAAACTCTGACCAATTTGCATCTTTGACCTACCTGAACATTGATGTACTCTAAAGGGTTAATCTTTCAAAAACATGACGTACACCAAGATTGCTGAAAGTCTGTTGATAAGTGAATATGAATATGGCTACATTCCTTGACCTTCTGTGACCCTGGCCTTTTAAGTCAATTATATTAAAGGTTCCTTCTTGTATCATATATATCACATTGGAGGAATTTCTGTTGATAAAAAATGTGTCTTCTGGAGTCAGTGGTGTGCATACAAGAATTTTGGCTATATCTAATCTGTGACATCAACCTTTAACAAAATATATATGACCTTGAAAAAGGAACCACCAACATCAAGTTTAGGAATATGTCCTACTGAGCAGGATTATTTCTAACTGCCTTCTTTGACCTTGTGCTTTAATCATGGAAATCAAATTATAGCCTGTATAGGGTTGTTCCTTGAATAATAAACATTAAGTAAACCAAATACATAAACTCCTGGTGGAATATGCACTATGTAGTGTTGTACCATGTAGAGTATGCAATGAGTTTTGTGCATTTATATTTATATTTGAATACACAATTCAACATGATACACTGTAAAAGTTTAGGGGACTGGGACACCTACTAAATATATTTTTACAAAATATTTTATGAAACATTACTTGCCTTAGTCCTCTTCCCATATCTAACAGACCATGCAATGAAAAAGTTTCAATGAAGAACTTTGATATCAAACGGAAAATTCGGGTTAATACACATTCATATACATTTGTAATTTTTGTCCCCCGCTTTCATGAAAGCGCGGGGACTTTAAAACCGTTTCGTCTGTCCTTGAACCTTTTGAATGGTAAGTGATAGGGCTCTGATATTTCACATATGTATTCCTTGTGACAAGACCTTTCCATGGATACCAAAATATTTGACCTTGTGATCTTGACCTTGGACTATGACCCACATATTAAAAACTTTAACCTTGACCATAACTTTTGAATGGGAAGTGATAGGGCTTTCATATTACACATGTGTATTCCTTGTGACAAGAACTTTCCATGGATACTAAATATTTTGACCTTGTGACCTTAACCTTGGACTTTGACCTACTTATCAAAAACTTTAACCTTGACCATAACTTTTGAATGGAAAATGATAGGGCTTTCATATTATACATGTGTATTCCTTGTGACAAGACCTTTCCATGGATACCAAAATTATTGACCTTCTGACCTTGACCTTGGACTTTGACCTACTTATCAAAAACTTTATCCTTGACCATAACTTTTGAGTGAAAAGTGGTAGGACTTTCATGTTACACATGTGTATTCCTTGTGACAAGAATTTTTCATGGATACCATAATTTTTTACCTTGCGACGTTGACCTTTGAGTTCAACCTACTTTTCAAAAAAACTTTACTCTTGTCCATAACTTTTTAATGGAAAGTGATGGGGCTTTGATATTTCACATGTGTATTCGTTGTGAAAAGATCTATCCGTGGATACCAAAATTTTTTACCTTGTGACCTTAACCTTTGACTTTTCAAAAACTTTATCCTTGCCCATAACTTTTGAACGGAACGTGATGGGCTTTCACATTTCACATGTGTATTTCTTCTGGCAAGACCTTTCTGTTGTTAACAACATTCTGACCTTGTGACTTCGTCCTTGGAGGTTGACCCACATTTAAAAACTTCAACCTCTACCATAAGTTTTGGATGGTAATTTAAATGATAGGACTTTAATATTTCACATGTGCATACCTTTTCATAAGCCCTGTCTCTTGGTAACAAAACAAAAGTTTGGACCCTTTGACCTTTTCTTGGAGTTTAATCTTTTCATATTTAGAATGTTGATAATATATGAGATATATTATGAAAATTTAAGAATGGGGGGGGGGGGGGGGGGGTCTGTAAGCATTTCTTTAAAGACAAACACCCAAAAGCGGGGGACCACAATTCCTTGAATTTGATTTTTCATCCTTGACATCGTTTTACAGGAAAGTTACTTATTTAAACATCTGGAGCCAGTTGTTCAAAATGTTGTTAATTTTAACCTGAAGTTTATATTAAATGAGTATTATTGTGAAAATTAGGCAAACGCTGACTGCTTTTCTCGTCTTAGTTGGTTTCGTACTGTCAAAAGTCAGAATAGGTTTTTTTTTTCTTTTGGTCGATATGCAATGAGTAATTTATTTTCATTTAACCTTTTTCTTACAAAATTAAAATTGCTTGAATTTATGAAAAAAAATATCATATACATGTATAGGAAATATATGAGCTTAATTAGGTTGATCCCATTTTTAACCAGGTCTGTTGATAAATAAAACACTGCTAAAGACGGTATGGCCGGATTGCAAAGTAAGTTTTTGTCACTAACTGGGTCAAGATCAATAGGTCAAATAATACAGCATAAATTGAAAGGTTTTGTCAGAGGCAACCTACATGTATAAAATAAAGTTTCTACTGCATACAGTTCCATAGATTTTGCATAAATCAGGAACTTTAACCAAAATCCTTAACTAGGTCAAAGTCCAAGGTCAAGGTCACTAGGTCAAATGTTACCGCATAAATTGAAAGGTCTTGTGATGGGCAAGCTTCATGTATAATATAAAGTTTCTACTGCATACAGTTCCATAGATTTTGCATAAATCAGGAACTTTAACCAAAATCCTTAACTAGGTCAAAGTCCAAGGTCAAGGTCACTAGGTCAAATGTTACCGCATAAATAGAAAGGTCTTGTGATGGGCAAGCTTCATGTATAATATAAAATTAAGTTTCTACTGCATATAGTTCCTTAGATTTTGCCTCAACCAGAAACTTTAACCAAAATCTTTAACTAGGTCAATGTCCAAGGTCAAGGTCACTAGGTCAAATGTTATGGCATAAATTGAAAGGTCTTGTCATGGGCAAGCTTCATGTATAATATAAAGTTTCTTCTACATATAGTTCCTTAGATTTTGCCTCAACCAGAAACTTTAACCAAAATGTTGACGACAGACGGACGGACATCGTCAATCTATAGGCCGTAATTGCTTTGCAATTCAGCCAATAAATCCTTGGTCTGACCAGTTCAAGCAAAGATGACTTCTAGCTGAGCACTGTCTACTGAGTTCTTTGAAAATAGATCGTTGATAAAAGTTTTCACACCTTTTTTTTTTGCTAGTAGTTTTTCGTAAATCCGACTGAAAGCCCCCTCCCCCCCCCTCTCCCCCCAACCAATATCTGCCGGTCTAGGCCAAACAACAAACAGAAAGTTTCACAAATATTGTTAGGTAAGATAAACCATCATAGTCTAAAAATAAAATGCAAGAAAATAAAAAAAGAAGGAGGGGAATTTAATCACATTTATTTTCTCTCTGCTCACACAAGAGGCTTTGCCTTGATTCATATTATTGATGATGCCAACATGATGATGATGATGTCAATAAATTCTTGAGTCTTGTAAATACCTCTGTAATTCATGACCTCTTAAACACCATGTATACTCCATGGGTTTTATCGTATTTTAATTGCAAATTCTAGTTTTAGCCTGTCATTCACACTGGCAAAAGTATTATCACTCAGACTGAGTCCATTCCATGTGGGAAGAAATATTCTGCTTTTCCAAGATTTCCTCTGACTACCTTCCATTACACTATAATATTATTGTGGTAAATTTGACTATATACGCTGATTCAAATTGAAAATTTAAAATGCGTTTATACAGGAATTTTCAAATTGTTGATACGACCTACCTTCCTTAAATGAGGGAGAATGTACGGTTATGAACCGAGCGATGGCTTGGATGTCGCCATTAGTAACAAGAATATGGCACATTGCAGCTGTGCCGAAATCCCCGGATGTTCAATGTTACGGAACCTCTCTGCTCCGCTCGTACAATACAAGCATTTGGCTTGTGCACAGCTGCAGGATCGTAAGTTCACACAGAAAATAGCTAAAATAAGTAAATTTTAACCGAGAATAAGACGTTTTATGGTTGTAATGTTAAAATCAGGGCAACAATGCAAGTCTCACACAGAAAACAGTGAAATATTGATATGTTTTAGCCGAAAAACGTCGGAATATAAGTCATATGTACTGTTATTGTACATGTACCTGTGTACTTCAGTATGGTATCAATGATTGTAAACAGAGTATGTAATAAAAAACAAGTTCTTCTTTCTAGTAGTCACCCACATTTTCTTCATACATTATACACCCCAATTTTTACACCCATATCCTTCTCCTTTAAAGCTAAACAGATGTTTAAATTAAAAGAGGGGGGGGGGTTAGAATTAAAAGGGGGGGGGGGGGGGGTATTTGTGTGTATCACTGTATATGCAAAGTTCCACATGAAATAAGTGACTGATGAATTATCCAAATAGGTTTTGACTCGTACCCCTACATCAAAATGATAATTCAATGAAAAGGTAGGGGGCGGAGGTAATTGTGAGAGTAAAATGTTTATGCTGGTTATAAAGGCAGTGAATGAAATGTATTTTTAAAATAATGTAATACAGTTGTACAATGAAATAGTCATTACAATGCCAATGCCACATTTACATGTAAGGGTTGTGGCAGAGGCAGGTGTATCGGCCCGGATAGCTCAGTGGTTCGAGTGCTTACCTGCAGGTATAGAGGTCCCTGGTTCAACCTCCGGTCTGGGCACATCTTTTTTTTTAAAAAATCCTACTAACTTAACTCACTGGAAACCGTAAGCTCACAAAACTCACTAAACATGCTAAATGCAATACAAATGTACAAATATACACTTTCCAAACAAAATTAATTTAAATATACCTTACTAAGCAAAGTTATCAAACCTGACAGTTCTACCATGGAAATGTAAAATTCTGTAAATTAAACAAAAATATATAGTTCATAAAAGATCAAGAAATCATATTTAGCTAATTTTGTGTCCTACCAAGAAGCTGAAGCTATTTCTAACCACAGTGATGTATGTTTTTTACAGAGAAATTTGAGACTCTTTCATGATGGCCACATCCTAGTTAAAGTAATATATCTACTCAGACAGCTGATTTTAGAAGTAATCACCAAGGTGCATGTAAGTACTAACTATATACATTTGTATATCTATATTATTTATGGGAACCATGGAGTTTCAACACAGTACAAACCAATTCACATAGTCATGATAGTGTCATTTGCTTACATGTACACATCAATACTGACGTTTCCATCCTGTGACATGTAGGTACATACCAGGTTATTACAACATGTATTATCAGACACTAAAAAGTACCTAAAATCCAAAATACTATATATATCCAAAGTACAATCATGATTTAAAAATACCATGCATCTGAAATACATGTATCATGACTAGTATACACTACTAAACATCCCAGAAGCAATATGTATCATTATACAATACAAAATATCCAAGATACATCATAAATCATGACTATACAGCACCACACATCCCAAATACAACATGAATCTTGACTATACAGAACAATATATCCAAGATACATTATATATCATGACTTAACACTACATGTACCATACATGTGTACATCCAAATATATCATGTATCATGACTATGCATAACCATACATCTCAAACACACCATGTATCATGACTAAACAACTATACAACTAATAAGTACCATACATCTAAGATACAAGATGTATTATTATTACAATACTAACCTTCAAAGATGTGATATGTATCATGACCAATTTCTACCATACATCCCAGTCACAACATGTATAATGACTGAACACTACCATACATCCAAAATTCATCATATATAATGACTATTTATTACAATACATCCCAGATACATCATGTTTAATGACAATTTACAACAATACATCCTAGATACATCATGTATCATGACCATACACCAACATGCATTCAAGATACATGTATTATGATTAGACACTACCATACAACCAAGATGGATATGTAAGACTATACCCTATCATTAATCCCAGTCACAACATGTATCATGACTATTCAATACATGACTATACCAAACAATACATCCAATATACATTTGTACATGTCTCATACTGCATACTACAATAAATCTAAGATACCTTATGAATCATGACTATACACTACTTAAAATCCTAGATACAACATGTATCATGACTAAACATTACCATACATCCTAGGGACATATATCATGACCACACTAATATACAACATGTATCATGACCATATACTACCATACATCAAAGATACAATGTACATAATGTCTTATGACTTTTCACTACCTTAAATCCTACATCACGTATAATGACTATACACTTCGATGCATCAAAGATACATCATTTATCATGATATTAGTTACTACCTTACATCCCAGATACATCATGGATAAAACTTCACACTTCGATACATTTATCATGAATCGCCACAAATAACCATCATACATCCTGGATACACTACTGTACATCTAAAAATGTGTATCATGACTAAGAACTGCCTTATATCTCAGACAAAACATGTATCATTACTATGTACATGTACTATCATACAACCAAGATACAATATGTAGCATTATACACTACCTCCAAGACTATATACAGCATGTATCATTGATATACAATACCATACATTCCAGATACATGATATATCAAAATTGAAAACTACAAAACAACTCAAATACTGCATGTATCATGACTACACTACTATACATCCCATATACAACATTTATCGTCATGACCGATTACTACCATTCATCCAATAGATATCATGTATCATGAATATACAGTACCACACATTCAAGATGCATGAAATCACGACTGCACACTACCATTGATCTCAAATGCAACATGTATCATGACTACACCATATGCATCCCAGATACGACATGTATCACGACCAATAACTACCATACATCCCAGATACAATATGTATCATGGCTACTCACTACCCTACATCCTGGATACATGATGCATACTCATTTTATTCATGTGCATCATAATTCCATCAGGAATGCTTAACAGCTCAAGCATGTTTAGACTGAACACCAAGCAAAGGTCAAGGTCAAAGTAACATGTTTAAGTTCAAACAACCAACTCTATTTGCACATTATACATCTATCAAACATGGAGGCCAACATGGCAAAGTGTGACAAGACTGAACACCAAATGAGGATTATCACCGAAATGGTCAAAATCAAATAATTAGGCTTAAATATGTGAAAGGTGACATGTCTTTTTTTTTAACAGTCTAGCTTTGTGTTTACCCATGTTGTGAGAATACCAAAATAAAATTCACTCAGAGGGGATTGTTTTTAGCTGGTATTTTGTTCTTAATATAGGAAAGTTGGACTATGTTATGATTGCTCGATAAATCACTCGAATGTACATAACATTTTAAGACTTGCCTGTCAGACATCCTATAATGTTCTTCAAGGGTTTTTCTGTGAATTTACAAATCAATAATGCAGTTGTACAATTTTCTATAGCCTTTATTGTAAGATGAAATGATAATATACCTTTATATTTGTAAAATATATGAACATGTTAATAATACTTCATTTCATTTGTTTGACAGGTAACTGAAATACAACATTGGTGAAAGAAGGATTCAAATCACAAATGACATCAAGAATTACAAACTAAATTGAAATCAAATTATACTTAATGTTCACATTTCAAAGTACACAGAAATCATGGAGACTTGTTGAGAATGAGATGATATATTCCAAAGAAGCATAATTTTGTCAAGTAATGATAATTTTTGAAATGTCATATACATGTACATGTATTGTGTTCTTAGAGATGGTAAATTGATACTTGTGGTAATTTGTTACTTGTTCAGATTACACATATCAAAGTTATTTTTATAACAACATCTTCTTGACAACAAGCATTTACTTCATAATGAAATTGTTATGTAATTATAAACATTCATTAAAATGTTAATACATATGCTTCACATGATTGTTTCTATGGAGTGCCCTTGCTGACCAAAAAAGAATTAAATGAAGGCAGCACAAGCATAGCATCCCCTTGCAAGTGCATGTTCTATTTCATCAACAAAATAATTTTGAATCAAGTCCATAGTGACCTTGACCTTTGACCCTTTATCTTGAAAATAAATAGGGTTAATCCTCTTCTCATAAGGAACAATTGTGGGAGGTTTGGTTATCCTGCAATAATTGTTTGGTCTTCTACTTTGTTACAATGATTTTAAGCCCAAGTCCACTTTGACCTTGAAAATCAACACAGTTCAACCTCTCTCCATGGGGAAAATTTGTGAAAGGTTTAATGTTTCTATGAATAATGATGACTGTTTTGTCTTCTATGCTGTTCACAAGAATGCGGACACACACACACTCTCTCCCTCCCTCACAGACACACAGTAGCGATGCTATAAACTCTCTGCAACAGAGTTGCGAGGGGATAATAAAAGTCAGTTTCATATTTGTGAAAAGACTGCTCAAACAACTGAGCCAATTCATGTTGAAATCATATTTGGAGTAGGTGGAAGTGAAATTTAAGATATCTAGTTTGTTCATACCACTGAATACAGAAAATACTAACATTTACATGAACATGTATTTAGGAGCAAGTCAAAAATTGTCACAGCAAATGAACAATTTTCTAGAGACTTGGTACATGTATTTAGGAGCTTGTCAAAATTGTCACAGGAAATGAAAATCTTCTGGAGAAATCTATTTTCATTGCTGGCTTGGTTGTCCCACATGAAGACATCATTATTGAACTGAAATAGAAATAAGTAATAATAGAACTCATATCTGTACAACTATACTGTTGAAAAAAAAATGAAGATTTACAAAAATGGTATGAAAAGATTTACAATACATTGTACAGCAGGTGATTATGCAAACATTTAGAAGCTGTACCTACAAGTATAGTACAACAAAGTACTTCGACTGAATTTATACAACAGTAAAAAATTAGCAAAAAAATTAAAGGATCTCCTACCTGTATGGATATCATACCTGTATGGACATCACACGCTAAGATATTGTAGATTTCCTACCTGTATGGACATCACACACTAAGATATAAGGTATCTCCTACCTGTATGGACATCACACACTAAGATATAATGTATCTCCTACCTGTATGGACATCACATACTAAGATATAAGGTATCTCCTACCTGTATGGACATCACACACTAAGATATAAGGTATCTTCTACCTGTATGGACATCGCACACTAAGATATTATAGGTCTCCTACCTGTATGGCCATCACATAGACATCGCACACTAAGATATTATAGGTCTCCTACCTGTATGGCCATCACATACTAAGTTATTATAAATCTCCTACCTCTATGGACATCACATACTAAGTTATTATAAATCTCCTACCTCTATGGACATCACATACTAAGTTATTATAAATCTCCTACCTCTATGGACATCACATACTAAGTTATTATAAATCTCCTACCTCTATGGACATCACATACTAAGTTATTATAAATCTCCTACCTCTATGGACATCACATACTAAGATATTATAAATGTCCTACCTGTATGGACATCACATACTAAGATATTATAGATCTCCTACCTGTATGGACATCACATACTAAGTTATTATAAATCTCCTACCTGTATGGACATCACATACTAAGATATTATAAATCTCCTACCTGTATGGACATCACATACTAAGATATTATAGATCTCCTACCTGTATGGACATCACATACTAAGATATTATAAATCTCCTACCTGTATGGACATCACATACTAAGTTATTATAGATCTCCTACCTGTATCGACATCACATACTAAGATATTATAAATCTCCTACCTGTATGGACATCACATACTAAGATATTATAAATCTCCTACCTGTATGGAAATCACATACTAAGTTATTATAAATCTCCTACCTGTATGGACATCACATACTAAGTTATTATAAATCTCCTACCTGTATGGACATCACATACAAAGATATTATAGATCTCCTACCTGTATGGACATCACATACTAAGATATTATAAATCTCCTACCTGTATGGACATCACATACTAAGTTATTATAGATCTCCTACCTGTATCGACATCACATACTAAGATATTATAAATCTCCTACCTGTATGGACATCACATACTAAGATATTATAAATCTCCTACCTGTATGGAAATCACATACTAAGTTATTATAAATCTCCTACCTGTATGGACATCACATACTAAGTTATTATAAATCTCCTACCTGTATGGACATCACATACTAAGATATTATAGATCTCCTACCTGTATGGACATCACATACTAAGTTATTATAAATCTCCTACCTGTATGGACATCACATACTAAGTTATTATAAATCTCCTACCTGTATGGACATCACATACTAAGTTATTATAAATCTCCTACCTGTATGGACATCACATACTAAGATATTATAAATCTCCTACCTCTATGGACATCACATACTAAGTTATTATAAATCTCCTACCTGTATGGACATCACATACTAAGAGATATTTAATTTCTAGGTGTATGATAACTGTAGGGGTAGGAGATATTTACTTTCTAAGTGTATGATATCTTTAGAGCTAGGAGATATTAAATTTCTTGGTGTATGATAACTGTAGAGGTAGGATATATTTAATTTATAGGTGCATGATAACAGTAGAGGTAGGAGTTATTTAATTTCTAGGTGTATGATAACTGTAGAGGTAGGATATATTTAATTTCTAAGTGTATGATAACTGTAGAGGTACCTGATATTTAATTTCTAGGTGTATGATAACTGTAGAGGTAGGATATATTTAATTTCTAAGTGTATGATATTCGTAGGTAGGAGATATTTAATTTCTAGGTGTATGATAACTATAGGGGTAGGAGATATTTGATTTCTAAGTGTATGATATCTGTAGAGCTAGAAGATATTAATTTTCTTGGTGTAAGATAACTGTAGAGGTAGGATATATTTTATTTATAGGTGCATGATAACAGTAGAGGTAGGAGATATTTAATTTCTAGGTGTATGATAACTGTAGAGGTAGGATGTATTTAATTTCTAAGTGTATGATATTTGTAGGTAGGATATATTTAATTTCTAGGTAGATGATAACAGTAGAGGTAGGAGATATTAAATTTATAGGTGCGTGATATCTGTATATGTAGGATATATTTAATTTCTAAGTGTATGATATTTGTAGGTAGGAGATATTTATTTTCTTGGTATATGATAACTGTAGAGGTAGGAGATATTTAATTCATAGGTGCATGATGTCTGTAGAGGGAGTTGATATCTAATTTCTAGGTGTATGGTAACTGTTGAGCTAGGAGATATTCAATTTCTAGATGTATGATATCTGTAGGGGTAGGAGATATTTAATTTCAAAGTGTATGATATCTGTAAAGCTAGGAGTTATTTAATTTCTAGGTGTATGATAACTGTAGGGTTAGGGGATATTCAATTTCTAAGTGTATTATATCTGCAGAGCTAGGAGATATTTAATTTCTAGGTGTATGATAATTGTAGGGGTAAGAGATATTTGATATCTAAGTGTATGATATCTGCAGATCTAGAAGATATTTAATTTCTTGGTGTGTGATAACAGTAGAGGTAGGAGATATCTAGTTTCTTGGTGCAAAATATCTGTAGAGGTAGGAGATATTTCATTTGTAGGTGTATATCTGCAAAGGTAGAATATATTTCATTTCTAAGTGCATGAGGTACCAGACATTTAATTCTTATGTCTATGTTTACTGTGGAGGTAGAAGATATTTGATATCTAGATATATGACATTTGTTGAGCTAGGAGATATTTAAATTCTAGGTGTATGATATCTGTAAAGGTAGAATATATTTAATTTCGAGGTGTATGATAACTGTTGAGCTAGGAGGTATTCAAATTCTAGGTGTATGATATCTGTAGAGGTAGAATATATTTAATTTCTAAGTATATGATAACTGTAGAGGTAGCAGATATTTAATTTCTATGTGTATGATAATTGTAGAGGTAGCAGATATTTATTTCCTAGGGATATGATATCTAGAGGTAGTAGATATTTAATTTCTAGGTGTATGATAGTTGTAGGGGTAGGAGATATTCAATTTCTAGATGTATGATATCTGAAGGTAAGAGATAGCTAATTTCTAGGTGTATGATATCTGTAAAGCTAGGATATATTTAATTTCTAGGTGTATGTTGAATGTTGGGGTAGGAGATATCTAATTTCTAGGTGGATGATATCTGCAAAGCTAGGAGATATGATAACTGGGTATTTAATGTCTAGGTGTATGATAACTGTATGAGTAAGATATACATTTGTATTTAATTTCTAGGTGTATGATAACTGTTGAGGTAGGATATATTTAATTTCTTAATGTATGATAACTGCAGAGCTAGAAGATATTCAATTTCTAGGTGTATGGTAATTGTATGGGTAGGAGATATTTAATTTCTAGATGTATGATATCTGAAGGTAAGAGATAGTTAATTTCTAGGTGTATGATATCTGTAAAGCTAGGATATATTTAATTTCTAGGTGAATGTTGAATGTTGGGGTAGGAGATATCTAATTTCTAGGTGGATGATATCTGCAAAGCTAGGAGATATGATAACTGTAGGGGTAGTAAATATTTAATTTCTAGATGTATGATATCTATATGTAGGAGATATTTGATTGATAGGTGTATGGTATCTTTAGAGCTAGGAGATATTATTTTCTAGGTGTATGATAACTGTAGGGATAGGAGATATTTAATTTAAAAGTGTATGATAAATTTCATATTCAATTTCTAGGTGTATCATAACAGTAGGTGGGAGATATATAATTTATAGGTGTATTGTAGCTGTAGAGCTAGGAGAAAATTAATTTCTACATATATTTATAGACTAAGGAAACATCTAATTTTTAAGGTGTGTGATGTCTGTAGTGGTAGGACAATTAGAATTTCTAAGTGTATAATATCAGTAGTGGCAAGAGAATTATAATTTCTTAGTGTATGATGTCTGTGGTGGAAGAATAATTAAAACTTTTTACTGTATGATGTCTATAGTGGTAGGAGAATTATAATTCCTTGGAGTATGATGTCAGAAGTGGTAAAAGAATTAGACTTTCTTAGTGTATGATGTATGTAGTGGTAGGAGAGTTAGAATTTCTTAGTGTATGGTGTTTGTAGTGGTCGGAGAATTAGAATTTCTAAGTGTATGATGTCTGTAGTGGTAGGTAAATTACTATTTTTTATTGCATGATTTATGTAGTGGTTGGATAACTATAAATTCTTAGTGTATAATTAATGTCTTTAGTGATAGATGATTAGAATTTCTTGAGCTATGATGTCTGTAATGGTAGGAGAATTAGAATTTTTTAGTGTATGGTGTCTGTAGTGGTAGAAGAATTAGAATTTCTTAGTGTATGGTGTCTGTAGTGGTAGGAGAAGAATAGTTTCTTAGTGTATGGTGTCTGTAGTGGTAGTAGAATTATAGTTTCTAAGTGTATGGTGTCTGTAGTGGTAGGAGAATTAGAATTTCCTAGTGTATGGTGTCTGTAGTGGTAGGAGAATTAGAATTTCCTAGTGTATGGTGTCTATAGTGGTAGGAGAATTAGAATTTCCTAGTGTATGGTGTCTGTAGTGGTAGGAGAATTAAAATTTCTTATTGTTTGATGTCTGTAGTGGTAGGCAAATTATAGAATTTTAGTGTATGGTGTCTGCAGTGGTAGGAGAATCTGAATTTCTTGGTGTATAATGTCTGTAATGGTAGGATAATTATAGTTTCTTAGTGTTTAGTATCTGTAGTGGTAGGAGAATTATAGTTTCTTAGTGTATGATGTCTGTAGTGGTAGGAGAATCTAAATTTCTTATTGTATAATGTTTGTAGTGGTAGAATTAAAATTTCTTAGTGTATGGTGTCTGTAGTGGAAGGAGAATTAGAATTTCTTAGTGTATGGTGTCTGTAGTGGTAGGAGAATTAGAATTTCTTATTGTATGATGTCTGTAGTGGTAGGAGAATTATAGTTTCTTAGTGTATGGTATCTGTAGTGGTAGGAGAATTATAGTTTCTTAGTGTATGGTGTCTGTACTGGTAGGAGAATCTGAATTTCTTGGTGAATAGTGTCTGTAGTGGTAGGAGAATCTAAATGTTATATTGTATGATGTTTGTAGTATTAGGAGAATTAGAATTTTTAAGTGTATGGTGTCTGTAGTGGTAGGAGAATTAGAATTTCTTAGTGTATGATGTCTGTAGTGGTAGGAGAATTAGAATTTCTTGTGTATGATGTCTGTAGTGGTAGGAGAATTATCGTTTCTTAGTGTTTGGTATCTGTAGTGGTAGGAGAGTTAGAATTTCTTAGTGTATGATATCTGAAGTGGTAGGAGAATTATAGTTTCTTAGTGTTTGGTATCTGTAGTGGTAGGAGAATTAGAATTTCTTAGTGTATGATATCTGTAGTGGTAGGAGAATAATAATTTCTTAGTGTTTGGTATCTGTAGTGGTAGGAGAGTTAGAATTTCTTAGTGTATGATGTCTGCAGTGGTAGGTAAATTACTATTTTTTATTGTATGATTTTTGGAGTGGTTGGATAACTATAAATTCTTAGTGTATAATGTCTGTAGTGATAGATGATTAGAATTCTTGATCTATGATGTCTGTAGTGGTAGGAGAATTAGAAGTTTTTAGTGTATGATGTCTGTTGGGGTAGGAGAATTAGAATTTCTTAGTGTATGGTATCTGTAGTGGTAGAAGAATTAGAATTTCTTATTGTATGATGTCTGTAGTGGTAGGAGAATTATAGTTTCTTAGTGTATGCTGTCTGTAGTGGTAGGAGAATCTGAATTTCTTGGTGTATAATGTCTGCAGTGATAGGAGAATTAGAATTTCTTATTGTATGATGTTTGTAGTGGTAGAAGAATTAGAATTTCTTAGTGTATGGTATCTGTAGTGGTAGAAGAATTAGAATTTCTTATTGTATGATGTCTGTAGTGGTAGGAGAATTATAGTTTCTTAGTGTATGCTGTCTGTAGTGGTAGGAGAATCTGAATTTCTTGGTGTATAATGTCTGTAGTGATAGGAGAATTAGTATTTCTTAGTGTATGATGTCTGTAGTGGTAGGAGAATTAGAATTTCTTAGTGTATGGTGTCTGTAGTGGTAGGAGAATTATAATTTCTTAGTACATGATGTCTGTAGTGGTAGGAGAGTTACAGTTTGAATTTTGTAGTTTATGATGTCTGTAGTGGAAGGAGAATTTGAATTTCTTAGTGTATGATGTATTCTAGCCTTACATACAAATTGACTTAGAACAAGTTATCTCCTGATATATGATATCTTTAAATGATACAATTGTCTCCATAAAGCAAAAATATGTGACATTTTGGTGTATCGATCATGACTTTAATGCAGCTGAGAGGTATGTGGTAAATCTTACTGTTATGAGTATACTGTTATGTTATAGCAAATATCTGTCATTGTTACATGTACTTGTCTAATGCCTTTTATGTTATTGAAATAAAATGTTCAAACTTCATGTCCATACAGATAGCAGATGGGTGATTTTAGTGTGTATTTTCTGTAGGTGGAATACATATATACATGGTGTATCTCATATGACTTATATATATATACATATGTATGTACGTACTGCTGAAATCTCCAAAGCTTCAACTTGATCACTTTCTTCCCAAAAAGTTTTGATTCACACAGCATTTTACATCATTAGCTCTGCAATGGCCTGTGCACTCATTCAATAAGGTCTGCATGTTTTCTAGATAATTCAAAGACAAGAAAGACTAATTAGCATTAATTCATATTAAATAAAATAATGAATATCAATAGAAAAAATTTTGATTTTAGCATTTATATTACTGATAAAAATTCTGTTTAACATAATAAAACTTTATCATTTGGACTTCCATTGAAATCATGAATTTATTTGAATTATGACAAAGAAGTGTTATAATGGCCTTTAAAAGAGTAAAATTTATAAAATGTATAGGACTGACTATAATAATCATTTCAAAATGTCAATACGATATACATGTATTAATGTTGTTGAAATTCTTATACTCATTGAAAGATATTCAAGTACTACTGATAATGTCAATCAGGTGAGCTGCCGATGCTACCATTAAAAAATTGCCATGTGTTCATTGCGCCTGATTTATCTCCTGAAATAATGGAAATATTTCACAGATGTAAAAAGATACAAGAATAAAGTTAATGCTATTTATGGAGTGCAGATATCATAAAGAAACTTTTTAAATAATATTTACACTACAGATAAAAAATATCATTGATGACAGAATGTCTCCATCTCATCATTATTTCATCATATTAATATTTAAATTTAAAAGTAGATCAAATAATGTATACATAATGTATAGATACTGTACAGTGTACAGGAGCTCGATGCCAACAACCCATGATGATATCCACTTGAACTTTGAGTTTGACTTGACAAAGACTGGAAGGGTGGATGTCATTCAGGGTTGTTGGCGTCAAGCTACCATGATACTGTATAATATAGTATGAGGTCAAACAATTCCTTCTCTGTTGCCACCACTAAAGTAAACATGCAAGTAGTTCACAGAGATAGAATTTAAGCAATCATAGTCTAAATCTGCTCTATAATCCTATCTTAATATTATTACTTGAAAATGTAGCTAGTTCAGCTAGTTACATGCTGTGCTAAATTATGCTAATATTACTAGTAATCATATTGAAATTCTGTTTGATTGAGAGGTGAACTGCAAATGAGAATATAGATTAGAAATACTTCGTTAGGATTAGTACAAACACTGATCCTCAAAGTGATGAATTGATATCCAATTATGCAGACTTGTAAATCCTATATTCAGATTAATATTACAGCATTCATGACTTGTACATGGATGATGCCATTCATGGACTTGAACCTTGGTAATCATAGGAATCAACCTAAAAAGTATAAATACAAGATTTAGATATCACTGCATTCATCATGTTCATGAATATATACATATGTCTGAAATTATCCGCTGCATGAGTAACCCCCTACCTTCTGCCTACATGTAAATTAAAAACTATTTTTAACAAGAACTTATATTCTCAATTTTATCCTATAGATACATTTGGCTTTAAAGAAACATATATCATGCTTTCATTACATAATGCAGATCTTCAAACTTTGTTCTGGCTCTGAGACTAATTTATTCCATATTAGGAGTTCGATGTCGAGTGAGTAAACACACTGCGGCATCGCAAACACCCCCCTTTACTGTGACATACATTTTTTCTTTCTGCCATTGGGTGAAGGGGGTGTTTTGAGACGCTGCAGTGCGTTTACTCACTCAGTCTTAAACTCCTGTGTATATTTTCAACCATCCCCCTTCTAACTTTTTTTACAATATATCTCAGCCATTCTTAATCTAAATCATCATTTCTATCATGAAAATTTATCATTCTATTTTGAATACTTGCCGCCTTGTCCACTACTAGTAAAGGATACAGTACAGTATGGCGGCGATGGCAAGCAGAAGTTATGTTGCAAGTTTATGAACATCGATTTCAGCGTGATCCAAGTCCTCCATAAAGCAATTCTACTAATGCTCTTTGTAATTATGACACATGTTCATGATCACAGCCATAAAACGTCTTATTCTCGGTTAAAATTTACTTATTTTAGCTAATTTCTGTGTGAACTTACGATTCTGCAGCTGTGCACAATCCAAATGCTTGTATTGTACGAGAGGAGCAGAGAGGTTCCGTAACATTACACATCCGGGGAACTCGGCACAGCTGCAATGTGAATGTCGCTATTTGCAATGGCGTAAGGTCCCCTATGCAAAAAAATAGATTTATCGGTTATAATACAATACTGAGGGGACTTTCGTGTTGACCATAGTAAAGAGGGAACCTTACGACATTGAATTTAATAAAAAGGGATCCTTACGCTTTTGACTTTTCATAATTGGAGGAGGGGGCGACAGAACTGGGCGAAGAATATCAGAAAGGGATGAGGGGGGGGGGGGGGGGAAAGGGGCGGAAAAGGGAGAAAAGGGTGGGAGGTGGAAGGAGGAGAGGAGGGGACCTTACGCCATTGACTTTCTACATGGACCATAATAATGAGGGGAACCTTACGTCATTGACTTTCTATATGGACCATAATAAAGAGGGGACCTTACGCCATTGACTTTCTCTATGTATTATAATACAGAGGGGACCTTACGCCATTGACTTTCTATATGGACCATAATAAAGAGGGGACCTTAAACCATTGACTTTCTACATGGACCATATTAAAGAGGGGACCTTTCGCCATTGACTTTCTCTATGTATTATAATACAGAGGGGACCTTACGCCATTGACTTTCTATATGGACCATAATAAAGAGGGGACCATACGCCATTGACTTTCTCTATGTACATGTATTATAATACAGAGGGGACCTTACGCCATTGACATTCTATATTGATTATAATACAGAGGGGACCTTACGCCATTGACTTTCTACATGGACCATAATAAAGAGGGGACCTTACGCCATTGACTTTCTCTATGTACTATAATACAGAGGGGACCTTGCGCCATTGACTTTCTATATGGACCATAATAAAGAGGGGACCTTACACCATTGACTTTCTCTGTGCATTATAATACAGAGGGGACCTTACGCCATTGACATTCTATATGGCTTATAATACAGGAGGGGACCTTACGCCATTGACTTTCTGTATAGATTATAATACAGAGAGGACCTTACGCCATTGACTTTCCATATGGATTATAATACAGAGGGGACCTTACACCATTGACTTTCTACATGGACCATAATAAAGAGGGTACCTTACGCCATTGACTTTCTCTATGTATTATAATACAGAGGGGACCTTACGCCATTGACTTTCTATATGGACCATAATAAAGAGGGGACCTTACGCCATTGACTTTCTCTATGTATTATAATACAGAGGGGACCTTACGCCATTGACTTTTTATATGGACCATAATAAAGAGGGGACCTTACCTCATTGACTTTCTCTATGTATTATAATACAGAGGGGACCTTACGCCATTGACATTCTATATGGATTATAATACAGAGGGGACCTTACGCCATTGACTTTCTACATGGACCATAATAAAGAGGGGACCTTACGCCATTGACTTTCTCTATGTATTATAATACAGAGGGGACCTTACGCCATTGACTTTCTATATGGACCATAATAAAGAGTGGACCTTACGCCATTGACTTTCTCTATGTATTATAATACAGAGGGGACCTTACGCCATTGACTGTCTATATGGACCATAAAAAAGAGGGGACCTTACGCCATTGACTTTCTCTATGTATTATAATACAGAGGGGACCTTACGCCATTGACATTCTATATGGATTATAATACAGAGGGGACCTTACGCCATTGACTTTCTACATGGACCATAATAAAGAGGGGACCTTACGCCATTGACTTTCTCTATGTATTATAAAACAGAGGGGACCTTACGTCATTGACTTTCTATATGGACCATAATAAAGAGGGGACCTTAAACCATTGACTTTCTACATGGACCTTAATAAAGAGGAGACCTTACGCCATTGACTTTCTCTATGTATTATAATACAGAGGGGACCTTACGCCATTGACTTTCTATATGTACCATAATAAAGAGGGGACCTTACGCCATTGACTTTCTCTATGTATTATAATACAGAGGGGACCTTACGCCATTGACTTTCTACATGGACCGTAATAAAGAGGGAACCTTACGCCATTGACTTTCTCTATGTATTATAACACAGAGGGGACCTTACGTCATTCACTTTCTATATGGACCATAATACAGATGGGACCTTAAACCATTGACTTTCTACATGGACCATAATAAAGAGGGGACCTTACGCCATTGACTTTCTCTATGTATTATAATACAGAGGGGACCTTACGCCATTGACTTTCTATATGTACCATAATAAAGAGGGGAACTTACGCCATTGACTTTCTCTATGTATTATAATACAGCGGGGACCTTACGCCATTGACTTTCTATATGGACCATAATAAAGAGGGGACCTTACGCCATTGACTTTCTCTATGTATTATAGTACAGAGGGGACCTCACGCCATTGACATTCTATATGGATTATAATACAGAGGGGACCTTACGCCATTGACTTTCTACATGGACCATATAAAGAGGGGACCTTACGCCATTGACTTTCTCTATGTATTATAATACAGAGGGGACCTTACGCCATTGACATTCTATATGGATTATAATACAGAGGGGAACTTACGCCATTGACTTTCTGTATGGATTATTATACAGAGGGGACCTTACGCCATCGACTTTCGATATGGACCATAATAAAGAGGGGACCTTACGCCATTGACTTTCATATGGATTATAATACAGAGGGGACCTTACGCCATTGACATTCTATATGGATTATAATACAGAGGTGACCTTACGCCATTGACATTCTATAAGAACCGTAATACAGAGGGGACCCAACGCCATTGATTTTCTATGTTCACAATAATGCAGAGGGGAACCTAACACCATCAACGAAATCTGTATGGACCTTAACACAGAGGGGACCTTACAACATTGACTTTATACATCGACCATGATACAGAAGGGACCTTTCACCCTTGACTTTCTATATGGACAATAATACAATGGGAACCTTACACTATTGGCATCTATATGTATCATAATGAAGAGGGGACCTAACTCCATTGACTTTCTATATGAACTATAGTACAGATGGGACCTTACTCCATTTACTTTCTATATAGACTATAGTACAGAGGGGCCTTTTGCCTTTGACTTTCTATATGGACCATAATACAGAGGGGACCTTACGCCATTGACTTTCTGTATGGACCATAGTACAGAGGGGACCTTACGCCATTGACTTTCTATATGTATCATAACACTCATAATACAGAGGGGACCTTACTCCATTGACTTTCTATATAGAACATAGTACAGAGGGAACCTTACTCTATTGACTTTCTATATGTATCATAATACTCATAATACAGAGGGGACCTTACTCCATTGACTTTCTATATAGAACATAGTACAGAGGGGACCTTACTCCATTGACTTTCTATATAGACCATAGTACAGAGGGGACCTTCCGCCATTTACTTTATATATGGACCATAATACAGAGGGAACCATACACCATTGACTTTCTATAAGGACCGTAATACAGAGGGGACATTACGCCATTGACTTTCTATATGGACCATAGTACAGTGGGGACCTTACACCATTGACTTTCTATATGGATTATAATACAGAGGGGACCTTACACCATTGACTTTCTACATGGACCATAATAAAGAGGGTACCTTACGCCATTGACTTTCTCTATGTATTATAATACAGAGGGGACCTTACGCCATTGACTTTCTATATGGACCATAATAAAGAGGGGACCTTACGCCATTGACTTTCTCTATGTATTATAATACAGAGGGGACCTTACGCCATTGACTTTCTATATGGACCATAATAAAGAGGGGACCTTACCTCATTGACTTTCTCTATGTATTACAATACAGAGGGGACCTTACGCCATTGACATTCTATATGGATTATAATACAGAGGGGACCTTACGCCATTGACTTTCTACATGGACCATAATAAAGAGGGGACCTTACGCCATTGACTTTCTCTATGTATTATAATACAGAGGGGACCTTACGCCATTGACTTTCTATATGGACCATAATAAAGAGTGGACCTTACGCCATTGACTTTCTCTATGTATTATAATACAGAGGGGACCTTACGCCATTGACATTCTATATGGATTATAATACAGAGGGGACCTTACGCCATTGACTTTCTACATTGACCATAATAAAGAGGGGACCTTACGCCATTGACTTTCTCTATGTATTATAATACAGAGGGGACCTTACGCCATTGACTTTCTATATGTACCATAATAAAGAGGGGAACTTACGCCATTGACTTTCTCTATGTATTATAATACAGCGGGGACCTTACGCCATTGACTTTCTATATGGACCATAATAAAGAGGGGACCTTACGCCATTGACTTTCTCTATGTATTATAGTACAGAGGGGACCTCACGCCATTGACATTCTATATGGATTATAATAGAGGGGACCTTACGCCATTGACTTTCTACATGGACCATATAAAGAGGGGACCTTACGCCATTGACTTTCTCTATGTATTATAATACAGAGGGGACCTTACGCCATTGACATTCTATATGGATTATAATACAGAGGGGAACTTACGCCATTGACTTTCTGTATGGATTATTATACAGAGGGGACCTTACGCCATCGACTTTCGATATGGACCATAATAAAGAGGGGACCTTACGCCATTGACTTTCATATGGATTATAATACAGAGGGGACCTTACGCCATTGACATTCTATATGGATTATAATACAGAGGTGACCTTACGCCATTGACATTCTATAAGAACCGTAATACAGAGGGGACCCAACGCCATTGATTTTCTATGTTCACAATAATGCAGAGGGGAACCTAACACCATCAACGAAATCTGTATGGACCTTAACACAGAGGGGACCTTACAACATTGACTTTATACATCGACCATGATACAGAAGGGACCTTTCACCCTTGACTTTCTATATGGACAATAATACAATGGGAACCTTACACTATTGGCATCTATATGTATCATAATGAAGAGGGGACCTAACTCCATTGACTTTCTATATGAACTATAGTACAGATGGGACCTTACTCCATTTACTTTCTATATAGACTATAGTACAGAGGGGCCTTTTGCCTTTGACTTTCTATATGGACCATAATACAGAGGGGACCTTACGCCATTGACTTTCTGTATGGACGATAGTACAGAGGGGACCTTACGCCATTGACTTTCTATATGTATCATAACACTCATAATACAGAGGGGACCTTACTCCATTGACTTTCTATATAGAACATAGTACAGAGGGAACCTTACTCTATTGACTTTCTATATGTATCATAATACTCATAATACAGAGGGGACCTTACTCCATTGACTTTCTATATAGAACATAGTACAGAGGGGACCTTACTCCATTGACTTTCTATATAGACCATAGTACAGAGGGGACCTTCCGCCATTTACTTTATATATGGACCATAATACAGAGGGAACCTTACACCATTGACTTTCTATAAGGACCGTAATACAGAGGGGACATTACGCCATTGACTTTCTATATGGACCATAGTACAGTGGGGACCTTACACCATTGACATTCTACATCGACATTATACAGAGAGGAACTTACGCCATTGACTTTCTCTATAGACCATAATACAATTGGGACCTTACACCATTGACTGTCTATATAGACCATAGTACAGAGAGGACATTACGCCATTAACTTTCTGTATAGACCATAATACAGAGGGGACCTTACGCCATTGACTTTCTACATCGACCATAATACAGAGGGACCTTACGCCATTGACTTTCAATATATACCATAATACAGAGGGGACCTTACGCCATTGACTTTCAATATATACCATAATACAGAGTGGACCTTACGTGATTGACCATAATACAGATGGGATTTTACGCCATTGACGTTCTGGATCAAAATACAGAGGGGACCTTACGCCATTGACTTTCTATATAGACGATAGTATTGAGGGGACCTTACGCCATTGACTTTTTATATAGACCATAGTGCAGAAGGGACCTTACGACATTGACTTTCTATATGGATCATAAAACAGAGGGGGCCATACTCCATTGACATTCAATATAGACCTTAGTACAGAGGGACCTTATGCTATTGACTTTCTATATGGATCATAATACAGAAGGGACCTTACTCCATTGACTTTCTATATAGACCATAAAACAGAGGGGACCTTACGCCATTGACTTTCTATATAGATCATAATGCAGAGGGGACCTTACTCCATTGACATTCTATATAGACGATAGTACAGAGGGAACCTTACGCCATTTACTTTATATATGGACCATAATACGGAGGGAACCTTTCAATATTGACTATCTACAAGGACCGTAATACAGAGGTGTTATTACGCCATATGACTTTATATATAGACCATAATATAAAGGGGACCTTCCACCATTGACATTCTACATCGACATAATACAGAGAGTACCTTATGCCATTGACTTTCTCTATAGACCATAATACAATGGGGACCTTACACCATTGACTGTCTATATGGATCATAATAAAAAGGGAATCTTACGCCATTGACTGTCTATATGGACCATAATACATAGGGGACCTTACGCCATTGACTTTCTATATAAAGAACATAGTACAGAGGGGACCTTACGCAATTGACTTTCTACATCGACCATAATACAGAGGGGACCTTACACCATTGACTTTCTATATGGACCATAATACACAAGGGATCTTACGCCATTGACTTTCTATATGGACCATAATACAGAGGGGACCTTACGCCATTGACTTTCTATATGGACCATAATACAGAGGGGACCTTACACCATTGACTTTCTATATAGACTATAGTACAGAGGGGACCTTACGCCATTGACTTTCTGTATGGACCACAGTACAGAGGGGACCTTACGCCATTGTCTTTCTATATGGATCATAATACAGAGGGGACCTTACGTTATCGACTTTTTGTATGACCATAGCAGAGAGGGAACCTTACAACATTGACTTTTATACATTCTATAAGAACCGTAATACAGAGGGGACCCTACGCCATTGACTTTCTATGTTCACAATAATACAGAGGGGAACATAACACTATTAACTAAATCTGTATGGACCTTAATACAGAGTGGACCTTACACCATTGACTTACTATATGGACCATAATACAGATGGTAACTTACACCATTGAATTTCTACACGGACCATAATACAGAGGGGACCTTACACCATTGACTTTATACATAGACAATAATACAGAAGGGACCTTACACCATTGACTTTCTATATGGACAATAATACAATGGGGACCTTACACCCTTGACTACTATATGAATCATAATACAAAGGGGTCCTTACTCCATTTTCTTTCTATATGAATCATAGTACAGAGGGGACCTTACACCATTGACTTTATATAAGAACTGTAATTCGGAGGGGACCTTACACCATTATGTTTCATGGAAGAAGAAATAGATTCTATCACTTTCTACTGAGACATTAAAAGTTACACTCTATGCTGTCCCACGACTCTGATGGTCACATGAACACCTCACTCTATGACAAACGTGACGACTTAAGTTTCAGCATCACAAACTTTCCTTTTCTGAGTAGCAACATTCTTTCAGCGCCTGCTTATGGCGTGTTAATATGCCAGATAAAGTACAAAATATATAGATTTTGAAAGATGCAAGCAGGAGATGCTGACTCTTTCTGGGCACCTGGTCTCATTCTCATGTAATGGGAGTTCGCTTCTTTCCATGTAGTGGAAGCGCAGGGATCACTTTGTCCGTTGTCCGTCTGTCAGTCAGTCCAACCGTCCGTCTGTCTGTCACACTTTGGGTGTCACACCCCATAACTTTTCATCGGTAAGTAATAGGGCTTTGATATTTCACATGTGTATTTCCTGTGATGAGACCTTTTTACACATACCATAATTTTTGACCTAGTGACCTTGACCTAGATATTTGTCCTACTTTTCAAAAAATTAACATTGGCTATATCATTTGATTGGTAAGTGATAGGGATTTTATAATTCACATGTGTATTTCCTGTGACATAACCTTACAACATGTACCATAAATTTTGACCTAGTGACCTTGACCTAGATATTTGACCTACTTTTCCAAACAATTAACATTGGCTATAACTTTTGATTGGTAAGTGATATGAATTTAATAATTAACATGTGTATTCCTTTTCATAAGACCTTATTACAGATACCAATTTTTTTTTTTACCTAGTGACCTTGACCTAGGTATTTGACTTACATTTAAAAAAAAATTAAGAATGGCTATATGTTTTATTTTATAAGTGACACGGCTTTGATATTTCAAACATGTATTTCTTATGATGAGTCCTTTCTTTTATTCCCAAAAATTTGTACCCAGTGACTTCACCTAGATGATTGACCTTTTCTGAGAGTAACAGATTGACCATAGCTTTTAATTGATAAGTAAGAGGTTTAATATTTCACATGCGACTTCATTTGACAACACTTTCCCACTGATAAATGTACAAATATTGAACCAAGTGACCTAGACCTACATATTTTATCAACTTTTTAAAAATAGGCCGCTTCGCAGGAGACACAAGCATCTCTTGGATTGCTATTTTTGTTTGTTTGCTTTGGTTCCTGTTTTATCCTGATTTGTATGGCCCGGTTTATGATTTTCTGAATCATCCTTTTATTACTGTATTTTGGGATATGGTCATTGTCCATATTTGTCATTTGTATCGTGGATATGATCCCGCTGTCAGTGAACGGACACTCGACATGGTACTTGACCAATCTACAGCCTTGTGTCAGCACATTTGTAAGAATTGCGCTCTGATTAAATGTGACGATGGGAATCCAAGCCGGGTCCTTTCCAAACTTCTTTAGAGAAGACTGGGCCCGATAGCTCCTCTGAATGTCAGTCGGACACCTCGTGTAAAAAAAAGCATGAGCTAGCTGCAGCCGGCAGAGCACGGACTGTACCGGTATTACGTACGGGCCCCTAACCCCATCCATTTATATACTAGTATTAATCTGCGTTGCTTTGGCCTCTGCATATAACTGTCTTGTTTGTGTGGTCATCAAACAGTGAGGAGGTTGTTTTACACTACAATTTTGCGTTCTTCGAGACATTTTGGCAAATGCAAACGTGGGAGGGTTGTGCGCACGTTATCTGGATAACCACACCATTTCTGCAACTTGCGTAACAAATGACCGTCCTAAGTCGGCACCGGTTACCCATTGGTCTCGTTTTACACTACAATTTTGCGTTCTTCGAGATATTTTGGTAACTGCAAACGTGGGAGGGTTGTGCGCACGTAATCTTGATAACCACACCATTTCTGCTACTTGCGTATTAAATGGCCGTCCTAAGTCGGCACCGGTTACCTGTTGGTCTCTTTGGTTTATGTGTAGATTTTGTGTTTCATGTTTCTGTGTCGGGTGCTCGTCTTTGTGTTTTTGCATGGGATGTTTGGCGTTTTCCTGTTGGTACTGCAACAGAGTGAAGTAACAAATGTATTTAGTCAATATAGAAAGAATTTGGAGTATAAGGGTACCCTCAGTATTACAGTCAATATGGAAAGGAAATGTCAAAATGTATCCTCTGAACAATAATCGTCCATATAAAAAGTCAATGCCATAAGCCCCCCTCTATATTACTGTCCTTCTAGAAAGTCAATATAAGTGTCCATATAAGAAGTCAATGGCGTAAGGTCCCCTATCTATTTAAGATTATTGGAAGTCGATGACGTAATGTCCCTCTGTAAATTTTTTCAATGGCGTAAGGTCCCCTCCGTATTACTGCATATCGAAACAGAAGTCAATGGCTTTAGGTCCCCTCTGCTCAGTTCAGTTTGATAGGCGTACCGTCAGACATAAGCTGTATGTTGGAATTTTGACCTATGCAACGAACCCACCGAAGCAGTGAGGGTTCTTTTACGTTCCTACGCCTATCCGAGACAGGGGACCCCCGTTTTATAGTCCCTTCAGAAAGACTAGGCTGGGGTTACTTGTCTATATACAAGGTGTAAGCCCACATCACCTGGCGAGGCTCTAAGTTGGTAATCGTCCCTTCACCTGGCGCTCGTCGGATTCGAACCTGTCAGTCTCATGCTTCACTGACCACGACGTACTTAACGCTTTACCAACTTAACTTATTGTCCAGACAAGGTCGGAAGGTCCCTCTGTTATGGGGGTGGGGAGAGAGAGACAAGGAGGTACCACTTCTCCCCTTTCTCGTCCCTTTTCGACCTTAGGAAGTCAATGGCGTAAAGTTCCTCTCGTAAAATTGTCCGTATAAAAAGTCAATGACGTAAGTTCCCCTCTGTATTATAATCCATAGAGAAAGTCAATGGTGTAAGGTCCCCTCTGTATATTATTGTCCATAAAGAAAGTCAATGGTGTTAAGTCCCCTCTGTATATTATTGTCCATAAAGAAAGTCAATGGTGTAAGGTCCCCTCTGTATATTATTGTCCATAAAAAAAGTCAATGGTGTAAGGTCCCCTCTGTATATAATTGTCCATAAAGAAAGTCAATGGTGTAAGGTCCCCTCTGTTATAATTGTCCATATAGGAAAACAATGGCGTAAGGTCCCCTCTGTATTATAATCCATATAGAAAGTAAATGGCGTAAGGTCCCCTCTTTATTATAATCCATAAAGAAAGTCAATGGTGTAAGGTCCCCTCTGTATATTATTGTCCATAAAGAAAGTCAATGGTGTAAGGTCCCCTCTGTATATTATTGTTCATAAAGAAATTCAATGGTGTAAGGTCCCCTCTGTATATAATTGTCCATATAGAAAGTCAATGGCGTAAGGTCCCCTCTTTATAATTGTCCATATAGAAAGACAATGGCGTAAGGTCCCCTCTTTATTATAATCCATAAAGAAAGTCAATGGTGTAAGGTCCCCTCTGTATAGTATTGTCCATAAAGAAAGTCAATGGTGTAAGGTCCCCTCTGTGTATAATTGTCCATAAAGAAAGTCAATGGCGTACGGTCCCCTCTGCAAAGTATTCTCCATATAGAAAGTCAATGGCGTAAGGTCCCCTCTGTATATAATTGTCCATATAGAAAGTCAATGTCGTAAGGTCCCCACTTATAATTGTCCATATAGAAAGACAATGGCGTAAGGTCCCCTCTGTATATAATTGTCCAAATAGGAAGACAATGGCGTAAGGTCCCCTATGTATATAATCATTGTCCATATAGAAAGACAATGGCGTAAGGTCCCCTTTGTATATAATTGTCCCTATAGAAAATCAATGGCGTAAGGTCCCCTTTGTATATAATTGTCCATATAGAAAGTCAATGGTGTAAGGTCCCCTTTGTATATAATTGTCCATATAGAAAGTAAATGGCGTAAGGTCCCCTTTGTATATAATTGTCCATATAGAAAGTAAATGGTGTAAGGTCCCCTCTGTATATAATTGTCCATATAGGAAGTTAATGGCGTAAGGTCCCCTCTGTTATATAATTGTACATATAGGAAGACAATGGAGTAAGGTCCCCTCTGTTATAATTGTCCATATAGGAAGACAACGGCGTAAGGTCCCCTCTGTAATAATTGTCCATATAGAAAGTCAGTGGCGTAAGGTCCCCTCTGTTATAATTGTCCATATAGGAAGTCAATGGCGTAAGGTCCCCTCTGTTATAATTGTCCATATAGGAAGACAATGGCGTAAGGTCCCCTCTGTATATTATTGTCCATATAGGAAGTCAATGGCGTAAGGTCCCCTCTGTATATAATTGTCCATATAGAAAGACAATGGCGTAAAATCCCCTCTGTTTATAATTGTCCATATAGAAAGTCAATGGCGTAAGGTCCCCTCTGTATAATTGTCCATATAGAAAGTCAATGGCGTAAGTTCCCCTCTGTATATAATTGTCCATATAGAAAGTCAATGGCGTAAGGTCCCCTCTGTTAGAAAGGTCCCCTCTGTATAAAACATGTGTCATAATCCTGTGATCCCCTCCTCCCATCTTGCACCCATTATTCCCCTCTGTCGCCCCTCCTCTTATAGTCAATGGCATTCAATAGCATATAAGGATCCCCTTTTCTTTAAGTCAATGGTGTAAGGTTCCCTCTGTATTATAATCCATATAGAAAGTCAATGGCGTAAGGTCCCCTCTGTATTATAATCCATAAAGAAAGTCAATGGCATAAGGTCCCCTCTTTATTATGGTCCATATAGAAAGTCAATGGTGTAAGGTTCCCTCTGTATTATAATCCATATAGAAAGTCAATGGCGTAAGGTCCCCTCTGTATTATTATACATATAGAAAGTCAATGGCGTAAGGTCCCCTCTGTATTATAATACATAGAGAAAGTCAATGGCGTAAGGTCCCCTCTGTATTATAATCAACATAGAAAGTCAATGGCGTAAGGTCCCCTCTATATTATAATCCATATAGAAAGTCAATGGCGTAAGGTCCCCTCTTTCTTATGGCCCATATAGAAAGTCAATGGCGTAAGGTCCCCTCTGTATTATAATCAATATAAAAAGTCAATGGCGAAAGGCCCCCTCTGTATTATAATACATAGAGAAAGTCAATGGCGTAAGGTCCCCTCTTTACTATGGTCCATGTATAAAGTCAATGGCGTAAGGTCCCCCCCCCCCCTGTATTGTAATCCATATAGAAAGTCAATGGCGTAAGGCCCCCTCTGTATTATAATCCATATAGAATGTCAATGGCGTAAGGTCCCCTCTTTATTATGGTCCACATAGAAAATCAATGGCGTAAGGTCCCCTCTGTATTATAATCCATATAGAATGTCAATGGCGTAAGGTCCCCTCTGTATTATGATCCACATAGAAAATCAATGGCGTAAGGTCCCCTCTGTATTATCATTGTCCATATAGGAAGACAATGGCGTAAGGTCCCCTCTGTATATAATTGTCCATATAAAAAGTCAATGGCGTAAGGTCCCCTCTTTATAATTGTCCATATAGAAAGACAATGGCGTAAGGTCCCCTCTGTATATAATTGTCCAAATAGGAAGACAATGGCATAAGGTCCCCTATGTATATAATCATTGTCCATATAGAAAGACAATGGCGTAAGGTCCCCTTTGTATATAATTGTCCATATAGAAAGTCAGTGGTGTAAGGTCCCCTTTGTATATAATTGTCCATATAGAAAGTCAATGGCGTAAGGTCCCCTTTGTATATAATTGTCCATATAGGAAGACAATGGCGTAAGGTCCCCTCTGTATATTATTGTCCATATAGGAAGTCAATGGCGTAAGGTCCCCTCTGTTATAATTGTCCATATAGGAAGTCAATGGCGTAAGGTCCCCTCTGTTATAATTGTCCATATAGGAAGACAATGGCGTAAGGTCCCCTCTGTTATAATTGTCCATATAGAAAGTCAATGGTGTAAGGTCCCCTCTGTTATAATTGTCCATATAGGAAGTCAATGGCGTAAGGTCCCCTCTGTTATAATTGTCCATATAGGAAGTCAATGGCGTAAGGTCCCCTCTTTATTATGGTCCATGTAGAAAGTCAATGGTGTAAGGTCCCCTCTGTATTATAATCCACATAGAAAGTCAATGGTATAAGGTCCCCTCTGTATTATAATCCATATAGAAAGTCAATGTTGTAAGGTCCCCTCTGTATTATAATCCATATAGAAAGTCAATGGCGTAAGGTCCCCTCTTTATAATGGTCCATGTAGAAAGTCAATGGCGTAAGGTCCCCTCTATCATAATTGTTCATATAGGAAGACAATGGCGTAAGGTCCCCTCTGTTATAATTGTCCATATAGAAAGTCAATGGCGTAAGGTCCCCTCTGTCATAATTGTCCATATAGGAAGTCAATGGCGTAAGGTCCCCTCTGTTATAATTGTCCATATAGGAAGTCAATGGCGTAAGGTCCCCTCTTTATTATGGTCCATGTAGAAAGTCAATGGTGTAAGGTCCCCTCTGTATTATAATCCATATAGAAAGTCAATGGCGTAAGGTCCCCTCTGTATTATAATCCATATAGAAAGTAAATGGTGTAAGGTCCCCTCTTTATTATGGTCCATATAGAAAGTCAATGGTGTAAGGTCCCCTCTTTATTATGGTCCATATAGAAAGTCAATGGCGTAAGGTCCCCTCTGTATTATAATCCATATAGAAAGTCAATGGCGTAAAGTCCCCTCTTTATTATGGTCCATATAGAAAATCAATGGCGTAAGGTCCCCTCTGTATTATCATTGTCCATATAGGAAGACAATGGCGTAAGGTCCCCTATGTATTTTAATCCATATAGAATGTCAATGGCGTAAGGTCCCCTCTGTATTATGGTCCACATAGAAAATCAATGGCGTAAGGTCCCCTCTGTATTATCATTGTCCATATAGGAAGACAATGGCGTAAGGTCCCCTCTGTTATAATTGTCCATATAGAAAGTCAATGGCGTAAGGTCCCCTCTGTCATAATTGTCCATATAGGAAGTCAATGGGGTAAGGTCCCCTCTGTTATAATTTTCCATATAGGACGTTAATGGCGTAAGGTCCCCTCTTTATTATCGTCCATGTAGAAAGTCAATGGTGTAAGGTCCCCTCTGTATTATAATCCATATAGAAAGTCAATGGTGTAATGTCCCCTCTGTATTATAATCCATATAGAAAGTCAATGGAGTAAGGTCCCCTCTGTATTATAATACATAGAGAAAGTCAATGGCGTAAGGTCCCCTCTGTATTATAATACATATAGAAAGTCAATGGCGTAAGGTCCCCTCTGTATTATAATCCATATAGAAAGTCAATGGCGTAAAGTCCCCTCTTTATTATGGTCCATATAGAAAATCAATGGCGTAAGGTCCCCTCTGTATTATCATTGTCCATATAGAAAGTCAATGGCGTAAGGTCCCCTCTGTCATAATTGTCCATATAGGAAGTCAATGGCGTAAGGTCCCCTCTGTTATAATTTTCCATATAGGAAGTTAATGGCGTAAGGTCCCCTCTTTATTATGGTCCATGTAGAAAGTCAATGGTGTAAGGTCCCCTCTGTATTATAATCCATATAGAAAGTCAATGGTGTAAGGTCCTTTCTGTATTATAATCCATATAGAAAGTCAATGGTGTAAGGTCCCCTCTTTATTATGGTCCATATAGAAAGTCAATGGAGTAAGGTCCCCTCTGTATTATAATACATAGAGAAAGTCAATGGCGTAAGGTCCCCTCTTTATTATGGTCCATATAGAAAGTCAATGGCGTAAGGTCCCCTCTGTATTATAATCCATATAGAAAGTCAATGGCGTAAGGTCCCCTCTTTATTATGGTCCATGTAGAAAGTCAATGGTGTAAGGTCCCCTCTGTTATAATTTTCCATATAGTAAGACAATGGCGTAAGGTCCCCTCTGTTATAATTGTCCATATAGAAAGTCAATGGCGTAAGGTCCCCTCTGTCATAATTGTTCATATAGGAAGTCAATGGCGTAAGGTCCCCTCTGTTATAATTGTCCATATAGGAAGTCAATGGCGTAAGGTCCCCTCTGTATTATAATCCATATAGAAAGTCAATGGTGTAAGGTCCCCTCTTTATCATGGTCCATATAGAAAGTCAATGGAGTAAGGTCCCCTCTGTATTATAATCCATATAGAAAGTCAATGGCGTAAGGTCCCCTCTTTATTATGGTCCATGTAGAAAGTCAATGGCGTAAGGTCCCCCCTGTATTATAATCCATACAGAAAGTCAATGGCGTAAGGTCCCCTCTGTATTATAATCCATATAGAATGCCAATGGCGTAAGGTCCCCTCTGTATTATGGTCCACATAGAAAATCAATGGCGTAAGGTCCCCTCTGTATTATAATCCATATAGATAGTCTATGGCATAAGGTCCCCTCTGTATTAAAATCCATATAGAAAGTCAATGGCGTAAGGTCCCCTCTTTATTAATTTAAGGTCCCCTCTGTATTATAATCCATAAAGAAAGTCTATGGCGTAAGGTCCCCTCTTTATTATGGTCCATATAGAAAGTCAATGATGTAAGGTTCCCCTCTGTATTATGATACATAGAGTAAGTAAATGGCGTAAGGTCCCCTCTTTATTATGGTGCATATAGAAAATCAATGGCGTAAGGTCCCCTCATTATTATGGTTGATGTAGAAAGTCAATGGCGTAAGGTCCCCTCCTCTCTTCCTACCACCTCCCACCCTTTACTCCCTTCTCCGCCCCTTTCCTTCCCCTCCCTCATCCCTTTCTGATATCCTTCGCCCAGTTCTGTCACCCCCTCCTCCAATTATGAAAAGTCAAAAGCGTAAGGATCCCTTTTTATTAAATTCAATGTCGTAAGGTTCCCTCTTTACTATGGTCAACACGAAAGTCAATGGCGTAAGGTCCCCTCAGTATTGTATTATAACCGATAAATCTCTTTTTTTGCATAGGGGACCTTACGCCATTGTATTTAGCAAAATCGGCTGCAATGTGCCATATTCTAGTAACAAAGGCGTAAAGGGAAATAACTCTAATGTGTATCTCGACTCACTCGGGTAATATCGTCATGTGGCCAAAATGTTAAAATGCATATATATATTCATCAACTCCTTTTTATCTGTTACCTCCTTTAAGAACCCAGTAAACATGCCATAAATAATTGACGAAAAAGAGAACTTTGTCAAAATTTGAGTAATTGAGAAATGAAAATTATGTGCATGTAAAAAGAAAGTCAAACGTCAGTGCCAAGATCCGAGGGTATAATGTGAGGTGCCGTTTTACTATTTATTCCCTATTTTTTGATATCACAAATTTATTTACAAGATAAAAACTCGTTCAAATGACTTATAAAAGTCTATCTAACAAGATATAAAGTCGTTCAAATTTTATGTTGTTAGATAGACTTTTATAAGTCGTTTGAACGAGTTTTCAAAAAGTTGTTTGTTTAAATGAGATTTTATCTTGTTAAGTCGTTTGAACGAGTTTTTATCTTGTTTGAACGACTTAAGAGACTCGTTTGAACGAGTTTTTATCTTGTAAGAACGACTTTTTATCTTGTTTGAACGAGTTTCTCAAGTCGTTTAACCAAGTTAAAAAGTCGTTTGAACGAGATTTTTTCTTGTACGGACGACTTATCTTGTTTGAACGACTTTATATCTCGTTTTAAAGAGTTATTATCTTGTTTGAACGAGTTTTATAAGTCGATTTTTTACTCGTTAGAACGACTTTCTATCTTGTTTGAACGACTTTTTATCTTGTTTGAACAAGTTTCTAATTTTTTTATTTCTAAAAAATGGCACTAATAAGCTTTCGTATGAAAGCCCTATCACTCACCATTCAAAAGTTATACCCAAAGTTAACGTTTTTGAAAATTAGTCAAAGGTCAAGGTCAAGACGTCAAAACTTTTGGTTTCAATGGATAGGTCTTGTCACAAGGAATACACATGTGAAATATGAAAGCTCTTTCACCTTCCATTCAAAAAGTATGTCCAATGTTAAAGTTTTTGAAAAGAAGGTCAAAGGTTAAGTCACAAGGTTAAATTTTGGTATCAATGGATAGGTCTTGTCACAAGGAATACGCATGTGAAATATGAAAGCCCTATCACTTAACATTTAAAAGTTATGCCCAATTTTAAAGTTTTTTTTTTCGGACAAACAGGCCAAAAACTTTATGCCCCGAATCCTTGATTCAGGGGGCATAAAAAAATTTAAGGACATGGCTTTTTAATTGAAGTGAACGGGCTTTCTTTTTTTTTGGCAAGTATACAGTGTACTCCTTGTGGCATGACCTTTTAATTTGTATAAAAAATGACCTCTTGATCTGTAGTTGACCTTGGAGTATGCCTAACTTTTTTTTTTACAGTTTAGTTATTACACTGACAAAGATGCAATCGGGGCATTCATGTTTCTCAAACACGTTTTTTTTTACTATATCTTTTTGTTGCTGTTACTTTTAATATTTGAGATTAGCGATATGAGGGGGTCTTTCGTAAGTATCGTAAAGAGAAGCGAGGCGGGAAATTTATGGCAAAAATTGCGACAAATCCATTCGTTCCAGAAGATTCATCAGAAAACAAACTCAAAGGAAGAAAGCTACTATTGAAGGCATCAATACCTCTTTGGACTTTATTCAATTTAGTTCCTGCTACTATTCTTTCTGATTCTAAATCATGAGAAGTGTTATTGTGAATATTATATTATTATTTTATTACATGACCCCTCAGTCCACAAAAATTTTTTTCCAATTTTTACATTTTTTCAAATCAATCTGTAGATTGTATAAGAGATAAAATCAGGTTCAAAGTTGAATTTATCCCGACTACAGGTCACAAAATATTAATTTAATTCTATATGCTGTTTATACATTTCCAATATTTTTTACCAATGGTGTGACACTTTTTATTCAGCCACAGTCAAAACAGATTCCTGTGAAAACGTTTTAAATACTGGCGTTACACCTACATAATGTTTTAGCTCACTGAGAGTACAAAATTCAACGAGCCCGAAGGGCGAGGTGAATATAGGAGTACATTTTTCTTTATGCGAGAATTTTTTTTTTGTCGATATGTGTTTTTAAGGTCTTTCGCATCTTGCGAAACCAGATATTTTGTGTTACGCACTATACTTTTGTCGCGACACAACGTCAAAGGTCCCATGATACCGTCAGGCCTTAACCCCAATGTTACATTACATGGCCGTAATAGGAAATACATATATGATCAATAGGAGCTATTTATGATGCTTAAGTACTATAATGGTACATTAAAAGATAGGATAAAGGCTAAATGACATTCTTAAAAGAATGTTGCAATGGCAACGACAAACTTTTTTGTCGTAACGACATATTTTTGTCGCGTCAAAGCTAATTATATACCATAACGCTTTATTGCGAACAACAGAAATGTCCATGTAAGCTTTAATATTTTGAACAGATTTTGGTTGCTATGGTAACCACATTGTGGTAAATTTAAGTCATTTGTGATACTTTAACATTTTCAGAATATTTTGATACCTCTCATCATAATGTAAACCTCTTATCTATATGGCAAAGGTGCAACACATCCACAATGGTGTCACAGACTTAACAGCATTTTTCCTGCATAAATGAGCTAATACTGGAGCAACATCAATTTTCATGACAATCAAAAAAATTTTATTTTTGAATTAAACATGTCTATATTTGATTTTTAAGAAACAACAGAGTCAATACCTTTTTATGATATAAATGGTAACCATAGCAACCAAATATGAAAATTTGAATTGAGGAGCATATGTGCGTATAAGGTTGCATTTCATAGTATTGGTCATTGAAAATTGAGCGTTTTGAATGAAAAGCATGCAATAGTTGACGTTATATTAATAATTTTATATTGCTCATACAATATAAAGCTACATATCAATAAAAAGTACTCTTATTACTGATTACTTCTATTATTCTTGATTTAATCTGAACAAATCCTGTCAGTCAGACATGCTGCTCAAAGTTATAGCAGTACATTAGAAGATGACATGGAAATGGGGCATGACCCCTCAAAGTGACTCAAATTTGACATCCTTCTCAAATGATTTTCTTAATAAACTGTATGTCTATTTGTTGTGTATTTCTTATTCTATAATATGTGAAATTTATTTGAATTTTCACCTGATGCAATTCGAGAAATATGACGTCAAAGTTTTCTTACCTAAATACAGCATTCATTTCTTTGCCCAAGGCTAGTCACATGACCTCTTACTTTCACATCCGGTCATACTATACATATGAGGTATACAATGGAAATAATGTGCTTTTCTCAAGACAACAAGCTAGTTCTTTCTTCCAAATATCAAAAATCATAGTTATTTCAATAATAAGCTCACATAATGAAGCTGGACCCCATCTGTCCCCTATTTAAAAAATCATCCCTAGCCAAATTCCAAATGCGACACTGCGGATACTATGTAGTGTAACCAAATATTGCTTCATTTACCGAGGTAAAAAGTAAAATAATTATTTTATTGCATGAACTCTAAAAATCATTTATTTATATTATCATCAATCCTCTCTAGACTATAGCTTTGGAGTATGAACAAATAAAACCGAGCTTTTGAAGTGATAAAAATGCTAACATGGGCATTCTTGTGTCACAAAAAATTCTTATAAATAATATCGTTTATTTTTAATCATCGACAAAATAGATTTCAGACTTCATCGCTGATCTATTCTTTAGCATATGGAGAGAATGTTATCGCTACCGCGGGTGACGTCATCGAAGGTAGATATAACGGTATATTTTTCTTCGAGGCGTTGTTTTAGTCAATCAGAACGCAGGAAATTAACCATTCATGTAATAACATGAATTATAGACATTAAACTGACCATTCAAGCACACGGACATACGTTTATAAAAATAGTGATAATTCTATTCTTGGTGTCTTGTTTCTGGGAGTTGATGTTTTGAAAGTGTTTGAGTTATATAAGAGTAAATTACGACACCTATTTTCTAAGATTCTAAGGTGAGCTAATAAGACTCGTCAGAAGACAACAATTATGAACATCGATCGCCATGCAAGTGTTTGATAGTAATATATTTTTTTATATAGATTTTTTAAAAGTGAGATATGACCAGGTTTTATTAAAGTATGTCAGACTCCAAGGTCAAAGGCCACTACTAGTAGGTCAAAAGTCAAGGTCCCAAATGAAAGGTCTGGTCATGAGGAATCCACATGCAAATTTAAATATTTTAAAATTCCCTACACCTTATACTTCACGATATATGGACCAGGTTAAAGTTTTAAAAAGTAGGTCAAACTTCAAGGTCAAGGTCACTAGGTCAAAAGACAGGTCCAAAATGAAAGGTCTGGTCATGAGGAATCCACATGTGAAATATTTAAACCCTAACCGTTATAGTTCAAGAGATAACATTCAGGTTAAAGTTTCAAAAAGTAGGTCAAACTCCAAGGTCAAGGTCCCAAATGAAAGGTCTAGTCATGAGGAATCCACATGTGAAATATCTAAGCCCTACCCCTTACAGTTTATGAGATATAGCCCATGTTAAAGTATTGCCCAAGCAACAAACGACACGGATGCTGACGATCAGGCTATGACATTAGCTCCCTGGATATTTGCAACAGCTCGCTAAAAAAAAATGAAACATATCAGAATCAATTTCCTGATTTTATTTATCCTTTTAGGAATGTTATAGCATGTATACATGTCTATTGATATAAAGCACCAATGCTGCACCATCTCAAGTCCATATATAAAAAGGTAAAAAAAACCCCACAAAACATTTTAAGTTAGGTATATAAGAACCTCTACTATGTAATTACTGTTGGCACATTGAAAATGACAAAATATGATATTAATAAAATTGATGCCCCTGCATCCAAGAGGAAACACATGCATGTAGATGAATTTAAAAATTGATGGAACCTGCAATGATATGAATACATTTGTATTTTCAAAACCTTATTCATTGACCCCTGCAAACCCTTTGCAGCTATGTTGGATTCTATCAATGAGTATTACATCAATGTATTACTGAGTATCACTTTAACATATAAATTCTTGTTATTGATAAGGTTACATTTACTGTGGCATTAGCAACTCTTCTACTGCATTAGCATAACAATCCTATGCAGATCAGAATTCACCTGTTTCAAATCATGTAGATCCTAAACCAAAAGTGAAATAATGGAGTTTGTATTATATCAGACAATTTGCCCCCCCCCCTAAAAAAAAGAAAGAAACTTACGGAACATTCATTCTCTCTCAATAGCTTGAAACAATGGAAGACATTTGTAGATGTAAGTCAGTCATATCATGACAATCATAAACCCCAATAGGAAGTTGGTTTATTTTTAACAAGTCTTTCTCTGGAAACAAATGATGTAAAAGATGACACACAGTTTCCTATAAAATAATCTGATTTTCCTAAAATAGCTAAATCAATCTGAGGTAGCCATGGATCCAGGTGATGAACTTTGACCTGTAAATATATCAACATCTCTTTAAGTACATGTATAAAACATTGGAAAAAATGGTGCAATTATTTATTTATTACTTGCTTTTTTGATAGAATTTATAAACACTGTATTCAAGACAAAACATACCACCAAATGGCATTAATACTTACACGGTAGTCAATATAATTGTATATTATATAGATGACCTTATCCTTAGAGAATGAATTGATAACCCTTGTTGTTATTCTTGGTTCATACATAATATCATTATATGGGTGGCAGTCACAAAAAGCAGGAAACTGACTTGGTCATGCAGAAAGGGCCCCACTGTACACTTTACTATTCTATATACATGTATTATATCATTTTAATATATAATTATCATAAATATATATTTAAATATGTATATTATTTTCTAATAATAAAGTACAGAATTGACCCTAGTGAACCCATAGTATGATGGGGCAAAACTGTGCACATAAATGAATTTCATTGCCCATATTCAACCCTATATTTTTTATGATATAGCTATAAGAAATGCAATTGACAACGTTCAAATATATCCACAGCATAGATGAAATCTGATGCCATTCTTTCAACTTGAATTCAAAATTTTAGACATGTACATATATTTCAATTATTTACCTTTTGAGCTTTAAGATGATCTTCTATTTCTTTTATCATTGGGTTTTTATCACTAGCAACATATATATTTTTAATCTTGGTCTGTATCACAGTATTTTTCAAAACTCTGTAAATGAAATCAAATATATGTAAAAAAAATACAAGACTGTCATAGCAAAGAAGTCGAGTAGCAAGTAATTATTTCTAATTAATTCTAATTATCAGAGAAGCCTTAGAAATTTAAGACATTCTGCAAAAAGAGGCCTTTCTTGATGTAAAATATAGTTAAATATCATTGTGACTGGCTGACCTTTTTCTGATTCTCAGTAAAAATGCCAAGTCAAGACTGTTCTAGACAGAGAGATTCCAGAAACATACACAGAGGAAAATCAATCTTTTTGAAAGACCTTTTTTAAGGGAAGACTTTAATTTTTGTGACAGATCAAGCTAACAAAATTATGTGAAAATAAAGTTCTTGCACAGTAGTGAAGTGTCATGTTATTAATTTCATACATTGTATCAAATATTGACTGTAACTGTGGGAAACTAATTACCATTCTAGCAAAGTCCAATAAAAGAAGTGAAATCACTAGATACATGTACATGTTCTATAGAAAAGTCTTATCATTAACAGATTGACTATATATACATTGATCAAAATTCATTAATAATGCCTTAGGTTTTTTAAGGTCAAAGACAGTTGCTGCTATTGGAAACAATATAAGAAAAGTCACAAGAATCAAATCCTTTCAATGGCTTTCATTTTCAATGGTATTCAAATCAAAAGTTAATTAAGAGAAGAACTAAATGCGTAAAACGTAAAAAAGGTTAGGGTACAAGTCAAAAAGGCAGAAACTGTTCTGACTAGTCATCTAAAATCAAAGCTCTGAAGGCACTGATAGCAAGTTTCGTTTCATACCTATCTTGTCAAGGGAAATACATGTACAATGTAAATAATTATGATTTTGAGGCTTTCTATAATCCTTTTTGTTACAAACATCAGAGTATTTTAAAATGTTTGGGCATTTCTTGATGGATGAAAACAATGCAAAAAACCTTGAATCCAGTTACATCAAAACCTCGAATCCAGATCCAGTTACATCTAAACCTTGAATCCAGTTACATCTAAACCAGTTACATCGAAACCTTGAATAAAGTTACATCGAAACCTTGAATCCAGTTACATCTAAACCTTGAATCCAGTTACATCTAAACCTTGACTACAGTACATCTAAATCTTGCCTTTTGCTATGTCGGTGAATAATGAGGTCATGAGGTGGCACCAATGAATTTAAAGTAAAACTTGGTAAATAGGAAAGAAAATATCAATAACCTTTTTCCAAAGGCAAGTTCAATGCATAGCACAAACGTTCTAAGGTCTCGGGAACTGCTCTGCTACAACAAAGATGCTTGGATGATGGAACTCACTCATTTTATAGATTTTTGAGACATCAGCATGTCACACATATCGGGTCATGTGATGCCCGAGATTACTAAAGGCCTTGCGAAACTCAATTCTAATGCAATGTGGCTAAATGCAATGTGGCCTGAATGCAATTCTAATGCAATGTGGCCTAAAAACTCAATTATAATGCAGTGTGGCTGTGAAGTCAAATTTCAATAGTTGTTTGCTTCTTCGTTACGGCAGCAAAATGAGAACATACTAGGCTTTGAAGTTGCTAACTGTCACATTTCGTCTTATATTCACAAAAATATAGATTGCATTAGAATGGGAATAACTAGATGCTGATGTTATGTTTGTGGACAGTAAATGCTGATGCTGATGTAGAAGCAGTTTAATAGCTGTGAAATGACAGAATCAAAGTAAAGTATTACATGCAAGGACGTAGAAATAAATCTGTATACCTGAGTATTTCTTCTTTAGGTGGATAGCACATTTTAGAGGTGACTTTTTTATTGCGGTTATATCCCAAACACTGAGGTGATGCCATGTAACTTGTCTGTCCATCAGCATGGTCACATGCACTTTTCTGGAATGAATGTACATACAATATAAATACAAGAGCTCTAACAAACAAGAGCTAAAATAACAAAGCTAATATACTACTGTCAAAATACTTATAAATTGAAAGCTTTACTATATAACTTGTATTGCTTTTCAGATTATTTAATGTTTTTATAAGACCATCAGAGATTAAAAAGTAAGCATAATTACCCAATCAACACCATTGCGTAGATGTATGCCTATGTATTTTTCTCCATTAAATAGTTTGTGGATGTGTGCCTGAACCTCCTCCTCTATTTGATCTGACCATATGAGGTATTTATGTAGGTCGACATTAGCCTCTACCATAGGGAAGGGAGCAGGTGCCCCCCTCATGGCTATTACAGGATAACTGTCAGCTGGAAAACTGGAAATAGCATACATAATTGCATCAGAATGCAACTTCAAACTCTGATTCTTTATCGTGAAAAAATAAAGAAGACACGAATCAAACAAGACAACATATAGCTGAAATTCTATGAACAGGATGGGGATAATGATTGCGTAACTGAAAAAAAAATTAAGTACATGTAATACAGTATGTAGATATGGACATTTTCAGAAGATTCATTTCTTCCTCAGTGAGTGTGGCTGTCAATTGGTAACATTAATTCATTTCTGTTATTCATATGTATATCCCCCCTTTCCCCTACTTGTAAGCACTGTTTAAAGTTACTTACGTTTTAGGCCACTTGTCATAGTCTGCATAGTGTAGAGTATAGGGAATGTCTTCCACAAAATCAACACCTAAACCATCCCAGAATGGCCCAAATGGATTACCTAGAAGTAACATAAATAGATAGAATCTTAGATAATCATTGTGTGTTATCACCGACAAGGAAATCCAACTTAAGTGTCTGGGATTTGCTTGTGCAATGACAAGGCTTGCCGAGTCATGGAGAAAAGCAAATCATGAACAATAGGGTTGGATTTCCTTGTCAATGATCACACCCGGCAATGGATTCTCTTTCTCCCTATGTCTGAAAAACGTCAAAAATGATAATTTTCCTATTCTTTTCTGCCATCTTTTGATCAAGACTGAAGCAAAGCAGCGTGTCATTCCTTTGTGACCCCCCCCCTGTGGATGATTGATTTGTGATTTTGCACTTTTCGTGAGAAGAACTCTGTGAATATGGGAGAAAGTTTTGATCTTACATAATTGGTACATTAAAGTTACATAAAACACCTAAAGATAACATAATTACCAACTTTTACAAATATGTCAAATTAAAGGGGTTTTAGCCTATACCGTTTGAGATGCCCCTGGTAAAGATTACTATTTGCGTTTTCAGGACTACTGTACATAATTTTTGTTCCTTAGAAAAAGACCTTCATATTCAGAGCTATACTACAAATTCTTTCAGAAAAAAACCACATCCTACCCTCCTTCATTTTGCACTTGGTGCCTGGTTTGCCGTAACAGAATGCCGTTCTGTTTTCCGGAGGCCAGTATTTAGGGGCTAGGTGCTTCATAAAATCCTCTGCCAATATCACTCGGTGGTACTTTGTCAGTGGCTCCACCTGGAACCATTCACTGAACTCTATGTTCTTCTACAATGGAAATTAGATTGTTATGTGTACAACCATCTCAATACATGAAACAAAGTATGAATTTATAAAGATCAGGGAATGACAATTGGAGTATAATTCAAAAAGCCTAAAATTAATGACAAAATGTTACTTTTAAAAAAATTAAATAGTAACAAAAGCAAGGATGGATCCACTAATTTCCACTACATCTCAGGTTTTACATGTTATGATTTACATGATACTCAAATATGAGCATCAGATCATAATTTGTATACATATTTTCTTAAAAACAGCTCTGACCATATTCACATGACTTATTGTTAATGTGACATGAGACTTTTTGGTCATGACCCACAACTTTAATACTTTAGATGGAACTGTTTAAAAGATATACAATATAGCCTAGACATGATCAGTAATTACTTTTTTTTATGGCACAAACAGACCTTGAGGTGTTTAACATGAGTTACGGTCAAGGTGAACCCATTAGTTCATGAACAACTTATGTAAATAATTTAATTATTTCCGTAGTGTCTGTATAACGCCTATACAAACATACGGAGCGCAATTTTATCTATAGCTGTGTAGACAATATTGCCTTTTATGATGTCACTAACATTGAGCACCGCTACGTTAGTTCTGTTCAAATATTATGTGGCTAGTTTTGAACTTGAAAATAAACAATGCTAAAATGACGTCGATTGCAAAATAGACTAGATAATTAAAAAGTAATTTGATTGAATTATAAGAAATGACTGTAGACAGAAAAATTATTACAGTCATTTCTTAAATGATTGATTTATAGAAATACTAGCCCAACATGATCTGTGAAATAGAGACTGACAGACGGACACAAAGGCAAAACCAATATATTTATATCTTTGACATGGGAGAGTGACATCAAGAGATAATAAAATCAATAATTATATTAAACTAATTTGGCAATTTACACTATATGCTTTTCAAGGATACACCAATGAGAAAATTTAATGACATGAAAATATTCAAGGTATCATATATCAGTAACTTTTCATCTGTAAGATTGTGAAAGAAAGAATTTGGTGAATGAAAGTAAAGAACAAACAGGCATTTATGTTTTGTAGATACTAGTAGATAATATGAATTATATGTATCATGATGCATGTTTTCATTCAGTAAAATTCCATGCCTTTACATGTATCAGTATTTTACTATAGCTTGGCAGTGGAAATGCAGGTGTCCTCAATCAAAGCTATAGAACAAGTTTTTCACCAAGGAACGCATGTAGTATGATTTCATTCAACATAAGATTATATAGCCAGGTTTAGACTTTAAATGCACATGTATCTACCAGTATAATAAGGTGACAGAATAGACAGAGAAAGAAACCATAGCAGTATATAAGGAGAGAGAATAGACAGAGTAAATGCTTCTTTCAATCAAACTGATGGAGCAATATAGGAGTTCTGACTGTGGCAGCTCTACTGGTATGTTCTGTTTGGAGATGAGAATGAACAGGTTTCACAATGGTCATACAAGTATGACAGAGATGAAAATATGACAGATCCGAGAGTTGAACCTGAAACCTTCTGCTATATTGGCACACGGGCTAACGGATATGATATACTTGAACTGTCACACTCCAACCTGCCAAATTTGAGTTTTCCCTAAGTTGTTGACCCAGGAACCCTCACAAGGAAAGACAAATAAATCCCTAGTTCTCCTCCATAGGTGCCCCAAACTACATGCAACTCATGAGGATCAGTCTCTCTACACCAAATACTTTGACAGGTAGAAAAGAATCTAAAATATGACCAGCCCTGGAACCAAACTTGAGCTCTCTGAGGCCTTAACGATACAAGACTATATGATGCTATTGCCTGTAGACATCTACTTTTCTTTTACCTACACTTTTTACATAAGTCCCTATCTTTACATTTAACAATAAACCCTAAACCGCAATTAAATGGCCGGATTGCGAAGTGCCAGGTTTAGTTGATGAATACTTTATCTACAGTATCGTTGATATAAGCAATCTACCAGTGAAATATTGAAGCCCTACCCCTTATGGTTTAAAATTTAGATATAGTCAAGTTTAAATTTTGAAAAATATACCAAAGTTTAAGGTCAAGGCCACTAATACGGCTAGATCAAAAGTGAAGGTTTAATTAAAAAGTCTTATTGTAAGGAATCAATGTGTGAACTATGGAAGCTCTATCAATTATGGTTCAAAAGATATGACAAAAGTTTATGTTTTTGAAAAGTATGTCAGACTTTAAGGTCAAGGTCACTAGGTCAAAAGACAAGGTCACAAATGAAAGGGTTTATCACCAGGAGTTTAACGTAAAAAAACCTACCTCTCTCAAAAAATGTAGTCAAGGTTAATGTTTTTGCTAATAAGTCAAACTTCAAGGTGAAGGTCACTAGGTCAAAAGTCAAGGTCACAAATGAAAGGTAAGGAGTTTGTATGAAATATAAAATCCCTAACCTCTTTAGGTTCAAAAGATATGGTCAAGGTTAATGTTTTTGAAAAGTAGGTCAAACTTCAAGGTCAAGGTCACTAGTTCAAAAGTCAAGGCTTCGAAGAAAGGTCTGATCATGGTCAATTATTATATAAAGTTACTTGTCAATCCTCCTAAAAGTTTTCTTCCCAATGGCTGAACTACAAATTCAGAATTTTCTATCTCAAGGTCAAAGGTCAAAGTCAAAATATGATGTTGCATTTGATTTGTCTCATCCTCATTCATGGTCTATCACCATGTAAAGTTTCAAGTTGCTATTCCATACAGTTTTCTAAAAAAAAGACTTAAACGCAACAGTTTAACCAACATGTTGATGCACTGACAGACGGACTTCCCCATTTCATAGACCGGATTCGCTTCGCAATCCAGTCAAAAATGTGAATGGCCACTTACATATAACTCAACTGAGGATCTTATTTTCAAATAGATATGTCCTACATAGGAACATAGAGTATCTCCTGATAGATCTAAGGTAGTAAGATTGTTCTAAAAGAATCATGTACTTGAACAAAAAATTCAGTGTGACTACCTGATATGCAGACAGACAGGACAGACTGACAGATGATGGACTAATAGAATCTAATCACCCCTTTGTACAGGGATAGGGAAATACCACCCGAGTATCAAAGATTTGCAGTCCACAACTCGGCAAGCCTCGTCGTGGACGTTGCAAATCTTTGACACCCAGGTGGGATTTCCCTGTCCCTGTACAAAGGGTGATTGATTATTTTTCTCTCACTGATATATTTTCACATAATTCATGAATAAACATTGCTTGTTTTGCGTTAAATATTGCTCCATGTGACGTCAAACACTGCTAAAGCTATGTAAACGTCTATGACGTCATAATAGGTGGTTCGAGACAAACATCCGGGGGTGCGAGACAGAGTTATCTCAGAACGGGTAAATCTGTAGATATCTCTGTCTGGGTTGAGAGAAAAAGTGATCATGGACAAAGTGATCATTTATATGTAGCCCTTGCATTGCAGGTGAAATAAACATTGAATGTTATGAACAATAGTATAGCCTAACAAAAGTCCATCTATGGTTCTTATAAATCTTGAACTGCTGGTATGGATTTCTGAATGCAATTCAATTTCTTAGAGAAGTTGATAAAGATAAGACAAACATACATGTACATGTATGATGTAGAAGATGGCATATAATGACAATAACTGAAATAATTTTATGAAGACTTTGAAATTTGTTATCTTAAAAGAGTTTATATTGTCTAGCTGAAATGTATGCTAGAAAAAAAAGTCAGTCAAAAAATACCGGCAAGCACAGTGTCATAGATTAAAAGAATCTTCATTCAAAGTACTTTATTTATTACTTTGAGAAAGAGAAACAAAATAATTATAAAGAGAAAATTGTAAATATAAACAGATTCATAAAAAATACCTACAAATAACCTCTGTACCAACAAACCATAAATAAATGAGAGAAAAATACATATTTTATGTATCTTCAAAATCTTTGGCTCCAGCAAAACCATACATATCTTGGAAATAAAATCATCAGCCACCAAATCAGTTTCTTTTCAATTGCTGATGTAGTTTTTCAATATTTATTAGAAAAATTCTTAATTCTTTGTGATAAGTTAACCCTACTGAAATGTCTTTTAATTTTATAGGTATGAAATCAGTCATCATCCAAAAACAAAATAAGAAAGGACAGAAAAAGAAGACAATTTTTAAGACTTACACATCTTCAGTATTAGCAAAATACATGTAATTTTAAAAGTTGCATGCAGTATTTTCAAGGGATTGGGAAAGGTAAATGAACAAAAACTTGATCATAAAAAAAAGATTTGAGAAAGAATTTAAATAAAATATCATACAAATCATATGTATACATACATAAGTTCTAAATGGTGGAAGGATAAGAGTTCTGTCTACATGTTTTGCAAAAGAGAGGCCTCCAAGAAAATGTTCTGCTTGATTTCCAAAGCGACCTATTTAAAAAAAAAAGGTTACAAATAAGAACAAAATAATTTCAAAAGACATACACATGAAACAAGCATACATGTATATGTATACTTGATGAAGAGTACTGTACATTTAAAGTCTTCACAAAAACTGTTTGAAAATTATAAGATTGAAATATTTGCATCATTAAACCACATTTTTGCTAGAGAAACAGTAAATATGTCCTACTACTATATAGTTTAAGTCAACTGATATATCTTTGACTTAGGTCAGTATGCATACTCATATTAAACATTTTGCCGAGTCTTCATAAAATTTGTTGTCAATAAAAGGTAAGTTATGGACAAATCATGAAATATTTTAAAGTTTTGCAGTGTATTAAAATAATCCGATTATAACTGATAATCAATCGAAAGGCTTATCCGATTAATCGGTTTTGATTACTCCTTCCAATTCTCAACACCAGTTTCATCACTGCAATACCAGTAACACTTGAGTTATGGTTTTGAAATAATGCAAGATTTGACTAGATTATCATTGACCTTTTGACCTTGATAAGGGTCCTCTTCAAACTGTGTACTCTAGGTCAAAATTTACTCAAATACAGTGTAGAAATGAGTTTTGTGTCAGTGAACAGACAGATGGACAGACAGATAGAACTAGAAGAACAGGAAGTATATCCCTCTTAACTTCACTTGCTGTAAAAATTACCTTACAATCTTCTCGAAGTTAATGCCCTGTTTACACAAAGGGTTTAATGCGCATTAAATCGAATTTAATGCGCATTAGATATTTGTTGCGTTCACACGACAAATTTAATTCGCATTACTTTAATTCGCATTAGATTTAATGCGCATTAGATTTTGTCGTGTGAACGCAAAGTGAATCTAATTCGCATTAAATCTGGCGCATGCGTATTTGACGTACTTGAATTCTATAGTACGTATACACCACAACTTGGCACTTTTTACTACCCTTGCATCTCAAATCACAGAATAGACCAAATACTGAATCGATTTCATTCAGTATAAGCACTGCACTACGTCTCTTGACTTACTCTCAGTAACGTTACAAACATTATGACGTCATTTCATTCTATTAATGATGTCATTCTATGTTAAGCTTTAGCGTCGCTGGGTAATTTTCGAAGAGAAAAAAATTGAGACATCCAATAATCTGGCATAATTTCTCACCTTTCTGATTTAAAAATATGCGGTTATCAGTGCAAATGTAACAAAATTTAATGCGCATTAGAATTTGTCGTGTGAAGGCAATGCGAATCTAATTCGAATTAAAATTATGCGCATCAAATCTAATGCGAATTAGATTTGATGCGCATTCGTGTGAACAGGGCATAAGGCATACCGTTAATCATGTAATATAACAAATGCAATTCCATTAATTGCCAATTTGGTCATCTACAAGTGAATATAGGGAGTCCAGCTTCTGAGGTGAAAGAAGCAAAAACCAGAAGTCTCTGATGAGACTGAAACTCTACTGGCTGTTTGATATTTTATTTTTTTACATCCATTTTGACATCAATTTTCCAACCCTGGGGTATCAGGGGCTCACACAAAATATCAGATGCACATCTACACCACAGACACATAATAATGCAAAGAGAATTTACTCTCCATGCATTATACTTTCTGAAACCTAGACTTATATATTTGGTGAAAATGACCACATCCGTTTTCAAAGACAGGTCAGAGTCTTGAACAGAATCTCAGGTACACAACTAGACTACATACTCATGGTAATGCAAAAAGAAATACCTCTCTACAGTATCAATACTTTCTGAGAACTGGTGTTCACAAGATTACATAGACTTTTATAGGAGAAAATGACCACACTCATTCCAAGATCCTGGGGGTCAGAGGCTCAAACAAAATACCAGGTGTACAAATAGACCAGAGACTGATTATAATGCAAAAAGAATTATCTCTCTATCAAATTGCACTATCTGAGAATTGGTGTTCACAAGATATAGGAGAAAATGACCACACCCATTTTCTACAAACCAAGGGTCAGGGTTTTAAACAAAACTTGACCAGAGACTGATTATATTGCAAAAAGAGTTTTTTTTTTTTCTATCAATTATACATGTACTTTCTGAGAATTGGTATTCACTAGAATACATAGACTTACATAGGATATTGACCAAACCCATTTCCAAAGACCCTGGGAGTCAGAGGCCCAAAGAAATATCAGGTGCACAACTGAATCAGAGACTGATTATATTGTAAAAAAGAATTATTTCTCTATCAATTATACTTTCTGAGAATTGGTGTTCACTATATTACATTGGCTTATATGGGAGAAAATGGCCACACCCATTTTAAAAGACTCTGGGGCCTTAGGCTCAAACAAAATATCAGGTACACAACTGGATAAGAGACTGGTTATATTGCAAAAAGAATTATTTCTCTATCAATTATACTTTCTGAGAATTGGTGTTCACTAGATTACATAGACTTATATAGGAGAAAATGACCACACCCATTTTCAAAGACCCTGGGGGGTCAGAGCTCAAACAAAATATCAGGTGCACAACAAGACCATGGACCAAACTAAATGCAAAAAGAATTATCTTTCTATCATTTATGGTTTAAGAGGAGTTGCGATCACAAAATAAATTGTTAACAGATAGACAGACAGACAGACGGACGGACAGACGCCGGACAACATGGTATTGCATAAGCTCGACTGGATTTGACCAGTAGAGCTAAAAAACATAGGTAATCACAGATTATAAAGCTCACCTCGTGACAGCAAAATTCAATTCAAACATATTTCTTAGTACATGTATATTGGCTTTTAAAGGCAAAACCACTCAAGCAGAAAAAGTAGGTCAAGGTCATTTTATGAAAGTTTGATCAAAGACACATCCAATATGAAAGTTTGGTACATGTAGCAGTTATACTTTGCTCAATATTGGCTTTATAGAGCAAAATCACTCAAGCGGAAAAAGTAGGTCAAGATCATTTTATGAAAGATTGATCAAAGATACATCCAATATGCAAGTTTGGTACATGTATCACTTATACTTTGCTCAATATTGGCTTTTAAAGGCAAAATCACTCAAGCGGAAAAAGTAGGTCGAGGTCATTTTATGAAAGATTGATCAAAGATACATCCAATATGCAAGTTTGGTACATGTATCACTTATACTTTGCTCAATATTGGCTTTTAAAGGCAAAATCATTCAAGCGGAAAAAGTAGGTCATGGTCATTTTATGAAAGTTTGATCAAAGATACATCCAATATGCAAGTTTGGTACATGTATCACTTATACTTTGCTCAATATTGGCTTTTAAAGGCAAAATCACTCAAGCGGAAAAAGTAGGTCGAGGTCATTTTATGAAAGTTTGATCAAAGATACATCTAATATGCAAGTTTGGAACATCTAGCACTTAAACTTTGCTCAATATTGGCTTTTAAAAGCGAAATCACTCAAGTGGAAAAAGTAGGTCAGATGCTGCATCCGATGCATGGGTCCATCTCGGCATCCAAAGATGAATCACTTGTGCAAGTTTGGTTACTGTAGCATTAGTACTTTGTTAGATACTGAGCTACCCCAAACTTCTTATCCAAATCACTCAAGCGTAAAATGTAGGTCAGATGCTGCATCCGGTGCATGGGTTCACCTCAGCATCCAAAGATGAATCACTTATGCAAATTTGGTTACTGTAGCATCAGTACTTTGTCAGATACTGAGCTACCCCAAACTTCTTAACCAGGTTACTCAAGCGGAAAATGTAGGTCAGATGCTGCATCCGATGCATGGGTTCACATCAGCATCCAAAGATGAATCACTTGTGCAAGTTTGGTTACTGTAGCATCAGTACTTTGTCAGATACTGAGCTAACCCAAACTTCTTAACCAAGTCACTCAAGCGGAAAATGTAGGTCAGATGCTGCATCCAATGCATGGGTTCACCTCAGCATCCAAAGATGAATCACTTGTGCCAGTTTGGTTACTGTAGCATTAGTACTTTGTCAGATACTGAGCTACCCCAAACTTCTTAACCAAGTCACTCAAGCGGAAAATGTAGGTCAGATGCTGCATCCGATGCATGGGTTCACCTCAGCATCCAAAGATGAATCACTTGTGCAAGTTTGGTTACTGTAGCATCAGTACTTTGTCGGATACTGAGCTACCCCAAACTTCTTAACCAAGTCACTCAAGCGGAAAATGAAGGTCAGATGCTGCATACAATGCATGGGTTCACCTCAGCATCCAAAGATGAATCACTTGTGCCAGTTTGGTTACTGTAGCATTAGTACTTTGTCAGATACTGAGCTACCCCAAACTTCTTAACCAAGTCACTCAAGCGGAAAATGTAGGTCAGATGCTGCATCCCATGCATGGGTTCACCTCAGCATCCAAAGATGAATCACTTGTGCAAGTTTGGTTACTGTAGCATCAGTACTTTGTCAGATACTGAGCTACCCCAAACTTCTTAACCAAGTCATTCAAACGGAAAATGTAGGTCAGATGCTGCATCCGATGCATGGGTTCACCTCAGCATCCAAAGATGAATCACTTGTGCCAGTTTGGTTACTGTAGCATTAGTACTTTGTCAGATACTGAGCTACCCCAAACTTCTTAACCAAGTCACTCAGGCGGAAAATGTAGGTCAGATGCAGCATCCGATGCATGGGTTCACCTCAGCATCCAAAGATGAATCACTTGTGCAAGTTTGGTTACTGTAGCATCAGTACTTTGTCGGATACTGAGCTACCCCAAACTTCTTAACCAAGTCACTCAAGCGGAAAATGAAGGTCAGATGCTGCATACGATGCATGGGTTCACCTCAGCATCCAAAGATGAATCACTTGTGCCAGTTTGGTTACTGTAGCATTAGTACTTTGTCAGATACTGAGCTACCCCAAACTTCTTAACCAAGTCACTCAAGCGGAAAATGTAGGTCAGATGCTGCATCCGATGCATGGGTTCACCTCAGCATCCAAAGATGAATCACTTGTGCAAGTTTGGTTACTGTAGCATCAGTACTTTGTCAGATACTGAGCTACCCCAAACTTCTTAACCAAGTCATTCAAACGGAAAATGTAGGTCAGATGCTGCATACGATGCATGGGTTCACCTCAGCATCCAAAGATGAATCACTTGTGCCAGTTTGGTTACTGTAGCATTAGTACTTTGTCAGATACTGAGCTACCCCAAACTTCTTAACCGGACGCGGACGCGGACACGGACGCGGACGCGGACGAGGACGCGGACGCGTGGGGTTATAGCATAAGCTCACTCAACTTCGTCGAGGTGAGCTAAAAATCAATAGGCCAATTCTGCTTTCGTGTAAGAAATGATGTATAGCTAGAAGATGAGAAACAAAGACACAACTTTACCCATACAGAGACAGAAGAGTACATATCCTTTAGGATCCCAATGGAACTGCTCCTTATTTTCTTTCTTCTCTTCAGAGCCACATACAGCTAACATCACATAAAGAGGCAGCATGATTAGGAGGGTATTCATGGTGTAGATCGACTTATACTGTCTCCCTGAAAGAAGGAACAGTTGATTTTAAATAGTACTGCAGTCTTACAAGTACACTGTAGCAGATTTGAGAACAAGAAGTCCAAGTGGTAAAACTTCTAAATCAACGTCACAAAAATATTATGCCTTGTCACATAATATGAAAACCCTATCATTTTTGAAAATGTTATGTCTAATATTTAACATGTTTAACATGTTCACGTTAAAAATTTGGTATCAGTAGGTCCTGTCACAATAAATACACATGTGAAATATGAAAGCCCTTTCACTTAACACCTAATATTTAAAATTTTCAAAAAGAAGGTCAAATTCCAAGGTTTAAAATATTGGTTTCAATTTAACATGTTTAAAGGCCTTGCAACAAGGAATGCAAACGTGTACATCCAATTAATAAATAAACCCTTTCATTAACCATTTTAAATATATTCTCATGGTTTATTTTCTTAAAAAGTAGGTCAAAGTCCAAGGTTAACATCACAAGGTAAAAGAATATAATTGGTTTCAATGGAAAGATCTGGTCAACTCACTGTAAACTGTGATATGCACGAGAAATATGAAAGCCCTATCACTAACGGTTTCTACCCATTCCATTGAAAAGGTACAGAATGACAGACAGATTGATGGATGGAAAAACAGATATATGCCCCCTTGGTCAGTATACCAGGGGCTCAAAACACCTACCTACCAACCAAACTTGTTATATAATTTGCATCATTAGGGAAGCAAGAACATTTATATTCTAATGGTGTCTGAACAGTTTCCAGGCAGTTTTAAAGGTCAATTTTAAGGGCAGGATAATTACGACAAAGTAAAGAAATTACATGTGACATGCAAAAAAAACGGAAATAATTGTATCTCATCTTGGTACAGAAAGGCGGTTTAAAACTAGCTTTGGTAATTTTTTTTTTATGTTTTATGGTGACAAAGAATTCTTCATTAAGGTCACAAGGAAAATATCACAAAGTTTTGAAACATTTGATCCATATCTGACCCCAGGAGAGGCGAAAATGCAAATTGTTTGGAAATACCTTTAGTAACTTGCGTGAAATGGCCTTTTAAAGGGGTATTAAAATACCCTCAAATCAGCCTTTGTAGATCGATTTTCAAAATTATTTTAACATAGGCATATGTATAAAGGGTTTAAAACTAGCTTTGGTAAATTTTTTTTTATGTTTTATGGTGACAAAGAATTCTTCATTAAGGTCACAAGGAAAATATCACAAAGTTTTGAAACATTTGATCCATATCTGACCCCAGGAGAGGCGAAAATGCAAATTGTTTGGAAATACCTTTAGTAACTTGCGTGAAATGGCCTTTTAAAGGGGTATTAAAATACCCTCAAATCAGCCTTTGTAGATCGATTTTCAAAATTATTTTAACATAGGCATATGTACATGTATAAAGGGTTAGGCATTGTTTGTATCAAGTTTCACAGTAAATGGACGTAAAGAAGCCAAGTAATTGACGAAAAACCTCAGAAAACGTTCGGAATTGTCTGCTTGACCAGTAATAAAGTAAAATGGCCTAGTGAGTGCGTGTGCCAGAATCGCAAAACCATTATCGCAAAAGGGATTATGAGTTCAGACTTCATTTTATAAACGTGTTGCTTTAAAGTTGTAGACCCTGTAATGGTAAAAAATTTGATAAAATTCAACTTGTAGAATACAAACTGTATTTTTCTAGCATTGCTAAAGTGATTTACTTTCGGTTAATTACAAAATTTTAGCACTAAAGCCCTCAAAGATATAAAAATATAAAGATAATTTATTGTTAATATTTCTGGCTCACAATATTTACAATAAAAATGGAAAACACTGAACTTATGCATGTGCATTACCATGATTATAAATTTGAAATAATAATGACATATATTATTCAACTTAAGGTATCCGTTGTACAAATAAATATCAAGTGTATTATATAGTTAAAATCATGGCATATTTTTACCTAAATGTACATAATACAACATAAATAATGGTTTCTATCAGCAAAGGTCAACATGCTAACCGTCACTCAAGCCACGGAAACTATCGAGACACTGTCGGAGATTACCGAGATAATTTTAACACTGTTTAAGTGGACGAGACGTCCGCGAGATCTTCATTTGTACATTGGATACGTTAATTTAGGGTAATAATGGTAGATTTTCACAGGTTATTTAGTAAAGGACGCAGTCCGCGCCGCAGGCGCGGACATAGTCCTCTTGAAGATAACACGTGTAAATAAATAGGAAAAATACTGGTTTCCAATGTTAATTCTGTACAAATTCTGTATAACCTACAAACTCAGCCGTGCGGTTTTGCCAGAGTCTCGGGGCTTACTACTCAACCCATGTATATTCGGAATCATCATGGATGACTTCCGGTCTACATGGACGGAGGATTATTGGACAACCTGTTTTCAGCGGTATATACGAAGTCAATAATTCAATTGAATCCATTGAATCATGCTTTACTTACTTGATTATATGTGACTTGAAACGGTTTCATCTTACTGCCATCTTTAACAAGCTACGACTAATACGTCATAACGTCTTTATGCAACGTCATTATTACGTCAGAATGCAACGTCATCATGTAGCAGGAAAAATGTTGTTTTCGCGGACTATCTGTACATTAGCCAAATATTTCGCCCGACGTTGTTTCTATTCCATTGTCTTCTGTTGGGGGGGGGGGGTGGGGGTGGGGAGGGGGGTTGTATGTGGAAAAACGTGTGGGACGGGCGAACTATTGAAGCTATCTGTATATATGTGTGTGTGCAGAATTGTTAAAATTTTCAAGAAACTGTCAGACCGATTCTGCACCGAGGTCTCTCTCGCTAAATAACTAGAATGACTAGAGGGGGGTTTGTTTGAATTTGTTTTTGTTTGGTTTTATTTATTTGTTTTGGTTTTTTTTGGGGGGGGGGGTGCCGCTGGGGTGAAGTTGAGGGAGCAAATATATGTGAAAAATACTGAAATTTAATGTAGAGAAGGTCAAAAGTATCTCCCTTATCCCATAAAAACTTAAAAGGCTTAATTCCTGAAGATTGAAATTCACGTTTAATACACCATATTCTCTTCTTGGAGTATGATTTTTTTTTTATTTCTCCTTTTTTATTTCGTTTTCATTTATTTATTGATTTTCAAATTTATTTGTTTATCTATCACTGGTATTATATTTACATGCTCATTTATCTTCTATTTCTAATTAAAAAATTTACATTTTCAATTTTGAAGTAGTAAAAAATTTTTTCAATGTCACCCTGCGTCCTCACTATGGCTTTGCCATAATTCATATTAGGTAGTTAACAAACTTTCAAACTTTAATTCCCAGATTGATGACTAGAAAGCTTATTGAGATAAAGCTCACCTTTTACGACATGAGTTTATTTATAGCGAGCGGAGCTCGCTGCAAAGGCCCTATACCTAAGTGTGGGAAAATGCACGAGCAAAAGATATACATACTTGGAGCTGAAAAAGCATGGTACTAGTACCGCGGATACGGGTGAAAGAGACTCGATTCCCTTAAAGGACAGAGCAGGAGAACATACCTTGACAAATTCGCAATGGATAGAATTCTTCTATTTTATGGCGCAATAAAACTAAGTGAAACTCGCCGAATTGTTCGTCTGAAAATCAGAAATTCAGCAGCAACTAATCTGCCATCTTTATCACTAATGACGACACAACGGCACGTAACTCTGCAGTATAATACTTGACGTCATTATTCCTCTATATGTGACGTCATTGTAGCAGTGCGCCCATTCTCACGTGCAAGAATGGTACACGATTGTAGTAATGCAAGAAGGAAACTAACACAAAAGAGCCGCGATTTTCTAACGCTTTTCAATGTATCATACAAACAAGATAGATATGATCGAAATAACTATTTGGTAAAGAAGAAAGATTTGATTTTTTTCAATTGATTTCAAGGTCATTAGAGATGAAAGGGGAGGGATTTCAGACTCCCTCGCTAATGATCTACATCTGTGTAAAGTACATGGGACGTATCCAGATTTTTTTTGGCAGTGGGAAGGGGAGGTCCAGCTTGACCGGCGGTGAGGGATTCCTGGAGTCCCAAGGTTATGATTTTGAAAAGTTTTCGATTTTGAGATCAAGGTTTTTAAAGTTTAAAAAATTTTTGGTGTCTTTTTCCTCCGCTCGCACATAAGGCATATTAAATATTGTGTTTTTAAACATAGTAAATTCGATGGCTAACACACATGAATAAAAGTTGCTTTGTTTATATAATATATACCTGGGACAAGTGAACGTTTTGTGTTTCTTTACCCAATAAAACCAAAATGATAAAAGTAGATAATATACTCCATTTTCTAGAAGATACAGGGTAAACATCTTTAAAGGGCAGTTAATCTTTACTGATACAATGCAAACCTTTCATATATATATATATATCGAAGAGCTTCGTTAAATTACGTGCAATCGATTGTACTTTCTGTTTGTAACTTTGTATCAAGCGGGTCATTTCGACAATTTTTCATTCAAGAGTTGCGTCGCTTCGTACGGCACGATAATGGATGCTGGTCGGTGATTTTAGTTTTTAGTTTTTGCTAATAAAATGCATATTTAAGGAAATATTTCATTGAAACTTAGCATGGTTTATAGTCGTCTCCTTTTCCAGAGAGTTGAATATTTACGGTGATTGGTTGAGATAAAATGAGCAGAAATTGATCAATATAACCACTGTACCAGTTGCCGGCTTAATATTGTTCTTACTCTTCCAATTATCAGAAATATTTTGTTTCACTTGTTTCACATTTTTTAAAATTAATCTTTCCTATACATTTTGACTATGACATATACGTATCAATTTTGAGACGGGTCAGAGAGGCAACGCCTACATAATGATCTCGAGGACAAGGTAACAACACTGATGATCGTCATTTCTTAACGAGGCTGGGTCTAATTACTAGGAAAATTTGATGACGGTGAAATTTCAATTTCTTTTTCTTAAAATGATATTTGAAGTACAACAAATAAATAACATTAATTTAATTAAAATCTCTTGCACATAAACATGAAAAATTTGAGAAAAAATCATTATTTTGCAGTAAAACCCCATAAGGTCTCATTGTAAGATGCCATTATCTTTGAGATGACTCCTACATAATACTGAACGGTCAACTTTTCTTTCCCATAAAATGAATTTTATATGATCCGAATTTAGTCAAAATACCTTGGGTAGAAGGTCATCATTTTCTAATTAGACCCAGCCTCGTTAAGATCCGCGGTAAAGCCATTTGGTTACACGTACCCATCCTTTCCCCAACCTCTGAATGCTTGTCAAATTATTATCCCTTGTCCTGTAAAACAAACCAAATGATTTTTTTCTATGTGATGACTAATAAGTACAATACTTCTGACAAATTTTCGTGTTTATTATTTCAACCCAAAGGGTGTTTATTTGAAATGCATTAGCATCATTTTTGTTGTTTTATGTTTTACATGCCGGTCAATTTAAGCTCATCTTGTCTTGTTTTGTCTTATTAGCTGGTCACTGGTCCTATAGTCGGTCCTTTTTCGGCCCGGCACAGTACATTACGACAACGGGCTGTTTTTAAGGCTTTATCCTTCTTTCTAATAGGCTATATATACTTCTTACATTCCCCCCTCCTTAGTTTTATATCTTCTATCGTTTATTTGTTATATCCTTTTACCTAATCAGGTATAGTAAGTCAAAGGAGAGAATTCTTATATATAATTTCTTTTGTATCAAGGTTCGACTGTGTCAAAATCTTTGGTTTTTTCAGACTCCAGCATTGACTGAAAAACCAGTACGTTGTAACGGCAGCCAAGAGACTGGATTATTCAGACAGATCAGTCTACCTCCAGCATGATTTCAGGCCTGTGATCTTCAAAGTTTGACACTGTGATAGCTCCGATTTTCAGGTAGAATTAAACTGCGGTTGGACTGACACTCGGGTCATCTTATTTACCGGGCTGAACCACAGGCACCAGATTCCTAGAGAGAAAATTATAACCCATCTAAAATGCCCTTTCTCTAAAGAGTAAAGAGTAGAGAAACGGGAGATTAAGATGTGGTCTTAATTTTTTTTCTAGGAATCTGGCGCCTGTGGGCTGAACATTACGCGTGTTACTTTCAAACTTTGCAGGTACTGTATGAGAATTACTTTTTGGTGGCTCAAGGCGTCCGACTAGTGAGTTTTCGAGTCCTCCCCTGCCCCCCCCCCCCCCTCCCCGTGGCGGATTCAGGGGGTGTGGAGGGGGCACCCCCCCCCCGGGCACTGACCCCAATAAATTTAAAAAAAAACAGGTATATTTTGGCCCATTTTCAGTCAAAATCGGCAAAATTCGCCCCCTGACCCCGGCAAAGGGGCGCTGGATCCGCCTCTGCCCCCATGAAAAGAACGAAGTAAGGGGGCTCAGGTAACTTGCAAAACACCATTTTACAATATTCAACTATTACCGTCAGCTGAATGATTTTGTAATCTGCAAAAAACAGAATTCTTTGTCTTAGCCGTCGTCTAGATTCAGTGGCGGATCTAGGATTACAGAAAAGGGGGGCCCCAAAGTTTCAGCTCGAAGAAAATTGTTCAAAGAAAAACTGACAAGCAAAAAAAAAAAAAAAAAAAAAAAAAAAAGGTCGAAGACGAAAAAAAAAAAAGACCTCCAAAACCTGAAGCTCAAGACTGGTGATTTTAATTAGTAAGTTGGGGGGGGGGGGGGTTCATTCCAACTGCATGTTGCATTTAGAAGATAGAGTTTCTTGATACGTTAACTTAAGTTTATAGGTATACTGGCGAGCGTAGCGAGCCGGAAAATTTTAAGATTTGAAGTTTTCTTTTTTTTGTTTTGGTTCAGTTATCCATACATGTATATATACTATTCTAAATTGGCGAGCGGAGCGAGCCGGGAAATTTTTGGAATAGATGGTTACATTTTGTCATAAGATTACAATATCTCTCTCATTTTCCATCTTCTATTTTTGTTTGACCAATTGGGGAAGGTTGGGACGATTAGGGCATTGCAACCCCACTATCCACCTGTCTAAACTGGTTAGATCGGCCCATGAAAATGAAGCATTTGGTAATTATTCAAGTGTTAATTTAATTTTGAATTTTGTATATGTTTATGACATAAGAATCCGTTCAAACACGATGACAAAGAAAGTTCAAGACAAAGTGAAGACGAAAAAATAGACAGCTAATGAAAAATTAAGTGTGGCGAGCGAAGCGAGCCGAAAATTTCCCCAAAAGTAAAGAGATTAAGCATAAAATGAGTATTCTGAATCAATAACTTTGGGTGAAAAAGGGGGGGCCCGGGCCCCCTGGGCCCCCCCCCTCTAAATCCGCCACTGAGATTGGTCCAGGACCCTGTCAGAAATATTGGAGTTACCTTTCTTGTTTCGCTAAACGTTGATCCGAGCTGTGATTGGACAGTGACAGCCAGGGCCCCCAACATAATTTTGTTAATTGTCCAAGGAAACGACAAAACGGTAAGCTTTATCAATTCAGAAAGAATCTTAAGAACTTTATTGTACTGTCTCAAAAACTGAGAATGGAACTACAAGATAATGTTACGTAGCAACAGCCGGTAAGAAAAAATTGACAGGTGCCCGACCTGGCCTGGCCATGTCGACCATCGAGGCAGTCACGACATAAATTGTTTCAATGTTTGACTACATCCTGCAAAGTCAATACATCGTATCACTATCTATTCTCTGTCAAATGAAATTCAGAAAATAACTAAAGTATATTTGAGTGATATGTAGTGTCACTGCTATTCGTTAGTTAATGTGGAGTAGCTCGAATTTTCTCTGAACGTTGGCAAGGTACATTATTCAGTGTTGTGTTTACCTAAAGTCATAAACCAGTGGCGGATCCAGCTTTTGAATTAGAGAGGGCGTAAAAAATGGCTAGGGGTCTGGGGTCCCCAGAGGGTCCAGGTCGGGGTACAAGGGGGCAAAGCCCCCGTAAGCTAACAAATTTTAGCCTTTTCGGACCAATTTCCATGACTGAAATTGATTAATGAATTGAAATTGATGCATTTGACAGTTATATTAACTAACAGGTAGTTAATATTTACTAATATCTTTTGTTATATGGAAAATTATCATTTTACCTATGATTTGCAAATTTTAGGGGGGCATACGCCCCCTATGCCCCCCTTGAATCTGCCACTGTAAACTGTTCGTTTCATGTACTAAATTTTTTTTTCTCACCATTTATTCACATTTAAGTAACTTACAAAAACACTAATGGTAATGAAAATGTAATTGAACAAAAAAAGACACACAACTCACACATACACTCACTTCAACACCCAATCATACAGTTCTTGCACACACACTTACAAAGTACATGTATGTAATGTTGTTCAAAAGTGGATAGTAGATTGCACTGTTATTGTAGAAGGTTAATAAATACATTAATCACTTTCTATTTCAAACATTGATCATTTGTCATCAAATTTAGATAAATTGCCCATTGACTTTTCAATACAGAATTCTATTTTTATAGTTTGAAGTATTTTTCCTTTTATTACTGAGAGTAGAGGAGCTTTATTTTCATTTTTGCAGCTATAGATATATTTCTTGCATATTGAAATAATATGATTTATCAAAGTTGATGCATTCTTATCACCCAAGAGAATAGTATGCGGGTTATGATATAAAGAAAAATCAAAATTTTCTAATCTACTTGATAGCCATGAAAACAGTTCAATCCATAAATCATTTATAATACAATGTATTACATTCAAAGAATAGATATGTTAGTGTTTCTGGAAACTGATTACAGAAAGAGCAGTTTGGTGAATCATTGTAGTTTATCTTGAATAAAAATGTATTTGTGGTAAGTATTGTATGTAAAATTTTATACTGAAAGTATATTAAGCTAGTATCCTTTGTACATGATTTTGAAATTTGGAAAAAGTAAGAAAAATCTGAATCATCCAAATCTGTAAATTCACTTTTTCATTTTTCTAGTTTTTTGGTTGGAGGTATACAAATTTTATTCGTTAAAACTTCATAGATTTTTTTAAATGACCTTTTTTGTTTTAATTAGTTTCAATAATGAGTTTGACTCATCTTCCATTTCATCATTAACTAATATTGAGTTTTTCATCTTTATTTTCATGTACTAAAATATGCAAACTTTTTTGTGAAGCATAACAAAGCACATGCTAAATGGTATTTATAATTTAGTAATTTACACTGACGATGACTGCCTATGGAATTTATTTTCATCTTTGAATGTTCTTTGTGATGGACACAACTCATGTGATTGAGTTCTGTGTATAACTCAGCACCTTTTAAAAAGTTGACCTGAATGTATGATATAAATATCTTAATTTTACCATAAGTCTCAATGCAAAAGTTTCCAAAATTTCTTTTAAATTTATCCAAAAGAGCATCATATAATGACAACAGACAAATTGTTCTGATTACCATACAAACTCACAGCATGCTATATTCTATAGTCAAATGTATAATAATTACCACTTCTTCTTGGATGTCATAAAACTGCATCTCTGAATGATGATCATTTTCTATGATCAAGGACATCTAAAGCCAAGAATTGGATTTGGAAGGAATAATAGCAAAAGTGCTTTTCGCAATGTGTTTGAATATGTTGAATGTTTTTACTCCTATATTAAAATATAACCATGAACTATATATAGGTTTTTGGTACAAATCTCTCATGAAGATTTCTTACATTGTATGGTATGGCTGTCATGGACTTTATTTTGATTTAGATATTTCCTGAATTTTAAAATAACATTTAATAGGGCTCTTGCACCCGTTTTGGACTGGGGTCAGGGCCTTTGAAATTTGGAAAAAATAGCAGAATTTTCTCATACATTGGGAAAATTTATAAAATAAATTTGCCACCTTTTCATTTGAAAATTAGTATTTTCAACTCAATATTTGTTGAATTTTCCATGAGATGTCAAATTGGGAAAAATGGTAAATAAATTGGGAAAAAAGATACTATTTTGCATTGGGACTTGGGCCGAATATGGGCCCCAAATTAGGCTGATTGAATGCCCTGCATTGGTGAATTGGGAAAACAGATACATTTCCCTGTATATGTATCAGTAGATGTCATTGGAACAAGACAGGATTCTACATACATTTATTAGGCTTTATCTGATGGTTCCCTTAACAACTTACAAGACTGGTGAAATAATTGGTCCACTTATAAAAATACATACATTGTATATGTATATGTATGCTTTTATCAAGTTTTATGTCTCTGAGACTTTTTCAAAAATCAGAGACCTGACATTTCCAAGATACCCTGACGTTAATTTTACGTCTTATTTCAATTAACATCAATTGTTCATTTATATGTGAAATTCAATGGTAGACCAATGATTACTTATTTGATATAATGCGTATTGATGGGAGTTTGTTCACATTCAGTCCTTGCTTAATTTGTACCAGTATTAAATAATGAATTGTAGAAAGATTAACCATATACCTATACCGGTGGGAACAAACCACCGTCTTCTTTTCTTTCTCTTTCTGCTAATGTTGCCTTTTCCGTATTGTTTAACGCTTGATTGTTACCTTCGATTTTCATGGAGGACATGTTTTGAAACAATAGGTGTGTTTGTTAGCTGTCTTTTAGCTGTAGTCGGTTTCCACAACTATTGACTTCTCTGGTTGATATTCATATTAACTTTTATTTTACTTGGGCCACGGTAGATGCTTGATGAAAGAAATCCCGCTCGGGTAGTGTATTCCCATCGATCATTATAGGGCCTTATAGGTTTCATTCTGTCAGATTTTATTGGAAATGGCTGCTTTATTTAATTCTTCATCGCCAATATAGTCATTTCACTTTGCAAAATGTAGCTTAATAGAAGAATCAATACGAAAGTCAAATCCATCGGTGTTTCCGAAGAACTTGCTGAATGTCCGGTGTTTCTAAGAAATCAAAGGTAGTTTGAAGTACCCGATCTTGATTTATTACTCTAAATGGGCACAGAAAAGGGTACAAGGGAAATCTTAAAAGCAATGCAAATTCAAACAAGCCGTTTTGAAGCTCTCCGTTTGTTTGCATGTTTGAATTTTTTTTATTGCGATATGGTCCATATGGAATCGATATCGTTTTCCATCACGTTCTCAACTTTATTGGATATTCTAGTATGACTTACATTTAAAGAATTGAGGTTTCTATTTCAGCTATAGATTATAAAATTAAACTAGTTTTCATTGGCGTGGCTACCATACATGCTTGTAAGTTGTATGACCAAACAAACACATTATTTTACGCCTAGATACACCACTGGTTTTGAATAATTCATGATCTGTCTACCTCAAACTTTCGAAAGCGGGTACTCCTGAACTTGTCAAAATATGATTTTACCATTTTGCGTTATTTTTTTTTCTTTAAAAAAAGCTTGATACCCCTGAACGAACTGAAACCCCCATCCCATCCCTTTTGTAAAAAATAATAAATTAATAGATAAAAAAATCTAGATTTGCACAATAAACCAAATATACGTAATTTCTAGTGAAGAAGATTGACGTAGTCCATATTAAACTTGAGAGCAAAAATGCGAATCACGTATTCAGATTGCTGTGTGAAAATGCATTAAATGCTTCTGTACTTCTGGTGACACTAATGTTAAAGCGCGCCTGTGGAATAATGCATTTTATTATGAATAGTCTTAGAGTAATATTCTGTGCTAGATGGCTGAAGGATTAAGGATGTAAACATTTTTGCTTACATGGTTGACATGTTCAGAACGTTAATATTTTGGTTAACCATAGATGGTTTATGGGTTAAGAATATACTTAAAAATTTTGATATTTAAAGTTCAATGTCAAACTTAACAATCTTTGATGAAAAAACAGTATTATGTTGTTTTCATATAGCAACTTCTCATACCTATCGTATTTCATACATGTACATGTATAGATATTATAAAGCTGTAAAGTATACGTTAAAAATCAGCGGTCCAATGTCTAGGTCAGAATTGGGCAAGGTTTCTTTAAAAGATATTGGTATTCTGGTTCCGACACGATAACTCGAGAAAATCAAAGATCAAATTCAAAATTAGGCAAATTTGGATACTAGTAGTATATAATATGATGTTTCTGACCCAAATTTGAATTTTGTACATTGTATAATAAATTATAATTACTATATTACTATATATCTGTCATATTTTATATACAAAAGATTCACTATTTGGTCATCTCGGAAGCCTGAGACCCTTCATTACGTTGTCAGTTTTCATTAGCTGTACTGGTCAAAGACCAATCGAGCTTATGCAATTTCCCGTAGTCCGCCTTATGTGCACACATTCTCTGAATGCACTGGTGATATAATTTTTATGCATTATAATTTGTCTTTGGCGTTGTTGTTTACTTGAGTACCTCATACATGTACTCGGTTTTAGCCCTTAACACCCAGGGTCTTAGAAAAATAGGTGTGGTCTATATAAGTCTAGTGTGAATCCTCCTAACTGTTACATATACATGTCTGCTATACATTTGCTATAGCGTTTTCTGCTATTGATTCTCTGTCACTTGGATGGGGTGAAGAGAAAGGCGAAAAGTGATGAAATATTCATTCATTTTAGTGCGTCACATTGTTGTGAGGTGAATTATTTATAGCATCTCCGTATTTTGATGCTTCGTTTTCATGTTTATTGTTGCAGTCTGTATACTCATCTTTCTGACTGGGCTATAATCAGAATGCAATGATGTCTTCTCTACTCATTAACTCATTCCTTGGAACAAAGCTAGCGTCAAATTACGCTTAGGATGGTACTTCTTGACGTTGGGATTCTGTCGCTTTTTTGTCGAGAGACCATCCTACGTATGCATTTATCTTCGGTTATTTCCCTAGTAGAAGTCTTTGTATTATTCGATTGCAGCACATACCCCGAATTTTTTAAGTTCTTAACAAGGCTTACCGGTATTGTTGGGACTTTATCAATAAACCCACAAGGCCTTTCATATACATTTATACAAGGGAAATCATGCTTGTCTCTATCATAAACCAAGCGTTGAATATTGCAAACAGTCTGATACAGAGCAAATTATAATTGTCAGAGATGGACGGAGACCCTTCTTGCTTCATTAACTTATGATGAGCCAAAGGACTGAGGAGATTTGCTCATTATTATTTTATGAGAATTATATTATCTTTGAATAGAGATCCTGTCTTTGGGAATTGAAAAGCGCTACGTCGTTATTCGATACTTAGAATATAATTTCAATTTTAATGAGCCACTTTAAGAATGACAGAGATTTCTTTTAAGTTTGGTCTTTGGATGGGAACAAAATACTAATCTTTCTGATACTCTAGGGCAGGATATATATAATCCATTCAGCAGATCACCAATGTGTTATTCTGGAAACAAGTTTTGCACAAAGGTCTTTAAGGTCACTCTGGAAGGTCAAGACCACCCAGTAAGTAGTACTAAAAATCCTTGAAATCTTATACTTCTTTTACTTATTTCCTTTAAGCCGCATTATGCTTCACAAGGGTATACACGACTTTCAGACTAAACCCCCCTCAAACCCAATTTACATGTATTTCTGTAATGTCGAAGTCGCCCATGAATAAAGATTTGAAGTACAACTAAAATTGTCCTTTATGCCTAATGCGGATTGACATTTCATTTTCATGTACGAATGAGAGAGAGAGAGAGAGTGAGAGAAAGAGAGAGAGATTCTTGCAATCCCATGGGAATAGAGCATTATAAGGGACAAGCAAAGCCCACATTTTGTCATTTAGCAAGGGAAATGGGTTTCTTGGCATCCAGCAAATTACATCAGAATTCAATAGTCTTTCTTATTTGCTGTAGTGGCTGAGGATACACAATATCCCTCTTAGAATAGTAATTGGATTTATTCCTTATAAAGACGGAATGGAATAATTGAAACGATTACGTTATTGTGATGTTAACGTATAATTGGAAAAGATTTGGAATAATAAGTTTATTCTGTAAATTTGTTCACTTCGATATCTGACTTTTTCCTTTTGTCGATGCCCTGTGATCTGTCATTGTGATTTGAGCCTGTACTTTTGTCAAAATCTCATCGGTTTGAGATAAGCAGTACCTCAAATTTAGTATTCACGCATAGAAGACATAGACTGCTTTCTTTTCTTGTATTATAATGGAAACAACTATTTACTCTTTATCGATAAAAAAAAAACCGTTCCCCTAGTAGGTTTTGTCGTAGTTTAGACGTTTGTTCCGTCTTACTTTAGATTTATGGTTTTCGAAGTAGGTCTGGTCTTAGTTTAGATGCTGGTTCCTCAACTTCCTGTAGTATGTCTGGCCTTAGTTTTGATGCTTATTCCCTTGGTACGCTTGGACTTGGTTTAGATGCTGGTTCCCGTAGTAGGTCTTGTCTTAGTTTATAAGCTGGTTCCGGTAGTAGGTCTGGTCTTAATTCAGATACTGTTCCTTTTCCCCTTATACATCTGGACTTAGTTTAGATGCTGGTTCCCCATACAGATCTGGTCTTAGTTCAGTCACTGGTTCCCGTAGTAGATCTGGCCATAGCGTAGATGTAGATCTGGTCTCAGTTTGGATGCTTATCCCCGTAGTAGGTTTGATATTGGTTTAGATTCTGGTTCCCCTTTTAGGTCCGGTCTTAGTACAGATGCTGGTTCCCCATTAGGGCTGGTCTTAGTTTAGATGTTGGTTCCCATAGTAGTTCTTCTCTTGGTGTTGATGTTGGTTCCCCTTGATGGACTGGCCTTAGTTTATATGCTGGTTCCTGTAGTAGCCTAAGTAGGTGTGCTCTTAGTTTTGATGCTTATTCCTGTAATAGGACCGGTTATTGCTCAGATGCTGGTTCCTCTTAGTTAAGTTGCCAGTTCCTGTTGTAGGTCTGGTCTAAGTTTACATGTTGGTTCCCGTAGTAGTTATGGTCTTTGTTTTTATGCTCATTCCCATGGTATGTCTTGTCTTATTTAAAATGCTGGTTCCTGTAGTAGGTCTGGTCTTAGTTCATATGTTGGTTATTGTAGTCTGTCTGATCTTTGTTCTTATGCTGGTATATGTAGTAGGTCTTGTCTAGATTTATAGATACTGCTTCCCGTTGTAGGTCTGGTCCTGGATTAGATGCTGGTTATGGTCTGGGCTTAGTCTAAATGCTGACCCCGTAGTAGGTCTTGTCGTAGTTTGGATCCTGGTTCCCCTATTATGTCTGGTCTTAGTTCAGATGCTTTTTCACGTAGTAGGTATTGTCTTAGTTTAGATGCTGGTTCCTGTAATAGGTCTGGTCATAGTTTAGATTCTAGTTCGCGTAGTGGAACAGGTCTTAGTTCGGATGCTGTTTTCCCTTATAGTTCTGATCTTAGTCCGGATGCTGGTTTCTGTAGTAGGTATGGTCTAGGTAAGGTGTTGATTCCCACTGTAGGTCTGGTTTTAGTTTAGATTCTGACTCCCGTAGTAGGTCTGTTCGTAGTCTTGCTGCTGGTTCCCATAGTTGGTCTGATCTAAGTTCAGATGCAGGTACCCTAGGTTGTTCTTAGTTTAGAAGTCGTTTCCCGTAGTAGGTCTGGTCTACGTTCAGATGCTGTTTCCTTTTAGTTTAGATACTCGTTCCCCTACTAAAACTGATACCGACTCCCTCAGTACATGTTGTAGGTATGGTCTTAGTTTATAGATGCTGGTGCCCGTAGTAGATCTGGTCATAGTTCAGATGCAGGTTCCACTACTAGGTCTAGTTTTAGTTTAGAATCTGGTTCCCGTTGTGGGACTTTTCTTGTCCTAGTCTTAGTTTGAATGCTGGTCCTCATTGTAGGTCTGGTCTTAGTTTATATGCTGGTTCCCGTAGTTGGTCTGGTCTTAGTTTGGAGTCATTTGTACGCATCGAACTACTCAAGACAGCCATGTAATAGTACCATAAACAAAGAAGCAGTATTGATTATTTTCCAGTCTCTTAAGTTTGACATCTAGCTATAATTTAGGGACCCATTGCATGTTAGATTATAGTCTGGAAGGTATTTACCCATGTTGAAGTCACGAAATTATAAACCAGAGTTCACATGTAATACGTCTGGTAATCAGGTCTTGTTTTGTGTGTTTTTGGTATAGAGCTTGAAAATTTCAAAGAAGAGATATGAAAGTATTTAGATATATCATGATTATATTTTTAGCCGAGTTGCAAAACTCGGCTCTTAATTTGATGTGAGACGGGCGGGCGGGCGGGCGGGCGGGAGGGCGTCAACAATTGGTTTCCGGACTATAAGTCAACTACGAAAGAGGCTATAACAATGAAACTTCATACACTTACTCACCATTAGTGAAGGATGAGCCCTATTGATTTTGGGGTCAAAAGGTCAAATGTCAAGGTCACAGGACTCAGATGATTGAAAATGGTTTCCGGACCATATTTCAGCCTGTATTGCACCTATAATCATGAAACTTGCCAGAAATGTTTCCCTTGAATCAAGGATGAGGCCTATTGATTTTGGGGTCAAAAGGTCAAAGGTCAAGGTCACAGGACTCAGATGATTGAAAATGGTTTCCGGACCATATTTCAGCCTGTATTGCACCTATAATCATGAAACTTGCCAGAAATGTTTCCCTTGAATCAAGGATGAGGCCTATTGATTTTGGGGTCAAAAGGTCAAAGGTCAAGGTCACAGGACTCTGTTGATTGAAATTGGTTTTCGGACCATATTTCAGCCTGTGTTGCACCTATAATCATGTAACTTGCCAGAAATGTTTCCTGTGAATAGAAAATGACCACTTTTGATTTTGGGGTCAAAAGGTCAAAGGTCAAGGTCACAGGACTCTGATGATTGAAAATGGTTTCCTGGCCATATTTTAGCCTGTATTGCACCTAAAGTCATGAAACTTGCCAATAATGATTCCCATGAATCAAGAATGACCCCTATTGATTTTGGGGTCAAAAGGTCAAAGGTCAAGGTCACAGGACTCCGATGATTGAAAGTGGTTTCCGGACCATATTTCAGCCTGTATTGCAATTATAATCATGAAGCTTGTCAGAAATGTTTCCCATGGATCAAGGATGACCACTATCAATTTTGGGGTTAAAAGGTCAAAGGTCAAGGTCACAGGACTAAGATGATTAAAAATGGTTTCCCGACTGAATTTGAGCCTGTATTGCACCTATAATCATGTAACTTGCCAGAAATGTTTCCAGTGAATAGAAAATGACCACTTTTGATTTAGGGGTCAAAGGGTCAAAGATCAAGGTCACAGGACTTAGGTAATTGAAAATGGTTTCCAGACCATTTTTGAGCCTGTATTGCACCTATAATCATGAAACTTGCCATTAATTTTTGGGTCAAAAGGTCAATGATGGTACCATGTAAACAAGAAAAATTAGGACATAAAGTATTCTGTATGATGAGATTGAAAATCTGTATCCTTGAAAATATATTACACGCTGATATAGAATAAAGAGAAGACCATTTCTTGATCCAGAAATTTTCATTTAGGACCACAAAATGTTGTTACAAACCATACACATTTCATGTTAGTCTGCATATTCATACTTACATTCCAGTTTTGCAACTCGGCATTTTGCATCTTCGATGCATTTTGAGCTTATTGATTCATTCATGCCTAGGGGCTTAAAAAATATAATAATGATTTTGGCTAAGCCCCTAGGTGAATCAAAAATATAATCATGATAGATATATTTTACGAGAATCCATGATATGTCTTATATTCAATTTCAAAAATATTTACAAATACTGGGAATCTCCTTTTCTTAAAATAAAGTATAAACCCTGTTCCTCATTGGTATAGAGTTTGTTTGCATAGGGGGCTTGGGGTTGTGGGCTGAATTATTGGCTATCTGATTGGCTCAGATTCTTCTTAAAAATCCTAAGCTTACCAACCCAGTACATTACAGTATCTGACAACATTAGCATAATGGCATTATGTTTTAGCGGAGTTTCCTGGTGCCACCGGATAGTTTTGTATTTTGTTGCCACAACAGTCTCTATAACCTAATTGTAATGTCATTGAACCTACAACACATAAAATTGTTCCTATTTCCGATCAAGCTATCTCAATTAATTGATGTATCTCGAGTTAAACTAGGTCATGATTTCCCCAATGAGTTCCTCTGTCCTGAAAAATAATCAACGGAAATTCATCTCGATGAGCTGTGACAGAACAGCATACTTTGTATGCATGTCATTGTACTCAGCCCGTAGATCCATAGACCGACCCTTGGGTGGTTTGGGAGGGGGGAAATGATGATAAAAGTCCATTTGATAATAAATGTTGAGATTTCAACCGATGCGAGCATATGATAGTATCATAGTAATCAAACTATAGTACAGTACGGACCTAGTAATGGGACCGGATCAGATGCAAAATCATTTATCATCCAGACTGACAGAAATCATTTTAATTCAACTCTGATTTTTATTCCCCAGTGAACTTCTTTGTCAATGATAGATGACCATACGATCGTCCCGTTTGCGAAATCGTATCAATACACTGTTAGGTAACAAGCGCGCATCTAGAGGACGGTGGGGGGCGGGGGGAGGTGTCAGAACGCCCGGATTTTGCCCCCAAACCCCTGATTTTTCCAGTTTGAATGTGTCATTTTGTTCAAAATCATAGACTGCCCCCCCCCCTTTTCCCTGATAACTTGGACGCCCTCTGGACTATTCATCTAGATCCGCCCATGTGTAAGATGTTAATGATGGAATTGCTTACATGTATTACTAGTATTGTTGAATTCAAGGATCAAAGGGTGTTGTCACAATGATGTAAAACTTTGATTAGTCAAAGGTCAAGGTCAGAACCATTTGCACTAGTAAAATAAGATGAAAAGGTTGGAAGGTTATAAGACTAAATCATGAGCCATAGAATCTACATTTGCCAACAAGAACCATCAAGCAAAAGAAAAACCCTCATATGCATTATCAACCTGAGTTTTACCAAAAGTCAAGGTTATATCCATTTACACTAGTTCAAGGACACAGCTTAACCGTTAGCTTTAGAATCTCTACCTTCAAATAAAATGAAATGGAATACATTCTACTTTATATTTATATTCGGACATAGTATAACAGTATAACATTAGCTCTTACGAGCTATTTAGTATTTACCGACTTGACACATAAGAGGAAAAAGTTATAAGAGGTCTGAGGTCTAAGGTCACATCTACTTTCACTCGTATAATCTTAAAAGCAGGAAACTAACAGAAGATTGCTACAAATGACCATGAACCCTATTGACTATCAATAACATTCAACCCCCCCCCCCCCAAGGGAGGGGGGTATATTATGCAGAACCCGTTACTATTGTTTTTACCTCCAGGGCAACGCAAATCGTGATTAGATTGTATAATATGTGCAAGAACTATATATTGGACATCAAATCAATTAATCTACCCGAGGAAAGTTATGTCTAGTGTCTTTAATGAGTTTCATCGAATCATGCATGTATCAGTGGTATTGTATTACCATTATTTTCCCAGATCCATTTAATGATTTCAATTATATGCTTCCGTAAAACATTTATATCACTTCTATCAACAGTTCAATTTTTTGTTGGCATTTTCACAACAGAGGATGATTGACAATGATTATCGATCGTGGTTGTAGGTCGTTTTACATGGGGATTTATTGTCCCTCACATTGCGAGCGTATGTATCTTGTCAAGTGAATAAAATGCAGGCTCGGTACACAATGAGACCCAGTACTCAACATAAGCATTTATGGTCTTTTGATATTTATGATGGCCATAATTAGTCACCATAACATCAGCGCATTTTATTGACTTTTGATAGTCACGAGAGTGCATCACATACGACTAGAAACGCTTAGGGAATACTAGCTTTGTATGTACTAACTGTAATCACAGCATTACTAGATTAGAGGTAAGTTCTTTTTACACCTATGTGCTATATAAAAGTTTGATGCATTTTAAAGGTTAAAGGGTCGTCAAGTTTCATTCCGAACTGAGTCAGAGGAGAATGTTTTATAATCCTCAATAGGAGACAGCATTAATAAAATATAAAGTTCTCGCTATTTTGTTGCTTTTTACTATCAATGACAACAAAGGAAGAAAAAACAACTTATCCAGATATTCTGTTTATCTGTTCTTTCGTGTATAACTCGCGAAAAGAAGTATTTTCATAGAGAAGTAAAAATTCAACAAGGGATCAATATTTGACCATTATCAACCTTTAAAGTTACGGCAATAGAATTGAAAGCAACCGTCTTCCAAACTTGTCATGATATTTCCGTCATTTTGTAAATAATGAAATAGATACTAAAGAACAGCTCATCATCTATGAATAACTTGATATTTCTGGTTACATAATAAAATTATGAATGATTGAAAAGTACATGCATATAGCAATTGAAAACGATATATACATTATAAATATACTTATGACGCAAAGTTTATTTCAGTATCCTTTAAAGGGGATCCTGTGATATATCGGGACAAATGAGAGTTGCAAAATAGCATTATTACCTTAAAATGGATTATTTCTAGACATTCTCACGTCATTGTTGCCTTGCTAAGGTGTAATAAATTGTAACTAGCGCACAGAACTACAGAGTTGAAAAATGTAAACGAATAAGGATGTAACATCATGAAATTCGAGTATATTAATGCCATAATGCGACATCGTCAGCTTTCTTATTTTGAAATAAATATTGTCTACAAGTTCAGCTAACATATAAGTGGAGTAGGTAGGGTGAAAATAATGCGCTTGCTTTGAAGTTGGAAGATCTATGTGAGCGCTAAAAGGTGAGCTAGTCTAGGAAGGGGGATGGGATCTGGGGGCGTGCTCCCCCAGACAGTCTTTGAAATCTTTAGAACCTACAAGACTGGATTTAAGACTCCAAGAATAAGAAGAAAACACATTGCTTTATTCAGATCTTTTGATATTGTAAGAACTCTTTAACATGTCGATTTTGTCACGAAGAAAAATGTTAAATTTTTGTTACATTTTTATATTCCGTTGAAAATCATATTAGATCTTTTTAAAATATTTTAAATATAACTTTATTATTTGTAAATTTTCTAGATTTTTGGAGTTAAATCAAGATTTAATCACAATGTTTTGTAAATTATTTAGCAGTTTTCCTTAAATTTATTTATTCTACAATTGACTTGATTTTGAATTCTTTATTGTTACAAACTATTTTTGGACAAGTTAAGCCTTAGTGGTTTATGAGATCCCATAAAATTATATAATGGTCAATAGATATATCCCCAAACCACGTTTATTTATAATTGCCGAACACTCCATCGCGAAAAATGCACGCTCGGGAATTCGAAGGAACCAAGAGCCATTTTCTATATGTAGACTCTTAATATGAAATTTTTCTTTAAAGTGTGCTTATCCAGTAAAAATTTGAACGTTTTGTTTTCAACATATTTGCAATCAAACAGAATACACATTTCATATTGCATTCTCGTAAATGATCGGTGTGGCTGCTGTCTGAAAGAGTTGACCTGTGTTGTTAGATATTTACTAGCTGTTTAAAATTTCTCTAAATGTTCTCTACTGAAACGGCCAACGACACTTGGCTGTTTGGTTGGTTGGGATGTATTGGCCAACACACCCCAACCAACCAAATAGCCGAGTGTCGTTGGCCGTTTCTAAGGCAACTACATGTAAATGTATTGATAATGTTATAGCATAAGTTGCTTTTGAGTGTCTATGTGATGAATACATGAACATTTTTGACAAACTTCATTTTTGACCTACTTTCAAAGGAGTTATATACCCTTAGACAAAAGGTTATGAATAATTTCCTCCGCTACCTTTTATCCTTACGGCTTTGGTATGACGTGTTACAGACAGTTGAAATCTGGATCATTGTTGATGTTCTTCTACAGGTAGTAACGTCATTGGCATCATTTAGTCTTCATCTCAACAGAATTTTGAGATGTTCTGTTTTGAAACTTTTGATTTAGGGCAATAGGTTGATGGGTAAAATGATCTAGTTTGGATTTAAGGCCTAGAATAGACGTAGGTTTGGTCACTTGGTGGGGGGGGGGGGGGTATAAACGTACACTTTTGTTGAAACGTTTGATTTTGCCTCTATTGGTCATTCAGTCAGCAGAAAGGCCCACTTGGTCTCTCTTTCTAGACAACTGGTCCACACCTGTACGTTTGGATGGTTAGTCCCTACATATGGAATATAGCCTTGACTCTGGTTAACTCAGCATTATGTATGCCCGGACTATTTTCGGATGCTTAACATGTATTAAGTATGTGACTTTAATTGACACGCTGAAGCATGGGGTTTCTGTTATTTCATTAGGTACATGTCTCAGTGCTTAATGAACACGTTTATCAACGGTTAAACCCTCTTTAGTACAGTTCTCTACATGTTCTGTTTGAAGACTTAGCTCCCTGCACAGCCTAGATAGAAAGTCAAAGGGACTTGTAATATTGCGAGATTGTCACGAAATGGCAAGATGACAGATCTTTCTATTAAGGTATTGTACATATGTATCGAAGGCTGAACTATTTGGCCCTGGGCCATGATCCATCCCCGCCAATACCTACACACAGGAGATCGATGGCAGTCGCGTGCTTTTAATTCAAATAATAATCGCGTTCGCGTGTATGCGGTTACATTACATCTTGTATACTGTTTAGTGAAGAACTCGAATTCTGCCAAGAACCACTAAAGACCTTTTTTATTTGTTTTTAAAAGCAGGTATTATAATTTACGACTGTAGAACAGAATATTTTCTGCCCATTACTCTCGGAATCGTTGCGTATGTAATCCCCTTTCGGAGCTCTATGGATAGCGGGAAATATCAATATTGTGGTTTTTGTCGTGGGTTATTATACTCATAAATATTGACTATGTGGATATCTTATTGACATGTATCACCGAGCATAGGTAAATCTGTATTTATTGCTAATATTTACCTTCATTTATTGTTCATTGTCCTTCCATGGAATCTATCGAATTGCAGGTAGAGTAGGACAAAACAAAGATATAAACTTTGGTCCCCTAATACATCTATTAGACTATAGCTTGTATGGCTGTCAAGGAATGAAATCAGGCAGTAATGAGTCGGAATATCAGCCTACGTCCCAACTAGTTGGTGTGATTATCATTGAGTGCTGAGAGTAAGTGTAACATTTTCGGTCTATCGATCTGTAGCTAAGCTCAATACTTGCTCAGTAAAGGACAGTGGTATATGGATGTATCACAGAGCTGGCTGAGACCTACCTACGCGCGTTTATTGTCACAGAGAACACATCCCTTTCACACCTGCGCTTTCCCTCTGATGATATTCCTTACATTGTACCCTCTTTCTCCTTTCAGTTTTGTCACCTTGCTGGATGAAGTTACAGAGCTGTAGCTTATGATACTTTAGTAGAGTTGGATTTATTTCCACAGAGAGAGGATATTGGCTTGTCATAGAAAGCGTGGCGTGGCGAAAATTTTGGCTATAAGGTAAGCAGTATGTCAAAGAGTTGAAATAGAAGTGTTGTGTCAGTAAAGATTTTGAGAACAAAACCAGAATCCCAGTTTACAAGAGACTACATAGTTTAGATTTGATGTAGGAGCTAGTATTTACATGTATGAGATTAAAACTCCTCAGTAACATCAGCTTTCTGTTCAATATCTGCTGTATTCTTTAGTATTGTTTCTTCTGTGGCTTCTAGAAGCGAAGCCAATGTATACAATCAAAGAGTAGAGTTCAGATTTAGCTATAGTACAGTAAGACATGTACATGTAAGTATTATAGCTAAAAAGAGGGTAGCGAAGCCTCGAGACCCACCCCAGTGTCCCTTCAAAACCATCTGTATAAAGATTTGATTATGGGGGGGGGGAGCATTTCGAGACTTTATCCATTTCGCTATCAGCCTATGCAATTAACAAAAAATGTCATTTTCAGACATGTGTCGGTCCAGAAATCATCCTTTCCTGAACCAAAAGCTACAGTAAATAAAAAATTCTGGATCCACCCATGTATCATATTTCAAGTATTTCGAAATAGAATGTCAATAGAAATAAACCCTAGTATATGAACGCATTTACTGAACGTTGTTTTCAAATGCAGTATTCCGATATTTGGATATAGCATGTCAATTTTATAATGCTAGTACAATGCTAAGTATCGACATAGCTTTTAAAAGGGGCACAAATGTACATGTATTGTAATTAAGCCGGCACCAAATCTCCCTGGGAAATGACTTATAGTACCGATTCAGATTAAACTTTGATAATAGTTTCTGTTTAAACAGCCGATTCGAATAAAAAATTGTCACATACTAAGAATAAAGCATCTTGATATGAAATTGTGTAACTTAAATATTTAATTATTGATAACAAGATGATCAAAGGTTGAATATCGACATTGAAGAAACCGTATTTACTAGAGGGGGCGGCGAAATAGCAACCTTATTTGAAAATTTCATAAGGAGTTGGCGAAGTTGTTTAGACTTGTATACGCTGTATGCAAATAGATGTTTGAGTTCTATTCGGATTCTGTCGAAATGCTTTTCATTTCGAACAACAAACTACCTTGTCTTCAGTGGATTACCGATTATTTTTTATGTTGAATGGGAAGACATTTTCTGAATGTATTTCAAAGCTCTACAATAGCTTAACACGAACATGAAGCTTACTTTATCGAATTCGTTCGTAGATTCTTAGAGCATTGATCGATTATAGCATTTTCCCTTTCAGTTCGATCGAAAGGACTTCCCGTAAAAACCCTTTAGCGCGGTCAGGGTTCCTTGTTGACATAAAACTATGTCAGAATGCACATGTTAAAAGCTTGGCAATCTATATTGTATAGGAATTTGATTGCTCTTTCAACTTGAGGCATTATGAGAAATCCGAACATTTCCCACAGCAAATTTGAAAGTTGACTGTAAATGTTTGCTCTTTGAATAGAACTTATAAAAAGTCCATGATCAATCATTGATTAACGTACAAGGTAATCTATGATACTACTAGTACATTATTTTTGGATCAAGTTTTAGGTAAGAAGTTTCAAATGATTATGTTCCGTCAGTTATCTGTCCTTCTCAATAACACCGATATATTTGATTAAACATCGTAGGGTAACCTTCATATAATGAAGATCTGCATCTTCAGCGGGCACGGAGAGGAGGGGAGGGGGAGCCGTAGACATTTTCCTCTCTTTTATGAATGACTAGGTCGTGCGTATTTGTAGTTATTGTCACAAAGTTACCAACGACTTACTTACAGCATCCTTCCCCTGTAACGAAAATTCAATTTAGAATTTCAAGGCATGAGGTTCTTCAGTGCCCACCAATATGAAAGTCATATAAATTTACTCAATTTTCTGCACATGCGTTCCATATTAATTCCAGTTTTCTCTACTTTGAAATATTGTAACGTATAGTCTTGTTACGGTAATCTTTTTACTGTGCAATGTTCACTAATATTAATCAATTGCACTTGTTTTTACAGAGCCTAAATTTCGCCCAGTTTGTAGATTGAAAGCCCATTTTGTCGCGAATCTGGATATTCTGTAAAATGGGGAAGCAGAATAGCAAGCTCAAACCGGAAGTGCTCGAAGACTTGCGCAATCAAACACAATTTTCAGAAGAGGAGTTACAAGAGTGGTACAAAGGTTTTCTCAAAGACTGCCCAAGCGGAAATCTGTCAGTGGAAGAATTTAAGAAAATTTACGGAAATTTCTTCCCATACGGAGATGCATCGAAATTTGCCGAACATGTTTTTCGGACTTTTGATACTAACGGCGATGGGAGCATTGACTTCCGAGAGTTTATCTGTGCGCTGAGTGTTACGTCGAGAGGAAAGTTAGATCAGAAACTAAAATGGGCTTTCAGTATGTACGACTTAGATGGCAATGGCTTCATATCGAGACAAGAAATGCTGGAAATAGTCACAGTAAGTAAATGATCTCAGTGTATGAACTATGTAGGTTAATACTCTAAGGTACTAGTATATTGTACATCTAACTACCTTACTAGTATTTGCATGCAACAATTAAATTTTTTTTTACTTGGTTGTCAAGAGTTGGGGGGGGGGGGGGTTGCAGTTCTGATCACTGATCAACGCCAAAATTAAAGACAATTGGTTTATTATCGGACATTTCAGCAAAATTAAAACATTTTTTGACTATTTCACTCTCTTAAACTTGCATAGAAGATCACATTTAAGTGTTTTTGTCTTGGACGTAATAGTGTAATTTTATTTCATCCCTAGCGCACTTACTATTTAACCTATCCTAAATAAGGTCTGAATTGACGTCACTGCTTTTGACGTATTAAACAAGAGTATAAAGCTGGAATTAGATCCTAGTAAAGCTCATCGGCCATCACCAAGATCAATATTTCGATACATCACAAATTTTTAATCAAAGTTAGGAAATACATGATTGGTTGTTGATAGAAGTTCGTCATTGAGTGGACCGTAATGATTCTGTGGTTATTTTCCTTCCAGTAACTCAAGATGCACCATAATATCCTTTCCATAGATCGTATTTAGATGTGCAATTTCCATGCTTATCAGGAACTGGTCTTCTATTCTCTCATCTAACGCGGAAGCATTTTCAGTGACACAAAAAGGTCGCCATAATTTATCGCTCTGAAAAGTCTATTACGCAGGCCATTTGTTTCAATTTCAGACCCATTTATTCAATAACATACCATCTTCGTTGTTGGTGCCATCATCGCTTTATGCATATTCGGTACGATCAATCATTCTATAATGCATTAGTGTGTGCGGACTTGATTTCTTATTTCCCGCAATCACAGAATGAATTCATATCGCGATTGAGAACAATATGGTAAATTTTGGAGATTTCCCTTGGTTTGGGAAGTAGGGTTGTCGTGTATACATTTGTAATTAGGTTATAGGTCTCGCTTCATTCTCCGTCAGCCTAATGAAGGGGTAATTGGTGAAATTTATGTCGGAAATTCGTATTATTTTTCCCCTTAGTTTTGAAGCGTCCTTGTGGAGATAGGAATGAGGGATTGATCTTGCTGTTTACCTTGTAGAATTTTGCCCGTGGGACTATCCTTACTTAGTTTTCATCGATTATTATCTTATTTCGTGTGTAGGCCACATTATTCTGCCTGAAACCAAAGAAAAAATGTCATTCAGGAAAAGTATAATCCGAAGCACAGGGAGTAAATATTATTTGAGATTGATGTATTCGTTTATACCGATTTTTTGCTTTACGTTAAAGAGGGGAATGCTTACGACGTCACTTAACAAGCTGGCAGGGTCCCCAGAATCTGTAACCCATTGCTTTATGATTCTCATTTAGACGTCGTCTTTTTCTGATTTTGACAAAGGTTTTGCTAGTTTGTCTTATTCTTGGTGGTCTGTAAATTGTCAGTATACAGATGGATGAATCACTGTAAAACTGATGACCAAAGCAATTTATACAGTTGGTATCAGCCTGAAATAAAAGAATGAGAATTCTATTTTCAAGTAGGAAAGGGAAAGTATTATTACTTCAGACCATGCATTGTATATCACTAATGTACCAAAGAAAATGAGACATTACTTTCACATCGCAGTCAGAAAGTTTCTATGGTTATGCAAAGAGGTCACAACTGAGTTATGGTCCATGCACTTTTAAAAGATTTACTTTGCCTTCGCAACTTTTCCTAAACTAATGGAACTTTACACAATGCAAGATCTTTTTAAAAAAGTCACACTACAGGAACCATAATAAGTAGATATGTCTTTTTCTATAGTTGAAAAAAAAAAGACAGAAACATTTAATACTTTGCCCATGTTTGTCAGTAACAAGACGTTTCGTATTATAACAAGACCTTCCGTGTTACAACAAGGCCTTTCGTATTATAACAAAAATTCTACAATGTTATGAGCTTAAAGGAATAGGGCTTAGAAGTTGAACAGAGCATTTCTCTGGTAGAATAACTTTTGACCAAATGATATTGACCTTGATCTTTGACCTTCTAATCTAAATGTTTATATAATGTATCACATGTAGGCTCTCTGTGACTACATTATTCATTTAGTGTCATGACTTTTGATCTAACAAAACCTCAGAATGAAAAAAGGAAAGTTTTGCAACTAGGTCATATCGTCACAGTGTCATGTGAATTTGTTCTGAGAAGGCGGTTGGGAGGCATATATATATATTGGTATATCTGTCTGTTTGCCTGTTTATTCGCAAAATTTGAACCTTGGCCTTATCTGTTAAACGTTATTTGATTAAATGTGTTTTATGTGATACATATAATTGGTACCAATATCATAATCTATGAAATTAATCTACGTTGTCAGTGTGAAATCCAAGTTTGACAAAAAAAAAAAAAAGAAAAGGAATTGTGACCAGACCTTTTGGAACGAAATTCCGCATGTTTTGCCCATTGGAATCTAAATTTATGTCGTTGATGGTTCTAACAACCACACCCCTCTCCCCGCCTTTCCCCCTTTCCACCCTAACTGTAGTATTGTCTCCTCTTGACCGGGATTTATCTGGTTTAGGTATCGTCTCCATTATGCTCCTCACCCCCATCTGTCTTTGTCATAATGTTTGCTGGGCATAATGTATTTATCCCCCTGGAATTGAGATGTTAGCATTCCATCCGATAAACAAACCTGCTCTTCTTCTGTTTGATTATTGTGTGTGACTGCCAGTCATCAATGTTTTATTATGTTTGCCATCATGATTATTTTAAAAACGTATGGATAGCTCGATTTCATTTCATTTGACTCCTGGTTTTCAGAACTACGGCGTTATATAAAATTTTGTGCACTGCTAGGGAGACCAGAGAATTTTATTGATGTAGCGAATAAGAGTCATATGCATTGATTTTCTACTATATAAATTGCCATGTTTGGTGTAAAAGGAACATTTTCCCATTTATTAGGATTTCAACAGAATTAAAAGCTGCAGTATGAACTTCTGTCAGATAAAATAGCTTTTGTATTCTGAAAAAAATATCCTTATCCGCATCGTCTTATGCTCGTTCAGTCGTGTTCATAATTGCTGTTAGTCCGAAAAACCCTGACCTAAATCCAGCCTTTGACGGTTATTTGGACGGTAGGGGACTGGTAGCCTCCACCGTCCAAATAACAGTCAAAGGCTAGGTTAAACAACCACCGTCCAAATAACCGTCAAAGGCTGGGTTAGCCACCCACCGTCCAAATAACCGTCAAAGGTTGGGTTAGCCACCCACCGTCCAAATAATCGCCAAAGGCTGGGTTAGCCACCCACCGTCCAAATAACCGTCAAAGGCTGGGTTAGCCACCCACCGTCCAAATAACCGTCAAAGGCTGGGTTAGCCCCCACCGTCCAAATAACCGTCAAAGGCTGGGTTAGCCACCCTCTGTCCAAATAACCGTCAAAGGCTGGGTTAGCCCCCACCGTCCAAATAACCGTCAAAGGCTGGGTTAGCCACCCACTGTCCAAATAACCGTCAAAGGCTGTGTTAGTCACCCACCGTCCAAATAACCGTCAAATGCTGGGTTAACCACCCACCGTCCAAATAACCGTCAAAGGCTGGGTTAGCCACCAACGTCCAAATAACCGTCAAAGGCTGGGTTAGCCACCCACCGTCCAAATAACCGTCAAAGGCTCTGTTAGCCCCCACCGTCCAAATAACCGTCAAAGGCTGGGTTAGCCCCCACCGTCCAAATAACCGTCAAAGGCTGGGTTATCCACCCACCGTCCAAATAACCGTCAAAGGCTGGGTTAGCCACCCACCGTCCAAATAACCGTCAAAGGCTCTGTTAGCCCCCACCGTCCAAATAACCGTCAAAGGCTGGGTTAGCCCCCACCGTCCAAATAACCGTCAAAGGCTGGGTTATCCACCCACCGTCCAAATAACCGTCAAAGGCTGGGTTAGCCACCCACCGTCCAAATAACCGTCAAAGGCTGGGTTTAGGTCAGGGTTTTTCGGACTAACTGTGAAAAAAATGCCTCTGAAGGTCTAAATCTAGGTTATAGTTTGACAAATGGACATTGGTACGATTTAAATGGACATTGATACGATTTTCATCATTTCCCTATCCTCTTTTTCTCAGTGAACCTAATGCTCCCTTTCAATTTTTATTTCACATCGACGTGTTGCTCATCGTCATCAAAGGTCGCCATCGTCATTATCAAGATATATATAGCCGTGTATAGGAGGAATTCTTAGTAAAATCTGTACTTAAAATACACCCTACGGAAGATGGAACCATCTAGTTGTAAGCTTCAATCATATTTGACAAGTACCTAATAGGCAGACGACAGTTATGTATGGTCCGTGTTGGTTTCCAGACCATCCTACGTGATTACAAGTTTTCTAGACCTTTGTTCCGTAAATGAGTTGCCAATATAGTATTGCCCGAATCCCCAGATAAATAAGTTCGGCAATGATTTCAATATGTTTCAGCACACACCCAAAATTTTGGGAATGGATTTCTTTAAAAGTGATAAGTAACTACAGACCATACTAGTATCTATGTCTTTGATGACAAAAACTTATCTTGAAAATTTGGCCTGACAGAGTTGGAGAACTTAAATAAAATTAAAACATGCCTGGACGAATGTCGTATAGTTATTATCGTACAACTTTAGTCGAAATTGGGTAAAAAAGGAAGAAAAAAAACATCAAACCTTGGATGTTTTATCTCGTAAACTATGGAGGGGAGGGGATCGACATACCAGTCCATTAAACCAAGTAACTTTTGACTTCGGAATTTGAGCTTTTGTATGGATGTAGCAAATTGAATGCCCTTTTTCATTCCAAGCTAAAATATATGGATATTATAAGGAGAGTTAGATATGTTTTAATTTCAGGATTAAATGTAAAAATACTTCCTCTCCCCGATTGATCGTTGAGGGCATTGTGTTACCAAAAAAAAGTTGTTGTTGGTTTTTTTTACGACAAGATGTAAAGTGGTATAATCAGATTTTTGTTACTGGAACAATTATGGAACTTCAAGATTGCAATGATAAACTGAATTTGCATCACAATTGCAGTACGTGTTATCACTGTCGCCGGAAAAGGACGGGACTCAGTCTGTCTGTTAGGCACTCTTTGCATAAAGGGTTATAACTTACTTCATATGCATTAAACGTCCATCAAACTTGGATGGTCAAGACTCGAGGTCGACAACAGACTTAGAGGGACAAACGTCAGACAGACTGTATAACTTTTCTTGGAGGTTCTAGGTTTTAGCTCTACTGGTCATAGACAAGTCGAGCTTATGCGATACCCCATCGTCCGGCGTCCGTCCGTCTGTTCGTTCGTCCGTAAACAATTGTGCTTGTAACGTAAAGTTCTCTTTTTGCATTACATTTGGACTTTGGGCTAGTTGTGCACCTGTCATTTTGTTTCAGTCCCAGGGTCCTGGAAAATGGGCACGGTCTTTAAAAATCTAGTAATCTTGTGCTCGCAACTCCTCTGTCACTATAAATGATGGAGACTGAATTTATTTTTTTTTTTTTGCAGTATAATGGGTCTTTAGTCTAGTTGTGCGCCTGATATTTTGTTTGAGTCCCTGTCTCCCAGGGACTTAGAAAATGTGTGTTGTCATTTTCTCCTTAGTATATAAGTCTATGTAATCTTGTGCTCATGGCTCCAATGATGGAGAGTTAAATCTTTTTGCAATATGATAGGTCTATGGTCTAGTTGTGCATCTTATATTTTGTTTGATCCCCTGATCCCCAGGGTCTTAGAATCTGTGCAAATCTTGTGCTTGCAACTCCTCTGAACCTATAAATGATGGAGACTTATTTCTTTTTGCAGTATGATGGGTCTGTACTATACATCTGCACCTGATATTTTTTGTTTGAGTTTCTGGCCCCCAAAGGACTTAGAAAACGGGTATGGTCATATTCTCCTATTTAACTCTTTGTAATTTTGTGTCCAAAACTCCTCTGAAGCTATAGGAGAGTAAACCTTTTTGCAATATGATCGGTCTGTGGCCTAGCTGTGCACTTGCCATTTTATTTAGGCCCCTGGCCCCCAGTGTCTTAGAAAATGGATGTCATAATTTTCATCAATATAACTAAATCTTAAATGCTCACAACTCGTCTGAAGCTATTAGTGCTTTTTGCAATATGCAGGCTTTCTACTCTACCTTGATGAAAAAGTAGGAAAAAAGTAGGAGTAGTCAATGAAAAAAAGTAGGAGAAAAATAGGAAAAAGTAGGAATGAATAGGGGAAAAGTAGGAATTTTTCCATCACTTTTAGCGTCAATTTTCAGTAAGTATGACACACAAATCACAGTAAGTAATGATTGTAGACTGGTAATGTTCATCTTTGAGGATACCACAAAGAGAAATGAGGTCAGATTGATTTTTGATGTAAAATATATTTTTTCAAGATTTTGAATCAGATGTCGATGATAAGTGAAGCAAGTAATTTTTTATTTTTGAGATAAAAAGTAGGAATAGTAGGAGGTTTTGAAGAAAAGTAGGAAAAAATAGGATCAAAATAAAAAAGTAGGAAATAGTAGGAACAGTAGAAAGCCTGAATATGATGGATCTGCAGTCTAGTTGTCACCTGATATTTTGCATGAGTCCCTGACCCCAGGGTATTGGAAAATGGTTGTGGGTCAGGGTATTGGAAAATGGTTGTGGTATTCCTTTTTCATTCTATAGCTCAGAAATTATGAATGATACATGTATGAGTTATATTGTAGTTGCAGTTTATGGATATGTGGTTTCAATGTACTACAGCCCCTGCTCCCTATGGTCTAGTCCTCATTGATATTAAAATTTATATATCATATATGAATTGACTTGTCAATGAGTGAATTAAACAAAACAACCAGGATAGCTACGAGGCTTCTGGTATGCCATATGCCTACATGGTGCCATCCTCGAAAACCGAGGCTCGATTGCGCTATAAGTGTAACGCAATTGAGCCTGGGTTTCTGACGATGACATGGTGCGAGTTATAAGCAAGTTTGCGAAGAGGCAAATTATATATCCTTTCAGACACTGAAATTTGGTCATTACTAATTACTAGCGTAAATGATATAACCTTGCCATTACCAGTGGTTGTTGAGAGGTTGCTTTGCTTGTTTGTCATCCCAGTTCCCTCAATTTGGTCCACCTACGTAAGGTCACCGTAGGACATACCCCCGCAAATAAAGTTGGGGGGGGGGGGGCGTATATAGGAATCACACTGTCTGTCCATAACACCTTGTCCAGAGCATAACTCTTCCCCCCTGTGGATGGATTTCAATAATATTTCACGGAAATGTTCCATGTGCCATGACCTTTAACCAAGGTCATAGGTCAACGGTCAAGATCACAGTTGACACCATAAGTAAAAACTTGCCCGGGGCATAACTCTTCCTGTAGATGAATTTCAATAATAATTCACAGAAATGTTCCTTAAAAGACATAAGGATAGTTCATGATCATGGACCAAGGTCATAAGTCAAAGATCAATGTCACAATAGACACCATTGGTGAAACATTGTCAGGAATTTAGCTCCATCTCCTTTAGATGGATTTCAATAATATTTCACAGAAACGTTTCTTAGGACCTAAGGGTGTGCCATGACCTTTAACCAATGTCAAATGTCAAGGCCACAATAGACACCATTAGTAAAACCTTGTCCAGGCCATTACTCCTCCCCCTGTGGATGGATTCCAATAATATTTCACAGAAACATCTCTTAGGACCTAAGGGTGTGTCATGACCTTGAACCAAGGTAATAGGTCAAAGGTGTCAAGATCACAAAAGAAACCATTAGTTATAAATTGTCCGGGGCATAACTCCTCCCCCTATTTATGGATTTCAATAATATTTCACAGAAACTTTTCTAGAACTGAAGTGTGTGTCATGACCTTGAATCAAACCGAGCTTGAACATAGATCAAAAATTAAAGGTCAAGGCCACAATAAACATCATGCTCAAAACCTTGTCCGGGGTATAACTCCTCCCCCTGTTTATGGATTTCAATAATATTTCACATAAATGTTCTTTAGGACCTAAGGGTATGCCATGCCCTTGAATCAAGGTTTAAGGCCAATGTCACAATAGACGCTTGACCTTCATCCAAGATAACTTTTTCAAAGAATATTGCTGCTGGGGTATTTTCGTCCCGTTGGGGCAGTTTTCATTGGCAATGGATTGGGGAGTGGCTCTATTCTGTTGATGTATTTAAGTAAAGAGCATATAATAAGCACAAAATCAGTATATGTGTAGCAGTCCTTATTTTGTGTACATAAAATTAATCTGTTGCCCATACGAGCGATATTGATTAGGTGGTATAGAGCTATATAGCGGCCGTCTATAGCTGCTTACAGATGACGTAGAGTAGCCTATATCCCCTACGCGCCAATACGCTCATACTGTCTCCTGACTGTCATCCTCATTGTCAAGTGTATCAATCACAGGACGATGCACATTTCCTTGATAATGATGTGATAATGTGTCAAATTAATGGAATGAGCTTGTTTATAGATCCGATCCTTCGTTTGTTATTTCCGTATTAGGACAAGGCTAACTGTTTCAGGTCTTTCCTTCTCGCCAGGGAGGGGTCTGTGATTCTCGTCAGGGAGGGGTCTTTGATTCGTGCTTCTGGTACCTTCACAATCAGATATTTTCTATTACTTGTTGTATTATTATGACTTTGACCTAGTGATCTTGTCTTTGGACATTGACCTACATATACTTAAAAGAAATACCGGGTAATATCTATCAGATAGTTTAGGGGAAGGATAGGGTATAGCTATTTTCAAGTAAAGATTCCATATGATCAGACAATGACTTTTGACTTTCTGACCTTGACCATGTTGACGTTGGACGTTGACCTAACTAAAGATTTAAATTTTTCAAATAAAGTCGTATCTTTTAAACGATAGAGATTATGGATTTGATATTAATCATGTAGAGTTCACATGACCTGGATTTTCATTGATACCATGACTTTTTACCTTTGCCCTTAAACTTTGTCCCACTACATTCAGATTCCTTGAGACATGAATTTCATTTAGTTTGGAACTTTTGATCTAGTGACCTTGACATTGAAATCATTTAATAGTTGTTGCTATTTTCTAGTGAACACCCACATGGTTAAGTTTGTTGTCTTTTTGACAATATGAATACCTTAATACATGGTAGTCACGCCACTGTATTTAATGAAATGATTTATAATTAATTTACAATGACTTCATTTGCAAAGGTTTGCAGTCATGTCCTGTTCATGTAACATTTCTTTACTCACCGATTAAACAAATGACTAGGGAAGAGAAAAGATTAATATTTTGTCGTAAGTGTTGGGATTTGGAAGAATTATGATTTCATTCAACTTTCTCTTTGAATTGAATTTGAAAATTCAGCTTTAATGAATCGTGATTTTATGAATTATCAATGAGTGAAATTAGTATTTTCTTCTAGAGACAAAAGATAACATATATTAATATTTGTGCACTTATTGAAAATAAGCTGCTAAGAAATTCCAGATGCTACCTGCAGATCAGAGGAAAAACTGACTGAATTGTCTGCTAGTTCATATGTATGTAGTATTTATAGAATTCAAAAACAGATGTACAGCGTCATTCCGTCTAAATACACAAATTTCTTACAGGCACGAGATGTCATTAGGATCGACGTAGTTTCCTAGCGAAGTAACTTGTGTCAGTGTTCAATCAATACTTAATATAAAAGCATGTTTGTTTATACCATACGCCCACTCAGTTGACTCAGCGAGTTTGTAGGTCTTGATATACAATTTTCGATTATTTTTTTTTTCTCTTAACAAACAAGAAAAAACTGTAATATAGATAACAAACAAAATTTGCTGGGAGAATAGATCAATTGTTGAATTCTTTTGAGATAGCCTATTCATTAATGTAAGAATTTGTGAGTTGCGTCCAGTGAGTGTTTTTCGTCTGTCTAAAATCTTGTCACTTTTTCTGAAAAATACGCACAGACCAATTAAAAGTGATATTGGGGTTTACATCGTGATTATTCATGTATTTATGAATTCATTCTCATTAGCTAAGCCTAGCTATTTGATGTCTAGTGTTCTTTATAAACCATTTAGCTTCCAGATTGATTATTCATAATTAACAATAAGGAAACATTACTGAGTTAACCAGGAACATCAATCATATCTCATTATCTAAAAAAAAAAACCGAAAAAAAAAAAAAACAAAACAAAAAAAAAAAAAAAAAAAACACGAGTAAAATATTGATAAGTCTGGATAATATATTTAGGGTTTAGATTGTCAGAAATATAGATATATTGGAAAACTTGTATTTTGAATGGAAATATAGTGAAATATATTGCCGGTTGTATTTTATATATACTAAAATGAAAAATGATATACCGGTTTGTATTAACGATAGTAACTTCCGAATATGTGACTCAAATATTTGTGGTATTGATTTCGTAATAATTTTTTCCTTTCAATTTCAGGCAATTTACAAAATGGTAGGAAATGTTATGAAAATGCCAGAGGACGAATCAACACCAGAGAAAAGGACGGATAAGATTTTCCGACAAATGGACAAGAATCTAGACGGAAAGCTTTCTTTGGACGAATTTGTGGAGGGAGCCAAAAGTGACCCATCTATCGTCAGGTTGCTCCAATGTGAACCCAATTCTCAACAATGACGTGTGAAATTAATTGAATTCATTAGATTTGTTTTATTTTGATACTGAAGACATTATTTGATAAGTATTTATAGCTACAATTGTCGTGACATTGCTCACAAGTGAACGCAGCAGTTTGATTGGACGAGGCGCCGAATAAACAGCGTTCATTGGCTGTCCGTATAAGCCTATACGAACACTGAGAGTTTGTAGGTTTCTTCCTCCAACTTTATATCGCAACTCGGGTTTGCTGCTAGTGTGTCAGCGTGCGTTGATCATCGTATTTTTATGATTACCGTTCATTACTCTGAATGTTCTAGACGTTATTTTCTTACAATTCACATGTGTAATTATATCAATCAGCATGTGAGAAGTAGGAATGAATAGATTTCTTCACCAAGGCCTTTTACATACCAAATGTATGAGAGAATCATGATGTTATATGAATTGTGAAAGCTCAAGTGATAAGTAGCGTATTTTATTTACTCTATACATCAATAACTCATTCATTTTCACTTTAAGGCACAATTATCAAATTGTAAATATTAAACCGTACTTCGTGCATGCCCCCCACGAATCTAAATCCTGTGATACACCTTTCAAGTATTTCAGTTTGACAACTTCATGTACAGCCGAAGAAGCTATAAGATTTTATCTTAATTAAGTCATATTTATGGAACTTGATTTAAGCTATAAGAATATATCTAAAGTAATATTTATGCACCTTGTGAAATTCAAAAGTCATATTTCCTGCTATTCATCACCATAATACGTTCAAAGAGGGATAATTCCAACAGAACCGTTGTAAAAAAAAAAAGCTATGCAGAAAACGGATGATCAGGATTTTTTCTTTGGCTGTAAATATTGTATATTCATTCATTTATACATATTTTCTTTTTGTTCAATTCACTTCCATATGCGTGTTAATGTGATTTTCCATGTTAACGAGTATTTATATGAGTCGAGGATTAATTGCAGGACAATAGTACCTTTGTTTTGTAAGAAATTGGTGGATATGAGTGGGTTTCTGAAAGAAAGACAGTGATTATAAATATTTCCTATAAGTTTATGACGAGAATACATCTATATTGATTTCTTTATGTAGACACCACCTCTGTTCACTGGAATATGTACACCCAAACTCTGAGACAGTAAAATTTAGATGTAGTTATAGTTTGTTAATTGCCCTTTGTTTGGGATGAGCAGAATTTGTGTGTGTTTACAGTTCAAAGGAAAGTTGCTTTAACTCTTATGAAGAGCTACTCGCTGATGTAGTATATATAGTTATACCAGTATCCCCCTCTCATATCATATAAAACTTTTGAGCAAGATTGTTTTTGATGTAGCATATGATCTTGTCCTTTAGGAAAAAAATATAAAAAATCAAGTTTTCTACCCCTTTTTTGCTTAAATGCGATCCATTAATTTGTACTTATTGGAGGTGCAATAGATGGAGAGAAGGGTAGAAATACCCCGCTCTAAGCTCATGGAAAAAATTAGAGTATTACAGTCTTCTTGTGATAAAAATATATATGATAATCCTAGAAAATGAAGACAATAGTACCAAAGTCCAGTGGACTTTATAATTTACTTTCAAAGTATTTTTTTTCTGAAACGGCTGGTAAAATCTTATCTCCAAAAGAAAAAAGAAAGAGAATGATAATATTTTAACGTCAATTGTCTTATCGAACTTCGACAGGAGTTGAAGACGAAAACATAAGAATTTTTCAAAAGTGATAAAAGCCATTCTAGAACCTGGTAGACTTGCTCACTTTTTTTCCCTATACTTGACTGTAGATGTAAAAGATGTGACAGACTAATATGTATTAATGTAATTCTATTTATCATTACCTGTGCTGTAGTTAATGCACATCATCCTCTGTATGTTGACACCATTTTAACAGTTATTAATTGTATAATACGTCTATGTACCAAATTAAATCATTTTTTTTCTCTATGTTGACTTTATTTTCATACGCACGTTGCTTGACGGGACGTCTATTGCTGTTTCAAGAAAGGTTCATCCACTACATATTGTCTGTGGCGAAGATTCTCCTTGTCTCTTTGGATTAACTTAAAGCTGGTTTCATGTGGCAGATTCCATGTCTTGACTGAATCATCTTATAATCAATCTACAAGGTCAAGGTCACACTGCAAATGAATGTAAACTCCTTTGTACTGGACAGGGATGCGGTGTGCCTTGTTTGATAAACTTCAAACTTTGTACAGATATTATTATTGTATTGTGACGTTGATTGGAATTAATGTCTTTTTGCAAGGTCAAAACCTCCGCCTATTTTCAATAGGTGCATACAAAAAATGTGTCTGTCAACAAATTACCAAGAATTAAAACCTCTCCTATAAAATTGTATCTGACAGCATGTACCACCAGAAAAAAACTTAGCATAGATACAAGTATGTGACAACACTGTACCACTGATGTCTAAAACCTTAACACAGATACAAGTATGTGACAACAATGTACCACTGATGTCTAAAACCTTTACACAGATACAAGTATGTGACAACACTGTACCACTGATGTCTAAAACCTTAACACAGATACAAGTATGTGGCAACAATCTACCACTGAAGTCTAAAACCTTAACACAGATACAAGAATGTGACAACAATGTACCACTGAAGTCTAAAACCTTAACACAGATACACGTATGTGGCAACAATGTACCACTGATGTCTAAAACCTTAACACAGATACAAGTATGTGGCAACAATCTACCATTGAAGTCTAAAACCTTAACACAGATACAAGAATGTGACAACAATGTACCACTGAAGTCTAAAACCTTAACACAGATACAAGAATGTGACAACAATGTACCACTGATGTCTAAAACCTGAACACAGATACAAGTATGTGGCAACAATCTACCACTGAAGTCTAAAACCTTAACACAGATACAAGAATGTGACAACAATGTACCACTGATGTCTAAAACCTTAACACAGATACAAGTATGTGACAACAATGTACCACTGAAGTCTAAAACCTTAACACAGATACAAGTATGTGACAACAATGTACCACTGATGTCTAAAACCTCAACACAGATACAAGTATGTGGCAACAACCTACCACTGATGTCTAAAAACTTAACACAGATTCAAGTATGTGACAACAATGTACCACTGATGTCTAAAACCTTAACACAGATACAAGTATGTGACAACAATGTACCACTGAAATCTAAAACCTCAACAAAGATACAAGTATGTGACAACAATGTACCACTGATGTCTAAAACCTTAACACAGATACAAGTATGTGACAACAATGTACCACTGATGTCTAAAACCTTAACACAGATACAAGTATGTGACAACAATGTACCACTGAAGTCTAAAACCTTAACACAGATACAAGTATGTGACAACAATGTACCACTGATGTCTAAAACCTCAACACAGATACAAGTATGTGGCAACAACCTACCACTGATGTCTAAAACCTTAACACAGATTCAAGTATGTGACAACAATGTACCACTGATGTCTAAAACCTTAACACAGATACAAGTATGTGACAACAATGTACCACTGAAATCTAAAACCTCAACAAAGATACAAGTATGTGACAACAATGTACCACTGATGTCTAAAACCTTAACACAGATACAAGTATGTGACAACAATGTACCACTGAAGTCTAAAACCTCAACACAGATTCAAGTATGTGACAACAATGTACCACTGAAGTCTAAAACCTTAACACAGATACAAGTATGTGAAAACAATGTACCACCGATGTCTAAAACCTTAACACAGATACAAGTATGTGACAACAATGTACCACTGAAGTCTAAAACCTCAACACAGATTCAAGTATGTGACAACAATGTACCACTGAAGTCTAAAACCTTAACACAGATACAAGTATGTGAAAACAATGTACCACCGATGTCTAAAACCTTAACACAGATACAAGTATGTGACAACAATGTACCACTGAAGTCTAAAACCTCAACACAGATTCAAGTATGTGACAACAATGTACCACTGAAGTCTAAAACCTTAACACAGATACAAATATGTGGCAACAATGTACCACTGATGTCTAAAACCTTAACACAGATACAAGTATGTGACAACAATGTACCACTGAAGTCTAAAACCTTAACACAGATACAAGTATGTGACAACAATGTACCACTGATGTCTAAAATCTTAACACAGATACAAGTATGTGACAACAATGTACCACTGAAGTCTAAAACCTTAACACAGATACAAGTATGTGACAACAATGTACCACTGATGTCTAAAACCTTAACAAAGATACAAGTATGTGGCAACACTGTACCACTGATGTCTAAAACCTTAACACAGATACAAGTATGTGGCAACACTGTACCACTGATGTCTAAAACCTAAACACAGATACAAGTATGTGACAACACTGTACCACTGATGTCTAAAACCTTCACACAGATTAAAAATATGTGGTAACAATGTACCACTGATGTCTAAAACCTTAACACAGATACAAGTATGTGACAGCACTGTACCACTGATGTCTAAAACCTTAACACAGATACAAGTATGTGACAACACTACCACTTACGTTGACAACCTGAACACAGATACAAGTATGTGGCAACAATGTACCACTGAAGTCTAAAACCTTAACACAGATACAAGTATGTGGCAACAATGTACCACTGATGTCTAAAACCTTAACACAGATACAAGTATGTGACAGCACTGTACCACTGATGTCTAAAACCTTAACACAGATACAAGTATGTGACAACACTACCACTTACGTTGACAACCTGAACACAGATACAAGTATGTGGCAACAATGTACCACTTATGTTGACAACCTGAACACAAATACAAGTATGTGACCACAATGTCACACTGATGTCAAAAATCTTAACACAGATACAAGTATGTGACAACAATGTACCACCGATGTCTAAAACCTTAACACAGATACAAGTATGTGGAAACAATGTACCACTGATGTCTAAAACCTTAACACAGATACAAGTATGTGACAACAATGTACCACTGATGTCTAAAACCTGAACACAGATACAAGTATGTGATAACAATGTATCACTGATGTCTAAAATCTTAACACAGTTGCAAGTATGTGGCAACAATGTACCACTTATGTTGACAATCCGGAACACAGATACAAGTATGTGACAACAATGTAACACTGATGTCCAAAATCTTAACACAGATACAAGTATGTGACAACAATGTACCAATGATGTCTAAACCTTAACACAGATACAAGAATGTGGCAACAATGTACCACCGATGTTTAAAACCTTAACACAGATACAAGTATGTGGCAACAATCTACCACAGACGTTTAAACCCTTAACACAGATAGAAGTATGTGGCAACACTGTACCACTGATGTCCAAAACCTTAACACAGATACAAGTATGTGACAACAATGTACAATTGATGTCTTAAACCTTAACACAGATACAAGTTTGTGGCAACACTGTACCACTGATGTCTAAAACCTTCACACAGATAGAAGTATGTGACAACACTGTACCACTGATGTCTAAAACCTCAACAAAGATACAAGTATGTGACAACAATGTGCCACTGATGTCATAAACCTGAACACAGATGAAAGTATGTGGTAACAATGTACCACTGATGTCTTAAACCTTAACGCAGATGCAAGTATGTGACAACAATGTACCACTGAAATCTAAAACCTCAACAAAGATACAAGTATGTGACAACAATGTACCACTGAAGTCTAAAACCTCAACACAGATATAAGTATGTGACAACAATGGACCAATGGTGTCTTAAACCTTAACACAGATACAAGTATGTGGCAACAATGTACCACTGAAGTCTAAAACCCTAATGCAGATGCAAGTATGTGACAACAATGTACCACTGATGTCTTAAACCTTTACGCAGATGCAAGTATGTGACAACAATGTACCACTGAAGTCTAAAACCTCAACACAGATACAAGTATGTGACAACAATGTACCACTGATGTCTAAAACCTCAACACAGATTCAAGTATGTGACAACAATGTACCACTGAAGTCTAAAACCTCAACACAGATTCAAGTATGTGACAACAATGTACCACTGAAGTCTAAAACCTCAACACAGATACAAGTATGTGGCAACAACCTACCACTGATGTCTAAAACCTTAACACAGATATAAGTATGTGGAAACAATCTACCACTGAAGTCTAAAACCTCAACACAGATACAAGAATGTGACAACAATGTACCACTGATGTCCAAAACCTGAACACAGATACAAGTATGTGACAACAATGTACCACTGATGTCATAAACTTGAACACAGATGAAAGTATGTGGTAACAATGTACCACTGATGTCTTAAACCTTAACGCAGATGTAAGTATGTGACAACAATATGCCACTGAAGTCTAAAACCTCAACACAGATTCAAGTATGTGACAACAATGTACCACAGATGTCTGAAAACTTAACGCAGATGCAAGTATGTGACAAGAATGTACCACTGAAGTCTAAAACCTCAACACAGATTCAAGTATGTGACAACAATGTACCACTGAAGTCTAAAACCTCAACACAGATACAAGTATGTGGCAACAATCTGCCACTGATGTCTAAAACCTTAACACAGATACAAGTATGTGGTAACAATGTACCACTGATGTCCAAAACCTTAACAGATAAAAGTATTTGACACCAATGTACAACTGATGTCTAAAAGCTGAACGCAAATACAAGTATGTGGTAACAATGTACCACCGATGTCTAAAACCTTAACACAGATACAAGTATGTGGTGACAATTTACCGCTAATGTACAAAATCTTAACACAGATACAAGTATCTGGCAACAATGAACCACTTATTTCGACAGCCTTACTCATTGACCTATTTATAGATAGAAGTATCCGGCAACCATGTACCACTTATGTGGACAACCTGCACACAGAAACAAGTACGTGGCAACAAAGTACCGATAATGTCTAAAACCTCACCAATATCTGGGAACAGTGCACCACTAATGTCGACAACCTTACCTATTGACCTATTTCACTTATACCCAAAACCAGATACAAGTTTGTTGCAACAACTTACAACTAATGCCGACAGCCTGATCTATTGATCTATTTATAGATAGAAGTATCTGGCAACATATACCACCAAATGAAACCTCAACAGAGATAGAAGTATGTGGCAACAATGTACCACTAATGTCCAAAACCTTACCTATAGACCAATTTAAAGATATAAGTATATATTAACATGTACCACCAATAGAAAACCTCGTTAGAGATACAAGTACGTGGCAACAGTGTATCACTACTAGTAATGACCAAAACCTCACCTATGTAGGGATACAAATGTCTGGCAACATGTACCACCAATAAAAACCTCGCATATATCTGGCAATATCTCTGTTACATGAACCACTTCTGAAACGCTTATGCTTAGTCTAAGGTACGTCAATATGGTAATACGAGGGCTGATTGATATGTTGTGAACCTCGATTTTCTGGGTTGCAGAATGTATTCTGCTGATAGATTATCTCGGAAAAAAAAGGACAAACAATCAGTTGCACATTCTATTCTTTACTTCTGACACAGTGACGGGAAAATATTAAACTAAAGCGCCGCGGAAAGCTCACTAGTTCAAAAGTGTGTTGTTCCATCAGGACAATGCTCCTGTTCACAAGTCTGTCACTGCCATGGCTGCCATTTTCATGATTGTGGCTGTAATTTGATTGAGCATCCGCCTTATTCACCTTATCTTGCTCCATCAGACTTTCATCTATTCCCAAAACTGAAAGTAACCATTTCTGGCACCCACTTTCAGTCCGATGATGGATGGCTTTCTGACCAGTCAAGATCAGGAGTTCTTTAAAAGTGGAATTGAAGTCCTTAAACACCAGTGGCAAAAGTATATAGATACTTGAGGGAATTCTGAAGAAAAATAATGCAAAATGTCTGATAAAATTCAAATCCTTATGCTCACGAGGCTCACACCATATCAATCAGTCCTGATATCAACCTCAAATGCAACACATAAACATTGGTTCTGGTAACATTACGACGAACCTGTCCTAAGTCGGCACCGATGACCCATTGGTCTCGTTCCGTTATGTGTGGCCTTTTGTGTTTGGTGTTTTGATTTCGTATTTACTGTTTCTTGTCTCTTTTGTGTCTTTTGCTGTGAATGTCTTCTCTGTGTTTTCACTTGGGGTGTGTTGATGTTTTGCTGTTGGTGCTGCAACCGGCGGATCTTGTTGGGAGATATTCTCCTTTTACTTTTATCACGCCTCCTATATATTCAGTCAATGACGTCGCAGTATAACGGCCACGTGGTGTCCTACTTGAAGCCGAGATAGGTCACTAAATTTTCAAACATCAATAATTACAAAAAGACCCTTATAAATTGGTTCTTGGCATGATAAATTCGTTATAGAGTTTGTACCTGTCATACTTCCAACTCAAAGTAGGTGTGTAAATGTGAAGCCTCAACCCCCAAATAATTCACACACCTACTTTGAGTAGGAAGTATGACAGGACAAAACTCTAAACTAATAAAAGATGGTTGCCACAAAGCACTTTTGAATCATGTATAAAATTTATCCAAGACACTGACGAGGAAGACAAAGTACATTGTTCATAATGTTGTTAGCATTGTTGTGGAGTAGTTTCCTACAATTTGTGTATGTTCTGTTTGAGTATGGGTGCCTTAACGGTCAGATAGGATAGTAATATTACATAGCTGAATTTTCAGTTCTCTCGACAAAAGCAGTCGTATTAAATGTTCTTGAATGCATAATATCAGATGATAAAACACGACATACTTATCATGATTACATTTTGATTAACCAAAATATAATCTTGGTAAATGGTTGATTACCTTTTGGCAAAGGAACAATAAGGTTGGAAAAAAGTGACAAAACATGTTGACAACTGAATCATGTTGTTTGTAGCGGTCAACATGGTACTGCATAAACTGATTACGACCAGCTGAGACACACATATTTAAAGACTTTGAAGCCATTATTAATATTTAAAACAAGTGGAAATATAGAGTATCCTGTATGATAAAAAGTTCATTGGAAAGAACATTTCATTGTTCAGAGATGATTCAACCATCCATGTGCAAGATGTTCATCGTTATTGTTATTATATTAGTTTATTAATTTGTTCCTGTCATACTTCCTATTGAAAGTAGATGTGTAAATCATCGGGTCGGGGGGGGGGGGGGGGGGGTTGAGACTTTTCAAGAGTTGGATAACTGACAGGAACGAAACCTTCGAAGAATTTTTTCATGCCAAGAATCCTTTTTGACGTTTTCTTTGTATTTTTTGACGTTTGACACAGTATAAAAGTATTATAAATTTTATTTAATGAACTTCGGCTGAGAATATATACCCGACAAAAAAAGAAACGCACATCATATTATATAGTGATTTTTTTCAATTGACCAAAAAGATATCGTTAGGCATTTGATTATAATTTTCTTTTTCCAGCACTCGAATTACCGGGGATAAAGCACGTTTCGATCATTTTTTCGCAACTTATCACAATGATAGTGCTGAATAAAGCACGTTGTTTCTAGCTTCTGTTGCATGGCCGCAGGTTTGGTATCCTTCTGAAATTTTGTTGTTTGACTACTTTCAGCAAATTTTCTGTTAAAATATAGATGAATACTGGTTTCTCCATTCAAATGTAGTCAAAATATGCCAATAAATCTGAAAATTAAATGTCTTAGTGGGAATATCCGTATATTGGGGTATGTTTTACAATAAAGGATATCAATGTTTGGCAATTCTGATCCCAAAAGAAAACTAATTTTGTCTTCAGCCATTCTTATTTATCTGTTGCAGATTTATCTTTAACATCGCATTGAAATAAGCAAATGAAATACCAGAAAAGCTTAAAACTAACGTCCAAAATCATTGAAAATGCACGTAAAAATGACCTGTCAAGATCGAGGTATTGTTCCTGAAAACTGTGCTTGCGAAAAAAGGTCAGATTCTAGCTGCAGTAGGGTAATTTTGTGCTTTGCGACACATTTAAGGGCGAAAAATATCACAACACGGACTTCATTTTCAAAAAAGTTTATGTTTGGGATGTTTTCCTCAAATTTAGACTTTCTCTTTGATGACGTCATTTGAAGCAATTAAATGAATTTGTATTCAGGGAAAATTGTTTATCATCATTTGAAAAACAAATCGCAATGCCTGATATATCAGTTTGGATAGGTTAAACATCTTTAATCATTTCTAAAATGTGAACGGAATTCTTAAAAACCATTTTGTGACATTGCGTTTTGAACCAAGTGTCTTTATCATTGTGCTGTGTCTGATCACGAAGACGGATTTGTTTGGCGTTTGGCAGAATAAGTCACTCGTATACCTACGATTTATGATGGAAAAGAAAAGAATACCTATAGATTACATAATTCATTTTATAGAATGAAGATTAAGTGGTGCGTTTCTTTTTTTGTTGGGTATATTTTAACTTACGTAGGACGTTTAATTTGGTGGATGCAGAATCACAGATGTTATCGATATGTTTCGACCATTTACCATCAGAACTAAAAGTTACACCTAAATGAGTATGGGTTTCGGTTGTACGTAAATTCGTATCACCAAATTTTAAATCTAAATTATCTGTCTGTCTGTTAGAAATCAGTAGTACGACCGTCTTTACTGGATTTAAACTTACCAACCATTTTAATTACCAGTCATGTACTTTTTGTAGGTCGGAATTCAAACAACGCTCTATATCATTTAACCGTTTCGATGAATGCAGAAGAGAAGTGTCGTCTGCAAAAAAGACGTGTTATACTAATTAGAGTATCAGCAATATCGTTTACAAAAATTAGAAAAAGAAAGGGTCCTAAGACGGATCCTTGCGGGACACCCTCGTTAATTGACTTGAAAGAAGAGGTAACGCTGTTCACAAAAATGGCTTGTTCTCGGTTAGTTATATATTTTCAAGAAACATCCGAAGAGGTCCACAGAATCCATAGGAAGTCAGTTTAACCTTGAGACCGCGATGTCACACACGATCAAACGCCTTGGAGATGTCACAAACACAAGGCAAGTATGTTCGTTCTTTTCTCTATTGATGCATATACATATGTATTATGATAAAGTTCGATTAATTGATAGACAGAAGAATGATTTGGCAAGAACCCCGACTGACGTTTATAAAAGAGGTCATTTTCTATCATGTAATTATGTAAGTATTTAAAAATACATCGCTCAAAGACTTTACCGAGGGTACTTAAGAGAGAAATTGGCCTGTAATTAGAAGGAATGTGACGTTCACCCTTTTTGTAAAGGGGCATAACTAGATCCTTTTTCGAGAGACTTGGAAATATACATTTCTGGAGACACATATTAAATGATAACATTAATGGATAAGACAAGCTATCTGCTGTATAATTTAAGCATATGATGGCTGATTTCGTCAATACCGGAGGCCTTTTATAATTTGAGATTTTTAAGAATGTCACAAACATCAGTGGTTGAAATTTCAATAATTTTAAGATCGATTGTTGGAACTACGATACTACTATCATCAAGATTTGAAATGCTTGTGAAGTAGTTTCTTTCATTGACGTGGAATAGAACAAGAATTTCCTGAATTTTTAGTAAGTAGTTTTGCTAGTTCCCAGAATCTTTTTGAGTTTTCAGATGAAAGATGATCAACTACACCGATAATTTCAAGAAAAAAAGTTTCCCTAGCATGCTTCTTCATATTATTAACCTTATTTCTATGGTGTTTGAATTTATCTTTATAGTACTGTGATCCAGATTTGGCCTTTTTCCACAAACGGTCCCCTATCTGGTTGATAATGTGACCGAGTTTATTATTATTACCTTCTAAAAGATCAACGTTTAAATCGCCTACAATAATAATTTTGGAAGATATATCGATAGCACTATCCAAGCTTTGTTCGAGATTATCCCAGAAAGTATTACTTGAATTCGGAGACCTATAAGCTGTACGGAAGAGAAAAGTTTCGTTACTAATGGAAAGACGGAGCCATAGGAATTCAGAATCATCAAATTCAATATTAGAATTCTAATACAATGTAACTTATCTGATACATAGACCATGTGCTGAACGGTCACAACGGGAAATATGAAACCCATCTATACAGATATCTTGATTCGTAATATTCACATCGAGGTGGGACTCGGTTACAGCGATTATAACAAAATCTGAGGCCAAATACTTTGTTCCTCAAACTTCTAATATTCATATGAAAAATCGACAAATATTCTTCAATAGGTCCTGGATTTGGATGTACATGTACATCCATACATAATAAAATCAATATAAGTATTTTGTATTTTGTCGTATACTTAGTCATTGAAATGAGTTAAAAGAAGATCCTGACAATAATCTCAACAACACTCACAAAATTGAGCATCGACGGACCCTTAGCAAGCTAGACTGCTTTTATTGGACAGTATTTAATGAACATCTGTCCTATTTTCATCACATGCACAATTAACAAAAATGGTCATTAACCATAGAAAACATGTCGATAGACTGAATACAAAATACCGTTAATTACTGATCACACGATTTACCATAATGACTGAAAGAAATGCCGACATATGAGGTAAAATCCGATATCAGTTTGACATCAACAAATAACTGATATTGGACTTTGAGGGACATCGATTTACCGATGGATACAGGTAAAATGTCCATAAAGCTATGTCAAGTCAATTCTCTTAATGAAGTAAAGGACTGAACCTAGCATACCCACAATCACGTTGTCATGGAAACAATAAAGCTCGTGGTATAAATATATCGGTCTACTCAGTTTTCAAAGATTTTGTTATTTTTCATCTTCAGAGAAACAATGAAGGAGATTAATATAGAAAGCAGGGTAAGTATTCATATCTTTTTTATACTTATAATAACTAATCAGTATTAAATCCCCTGTCTGCAGATTCAGCATAGATATAATTGGTACGGAAGGTCTGTAGCAAAATCGATCTTCATCAAAGCTTTCTAATCAATAATTAACAATATTGTTATTGATTCAAATGTTTTTCAAGCTCATGATACAAATCTCCTCAGCATCAGATTGGTAAATATTAGGAAAGATTGAACTAGTGTATGGAATTATAAGAATATAACAGAAGAAAGCATAAGGTAGAGAACGGAATAATATAATGAGTGACCAAAATGACTGTAATTTAATTTCAGCTTCCTCTCCCTAAAAAGTGACCAAAACACTGTAAATGGTCGTAATGACGAATCTTGCAATTGACAAAGACATTTTCCACCTTCAAATAAGTCCAGAACATTAGCATTGCTGATAAATGATTAAAAAATATTATTTGATTCCAAAGCTCAATATTTCAAGTTCGATATTCGTTCCTTGGCTTAGTATGTATGATTTGTAGTAAGAGTCCTAGGTCATTTTATTCTCAACATACTGATTGATATGTTGTGAGCCTCGTATTGAAGGAGATACGCAGGGATGTTCTTTTTAAGTCCTATATAAGGCCATGTATCCAAGGACTGGTCTCATATCGACGAGTAACACTCTAAACGAGGTACGAGTAACACTCTGACTGATTCAGACTTAATATCATTGTCTTAATCGAATAGTATAACCTTTATCCTATTGTGAAAACACCTCCCCTAAAAGACGATTCATAAAATCCCGTTTATTAACAAAGGTTTTGATCTTCTAAACATCTCTAATATTTTTTTCCGGATCATCGCGTACAAAGAACCACCTCTTATTTGTTATAAGTACAAGAAACCTATTCGAAACTTTGTTTATAACTATAATAAAGTTACATCGGATCCTGACATACTTGAATCATGTCCTGCTTCTTGAGAATGTGCAACTTCTAACTATCTCTGCAAACCAGCTGGCCATATTGTTACAGGTGACTTTTCAATTATCCAAGAAAGACAGCTCCGTGGTATTCTTTAAAAAAAGGACCTAAGCATAAAATCCCATCCAAGATAGATTTTGTCAGATGCCGTGAGGTGCTTACGGAAGCCTTAGATAATTATACGAAAAGATGGTGAAAATCAGAAGGAGTCGAACCGCATGCTCTGAATGACTGGAAAAACCTCATTTTATATATAACGGATATTCGAATAGATAACTTCCATAAAAACCCTCATCTTTTTCAAAATCCACGTTCCAAATCAGAAAGATATTTCAAATCCAAACTTACATGAAAAATATGTCTTTGCACCAGCTGATAAAGTAGCCAACACCACCATTATCATTTGAAAACGTTACTACATATCAACTTTGGTGTCGGAACTTTCGTCTACTAATACATATATCAAAAGCAATGAAAGTTCATCTAACATTTTAAGCAAGCATAACAGTGAACTGTCTTCATTCAATATTTCTATTTCTAAATTGGATCTCCCAACTCTATATTGCGTACCGAAACTGCACAAGTCTCCTTAAAAATTTCGATTTATTGCTAATTCTAGTAACTGCTCCACTACAATTTTGTCTAGAAATCTGACGTCAGCACTTACTGCTATTAAAGAACACGTAACTAGATATTGTGAAACGGTTCAAAACAGGAACGTTGTAAATTTATTTTGGTCTATTAAGAATTCAGGGGATATGATTGACAAAATGAAATCTGGAAATTTCCAAGCCAATACGATTTCTTCACACGACTTCTCTAATATGTACACCACACTTCCTCATGACAAAATTAATGATCTATTATCTAATCTCATTAAATGGTGTTTTGATCGAGAGCGGAAAACTTACATTTGTACATCTGAATTGAAGGGTTTCTTTTCCTCGACAGACAACAAATCATACAAATCATGGACATGTAGTGACCTGTGTAATGCCTTGTCCTTCCTCTTGGACAATATTTATGTTAGATTTGATGAGGATCTATACAACCAGGTTGTAGGAATTCCTATGGGTACCAACTGTGCGCCTCTTGTTGCAGATTTATTTTTATTCACTTATGAAAAAGAATTTATCCAAAATCTTCAAAAGCAAAGAAAATTTGATGATCTGAAATGTTTCAATATACTTCTAGGTATCTGGGTGATATTCTAACTATTGACAACCCTGTTTTTGATTTATATAAGAAAGAAATTTATCCACAAGAATTAACAATTAACAAGGCAAACGTTACAAATACAGAAACACAATTTTTGGATCTAAATATCAAAATTGTAAACGGAAAGATTCATACAAGTGTATATGACAAAAGGGATGATTTTGGATTCAACATAGTAAATTTCCCCTGGCTTGACAGTTATGTTCCAAGATTACCGTTATACGGCATTTACATATCACAGCTCATACGATACGCAAGAGCATGTACTGATATTTTGAATTTTCACAGTAGAAATTTACAAAATTTACCAAAAGACGTTCAGGTCAAGGTTTCCGCTTTCATAAACAAGTGAAGACTTTCTGGAAATTTTACAAAAATACAGTCAACTTCTTTTAAAGTTCGGATCTATACACGCAACAGAGTACATTACTTTGGGTATTACACAACCTGTCTTTTATGGTGATATGATAAACAAAATTAGAAGGATCAAAGGTAGGCAGCATAACCATCGAAAATGCGTCAGAATCATCAAACGCCTTTTATAACGTGGATATGATCATAATGTCACCAGACGGACACTAGGCTTGGTACTTCACCAACCTACAGTCTTGTACCAGCGCATCATTGAGACTTGCACTCTGACTGACTGTGACGACGGGACTCCATGACGGGCCCTGCCAAAACCTCTTTAGAGAAGACAGGGCCCCGACCACCTGTCCTCTCTGAATGTCAGTCGAACTCTTCGCGTGATTACATACATGAGCTCGCTACAACCGGCAGAGCACGGACTGTATTACGCACGCCCCCCTTTTATATCCATTTACATATTCATCTGTGTTGCTGGGGCCCCCACGTTTTGCGGTCTTGTTTGTGTGAAGTCATCTAACAGTGAGGAGGTTGTTTTACACCACAATTGTACGTTCTTCGAGACCTCTGGGTAATTGGAGAAGTGAGAGGGTTGTGCGCACGTAATCCAGAATAACCACACCATTTGCTACTTGCGTGGCAAATGGCCGTCCAAAGTCGGCACCGGTTGCCTATTGGTCTCGTCTGTTTATGTGTAGTCTTTTGTGTTTGATGTTTATATGTCGTATATCTCTTTTCCGTCTCATAGAATGCTCGTCTTTTGTGTTTTTGCATCGGGTGTTTTGGTGTTTTGCTGTTGGTGCTGCAACGGGGTCTTGTTAGAGATCCCCTCCCTTCTTCTAAAGTAAACAAAACAAGTTGCTTTTGCAAAATGGACAAAATCGGTTAAAGGGCAGTGATCCAATATATGCATGAAAAAGGTTTAACACCTCAGAATATCCATAATATTATGGTAACAACACTAGGGAAAGATGCCCCTACACATGCTACATGAAAAGGTGGGTGGCGGAATTTAAGCGCGACAGACAGAGCCTTGAGGATGACGGCCTGTCATTATTGCAACTCCAGAAATGATCAATGAAGTCCATATTGTTGACTGACAAGTTACAGAAAGATATATAGCTAGTACAGTTGGTATTTCACAGGAAAGAGTACATTCCATTTTGACTGAAGATCTTGAAATGAGAAAGCTTTCGGTCCGTTGGGTACCAAGACTTCTGACAGTTGATCAGAAGCACACCAGGCGCACTTTATCGCGTTTTTAAGGGAGATCATGTCAAATTTCTTCAAAGATTTGTCACTAAGGATGAACATGGTCCATCATTTTACCCCAGTGGCCAAACAGTAGTCGAAACACCGGAAGCACCCTGGACTCACCCCGGACAAAGAAGGCAAAGACTGTTCCTTCAGCTGGGTAGGTTATGACCTCGGTTTTCGGGGATGCAGGTAGATTTGTATCTCTTCTGCTAATAGATTATCTCCAAAAAGGACAAACAATCAATGGCACATACTATGCTTCACTTCTGACGTAGTACGGTAAGATATTAAACTTAAGCGCCGCGGAAAGCTCACTAAAGGTCCATCAGGACAATACTCCTGTTCACAAGTCTGTCACTACCGTGGCTGCCATTCATGATTGTAGCTTAAATTTGATTGAGCATCCGCCCAATTCACATGATCTTGCTCCATCAGACTTTCATCTATTCCCAAAACTGAAAGCAGCTATTTCTGGCACCCATTTTCAGTCCGATGATGACGTCATACTTGCAGTGGATGACTTCCTGAACAGTTAAGTTAAGGAGTTCTTTAAAAGTGGTACTGAGGTCGTTAAACACCGGTGGCAAAAGTGTACATATACTCAAGGGGATTATGCAGAAAAATAATGCGAAATGTCTGATAAAATTCAAATCTTCAATACGACGCTCACAACATATCAGTCGGCCTTCGTTATTCAAGTTTTCAGAATTCCTATAAGAGCACATGAATGAATTATAATTTCTATTTGGATGAAACTGGAACAAAGCCATGCAAACCCAGATATCCAGAAGATTCGAAAAAACCCTCCCATGTTATAATATACATGTATATAAATATTTTACTTGTCTATCAATGATGAGCCTCAGTTGAACATGTTTAATCCACATTATTCTTCTATATTAAGCAAGTAATGGATGAGTGTGCGCAAGTAATCCGGATAAGCACATAAGAAAATGAGACAAGGTTTTGGCGATCCGGAGCATCTTCAAGGTTTGGATTGTCATTGACTTTGTATGTAATATTTCAAAGTTCTTCGGTTTGGATAATGACACATATGTTTGTCATGTATGTAATATTTCAAAGTTCTTCGGTTTGATAATAACACATATGTTTGTCAAAGTTTTTATGTACAATAAAATCTATAGACATCTTATGTTGTCTAATTGATGTTTTAATTGGCTGTCTCTTTTGCTCTGTCCCTTATTTATAATCATTGCATTATGATGTTTTAAATTATTTGAAAAGTTCTTCCATTTTTTGGAGTCATAAAAGAAATTAGCACAAATAGGCATATCAAATTGTGAACTTTAACGTTTGATAAAAGAAGTAAAAGAAAGAAAAATTATAAATGAAGAACAGAATTTGAATTTCACCTTATTCAAATTTAGTATCATTGAGCTTTTCGACATAGTAACTTTCATACTTTTTTTGGCATATTACATTGTTTTGATTAGAGGATCACTGACGAGGGTTTAGTACCCGAAACGTGCATGTCTGGTCCATGTTGCCAATTTATCTGTTCTTAAATGATGCTATTCAAATTGAAGACGTTTACATTGATAGTGATATACTAGTATTCTGATATAGTTTGTAATGGCTCCATCTATAGATACATTCATGACAAAACTTCCTTACGTATTCCCGTTTATAACTCTGCTGATTATTGAACAAACATTGACAATCTTTATTTAGATAAAGACCAAACGTTCTAATAATGATTAGGAAGGCAAGATCAATGTTGCTGAAAGGAAGTATCCATGGTATTGAATCAACAATGGCAGCATTAATCTATAGATCTGTACGTTGATATACATGTAGAATAAGAGATATAACTAGCAGCAGTTATTCTTATCAATTTATTTTAAACAGAAAAGACACAGAAAGGTATCTGTAGAAAACAAATAATGAAAGAGTATAATCAGAGTATCATCACTATAAGCAGGAGCTTCAAAACACATATACACAGAGAGAGAGAGAGCGCGAGAGAGAGAGAGAGAGAGAGAGAGAGAGAGAGAGAGAGAGAGAGAGAGAGGTGTTAATATATGTACTATAATTTAAAACTTCTAGATCAAAGAAGATAAGACAATAACCTTATAAATTTATATTCCGCCCACTGATATATCCCTTTCTTGCTAGTAGTGTATAATTTTTTGTTTGTTGTTCTTACCATTTCTTTACATATATCTTTAACTTTTTAAACAATATTCTGAGATGTGTTAATCCTTAAGCTTATTTTGATAGAATTCATACTGAACTAAGCAGTAACTTTTGCCTAATCCCTTTTCTTACTAAGCAGTAGATTAAATGTTTCCACATTAATGAACAATATATAGTTGAGAAAAGGCATTTTTATTACCCAATAGGATAAATTCATAACATGTACCGGTATTTAGCATATCATTCCTACCGCTAGAATTGTCCAGAAACCATTCTTTTTATTCCTATCCTATTTTTTATGATTTCCTTTTATATTTTTCTCAATAAAGTTTTTTCAGATAATGATTTAAAGGATAAGGTTTTGCTACTCTTCTAATACCACTAATATTTTGCCCCCTTCCCCCATCCCGTACATGAATTATAAAACTCGATAGTTAAGCCATCTGAACCCGGCAATTTTCCATTTTACAACATGTTTAAACGATCTACTATACCCTTATCTCTAGACAATAGTCCATCATAACTTTGATTTTTATCTATTTCTTAGTAATGATCTAGTAACTTGAAGAAATTTCTTGTAGTATCTTATTTTGTTTAAGAATAGTATTCCCCTTTTCATAGAACAACTCATAAATAGATATTTATATAATTTCGATTTTCTAGTTTTAGAAATTATTCTATAAGCAATCTATTTGTGGTAAAATTAATTAACACAATAGAGGTTTTACTGTCCAATCGAGTACACATATAGTATAAAGTGTAAATTAACCATTGGTCACGTTATTTAAGATATATGAGTGATACATATGCAAGTTAACCTGTCTAGTCAACAAGATAGATCAAAAGTATCAGGATAACTCATCGATTGTCATTCATTTTAATGCATATGAATTAGTTTAAATGATGAAACGTCGATTATTTGATATAAGGAGATTATATACCTGCACTTTCAAAAGGAATGTCACTTCATAGTTGTGAGATATATCATCTAGTCAGTCGACATGAATAAACCAAGCACGAAGGAAGTGGATCAAAGTAGGAAACAATACTAATAGTTATCAAATAAATAGTTACGGAAAGTAGTTCTAACATATATTTACATGTATATCAAATGTCTTGGAATTTGTTTCCTAAAAGTAAAGTCAAGTACTTATTCTCCACAAGACTCCATTGTATGGACCCCGTCATGAAGTACCATCTTCTTAATTTGTTATTATGCATACACACGAATGTTAAACAGAGAAAAGCATCATCCGGGACAACAAGAAGAAAAAAAAATACACAACAGGACAATGCAAACACAGACACAACTGAAACATGAAGGATAACACATGAAAGGAGATATGATGCTATTGAATTTGAAGACGTTTAACAATACTAATATTACATGTAGCTCCTTCTTTAACAATTTCCCCTGTTTCTGAGCACTTAGATAAATTTCCCGGTTACTTACCGTAATTTATAATGGGTGACACAATGACGGAAAGTGTCCAAGGTAGGCAATTTTTTCGTACTTTTTCATTGTTACATCTCAATGGAATTGCGTCTTTTAAATGTAGCGTCATAATGAAAAACAACGTCAAAGGATGTTTACTCGGATATTTTGACCTTTCATACAAGATCGGAAAATGGTCTATTGCTTATTCGGGTAACCGATCTCTTAAAGAAGTTTGAGCATTTAGATTATACTCAAACCAACTGTACCAATGGTCAAGAGAGGTGTCTTTAGCTTAAGTTTGTTTCTTTCACCTCCACGCTGAGCGAGGTCACCCATTGAGATGTTTGCCCTTTAACTTTTAACAAGAAGAACATTTCTTTATCACCAGGAGGAGCTTGACCAGATCCTAGAGGAGGCTGACGGTAAAGATAAGCTTGTTGTGGTGGATTTCTGGGCCTCATGGTGCGGACCCTGTAAGATGATTGCTCCGGAAATACGTGTAAGTTTACCTAAAATCCAACGTGTTGCTAATTGTATGTACTTGTCTTTTTCACCATATTATTTTTTATGATGATGATAACATAATTACTTTTCTTTCAGAGATTGTCAGAAGAGTTCTCGGAGAAAGTGATATTTGTCATGGTCGACGTGGACGAAGCCTACGTAAGGCTACTTGTATTCTATGACTCTAAATTGATATGTAACGATTTTTAAAAGCAAAGGTACAACGATCAAAATGATCGTTAAGACATGACAAAAAAGCAATATGTTAAAACGGATTCATTATCTTTAGGTTTATGTAATGAGACTGAACAACAAATATGATCTTATGATTTTTGCAGGATTTGGCTCAGGAAGTTGGAATAGAGTGCATGCCGACAATTTTATTCTACAAAAACAAAGAAATGGTATGTTTTCTTAAGAATAAAAAGTACATCTAACTGATGTTTACAGCTGTAGTATAAAATCTTTACTGCCATACTTAGCCAACAGGGGATGCTTACTCCTCCCGGGCACCTGGTCCCACCTCTAGCTTGCTAGGGGTCATTCGATGCTCAATTTGGTGATCTATTGTGAGTGCTGTTGAGATTATCGTCAGGATCTTCTTTAACTCATTATGGGCATTAGTATTTTTAGATACTCGATCATTTTTAAATTTTGAAAAAAAGGCTGTTTGATAAAAATTTATTGTCTTTTTGGCCAATTAGACACGTATAAGTACGTAGCATTGTTTCTCCAATGATTATTATGGCATTATCTTTACTGGTTTCAGATTGAGGAACTTAAAGGAGCCAACAAGGCCTTGCTGAGAGAGAAACTTGAGACTCATGTCTGATGACATAATGTCAATATCATCATTTTCATAGACTAGTAGAGACTATTTTACATATTTCATTTTCTTTTATGTCATTTCTTACATCTTATTGGAATCGAAGTGAAAAATTGGTATTTGCATATTAGATTGCGCTAGAAATTTACCGAGAAATCATAACTTTGTTGGACTTTCGTAGTGCTATACTGCTTCTATGTAATAAATTGAAAGAATAAATTCATACAATAGTCTTTTACAATGTATGTGGTAAAACAGTCAGACACAAAGCAATTGATGGAAACAATGTAATATGGGATCAATATCACTTGCCCGTTCAAAAGTTATAGCCAAAGTTAAAGTTTTTCAAACATAGGTCAAACTTCATATTCAAATGAAATAAGTTTGTGTCAGACTTCACCTAGCCACATAATATGAGATTGCAACTTTGTTTTATATGCTTGTTTGTTTTTCTCTTTGGTTTGCTGGTACTTTCCTCAATTTCAAAAGGACACAAAATAATAATAAAGCCTACGCTCACGCAGCAAGATACGCCCGTTGGGATTTTTTTCACAACACCAAAATATCTAAGTCCCATAACTCCATAAGGATAAATCGGATGAACCTGAAAATCAAAAGGCGGCTTCCTTTTCAAAGTCTGATCACAATGTACAAATATCATGAAAATCTGTTGACGCATATTCAAGTGATTGCGTTCCATGCACCTATATTTTGCCCTTAGCTTAACATGTATGTGCATACCCCCCCCCCTCCCCAATTACACATAATTTCTGGATACTGTGACAAAAATTTTAGGAACCCATTATATATGTGAAAGAACATCCTTTCTACTTGAAGTATAAAAAATTTCAAAACATTTTGACCAGAAATAGATTTTTTAAGAATTTTTAGCTATTTTAGTATTTTTTTTTACTTTGTATCTAAAATATCTAAGTCCCATAACTACGTAACGACAAATCGAATGAACCTGAAAATCGAAAGGCGGCTTTTTCTGCAAAGTCTGATCACAATGTAGAAATATCATGTCAATCCGTTGACGCATATTCAAGTTATTGCGTTCCATGCGCTTATATTTTGCCCTTAGCTTAACATGTATGTGCATATAACACCCCCCCCCCCCCTCCGATTACAAGTATCTCGGTTATGCGACCAAAAAATTAAAAACCCTTTACATATGTCAAAGAGCATCCTTTCTACCTTAAGTTTACACAATTTCAAAACATTTCAATCAGAAATACATTTTTAAATAATTTTTAACTATTTTAGTATATTTTCACTGTATTTTAAAATATCTAAGTCCCATAACTCTGTAACGACAAATCGAATGGACCTGAAAATCGAAAGACGGCTTCCTCTCCACAGTCCAATCATAATGTATGAATATCATGAAAATCCGTTGACGCATATTCAAGTTATTGCGTTCCATGCGCATTTTTTAACATGTATGTGCATATAACCCACCCATCCCCCTTCCCATTACACACAATATCTCGATTATGCGACAAAAAAATTAAAAAACCCGTTACATATGTCAAAGAACATCCTTTCTACTTGAAGTATACAAATTTTCAAAACATTTCGACCAAAAATAGATTTTTTGATAATTTTTAACTATTTTAGTATATTTTCACTGTATTTTAAAAATCTAAGTCCCATAACTCTGTAACGACAAATCGGATGAACCTGAAAATCGAAAGGTGGCTTCCTCTCCACAGTCCTATCATAATGTATGAATTTCGTGAAAATCCGTTGACGCATATTCAAGTTATTGCGTTCCATAGGCGGACGGACAGACGGACAGACGGACGGACTTCGCCATACCATAATACGACCCGTCAATGATTTCTTGTATAAAAACAAGAAATGGCCTAAATGGGACAAAAAAGAACCACTCACGGGTGTTTCAGAAACAAGGGTCTCTCAGGAAGAAAACATTGCAGTTGTCAACAAATCCACCTTTCAGACAATTTAAGAAGAGGGATCATATAAAATACTGGTATTGTGAGAACATGAAAGGACTCTTGTTGTGTTAAAATAAAACTAACTGAGAGGAGCTCAAATAAACAAAATGTTTTTCAAAAAAGAAAATGGACCCTGTTTTCTCTGATGATGTTTACATACGGTCTGTAATGCAGTCCAGTCCTCATTGGTTAGAAGAAAACTCGACAGGCTATAGATAGTGTTCAATACCATGGTCTTAGTGGCACTATAGGTCCATTGTGTAATTACTTTAAAAAATCTCGTTTTGACTATTTGAGTTACATATCATGTTCTGAAAAATCATCTACAAATGAACTGTGCTTCAGTTTATCAATGATATTGTTGAAACTTATATATTTATAATGAACTGGAACACTTCAGTATTATTATTATCATAAACACATGATTTGCAGTGTTGAGCAGTTAAACTTGTTCCCCTTGACTTGATGTTTAAAGTGTAATAAATACTTCTTTCCATCTCTGTCGAAATTAGTTTGAAACTTTCTCCAAGAAGGTAAAGAGTTTGAACACTTCCGTATTTTTTATCCTACGGTTACATTGAATGCAAAAATAATTATGTTATCCAGATAAATACACCATTTGCCAAATTGCCAGGGATATAATGGGTGACCGTACAAAGTCGGCATCGGATGACATTTGCCATTGTACTTTTATATGATGGCTTTCTGTCTTAGACCACTTGAACCATCCAACCACAGAATATACTTGTATCTTCCGTGTGATATTGCGACGGGTGTTGCATATAAGCAGACGATGCTGACTCTTCCTGGGCACCTGGTTTCACTCCAATATTGGGGGTTAGCATCTTTTCATATGGTGGATGTGTTTGTTAGTTTGCTTTGGTTCCTATTTTATCCTGATTTTATATGCCTTCGGTTTATAATTTTCTGAATTATCGATTTTGTACTGTGTATTAGGGTATGGTCATTGTCCATATTTGTCATTTGTATGCCTTCGGTTTATGATTTTCTGAATTATCGATTTTGTACCGTGTATTGGGTATGGTTATTGTCCATATTTGTCATTTCAATGTGCATGTTTTGTTTGTTGGTTGTTCAAGGTTTTGTTCCTAATTGTTGGTTGAAATTGTTGTTTTGTCTGATTTCCAAACTTTGTTGCAAGTTTTCGGATGTGTTCTGCTGTGGTCACTGCAGCGTGCTTTTGTTGGACATGTTTTCCAATTTAAAAAAGACATGATATTAGTAGGAGACAAAATTACATACGTAAGAAAAACGTATTGAAATGTTAAACGTCTTCAAATTCAATAGCATCACTTAAGCACAGATGAATTTGCAGCATGGACCAGACATGCACGTTTCGGGTACTGAACCCTCGTCAGTGATCCTCAATCTAAACAATGTAATATGGCCAAAAAGTGTGAAAATTACTATGTCCAAAAATGTACCGAAAGATGAAGCAAGATGGGTAGGATATGATGCTACAGGACCCACGTGTTAGACATTTCAAGTTTTGTCACAGAAATTTTCATATGCGTTGAAGAGACAGACGATCAACCGAAGTTAATCGAACTTGGCAACTTGTCTTTATTAATCGGTACTGGATCGAACTTATGTCTCATGTTAGTTAGTAAAAAGTCAAGTACAAAGCCGAAAAAAGAATTTAAAAAATCATAATTAATAAGCTTACAAAAGCCTGAAAAATATGAAAAACAAAACAAAGAGAAGGAGGCGATCCCAAACCTGACGATGCTGAAGTAACAATAGCAGGGCAAATTGTCGGGGCAAATTGTCATGAGACGAGAAAAAGGGAACAAACCGACGGAGACAATAATATTACATCACTCAAACACGAAGGACAACACTATCTGTATAAATACTCCACACAAAAGGGGATGCATTATAGGTAACCTTCATCAAGAAAATTTCAAACCAATTTTCATTCACCAGACACGTGTTTCGGATATCAAAATCCTCATTAGTGATGCTTCTAGTCAAAGTGCTTTTTATAAGCCGCCTAAATCCATTTCGCTATCATCCTCTGGTATTATTTTAAGAATTTAAATTTGTGCATTTACTTTACAGAGAGTGAGAGGCTCCAAATTTCCTGTAGGGTCGATTCAGTAGCATATCAAAATAAAATCTATGTTCAAAATAACTTTGGAGGGATGGTGCTAAGATGTTAACCTCCTTTAATTTCGATGATATTATTTCGATGAAATGGCAAGGTAACACCACATAATTTCAAAATGGTTCAAATATATATAAATAAGCAATCAAAATATGTCGCACTCATGATCATCGATCGAAACTTGGAGAAGAAAACTTCCAAAATAAATTCTGGCTGCGTGGACTCAATACGGAGGTTTTAATATGTCGATGAAATACAGTGTATAACTGCATCTCTGTGTGAAAAAAAATATAATGATAATAATATTTGTCACATTTACATTGCTTCCTAAAATTTAAGAATTGATCTAGAAACGTTGAACACTGAAGACTTGTGTGATCAGATTAATAACAATAGACTTGCAACTTCCACACCAACAACGGTCACTGTACAACATTCAAGGATTTGCAGGTTGAAGGTTGTAGATGGGTCTTATATTTCGTATTGTCTTGCATTGATCAATAACTTTCAAAAAGCAAAGAATACTCGATAATTTGACATGTTTCAATACTACTTCTAGGTACCTTGATGGTAGTTTGACTATTGACAATCCTGTTTTGGAACATATAAGATGGAAATTAATGCACAAGAATTGGCACTCAACAAGGCAAACGTTAGAAATATAGAAACACAATTCTTGGGCCTCAATATCAAAATTGTAAACGGAAAGATTCAAACAAGTGTTTATGAGAAAAGAGATGATTTTGAATTCAACATAGTAAAGCTCCTCTGGTTTGACGGTGATGTTCCTAGAAAAACGCCACTCGATATTAACATATCACAGCTCATCCGGTACGCTAGAGCATGTATGAATATTTGGATTTTCATATTAGATATTTACAAATTACTAAGAAACTTTTAGGTCAAGATTTCCACTTTCATGAACTAAGTTAATACTTTCTGCATATTTGACAAAAATACTGTTAGCGTATGACATTCAGACTTATACAAACAATAGAGTATATTACTTTAGGTATTTCACAACCTGCCTTTTATGGTGACAAAGTAAACGAAATAAGAAGGCAAAAAGGTAGGGTAGACAAAATTTCCATCGAAAACATATCAGAACCATCAAACGCCTTTTATACCGTGGATATGATCCTACTGTTACCAGACGTAACTCGGCATGATACTTTACCAATTTTCTTAATTAAGATATTTGATATTTAGAAATCGTAAGACGGTAAACCAGGACGAAGTACCATTAATGCTTAATCTGAAATAATATCTCTTTTCAGAAACACGTGTCTGGTGCATTATAATTGGTTTGAAATTCTCTTCAAGAAGGTAACAAATTGGAACACATTTTATTTCAAACACACTGGTACGAATTTTGTTGCTTACAATCTTAATATCAATGTCCCAATTTGAAAATGAAAAAGTAAACATCAACCGCAAAATGAGAAGAAAGATGATCCTACTCTCTCCATGAAAACATCAATATTCCCAAGAAGATATAGGAATTACTGGATTTTCCTCTCTTTGAACAGTACACGTAGTCGAGACTAGTTCAACATTTTTTCCTTTATATAGAGTTTTAATCTTATTACTTTCATGATATAAATTGAAAGTTTATGCAGTCGACTTACTGCAATTGCATAGTGATCCGGACAACGTTTGCAAAGTATTCCTCATTGCTGCGATATGACATTGAAAGTTTGCAATGAAAAAGGAAGGGACATTAAAAGCAACATACAGTAACAATCAGCAATACACAGAGGTATACAGGAACATAAGAAGCACATAGTAACAAAATCACAATCAGGACAAACAATATAAGAGGACGCAAAGCAGCCAGAACGAAACCAGGGAACAATACAACAATGACACCAAAACATAAAGAGTACATTTATTTACAGATTTGGCGAATTTCATTTAGAACGTCATATGTTTATAGCAAATATTGGCATTACTAGATCATATTTCATACAAATGTTCATTAAGACAGATAAAAGAATTTCGAAAATAAAATTTTTGTCCAAATGTGTTTTTTTATGTTTCGTTATTCTCATCAAATATGTTGGAATTAATGAATTCTCTCTCTTCATGCAGTAATTGCAGCGAATGCAATTGAATGTTAAACCTGGTTCATCGTTTCTCTTTTGTGAAATTTGAATTCTATTTCTTTCCAAGTGCATACATAATATCAGCAGAAATTTGCGACAAAGCCATCATTCAATTTTCTAAAACTGAAATATTTGAGAAAATGTATAATGTACATACATTTTGTATGCATTCATTGTGGAACCGTCTTGATAACCAAGAGTAAGAGAATTTAGAACCTCTTATCTGATAACCACGGCGTTCTATCTTCCGAGTTCCGATGCGATGGCCATACTTTGACAGGTTTTGCTTATTTTTTTTATCTATATTTGAAACTATTTGAATTTGGTGCCGCATTAATTCATTTCAGTAGCGCTAGCAATGAAAAATTTCGTTTTAACACTGGGACTCTGTGGAAATTTGTTGTCCTTCATGTGTTAACCTAATGTGATGTTGTTCTCGTTGTCAAGTTCTCGTTGTCAACAATTTTACCATACCATACTAGAACCTACTTTTCAGCCATCCTTCTACTTACCTTTTTATTTTCATTTTTGACATCTTACCATTCACGTAGGCATTCAAAGTGCTTTCCAAAAGCTTGTATATACTTTTTGCATATGGCACACTGGGGACATATTCTTTCGCATCACATCTTGTTTTGTTTATAAGTTTTGCAAACGAATTATGAACAAAACAAAGAAGCATTGCGACCACCAGAGAATGAAGCATACATGAAAACATGTACATTTTATTGATAGTTCCTGCAGTCGATTTACTACAATGGCATAGGACTTAGCCGGTTCGTAAAACCCTCCAGACATAACGAGCAAAAATACTTTCACTATTGATCCATTGAAAGTATGTTTTATTCGTTCTTTGTGAATCTTTTGTTTATGATATATTTGATATTATCAAGGTAAAATGAAAAGAGGGAACCCCAACTCAAAAGAAAGTCTAAGGAAGACAATCCTTCTCTCTCTGTGAGAACATCAACTGTATCCTCACAATAATGGATTAACTTGTATTTCTCTCTCTTTGTTCTGTTCGCATTGTAGACAGTTGATGGCCATTTTCGCTAACGGAGTTTGAATTTAATACTTTCCAACGACAAAATCCATATGAATAGGAATTTTCGACGAATCCTAGTATTCAATTTTCTGTATGAAAGTCAATTACAGACAGTTTAGTACTTTTTACTTTATAACTACATAATTTATTTAACATCTTATAGTGGTTCTTATTACTGATAGGTTTTATTTTCCTAAATTCTACTGGGAAAAAAGTCAGGAAAGTCCTTCATTGTTCGGTGTCTTAACCACAACACCTGCTATAGCATTAGCAGATCGCTGCCAAAGTCGGCACTGGATATATATTCATCTTCCTGAATCTTTATTTGAGAGTATCTTATTGCATCTATTTGTTGGCATCACTGACGAGGGTTAAATACCTTAAATCATTCTATTGAATATCCTGTAGGGTCTATTGAGTAGCATATCCAAATAAAATCTATGTTCAAAATAGTATACTGCATTTGGAAATATATATATTTCGGATGCTAGAGTTTTCATTGTTTGAGTTACACTTTACTTTTTCATAGGTTGTTTATCTTTTCTAAAGACAATGTTCTCCACAGACCATTACACCACTCATCCGAGTATGAACATCTTAGCACGTAAACTCGTTTTTGAGGTATGTCGATTTTTTAAAGAAGACGTGCCCTAACCCTACAGACACAGAAATAACACTTTTGGACCTAAATATCAAAGTTGTCATTGGAGAAATTCATACTAGTGTGTATGACAAACGAGATGATTTTGGATTCAACATAGTAAATTTCCCCTGGCTTGACGGTGATGTCCCTAGATTACCGCCATACGGTATCTACATATCACAGCTCATATGCTAGAGCATGTACTGATGTTTTGGATTTTCATAGTAGAAATTTACAAATTACAAAGAAACTTTTAGGTCAAGGATTTTCAGCTTTCACAAACTAGTAAAGACTTTCTGGAAATATTACAAAAATTATGATCAACTTCTTTTGAAATTCGGACCCATGAAAGCAACAGAGTATATTACTTTAGGTAATTCACAACCCGCATTTTATGGTGACATGGTTAACAAAATATGAAGGATCAAAGGTAGACGGCATAACTATAGAAAATGCGTCAGAGTCATCAAACGCCTTTTATACCGTGGATATGATCGTAATGTCACCAGACGGAAACTAAGCTTGGTACTTGACCTATCTACAGTCCTGTACGAGTGCATTCTTAGGACTTACACTCTGACTGACTGTGACGACGGGACTCCATGACGGGCCCTGTCCAAACCTCTTTAGAGAAGACAGGGCCCCGACCACCTGTCCTCTCTGAATGTCAGTCGGACTCCTCTGGTGATAACATATATGAGCTCGCTACAGCCGGCAGAGCACGGACTGTATTACGCACGTCCTCTTTTTATATCCATTTACATATTCATCTGTGTTGCCTTGGACCCCTTTGTTTTACGGTCTTGTCTGGGTGTGGTCATCTAACTGTGAGGAGGTTGTTTTACACAAAAATTGTGCGTTCTTCGAATCCTCTGGGAAATGGGAATGGTGGGAGGGTTGTACGCACGTAATCCATGATAACCACACCGTCCTGCTATTAACGTGGCAGATGGCCGTCCTAAGTCGGCATCAGTTGCCCATTGGTCTCTTTGGTTGATGTGTGGTCTTTTATGTTTAATGTTTCTATGGTGTGAGTTGATGTCCCTTGTCCCTTTTGCGTCTCTTTATGCGGGTGTTTGTTATGTGTTTTTTTTTTTTGCATTGGGTGTTTTGGGGTTTTGCTGTGGGTGCTGCAACCTAGTGTTGTTGGAGATCCCCTCCTTTCTTCCCATTGCTCATCAGTGATGGAATACACAATTTGATCAAGATTACACTCAATCTTCCTCTACTTGGACCTGCAAATAACAAGGGTTATTTTCCTCAATGAAGTATTTCAAAATTGGCGTTAAATCTTTAATAAGTAGAATAAACATCAGTAAGTGATATGCCAGAGTATACCTTAGTATATAATATTTTTGTAAGTGCCGTTGTACAAAGTCCTAGTAAAATGTGTTCTCTTGGAAATTGTTCAGGACAAGGATCTCTGCTTCTTTACACTTGTAAAAGTTTTACAAAAGCTAAATATAATTATAATTTTCAAATATTTTGTCAATGAGAAATCAATACAGGAATTTTTAAATTTTGCTTTTGCAAATTGATCTTTGATATATATGATACGGTAAGGAGTCTTCTATGCATCGTGAGTCTGATCATATTGCTATTAACATGACATAACATAGATTCATCTATATGTCAAACAAAGACAATAGAACCAAAATTGGAAAACTAGACAAACAATAACTTTACAGCCATATACGTTGTATTCGGGCTTGTAATTGATAAATATCTTTATATTTTGACAAAACTCTTATTTCATTTTGACTTCATCATCTTGGCCTTGGCATGCACAGTACTTTTCAAAAGATTCAATATTTGATATACCTTTTGCACATGAGAGGCATGCTTTTTTCACTATAATTCTTCCTTTCAATTATGATTGCAATGGAATAGTAGAAAAAAGGAAGAGGCGGCCAAAACGCTAAAGAATTAAGCATACATTATAGCATGTACATATAAATTGCTAGAACCTTCAATCGATTTACCACAATGACATAAGCTTTAACAGGTGTTAAACCCTCAGCCGGAGTCCTATGGTTAGGATTAGCTAACCCCAAGTTGGAACTCTAGAGTAAGGACTTGGGGTTACCCCTCAGCTGGGACCCTTGAGTTTTGGTTAGTTAACCTCAAGTTGGAACTCTAGAGTAAGGGCTTAGAGTCAACCCTCAGTTGGAACGTTAGCGAACTCCAAGTTGGAAATCTAGAGTAAGGGTTTAGGGTTAACCCTCAGGTGGAACCCTAGGGTTACGCTTAGCTAATCCCAAGATGGAACTCTAGACTCATGGCTATTGGTTAACCCTCAGTTGGAACCCTAGGGTTAAGCTTAGCTAACCACCCAAAGTTGAAACTCTAGAGTCTGGGCTTAGGGTTAACCCTAGGGTTAGGGTTAGCTAACCCCAAGTTGGAACTCTAGAGTCAGGGCTTAGGGGTAACCCTAGGGTTAGGGTTAGCTAACCCCAAGTTGGAACTCTAGAGTCAGGGCTTAGGGTTGACCCTCAGCTGGGACCCTTGAGTTTGGTTTAGTTAACCTCAAGCTGGAACTCTAGAGTACAGGCTTAGGTTCAATGATTTGTGGATTTCGTATGACGGTAAACTAGGAACATCAGTGTCAAAAGAAGTAAATTTTACAGTGCTGAATCGAAAATAATTTCTTTTGTCAATCACACTGGGATGAATTTTTCCATCTAAACATCAATTTTAAAATTCAACAATTGAAAAGGTCTAAGGAGGACAATCCTGTTCTTTCTTTATTCTCAATAAGAAGCAAATGCTACATTTCTCTCTCTCTTTGCTTTCTCTCTCTATGCTCAGCTACAAACAAAAGTAATGAAATGCATGTTAATGGTTAATGTGTAGTCTTTTATGTTTATTGTTTCTATGTCGTATGTCTCCTTTTCGTCTCTTGCTGTACTCGTCTTCTCTGTGTTTTCGCTTCGGGTGTTTTGTTGTTGGTACTGCAACCAGGTCTGGTTGGAGATCCCATCCCTTCTTGGATCTAATTTTAATATATCTAATGACAAATATGGATAATGACCATATCCGAATACATAGTATGGTTTTTATCCTAATCCTAATGGTAAAAGTTAGGAGATTCTGTCGGTGTCTTAACCACACCATCTGCCCTAAAAACTTAAGTAGATGGCCGTCCAAAGTCGGCACTGCTCTCTCCTTTTATATGTTGTCTTTCTTGTTTCAATAAAAATAATGTGGAATTAGCTTCGTTGTCTCTTAATGTTTAGTATTTGTATGTCCTTTTTATTGCTATATATATACTTGTGGGTTAATTGTTATAAGTTTTCAGTTTTTAACTATATCCAGCCTCTATTCTAAATATTGGAAAGGTATACAAAAGGTTTTTTTTTACCTTAACTAAAACCTTAATTCTTCATATGTTCTCATTCTTTTATATAGACTATATCCCCAATTGATTATTAAACTCATCCAACTATGAATATTTCAGCAAGTTAACCCATTTTTGAGATATGTCAATTTCTTTATACCGAATGTGCAATCTCAGTGCATATCAGTGATGGAATATGTTCGCACTAATTGCGTCCTCTACTGGGACCTGTATTGCAAGTAGAAAGAAAACAAGGAAGGTGATATACTGCATAGCGTCGTTTTCCTTAAACCTTAAAGAAGAGCTATTTTCTACTTCAAAATTAGACCTAGACAGTTTAACAAGTTTATGGGGCGTCACAGTAATAAACTCACCCTGGTTCAATGACATATATAACCCCGAGAGAACAAAAAATCGTTCTTCATAATTCATTCGAAAGAGGTATCCTTTACCACATCTAGGATAAATGACAGACCATCAAATCATTGGATGGACATAACCTGGACAAAAAGAATCGATTTGCTTGATTTGACAGAGTCTGAGACATGTCGACAGGAGATGCTCATTCTCCTTGGGCACCTGTTCGTCTTATAGCAACGAGATAATCTCCAATAAGACTCCGTTCCAGCACCCACAGCCAGAAAAACACCCAAACACCCCTATGTAAAAAAACAGTTAGATATGCACAAGAGACGTAAAAAAGAACAAGGAACATCAAACAAGACATTAAAACAACTAACTCAAAAGACTACATGTACATATATATCAACAAGATCAATGGGCAATCGGTGCCGACTAAGGACGGCAATCGAAAATTGTGGTTTCCTTCCCAGATTACGTGCGCACATCATAATTCCTAGTTAAGATAGTAATTTCTGATCAGACGGTCATTTCGTTTGCTTTGTTTCCTACACTTGGCTGGTTTTTTTTTTATACTCTTTCGGAAAAGCATGGTTATTACTCCCACATGGTTCAAACACATTCTACAGTGTTAAACGTCTTTAAATTCAATAACATCATCTAAAACCTGATAAATTTACAGCATGGACCAGACATGCACGTTTCGGGTACTAAACCCTCGTCAGTGATCCTCAGTCTAAACAATGTAATACGGCCAAAAAGTATGAAAATTATGTCCAAAAATGTACCAAAAGACGTAGCAGAATGGGTGCGATATAATGCTACAGGACCCACGTTTTAGAAATTTCAAGAAATTTTGTAACAGAAAATTTCAAATGCGTTAAAGAGACAGACGATCAACCGAAGTTGATCGAACTTGGCTACATGTGCCCTCGGGGACTTCTGGTCCACCAGCAGTGACACTCACCAAGTAGTTCAAATGTTAAACGTCTTTAAATACAATAGCATCATTTAAAACCTGATAAATTTACAGCATGGACCAGACATGCACGTTTCGGGTACTAAACCCTCGTCAGTGATCCTCAGTCTAAACAATGTAATACGGCCAAAAAGTATGAAAATTATGTCCAAAAATGTACCAAAAGACATAGCAGAATGGGTGGGATATGATGCTACAGGACCCACGTTTTACTTTTCTCGATTCCTAAGATGTGCTAGAGTACATCAGTATATAATGTGCTGAAAGTGTTCTTGTCCACATCCTCGGTTCCCAAAGGTATTTCGCTATGGCTGAATATTGAGCCAAAGTGATAATACCATGGGGAACCGAGGTTGGTCCAGTCATAGTGAAATCAGTTAGGACAAGAATTTCTGCTTCCAAGCAATTGAGGTTTAATTTTCCCTGGCTTGACGGTGATATTCCTATATTTCCGTCACTGTGTATTATCATATCTCAACTCATCTGGTACGCATTTAGGCATGTACTAATGTTTTGGACTTTCGCATCAGAAATTACAAATCACTAAGAAACTTTTATGTTAAGGTTTGCGCTTTCATAAACTAGTTTTAAAAAGACTCTCTCGAAATTTTACAGAGTACTTTCAGTTTCTTTTGAAATTCGGACTGATACATGCGACAGATTATAGTACTTTAAGAGTTTCAAAACCTGCCTTTTACGGTGACATAAGGAACGAAATAAGGACTAAAGGAAGACAGAATTTCCATCGAAAATGTCAGAATCAGAATCATCAATCGCCTTTTATACCGTATATATGACCCTTTAGTCACCATAAGGACACTGTGCATGGTACTTGACTAATCTAGAGTTGTATTTGTGCATTCTCTAGAATTGCACTGACGGACTGAGACGACGGGACTCCATGACAGGCCCTGTCCAAAGCTTATCCGAGAAAACCTCTATGAAGGTCGGTCGGAATCCTACATGTATATTGTCGATCGGCACCGATTGCCCATCGGGCTCGGTTGTTTATGTGTAGACTTTTGTGACTGGGTGTCGTGTTTGCTTTCCTTGTGTCTTTTTCGCTTGTCTGCTTTCTGTTTTCGCATAAGGGTGTTTCGGTGTTTTGTTATGGGTATTGAAACAGTCTTGTTGGAAATCCCCTCCTCTGTTTTACAAAAAAAACTATAACAAAGATATACATGTCATAATTTCCTAATAGTTTTAAAATGTTGAATTTGGTTAGACTAAATGAATTTAAGTCCTTTTGGTCAGGAGCTTTCATGTCATCGTAGATATGATCCTAACGTCATCAAAATGATGTTTAAAAACTTTTAATATCCTATATAGAAACAAAAGTTATGCGGACTTGATTACAAGATGGACATATGTAATAAATTTTAACCAACAGCAGCAGCCCTAGTGTTCAGCTAAGTCCCCGACCATCTAACAGAAATATGTAGATTATATGTTCCGATTGGCAGACTCTTACATTTTTATTTCATGATCCTGAATTTGGCATTTGATTTACAAAGAGCTTCAATATTATTTTAAAATACCATTCGCTTATTACAGCATAAGGACTGTTTTGAAATTATTTTTGCACTGGAATTTTTATTGCGAGGTACACATTTCAGTTTGAATTCCTGAATTCACATTCTGATCCACTTCAAACAATTGTACAAAAATCAACACAACCGTGAAAAGGAATGTGATTTATTTAAAAATGTTGTTGATTGATCAGGCAATGGTACAAACAAGAATAAATTATGTTTTTCTGCATTTCTATATTCTAAAATTATATAAACATTTAACCAAAAACTTAGAAAGTCAGTAGTTCTCACAAGCGTTGCTACAAAGAGGCAAAAAATGGCTTGCGTGACATATATTTCGTTAGCTCTCTGATTACGTCATATTAATATATGCTATGTGTTTCCTTTATATTATGTACAAATGACATCGGTTTGACAAGCCATATGATTCTCATATTGCATACTAACACCATTTTTGGAACAATGTACAATGACAAAACATCTACCTCCCTTTTTCTCTCATACATCCACATATTACATCCACCCCCTCTCTTTCTTTTTCTGAAAGAATCACCCTAACCGCTCTCTCTCTCTGTCTCTCCCATCCAACCTCTCTCTCAGCCATATATCATACTCCCTCTCTGATAATGTGACTAAAATGACTTGTGCATACATATATACATTCTACATATCATATTCTGAAAAAGGTAATGTGCATAACATGAATAATAATAATATGAATATAGCAATCCAAGCTTCACTCGTCCGCACTTCAACGACACGCCATTCAGAAACTAAAGAGAATCCAGGTGTTGTCACCGAAGCTTCTAATATATACAAATGTAAGACACCTCAACAGCGAAATGAAAGTGTGAAAAAAATGAAGGTAATGGCATAGCATTTTTAAATTTGTATATGGAATCTCATAAGATTTGTACACGTGACATGATTTGGAATTACTGGAGTAAGTTTTTTTACTGTCTTTGTATGAGAACTATGTGGAGAGAGATGGTCAATTCGTGGCTGCATCAGCGGTCAGCATTTGGTATAATACCTGGTCCTTCATACAACCCTCGATGAACTCTTCCTTTGTCAGATGACCATCGCCGTTCTCGTCCATTTTTTCGAATATTTTGTCCGTGCGTTTCTCTGGTGTATCTTCTCCTTGACCACATAGTGCACTACCAAGCATGTTGTAGATAGCCTGAAACCCATGATTAAATATGAGTTATCATTTACTAACAATGTTAAACTTGTATGAAAATGTTGAGTAAAACAGGAAGCACTCTTCCTCAAAGCCTCAGAAAAGTAAATGCTGTGCAGAACCAATGAAGTTATTGAAACGTTCTTCTGATTTTTTTCTTCGGGGGGAGGGCGAAAAAGGGATGAGTGAGCGAAATGATTCCCCAACCAAAAAAATATTGTTCACTGTTCAATGAAATAAAATCATTCCTGATTTTACACGTCAAGTTTCTTTCCAAATGCAGCGGTAAAACAATTTGTCAATTTGTGCTTCTTATAAACGTCCTGCGTGCTCCAAATGTTTCGTTTCGTAGGGCGCTGCACAGAAGGAGAATATCCTTGTTATAGAACAGTTCTATACAAAAATATTTCAAAACAAGAAACCATTTAATTTTTTGATGTTCAAAATCTTATATGGGAAATCCTACCGCGAATGCAGTTTGGTCCATGCTTCAAATGGTCGAGGCATATAATTGTTATGTGAAACGCAACCATTATGCTTTTGAATGGATCGCATACATCGGTCAATATGGCTTATCGTACAGATTCAGAGACAGACGGACGATCTAAACAACTCTTTTAGAAGCTGTCAGTCTTTAGGTCGGGTATTTGGATGTTGCTGTTAGCAGTTTTAAAAGATAAATATGTTGCAGACGTCAATATCAACACGACATATTGAACGATCTATCACTTTGTGTCATACACATTTAGAATTACGATCCATAAGCTCTTATGAATTCAATAAACAGATTCAGAGTCACTTTGAAGATGTCGCATACAAATTTTCCGCCCAATTCATTTATGTGAGACTCCTAATAAATAATTTGTATGACCTAATGGAACATTTATGAAATTGTGGCTACTCAGGCTCAGTAAGTCAATATTATGTGAGAGAACGAACGAAAGAGATGAGCGTATCAATAACTGAAAGTGGAACATAAAAATTTGTGAACTAATGTACAAATCGTGTCGTTATATTCATAAAACAAACTTGAATAATTACTGAATTGTCTCTGTGTGGCCGACATCAGCGCTGGATAATTACTTCTGAGAATACAGTTAATGTCAGGAGCTAAAATTGTTTACACTGATGACAGGGTAAACACATTAGATGTGCATCGCTTCCCTCCCCTGTTGAATTCTCAGTCGTGTTGTTTTATTGCATCTTCAATAAAAATTTATTTTCCATGAAGTGGGTCGCCAGAAACAAGGTGGTCGATAGTAGTCCAGCTCCACTGAGGATTGTAATACACTCCCCCCGGAGATAGTAATTGATCCACACGACCTCATTCAGAGAAATTGGTACCTTATCATCTAAATTTGAATAATAGTCTACTTACTAAAAGACAATGTATCTAGGCAGAGATGAATATATCAGTTATTCATCAATCTCTTGTTCTACATAAGGAGGTGAAGGTAACCAAAGTCCAAAATATTGATTAAAAACCCCTAGGATATGAGAATAGAACAACGCAATCCGGACTGACGGACAGATATACGAACGGACCTCGTGAACAATGAAACAGTACATACATGTACAGTTTAGTTATTGTTCTGTGACACAGTGTCATTAAAAACCGTAAAATACAGTAAATGAAACGTAGATGACATGGATGTTAGACTTAAGGTAGCTCGTACTTCTGGTCGTGAGAGCTTATATTCTCCCTATGATCACTTTTTGGAATTTTCGTGCTTATCATCTTTGAACCTTTTATAAAAACTTTTCAAATAGACCGTAGATTGTAGGGATATCTTTATCGTCTATAAATTCGAATGACCCCAACTTTAACATTACACCCTATGGAAAATCCAAAATTCACATTTCTTACATTATAGAAACATTTTTAACAAAAAATATATCTGAAACCTGTCTAAGCTTTACCCAATGTGCACTAACATGAAAAAAAAAATATATAGGGTATCCATTATCCATGCACAATTTTCCACGATTTTGGACCAGAGGTGCAATCTGCCTTAATCCCACTTCATATTATTCATGAACGAAAAGGGAGGTGTTGACCTACATGTAATAAAAGACGATGAATTCTTACTTCGAGGTAGACCGCAAATGTAGGACTAATTGGAATTAATGAAAGTTCTAGTATATGTGTATGCATGTGACATTGGACAGAAGGTCACAACTAGTTGAATTCAGATCGCATAAGTGGGGCACAACTGGTGCCCACTAGGAAGCTATAGCTGTACTTTTTACAATTGATTATGTGTTCTTTTTATTCATATCTGCAAATGCTTCACAATCAATACCATCACATACATGTATGTACATGTAATATAACTCATATTAATATTGTGTTTTGTCTTTCAAAGGCCAGAGACAATATGTTAGATTTTATGCTTCCAGGCTGTGGAATATTTGTAACATTTGTTGGCTAGCCCTGGGACAACATTTTACTTTACTAATAATACCTGAAAAATATCTTTTGCGCTTTGTGTATAATTATGGTATCAAATACCAACTAATTTGCATCCAAATTCATCAAAATAGTTGTGTTGTTGTAATATCAGTCATCCCTTTGAGTATATAAGATACTTACTCCTATAATTTCTACCATTTCGCTTTTCTCTATAGTCCCATTCCCGTCTATATCATACATGGTAAAAGCCCAATCCAGTTTGCTCTTCGGATCACCTCCAGATGTTATATTAATCGCTAACAAAAATTCCTTAAAGTCAATTTTACCACTGTTATCTCCGTCGAATGATCGGAAAACATGGTTACAGAACTTGTCCGGGTTTCCCGTGGGAAAGAAAGTTGAATACACTTCCAAGAATTTATTTTTGGATAAAAGTCCGTCAGGACAGTCTCTCTGGAAGAAAAGATCAAATATCATGTTGGATTAATGGCGAAGTTTTTGTCTGTGCAAATTGCACATAATATGTGCTTCGTCTATAGACGAGGAAAATTTACTTAAGTTACGACAAAAAGAAAGCAGAGATTTCCTAGGAATCCATTCCAGTACATTTAAATGGAATAGAAGGAAAGTATATCAATTTACCATGAACCCCCTGTACCAATCCTTGATCTCGGCTTTTGTGAATTTGGTATTGTTGGCTAAGAACTCCAGGTCTTCTTTGGGAAGTTTCTTCCTCGATGATTTATTTCCCATTTTAGCTAACTACCTGAAAAACAAAATTCGAATGAAATATCTTTCGAAGAAAATTGATTTACATACTTAAAATATTTCACTTTGAGTTTTACATATTCTCAAGAAGTAATAATCCTAGCTAAGAAAGAAGTATATATACATCATTAATTTCATATACATGTAGATATCATAAAAGCGATTGTTATAACCAAACTTGAATGAGGAAAGACACCAAAATTATACGCCCAATGAGTGGTACATGTATAACCACACGTGTTTTCTCCAAGAAATTAATTGAATGTGATGTCATCCAAATCGATATGCATCCATGAAATACACTCTAAATCCTTTTGTAATACCTATCTAATGTCATCTTCATAAATCGCGGATCCGATACGTCCTAACCGTCCTACTCTTCTGTAGAGTAGAAGAGGACGGTTAGGACGTATCGGATCCGCAACTTTTGAAGATGATTTTATGCTAAAGATGAGTTTGTAATCTTTAATTTACGAGCTTGTCATAAACGTGTAAAGTAAAATACAATCTAAAACCAGAGGTTTCAAGGATGCACGGGAACGGTGTGTGTCGATACCCCCTAATACTTTTCACAGCAAAAGGTACACATGAATTAAGGACGACAGTTGTTCTCTATTGACAGAAACGATTTCACGTTCAAACCGAAAGAAAAGACAGGTATTAGAGAGAAAATTGGCACAGTATTATGAATAATAGAAATGTACTTTATAAATTACTTCAAACAACGAATAAAGATATTGATTTCCTCGGGAGGCGAATCTGATTTCTAAGAAAAAATATAATTCCTAGGTCAAGGTCAAGAGGTAAAAAAGCAGTTACCGAGGAACACACATGTCCGAATCATATGGAAGCCCTATCATTCAGAAACTAAATCTTTCAGTCTTCAAAAAGTAGTTCAAATTTCAAGGTCGGTGTCACGAGACTTATGTTTTTGGAATCATGCATTGCAAATGTCTCGTCAAAAAGGAATACACATGCAAAATATGAAAGCCCTGCAACTAAGAAATTAAATGTTATGGCCAATGTTGACTTTTTTGCACAGACGAACGGACAGATCAAAAACTATATGTATACGTAACTTTGATTCCTCGATCATTAAAAGAAAATCCAGTCTGACGGCATTACCTTTGTCAAGCTATGCTAACCAACTCGTCTATTCAAGCAATGAAATATCATATTTCAGACGTTGGTATAGGACTTATATATGTGTCCTTCGTCAATACCTACGTTCACTCAATCGAGGCTCGACGTCACGTACCCACAATGTTTGACATTTTCTACTTTCCTTTTATTTCAAGAGAAAGTAAAGAAGGAGCGGATTTCGTTGATGGTCGTTGGCGTCGAGTTCCTGTTGTTCACTCAGAGAACATTTGCACTGAATTAGACAGTGATGTTATATTCTGATTGGTTCATTGAAGTAAATTTGAGTTTAATTTACTTTGAAAGATAGATTTCGACACTTTGGTGAAAAAGACGTTAAGTAGACATACGGTTGGCATTTCTTGCGATTCATATCCTGCTTTATTTTATTAGTCTGTAATTAAATGAAACCTGCAAGCGAAGTTTGAAACCTTTATAATGCTCTCAGTAAACCGATGGGAAATCACTGTACTTTTAGTTCTTCATTACATTTTCTTTTATCTTCAAAATAATGAACATTCGAAGGAGTGTGACAAAAACTTAGGTTTTTATTTCAGTTTTTAGTGAACGATTCAATAATCGAGCTAATGTAAGTCTGTTATATGTTTGACACTGATTCATAATGTAATGAAACTGAATTGTATGATCTTATTGTCGAGTTATTCACTAAGCTGACTAAAACTGGGTTTTGAATGTTATAAATAATGACTCCATCATGTCTGTACATGTAGATACTCACGACTCAATGCCTTAAATTAGACCCACAGACGGACAGACTATATGTGGACAAGAGTCTCCTTCCTTACAGTGTAGGAACGCTCCTGTACACGATTAGTAACTTGTACTAAGCATGTTTGGTTGGTACCATACATATACAATAAATACCTTTGAATTTAAATTTTATTGACTAGAATTACCGAAACACTATAAGCATATTCTCAAGTGTTTTTATGTTGTTTTATACCCCCGATAATGATGAGGGAGATTTACTGGTGAATAAGGTACCAATCAAATATGATAAGTACAGAGATTTCACAGTGGTTGTTTAAAACCGCACAGTACGTTTTTACTGATTTTTAATTATTTAAGCTTTATTTCTATAAATACACAAACAATGCCCTGTTTACACGACGGGTTTAATGCGCATTAAATCGAATTTAATGCGCATTAGATTTTGGTTGCGTTCACACGGAGAATCTAATGCGCATTAGTTTAATTCGCATTTAGATTTAATGCGCATTAGATTTTGCCGTGTGAACGCAAAGCGAATCTAATTCGCATTAAATCTAGCTTAATCACCCTTGGACCTCGAAACATAAAATAAAAGGTAAAGATACTTGATTTCATTCACACTGTACTACGTCTCTTATTGACTGACGTATAGTAACATTGTATTATGACGTCATCTTATCTCATAATGACGTCATGGTATGCATGCATTAGCTTAACTTACAAAGAGGTAAATTATTTTAAGAAAAACAATATATAGGCATGCATTCGACTTTTTACCATCTAAAATATACGACTCTCGGTGCAAATGTACCAAAATCTAATCAAATTAGAATCTGTCGTGTGAACGCAATGCGAATCAAATTCGCATTAGAATAAAGCGCTTCAGATCTAATGCGAATTAGATTTTTAAAATGCGCATTCGTGTGAACAGGGCATTAGTTTATGTTTACGTTTACAGACTGAATTATGTAAGGTTTTTTTTTAAATATGGAACATGTCACAGTGGACATACCCAGGGACTCAAAAACACAATTTCATTGTATTACATTGATAATATTTCTTAAGTTGCCATTTTACGGCAATCTAATTCATTTAAATCACGAAGTACTACCTGTCTATGAAGTATCAGTCTGAAGGAAATGTTCTATACCTTCTAGTGCTTAAACGATGGATGGATATTTAAATTGGTACATGTACATGTAAATCAAAGCGTTCCTACACTGTGTTTCTTCTATTTCTAAGTGTAAACCCATCGAATTCAGACCGTACATGGCATGTATACACTGATCGAGTCACATTTAAATTTCCTAATGACATTCCAATGTAAATGGATGTAAATTGAACTATATTTTATATTTCAGTGACTCATTTAATTCACATGAAAGTTAATGACAGTATCTATCATCAATCGAATAGAAAGGTCAAGGCAAAATGTCTAGACAAGCTATAATGGTAATGAGATTCCTTCCAAAATACCATTTATGGACAGGACCAGAATGCAAGGAAACATTTAGACTAAAACACGTTGTCTCCATGGTTCTGACCAAGTAATTATTGTAGCTAATCCATTAACATACAGTGTTCAGGAAGTCTCTGATCATCTTCTTATTCGCGTCTGAGACATCTCGTGGATTTATTTGAAATCCTTAAAACATATAAAATTTGTAAATGCCATTTGTTTTTCGTCCGAAGTAATACTCCTGAGGAAAGTCCAAGTCGGAGCCTCATTCAGAAGGTCTAGAAAATTGTACAAAAATTGAAAAATGGTACAGCAATTACATTCTGAATTGGGAAGGGGTAGCACTTTTTGAAATAGAATTCTTGTCATATTGAAATATTACAATCAATAATCTGGCCTCTTGGTGGAATATAATAAATAACCTAACCTAAATGCCAATTTTCAATATGACTATGAAATGAAAATACCTAATTTCATCTCATTTACATTATATTTTTCTAGGGAAGAACACCTCTATCCTATAGATATCCTTTCTTTATGAATGTACACCAAAATATCAGAAAATGTAGATTCGGAAGCAGCTAATACAAAAATTTTAGCGACACACTCGTAAAATACAACATTTTCTTTTCAAAATAGTATGGTTAAGGTACAATATATGGTATTTCATCACACAGGTGTTTGCCTGGGGATATATCCACTGCATTCCTTTAACATGACCCGAAAGAATCCCGAAATAGTATGTAAAATATACAAATCTTAATTAGCAAAAACCTTACCTGTAAAATAATATACAAAACTGGGAAAGGACCATTCATTGCTAATTATTCTTCCAAGAATTTGATACAAATTAAATGATATTAAATTGCTGCAGATATCATTTGAAATTTTTGCTTCGTATCAAAGATTTTAAAATTAAGTATGTCAAGACTTTAAAATATGTTTTAAAAATAAAGAGAGATGATAGAAGAACAAGCGGGTCTTTGTAGCCAAGGTTGTCAAACGGGTGATTTTTTTTTTTGCAGAGGTCTCAACGAATACGCATGTCCTATTTATTCTTTTAGCATGCGATTCTAGACCCCCAATTTTTAAGATTTAAAACCTGTACACGATAAATCACTTCCTCATTCAAGCACTCATGCACTTTTCATGAACATGTTTACCGATTGTCAACACTACCGATACCTTGCATGCATTCCAGCATCTATTTATTGAGAATTTTGTAGTGATATTAAACAAGCATTATAATAAATTCTTAGAATCGAGAATGTCTGCTTACCTTATTAACGGAATAAATAGATAGTGATCAAACATACAATTAATAAAGCATACACAATGTGCTCATACTATCAACAAAGTATGTCTTGTCAAGGTTTTCCACGGTTGAATTCACAGTCACGCTGCATAGGTATGAGGTAAAATTAGACATAAAATAGAGAAATAAACCTGAGATTTATTTACTTGGTTGAATTCCGTAGCATGGCATGAAAGATAAATGTCAGATAAATTATACTAACATATTCATTTTTCTTTTTTAATTCATAAGTTACAGTATTTATCAACAACGACAAAAACAGAAAGAAACGCACACTGTTTATTCATTCCATTTTTTTTTTATTTCGGTGGAATTATACATGTAGCTATCAATTTTTTTAATGTCTTCTTTACAAGGAGAAGGAGGAAAAATATGGAATGACTTAAAATGAAAACGAAAATGAAAACGAAGTTGATTACAGCCCTCGGACTTCATCCATTCAAAATCAATTAATTCATAAATTTCAGAAGAGATTTCCTATCTAACTTTTTGTTTACTATTTGAATACTGTATTTCTTATCAAAATATCAATATAAACGATGTGCGAACTTCCGAAAACTTGTTACAGTATAGCAATTTTAAATATAGTAGAGATGAATAAAGTCCGAGAGTTGTACTCCTAAGAGGTTTAATAAGTACCCAATTTTAAAGAAAGATGCGAATAATATATTTGAACAAATGGATGTTGACTTAAGTACTCATAAGAAATAGAAAGTAACAATGGAACACAGTAAAACAGTTCGGTATAGAAATCTAATAACGAAACAGATATATAAAGACTTACTGAACATATTTTGGAAATGATTCTGAAATTAATCAACATATTAAGAGGACCTAGCAAGAATTCACGAGCAGCTATATTTAACTAAGAACAAACCCAGCTTATAGCCTCATACAATAAAAAAAATCGAATGATGAAGATATAAAATTTTACATTTTGATAATCTTTTCCTAATATAATAAAACGTTTGTTTAAAACTTTTAAGCCACTTGCAAACACTTTAAGATCCCTCTGGTTGATTGGCTGCTGTATCCAATTTTGAAAGAAAGTGGCTGAGATCAGCTTCTCATGACTTGTTATATTCCTCGTTACACAGTTACTGGATGTACAATGATAGTATGAAAGAAAAAAATAAAACTATGATCTTAAATGTCAAGAAAGAGGAAACAAATTTATAATATCTTACCCTTTATATTAGAAATAATTCTCATGAACAAGATGTATTTTCTCTAATTTAAAGCATTTTAATTCTATTCAAAGGAATCGCCCCTTTTCCACAAAAGTCTATGTTTTTGAACAGTCTGTTGGAGCTATAGAATCAGACTCGATTGGATTGAAGTATGCGACGAGCGATATCTCCTCTCTGAATTCTGTCCTGTACAGCAATCAATAGATAACTTCCATCCCATTGTTTTAAATACTCATCTGTTATCTCTCGGTGTAATTGTGAATGTAAAAAACGTCATATAATGCTCTGACAACCTCAATTAGTCAGAGGCAGCGGACCTTCTGTTCCATATGTATGTATAAAGGCAGATGACATGTCAGGACTTATAATAGCTTAATGAATAGAAAAAAGCTTGAAATCGACAATCAAAACATCACGTAGTAGAAGAATAAAAAAAAAAAGGAAAACGTAAACAAGAGGAATGAAAAACCACGGAAGATGTAAACTTAGGGCATACAAACCATGCAAAGATATAAACAAAGGCTTACGAAACCATGACAAATGTAAACAAGAAGCATAAAACACAAAGGGTCATGCAAAACAATGAATAAAGGAGAGACAGAATGAAGAAGTCATAATCTCATCTGCGTATGAAAAAATAGACTTTTGTCAAGGAAATTTAGATCAGGAGCCCGAGAAGAGTAAGTCTCTCCTGCTAGGTCCATAAAGGCAATTACCTAAGTACTTACTGTCAACGTTCACAAAAAGTGACATCGGGCACACTAGGCACTGAGATATCTCCCCATATGGCTTATTGTTCACAAAAACCGTAATTTATCTTCTTGATCCTTAACATATCCAAAACAATTAGCTTTTACAAAAAGCTTGCATTTTCATAGTTATGAAATCCAATAGAAGGGACAACATCAAACGAAAAGGATAGCAAAGAACACAAATATCAATTCAAGTAATAAGCGAAATGGACGATCCGTATTACACTCGTCCATGATATATTCGTAGAATGTATAGATACAAAGACGCTTCGGTACATCTTATCGGACTTTCATGTCTGGCCATCTACATGTAGACTTTTTAGCCGACCTGATTAAAGAAGCTACATGATGTAACGTGATGATTCTGAATAAAATATACTGATAAAGTTGGGGGTTTTTTTTTGGTATCGAGATGACATTTTTTGAACGTTGACCAAATATTATTCACAATAAAAGGAGTGAAATTATGTGTCCATGATAACTGAGCATCTTCTGCTTGTTAAAAACACATCGTGTCAGATGAATTGAATAAATTATTGATTTATTCAAAATCAATGGTCTCGTGAAAAGAAAACTACAAGACGTTTATATTAAAAGAAAAGGGTTAAATAGAATGGTTTGTTATTTTTGTTTGGAAACAAAACTGGTCGATACTGTCTCGTCAACTTTATTCTAACTTACTGAAGGACCCCAAAGACCTGCTGAATAAAAGATTATGTAAAGACATGCAATGGGCGACTGGGATTTTAAACAAAGCCAGGAGCTCTAGTCATATCCTTTAAAGGCTAAATCATATATTCTTACAGATCTCCACAAAAAGGAGGTGTTCTGTAACACGATTGGTTGTCATGATCATTGAAATTGTGAATCCGGAAATTGATTACCGAGTTCCCGGTCTGTCTTGTTTCAGACTTTGGTTTCGTTAGATGTAATCGTAAAGTTATTTACGTTGTCAGCCTCCAATGATTAACTCCCTTAAAGATTTATGTTTACTTAATGCAACCTGCAGGAGTACATGGGAGTCTGGTATTGCTATACCCATCAAATCCAATATATCATTCATATATATAGTTATTCACCCTCGATATGACCCACTGATTCCAATATATAAACTGGACTATATTAATGCTTATGTCAAAACAACCTTTATGTAATTCACTGCAATACTTCAAAATTCCGATGTAAATCAATCAAAGCTCTCAATTAAGGTATATCACACTGTAACTACATTATGACGCGTCCTCGCTTCCACCGCAAACCGGAAATTTAATCTCGTCAAATAGAGCCAAACCATTCTGGCGCTGAGAAGAACATCTATGGAAATAAGGACAAGTAAAGAAGTCGTATTTTCTCTCAAGTGGCATGGAGGACGAGGTCGTTACTGTCAAAAGATGCATTTTATATTTTCTATTGGACTCATTAGAGCTGGATAGGGACATGTTTTCCCACGGCCTATATGTAACTTAGATTTGATACAACTACGCGTACTCAGAAATGAAGAAAGCACACTTATTGAAATCTAAAGATGCAAAAATAAAATGTAGGGAATGAAAAACGTTAAAAAATTGCCATTGTGGATCCTGAAATGGTCATAGTTATGGTTATAGACCAGTGATATGCGATTTTGCATCAAATCAAAATATTTTAAAAATGGTATCTTTTCTATGTAATCCGGATAATTACACCATTTGCTACTAACGTGGCAGATGGCTAAGTCGGCACATATTGCCCATTGGTCTCGTTGGTTTACGTGTGGTCGTTTGTGTTAAGTGTTTCGTGTTCCGTGTCCATTTTGTTTCTCTTTTTGTGGAAACCCACGCTCGGTCACGCAAGTTTGCGTGACGGGGCGTGGGTTTCCGACGATTCTAGATGTGTTTTCACATTTATGGGAGTGTTCGATGTTTTGCCGTGGGTATTGCAACTAGGTCTTGATGGAGATCCCCTCCTTTGCTTTCTACATAAAGTACGATGTAAAAGATTTTTTATTCAGATTAAACTTAACTAATCATACTATACGGCTCACTAATCGGAAACATTTTAAAAACTGGCAACTAATCAGATACAATTTTAAGAATTGTGTAGATTTGTTTTGTTCTCTGCGAAACTTGCTATCTTTGCATAATTTGCTTTTGTATAATGTATGTTCCTCCAGCAAAGCATGAAAAGATACTAAAACCAGCACAGAACGGTCAAGTGACCATGTCAAGCTGGATAGACCAAACTGAACCAAAGTTGTTGCACTCTGTAGAAAAGGAGTAAAGAAAAGTGGGATAAAGATGAACTTTTCTGGGTACATGTAATGCACCTGTCATTTTTCTTGAATATATCGGTTCTCTCTCAAATCTGTGCGTGTCTTACCCAGACATAGTTAAATCAATGAGATGCAAACCGACTAGTTTAATGTGTATCATTAGGTGTAGCTCGTTCCCGACTTTAATGCAAGCAAATGCATAAAATATGGACTGGAGATCGATCACGACTCTAATCTGTATCAGGATTTGTAATTAAATGGACAATTTACTCAAAAATGGCAGAAATAATTAAACGTTTCTGGACACAAACTGTTGCCAAGGAATCAAGTACTGTTGTCCTTTTCCCTGAAACCATAAAAAAACCCGAAAAAAGACTTTACATGAGTACATGTCCTGTAGGAAGGAGATGTCATTTTGCTGAACAGCGACCTAGATTTTATGCTGCCATGAGCAGAATTAAATTCAATATCCATGCCTTCCTTGGCATGATAATGATAAATATTAGAATTATCTTGTCATTTCGATGAAATACCTTTATCAAAGTCACAATTTTACATTGATTTAGTTTCCCAGTATACTTTAACAAAGTCACAAAACGTTGATTTAGTTGTCCGGAGACTGGGCTGCACGAAAGCTGACAGTAGAGCTACAAAGGCGAATCAAGGTGTCGAGCTGTTAAGTCTGTCTGTCTGCCTGTGTGCTGATATTTCTAAAGCATATCCACGTGTAAAAAATTGTAGATTCAATATTCTCAAATGACTGAAATTGTTTAAGTGATTTTGGGACTTTTTTCAATAAATTATTAAAATTGATAGTGATTTTTCAAAAGTCAAAAATAATCCGTTTATTTGTTGTTTCATGAGTTAATGTCGTGTCATGTTCCTTCCTTGATTGTCGGCGCTTTGGTCTCGGAAGTTTTTATTTATGTTTTATGGACAAAGTTGTTCCATGTTCGTACTTTAATTGTTGGTCTTTGTCAATGTTGTTACATGATTGGTCTTTGTCAAAGTGGATGCATGTTCGTAGGTTGATTGTTGGTCTTCGTCTATGTTGTTGAATGTTTACCATGTTCTGATTGATGGTCTTTGTCAAAATTGATGCATGTTCGTACGTTGATTGTTGGTCTTTGTCTATGTTGTTGAATGATTACCATGTTCTGATTGTTGGTCTTTGTCAAAGTTGATGCATGTTCGTACGTTGATTGTTGGTCTTTGTCTATGTTGTTGAATGTTTACCATATGTTCTGATTGTTGGTCTTTGTCAAAGTTGATGCATGTTCGTACGTTGATTGTTGGTCTTTGTCAACGTTGTTGAATGTTTTTCATGCTCTGATTGATGGTCTTTGTCAAAGTTGATGCATGTTCGTACGTTGATTGTTGGTCTTTGTCAATGTTGTTGAATGTTTACCATGTTCTGATTGTTGGTCTTTGTCAAAGTTGATGCATGTTCGTACGTTGATTGTTGGTCTTTGTCAACGTTGTTGAATGTTTTTCATGCTCTGATTGTTGGTCTTTGTCAAAGTTGATGCATGTTCGTACGTTGATTGTTGGTCTTTGTCAATGTTGTTGAACGTTTACCATGCTCTGATTGTTGGTCTTTGTCAAAGTTGATGCATGTTCATACGTTGATTGTTGGTCTTTTTCAACGTTGTTGAATTTTTTCATGCTCTGATTGTTGGTCTTTATCAAAGTTGATTGAGTATTGTGGTACAGCATTATCACCGCGTAGGATCGAAACGTATGGTGTTGTGATTCATTACATTGTTTTTATTTTTTGTATTTTTTCATTTTCTAAATAAAATTTACAAAACTGATTAGCTGTTGCAGTAGGGGCTAATAATTGAATCCATATCGTCAAGGTATATGAAAAGTTCATAGTCATAAACGATATAGACTTATGTATTAGGCATTGCCCTACTGCAACGTCTCATCAATTTTGTGCAGGATCACTTAAATGATGAGAAAAAAACTAAAAAATTTCCGTAAGGAATCACAACATCATACGTTTCGATCCCACGCGGTGATTATAAAAGAGGAAAATATAACATCCTACGTCATTAAGGCAGTTTTCAGTTATCCCTGTACGGATCTTCACCTTAACATTTTAACTCCATCTTTCAAGAACTTTGCCAATAATACAACGCAAAAATATCTCTCTAAGAAGCCGAAAACAAAAGAAGACCATTTACCTTTGAACTTTTCTTTGATGGATAAACTGATTATCATCACAGTAATTATAACGTACACAAATTGGAAAAGCAAGAACCAACGCATGCAAAGAATGTATGGCAATGGTTATAAGGTGAATCCTAGAACCCACTGCAATTACTCATTTGGTAAATTTATCTATTTCTAGTTGTTCCCTCCTTTTTCTTTTTTTTTTTTTTATTTTACAAAACGTTGATCTATTTATTACCCTCTTCATCTCACGATTATTTTAATTCATGTATTTACTCATTCATTCATCCTTGATATGATTGCGCCTCAAAATTAGGTCTGTCCTTCACATACATGTACTACAATGTAGTATTCCTCTTAGAACTCGACAGAAACCTTAAGGTTGAGACATTCGGTGCTTTTTTAATCATTTCTCCGACGGAAAAAAAATAAACAAAGGCAATTTGCTATTGTAATCGAGGCTTTTTGGCGAACAAACCAATAGGGCTTGAACCGCAGCAAAAATAAAATTAGATTTTCAGCTGATTTTGCGCATAGTGCTAATCGGGTTTCCTTCATTTAAAATGCTATGTGATATTGTGTAGCAATTTTTGTTTTTACGGAAAGGAGAATTGATTCTCCATAATGTGAGAATATTGTCGGCGCTTGAAGTTCTTAATCTATTATGACAGTTCCTTCCGGTTTTTTATGGATAGCAGGAAACAGAAATTCTGCCGGGAAGTCACCTAGGTCTAATACATAAACCTATCATGGTTCTACAATCATGGAGTTTTCACCTGTCTGGAAATTGAAACATTATTAGTTTAAGATTTTATAACAATCCATAGTATTCAATATCATTTTGAAACTTTTTGCCCCTGTCACATAGCCTAGACTCAGCATTACCGGTATTCTTTAAATTGAATGGGAAACTGCGATTGTGAAGAATGCGACACCAAAGTTCCTTTCTCTTGGTCATGATCGTCAGGTACAAATAATGCTTAAGCTATACGACACTCAAATAAATGAGACTTGAAGGTCAAACTTGATCGAAATCGAAATTCAAAATTTGATAAGAAAGGATGAGCAACAATATTTAATCTTTGGAACATATTGATATTCATAAGATATCGTTGGGAACCCCCATGTAGTCTGTTGCACAACGGAAAAGGGGTCGTGGGTTTCCGACGATACCATGATCAAGAAGATCGAAAAGGTCAAACTTGAAACAAAATTGAAATTCAATCTGAGATGAAATCATAAGCAACAATCTTGAATCTTTAGATCAGATTGATACACAGAGATATATGACACGCCAGAAAACATTATTGGAAACCGACAGTCTATTGTACTGCAATGATTTCCGACGATTGCCAGAAGAGTGACAAGGTCAAATCGAAATTCCAATTCTGATTGTAGAAGAGGAGCAACAATCTTAAATCATATTCAGATACATATTAAAATAAATTATAATGCACAAAAAGGTCAATTAAACTTAAAAAAAAAAAAAACGATAATAAAAAAATATAGTGTGTATAGACAATTTGTATAATTATACTTTGTGTTTTAAATTTCCTTTCGAAACTGAAATCACTGATAAAGAAATACAACTTTTGAATATGTTGTTCTTTAAAAAATATATATCCATGAATATAAAAATAAAAATCGTATCCCCTTCCTTCTCAATTAAACCTTTCAACATCCCTGGGTCCGTTCCTTTTTATGTCTTCCCATCAAACATAAAGGACGAAACCATTGTAGTACATTGCAGACATGTAGAATAATATCAATATCTTTCCATGAATAATAGATAGCACTTAATCATATTATCTCCTTTCTTCTAAATGAACTAGAGCAATGGGTGATGGAGTCTTAATCTAGGTTCGGGAAATGAGAGCAATTAATGAAAAATAGTCCTCCCATTCATCGAGTTAATACTGCGTTCGGGGACCGGGATTTCTATCAGACCACCACGCACCTAGTATGTCACGGCACCATAGTACATGTAAATCACGGTCAGGTTCGATACAAGTTATATAACTCCGAGTAAGGATAATTGTACTGGTGCTCCACCCAATCAGATCCTCTCACTGTAATGACATTAGCTTTGTGATCGAAGGTTCTCTGGGGAGTTCTTGTTACCTCAATTATCCATTAGATTTTCCATTACATAAGCCCATATCATGATGCCCGAGCATGTTCAGTACCATGTAGAACATCCCCAAAGCTTTAAAATACCGACATTAAGCACCAAAATCAAACAAATAGTGATTTAAGTGAGTACATTATCAGAACGATTATTTCCAGTCAACGGGTCACACGTAATCCGATATCTAAATATGATCACAATACACCCAACAATGATGTCATTGAACTGCTGATGATGACGTTACTGATGGAAGAATGGAGCTATCTCATCATACTATCCGAATGCCTGCTCTCAAATACGACAATGACCTTTGGCAGCCATATTTGTCGACGTGATGAAAAAATCAAATCCAACTGCACGCAATAACGCAGAATAAGAAAATACCCAGGAAACCTGGATACGTAAATCCTTAGCAAAAATCCTATGCACAACCAAAAAGATTATAAACAATCAAATCACACACACAACCAAAGACGCCAACAGCAAGATACATACATAAACCAATAAAATGACATCAAAACACATGCAAACACTTACACACCAGCAAAACATTACAATCGACATCAAAAACACCACAACATAACACGTATACAAACCAATACACCGACGTCCAAGCACATAAACAACACAACAAACAACAAAAACATTACAATGATCGATAACACGACCACATAACACGTATACAAACCAATACATCGACGTCCAAGCACATAAACAACACAACAACACAACAAAAACATTACAATGATCGATAACACGACCACATAAAACGTATATAAACCAATACACCGACGTCCAAGCACATAAACAACACAACAAACACAACAAAAACATTACAATGATCGATAACACGACCACATAAAACGTATATAAACCAATACACCGACATCCAAGCACATAAACAACACAACAAACACAACAAAAACATTACAATGATCGATAACACGACCACATAAAACGTATATAAACCAATACACCGACGTCCAAGCACATAAAAACCTGAACATAAACCGATAAACCAACAGCAAAACACACAAAGTGACAAACCAACATCAAAACACACACACAAACTGACAAGCTAACATCAAAACACACAAACTGACAAACCAACATCAAAACACACAAACTGACAAACCAACATCAAAACACACAAACTGACAAACCAACATCAAAACACACAAACTGACAAACCAACATCAAAACACACAAACTGACAAACCAACATCAAAACACACAAACTGACAAACCAACATCAAAACACACAAACTGACAAACCAACATCAAAACATACAAACTGACAAGCTAACATCAAAACACACAAACTGACAAACCAACATCAAAACACACAAACTGACAAACCAACATCAAAACACACAAACTGACAAACCAACATCAAAACACACAAACTGACAAACCAACATCAAAACACACAAACTGACAAACCAACATCAAAACACACAAACTGACAAACCAACATCAAAACACACAAACTGACAAACCAACATCAAAACACACAAACTGACAAACCAACATCAAAACACACAAACTGACAAACCAACATCAAAACATACAAACTGACAAGCTAACATCAAAACACACAAACTGACAAACCAACATCAAAACACACAAACTGACAAACCAACATCAAAACATACAAACTGACAAGCTAACATCAAAACACACACACAAAGTGACAAGCTAACATCAAAACATACAAACTGACAAGCTAACATCAAAACACACAAACTGACAAACCAACATCAAAACACACAAACTGACAAACCAACATCAAAACACACAAACTGACAAACCAACATCAAAACACACAAACTGACAAACCAACATCAAAACACACAAACTGACAAACCAACACCAAAACACACAAACTGACAAACCAACATCAAAACATACAAACTGACAAGCTAACATCAAAACACACACACAAAGTGACAAACCAACATCAAAACACACACACAAACTGACAAGCTAACATCAAAACACACAAACTGACAAACCAACATCAAAACACACAAACTGACAAGCTAACATCAAAACATACAAACTGACAAACCAACATCAAAACATACAAACTGACAAACCAACATCAAAACATACAAACTGACAAGCTAACATCAAAACATACAAACTGACAAACCAACATCAAAACTTACAAACTGACAAACCAACATCAAAACATACAAACTGACAAACCAACATCAAAACACACAAACTGACAAGCTAACATCAAAACATACAAACTGACAAGCTAATATCAAAACACACAAACTGACAAACCAACATTAAAACACACACACAAACTGACAAACCAACATCAAAACACACAAACTGACAAACCAACATCAAAACACACAAACTGACAAGCTAACATCAAAACACACAAACTGACAAACCAACATCAAAACACACAAACTGACAAACCAACATCAAAACACACAAACTGACAAGCTAACATCAAAACACACAAACTGACATACCAACATCAAAACACACAAACTGACAAACCAACATCAAAACATACAAACTGACAAACCAACATCAAAACACACAAACTGACAAACCAACATCAAAACACACAAACTGACAAACCAACATCAAAACACACACACAAACTGACAAGCTAACATCAAAACACACAAACTGACATACCAACAAAGACCGCCTACTAACCATGATAACACGTTGACCAGATAGACACGCTTTAAAAAAAACCTAAACGACTAATGAAAGTTGTCAGAGTCGAAAAAAATAATGGTGCAGTTATCCAAATAAAATGTACATAACCCTCCAATTCATCTGATAAACAGGACGTAAAAAGAATATACCATGTATATTATACATTTGTATCTTACAGACGCGATTGTTCCTTCACTATATGATTACGCAACAAAAACTATCATAATACGCAGAGATCCTATATATGTTTCAGATCATCAAGGATATGTACAAATGCTCTGCAAGTTTGAGACACCGTAATGGTTTTTTATTTCTCAATCCGATTATATTTCATTTTATCTTAGACAATCCATCATCATTTCTTTCTAGCTTTATAATAATTTGATTTAACAACTTTTAAATTACTTATGTTGCATGGTAACATTTTTGGAAAGTCAATGAAGGTGCACTGGGAATTAAAAAATAAAAGCATCATTAAACATGATATGGTCTATAATATTCATAAAAGATTTGTCAAATCTTTTTCGGCAGATTCCACCCACGGTCCCTCGCCTTCCGGATCTAACATTGTACAATCTACACAATCTTTACAAAAAGTAGATTCTTTTGAATTTCACTGATGCACTGATTCACGTATTCCTTGCATAAGCGATCTTCCAGACACATTATGAATAAATCAAATATGATTCGACAGTAAAAGAGTCTGAATCTTAAGTAAGGGGGGCCCAGGGGGTTCCTATCATCCATCAACAATCCGGCCCTTCTAGGCACTGTCATAGAGTAATGGCATCAGTTACGTAACGTTACAAATTGGCCGTAGCCATACTGTCATAAGAATTCTCAAATGGGTTGTGGCTCATGGAAAATGCAAATTTCTACGACTTCGCAGATTTTTATGGTTTTATCAGCAGAAATCAATATGATGATGCGAGGTCAACAGTCTCAACAATGTAATATTTGATATCAGATCATGATTCCAGTTGAGCTGCCGAACACAATGACATGAATGAGATAAAAATATGAAAAATCACCTCTAAATATTGAATAAGCATGCGCGGATCTGGATTTTCTTTTATTTGAACAAACACGATCGGAAAAAGGGGGAGAGGAGGTCCAACCTGAATGTCGGAAAATTATTTGTAACCAAAACGGGAAACATTCTGACGAATTCCAAGAGGATATCCCAATCCGCCCTCTATAGACTCGAGTCCGAAATATGTTACCAAAAACGAATCATATAGGTAAAACTTCAAATTTTCACGACCCTCCGAGGAGTCGCACATGTTTGTAACTATAGGCACATTACAATCGCGGAAGACTTGATCGTGATAGAGTCCAGTCCGAAAAATCTTACAAAACCCAAGCTTTTTACGGTTATTTGGTCGGATACGACGGATATTCACTATCCATCTGAATAATAGTTAGAGGCTCAGTGTTGGTAGCCACCATCCGTCGAAATAACTGTTAAAGAATTGGTTTTTGTAAGATACTTCCGACTATATTCGATCATGAGCAAAACTTCCGCGAGAATAGTATAAAAAGCCAGGGGTACCCAACTGACGTGAAGCATATTACTTCAGGATGGATGTTTGGCTCAGCATGCAGTCTTTGTGACACAGAAACATTACAACATTACGCTACGTACCAGCTATTTTCATAATGTATCCTCCCAAAAAATGAAGACATCACTACTGCAGGGAATGGGTGATATATGCAGAATGAATAGTAGTGATGTTATACGAAATGACTTCACGACGGTTTCATTGAATAACTATCTTCCAAGCAATTTAGCGATACGAGGTGTTTCATACAATTATAGTCGCTTGAAAAAATTAGTGCCAATGGATGGACGAACAGATAGACGGGCGCTGGACAATGTACATGTACAGCTCTTGAGAATCACATACACAAGTATTTATTTTTTTCCAGTAAAAATGTTCATATAAATGATATGATCCGTTGATATCATTACAAAGATTCATTGATGTACAGCAGTACGTATCAGCACCCATCTCCCTGCATCTCTGGTGCGACCCACTCAATCATAAACTACGTATAATAAAATTGATGTATAACATTTGATAAAAAAAATGTTGGTAATATCGGCAATCAACTAACGAGCGCCGGTATACAACAGTTACTGATATACACATTTGTTTTTGTTTTTGTTTTATTTCTTCCCTTAGATATAAGAGCATGGAATAGAGAAGAGGGGAAATCGTGGCTTCCGGCATCGTGTGTTACCCGCGAAAGTTGGAAGACCCCTCCCCTCGGAAAATTAGTCTAAATCTGCACATTATAAGTGAGTCAAAAGTACCATTGTCTGATTTCTGAGAAAAAGATATGTTCATAACAAGGAAATGATTCGTAATTCCAATTTATCAACGCCTCCTTTCTTAACTTTAATAAAGAGCCGAAAGCTTATAAAACAAACATCATCCAAAGCCAGATCCATCTCCTTCTAGGAAAATTATTCGTATAGCAGTCGTCTTATTGCTTTAATACAATGGTTTTCTTAGAATGCTAGAATAGGTGAAGAGAATTTAAAATTCAAAATAAAGACATTGCTTTCCGTCTTATTTCCATTTAAGTACAGGCTTAAATCTTAAATAAGTTGAATAAAAGATCGAAATCCCTCGTCTTCAAAACTTAGTTCGGAACGCGTCCATATCCTCTAATGTCATTTGCACTCTTAATAACATTGCTTATACAACCCTTAAAACCCTTCCTAGCACTTTTATGGACTTGAGAAGCATAGTCCTGGTACAATTTCATTTTTTATAACCTAATGACATTGCTCAATTTCTAATTCTATTAGATAAAACGCTGACGGAACCAAACAAGAACATATCATTTGTCCTTTTACGCCAGGAACTCGTATAAGGACGAGGCAATGGATGCAGCATCCACTTTTACAGTTATGAAAACGATTTATATGACGCAATCACATGTGAAATCATCTTAGAGAAGAACATAAATAACATTGAATAATATAATTCCAGATTTGATATGATAACGATAACGATCAAGCTAATGGAACAGAGGATATTTAAGAGAAAATCTTCATAAAATGCCCAGTCAGCTTTCATTGCTTTTAAACACATTTACCACAGGTGGAACATTCCATTTCACAATACAATGTGCATGTCAGATGTAAAATACGGTGTCAAATTCTCACAGTATCGTTTTGCTCACCTTCAGATGACAATTTCTCGCTTTTTAAAACAGTTCCCACGACAACGTAGACGAATATAGATGTATTATGCATCTCAATCACAGTGGTATAAAAGAAACAAGATGTGACTGGTTTTGATATTTCCTTTGGGATAGCAGTAAAACAAGCATACTGGTACATATCTGACCTTTTGATCTAATCCAAGAGTTAATACATCCCAAATTTCATTCATAACAGGCAAAAATGAGATATAACTCAAAATCGAAACTAATCACTAAATGGATCGTGATTGTTGTAAGTTGAACATCAGAAGGCATAATCACAAGGTGAACAGTGAAAGTATTGTGAACATCATAGGGTATAATCACAAGGCGAACTGCGATAGTATTGTGAACATCATAGGGTATAATCACAAGGTGAACTGTGATAATATTGTAAATAATTATCAGAAGGCATAATCACAAGGCGAACTGTGAGAGTGTTGTGAATATCAGAAGGCATAAACACAAGGCCAACTGTGAGAGTGTTGTGAACATCAGAAGGCATAAACAAAAGACCAACGATGATAGTAATGTGAACATAAGATGACATAATCACAAGGCCAACTGTGATAGTATTGTGAACATCAGATGGCATAATCACAAGGCGAACTGTGATAGTATTGTGAAAATAAGATGGTATAACCACAAGGCGAACAGTTAGAGTATTGTGAACATCAGAGGGCATAATCACAAGAAGGACAGTGATAGTAATTGTGAACATCAGAGGGCATAATCACGAGAATGACAGTGATAGTATATTGTGAACACCAAAGGGCATAATCACAAGAAGGACAGTGATAGTAAATTGTGAACATCAGAGGGCATAATCACAAGAAGGACAATGATAGTAAATTGTGAACATCAGAGGGCATAATCACAAGAATGACAGTGATAGTATATTGTGAACACCAAAGGGCATAATTACAAGAAGGACAGTGATAGTAAATTGTGAACATCAGAGGGCATAATCACAAGAAGGACAGTGATAGTAAATTGTGAACATCAGAGGGCATAATCATAAGAAGGACAGTGATAGTAAATTGTGAACATCAGAGGGCATAATCACAAGAAGGACAGTGATAGTAAATTGTGAACATCAGAAGGCATAATCATAAGAAGGACAGTGATAGTAAATTGTGAACATCATAGGGCATAATCACAAGAAGGACAGTGATAGTATTAAGCTGAATGACAGAGGGTAGTATCCCATGTTTATTTTAAAAAATCGTGCAGTTTGCGTTCTCATTTTATCACTACAGATACTCATTCGATAGAAGCTGTAAAATAAACTTAATTGTAGCCATTATTGACCTTAGGAAAGACAACCTGTTACACAACAATGTTACGTAACACTTTGCTGAAAACAATTATACAGTACGAACATGAAGCATCCATGAAATGCTTTACTGAGAATAGTCAACAATGAGTTATTTCTTGAAATGCTTATATCCACTATTGTCCTTCCATACCAGAAAAGTACAAAGTTCAAGTATTTGATGCATTAAAATCGAAATCGTTTGGTTGTCAGGATAACCTGAGCACAATCCCCCAACTAACCCATTACATACATATATCTGTTGCATATGTAATATACACTATGGAAGATGGTGGTACATGTAAACAGGTCAACCAATCGCATGGGACCAAAGTTACATATAAATGAATCTGGAAATGGTTATCAAAATCAGGAAGACTAACATTAATCAAAAATATATTGCGTTCGCATTTTCTTTCCTTTCATTTTTTGCTATAGATTGATAATCACTCCCAAAAATAAATGCAAATCTTGAAAACTTCGTGTAATTACTGATATAAAAGCCTATAGATAAACAAAATTCAAAGCCATATCCATAAGGCTCCAATATGACAAGACAAGCAACTTTACAGTATCATGCAATCACGAAAGTAAATCATGATTCACATTCAGGGGTTAAAAAGGGGGAAGGGGGGAAATAAACAGTCTTTGAGACAGAGAAGAAATGAGTTGGAAACTAGTGTTACAATTTCCATCCACATAACTGTCAGCGTTTCGAACACGCTCTGCGGCGATTACAATTCCATACGTTCTCCAGCGTCGAACCAAACACTCCTCTGAAACCTAATTCATGGACTCTCTTCAGATGTCAGTTCCTGATCCCGATTTTTTCCTTTGATTACCCCTGACTCTGATAAAACAGAGAAAAAGTAGATTCTGTCACGTCTAGGGATATTTAACCAATATTTCTGGGATCTGGATTGATTTTATGCCATTTAAAGTAATAAACAACTCCTTACTTCCAATATGAGTAACAGGTCTACCCAATCTTCCGTAAAATAAGATTTCACTTTACGAAATTGAGAGACCAATTCACTGTATCTTATGAGCATTGTAAGGGAACAAGATTAATTAATTGTCACTACAAGAAATAGAGAAATGCCAAGCTTGTTCATTTCAATAGCACGCCCCTTCTCGCAGAAATGTATTTTTGAGACCAATATGTCTGGAAGTGCGACCAGCTGTTTCTCTGAATTATTAATCAGAAAAGTGGTCCAACAAAGTTATATAAAGTCGGCTAAACGGTCCAGAGAATAGAGTGGCGATTCGACATTCCCCAGTGTCAATTCGACATTTCCCAATGGAATACATGTTAAGAATCGTTAAAAAGAATAATTATAGCAGAGTCCTAACTGGAAAGCAAGGGATTTCGGGACAGTCCTCTTCCATTAATTTCATCGAATACAAAATTTAGGCTTCAAGTTAAATGGCAAACTTCTACGACCTGTTAACAACTAAATGTCTGTTAGTTATAATCTCCGCCAGTCCATCTTTGCCGAAAAAGTTTATTCAACACAAAATTCTATAGTAATTACTTTCCGATGTCTTTGCAGATTAATGTACTCCAATATCAACAGGTAATTTCTCATTGTGAAGTAATAATCCGAAACAGTCATGTCTGGTTCATCGCATTCAGACATTTCTGCTCTGTAGAATCAGAGTTGGAATTTCTGCTTTGTAGAGGCAGAGTTGGAATTTCTGCTCTGTAGAAGCAGAGTTGGAATTTCTGCTCTGTAGAGGCAGAGTTGGAATTTCTGCTCTGTAGAAGCAGAGTTGGAATTTCTGCTCTGTAGAATCAGAGTTGGAATTTCTGCTCTGTAGAAGCAGAGTTGGAATTTCTTCTCTGTAGAGGCAGAGTTGGAATTTCTGCTCTGTAGAAGCAGAGTTGGAATTTCTGCTCTGTAGAAGCAGAGTTGGAATTTCTGCTCTGTAGAAGCAGAGTTGGAATTTCTGCTCTGTAGAAGCAGAGTTGGAATTTCTTCTCTGTAGAGGCAAAGTTGGAATTTCTGCTCTGTAGAGGCGGAGTTGGAATTTCTGCTCTGTAGAAGCAGAGTAGGAATTTCTTCTCTGTAGAATCAGAGTTGGAATGAACACTTCGTTTTTCTTATTAGAATCAATTGGCTGCTTCAGAAGGCATCTACCAATATCAATGTAGATCATGACTACAGAAAAGCGAAACCGTTTTGTCATTTGGAAGCCGTCCACATTTGCGTGTAGTTAACCAGACTCTTTATCTAAAAAGACATTAGAGCAAACACGTCATGTTTATAAATGCTTGTCTGAAAATGGCATTTCACTATGTACATGAGATGAACATACAAAATGTCACTTTGCTATTGTTCTTCCATAATCATAGAGTGTAAACAACCTTCTTGAGAAATTATAGAGAGATATCTTTGCTGTTTGATCTTTGCAAATCACTAACAGAATAGGGATGAGAGCTGTTACACAATATAACAAACAATAAAAGGCATCATGCTAACTCGGATGCCTAGAGTGCTTTGCTTCTCATTCTATTTGACAATTCTTCTCTTCCGGGAAATGTTCTGCTTTGAACGAACAGAAAATCCTTTCTTTTACTATATTCAGAGAAGGTTTGTGGTTTAATATGATGAAAATATAAAAAGATGACTCCGCACTGCGTGGTCACATAGTACTATCAAGAAACCGGGAAGTACGATTAATCCCTGTGTGCGTGGTAGACACAGACAATCAAAAGGCTTATAAAAACCATCTTATCAAATACTTCTTCTCCATGTCAAACTTTCGGTTTTCTTTTCATGGCAAAGTTCTGCGAATCACAACCCACTTCAGTCTATCATCCATAGTAGTACATTTGTAAATGTCTAGTGATCTTATTTCTCTATTGTCTCTCAACAAGTTCTTTTCATCTCCAAAAATGTTGCCCACACACAATCTGATTAAAGAAGAACAATGACTTATATTTTTCTGGTAGATGTATGTTTATTTCAAGTATACAATGTTTGTTTATTGTGTGAGGGTCTCAAACATGCATCAATGATCATGACTTTTCTTTTCTTTTCTACAGAACGTTGTTTTTTCCTAAATGCTACTTTTCGAATCGTGTATATAATCTGGCATACACCAGAATGAACTGCTTCCCAAAGTAACAAATATTTTGCTTGGTCTGGGTTGTTCAATCCACATCAATATGAAAACGTATAGATCTACATGCAGGAACAACCTAGTGATTTGACTAAGGGTATCATAACGAGATATTATAGACCTCTTGATGATCTGTAAGAAGGACATTTGAGAGGAATACGATAAATTGGTACTAGAAAGTTTTGGATAAAGATAAATTAGATATTTTATAATTTTGAAAGAAATACGTATTATCGATCGACAAACATAGAAAAAAAAGGTGATAACTTCATAACATGAAGTGGGATGCAAGTCGTAGAAGTTTGCCATAAGAAAAAACAACACGAAAGTTTGTCAACGATAGAAAGTAATTGACGAGGACAGATGATATCATGACTTTTGATGGTCTGTGTTTAACATGCATTGTACGCAGTTCGGATTCATTTTCCTACTATATTACTATTATATCACTAACCCTACTGAATATGGCAATCTGTATTAGCTTAGCCGGAAGAGAGGCGTTGTTAAACAGTGTGAGAGGAAAATCAAACGAGGCGCCCGAGTTGGCATGATGTCTTTTATGCTTTGTTTTGTTATGCAACAGTTCTCAGCTAACCTATTCATCCTTTTTGTGGTAGTGCATTTGCAAAGATCAAAAAGCAATTTTATTACTCTATTGTCTGTCAGTAGGTTTATTTTATCTTCAAGAACGTTGCTCAAACATAGAAAGAACAATGCCAAATGGTCATTGATTAGTACCCTAACGGCACACCAGAGAGGATTTTTAGTCTCCATTCTGTCCGTCTGTTTGCCACATACCAGATTGAACATTGTGAACAGAGTAATTTTTTTTATCAATTTGAATCGTTTTGACTTTAAAAAGTACCACTGGTAAGGATTCATAAACCGAAACATGTACGTCTGGTGAAACGCGTTCAGACCTTGTTGTCCAGAAGTCAGCTCTCTGGTAGCAGAGTCAGATACTATGTTTTGTATGTAGTACAAGGATTCCTTCTAAATGTAACATATACATGATATGGCTTATTTCCATTCCTTAAACTTGATTTAGGATGTAATAAATAATACATTTTACATTTTATGAATAAGAAGCATCGTTCGACAAACATGGATATAAACGAAATGAAAATATTAAGTTGAGAACTGTTACATAATAAAACAAATAATAAAAGATATAATATAATGCATACACGGGCGCCAATTGTGGATTTCCTCTCACTCTGTTGTTTAACGATGCCTCTCTTCCGGCTTCGATGTGGCTTGCAATGGGGAGAAAATCTATCATTCTTTTTTCAATATTCGGTCATGATTATGGTGGTATGATATGTTATAAAACAGTAGGAATATAAAGAAATACCGGTATAGAACTCACTACTCAGTCCTAATATCGATGTGGATCATGGCATCAGACACGACCAATCAGCGTATTTGTTACATTTGGAGGTAGTCCTTATAACAAAGCTCACTTTGGCGTGTGGCTAACCAGATTACACACGCTGTATGAAAGAAGCATTTGAGATCAACTTTCTGTAGCAATAACGTCATGGTCAGAAGTGAAAGTCTAGGGGTCGCATTCCTTTCTGCAGTGCGGTATACTTCAGATAAAGAAACATTTTTTCAGGGTTTATTTATGCAGAAAAAAAGAAAAGAAATAAAAGAACGTTTGGCATAGCTCTTCCTTAATTAGATTGTGAGCGCAACCCTCTCTAAAATTAAAAGCAACACTTGCTAAGACAGGACGCAGAAAAAAAGTTGGCGGTTTTATCTTTGCAAATGCACTACATTAATAGGGTAAAAATATTCAGCTGAGAGTTGTTGCACAATAAAACAAACAATAACAGACATCGTGCTAACTAGGGCGTCTGGTCCGATTTTCCTCTCACTCTGTTTAGCGATGTCGGTCTCGGTTTCAGTACTACTTGCAGCTGCAGCGGAGATAATTTCTTAGTTAAGTACATGTATAGGTTAAGGGTATGATATACTAAAGTCATCCAACTTGATGCATATACATGTAATTCTTGACCAGTTAAGCTCTAATCCTTTTTAATGTTGTAGCGTAAAACAGCCTTAAACCTACTCCATCCCATTCACAAAATCTAAGGCTTACGACGTAATCAGAATCATAGCATTACAACATAGATTCCCATGTATTATTAATTATTCAGTTTGAAAATATTTGTTTCTGAGACAAGTATGCATTTCCGATATACCAAAATCTGAAACATGCTCTTCACATTGAAAGTTGTAATAAGTAGTATTAACAAATACCAAAACATTCAAAACTATTGAATTCTAGATTTAGAATTACATCGAAAAACCAAGCATCCTCAACATTCTTTAGAGCATGTTTTTTTTCCCACAAGGATTTCCCTCGCAGCATATATAGGGAGTACCGAGAGAACATTGCGTGCAACACATTTCTGTTTCCCAGCACTTCGGCACGTTCAGCATTTACTGTAGATTATTTCCTCATACTCAACCATTCTTTTTACATTTGTCAAGAGTTCTTATAACACTGCAGCATCGTCAAACAAAACGACCTTTGAAGTTCGAGCTGTTGCATGATAAATAAAAAGTTTTTGATCGAAAATGCAACGGAAAATTGTCAAGAGAATTTCTTTTATTGCGTTAATACCAAAAGAATAAAAAAACAACATAAATAATGACAATGATGTCTAGCCCTATTGATTCTGTGATATGACTTTTATGTTATCATTTTGGCAGTGATTATGTTTTCCATGTTAGTTCAAATAGAGCATAACTTAATTTTTATTTAATATTAAGGAACACGCTAACAAGGTTTATATCAATATCTTAGCTTTCCCTTCGGTCTATAAACAGCTCAGCCAACTTCAGAGATAACCGGAGCCAAGATATGGACGCAAATCATTTTTGAAGACAACCGTCATCCAAAGAAATGTAATATTCAATTCATCTCAGACTCTAATGGTCAATGTAGTGATGAGTATACTGTTCAAACGATTTCGCAATTTAGATTTGTACATTCAGAAGGTCTTAATTTTGAACACGTGAGTCTATCAAGATCATTACCTTTGGAGATTCGTACATATGCGGGAAAAAAAAGAGAAATGTCACAATTTTCAAAAAATTTTTTCATTTACGTCAAAGAATCTTGTATCATGTCTCATATATCTTAATATATCTGCTAATGTCACCAGAACTTCATAAGTTATTGCAATGAAAAGGTTCTTGACATTGTACGTAGTATGTACATGTAGCTTATAAGTGGTTAGGAAATCAAGGCACCAAGGGAGCGTAACTCCATCTCGTAGTAAACAATAGTCACTACATGATGCTATCTTAGATAATACATATTTGATGGAGGAATGTTCCCAGATTCCGTATGACTTGACATCAACAATAGATCGATCTACATGTAGTTTCTCTTTTATTCACGTCGGAATCTTCAACCGGTGGAGGTAAAAAATAACCAAATCCCAAGGTCGCCGTTAACTCTGATACTTCTCATTTTTCTATGAATCTTTTATCAAGTGTGACTATGTAAAGCCCAGAGGAAGCCGGAATGCTGGATGAAACTAATTTGGATAAATTTCCGTGAATTTTTCATCCCTCTTATTGTCTTCGATCAGGCACTTCTGATAAAATATTAATACAAGAAAAAAATATAATTGGTTGAGAAAACATTCATCGTTAATTGGACAGACACTAGTTCTGACGGATTAAGAGGATCAGACTCTTATTTAAACCAACAATACTCGAGGATTCTAAATGACCTAAAACCTTACGTTTCCTGTGATAACACTCATCTAAGGTTTTCTATGAAAATTATTAACTAGTTATGGGATTGAACTTTATGTCAAAAATTCAATTTTTTCATAGAATTTTCAAAAGAATGATGGGGCATCATATATCGACTGGTCAAAAATTTCTAAAAATTATATTTCATCAAATTTAATTTTGTCTATATTTTTCATCAAGGGGAGATAACTCTTAAACAAGACCCCTTTCAAAATATTCTTATTTTGATATCTACTAGGCTAGTACAATAGTTTTTAAAATATAATATGACACATAAAGATATTGAATGATGAATACACATGATTTCAATGTTTTTGGCATAATTTCCATCATTACCCATTGAATATTTAAAAATGGTCTTCATTTAGAATGATTCAGTATAATTATATATACATGTTTTTGAAGATCAATGCAAAGAAATAATGTAAAGTATCGATGTTTTTTAACCACTTTTCGATTATTTTTGGGATGAAATTCCTTTACTGCAAACCTCATGATACCGTCCCCGTTGGCTGAAAAATATCACCCAATAATTTGTCTTAGAAACTGAAGGTGGACATTGTATCGTAAATAGACATTTATATTTGCAGACATCCCACTTTTTCATTCACTTTAATCTGGTTTTGTCCTCATTCCTGAGTTGAATTAATACCTTTAAAACACTTCAATTCATCTGACTGTCATGTGTTGTTCTATAGTAAATTTCAGCTTAAATTTGAATTCAGTGGTGCCATCTACAATAATTTCAATTCTATTACCAGTTGTCTTGTTATTCATTGTTCGTGTGGTTGTCTTTTGAGGTGACTTTTGTAAATTGCCATTATTTATAAAAGTTTGTGTTTCCCTACGGTCACTGCAATGTTCAAGAAATAAGACTTTTTAATGCAATTCAAACATGTATCAAATACAGCTTAAAAATCAAGTTAAAAGTTTTATTTCTGAAATTAATTGCATTGAGCATCAGTCAGTATAAGAGGGCACATGACCAATCAATATTTGCCTAAATATTTTGTTCTTTTCTTTTCAATTCTCAGTAATGCCTTCGAACAGTCAAGAAATTTTGAACTGTAAACATAGACCTGTGCAATGTATACTCAACTCTCTCTATGCACTCAGAGCAAACCAGAAAGCAGAAAAAAGTTTTCTCATTAAAACTTTTCGTATTTACTTTTCATCGATTCTAGAACTTAGAAATCTAGATGGAGTTTATTTCAATATATCAGCACTCGAGACGTGCAAAATGCTCTTTAGCACAACCACACAACTGTTGCGGTTTCCTAGCTAGACTTCAGAGCCATCCATGCGCTTCAAATGTATTTATGTTAATCGATATTCCATGTGCTCCCTCATAATTGCGCAATACAAGAAACAAACAAGATTAATTTGCCAAAAAATCCATGATTCATAGATTTGAATACCATGTCAATAATACAATTATCCTTGCTATGGGTTTTAAGGATAGGAATACATGGAAAATACTTCATCTTTGGAAACACACCTCCATCTATAGTATACAAATCGCCAAAACAGAAAAAATTGAAAGAAAAACAAAAATAAGTAAGAAATAGAATTTATAGCACATTCAGATTGATATTTCTATGATAGCCATGTACTTTTTATAATAATTATTTTATGGTCGGACGTTTGATAGAGTACAAGAGTTGACAAAGTTGGACATCTATGAATTCTGGACCTAAAGTTTTTCGTTAAGATTCCATTTCCCCCAGAAAATTATAAGGGAAATCGTATCCATTTCATTTCACTCACGTTCTATCTATTTTTTAAAGATCAGCAAAAACAAAACAAAAAACCGTGTTGGTCATGTATTCAACGTCAGAGCAGAATATGACAAGATATGGAAAAGGCATGATTTTTGGTAAACCACGAGTGGAAACCTGTATTTTATTTTATTTAGACAATCTCATGCTCCTAATCTATCCATAGTTTTCCTCGTATTACGTATCATTCAGACTAATCATGACATTAAAAGACATGTGGGAAAATGAAGGCGGGGTGATGAGACAAGAAAATAACATAACTTTTAACTTTTTTCCAAACACCAAGTATGTAAAATCTGTACTGTGTAGACTATAATGAAAGTGCGTCACATTGATGGTAACCCATGATCCTTCGCTTCTTTGAAGTCCTTGTTCACATATACATATATTCATGAGTTCATTGATATCACATTAGCACCCATTCGCCTTTTCCATGTTTTTACATGTAAATCTTTATGCATAAACAAATAAACTGACTGCTCTCTCGTATGTACTGATATCGACCAGATTGTAAATCAACAACGTTCTCATAAACATGACAGGCAGGTTATCCTAGTATCAATTAAAGATAAACTTTCTTAGAAAACAGCACTGTCCGTTAAATGAAGCATGTCATCAGTGACGTAATGGCTACCTACGTCAAAGAGTACCGTCTCGGATGGTCTAGGTAAAGTTTTCAGGGATGGGCTCGGGTTTTGTAATATGAGGGTGGGGGGGGGGGGTCAATGATATTTGAAAAAAACCAGTAAGATAGATTTTCATAAGCAATGCAATCTATTCAGAACGATGAAAGGGCGGAAGTGGGGTATTAGGGTATTGTCGTTGATTTTATGTATTTCTACATTTTGATAATATTCAAAAAGGGATGGGCGCCACAGACCTCAATTTGTTGAATGCGTGGTATATTAATCAGAATAAAGAGATACTAGTACCACATAGTATAAACGGGCCAAGAATAGAGATGCGATGCTTTCAAACGTCGTCCGCTTTTAACTGACAGTAATTTTAGCCTTTGTTCACGATACCTGGAGCAAATCGTATGTAAACGACTTTATCATCGACAGGTAAAGGTATTTAACATGTATAAAGGATGCAGGTATGCAACGAGAATGAAAAAGTTTAAATCGTTTCATTATATAGAGGATTATTTTGTCAGATATTTTGAAAGTGATAAAACTTGTGTAAGGAGTTTAAGTTATAATAATCTTTCTTAATTCTTAATATTACAGAACATCCACTTGTTTTTCTATAATCTTTTCTTTTTCTTATATAATATATTTGCAAAATAAAGATAGCCCTTCTAAATTTAAGAAAGGGGATCTTTATTTTCTTATCCTACGATGATGGTTCCGAAGACAAATTATTTAGGGAAGCGAGCATAAAGATAGCAAAGAATGCTGAATATATAAACATTACAAACATAACCCACATGTTCTCAATTCAATTTTACAAACAATCTCCTGAAATCCAGATGACGTGGTGCTCCAAGGCAGAGGAGGAACATTCCTGGATAAAGTATACCGTTTAATTGAAAGGAAATGATGATAAAGACAAATAATTCAAATACTTACTTGTGTTAAAGAATAAAAACTCTCTGTTCTCCACTGTAAGAGGTTAATTGTTATGTGCACAAGGCGGAAACAAGCAGTTTTATGAACCGGTTCCCTCGTTCAGTGAAGCTAGATAGTCAGCTCATCGGACGGGTTTTACTAACTTGTTCCACAAGTACAACGCATGTAAACTAAAGTATCAAAAGTCATATAAAAACCATTTTAATATCTCCGATATCAAAAGAAAATCTTTCTTCACCAATAATTTCGAATGGAAAATATCACTCTAGGCGAGGATACTTTCACGAAGTGGCGAAAATCGTAAGAGCCGACAATTTTGTAGCGTGACAGGTGAAGTGTCCGTCTACAGTAAGAAATATGTATGTATATAATATATACTATGTAGGTAGTTATTTTGATTGACTCTGAACTGAGCGGAGGCAAGCGGCACACAGCGTTATAGGTTGAGCTGCTGTGACGGACTGAGAGGGGAGGATTGGTTTCCTTTGCCGGGTTATCCTGTTAGATATTGGTACCAGCTCCAGGATCAATATGAGCTATAGAAATATGACTATCCACGATGATGTCCTAATACTTTATTATTGGTGATAATGAAATATCATTTACTCTCCAGCTATATCGGACAATTGTATCAATACTATATCTAATACTATATACCATAAGTAACGGGTAATGTGTGCTGTAAACTACCAATGGGAAATAGTTAGGTATTAATGAAGTAATGTTTAATAAACAAATTACAAATAAACCACTTTAATATAAAACAAGATGCTACTTCTCATTAAATGTCGCAAATGTGTATTCCTTTTCTCCTCAAACAGCCTCTAGCTTACACGATGGAAGCCCGTCTTTGGGCGGACATAATTATAATAGGGTGCTGTTACTACGACAAGATTTTTTTTTAATGTCAGGGGTCTAGGTCATGGCTTCAACCTCCAACCGTACGGTCTCCATACTTATCTCGAAGAAACCTCATGACGAAATCAAGGCCAAATTTCAAGGTCACTTGTGGTGAAACAGTGACATACAGGGAGCACCATTTAAATTTCTAATTTCCAGCATTGACAAAAGCACAAAGAAATCCAGAGAATGATTGCCAAGCTCTGAGATTATAGTGTAAAAGTTAGGAAAACATTGTTATCTGTACTTAACAAAAGGACAACAGTTAGCTTCTAGAAGAAAGGAACCGATCAGAGGACCACAGAACATGGAGGCCAAATGCGTCCCAAGATGCTTATACTGTCCAAGTTACTTGCTTCCTATTGGGAACAGATCAAGAGTTTTTGTATGTTCATTTTGAATTTGCGTAGAAATGATCAATGTGCACTCGGAGTAATTAACCAAAAAAATAAAAATTTGGCGAGTGAGCTTGTTGGCACCAATTGTAGGTGTAGACCGTTATCAGTACGCCAACTGTGTAACAGACAGATATTCTATAGTTTTTGATAAGGTTATATGAGATTTCCATGTTCCTATCTCCATGGCAAGCAATTTCTAGAGTAAATCTTTTTTCTCTCCTCCCTATCGCATTGGATTATTTTCGATAATCAAGTATTTTCAATAGAAGTCTTGTGTAAGCATCTGATATTTACGAGACTAAATCCGACCTTCCAGAGACTCACTGACTGTGTGAACATTTGACACAGAGTATCTATTCCATGCAAATATATTGATGTAATAAGACGGATTCTCCCAAGTTTTTAGAATTATCATATTCTGGGTAGGTCTATATGGATTTCTATGAAAACTATTGAATTCCGACAAAGTAGATTAGAATCTTGGAAATTTAACATTTTCTTTTTTATACCTTGCTTTGATCTATGCTCGTCTTGGTAGCGAAATAAATATACTGGAAATTTGACATGTTATATTAAATGTTGATTTGCGGTCAATATCACCATTATTAACGAAAGATATGAATTCTTTCAAATCATGGATATTGTGTTAAGTCAGAAACATAAAGATCCATGCAATCTGTTAAAAAAAAATGCACAAATTTAATTATCCTTGTTCTTACAATATTTCCAAGAAAATTAATTTAGATACCAACAACTTATATGCGTAGAAAGTTTGACTTTCTTATAAAGACCATTCTTCTCTTATTCGTGTCATTCGATTTCTTTCTCAGATGACTATACATTGTATCTTCATTTCTCCATGGTATTCCATAACGCGTTTTAAAAGTGTGGGACACTTAAAACTAATTAAGTTACAAAACGTAAAAACTTTTTTTTTAATTTGATAACGTCATTTGCAACTTTGGCAAGTACAGGTGTTAGTAAGTTTTTGTTCAATTTTAGTTTTTTGTTGAAATTAATGTATCACATATCGGCATTATATGTTAAAAATTATTGTAGGAGAGAAAAGTTTTCTCGCCATAAGATTCTGTCTTTGTAAAATTAAGTTGAGCTCCGATGTAAAATTACCGGTACAACACTTTTCAAGATGGAACATGCAATGGATTTTTTTCATTCTCACACCATTTTGCACAAAATTTTGAAATTTATTGAAGTAAGGTAAAATTGACATTGAATCATATGCCCTACCATTACTTAACACGATTTCCTTCTCTCAGCTCAACCAGCTGTCGATATTTCCAAGAACAATCCTACAGTAATCTGGTGGGCCCAGACATTGCGTGTCTAAGGTTGTTAAGACCTTTTGTTTTGCTAGTTTGAGGTGTCAACTGAAATTGAATTCTAGAATTGACCGGTTATAGCATGATATTCCTCAATAAATTCTGCTCCTCCGTACACAAATTTGGGTCAAATTTCTAGAAGCAGGGATTCCTGCAAAATGAGAAGGCATCCGTTCTTTCAGAAGACAAAGTATTGCCAATATATTTCTCCCCAATGTTAGGCCATGAAAGTAAAGACATCAAGTGGTATATTAGATAAAACTTGAACAAGAGAAAGCTCAATGATTGATGACTGGACAGAGAGAGACGTTTGTAACACGATCTTATCCACAGAGACAATTTCAGGACCACTGGTAACGCTAAGTTTGTCTAAACTAAATCAAATCCAACTTCAGTGAATTGTACGTGATAGAAAATCTATATAAGTGAGCCAATTTGGTTTACAAATATTGTTCTGGATAGAGCGGTTGGGATGATATGTTTTATTCCGTGTAGCCAATTCTTCTCTCATCTAATCGTATATGTGGCCCCAGTATACTAGACTTCATTGGGCCGTGTCAGGAATAATCATTTTCACTTGCATGGACCGACCGAAACTTCGGTCTTATCTCCTCGGGGAAAGAATTTCCAATAACATTTCATTTTCCAAGGGAAAATTAAAAGCTTTTTGGTGGGAATATGTGACAACTGTTGGCATGCAGGGTTCGCTGGCTGAACGCTGTAATCAATTAATCAATCAATTATAATTATCCGACCAACAATATTTACTCTGTTCCTCTTTCCGGATATACGCCCTAGGTCGTCACATGAATCGTAATTTATGTAAATAATTTTAAAGTATCTATGATAACATATTTAAACTTGATTCTAGATTTATGATGATCATATGAGTCAATTCCAATATTTGAACAAGAATTCCAACGAATTCCAATATTTGAACAAGAGGTATTTGTCTTTTTAAAAAAAGATGCATGATCAATGATGTAATAACAACAAATATTTGGAATAAAGTTTTTTGTTAACATTCATATCGATTTTCTAGATGAAAACAAAGTATCATCAAAAACAAAAACTGCCGACATAGTGACCGCACACCTTACTCCTTGACCAAAACAGACGTGCACTTTATTTTAGAGTCCAAGCAGGGGGGAGGGGGGGGGCTTGATGATTCAGAGAAGGAAAGTGAAAAGAGGACATCTATTGACCTTGGAACAAACAAAGGTGAGACCAGATATAGAAAAGAAAAGTGTTCATCTGTTTGGCTGAAATGCTCTATCTGCATGCGCAACCTTGGCACACAATGGTCAACTTGAACTTGACCACCTTCCAGTCAGCTGTTCAAAGAGGCATCGATAGGGATTAGGTCAACGAAGGACGCAGGAAATGTATGGCCGAAAGATCGCCTCGGTATATGGCCGAAAGATCGCCTGGGTATGCGTATGCACTTTGTAAAAACATTTTTTAAGTGGCGCATATCCAGGCGATCTTTGAGCCTGTGGTTCAGAGTGAGACGTATTGACGGAAATTCTACAAATCTTGTATTTACAAGATATATAATTGTTTCTTGCAATATAAATGAAACACAATATATCTGTAGATTTCCCGCACCATGGGTCATAACTTTTAATCCTTAAAAAGCTACACAAAGACACCGAGCGTCACGCGATAGAAAGAATTCAATAAATTCTCTCTAAAATCTATCAAAGATGCAAAAAAATAAACAGTATTATGTAATTAAATTTATCGATTCGGCTCAGAGAAGCTTGATGATTCTTAAATTTAATTAGAGGTTATTCCCATCCTGTTTATTGGGCTTGCTTGTAAAATAAAAGACACGATTGCGCGAGTTTACAGCTTTATCACTCTATATTGCACAATATGACAAATATTAGTCTGGCAAATGAAAGGTAAACGAAATATGGGGATATTGAATTTATCCTAGCTATGACATAATTTGGAAACGCTGTCTTGCTTTTCAAATTTAATAAAGATTTAATCTCCATCCAGATTTAAATGAAATAGTATTCAAAGCACATCCAGGGAATATATTTCCCTCTTATTTGATATCAAATTCTCGTGAAAGGACAGGCTTATGAATAATTTTTGATGAAATATAACTTTCTCACACGATTTTGATGAAACTTTTCCTATATTCCTTGTAGAAGCATCTATAGGTAAAGAGAGTTTTAATCAAATGAGAAACGATTTTTAAACTCGCACAAAGGACCAAATTTCTTTTACATATATCGGACCAGTGAAGGTCATAAGCATCAGCGGTCAAATAAACAGTATAGTCAGACAGCGAGAGCTAACATAGATTAACATATTTCTGAATAAACCCGAGAAGGAACTTTATAATTGTAAGAAACTAATATAAACCACTATACAGTATTGCAGACTACCAGACAGACAGTCAAAAAGGTTTTCCATAATTTTTTTATGGAAGTCTACTTTCTAACAAGTTCAGAAGTTTCAGGCTTTGGGTCAGAATTCTAAATAACAGCCTTTTATCAAGCATGAATGTATTCAAGCTTTATCAAAAAGTCAATTTGTTCAATAACAATAAAACAAAAAAGAAATATAGGAAACAAAAAAGAGAGAGAGAAAATAAAACGATTATGTCTATATCTTCCATTCTGATCAGGTTCGGTAACTCTACTGCCAGTGAGTAGCCATCTATCTTAAAATGTCTCTGATCAGGTTCGTTAACTCTACTGCCAGTGAGTAGCCATCTATGGATAAAAATGTCTAAATGTGGTGTACCTGATATGTATGTCTCGGATAATGGACACTAAACTCCTGAAACTGAAGACATGGAACATACAACGCATTGTACCAATGGACAACCGGAGCCAACTTACACGTACACGTACTGTTGTTTACCAATTGAGAGGCCAATGGTGTGGTTATCCAGAATACTTGCACGGGATCCTCCCGACTGTTTTTAAAAGTACACACAATTAATTGTATGTAGAGCATGGATTGAAATTGGACGTGTCTGTGATGTTATGGTTAACTATCATTAAAGAAAAAAAAGGACTCAGATATCACACAAAAGATAAATCAAATACAATAGAAATCAAGAAAATTCACTTTCTGAAGAAAGTGAATCACAATTGATTAACGAATTCCCATCCATCAAAGATATTGTATTACGCTTACTCTTAAAATGAGTAGAAATATACCAGTACAATTTTAATTTCACCATCAAAAACTTCCACTTCACGTGCAGCAACATCCCTCTTCGCGTGCATATGGCGTATTCATTTCACAACTAATACGCTATGCAAGAGCATGTTCTAAGTACGAAAACTTTATTTTGACGGCAATACAAAGAGGTTCGCCAATAAGCTACTTGCTCAAGATTATATAGGAGAACGGCTTAAGATGTCACTGAGGAAGTTTCATTATCACTACAAAGAACTTATTGCACATTTCGACATTCTTGAGTGTGACCTTTTTTACCTATTTAGACAAATATCGGATTTGACACGTTGCTATATTGCATACGCGACGGGTGTTGCATGCAGCAAGGGGACGCTTACTCCTCCCGGGCACCTGGCCCTGCCTCCATTCGGGATGAGTGGGTCACGATTGCCTTGTTAATACAAACTTCCACAGATATGCCATGATTTGACTCGACGAATAGAGCGTTGCTTCTCATTTTATAACCATGTTGAACACCGTTGTAATTTGATTTTAGATTTTCGCATATTGCATGCATAGAATATAATAACATTCATAGTTTTCGTTGTTTTACATAACTATATCTATGATGTAATATTGACCCTCCCACTGTCTGCACCTGTTTTTAAAACATCTGGATGATTGATTTACTGATCTAAACATGTAGTACAAGAAGTAGGCGTATACAAAATCTTCAGGGATGGACATAAAACATATACATGTATCTGTAAATCTTATCTCAAACATGAGCTTCGTATATCTGGGGTTTTTTTTTCATTATTTCATTTTTATCACTCGAAAAAATAAATCTGGTTTTGCTATGTTGATCAGCCACTATTGTTGTTGATTCATGTTCTGATGATAGTCAATGATATTGTCTCTTGTTGAGACACATTTTAACCGATCACCAATTTCTATATTGAGTAAGTATCTACTGTAACATGAGACATCTCGATTGTCGTTACTGTGTTCACATAATTGCAGTTGGCCGCAAGTGCTCTTACACAACGCTCTCATCAATAGTGTCAGGATGATACTAGCCTGGCAGGTGACTCTGTGAAGTCATCTAAGATTGTCATCATTGATCAGGGATATTTCTCAATTCAATTTCAAAAACTTTTTGAAGTCAGCATCTGATCTCACTGTACACTTACGATGGCAAAGAAAAAATGTTGATTGGTGTTTGTAGCTCAGTATGTATATGGATGAAAAAAGCAACTTTGGATTTGTTTCTTAAGAGCCAATCCGGCATAAAACCATGCAAAATCGTAAAAATCGTCCAAAAGGGTGGTCAAAGTTTTACATTTTTATGTATATTTCTGTATTCTATGATGAAAAACATTCGAGAAAAAAATTATTTTAAAATTCATATATGTCCCGTTTTATAGTAATGGGCCAATTTTGTTTGTATGGCATAACGCCATTAACAGGGCTCAAAAACAACACTAAAATAGCCCTATTTTCATCGTTGAATAAGATTTGATTTTGATATGCAGTAATTCTTTTCATGATAAAATCAGGTACTTACTCAATTCATCTTCATTATAGTACTCGCAAAGTTGAAATATACGAATTGACTTGCCACCAGGGGGCGCTCTAATACGACTTATATTGGGATTTGACAAAAGCGTCCCTATTTCGAACATGAATAACATCTATAAGAGAGAAAATTTTCCCACAAAATTTCAGTATAATAAAGTAAACGTATCATACTTTAATATATAAAAAAACTGTCGCTGCCAAATGTATCTAAGATATGCAAATTTTATCAAGAATATTCATTATTTTGCGGAATATGATTAAAAGATTTAATGGAAAAATGTTCAAAAGATAAGCATCTTTGATCATAATCTAGAAAAAAAATTTAAGATATTAACAAAATATGTTCTAAAAATGATGGAAATCATTTCTGATCTTTTTCAATTTCCCTTATATAAGCCCCATCATTAATCTAGACGATTTTCGAGATAGCCCGGAACGACGCCACCGAGTCAGACTTTTAGTGATGACGTCACGAGGTTAGGTTCCCTGGCAGCATGTAAACAATGACGATAAAATAAGAACTTGACACGGATAAACTATCGCATTAGATTATAACATTGATAGAGTTTAGCTCAAGATTGCATAAAAAATCTCGTTCCCTCGTTTCTAGATGTGATTAGATGTACCCATCCCAAATCTTTTGAAATAATCTTCACAGATGTAAAAGAACGAGTCTCTAAAATAGTCGGTGCTACTACCAGTAAGTACTGGTTAGAGCGTCGAACCAATTACGGAAAGGTTCCTGGTTCGAGTCTCCCTGGAGCAGGGGCACTTAATCTCACTTCTATTGAATTTGAAGACGTTTAACTTCTGAAAGCTCATCATAAAAGGATCACTATGCCACTGCTTGTTTCGTGTCATCAGATTTGTTACATGTAGATCTATTGTCCTGTAGACAACGGGTCATTCGATGTACTCTTCTGTGATCTCTCATTCTCTGTTATATGAACAAATTGTCCTGTTTGTGTATTGTTGACATGACTGTGGTATTTTCTTTAAAAAATGTTGAAAATCGGAAAGAAAAGTTTTCTTTACAGTCTACTCGCTGCTCTTTTCATCGATTTTCCAAATTCATTGTTTCATAGGAAATTGTGTTTAAAAAGTTTCTTCCTTTTGAAAACGATCTGTTGAATTGATAAAATAAACGTGTTTTTTTTCCTTAAAATGTTAGGTTGATCTTTCTTATAAACATAACAATTTATTCGTATTTCAGAGAAAGAATAGACAGGTTGCACGAATTATCCTCACTTAAAGTAAATCAATGAATTAACTATATATCCAGTCCTTATTTTTTTTCGAGAAAACCTCAATCATTCTTTTATTTTCGTGCATAAAACAAGAAAAAAAATTGTTTGATATGACTGTCTCTTTCTTGATTTCAACTCAACGTCAAATAGCGCTTTCAACCAAATCGGTCATCTATGGTTATGATGAGAAAAGTCTTTGTTTATTCAAGGTCAAAATAATTTGGGGCAAATTTCAGGGGCCCTGACAACCTCTCCGTCATATTTCTTAACCTCCACCTGCACCCGGCCCCCTCCCGCGTTAAAAAAGAAAATCGTACTAGAAAAAGCACTCTTTTCCCCGGCCCCCCCCCCCCCCCCATCGCTCTAATCCTTGCGTTTGTATAAGCTGTTTTGCTCCGTATTCATCCGCTCCTGTCCGTATGCGCGTAAATTATGAGAGTAATCACTTTCTTTTATAAAATCTCAATTCTTTCATAAAAGTTTATCTCCTTCATATCCTTAATTCAAGGTATTTCTCCTTCGAAGTATTGATATTATCTTGTACTAAAGCAGAGCGGTCTTCGTTCTATAAAAAAGTACTTTTATTGGAAAGAAAAAAAAAGAGTTCATGGTACTCCATCTTTCAAAAAAAAAAAAAAAATAATATTGAAAAACAAAACAAAACACGAAACGAAACGAAACGAAACGAAAAAAAACCCCAAAAAAAAACCCGACACCCTCCCCTCCGAAAAAAAAAAAAACAAAAACAAAATTATACAGAAAAGAAAGAGAAAAACTCCTGGGCTAACCTAAGGGCGTAGATCTACATGTATACATTATACGCCTTTCAAACATCAAAGAGATATACAATTTCATTTTATATATAACTTCTTTTCTGCAAAAGCGTAATTCTGACATTGTTAGTTCGTGTACTGAATATGAAAAGAAACGAAGAAATGATGTGAAGAAACAAAATACGGAATGATACGGAGAAGCGAAAAAGAGATCATTTCTTCGCATCATTTCCTCATTTCAATTTTAAAGGGACGGTGTCCCTGAAAATTAATTAATTTTACAATATTTTGGAATGCAAAATTTTTCTTTTCAAATGAAAATATACATTCTCATTTGTATAAATTCAAATTTTCAGGCGAATCTAACGCATACATTCGCAGTTATAAACCTTTAAAAACGTGATTTTGAATTTGGGGTGCGCAGCTCTAATAAATTTCACTGGCGCCACCTACAATGTATTGAGTTTTTACAATAGAAGTATACGGAGATTTATTTATTAAAGAATCGACAATATTAGGGTCGTTACTGCATATTTTCAAATAAAACTTTTTATGGCTCCTTTTTTCCTCTTTCTAGACCCTTTGGAATATATTTTACGTTTTCGATAAAATTTATTTTTATTCCCAACTATCGATTGCACAATTTTGAACAAAGAGTTTGACCTTGACCTGCGTGTGAAAAGATATGATCAAATCAGCTGTGGTCACAACTCGCCGCACATGTATGCGTATTTCTACGTGTGCAATGATTGAATCTTTGGGATTCCGTATTTTTCGTTCGCATTTTTACACCGCAAAAATGCACTTTGATGCAAATTTTAACTGTCTATATCTCAATACGTAATTATTTGGCATTGGTGGATTTTTGAGATATTTATAAGATCAAAGCAAAGAGCTAAAAGATGAAATTTAAAAAAAAAATCAAACTTCTCTTACAAAAGATATTGGTGCGTGAAAAACGTATAAAACGTCATTTTCTCGTTAAGCTGATTTTTAATGCATATTTTAACTGTCTATATCTCGATACGTAATTATTTGGCATCGGTAGATTGTTGATATATTTAAAAGATTAAGGCAAAGAGTTAAAAGATGAAATTTGAAAAAAATCAAATTTCTCTTTCAGAAGATATTGTTGCTTGAAAAACGTCTAAAACGTCGTTTTTTCCTTAAGCTGATCTTTAATGCATATTTTAACTGTCTACATCTCGATACGTAATTATTTGGCATCGATGGATTTTTGATATATTTATAAGATTAAAGCAAAGAGTTATAAGATGAAATTTGATAAAAATCAAACTTCTCTTACAGAAGATATTGGTGCGTGAAAAACGTCTAAAACGTCGTTTTTTCGTTAAGCTGATCTTTTATACATATTTTAACTGTCTACATCTCAATACGTAATCATTTGGCAGCGGTGGATTTTTGATATATTTATAAGATTGAAGCAAAGAGTTAAAAGATGAAATTTGATAAAAATCAAACTTCTCTTACAGAAGATATTGGTGCGTGAAAAACGTATAAAACGTCGTTTTCTCACTTAGCCGATTTTTGCCTTTTTCAAGTTACGTTGTGGCTGTCTTTGGAAAAAAAATTTTCATACATAATATTATCCTAAGATTGAATAAAATGTTATATTTCAATATATCAATAACAATATTTACTCCAATTCAATTTATACTTAAAATTTTAGAGAAGTACATCAGCGAAAATAGGGATAATTCTACGTCCTTTTTGTAAATTTGGCGGGAAAATGATGGGGTGGTATATCTCTGTAACCATGGATATTTGAACAAAATTATTTGACAGAATTATTCCTAGTCATGTATCTATTAAAATAACTTAAAATCATTAAATTTGGTTACTAGGTCATTTGGACCAATTTGCATGGTTTTATGCCGGATTGGCTCTTAAGTCTGTGGTAAAAACAACAAAGTTTACATAAAACACATGAAAATCAATAAAACACTGAATTGCAAGGTTTATGTATGAAACTGAATGAATACTTTAAGGGTGCCGGGGAAGATGACCATCTCCTGCTTGCTATCAACATACGTCGTCTAACTGAATTTCTGTCGACAATGTAAACAAATAAAAACTACCTTATTTCCTGAAAATATAAATTAAAAGTCAGTGAAATGAGATGGAAATCACCTATATACAACCATATACAATTATTGACTTTTGATGAGTTCTACTCGTGACTATACAGACCTGGTCAGGTATTGGTTGACCGAGGCCGAAGGCCGAGGTTTACCAATGCCTGACCAGGTCTGTATAGTCACGAGTAGACCGAAATCAAAAGTCAATAACTGCTTTATTAAATTATCAGGATTTCATTAACATTTGCATTGTAATGATACGTAAAGTCAAAGATCTAACACTACAAAAATCAACGCACGCGCTTGTCACGCACGCGCTAATCCCGAATAGACCGCTTTGGAGCGTTAGCGGTCAACTCACTCTGAGGTACACTCTATCAAACAGCGTCTCCACCAATCAGAAATAAGCAAAATCGGCAATAATTCCTGATCATTTAATAATATCCCTAAATGCTGCACACTGACCAACTGTGTACGATTATCAAGGACAGATCTCTGGCAACTTGTCCTCCGTGAAAGCCGTCGGACTTTTATGGTGATAGTACCTGAGCTCATTACAACCAGCAGAGTTCACTTGTGCGTTTGTGCATCGTGTTTTAATATCCGTTTATTTATTTGTTGTTGTTTTTTTTTTTTTTGTCTATTTGATCTTTGTGTTCATTCGTCTTATTCATAGTCATTGTCCCTTGTCGAGACATCCAGATACTTATCGTTGGTAACCCGGATGATCACTCCATAAGCCACACATATGGGAATTACCAAAGTCTACTCCGGTTATCCATTGATTTCTTTAATTACTTTTGTGTCTTCAAATGATGAAAATATGTTCAATGTTTTGTATGTATATTGACGTATTTCAATGACGTCTTGTAGAAAACGTGCTGGTCAAAGTTCAGAAGATGGCAAAACTGGAACAATGTAGAGTTCCGCATGATCGAAAAAAAGGATCAAGCAGGATTGTGATTGAAAGACAATCTTATAGATTCCTCTACATTTGTCATGGTATGCTATACCGTATGCAATGTCGCCATGCACACACACACACACCCTCACACACACACACCACACCCTAATCATGCCTTGCAGTACTAAGGTTTAATATACATGTAAGACCTGACATGCTTTACCGTTATAATTTACTGCAGATGAACTCACGATATCTTACAAAATATTTCAATGTAGTGGGTGTTACTACTGCATTACTCTTTATCTCACAAATCCTGGCAAAGATTTCAAAACTTTACTTTTGATATTTCACAAGTTATCTTTTCTGTCCATACTTTTGCGAAAGTCGTTTCGCAGAGCTTATATTCCCTCGTTAAAACGTTATACTGTCTACAAAAAGTTTTGTAAAGAGAAGGTTTATAACACTGCTTTATACATGTCTTAAGTTTTTGTACCGATCTCGTTGAGATGTTTTATTTCGCTTCTTTGCATAAGATCTTGAATGTTAAGGGGCTGGATATCTTTGTATCAATGTATACCTCGAAATTAAGCTAACTGATTTTTCTTTTTGAATTATAACCCGCTTATTCATAAAACCAATCATACTCATACCATTTTTTTTTTGTATAATTTTGTTGTATCTTTGGCTCTGCCTTGTTGTCCTACATTATACATGTACTATTTAAAGAACGTTGCTTCTCGTGCTGAGCGACCTGACTGAATGTAACACGTCATGATGGTGTTTCACGCAATCATATCACTTTGGTCGACACCTGACCTTGTCTCTCAGACATCAGCTAACACTTTCTGTCATTTGATGCTTCTTGTTACAAGCACGTTTGGCTTTCTCTCATACTTTCCTCCTTTGATTCCTTGATGTTTCTCTCTTTCATTCATGAATCATAATCTGCCTTGAGGAGGTGTTGTTGTTCTATTTTGGTGGTATGTTAGATCCATATCAAATATTTCTCGTACCACTGAATTGTCCTCTGAACGTCGTATACATCGTTTTACGGTATCTCAAAGCAGATGAACGGTCAGAATTAGTCCAAAATTATCTTCAGGATTTTATCGTTCATTTTCGGATTTTCACAATTTTTACCAAGCAAATTAAATATTTTAGGCAAATTGCAACACAATAAAAAAAAAAAAAACTCATCGTAAAGAATGACTATCATACTAGTATGAAAGCTCAAAATTCCCATTCCTGAGTATTTAAATATGACTATAATTTCTCGTTGTCCCCAATGTTGAAAGATATTTTAGGCTAGAACTATCCGAAAACATCCATCGGTATTTTTACCTTTTCTGTGTATATTACTAAAACTGACGGGTGTTTCTATCAAGCAGGAGATACTTACTCTTCCCGGGTACATGATCTCAACTCCAATGGGGATTCACTTTTGCTCCTTTGCAGAATATTTTAGATTTTTTCCCCGTTTTTTTTTTTTTTTTTTTTTGTATTTTTCATGGGTTTTTTTATGTCCATTAATTTTGATTTTTGGATTAAAATTTTCGGTTTGTGTTTGACTTTTAGGGACTTATTGATATCATATAAGTTAAGTTTTTATATTGTTCAACTAACGAGTTTGCTAAGTAAAACAAGGCAAATGATATCATTACAATTACAATAACAAAATGTCACTTGGCATCAGAACGAGATAACATTGAACAACAAAGAACTTGTACCGCGAATCCGGATATTTTTGCATCGATTTATTTATTTATTTATTTATTTTTGCGATTTTGAGTAAAAAGCATGTAGATTTATTTCTTATGATTCCAATTTTTACGAATCCATCGGCACTTAAAAATAATATCAAAGCATACATGGTTTATTGTTTAATTTGCTGCACAACATTTGTACATGTATAATGCTTTAAACGATCATCATAAAAATTGACGGAGAGAGGAAATGGTTCCTTGTGATTCCGATATCATTTTCCTTACCAAAGAATTAATAACAATATGTTTTTTTCCGATTCGGAAATGTTCCATACGTAGACTTCATATCACAGCAACTCTAATCTCTTGAAATGTGATGAATCCGACTAGTATTCGGGTCGCAGATGGACAGCCTCAATCAGAGGAACTATAACAAGAGATCAAACGAAAGCAGATCATCTATAGATATGCTGGCACATTGTGTGGTTATTCGGAATACCTGTGCAGAACCCTTGCACTTTGAAACGATCATACAAGAGTAACTGTTACAATACATGGCATCGCAAAGAAAAGAACTTGACGCAAGACAAAAAAACAGACAGACGAACGCTTAAAGAGATATATACATATCTTGTTCATTAGGAAAGCTGACATAATAATGTATGCATACTTTTAGTCAGAGACATAGTATAATGATTATACGAGTGGGAAAAGGAAAACTTTTACTTTCAGTGGAATATTCTAAATTGTTTTTTTTTAATCAGTGCAATTTTCATTTCCAATGAAAGATTATATTGATATTCTTTATTGACTTTGATATCAGTTTCACTTGCCCACACAACATCGAGAAAGGAAACAATAAAACGGATTTCTCCGTCCTCCCTCCTACGTATATAAGATATATACGTAAAGTTATGGACCCACGACCGTCGCACTGTTCAGCCGATATTATTCAAACAAATTCGGACATAGAATAGTCCAAACTTAGTCCAACCTTGATCACTGATGAAGTTGGGTCAAACGATAGAAACATTCCAATCGAAGGTATTACGGACAGATCTTTGCGGTCCATTTTCGGTTCCGTCAAAATTGAGGTCACGTGATTTCTTACGTAGAAGCGCTTTAATATAGTTCTATGAGCTTTCAAGATCGAAAATTGGACATATGGAAATACCAGATAAATCCTCCGGCAATTACACTGACAAAGTCGTAATGACAAACTACTCTCAGAATATAGCATTAAATACTATTCTTAGATATTTGATAAATTGTTAAAACGTCAAAGACACTCAGAACTATTCGAATCCGAGTAAGGGAATAATCTATCACGCTGTATCTGTCGGACAATAATTTAACTGTCGCTGTATGATTAATGATATTATATTGTATGATTGGTTTTCATGGAGAACATCAACAGATTCAACACAGCGAAATGGGCGGCTTTCTTATTGCCTTATTTATGAAGCAAACATCAGAAATCCGTAAATATGTACAAAATGTATGGTAATTAAAAAAAAAAAACAACTGTTAGTCAAAAATGAAAATAGGAGTCTCTTAATCATGTCATTGAGTAAGGTTTGACCAATGGGCTGATGAATTATTGTAGATTCTTGACCCTGCAGACTGATAAATTGTAGTAAAATTCGACTCTATGGAGTAATAAATTAAAAATTTCGACCCCCTCTAGTTTGAAGCATAAATATGACTTTGAAGTAATTAACTCTATATAAGTTCCGCTTATCGTCACAATTATTCTTCAAGGAGAAATAAATGTATTTCCATGTAACTATTTAGAAAGTAAAAAAAAAAAACCCTTATATTGGGAGTCCCTTTCCTGAGACAACATGGACAAAGTTTGGATATGTGTACCCTGGATTAAACGAACTCAAAATGACATCATGTACGGAAAGACAGAATAATCCCGTCTCTTTCTCTCCGTTGGTACTTGTATTCAGACAGCGGCACCAATTGGAGCCACTAGGGGACGGGATTATCCTGTCTGATGTACTGACAATGAAGCAAAGTGAAGACATACTGTTTTATGATTTCTGGATAACGCTTGCTGTCACATTTGGTTTTTACCGAGGACGTCAAAGGTATTATAGATCTAGTTCAAAGGAACAAATATACAATGTAGGCAGAAACGTGTGAAAGATTGGTGTTGATATAATTACAATATAAATAGTCTTGTAAGATTAGGAATTATTGATATATAATTGATCACAGGATTTATTGTACTTTATGGTTTATCAGCCGCCCCTTTTCCATTATATATGTTTCATTATCACTAGCTAGTTGTTTCGTTCCAGTGATCTACTACTTTCGTTGTACATGTTTTTTGTTGGATTTCTTAAGCATCCCAGTGCCTTGATTTTTTTTTCATTCGTGGGTTTGAATTAATCTGCATCACTGCTAATCGATGTTTTCGTCTCTTTAGTTAACAGTGATGTATTAAACGATTCTAACCGCCATTTATCTTGGTGTACGGACGAGTTGATTTAAACATCCAGCCTCGTTTTGGCAATCGATAATGATTGGTTAATGGATTGTGTCCAACTAAGATTCAGAGTTAGATAGTTGATAATAGGGAGTCATTTATCGTTTCTGAACCGAAGTGTCCTACTTTATATCTATGCCAGATAAGTATCTTCATTGTTGGTTCGAGAGAGAGAGAGAGAGAAACAAAAAAAAAATAGAACTAATGGCATTTCTTTGAGATTCTTTTAAAAGATGCAAAATAGGCCAGGTCTTTGTAACAAACATTTCTGTTCTGGCTCATAATTTGACAGATTTCTTCCAATGAAAAAATGTTTTAGCTTCTGTCAAATTTTCTTGTTTATTTAAAAAGTGTTAAGTACTGGGGATGTGTCACACCGCAGCAACCGAAGCGGAACACTCACGAAAAAGACAGAAACAATCAGTCACATCAAAAACACCCTGAGGCAATCGAGATTATTCACACCAAAAGGACCAATAGACAAATAAAACAAAACATCATCGAGACACGAAGGACAACATATATTTTTGTTAAATGATCAGGAATTATTGCCGATTTTGCTTATTTCTGATTGGTGGAGACGCTGTTTGATAGAGTGCACCTCAGAGTGAGTTGACCGCTAACGCTCCAAAGCGGTTAGACTGGCAACCGTTCTTGGTTTTCTCCGTTCGTTTTTACTTCCTAGTGCTTGTCATGGAGGCTAGTCACTACGGTTGGATAGTGTAAATGCGTGAAAAGGTGTATATCTATCTGCGGGTCCAGTTCCATGTATCTAAGTTCTTCTGAAAGTTTCAGGATCATATCTATGATAAATAAGGCTTTTCCTTGTCTATCAAAAAATTGTCGATTTAAACCTAATTCTGAAAAGAGTGCTCTACTTCCGTTAAAGTTTCAAGAAGATTTTTACAAATTTATGAAAACGATTTTTATAGTGATTTGATTATATTCACTATGAAAGTCAAAGATGAGTACAAGTTCTAGCGTATCTGGTGGATTGATAAATATAAATACCGTATGGTAGCAGTCTGAGAACATCACCATCAAACCTAGGAACGTTTTCTAGAGCGATTTCTACTCCTTTCGACTATTTTCATGTCGTTGTTCTACATGCATGTTGAGTACATTTCAAACAAAGTAAATACATTTGTATGCAATATGTAAGCTACAGCTTTCATCTACCTTCATCTCGCTCTAACGGACCATCACGTGACACAGTCGCGAGAACTTCATAATTATCGACACCATTCAACCATTATCGACCACCTTTTTATTCATTGGAAATAAAAATAATACATCAACATCTACGAGAGTAAAGCCAACAAGGACTCTAAATGATATACTGGACTTTCACACGATACAGAGCTGGTCTCGATTAATACAAAGTTGGATCTAAATTAATCACCTGAGAAAATAACAGATTTGATACGAACACAGTTCCTGGAGTTTGATTCCATTTTATTTCATTAGAGGAAGCAAGAAGAGAAAAAATATTAAAATCCTCATTGAAGCAACAGGCACAAAAACATGATATGAACATTAATTTGAGACGTAAATCCGAATAAACAATAGACAATAACATAGTTACAAAAATGCTCATGCTCATCACTCTTGGCGTCTGACCATCTATCAGAAATGACAAGTGGTCAAGATTTGTCTCCAGTAATGAAGACCCATCATCGAGTCTCGTCTTCATGGTTGGTTACGCTACAACTGGAAATTCTTGAGCTAAACGTCAAAAAGACGGGTTTATCAGGCATGATGTATTCCACTTGGGATTGTCTATTTCTTCTGTATTTTGTTTTTATACTTTTTTTCAATTTGTTCCTCTCCCCAATTTTGGCATTTTGTTAAGGGTTCATTCAGATACTTCAAGCGAGCGTAACTCAATTTACCGTTAAATTTTCAATTTCTGTTCCGTAAATTGCCTAGTGAGCCAGCCTCAGATTTCATCTACCATTTCTCTTTGTCAAGTAAATCAAACTACATCGTTTGTTTCTGTTCCCTTAAACTATTTCCCTAGTTTTCCGAAATTCAAAGTGATCTGACACATCATAAATCACTTAAATCAATCTTGAACCTCTCATTTCTCCTTCTTTGAGAATCGTTTTCTTCTGTATCGGTACGTGTACCCTTTAAAAGTCTAGTTCATATATCATAAAAGTTGGTTGACGAACAATGCCATTGAAAATGTCGCAACTGTCGTCATCATAAAACTTTCTGTCTTAGCCCTTTTTTTTATGAAAATCTTCTTTTCTTAAAAGCCTCGAAGATACCATTTGTATCAATGTGCCGAACAATTGTATACTTGTTGCTATTCAGTCCAAAAATACTAGTTTCTATCGTAATTATTTTGTTTATATGCCAAAATCATCAGCGAAATACTTAGAAGTCCAGTTTGAAATTGTAAAAAAAAAAGTTCATTCGCGAAATACGGTAAAAGTGGTAATTTTCGCTTGGGGTAATTTTCGCTTGGGGTAATTTTCGCTTTGGGTAATTTTCGCTTGGGGTAATTTTCGCGTATTTCATGAATCAATGAGCTTAGCGAAAGTTTTCCCCACGCAAAAATAATCCTGATGCATACTTACAAAGGCAGAGACGTTTAAAATATCGCGAATCTGCTATTTCCCCCATCAAAAATAACCACGTTTACATTATTTACTTTTTTATTGTAATTCAGTCGAGGAATATTCATAATTTGTCTATATGGCAATTCATTTTCTAAAGATTCATATGTTTTCGTTGAAAAATTGTCATAATTAAAGTCCTTATGGGTAAATTCACTAAGTTGATTCAACCATTGAGAAATTATTCCAGAAGATTCATAGGTGCTAAAATTCTTAAATATTGTTGTAATCTTAAATAAGTAATAATTTTCTCATTAAAAGTATAAAAAGCAACATAATATCATCTATTCAGAGGAAATCAAAACAACTACCTGTAACCAGACAACTTTTAAAATGAAATCGACCTACATTTCCTGTGTATTCATCCAGGGGGAGTGTGGTGTGTATCAAACGTATACAGGAAGGTCTGGTTGTCCACAGATATGCATTGAACCACAGACGTGTGGACTGATCCGGAATTTGTTAACTACCCATCAAAGAGCTAGATACTGACAACTCTTCACTTAGCGTGATTAAAATCATATGTGATCACCTTAGTTTTTTTGTTTTTTTTTTTTTTGTTTATGCCTTATGCTATCTTACATTGAGAGCAAGGAACGCTCCCATCTGATGTGCAATGTTTGTTCAATTCTCATTTTCTTGACAATGAGTGAAAGGAATAATAAATCTTTTTTGGCAAGGGGATTTGATATCCACTCTTTCTTTCTGTTTTTTGAGAAAGAACATATACATTGCAAAATACAGAGTACACGCGAACCTGAAATTGTCGCTTTTTATGCATCCGTGTCGAAGATAAGGAGAACTGTCAGTTAGTCGGTCTACCTGTCTGTCCAATACATGAATTTCGTTTTCTGTAGAACTTTCATTTGATACCTTAACTTGTGACCTAACCTAGTGACTTTTGACCTTGATCTACTTCTAAGAAAGTGCACTTTCGATTGTTTCTCTTTTCATGTTGTAAAAATAGCATGAACATTTCCAACGGAAAAAACAACTCTTTTATGACACGATCTTTGACGTCGACCTCCATTTTTGAAAACTTTAAACAAAAAGAAACCCCCTACAATATTGGGCTCAACTTAGAACTTATACAATTTATTTTAGATAAACGAGGCACTTAGATAATGTACATTAACTTGTAGCCCAAAACAATAAATGTAGATTACGAAGTCATTTTGGACAACGGAACATTTGTAATACTACGAAGTTATGTTGGACAACAGAATATGAGAATTGCGTAGTCATTTTAGACAATAGAACATTTTGACAAGGCAGTTATCTTGGCCTGGGAATGGAACATTTGGACTTTGCTGTCTCTTTGGGCAACAAATCGCCATGTAAAAAAAAAATACCTGGGATTCGGCCAATTCTTGAATATTTTCTGTTTTGCGTCCTCGTGAATGAATTTATATATGATTTTTAAATGAAATGTGTATAGAAATATAAATTTCTAATGTATGATTTAGTTTTAAAATCAATTTAATTATTAATCAGGCATTGTGAAATGTTTCATGTTTTTATTATAGTCCGTCCGGGTTGTCGTTGCCAAAGTCCCTATATTTATTTAATTTAAGTTTAAACTAACCCTATTTATTTACTTATACTTATATTTATTAATATGTCAGGACCCCATTGGAAATAAGCACACTATGAATTGCTTTAATGGGTTATCCTAGGCAATATCTATGCAATGCACCTATAATGTGATAGTTACTTCTGTGATATCTTTGATTTAAAATTTAAAATCAGTTATTCTACTAAAGATACATGTACTAGATCAACTGTGATATTTTTACTAGATCAACTGTGATACTTTAGCCAAATTTAAGTGTGATAAGCAAAATTCTGTGATATATTAAATATGACTTTGTTGACATTGATTATGCATTATAACCTGTGCTATTGTATGATATACATTGCCTGAATAAAATTGAATTGAATTGAATTGAATTGAACTCGTGCTGGTAGGTTTTAAAAAACAAACGTCATGAAACAAAACAAAATTGAAGGCATTTTGTTTTCTACAAAAATTACAGGGTTCATTTTTTCATATTTCACATCAAAATGAAGAAGTAATACAGTAATAGACATTGCATTATTTTTCATTCTTTTGTTGGTTGAAATATTGTAGTATATCAAATAAAACAAGATTCTGTCATATTTCTCGTATTCAAATATTAATGAAATCCCATCTTTGTAATATATGCTTGTTTGTTTTTCTCCTAGGCTGGCTGGTAGCTTTCTCAATTTCAAAAGGACGCAAAACAGAATAAGAATAAGAAATGGCCTTTCCAGTAATTACGCATGCATCTTCGACACAAAACATATTGCTATCATATTGGACGACAAAAAAAAAAGGAACTATGTTGTCAAAACAATCATCATAATTACACAAAAAGCATTAACAACAGAGTTCTTAGAAAACACAGTCATCATAGACAACAGATGTACAGAATTATTGGAATGAGCAAGAATCCTGTACAACACAATACTTACATTCTTGGATTACACAGTAGTCTAGAAAAATAAATCAATTCAATTACACAAGGATCCTGGACAAATAGTACTTATCTATGACAACAGAACAGAACAATGACGTCATGCAGACAATCATGTTTTGCTTGGGTTTTTTTTTTGGGGGGGGGGAGGGGGGATGGAGGATCGAGTCAATAAACACAAACTTGTAGATTACATTTCTTATTTGTTTCCTATAATTTTGTGCTTTCCTTGAAGGGAAAAGTTGGAATTAGATCCATGAGCTACTTTCGTTGTTAACAGCACATCAGTGGCAAAGAAGCCTTTGGGTATTTGATTTTTATTCAGTGGTTGCGAAGAGGTCTAAATGATCGTACTCGACTCCATAAATTTCATACTGCTTGCTTTCTGCGACATGCGTAAAATTCATAAAGTCCAAATTGTGAAAAGTTAATGGACGAACAGTGCTTGGTCCTCGACTCACTGCATGAAATCTGTAGGGTCTTGTTTTAAGTGTTTGACCTCCGGACTTGGGTTTATAGTGATGACTGAAATAAAGAATGGATACAATTTTATTTAGACAATCGTCATATTCAGTAATATAGAACATGGAAACTATTAAACACCAGTTTTATTTTTATATATGCATGGACAAGTTTTCATTTCAAAGAACCCATTGCAAGGAGCTGTAAGAATAAGGGCTTGATTTAGCCCTGAAATCATTCAATTATTTCTTGTACGTTGTCCTTCCTTTGACGAAAAAGGTTGTTCAAGATAAAAACATGATGTATTAGAAGATTTCTCATAAGTATTTTACTTTAAAAAGAATGATGTAAGATTTGATATATACGGCTTGAATAGGTAGGGGGTAACAATGTCTGAAAACGTCAAATAGCGACCGAAAACATACAAAAATGCCTTTTTTTTTTACATAAATTTTAAGTGTTCTTATTTTAAAAATGAAAAAGAAGAAATAACTTCGAAACCAGAAAGTCAATGTAATCGTTAAAATACTCAATCCGGAAACTGAAAACCGTTCTATTTTAAACTTTGCCACATTGTGCTTTCAGACATTTTTATATCGTTTTTTTTTTTCATTCATGTATGTTGTATATTTCATCGGAATCCACTCAGAATATATTGTTCCATTGTATGACAAGAAGAAATGGACAACTTTTACATATCAAACCGCTTTTAAATCTGATTCTTACAAAATAGCTCAGCCCCCCTTTTTCGTCTGTGGGACATTGTTCCACCCCGAGTTACAGAACCCCACTTGGTCAGAAAATTGGTATAGATAAAATACACCTTTGGTAAAAGTGGCATTCTGTAACTCGGGGTGGATTAATGTTGTAGAAAACTTTTCCTTTTTCTTTTGATTTCGATAGAAAAAACGCACATTTTAACCCAAATATCGCTATTGTTATTGATAATTTATTCAACCGGACATTAGATTCAGATACTAGTATGCATTAAGTTAGTTGATATTTCTACTGACAAATTTCTTCATTTTTACAGCTCCTTTGAGCAACTAGAGTGTTGACAGTATTGTCATATTGGGTAACGCGATGTTGCCAAGACTTCTAATAATCTAAAACATCCTAATAGATCAATAGGCAACTTGTATGATGTACATCGTAATTAAACTCTGACTCGATCCTTGTATAAAAAACGGGAGAAAAGAGAAAACCAACATATTTATGGGCGTCAAGGTGACGAAAATTAGGGACTAGGGCTGACGAGAACGCATGCTTATATCTCTCCTGGGCATCCCTTCTTGACATGGAACGTCCAAAAAAGGAAGAAATAATGCAATAATTCCTGTTATTTACTTCCTTAAGGCCTGCTCTGTCTATGCTTCATCAAGTTCGATAACCATGTTAAGTTCAGATCGTATATCAGTGTCGTGTAGAGTTCTGCTAAAGGTCACGTAAAAATGTTTCTCTTTTCTATCGGAGAGTTTAGAGAAAACGAGAAATACGAGAAAATTGTAAATTAGCGGGTGGAAATTGATCAGGCTTCAATCTTTTAACATATGCTAGTATCTTGCAACATAATACTGAATAGTGAATTTTAAAGATGTTTTGTCAAAAAATGTTTGCAAAATTACCCTTCACAAAGCACGAGCGATAACTCTCATGAAACTTTCCAAAGGGGACACACGCATGCGGAGATGTTCCAGGAAATTAATAAAGTAAATTGCACACAAAACACTGATCAATGTCCATTAATTGGTAACATGGTGTCATGCTGCACTATCTTAAGACAAGAATTCCCTACCTAAAGCACAATCGCATCAAAAGAGCTGACAAGATAAGGGCTGTATTTAGCCCTTAATCTCATCAAGTATTTCTTCTACACAATGGTCTATACGCAAGAAAAACTTGATCGTTACTAAAATGTAATGTATTTGGAGATTCCTCTTACAACTTTACTTTGGTAAGCTTATTTCTAGATACTAAAATTATAGTCCAAAAAGTAGAGTGTAGCCATGTTGAAAAGAAGCTAATATCGATAAAAAAAACGTTGAAAACTAAGAACTTTTGGCTAATATGGATATCTATAAACTTTAAAACATACTGTTATAGTCTATACAAGATACTAGAGATCAAATTTAAAGACTGATCGCAACTTAATCCATAAATTTTAAATCTTGAATATGAAATACGGTTCTATTTTGTATTAATTGGCTATGAAGTAGGTATTTTACCGCGAAATACACACTGTGTAGAAATAAACAGCACGTTCTTGTTTATTTCATTCCAAAATCTTTAGCAGTTTCATGAACATGTTTAGAATAAATAAATGAATTACTTTAAAATGGAAAAAATGAAACTTTGCTTATATTATGGCCTAACACAGATTCGTAAAAAGCCCCCCCCCCCCTCCATTTTTTTCAGTTTTTCTTCTCTGGGGCATCGTTCATAGTAGTCTAGTTGCCAAATGGCTATTTTGGGGGGAACCCAAAAAAATCTTACGCACAAAATGTTTTTGCATGAAAGTGATGTTGATACCCTCTACTTTGATAATCCGGCGGATGCCACTCTGGCATCCTTGGGCATTTCGAAATTTTTGGGGAAAGGTGTAACTTTTCAAAGAAAAACCGTTGAAAATTGGAAAAACGCGATTACTTTGTCCATGTTGTAGCTAGAACAACAGATTTGGTATCTAAAGAACAGCAATGTCATTGCCTTAAAAGTCTCAAGCTCAGTTTATCGATTTACTCGTCCATAAAATGGGAAAAACTATGGATTTTCGTTGAAAAACCGTTGAAAATTGGGAAAATGTCGTATCTTTTTTCATACTGTAGATAATATAACAATTTTGGTACCAAACGCACGATAAGTGTATTGCCTTTCATTTAAAATATCAGATTAGCAATTTGCAAGTACGAAAATGGGGAAAAGAATGCATTTTGAATGAAAAATCGCTGGAAATTGGGATATTGCGATGCTTTTTTTCATGCTGTAGGTAGAACAACGATAAGAAAAATTATTTCATTGATTTAAATTCAGAATTCCACTCAAGCTGAAAAAAAGGTTTTTAATTGTAAAAATATAATCGGTTTAAAGAGATTCTAGAAAAACAATTTTCGTATCAAAATGATTGCATATTGATAATTTTAGATTTGCACTAACTTATTACCCTTTTTTCTACTCTAGATTCTCTGCTTTCTCTTGCTGCTGTGTGTGTCTTCTCTGTGTTTTTACTTGAGGCGTTTTGATTTGTTGATATTGGTGCTGCACCCAGTTTTGTTGGAGATCACTTCCTTTCTCACGCCTTGTTGTTTCATCAACATACAATTGCAATACTTGTGTGCAACTACTTCTAACAAAAAAGAACCCTTCTTACATGGTTGATAAAAAATGCCTCCTTTGCATCGTACTCTGACAATTTTCTACTCCAAAACATTTACAGAATTAAAGAAATATGAACACAGAATTTGTCACATCTGTTTGTTACACAACTCAGATTTCATGTGCGACTGCAATAAATCAACAGGATAACATATAAAGGTACAGACGTGATTGGCAAAATATTATCACAATAGTTCACATCATTTCAAAAAAAATTTAATTCTTTCAGCAGATCCAGGTTTGATTGCACTGAATCTTAAGAATTTTTCCTTATGCATGGCTAAAAATATTTCGTTTTTCTTGACATGTTATCGAAATTATTCAATTAACTGTTGGTGGCAATGGTCAGCTTAGAGTTTTGAACTCTTATAGCCCATTTCATTCAATCGTACACTGGACCTGACATCAGATAGATTCTCTAAACCATAGTAATTCTTTATGAATAGCATGGCCTCAGTCACCATTTTTTCAATATCTGAATTAACTTCTCTGAAATTTGACACGGAACACCACTTCAAAAACTTCCCACAGAGCAAGCTTTGTCTCTCCAATACCATCATATGTTGATGATACCCATCATCACGATCTGTTCGCAATACCTTCACCTTCAGAATGTGTAGAATGTGAGTTCTTACTAAATCGGATTGCTTTCTCGATCAACTGATTGCAAGTGCATATGTAATATCAATCAGTTACACTTCATTTCCTGAGATGTATAGCTTTCCTGACTGAATCTTTTATGGCCAGTTGCGCTGCTGGAGAGGACTTTGGCTGTGCCGTGAAGTCACTTTAATTGAAAGCATCACTGATGAGGATTTTTCTATCCGAAACACGTGTCTGGTGCATCAAAATTGGTTTAAAACTTTCTTCAAGAAGGTAAATAGTTGGAACATTTATTATTGAACATCTGAAGTGTTTAGGTTTTTTTTAGAAATATACGACCAGAAACATTCAAGGTATTAATTATGCATAAATGAGAGTCCTGCATACATCAATCGATCATCAGCTCCTACAGTAGGAATTCTTGTCGAATGAATAACATGGAGCTTATTTTAAGAACCTATTTCGAATGAGTTAAAGAAGACCGTGACCATAATCTCAATAGCACTCACAAAAGAGCACAAAATTGAGCATCGACGAACCCCTAGCAAGCTAGAGGTGGGACCAGGTGCCCGGGAGGAGTATGCTACCGCTGTTGGCTAGCCGCACCGCCGTCGATCTTCACGCACGAAAGTGAAAAGAATGTAAAAAATTCATGCACTGTCTTTAAAAATAAATACATTGCAAAGTTTGAAAGTTGCAAAACCGAAGTCACCTTATCAACATCGACGTAGGGACTAGAACAAAGTCATGACTAAGCAGGTCTTTAATAATTGAAAACAACTACACAACCCTGGCAGAAATCATATATGTTTTAAAAACGTCTTCAAATTCATTAGCATCATTTAAAAGCAGATTAATTAACAGCGTGGACCAGATATGCAAGTTTCGGGTATTGATTCTCAATCCAAACAATGAAATATGGCCAAAATGTGTGATAATTATGTCCAAATATACCGAAAGACGTCGCAAGATGACTGAGATATGATGCTACAGGACTCAGGTTTCAGAAATTTGTGACAATTTTGTAAACAGAAATTTTCGAATGCGTTTGAAGAAACGACCAACCGAAATTGATCGATCTTGGCTACATATATGCCCTTGGGGACTCCTGGTCCAACAGCAGTGACACTCACCAAGTGGTACAAATTTTAAACGTCTTCAAATTCATTAGCATCATTTAAAAGCAGATTAATTAACAGCGTGGACCAGACATGAACGTTATGTATCATAGACAGTAGCCGCTTTCTTTTGAACAATGTCTCTAATTTCACCCACGTCTTTCAAAAGCTTGCTACAAACAGGGGCGGATCCAGAACCCCAATTGCCGGGGGGGGGGGCACATACATTTTTTATGGATATATCACTTGCGAGGCCCGAAGAGCCGAGTGGGGGAGGGTATGGGAGGGGGTTTCCCCCTCCCATTGGTGGGGGTTCGGGGGCCTCCCCCGAGAAAATTTTGAAAAAATGGAGCAATTTGGTGGTATCTGAAGCGTATTTGAACTGAATTTAGAAGGGATTTGGCGCGCATGATTCAGTCAGTGTCAGTAACAATAATTATTATTTATATAGAATATATTTGAAAATTTTCGAAATTTTCTGATGCTATACTTTCTTGTACGGCATGCATGCAGTTCTTAGTCAACATAATCAGGATTTCCTAAAGAAACGGGTGGATCAGGAGAAGTTTTGAAAGGGCAGAGTGGTCAGCCCATGGGAGGGAGGGATGTCCAGCTATAAATTCTCGTAAAACTAGGAAAAATCAGCATTTTATGCAAATTACAGGCAGGACTTGACTCCCCTAACCACTCTAGATTCGCTCTTGTTTGTTAATATTTGTATAAAGGTAAAGAAAATAAGTAATTACAGGGGTTTTTTCCTAGCCCCTGATGTCGGGGGCCTGGGCCGATGAAATTGGGAATTTTGCAACATTTTAACCTAAATCGGGAAATGAATTTCACACAACAAAAAGATATATTCATGGAAATTATCCCTTATCATATTTTGAATCCCTCATAGAGCATGTTTGTTCTACTTTCGTTTTCCTTTCAGTTAATGATACGTAAATTGGAAATGAATTTCTCGTTTTGGAGAAAAGATTGAATTAGGAATTTTTAGGTCTAAAATTGGGGGGAAATACCTCTTTTTACCGAATTTCGGCCCCATACAGACCCTAAAAAATTCCCTTGTAAATGATAAATTTCCTTGACAAACTAGAGATCACGGGTGTCCCATTCCCTGCATCGTCCAGATTGAAAGGTTTAATTATTTCTTGGCAGTTCTATCATTATTATATTTTTGATTTACCTAGGGGCTTAACCAAAAATGTAATCATGATAACTTCGATTCTAAGAATAAAGAAAAACATGCATTTTTATCTTTTCAAAATTCTTGGAGGTAGCCGGTTTAATTTTGGCAAGAACAATTTCAATTGTTCATTTTAAAACGATTGATCACGACCTCAAATTCAGAGTTTAAAAAATGTAAGTTTTATAGGAGGTTGTATCGAATATTTGGTCAAGAAATATGTGTGTTTTAAAATATGCCTTGCATAGGATATAAAGTTCCCGATTCGTCCCTCAGATAAAGAAAATTCGATATGAACATGATTCAATGTAGGTTGTTTCCGAAACGTGCACACGTACGTCCACGTACAGACAATGGACATGACTATCTATATATCCCTGAGAAATTTTCGAAAAATTTACTCAAATCGGTGGTTTCTGGGGTATTTTGGGGCTATTTCTGACTAGTTTCACAGATTCATTACGGAAACAGTAGTTTAATGCTTCCAAAAGCATGTCATAAGTGCCCCTTCTTTGGGCACTGCCGGGGGGGGGGGGGGGGGGCACGTGCCCCCGTGCCCCCCCCCCCCCCCGGCTGAATCCGCCACTGACAAGACTTCATGTACCAGTAAATTGTTTAAAAAGAGTGTTGACTTGTGAGTGCTGTTGAGATTATCGTCAGGATCTTCTTTAACTCCTTTGAATACACATATCTTTGTTGAAGATTTTCTGTAAACGTTTTGCATTTTTCAATGTCCCAACTTTTTATGGAAAATATCCTTCAAAAATCAAAGTTTTTTCCCTCATTGGTATTCTCCCACTTTATTTATGAGCAAGTTGCTTAATACGAATTCAGAATAAAATACAATAAAAAATTTTCTTTTGGTACCATAATTTCTGTACCTCATACTAACTACAATTTGAAAAACTGCATTGCATTTTGCACATTTTCAGGGTTTTTACATTACAATACATTGCGAATCTGACTTCTGTATTATTTAAAATGAAAGGCAATAAATTTATTGTGCGTTTGGTACCAAAATTGTTAATTTAGCTACAGAATAAAAAAAGATATTGTATTTTCCCAATTTTCAACGATTTTTCATCGAAAATCCATAGTTTTCCCCATTTTGATGACAAGTAGATTGGTAAAATGAGATTGAGACTTAAAGACAATTAAATTGTCGTTTTTTTGGTACCACATATGTTGATCTAGCTGCAGCATGGAAAAAGTAATTGAATTTTTCCTATTTTCAATAGTTTTTCTTCAAAAAATACCATTTTACCCCAAAATTTCGAAATGCCCAAGGATGCCAGAGTGGCATCCGCCGGATTATCCAATAAGAGGGTATTGACAACACTTTCATGTAAAAACATTTTGTGCGTAAGAAATTTTTGGGTTTCATGAATGGCACCTAGACTATAGCTAAAAACCACACTTTGTCAAAAGATGTATATCTGTAAAAGTGGCTTTCTGTAGCTAGGGGGATGAAACAATGTTTTAAAATACTTTTCCATTGATTTCTATAGAAAAAAGATTTTGCCCCAAAATTAAGGAAAATGATGCACGAAAAATCTTATCCAACTGCTGATAATGATGAAACCAAGAACTGGCATCAATTTTGTGAAAGAATTTTCTTGAAGTTCCCATTTTGAAAATTCTACTTTTTCAGGGCAGATTTTACGCCTTATCTTATCGGCTCCTTTTTCAGTGTATTTTCAAACATACGCCGTCATGTCCCATGACCTTTGGATCCCAAAAGCAAAAGCTTTTCGGGAATGTGATACGGAAACCATTTTCAATCATCTTTACGCGGCTTTAACCATTGATCCCAAATTAAAGGAGCATACATGTACCCTGGACTCATGGGGAACATTCCTAGATTTCATACCACTTTTACATTTTAATGATTCAGAAACAATTTTCAGTCATGAAAATTCTATCCTCCAGTCATGGGAAACATTTCTGGTAAGTTTCAAGATGATACGTGCAATGTAAACACCGTTATGGTTCAATCATCAAAGTCCTATGACCTTGATCCCTTGTCGGATACAAAAATCAGATGAGCACATCTTAGATTCAGATTCATGGGCAAAACTTCTGGCAAGTTTCACGATGGTGGATTCCATACAAACTACGTTATTATCCGGGAAACTTTATTTGAATCAATCTTATATGACCTTGAGCTTTTGACATAAAAATGAAAAGGGGACATCCTTGACTCATGGTGTGTTACAAATGTAGTGTAGGAAGTTTCATTGCAATAGCACTTATTGTCCGAAAACCTATTGTTGACGCCCATCCACCAATTTTGCATCAAAGAGCAGTTTTGCTATTCAACTGATAATAATAAAGCCTGTGTTTGTGAAACACGAATGCCCCCGGTGGCATCTTTGTTAGTATGAACACTATTTTCTGTTAAGTACATGTATGTGAGGTCACTGGGTTAAAAGGTCAAAGGTCAAGGTCACGAGGTCAAAAATTTTGGTATCAATGGAAAGGTCTTGTCACAAGGAATACACATGTGAAATATGAAAGCCCTATCACTTACTATTTTAAAAGTTATGCCAAATGTTAAAGTTTTTGAAAAGTAGGTCAAAGGTCAAGGTCCAATGTTAAAGTTTGTGAAAAGTAGGTCAAAGGTCAAGGTCAAGGTCACGAGGTCAAAAATTTTGGTATCAATGGAAAGGTCTTGTCACAAGGAATACACATGTGAAATATGAAAGCCCTATCACTTCCCATTCAAAAGTTATGCCCAATGTTAAAGTTTTTGAAAAGTAGGTCAAAGGTCAAGGTCAAGGTCACGAGGTCAAAAATTTTGGTATCAATGGAAAGGTCTTGTCACAAGGAATACACATGTGAAATATGAAAGCCCTATCACTTCCCGATCAAAAGTTATGCCCAATGTTAAAGTTTTTGAAAAGTAGGTCAAAGGTCAAGGTTGAGGTCACGAGGTCAAAAATTTTGGTATCAATGGAAAGGTCTTGTCACAAGGAATACACATGTGAAATATGAAAGCCCTATCACTTCCCATTCAAAAGTTATGCCCAATGTTAAAGTTTTTGAAAAGTAGGTCAAAGGTCAAAGTCAAGGTCACGAGGTCAAAAATTTTGGTATCAATGGAAAGGTCTTGTCACAAGGAATACACATGTGAAATATGAAAGCCCTATCACTTCCCATTCAAAAGTAATGCCCAATGTTAAAGTTTTTGAAAAGTAGGTCAAAGGCCAAGGTCAAGGTCACGAGGTCAAAAAGTTTGGTATCAATGGAAAGGTCTTGTCACAAGGAATACACATGTGAAATATGAAAGCCCTATCACTTCCCATTCAAAAGTTATGCCCAATGTTAAAGTTTGTGAAAAGTAGGTCAAAGGTCAAGGTCAAGGTCACGAGGTCAAAAATTTTGGTATCAATGGAAAGGTCTTGTCACAAGGAATACAAATGTGAAATATGAAAGCCCTATCACTTCCCATTCAAAAGTTATGCCCAATGTTAAAGTTTTTGAAAAGTAGGTCAAAGGTCAAGGTCAAGGTCACGAGGTCAAAAATTTTGGTATCAATGGAAAGGTCTTGTCACAAGGAATACACATGTGAAATATGAAAGCCCTATCACTTCCCATTCAAAAGTTATGTCCAATGTTAAAGTTTTTTGGACAAACAAGACAGACAAACAGACGGACAGGCCAAAAACTATATGCCCCCGAATCTTTGATTCCGGGGGCATAAAAAATACTGGAGCAAGAAATCAGATCATGCATGTTGCCCGATTCAGACTACATTCGTGACCTTGAAGATAACCTTGGCCTACATTGGTCGAGTCCCCTGTAAATCCAGTGAATGAAATTTTAATATCATAACGAGACTGCCAGACAGACACATACAGGGCAAAATGATTCTTATATGATGCTTTTGTTTCACAGACAATACAAAAAGAAATACGTCACTTTAAATAGAGTGACCTTGTCAAGTTGACTGTTTATTATAGATGTTATTCATCATTGCAACCCATTCAATCCAAGATAAAACATCCTAGTGATAGGCATAAAGTGAGTTGTTCAAAGTTTAAGTTAGCAAAATTGACAAATGAACCGACTTATCCATGACACTTTCATTAACCTTTATCCGCAACTCTTGTTTTCCTTGCCCCATTGTCCCTCACTACTCTTTTTTTTCAGTAATCTTGAATATCCTTTAGGAAGCAAATAAATTGATGAATTCATTTTCTTTTGAAATTTCCGTAGGTTCATGGCCAAGTCATTCCCGAGTGCGAAGTGCTATGATGGCCAATAAAAAAAAAAATTGTGGACCACATCAAATAACTTCCATTTGGGCAATTCAAATTTCATGTAATAAAAACGTAGTATCATCAACAAGAGAGTAAGTAAGACTGTTACTTGATTCTGTAATATTTATTCATGATACTTCTTAACTTATGCAAATTTATGACAGACATTATCAGAACAATATACAACACAGTGGCAGCTAATGAGCAAGTTGACTTAATATGGCTGAAAACGCTGCTGGACAACACTTTATGGAGAGAGATTCACTGATAGTATTAACCTGGAATGCTACGTGATCTGAGTCGTACCTGTGAGACATCACTTGACTAGAATGAACATATACTGGAAATATAATGACATCATAGTCTACAACCTGCACAACTCAGCTCTGTTCAACAAATTTTTCTTGTCTGATTACTGATTTTTTTTTTTCTCTAATAGTTAAAAATTTTTTGGGTTTCCTTGATTTATGATATTTTATAAGCATCTTCGATAAAAGATGTTTTGTTTTTTTTCTGGAGTAGTACTAGTAATAGTTCTCTAGTAGCTAATATTTCTTTTCGTTTCTATCATCAAAATACAAACAATAAATTACAATTTAAAGTCTTTAAATAATTACATAAATCCCCAAAAAGTTAGATGTATTAATCAAGACAAACCATACATATAGTGCTCAAGTACACTGCACACATCAATACCTCAGTCAGAGATTAAGTAGTAGAGATTCTGAATGAAAATCACATGATCATCATGTGACCAAATACATGTCACATGACTTGCATTGCTAAGTCTTTCCTCACAGGAATTCATCTACAAATACCAAAGTATATAAACGACAATTACATACAATACAATTATGATAATAAGTTGAATGAAATGAAACTGATCAGATGATAAAAATGATAATAAAAATTAGATGACGAAGTTGAATTTAATGTACATGATTAAAGATGAAAAAAGGTCAACAAGCATAAAAACATAAGCAAATTTTGCTCTTGTAATTTGTAATTTTGATGGCAATTTTTCTAACTAGTACATCAAGGAAATATACATCCAGAAATTAACATTGAAAATGTACAGTAAATCTGAGAAAGTTACATCTGTATATGATTGTACATAATTCCATCTTATTCTCAATTCTTGATTAACCTAAACATGCTTATACATACATATTCCTTAAACATTTAATCAAATATTCCGAACAGAATATCTTTGTTTAATACAAGCACTATAAGAAGGGAAATAGCTTAACTACAGTCTGTTAAGGGGTAATTTCTGTAATTTCTACTTTGAATCAAGCGACATGATACAGATGTTTCATGGTTTGAGATCATTTTTAATGTGTATTCTCCGAAACAAATCTAGCAAACTTGATAGTCGTTCACTTCATTCCTATTAACACATAATCATGTAAAAATGCAGTCTCCATTGTGCAATACATGTTTTAAAATCTGAACAGGCAACATCAAATTTTAAGACTTCTTGTTATTGTTGGAAAAAAAAAGAATTCTAACATTACTTATTAAGTTAAAGATCAGACATCTTTTAAAAAATGTGTTAACCTTGAAATATTATTAGATTCATCTCCATTTTAAAATATCTATCCAAGCTTCTTTAAACTTTAATATACTAGTCCTTATAAACAAACATTATCATCTTAATTACCAGTATTCTGAATTCAATTTCAATACAATGTATTTATGTAGAATACCTGAATTTTTAAAAGAACTTGTATTCATAAAATTCATAATAACTGAGAACAATTAAAATACTCCAGAATATTTTGAGATTTGCATGTGACAAGGATAGTTCCAATGCCAAATCTTTGCTACTGTCGCAGATTCGAACGACCTAGACATAAAAATAATTATGTCAAATTAAATTGAAATTCATTTACTAATTCATGTTGAAATATTCATCCATAAATCTTTACATGATTGAATTAATATTACAACTCTAATAAATATTCTCGAAACCTTATTACATACAATGTACAAGGCAAGGCCAGAAGTACATGTATCAATAGTTGTGATTTGTTCATTAGTGGCAATTAACAATAATTATTAATTATTGAGGCTAATTAATAAAGTACACTGGCACTATAATCACCCCATAAGGTGCAAAAATATTCGGTGGTTCTTGACTTGAGATAATTCTTTGGTAGGAACTTTTGTCATATGCTGTACATCAGTGTCTCTGATCTGCTACAGTGTGTGACAATAGTTGTGACCCATTGCTGAACATATACAATGACGGTGGATAGCACTTTTGAAGTGCTATGATCCTTGAAGATACAAATACTGTTATTTTATGTCTACACTGCGGGACATCACAAAAGTACTGGACACAAGCACCTTGGCTGTATAGACATCACAGTGTGTTACTATTGTATATACTTGTCTATCCCCCTTGCCACTCATGGCAGTTCGTCCGGGGACAGATCCTCACTATCTTTGGCAACAAATGAGATACAATATCAATAGTTATTGTCAGACACCATGTTGGGTCTCTATGGTATTATAAGCACTTTGTGACACTGTCGATTTCTCTTCTAAATGCCACAAAATTTAGCTCCATTTTTGTGTGGAGACGTCTAATGCCAAATAATATTGCACATTTTAGGATTAAATATACTAAGTCATATTGAATTTTCCCCACATTCAACCTTTTCTACATTCTACATATCACAAAGTCGCATTTTTTCAATAGTAAACTTGTTCACATTATAATACGAGTCAAGGATTTCATTCAATCCGATCACTAAATCTTTCACCGCCCAATCAGATCCTTTCTACGTTGCATAGTGGTCAAATGATCCTAGATATTCTAAAGCAGCTCGGTAACAGAATTGATACTGGTCCTGAAAATGGACAAGGTATGTACATATAAAGGTTATTCTATCCATTTATCAAAGTGAGAAGAGTTTGACTTCTACACCAATTTTTCATTTTGAAAAACGGGGAACACTGATCTGTGAAAAATAAATACATTGTATTTGAAAGCTTCAGAAGTGAAGAAAATAAACTGACCTCTGTTTGCACCATGGCTGGACGTTGTGTCCTGAGCATTTTAACCGTTTGGAACATGTCAACAACACCTTCATATCGCATTCTTTCTAACACGATACTTAAAGTCACAAATACACCTGTTCTACCCACTCCAGCACTGTAAAGCATTATATTAGATTCACATCAATGTAAAGAATATATTCACATCAATATCAATTTCAAAATTCAATGCTGTTAACTTTACAGAATGGCAATGTTTTGTTTTGATTTTTGTTTTTAACAAAGTATACTTAAATTTTCAGTAATACATATAGCACAAGAAAGGTAAATAAGAAAGTTATATGACCTATTTTGTACCATGACCATTATTTTACCTGCAGTGAACTGTGATTGGTCCTTCTTGTCCAAACTGCTCCTTTGTTTTATGAACTTGTCCAATGAAATCAATGAATCCCTCTCCAGATTTGGGTACCCCCTGCTCAGGCCAGTCTGTAAACTGGAACTGACGAATTGTCCGTGATTGACCATCCTGAAGTCAGAATTCAACAAATATAAATCAAAGAAGGACAAATTTAAAGGTACATTTTTTGTACTAGTAATTACATTTATATCATTATCTACTGTATACAGTGTATGTTATATGATAAAAGTCTTTCCTATTCAGTTCTACCGTAATTTTACAAACATAAATTTTTCTCACTAAATATTCTGAATACGTACCCTAGCATCAGTGACCTTGAACTCTCTCAGTATGTACTGTGGCATATTATATTCCGCCATGGGGTCCACCACAAAGTACTGGTATCTAGCAGATCTCTCACTCGGCCAGTACTGATGGCATTTCTCCTATAAACAAAGAACATCCATATAACATTTCTGTAAACCAATGAAATCAAAATAAGGACAACAGTACATTTCTAATCTTTTTGCACTGTACATAAATGTTGAAATTTGGTCTAGGTTATGAATGTAACAATGTATTTGCAGGCTATATATTATCATCAAGTTGAGACAAAAAATGAGCTAAAACAATAATAAAACGAACAGAGATGCTGAGTTCAAACAACAAGCTTGAATATAGTTATTGCCCAATACTACAGAATCCTATCTATACATGTACTTGTATTTATAATGATAGATAAACTTCATCTTACAAACAGAGATTGAAAACTGTATGCATTTTTAATGTGTCTTTAACATTTTTCATGAGTTATAGAAAATAAATGATACACACTCTTCCCATTTCTCGTAGTTTAGTCAGCATAACAATGATGGTAGAATTGTGCTCCCATAACATTCTCCAGAAATCTTCTGTGGTCTCGGCCAGTGGTCCCTGTGTACTGATGTATGCCTGTCGATACTTGTAACCCTACAAATCAAATAGGTCATCCCATCTACTGTACAGGAAAATTTAAGTGACATGATGGCAATTAAATCAAACAAAATTAAATGATAACATGCTATTCTTGTCAAAGTAGAAGGTTCTAGTTTCAAGAGTGAAGCTCTACTGGAGAATTATCATATACTGTAAATTGGTTTTTATTCGTCATGTACCAATTTTCGTCATTTTCGTCAGTGCCTCCCTTGACGAAATTACGTATCGACGAATATAAATACTCCTGACAAAGTATAGTGTAGAAAGGAAACATTTTATCTCAGGAGTTATTACGACAGGCAAATGACAAATCATTGAAAAGTGAATACCAAAACAAAGTCGCATATAATGTGTTTCTAATTACAAAATGATATGTTTTCACAACAAGCTAGGTGGTATACATGTCTCTAATTGTTTGTTTACCAATAATTGTTAAAACAAACAATGAAAACAAACGCATACGGCCTATTCAAATGTTAAGTTGGCATTTGAACAGACAAATTTACATTTTAGGGACCCTTGGATGACGAATTTACGTACTGACGAAATGATCATTTTGAACAAATTGACGAAAATTGGTATTGACGAAAATAAAGCAATTTACAGTATACAGTCTGTAGTAAATTCAAGATCTACACATAATTATCAAGATTTTCAGGGAATCATAAAAAATGATTGAAAAACTATGTAACGAAAAAATGCTCGTTTCAACGGGCCCTTGGGGTCTTGGGTGCCAAATTAGGTTGACTCCAACAGAGAGATACCTATACTTGTATAATGATTGGAGTTATCCCTCTTAGCATATATCAATTTCAGACCGACTATAGTGACAAAAGTTAAAGCTGATCTGTGGTTGATTGTTATGAATAGTTTGAAGTTTCCATATCTCAAACCATGTATGGCCAAAGGTGGAAAACCAATTTGGACATCAACTGACAACCTGATTTCAGTCTTTGCATTGAGGGATATAACTAGACCTTTGACCAAATATAGTGCAAAATAAGATCAGATTCCAAAAATTTGGATATTGTCACTATTAGACGTAATGCAAAAAATGGCAACAATGCCAAAGACTTGTAAGTTAATTAGGGGTTCAAACAGAACATTCATTGCATATCATGTTAACTAGGATCTTTACTTTGTTAAATTCACTTCGAAAGTAATATTCCTTATTTCTAAGAGAAAAAGATTTAATAGAACCTTGGCAAAATCTATTGTACATAATCAAACCATAAATTGATCACAGAGTAACATATTTACAGACTAACCAATAGACAGATAAGTACTGGACATAGGGTAGTCACATGACTTACTATTCCTTGGATAACTTAGCCTTCAAGTACTTGAAAATATCTACAAATTAACTTTCACTATCATTCTTTAAAGAAAGATTTTGGAAAAATATAATACATTGCTGTGCAAAAGTATATATTGAAGAAGTGCTTCCTAATCTAAGACTATAGTGGTGCTATATACAGTATATGTTTATATGTATCATAGGATAGTGAGTTGTAAAGTATGAAGAAAAGTGCTGAGAAACTAATCGTGTCTATATTTCTCCATATCAGCAGTTTTCCTCTGGCATCTTCATAAATCTGATAAATTTGAATTTCCCGAAATTTCTTGAAAATTTTGATAAAAATTTTGGTAAACCTGATTAAACGTCAAAAAAGAAATATTTTATGTGCTCAGAAAGAAGTAAAGAGTTTATTTGTTAGTGATTTGATTATTGATTCCTTTATTGATTGCGAGTGTAATACGTAAGTATAAAACACGCAGGATCTAGGATCGCTAGAAAAAGTTACGGATATCAAGCAGCAAAATAAAAGTAGCAAATACTATAGGACCATGTATATATGTATACAAAAAATTAGGCGGAATATGATGGGAGTTGACACAGAGGACTGACTGTCCGATATGAAGAAATGTAGTCACCTGTATACTCACATCTATGAAGCTGGCATTAATATAGTCTGAACCGTCCACACCACGAATTGGCTGTAGTGCAACTCGAGTTGACTCAACTATGATGTAGAAAAACAATTCAGAATCTTGATAATTATTCAGCTGACTTCCACAAATTTACCATAGACAGTTAACGTAATATTATATTCAGTGAACACCTTTATGTATGTAGTTTTCTTTTTTCTTTAAATTTTCGAAAAATTTGATAGACTTGAAATGAGAATGTTTTAAAAGACTTACATGGGAGTATATTGACAAGTCTGTTCTTGAACTTGTTGACAGGCAGGTTTGCACTGACAAATCTGTTAGGACTTGCCTTCATATTGGCTAAACGCTGTCATGGAAACACAAACAACAGGTTAGTCTTTTTTGAGAAAATGATCATAATACTAATCATCTTATCCTTGCATTATCTAACATCACAACCCTATCGTTAGTCAACCAGATTTAAGGAGCTTGTAATTCCTTTTTTTTAGAAAATGGGAGGGGGTCTTCGCTTAATCTTTAATGACACTGTGGTATCAATCAAATACATCGTACTTTGAATTTGACTCTTTGTTTTTTCCTAAGAGATTGCTTTCACTACTCATTACATAAACTTGACCTTCAATACTAATATCTGACAACCATCAAATCTACCTTGAATTCCAGCTCCATGCCAGTGACGGTTTCACCTGGCTCGGGCTGCATTAGTTTCTGTATGTGTATAGAGAGGCTTCTAGCCGGGACCTCCGTGTTACCACATGTTACAGCCTCCAACAAAGCGTCATGGATGAAGATGTATTGGTCCTCAGTTTGCACCATGTAGTTACGCTGTGCCCTCAGACACGTCACATGACCATATATGTCCACGGTTTTCTCATGCTTGATTCTCTCTAACATAGCATCTATAACGATGAAAGCACCAGTTCTACCTACTCCAGCACTGTAATACAAAGAAAATATATAGATTATATGCAACATTCCAAGTTGTATATTATCACAAAGATCTTAAATGTGAAAGGTGTGTATGACTTGCACTTAATACGAGGGGGGAATTCTATTCAGTTTATTTTTTATCTTATGGATGCAATAAACACTCGTTTGAAGTTCAAGCTTTGAAAACAGTCAATAACAGGTACATTCAGACATGATTCCACTGAACAAAGAAAAATCTGAAGGGGGTCAAAAATTGAACATTTTTGTTTTCTATAGACCATACAGAATGGATTTCTGAAGGCCAAATCTAAGGCTACTTGAAATCTGGGAAGCAGTGTTCCGCTTTACAGTGCAAAAAGTTATGTCTATTAGTTAGAAATCCATACCTGCAATGACAGATCATTGGTCCAGCATCCGGTGGGTTACTTGATTTGACACGCCGCATAAACATAAGTAAGGGGGTAGGGTGGTCAGGCACCCCATGGTCAGGCCATGCAGTAAACTGGAACTGACGCACCTCTCTCTTCTCATTCATTCCATACTGTAAACACACAAAGTAATGATACATTTCAGCTTATAATGGACAAGATTTTTGAAACATACATGAAAACTTTTAATAAAGGTTTTAGTAATGACTTATCATTATGTACTTATAAATAACAAGATTATCTCTAAGTGTGAAGACTTTTTACGATCATGAATTGTTCAAACTGACTTCAAACATCTTTGTTTTAGTATGAGAGCATGCTGCCTTTTTTCCAGAGATCGAGTAATATATCGAGTATTACAAAGGATGTCCTATTTACCCTGGTAATGTGGAAAGTTCTGATGGTGTAAGTGGAGAGTTCTGTAACATCCATCAGTAACACCTGCATCAGTCCGTACGTCTCTGTTCCACGATGGGGCCAGTACTGGTCGCATTTTATCTGTAGGGAGAAGGAAAAGTAAGTTACATGTATCTTTGTCAAGGAATTACAACATGTTTTAGTCTGAACTTTTAATGAAAATCTTGATATAAATGCTTGTAATATTCTTTTAATAAGGATATTTGTTACATTAATTGTACATCTTTATAATATTCAATTATATCATATAACCAGAATGTAACATCGATTCTGATTGGCTGTTGCGCAAGTCATTATTTTCTGATAATGTCTGCTGACGTAAGATAATGACTCGGTGTGCTATTTTTCCCCGATTTAAGTACTTACATGTACGATGAAAATCAAGATTGTTATTTTGTTAAATCTAATAAGTTTTATGAACTTTTCACAAAAATGATCTGAATTCTTTATTAAAACTGTAATATTCCTATTGCTTTGAATCATTATTTCAATGATATAGAGTGCTACATGTCGCTATATAATATAACAAATAAGGACTTGGCCTCGGTCATTATAATGATCCGATGAGATTTGTGATATCAACCTCGGACTTCGGCCTTGGTCAATATTACATATTTCATCAGGTCATTACACTGACATCATGACCTTGACCAAGTTCATATTTGTATAATAATTTCTTCTTCCTAAGACTGAAGGATTTTGATAACTTATTCTGTAAGGATGCGATTCTCACCCTGGATCTTTCTTCTAATCTGGTCATCATGACAATGGTAGCACATCTCTGTTCCCAGATCATTCTCCAGAAATCTCCGAATGTTTCTGGCAGAGGTCCCTGGGTGGCTATGTATGCATTTTGTTTCCTATAACCGTCCATATAGTTAGCATTAGTGTAGTCGCTTCCAGGAATACCCTCGATTGGTTGAAGAATTACCCTCGAGTGATCGTAGGCTATGACATTGGCATATCTATTTTTAGGTTTGTTTATCTCGTAATTTGAGTTATCCCATGTGAACTGTTGTCCGGGTTCGATAGACTCATACTCTTGAGAGAATTTCAGATTGTCGTTGTTTTTGAGATTATCAATGTGCTCCTGTAGCATATGAATTGGTATTGGCGGATGGCTCATCATTCCTAGAAATATTATCATATTTTGTGAAATCAAATATCCCAACGAGGTATACACCACAGTATAAATTACTTATACACACTTTCCATTTTCCAAGCATGCGTTTGTTTTATTTCATAAAGCTTTCGTTTTGCTCTCCTCTGAAACAAAGCTACTATATATATAGATAAAATAAGTAAAAACTTCTGTCTGCCCAATACCAATTTTTGTAAATTTTGGAAGTAAACCAATACATTTATTGACAATATATAATTAGCAATTCAGCATGGGTCAAACTGTATTATAGGATGGCCAAGTTTCCGTAAATAGCGTTGGTTTTTACCTGGAGTCTGATAATGCTGACGACGTAGTTCTACGGGATCAGATGGATGAGGTGGTACATCAACAAATACTTTCCCTGGTAAGGGCTCGGGATTTTTCTGCTTCCTGTTACGTGAACGTCTGTAAATAGAACAGAGAATGTTATATATGGTATGTGCCGTTGATAATAGCTCAGCTAAAAGTATGTGGTTAGTAAATGAATATGTATTAATTATAAGCGGAATTTTTTCGTATTATTGTTGACATACAATGTATCTTTTCAGACCGGTCAGGATGAAGAAAGTAAAAGTATTCTGATTTTTTTTAATGCACTGTTTGTCTTTTTTATTTGTTTTCAGATGAAATTCAAAGAAATCGTGTCTCTTTTCTGATTTCAGAAGTGACATTATAAGCAAATTTTTAGAACACATAAAGCTATTTGTTAATAAATTATATGTAATATTTTAACTGTTGTATGAAGAAGAGGATTACAACATAATTGTTTTGTATTTTTATGCAAGATAACAAAAAAGCAAAAGATGAATAATTCAAGAAAATATTTGTTTCAAAATTAGATAAAGAAAATGAAAATAGGATGAAGAAAGCAAATCAAACTATCAAAGGAATAATGGTTATACAAATTTTAAACAATAAGTAGTTCTGTCAGAAGGAAATACAAATGTATAACTGGTGTGCTTAAATAAAAGAAATATTAATGTGTAGTAGATAAAGGGACAATCAGCATGTATTTATATGAGTACATTACTGTACAAGTTTAGTTGGCTCCATATACAGGTATAGCAGTCTATGTAATACACACAAGTACTGAACAACCAACAGATCAACAACTGGCTAAAAATCTACCTGATTACCAGGCAACAAAGAAGTAACGGGAGAACAACTGACGAGAATCAACAAAGCCTGTAAACCTTACTGTGTCACCCAACTTTTTACTAATTCAGCCAAATTGAAAATTAATCGATGCAAAGAAAAAGTGGTGATTTTTAGATATTGGTGTGATAATTAAGCCGTTTCTGATCTGATGACATGGGTGTGATCAACACCCATTTACTCTTCAAGACAGTAATTAATCCAAACCTTCAAAGGTTATATCATATGATATTCCCCTCCTATAGCAAGTGCAATATAAACAATAAAGAAAATAGTAAAAATGAAAATGAAACAAGACGAGAATAAAGTAAAAATGATATCCAAAAAAGCTGAACAGCTGGCTATAAGGGCTAAACAGAAACCATGTAAGACAAGACAACAGCAAGTAGGAGAGTTACGATCTTCCGGCAGTCGAGAATCCTCCATGTGGTATACTTGCCTAGTCCACCACCATACAAGCATGCAAACTAAGAAGAGAAGGGCGGTGCCAGCACACATGGGGGCCACTATTACTATAATCATCCAGTGGCGGGAGTCAGAGTTGTTCTGTATAGGACCCAGGGGAGTTCGCTTGGACGATATCCCTGGTCTTGACCATTGTATAATTTTACTATATTCACTAGATTTGTACACCTCCTGTTAATATGAAGAAGAAGATTAGCGTAAGTAAAGCTTATATCTACTAACCTCATATACCATACAAGTAATATACAGCCGATGATAATAAGTGCCACGCCTATACAAACAGGGGCCACAATCATGATAATCATCAGGCTACGAGAGTTGCTGACATCCTCCTTAACCTGGTCCACTTCCTCATCAGTACTGGACTTCTGATCACGCCCCCGTGGCCCACCGTCAGGAACTTGGGGTGGAGGCGGATACGGACGAACCCCATGTATTGTTCTGGGGCGCACTATTTCTGAATAGTCACTGGATTTGTATACAGCCTGGAATACAACATTCATTGTTGTTTTTTTTTTCATACCTTGACCATAAGGCAAGGTACTCCATGTACATTCATACTTTTATCATAGGAAATGCTGGAAATAATTTACTTGTAATGTGCAAAAACAAACATTTAAATTCATGTAAAATACCAAATGCATTCAAATAAGTGGGTATATAATCATATGTTTTGTTTGAATTAAGGTGAAATTGATATAGTTAAATTTTGAGACAAAAATTGAGATGTACTAAGTATTACCTTATTGACAGTGTAAACTCTGAGGAATACTTTGTACAGGAAATCAGGGTCAAGAGGTCGGTTTGTAAAGCCTCCGTAATCTCCAAGATCACCGAGCAGGAACTGGTTCGGTAGTCGCTGTGCATCAAACTTAGCTGCTATATAAACCTGACGTGCAGGCATGTCATTTGAGAACTGGTCCGAGAAAAACTGAAATAGAAAAATAACCATACTTTATTATCTTTCGTGAGATTATGTTTTTATTAGAAATTTCATAATATAAAACAAATTTTACTTAAGTCATTTGAAACATATGATCATACTATGTTATGAGTTCCAATGCTCAAAAATGATTTTAAAAATGAACATCTTTACAGCCAAGCATAATTTGAAAAGAATGTGTCTATAACTGGGTGATTGAATGGTAAATAGTGCAGACATAAATATTTGCATTCAAATGTAAGCGTAACCCGTTTATACTTTTTATAGGTTAGCAAAACATATACATATGCCGCTTGAAAAACATAATATTATGTAAATGTTGCTGTCTTTAATGAAGTAAGAAAAAAAGAACATGAAAGAAAACATTTGTACAACAACTGAGTCTGAATCAGGTATTACACTTAGCAATGCTACTTCACACAGATTGTGTCTATATATATAAAACCAAAATTTCTCAGGACTCAAATTACGAATTTTCATCACATTTTCTGTGACTGATGTGACAAAAAGTCAGAGGCAGATTACTACTTCTAACTAGAAAGGTACATTTCAAGTAGAAAATTTTAAGATATGAAACATTTTTACGAAGTAATCAAATTTGCTTTTATTTTTTGTGTGTCTTAACTATTTTTCCTTCAAACTGGCACAAAGAAAATCTAAACAACATTCTATACAATACACATGTATTAACAGACACAAATACACATCATTACAATACAGTTATACTAATTTTTCATACACAGAAAAATATTTTTACAGCATGTACTCGAAGATTCTCCACCCTGTTAATCTCTAGTCATCAATTCTTGTCCAAAAAATTTCATAATATTGAGCCTACATTGAACCAGTAGCAGGGCTTTAAAAGGTTTGCTTGTACATCATAATATTTTCAACTTCATACTAAGATAATTTGCTTCTGGCTATCTTCTGATGAGTGATTCAATGGCACAAAAATATACCAATACTATAATTAAAGATTTGGGTGCGAAATATTTTACAAAAGATGTTTCTTGCACGGCTTTGAGAGAATATTAAGATACATTCTGGCACAGAAAAATATTAACCACACTTCAGTATTTTTGAACACTGATATCCAATTGCCTCCTCATACTAATATACTACAAACATAGGTAATCACAGATTACGAAGCTCACCTCGCAGCAGCAAAATTCAATTTAAACATATTTCAAAGTACATGTATTTTGGCTTGAGTAAAATTAAGTAAAATCACTCAAGCAGAAAAAAGTAGGTCAAGGTTATTCTATGAGAGTTTGATCAAATATATATCCACTATGGAAGTTTGGTACATGTGGCACTTATACTTTGCTCAATATTGGCTTTAAAGGCAAAATCAATCAAGCCAAAAAAAGTAGGTCAAGGTCATTTTATGAAAGTTTGATCTAAGATACATCCAATATGCAAGTTTGGTACATGTAGCACTTAAACTTTGCTCAATATTGGCTTTTTTAAAAAGAAAAATCACTCAGGTGGAAAAAGTATGTCATATGCTGCATCTGATGCATGGGTTCACCTAAGCATCACGAGATGAATCACTAGTGCAAGTTTGGTTACTGTAGCATCAGTACTCTATCAGATACTAAGCTACCCCAAAAACTTAAAACATGACACGGACGCAAGTCACTGAACCAGAAAATATAGGTCAGATGCAGCAATTGATGCATGGGTACACCTCAGCATCCCAAGATGAATCACTGATGCAATTTTGGTTACTGTAGTTTCAGTACTTTGTCAAACACTGAGCTACCCCAAAAACTTTAACTGGACAGGGACGTAACACCGGGGTATAGCATAACCTCATCTCAACTTCGTCGAGGTGAGCTAAAAATGTTACTACTAATTGTATCAAACCTCAAGAGCAACTTTCATTAAAGTATCTATGAAAGATAATCTATGTGTAACATGAAAGCATGTTTCACAGGGAAAAAACTTTAAAATGCGCACAATTAGGCTGTTACTTTCTGGATAGAGAAAGAGATCCAAAACCATAATGAAGCCTCTATCAAATTTCACTTTATTCCTGTACTGGAGATTCTGATTGTAAAAGCTCAGTGTGATAAGATAGATGGACTGAACAGAAATCTCAAGTTGCACAAATGACCAGCAACTAAGCAAAAGAAATCTGAATTTTACCCAGCTAAAATGCCTAAATTTGTTCGTTTTTGCACAACAATATCTATAAATAGCTGGATTGTGTTACAATACTTCATAAACACGATATAGGGAAAAGTGAGGAGAAAAGAGGAAGGAAAAAATATTACGAAAAAAAGAAGAATACCAACTCTCTTAAAGAATGAGAACCATAAAACACCTATAAATAGTTACCGTGAGATTTAACCCTATCTGTGGGCATGAATAAAACAAATAAGACATGAATACCATGCATATGTGGTGATGAGTTGGTGGAATTTCTACAGTATAAGTTGCATTTCAAAACTTAACATGATTTTTCACATACTAATATCTTAACTACATGTACATGGATGCACACATATTTGTGTTAATAGAACAAGCAATTATCATTGATGCAGAGGAGTACTGTATTGTTTTCAAATTTTTACATCAATCACTTTTACTTAAATTTGCTTCAATTTTTAGAACATAATGCAGATAAAACGACAAACTTGGCAATTTAATTATCCCTTGGCCAGATCAATTTACTTGACATTAATTATTGAGCAATTATTTTTATTGGAAAAGTACTCAAACCTCCATGAAATACAAGTTAAAGGTATCATTAATACTACCATACGCAAACAGATTGAAATTCTCTCAACAGACAAATCCATAATTCAGTCTGATATCATATTATGTGTATTGATTAAACAAATGCACACCTACATGTACTTCCAAATTCAATTTAATAATGAATGATTCATACTGACTATTTCCAAAGCTTTAGAAAAGGGGGTGTAGAAAATACCTCGAGGGAAAACTTACATCGAATTACTTTATCCCTTCTTTTCCTATAGCAGTTAGCTTTAGATAGTGCATGGTTTTGAGCATTCTACACTACACGAGATTATGATTTTATACTGTGAATATCTGAATAATCTACACTACTATATTAGGATCTGATGTCGTGAAGACTTAATAAACTTATCATGCCGAGATGAAGTTAGATGTGTATGCCAAACTCATCATATTTTGATTTTCTTTTATTTTACACTTACATCACTTTCCTTAAAGTCCTTAGGGTCTTTAATAGTGAAGTTCTGCTGGGGCACAACCACCAAGAAGTAGTAACTGAGGCCACCAAATTCATCGGAGGAGGTTTTCAGATTCAGATATACTCCTTTGTTTGACACCTTACTCACAGTGGGGGCAAAAACTATGGGTGGGGCTGTAATATATACATATAATATAATAATTTAAAATGAATCAAATATATTTAAAAGTACCTTATACATTGCAAGTTAAATTAACGTAACTTTACATACATAAAAAATCTCAGTCTCCATTGCAGTGCACATTATTTTTACAGTGAATGAAATCTGAATACATGATGCTAATTCTTTTAAATGGAAAGGTTGTAATATTTTGTGAAAAAAATTACATATAATTATACATGAATGATATTACATCTTTCAAAAAGATATTTACAATCTTATTTTAGAAGCAGTCATAAGAACATGAAATTTACATATATTTACACAGAAAAACTCACGCTCTAATCGAGTTTGAGATGTAAGGGAGATAAATGGTCCCACAGAGCCATCTCTGAACTGAGCGCTGATGTTGAAGACGTAGCGGGTAACAGGTTTTAGGTCCATAACCTTATAGTTGGTGGCATCACCAGGAATGTCTTCCTGTTTAGGAGCTTCATTACGTGGTAAAACTCTATTTCTCTCACGGAAAAATGTTGTGCCAGCATACTTCAGCTTAAATGAAATTGCAATATTAAGATTACTGGTTAGTTTAAACAAGAAGTTGTTATTAATTCTCATTTGTTTTTTTCCTTACTATGAAAAATCAATTAGATGAGATTTTACTATTTTCCATACAACTTTCCAAAGTTTAATAAAAACCTTACAATCAAGCAAATAATAGAAAACGTTGACATAAACTATTCACAAAGTCTAATAATGAACTCATTATTATTAATAAGCTTTGTTACACAATATATTAAAATTTATTTAAACATCCAAAAGCTTACCATGTAAACCTGGACATTTGACTTTGTTGGTGGATCCCAGGCCAGAGTTATGTCCCTTGATGTTTTTAGGGCGACTCGGAAATTGCTGACAACATCAAACCGTTCAGAGTCTGAAATTTTAAAATCAATTACATGTATTACTATGTACAAGTTCAGATTCAGATTCCTTATTTACCTTATACCATCAGGCACATCAATAAATATAGTATTTACTTTGAATCCTAATTACTGTTCAAGATTCAAGGTAGGAAAAACCTTTTTTTCTTAATGCAACTTTTGACATTCTCAAAGACAAAGCTACCAAAAAGACAATTTGAAATAAACTTTACAAACCTTAGTAAATTGCTTACCAAGTGGTAGAAAATCAGACACAATTATGTCGGAGAAATTCCCAAATCTTCCATCCACAGATTTGGCTTGCACACGTACAGCATATGCTTGTTTTGGTTCCAGGTTTAAGATATCGGCCACTGTGTATGGTCCTATGTCCAACTTATCCCAAAGCTCCATTTGTTCCACGGCAAAAATATTATAATAAATTCTGTATCCTGCCACTGGGATTTTAGGCTCGTCCCAGGTTACTTCAATAACACGTGCAGAGGAGCGGCGTACTTGGACATTCTTAGGAGCTGGTGGCACTATAACATCAAACAAAATATTCACCCTTACAATAATGAAATGTAACACAAGAAATAATATAGAAATGATTTTTATGAAGATTATCTTTTTATTACTATCCCCAAAAAATTGTCATACATGTAAGCTTTATAATTTTTTTTTATCAATTTTGAATCCAAAAATAAAATAAATTATCAAATAATTATAAATTTATCTACAAATTCCCTTAATGATAACATACTGTACCAAACATTCCCGATATAGCTGTAACTGATACATGTAATATAAATGCATATAAAAAACTTCTTTCGGTGGGACAATACCTAAAGGGGGATAACTCTTGGTGCGTCTTGCACATGTTGATTCTAGTGTTAAGAGGGGATAGATTGTAAGTTTTACAAAGGGTGCAATTGGATCTACTCTATAAAGAGTCAAGGACTTGGAATGAATGCTCGGAGAATAGATCATGAAAATATAACATGCAAATAAAACATGCTCAAAGACATATATATACTATAGATACAAATATAGAAACACAAAATCTGTTCATGCAGCCTAATATAAAAAGCTCTTATTGACTATATCTGCTCCTGAAATTGTGATGGACTAAAGCCAGTCTTTTAAGGTAGCTAATGAAGGCAGTCTGTGGGCAAAACAACCCACATAACAAAGAAATTTAGAAAATTATATGATACACTTCATTATATTCCTTTTTTTTAAATTTAAATATCATGTAAAGCTCTTGAATCAAAAATACCCATTGATGTTTATTCTCAAAGGCTTTGCGTATAGAAAATTTAAGAAAATGCTCAAGCTTAAGGTATCTTTTATCACCTAACACTGTATAACACAGTAAATCTAACTGAGGTACTTGCCATTCACTATCATTAAATATAATAGAAAACCAGAAAAATTTATGATATGAAAAACTTACAAACCCTTTCACTCACTATTACAAAATGATGCCAGACCAGAACTTTTTATAAAACAAGTTGTATGGAGACCTCTTAAAACTGAGTATGAACTATCATCACAAGGTAACGATTCAAACAAACTTCATCAAATGAATGCCTTCCCTGGTTACCTTAATTTTCACTTTAATTTGCTATGCCATGAAAAGTGAATAATTTCAGTGGATAAAAAAGAATTGCATTGTTTGTGGACATTGATTCTACATGCTATAACTGGGGGAATTAGGTCTCCATGAGACTGACGGATCAAGCTCTGAGAAAGGAGAACTATAAAGGTTTTACCCAGTACTGATGGCAAAGGAAAGAGATTATAGTATGCACTTAGTATCAAATCTAGCCTAATCACCAGGTAATATTAGCATCCAAAATTTGGACTAATTCAGTCAAAACAACATTTAATTCCGTGAGCATTTCAATATATCATTTTAGTGCAAATAATTCGTCAAATTAGTAGTTACAATTTGTAAAGTTAGTATAGTTTAACTTATTTTTCTGCAGTGTTAGTTAAGTTATATATATAATACTGGTTAATAGGTAAAAGGTGTCTTTGCGATTATTTACTAAACATGGTTCGTGCGAGCATTTTCATTACAAATGAATTTCAAAGAACCTACTTCTTCCAAATGTATGGAACAAGAGCCTTTGACTCCAGGGTCCGGAGCCTTTACTTGTGAATGCTCGGATCTGGAACACATAGTCTGTGTTCATTTCCAGTCCGGTCAAATCGTATTGAAGACTGGTCAGGTTCTGCTCGTCCACAATGATTTGGTTGGCCATTTTATGGTATAGTAGTTGATACATGATAATTTCTCCGTTTTGTAGATGTTTAGCAGGTAGATCCCACTCCAAACGAACACTAGTTTCAGACAGCCCTGCGGCTGTGAAATTTTGGGGGGCACCTTCAGGGACTGAATTTAATTACAAAATAAAACGAAATAAGACAAAGTTCTACAAATAAAAATCAAAGAAATAAAGATCACATAGCAACAGAGACAAACATTCTCTCATTAAAGGAACTCAAGTACACATAAGATGATTTCACCATTTGTTCTGCTTCTCTCCTTTTTTTTAACTCACTGGTGCAGCTTGTTTTCAGATAAGGTGTATTCACTATTTAAACAACTGACACAGTTGATTGTGTACGTGTGCCAGCAGCATACACCAGTTGTAACAGATTCTTTTCTGTAACACATATCAGCATTACATGTATATGACTAAATAAAACAATAGTTTTTGTTCCCAGATTACCTAATTTTCCAATCAAGTAATCGGGGATGAAACGTACCAACAAAGATGATTTCTATGATCTGATTCGGACATTAGAGAAAGTCATAGGGTTCATTCCTGTCAATTTCAGGTAAAAAAAATTTCAATGATATAAAAATATGAAATGATCTATGCATATAGCTAGATAGTCAGTAATATCTTCTTTTTTTTTTCTTTTGGTGCTGGCTCAACATTTTTGTAGAAAAAAAAACTGGCATACGCCTAAAACAGAATGGCTTAAATTGTGCCCTAAAAACGGCACACCTTGAACTGATATATAACAAGCTCCACCATTGAGTTGGGTAAATAAATCAATGTTTGTGTTTCTACAGCATCCACTAGTCAAATAAGTGCTTCTGTGCATTTTGGGGGTTTAAATTTTGTTAGATGAACTTGTGCCTTTCATTAAAAATCTTTTTGACTAAGTTGAAAAGTTTTACACAGAAAAAACATACAACAAAAGGATAAGACACAAGTTATCTGCACTTAAAACAGAGATGGAAACGAAGAAATCAAAAAGAAAAGCACTTACATATGTAACATAATTACAAATATATAAAATGTGCACAGAAATGGAAGAAAACAACAAAGTGAATTGAAATTTAATAATCAGAAATCAAATCATACTGGATATCTTAAAAATGTGTGCTTTGGGTAGAAGAAGTAATAGCTAGGTAGTAATATTCAGATTTTACCATGTAAATACTAGTCAAGGTTTAGGAAAATTTCACTCATATATATATATAGATATTGAAGCAACCCCAAGGTTATACACTCACCCCTAGGGTGCAGCTCTGGAGCAAAATAAATCAATTCTTATTTCACTCATTACCAAAGCAAAAGAACCCCAAAGATGGGGACGAGAAAAAGTAGTGATAGTATTATTTATGTACAACCTGTACAACGTGCCACTTAGCCTTTATTCCTTGCGTATATTTCAGCTATAGGTGTACATGTGATATAGTATATATACATAGAATTAAAAATTCAGCATGTGCAAACCCCCAACCACTTATGACAGAAACATATAAACTCATCCATGCAACATCATTCTTACCTCCATCGGGCGTGGCTATATTCATAGAAGCTATTTCTCCTACTCCAACTTCATTCTTGGCCAGGACTCGGAATTCATAAGTAGCACCTTTGTCTGAAAACAATATGGTGAATGCAAGAAGTCATATTTTCCAACCTTCATCTTTTTAATTTTTTTTTTCTTTTACTGTGAAATAAACTGACCAAAAAAATTTTGCTTAAAATCATAAATAGAAGATTGCTCACCCAAGACATCAGATATATAGGACTGTCTCATGGGAGGGAGATTGAGCATCTGATAGTTTTCACTTTTCCGTCCCCATATAATTCTGTATCCCTCCAGGTTACCATGAACCTTAGCTGGCTTCTGCCATGTCACCTGTACTTGGGGAGGATCATCGTGAAGAAGCTCAAGGTTCAAATTACGAGGAGGCGTAGGCACTGAAAAAATTCATTGTGATTCATACTTAGGACAGCTTTATATCAGCCAAGTTTAATATATAGATATTCATAATAATCTAGTCATTTTTCATGAGGGAATTTTTTTTTTCTTTCAAAACTGAGAAATAGCGGAGAAATAAGAGCCTATCACGTACCAGCTCTGCTTGTTTTGACAAACTTTGTTTTGCTTCTCTTTCCGTCTCCTTTCCTTGTGTAGCCTGCTACAGAAACATGGTAGCGAGTCTCAGCTTTCAGTCCCGTTATGACTTCTTCGTTAATATTGCCATCGCCAGTGTCTTCTACACGTTCTTGACCCCTAACATCCCCATTCTCTGTGACCTCTACGTAGTAAACGTAATAGCCTCGGATGATGCCGTTTGTATTCCGAGCCTCTGGGGGCCGCCACTCGACATACAGTGCTGTAGAATTGATGGCATCCACTTTCACCTTCTTAGGTTCACCAGGTACTGTAACATTAATATGATTGTTAACTGGGCCAACACATCTTATCTAGCCAAAGGTAAGCTCCCATAAATACAACTTTATAAAGATTTTTCTCCCATAGATTTCCTTTCATCAATATAGCCTTTATGGTCTAGTCATTTCAACCATTACAGATATTTAATAATGTATTAATTAATTGTTGCTCTTCACAATATGAGGTATTTAGAGAGGGAAGATATGTTATATTTGCATGTATAGGGGTTCTAAAGAGGAATGAGATAAATAAATTTGACAGATTTTTAAGATCACTTATAAATGAACTTATCATAACCTAAGCATAAAATTACAGAGCATGACAATTGGTAATACATGTATTCAGTTTTTTATATCATCAAATTCAAATATTGATTGTTGAAGACAATCTTGCTAATTGATCTCAATAATTACCATTTATTACGACGAACATCTAGTTAAACAACGATTTAGTGATTAAGTCTAGACAATGACATAAAATTTTCATGTTGTGATAAGAAAAACACAAACAAAGAAGAGAAATTTAATACTTGATAGGAGAGAACACAAATTTGCCACGACAGAGAGTTATTGATTTTTTAAGGAAATGCCATTAAGGGGCAGAAAGTAATCTGCTGAACCATGTACTGGAGGGTACATGATGGATACAACTTGCATCACTCAATACAATATCAAACATGCCTCATGCAACATTCATATCACAACAAAGTTCTGTCTACTTACTACTTATCCATATAATGCAGAATCACACTCATATCGCCCAGGGTAATACAGAATCAATATTTACTCCTGGGATGTATATTAAGGTGGATTTTTGTTAAGTTAATTAGGTTAGCTTGGTTTTCCTGGATATTGGTTAGAGTCACATCAGCTTAAAAGAACCAATCGTTATTGAGCCAACAACCTCTCTGTAGTCATGATTTAGGATCGAGAGTCGAGACTTCATATGGCATTAGCTGAACGATAGTTCCACTTTATAATCAAAGGAACTTTCAATTATACATTGAATGAAAGTTGAAACGTTTTCAATATATCTAGCTAAAGAAATTTTACAAAAGTTGGTTTAAAATCGTCGTAAAAATTTGGCAAAACTCAAAATATTCTGTATTTTTATTCCATAATAAGGGAATTGAATCATTAAAACTATCAATACATGTATTTGCTCATGCAGTCCCAATGCTTGGCCAAAGCCTTCTTCAGGGTGGAGACCTTTTCAAAAACATTGTTAGTGTGAAATTTAAGACTCCATCCTGAAGAAGACTTAGGCCGAAACGTTGGAACTGAGCAAATATTGACTGTTGTTAAAACTTTAGTGTTTTCATTGAGTTAAAATGGTGATGTCATCAACCCTTGTTTCTTTTTTTCCTGGTTTAGGTTTTTTTTTCTGATTTCTATTTTTTTATGCCTTTGATTGAATGATCACATCATAAAGTGCACCACCTTATCAAAATTTTCTGCACATTACATATCAGCTAATGGCACATTATATGAAAATGATGACATAATGATAATGATAGGCAAAAATAATCGTTTGGCAATTGTTTGCGGAATTCGTATAATGACTCTCCCTATAACTATGAAATGAAACTTTGATGTCACTGATAAACAAAACTGATGACTAAGTGTGACTCCATTTAGCTAGAGACACATATGTTCATCAGATATTGACGATTAAAATTAAAAAAAAAGATGGTTGATAAGATAAAACATATAAAGATGACATATAAAAACATATATGTAGATGACAACAATGACATTGATGATGATGACAACAATGACATAGATGATGACAACAATGACAGATGATGATGACAACAATGATATAGATGATGATGACAACAATGACATAGATGATGATGACAACAATGACATTGATGATGATGACAACAATGACATAGATGATGATGACAACAATGACATTGATGATGATGACAGCAATGACAGATGATGATGACAACAATGACATAGATGATGATGACAACAATGAGAGATGATGAACATGACAAGATATAAAGTGCCTGACAACAGTGATCAAACTCCATGATAACGCTGAACATAGAGAACGTGCAAAATGATAAAATTGTTGTACAATCAAAACAATGGGCTCTTTTTCAATTTTCTGTAAAGGGAATTTTATTTGCATCATGAAGTAAACATAACTTTGCATGTGAAATATGAAAGCTCTATCTTGAAACTTGCCTCAGAACCATAAGTTTTGTAAGTTTGACCTTGACCTGGCATATTAAAAAAGAAATAACATTTTCTCATAACCCTATATCTGTATATGTTTATAAAATTTCTACTTTGAAAACCACTTTACTTGTCATAAAGTACATATATTGATATTCTATGAAAATTTACCAAAGTTCGACCTTGACCTTTCACCTTGAATGTTCAAACTTTACTGACACATTCCTTTGTCCTTATTTGAAAGAGTACCTTTAGAACTTCTCCGCTCAGAACAAATGTATCAATGGAACACGACAATCCTTATTCTCAGTGAACTCTTACATAATTATAATTATACTTATTACTTCTGTTCCAAATCTGGAGATCAAGCTAACCTACCATTATAAACATGATAAATGAATTTATAAATGGTAGAAATTAAAAAAAACATAGTAATGAATTATGTAAAACATGCAGATGGAGTCATGACATTTAAACGACACATGATGACAAATGAAACGATAATGCATTGATGAAGAAAGGCATAGATGTAGATGATGCAGAAAACTTTTCTATGATGAAATAAGAGATGATTATTATTAAACCTAAAACCATGAAACCAGTCATTCAGACCTCATACCTTTACATTCTCAATTCAGTTTGAATTTCATTTATGGGCCTGTTCATAATTGGATATGTTCATAATTTACACTTCAGTAATTGTAAATTTGCTTGGAATTGGAATAGGTGGCTTCTTAAAGTTCAGAAAATGTTTTTTAAAAATTTGCAGTGAATTGAGAATTGCCTTCATCCATCATCTCCAATGTTGGTAACAACATTCTCCCATGAACATGCTTACCACACCAAAATCTCTCATCTAAATCATGACTACAACATTCCAACCAATGTTAGGCTTAAAAACAGGTTATGTCAACGCAAGTTGTCATGACTACCTACCATCCTCGTCTGTCCATACATAAATGGGGTCAGACTTTGGGCCGTCTCCTACAGTTGTGTAAGCCAGCACCCATATTTTATACTTTGTATAAACCGAAAGTCCTCCCAGGAGAATTTCTCGAGCTTGTTCATCTACAGAACTTGTATCTGCATCATCATCAGTAAGGCCATCATCTGACTTCACATAGAATATCTTATAGCCAGTGATGGCTCCGTTTTGTTTGTTGGGGGGTGGAGGTTTCCATGTCACTATGATACTGCGGGAGTCTTTTGGCAATCCGCTAACTGCCTGGGGTGCTGCACTGGGTACTACATGACCAAAAATACGGCAAACAAATCAAGAATAAACTCAAAATAAGCACAGAATTGAAACATGCATATGATTGAGACATGCATTAAGGAAATACAAAATAAGAGTTTTGCTATTCAAACTAAAGAAATATGTTTTATTTAGATTCATGGATCAAATGTTGATCTCTCTATGCCCTAATTGACTTATTTTTCATTCATCTACTGCATGAGGCACGAGTATTTACAGGCAATTTTCTATGAAGTTTTCCTCTATTTCAAAATGCATCTCAATGACTTTTTTTTTTAAAGAAAATGCTCATTGATGAGTATTCTGTTTTGATTTAATCCAACATGCGTTATGCAAGAACATGCAGTAGAAAATTAATCAAAATGACTACTAACGCCTATTCTGAAAGACAATTTGATGCCCTAGAATATAATCCATTCCTCTCATTATCCCAAAACATAAAAATGTTAATTGAAAGAAAGATCGTTTCATCCCCTTCACTTAAAATGCTTCTTGAGAAACAATTTGTTTTGTGACAGAGAAGAATTTCTTTCCTAAACAGCATTGTCTGGATTTTGTCGGGAACAATTGATCCATGAGTCATCTTTTATAGCACTGTACAATATTCAATAAAATACTTTACGAGTTTTTAAGAATTCAGAAGAAGTATGATAATGAGTGACGGAAAGAAAATTAAATGTCATCCGGTGAAAACACACAAACAGATATAGATGTGTAAAGTAGATATTTGAATGGTTGATAGACGTATACCTTTAAAAAGAGCAGGGAATTGAATGATAAGAATGCAAAACAAAAGAAATAAAATTGAAAAAAAATTCTTCCAGATTCACTTTTTATGATGCATACTGAATTTCATCAGTTTGCTGCAAGTGGATTTGAAAAAATATATGATACACAAAAGAAGCCAAGTAGAAAAATGTCTGAAAACAATTTTGGTTGGAAATTTCAAAATTGATAAAACCAATGTTTCTTTTCTGTGTTAATTCTCTACGGGGAAAAAAGTAAAATGAGAAATCCCACATCCCTCTACATTTACTTGTTTACTATTGGGTACACTGTTATATAAATCTACATAGTAAAAATTCTCTCATTTGAAAATGACAAAATTAATCATTTAGATGAAATTATTTTTAACAACTTACAACTTTTTCTTATTTTTACATCTTTGTTGTTAATGCGAAATGTCTTTAAAAATCAAAAGAATATTATTCATTTTAACATTCAAATTCTCCATTGTTTTTAAAAAAGAATAATATCTGAAACATCGAAAGTTAACAGAAGGTGCCAAAACAAAAACCGATACATAATATAATAAGAAAACAAAAACCGGTACATATAATAAGAAAACGATGAAGTGTAAAACCTGATCCCAGGAATATTGATCTCTAAATCAGGGACTTGATGACACTTACCTAACGGAACATGATCTAACCAGTGATAAGGAAATGAGATGAAAACAGCGAAGATGTGTACAACTAATCATAGAAGTAATGATTTACACGTAAAAGACATTAAAACATTGATTTGCTTAATATACACGACACCACCGTTACAAAATGCATGAACAAAACTCTGCTTCAAGAAACCGCCAACATGATGTACTGATACAATTCTTAGAAAATCTTAGTATAAATAGTTTAATAAGAACTTGCAGTGGAATATTTATTTCATTTTTATAATTTACCCATCTGAATTCATTTTGCTTTCATCTCATTCCAGCTATTTAAGAATCATACCAGCTACAAATGGCAATTTCTTGAATCAGACGTAACCTACTAATATTGGTGTTCTGTAATTTTTGTGCATAGATAATAAACTGACATAAAACTGATACCAGACATTTATAAAAGCTACAAAGATAGATGTAGTATCTAAGCTACATAGAAATACACACCAAATTCCTTGGTTTTGGATTGAATAATGGGCGTGGCTGCCCCCTCCCCTTTATTGGACACTGCCGAGACCTTGATGTTGTAAGCTGTATTGGGTGTCAGATCTTGTAGTCTATATTTTGGGTACCTCGGATCCACAATGACATGGTTTTCTTGCCTCAGGAACGAGTCGTTATAGTATAGTTTGTAATGTTTGATCTGTACTGAAGTATCGCTGGGTTTATCCCACACTACATCAATTTCATTTGGTGAAACAGCATTGGCATACAAGTTCCTTGGCTGAAGGGGAACTGTAAAATTTCAAAAGGAGGGCAATTAATTCTGAAGCTTCAATTACTAAACAAAATAGGAACTTGTGAAATCAAGTTATCTATAGTTATTTCCTTGAATATGCATAAATATTGCACATTATGTCCCGAAAGTGATCTACGTAAGAAATTCCTTTATTTGTCTTAAAAGATCTTCATTGTCTTTACTTTGTGATGTCAGAACCTGCAATACAGACACAGCGTTAGTAAAAAATTACATAACTAAACTGCCGCATATGCAGAGGCAAGCAAATATTAGCCGCGCCTTTATAGCGCACCCTATAAAAACATGATTCTCCAAATTGTTAGCCGTTTACAGTGGCAATATTTTGTCATTTTCATTTTATCCACCATGCTTGTCAAATTGAATATATATTTCATTTTCCATGCTGTTTAAATATACATGTACTTTATTTTCCATGCTGTTTGTAATATTGAAACTATAAATTGTAAATGAATTTCAAACTGTACGCTGCTTTTAATTATGAATCTATTAAGCAATGTTTGATTTTTTTTTTCTTTGAAAAGAAATTCAAGGAATAAAAAGTAAAATGTCATGGTAATAAACTGAAAATCACTATAGACTGTTGAAGAACAAAACAGGAACTAAATCATAAATATCTATACATAATCACAGATGAAATAAAGAAATACACAAGTGCAAGCAAAAAATCTCTTATTAAGGTAACTTTTTGGCAGTTTTTGCTCTCTCAAAATATCTGTATAAAATTATCTGAGGAACAGTTTAAAAGCAATTTGCTTGCACTTTTACAAATCTGACATTTTCTTACAGCATAATCATGTGATATATAATGTATGAAACATAAGATAGTAAGTAACTGAAATACATAAACGGGAGTTAGTGACAGTAACTTTGTCAACTATATAGCACAATGCGCATTCATTCCAAGTGAGTGGAGATTTTAATGAAGGGGGTAGAGGGGGGACCATATGATGAAAGCATCGTTTTACCCGATATTTTTGTAATTAAATGTCTCCATATCAAATATATATAAAATATAAAAGTGTACTTGTACAATAATCTAGAAGTTCCTTGGGGTAAACAAACATAAAACACTTTGTATAGGCTTAACAGCAGAGAAAATATTGGTGATTATTCCAATTTTTAGGAGGTAGAACTAAAGATCATATCAAGGACTCTTATAAAATGCTACATCTTTGTAGAAAGGATGTATAAGGAAGAATAATAAGTATGTACTATAATATATATCAAGACAGACGTATTCTCAGGCTATATCTCATTTCTAACTGCTATTATTAATAAATCTCATTCCATGATTATCATAACAAATCATCATTCTGATATGAGTAGACATCAAGATGACACAATGTTATCCCAAATATCCAGAAAATGTCACTTTTTTGTAGTTATGTGTAAATTTTTCATTCTCATATAAAAACTATGAATATAAACATCAGATATATTCAAATTCTATCATGCATCATCTTACCAAGGCCAGGACCCTCTGCAAAGAAATCTTACAAGTCAGAAAAACTTCAAATCTAGTTCGGTACGTCACAGGTAATAATTAAAAAAGAAATGTGAATGGGGAAAAATAATTTATAGTGTAGAGTCACAATTTTCATGCAACGCTTCATGAGAATTTGAAGAATAAAGAGCTTTAGCGATGCCTTCCTGGCAAGGAAGATATTGCAGTTAGCATGCCACAGGAACATTGACGGGAATAAAGATTAAGTGTGGTAATGATGGAGATTTAATCACAAAAATATCCGTCATTGCAGTAAACGTGCAATCATCATAGATAATATTCTTTTGAAGGCAATGTGCTGAAAATGAAAGTAGAGAGAAATCCTTCGCAGCTCACCTACGACTTCTGAGCAGTGTTTAGGAAAAAAGAAAAGATAACCCATCGTTAGTGACAATCATGAGGCATACAAATCAATTTATCTGCATGAAAAAAATTCTTTGCTGGATTATTTATAGCTTTGCTCATTAAACTTCGCTGCCGCATAACGCTTTAATCATTTACACTTCATTGCAACTGATCAAATGCTTTAACTTGCTTTAAAAATTATATTTTACCTATTGATGAAATTCAATATTAAAAAGATTAACACATAACAAGTAAAAGTGAAAATGAAATTGAGATGCGCAAAATATTTGCCGCAGTGAGGAAAGATGGACTAAAAGATGCTACGACATGCTGAGCTAAGTTTCTTCAACTGCAGCGCATAATTTATAGTATTTGACAACATCGCTAAATTGCGAGCCAACTTTGACTGTACTGTAGGCAGATATGACAGTTGTAGATAGAGTATACAATAACTGTAAAAATCTGTATCGAGGCAAGAATTATATCAGAATGACTAAAGTCACTCCAAAGTAAATGACCATCAAGTACATGCAGATTTAGGATTACGGATGTAACTGCGCCTCCGTCGTAAACAAAAGTCAACAACGATGTTTGCTGGCTTGACTTACCGGGGAAACCAGGCTCTGTAAAGTATACATACTTGCTTGTCAAACACACACGCATTCAAGCTACAAACTACCAAAGGCCAATACTTCACGGAATAACTAATGATTCACATTTGTTCCTTTTGAAGTTGAATAATTTATTTTATGAGTTTAATTCACTTTCATTATTTAAGTAAATTTATATAATATAAGTTGCTGGTAAGCTATGAAATTCCACAATTCTCAATTTTTGGGTTCTTAATTTTGCTCCTTTCCGTTTTATTTTCCACAAGAAGTATTGGCCTTTAATACAGTGAGCACAAAACAGAAAAAATAAGTTTTTATGCACAGCATGGTTAATACTTCATCTAATGCAATCCAATCGAGCTACAATTTCTTGTTAGTTAATACTCTATGGGATTACAACAGAGGCAGACTTTCCACCTAATAAAATTGCTGTTCTCTAACTAATAAACAAAGTTATCAATTCCTTTAACAACATATTCAAGAGGTAGAAACGTAACTCATTTCATTTAAGTGGAAGACAAATAGAATATCATTTCCATCTGCACTAGGATATAATGTTGAAAATGTTTCACATAAATCATTGCTTGGAAAGAGTGCCTTCATTTCATGCTACAGTGCCTTTAATACCTGCACTGTTCTCTATTTACAGACCTTTTTATTCTAACAGAACTTTTCTATAGCACAAAAACATGTATGACATGCAAAATTTGATGCTTTGTCACGTAGGTTACCTAGATCTCATTGGCAATGATTTGTTATTCCAAAGCAATTATTGGCATAGAATTGTCTTTTCCCAGAACAAATTTAACATGCTTTTATCATCTTGGGCTCAATGTTTTGTAACATGCTTATAATGTTTAAACAATGAGGTGAATTGTCATACCAAACATATTACATGCTACCATCTCAACACATGCTAACATTTTTTTTCTCCTGTAATTTCTTTCTATAACACAACGTGCTAGTACAATTGTCATATACATAATTTCCACCAATCGGTGGCAAGATTCTTATTGACGGCAGAATACTTACTTCCTGGCTGTGTGATGACCTGGATCAGGTTCGATACTGGCCCCTCCCCTTTACTGGAGTATGCCAGTACACACATAGTGTAAGTCTCGTTGGTTTTCAGATTTTCTATGGTCGCTATTTTTTGGTTTGATGACACTTCCGTAGTGCGCCACAGTATGATTGGTAAATCTGCTTTTAGAGTGTAAAACACTTTGTATCCCTGAAAAAAAAGCGAATTCAGAAGAATATAATTCCACATGCACAACACATTCAACTTTTATTAAATGTTCACAATTGATTACAAGATTTGTAAAATTTTGACAGAATTTATTGTCATCTATTCAGGGTGTGAATGGATAATATATTGAGATAAAGGCTTATTTTGGCCCCCAAAATCTGATCGTCACATTTTTCATAAAAAATGTGCCCTATGGATAGAAGATTATTCTGGCTGATAAAGATCCATCTTTAATAATCTTCGAGCTATTCTTCATCTTTCACGGAGAGATAGGACATCATGAAGACAATCATTCTAGCCAACAAGGCATGAAATTGCTCAATTCCATGCAGTTAACTAAAGAACTTTAATGAAAATACATGCAAAGCCTTGGACATTAGATTTTTATTTATACTATCTGTAAATCAAACTTTTTTAAGCAAGACTGCTCTCCAAGTCTCCATCAGTGAAAATGTATTACACTAAATTTCTTGCCAAATTGATGAAAAATGCAAATGAAGGTAGTTTTTTTCTACATTTTGAAACAGTGGACGGTAATTTCAAATAAAATATAGAGGTATAAATGGCAGACCTGGATGATTCCATTAGGTTTTTCTGGTTCATCCCATTCCACCACCACTGTAGTTGGGCTAATGGCCCGGGCTTTCACATTCCTGGGTGGAGTGCCTGGAGCTAGAAAATAATCAAACTCATGTATATATCTGTGGAAAATATACTCTGAAACACAATGATTTAAATTCATATGAAAGACAAGTGCAAGACAATTAAATTCATATGGAAAACAAATCCTTTTCTGCGACTTGAGAAGAAAATAGATGTTTACAATGTTAGCATTGTTGTATGTTTGCTTATTAAGCTTTGTTTATAGGTAAAATAAGGTAGTGAACAATGACAATGAGAATAGATGTTTAGCCATAATTTCTTTCTAAGTGTTTTGAAAATATGACTATTTGATTTGTTGTTTTAATTCTTTTCTTTATCTTGTTTAGATTTTGTTCATTTTCTTTCATTTTATTATCTGGTTTAGATTTTGTTCATTTTCTTTTATTCTATTATCTTGTTAGAATTTGTTCATTTTCTTTTATTCTATCGTCTTGTTTAGATTTTGTTCATTTTCTTTTATTCTATTATCTTGTTAGATTTTGTTCATTTTCTTTTACTCTATTATCTTGTTTAGATTTTGTTCATTTTCTTTCATTCTATTATCTTGCTTTGATTTTGTTCATTTTCTTTTATTCTATTATCTTGTTTAGATTTTGTTCATTTTCTTTTATTCTGTCATCTTGTTTAGATTTTGTTCATTTTCTTTTATTCTATTACTTTGTTTAGATTTTGTTCATTTTCTATTATTCTATTATCTTGTTTAGATTTTGTTCATTTTCTTTTATTCTATTTTCTTGTTTAGATTTTGTTCATTTTCTTTTATTCTATTATCTTGTTTAGATTTTGTTCATTTTCTTTTATTCTATTATCATCCTGACCTTGCTGACACATACTTAATATATTATTTTATGACTACTGAAGGATTGCTCCCTGATAATAGCCTATAACCAAGGAGTCACACAGGGTGGCATTCTAAGACCTCTAAGCTTTGGCAGTAGACATAAATAATTATCTGACAGCTGCTGTACTATCACATTCTCTCTATAAATGTTGTGAAATTATACATTCCATACCATGGTTCCCTGCTAAACACAGTAATTATACAAATATCAACAATCCATCATATTTAAAAACATCTCATCCTGAATCACCACATCATTTACCATTTTTCTTTCTATGCAGGTCCCCTGGGGGTTATGAATTACATCATGTATTCCCAAAGACCCCATTCTATCATTCAGATCTATACATAAAGGAATCTATCCACCAGGGACCTTTTCCTGTGCCTTTGATGAGCATATCTCTAACACGATCATGTACACCCCCTTGTGCTTTGTGGGATTTTTTTTCAAGTTAGGCATGAATTTCATAACATATTCAGGAGACTTTATTGTATTCAATGTAGAGATGGATTTTATGTAATAATATTTCAAACAGTATCACCTCTGATGATTATTGTAAAATAAACCAACAAAATGCCAGTTTCCTGTCACCTTGATCATAAAATGATTCCATTATATGATGACTGCAACGATACACCTTAATGATGACAAGGTTTGTTTTTGATCAATTCAGGTTATCATTTCAAACGGATCTTTTAAATGGGCTTGATTTTATTTTTGCATAAAGACAAGTGGTGGAATTTTTTTTGTAGGTACAACACATATCCCTCTTCCAGATGAAAATGTACATATTCAGATATTGACTCTTTTCTAAATATTGAATCACTTTGTTGAAAAATGAAGCCTTTTACCTGTAAATCTAAAATAAATCAAGATTTTTTTCTGCTTTGCCTTAAACTTTCATCATCAACAGCTCATAAACAAAGGAACATCTTGCCTTAGCATGGCTTTCAGATCATTCTCGTCCGCTTGCATAACAGTTACAAGCTATGTGTACATACAATTACTACCAGAGAGTCTGGAATGTTTCGCTAATTCAATACAAACAGGTAAAAGTTGTGGAATCCTTGTGAATCAACACAATACCTAAATATAATCAAATTTTCCTGAGTGGAAGTTAATTGTAGGTGTATTGCTAGGTAAGGATGCACTGTTTGTTTACAATGCCAGAAGATTAAAGGAACCGGTTATCTTTGCAGCCCTAATTACTTTAGAGAGCAGATGAGTGAAGTAAAACCTCTCACAAAAAGTGATATGTAACATCAGTGAGGGATAAAGCAGGTGTCTGTGGGATTACTGGGCTATGTAATATATTTTCGGATTCTACACCTCCGTACCATCAAAGCTCAAGATCCATATGTGAGATTAGAATTTTTGGAAGTAGACGCCAATCAATTTACTTTCAAAATGTTTTACTTCACGGGCAAAGGCCTTGAAATATCTAAGCTCTCACGTTTACCCTCAAAGCAAACTATTTCAATATACGAAGAATTTCATACACATACGTTTTATTATAGGTATGTTCCCCTATTGACTATAGACTATTTCTTGTTCAAAAAATTTCAATGAGCCACTTTCTTTCAAGAATGTCAACATGGGAATATATCAAACTCACTTTCAAACGAACTATGACGTAAATGTACAGTAAAACCTGTTTAAAACGAATGTTGATTTCGAGTTTATTTGTCGTTATCATCAACGTATTAAATGTTTCTGGTTCAATGTCAGAGACAAAGAATAGCTACATCAGAGCACGTAGACACTGTACAGTTGCAGAAATCCAGTGCTTCACGCGTCATGTCCCCGATAAAATCTGCAACGTAAAATGTAGTTTATCGCCCAAAGCACTAGATTTATCCCCCATATCTGACTACTGTATCACCTTAAAACATCTAAATGAAGACGAATTGAATTTGTAGCCCCCTACCGACATGTGTTATGTAAGTCTGACAATGGAGCCAGTTAGCGCCAGACAAACTTCATATATCAGAATCAATGTCATGTATGGTAAGTGTACGTAGATAATACTGGCACCGCTACACGTCAAGGTCTGAGGGTGTTCGAAACGTCAAGCTATGAGAGTGTTCGAATTGGTATAGTTTCCCCGATCCGTCATGACAGCTCCTTCGCGATGTCTTCCAATCGAGAGTGTTCAAATTGGTATAAATACATTATATAAACCTCCAATGTTTCCCCGATACTCATATGGCAGTTCCATCTTGATGTCTTCCAAACAAATGCCAAGGTCTGAGAGTGTTCGAATTGTCTAAATACGTCATATGTTTCTCCGATTCTCATGACAGCTCCTTCTCGTCGTTTTCCAAACAAAATCATCTGACATCATTTTTCCGCGCGATCTTATCCTGAACGACATCTGTAAGACTTACAGTCCTCGAACAGCCGGAAAGGGATTTTTGTGATTAGGAGGAAGTTTGGCTTTTCTCTACTTCTTCAAGCCAGCAAAATTTCAAAGTCAGTAAATGCGTTTGATCTAACAATGTTTGACTTTTTTTTCCAAAATGAACAACACAAATGTTACACATCAAGAACAGTTGCTACAAAGAATTTTTATTCTTTGGAATAGAGAGAGAGAAACCCACTAAGTCTCAGGGTTTTATCTATCACATTAAAGTTTGTGAGATTAAGAGCTTATCACAGTGTCTGAGGAGTGCTCGTGTGAGGTCATAGCTACCGGATAGTGGTTAGACGCAACTGTGCATGGCAAGAGATAGCCTATATTGACATCAACTAGCAAAATAGCTCACCCTACTGATAATCCAACGAGCAACTCTCTCTCTCTCTCTCTCTCTCTCTCTCTCTCTCTGTAAAGCTATATTGTTTTGACACATAATGTTGTAGACGAATTCACTCTACTATGACCACAACTTGACCCTTATTCACTACTCTGGCCAAATTCTTGAAAGTGAAGCAATGTCCGCCCACTTGGCTCGAATGAATCAGAAGGATATTTTAAAGAAAATATCCAGTTGTTTTGACTTGACCAGATCCACATGTACTGGCCGCCTTCCCTTTCATACCAACATGGATTTCCTAGACTTAATTTGACACTAATAAGAAAGACGATATACCTTTCTTCAATAATGGAAGACGGAGCGGAACATATACAAGAAATGCACTGTTGTAATATGGCTCGTACACTTTAAATAAGAAATTGGCATTGCTTATATCTTATCAAGGAGCTGTCTTGATTTCAGATTTTCCTTTCTATGCCTGATTGACCGATATGTTCTTGGAGGAGTCAGATGAAATCTTTTATAGATAGATTTTGAACATGGAGGATGGCGCTTTATCTGGCACAGTGTGATTATCGTATCATCGCCATGTCATTCCGAGGATGCCAATACAGATAGTACCAAGAGCTACTCTCAACTTACATCTATCAGTAAGAGTTATCTAAACACAAAACCTAAGATAGCTTCATAAACAATGTCTGATGGGTAAACCCTACGAGGGAAAGTCACATCAAACTTCAACTAGAGAGTGTTCGAATGGTTTACAAGCATGCGGGTAATTATTTACATATTTCCTTAATACTTACCTACAAAATGAAGTTCTGACCAATGAAAAACAAAGGGGAAGATATACGACTGACATTTTGTGTAGAAGTGTCATATCATTCGTAGGCGACACAATCTCTGCAAAATTATCCTAAACCAATCCCACCTTTAGAAAAAAAAGTTAAGTGCTTACAGTTACACGGACTGGAATAGCCAATTCAATCATACCATCCTACACGTTTCCCCTTGATAGGGAACTCAATAAGCGTGATGAGCAAAAGGAGCATCACTCCTCAAATGGAAGACATGTACAAATTATATGACATTGTGCGGATGTTGGAGACAAGCGGTTTGTAATGAGAGAAAGGCTAGAATTAATCATCGTGCTTCAACCAGGAACAGGAGGTGTCCTTTGGGACCGTCTATCAAAAGCACCTACATCATGATATTCAGTCCAAACCTTTACAAACTGCACGTACGTGAAGTTCAATCAACACTAAGATACGAATTCAATTTTTTTATGATTCTCAAGGAACAAGATTTGTGTGCTATCTTGAATAAATTCAATTGTAAACGCATCGTCCACAAAAACTCTGGTTACAAAATTCGATTAAAGCTCAACCAATTCTTCTTTGCAGAATTTTAATTCCACAGAGTGTTCGATAAGCGTTACGTTTAATGGGGTATCCCTTTGGCAGCAAATGTCAGTCATCAACGTTATTTTTAGGGTGAATCGTCTTCAGTTTATAAGTTTTGTATTAGTACAACGCCTCTCAGGGACAGTAAAAAAGGTCGGTCTAATGTTTCTGACTTCCTTGTAGATGGATATAGATTCTTAAATACACAAAATCACGCAATACTTAGCAAATGTGAGGGGTACTTGTACATTAGAAGCAATTACGGTTGTCCAGATTGTTCAAGTTTTCTGAGAAAATTGAAGGGAAAATAATTATGTTGCACGAGCATAAACTGGTGAAGTTTGTCAACCAATGCAATGATTTAGCTTGTGATAACTATCATTTATTCAGGGTAATTAAGCACTCTGAAATATGCGGAGTGACACTTTCATCAAAAACCTAAAATTTCTTACGTTTGAAAACAATAACACGCAAATCCTTGTGAAAGCAGGTTAAAGTTAACGTCAAATCTTTAAGTCAAATAAAGTCATCAGAAAAGCCTTCCTTTTTCTATTTTTCTTCGCCATTGTATGACAGACAATATTCGACATTTGGCATTTTTGTTGTTGCTAAATTATAAATTATGCTAGTGCCGAGATTATATTTGATTTTTTTAAATGAAATTCTGTTTTATACCTTGGGTTTTTATCCAAGCTTTGGAATATGATACAAAAATAAACTGTGCCATTCTTAGAATCCAAGAATATAACAAACGTTGGTACGCAGACACAGTAGGTGTTTTCAAAGAATATATTTCGAAGTCTATTTTGAAGCTTTACTCTTGTCGAGACATTTCAGAGATTTTGTCAGTCCGGACAATGAAAAGCACTGCAACCTTTTTGTCAGTCCGAGAGAATTTTTGTCAGACATTTTCTCCAGCCCGACACTTTTCGACATCTCTGAAGTCTTGATTGCAACTGCCTCTAAATCCATATTCTGAAGCATCATCATTTTTTTCAATTGCAATGGCTTTCATACAAGTCATGAGGAAATTGAAATGAGTTCACAGAATTTTCCCAAATTTTTGATACAGTAGAGGAGGAGGAAACGGCATTGTGCAAAACTGCGGTATTTCATGATACAGCCGCGAAGGATGGATAGTTTCTGGTATTCTCATTACACCGTGCGATGATGGAAGACATGTGCTTTAACAAGCATTGTGCACGACTTTGGGTTGTCGTGCATGTATGCATGCACAAACACAATTATTCAGATTGCTTAGATTCACAGATGTTAAAGTAGTAAGTGTTTATACAATAACCTTACGAGGTCTACACGGTTCAAGACCAAGACAACTATAGACGATCCGGTGGACGCGAATTTAGGAAAAACCTTTCACAGAGGTGGTCGGAAGTGTGTAAAAAGGATGAAATACTCTGAAATATTCCTACTAACAATTCCTTATCATTTGTTAGTATATTGTCCATTTATAAAGTAAAAGTATTGCAAACATGCATAGGCCATATAGCCCAAATTGTTGGCACTCGTATATTCACGTGTAATATGCGCATGTTGCGCACTAAAATCAAAGTATAAATTTCGAAATAATTTTGTCCATTATATAAAGTATGCACTTGACAATAATGAATGGTGATGTCAAAGGCAACCAAGTCACTCTTATTACTGCCTAAAAACAATCAGAACTGTTACATGCAAATATTACTGACTGTCATATTTCTCACATATCAGAGTGGCTACGGCGCCTTAGCGTGCCATGCATGCACTGTAGCGAGGAAAATGCAGTTCTACCACATATTTCCCAAGTGGTTACTCGGAAAAAGCAAGGCTCTACAAGCGTCAAACGCCGGTGAAGAATCAATGATACCTAGTATATAGCTAAAAGCAAGTTAGGTTCATCCGTAGGACGTCCGTACAGATCGACGAATCATCAACATCATCTAATGATCTCAGAATCCGATTGGAAGACATAATACTTAGTTAATTAATAGCTGGCCGTAATAACAGAAATTACCATAACCCATCCTATACAATAACCTGGTGTGTGATAGGTGTCATAAAGTAGTTGACAGTGAGGTTCCCAGCAGAGTTGATAGCAACAGTAAAGGTATACTAAGAAAATACACAGGGAGATGTCAGCTAGAATAGCACTGCGCCGGCTGTCATACATCAGTTGCATTGATTCTTCATTAACTCTCAATTCCCAAGAAAACATTTTGCAAGAAACAATTTAAAGGGGGAGGAGTAAGTTCAAGTAAACACCATTACCAACCACCCATCCCCCCTTCTCTCTTTTTGCGAAGTTTTGACATACCGCAAAATAAACTTTCATGATATCAGAGTGAGAGGGATGACGTCACGATCACATGTATGACACGATGAGCGCACTGAGCTCAAGGGACACCAGTGTTGATGAGGGGTTTTTAGCTTTCTTCATATTTTGGCATACGGTTCAGATAAAACTCAAACAGTGTGTACAGTTTCCCAGTACAACAAATAAACCGAGCATGTTTTTCAAAACCTTATGTTCTTCTTTCATCATACCATATCTTTGATAGCCCAGCTTTTGAAAAGTCAAAAAGCCGAAGTTTTGAGTCATGGTACTCAAAGAATTAGATTACGTTACGTTACATATTGATAGCAAATTCATAAAAAGCACAACATTTTTTTTCATATTGCAAAACTCCATTTCAATAAATACTGTACTACAAGTATGACTCAACCAAAAGACCAAAAATAATCTTTTGATAACCACTTGAATTTTTAGATTACAACCCTCACTAAATATCAAATCCAAACACTACAGTGATTACAGAAGCTTTCAAAAGCATTCATCGATGAAAATGATAAATTTTTAATCAAAAGCCTCGATCGTTCTCTATAATAAGGTGATTATTTCAAAGCATTAGTATGGACGCTGGCGGAGTCCTAACCAAGTCACACGGCTCTCTGAGTCCTGTGATGACGGCACAAGAATTCGATGATTAACTGCAGGTATTTACCCTAAATTACTGTAATCAATTATTAATTGAAGGTTCTACAGAAAAATATGACGGCGATTGATCAGATTTCCCGGAAAAGTAGATTCTTCGCCATGTAAATCGTTTTCGTCAAGTCAGGGTTTCTCTTTGTATTTTTCCTAATGCTGAACACGGGACTACAGAACATTGTTGTATCATACATTACATTAAACTAAACTGCCGGTTATAGGTTTTTTAGTTGTTGTTTTTATTTTTTTAATTCTTATTCTCCTTTTCTTCTTTTTGCTTAGACTTATCACATCATGTATAATATTTGACACAATTAATGAGTACATTGGAAAAGTGGTGATCTATATTTAAGAAATAAAATATGAAAAGCCGGGCTCTATTGTCTCATAATGCCCGAGCGTCCTCAGCCAATCACATTTATGACCGAGCCGCGTCAGCGGCGAGGTGATAAATGTGATTGGCTGAGGACGCGAGGGCATTATGAGACAATAGAGCCCGGCTTGTCATTTTTTATTTCTATTCTAATGATGACCATTGATTCTTGGTAAAAACCAGTTCCTGTCGGTTTATCTGCTTTCAGAAAATGGGTAGGCGTGGCTTATCGCCATAGGGCCTATATTGGAGAATAGAGCCCGGCTCGCGTCTGTTGTCTTAATAAGGAAAAAGAATCAAGTCATATTAGAATACACAAAAATCTCTTAAACTGGCAGGATATTTCCAAGAAGCTGACAGGAAACTGCTTGAATCCCCTGTCTATCCGAGCTGTATAGCTCCTTTGTCAACTTCTTGGTGACGTATTTGCTAGCACGCGAGCAAAGGCTTTCTTTGTCAGCAAAAACAAAGCGTGGCTATCAAAATCAGGACAGATTTATTCATCTTACACCATCCCTCCCTTTTTGTTTTGTATGCTCTATAAAAATGAAATTCTAGAACCTATATGAGACTCACTGAAGCCACTTACAGGATGATGTAAAATAACATCTTTTTTTGTACTTTGGCTTTAAGTGCCAATGATGAGGAATTGATATCCGAAACATGCTTGTCTGGTGTACAGATTTAGCTTTTTTTAAGCTACTTATCAGATAGATGATGAATGTCGCTAACTTTTGTGGTACTTTCTAGTAAAACGGAAGAGAATCAATCTTATTTTAAATTCGAAACTTAAAATGCCCGATGTACTGAAAATTCTTAGATGGCTTTCAAAACTCAAAGAGTCTGGTACTCATTTTCAGTATGTTGTATTTTTTCTCTGCTTTTCCTAGATTTTTATTTTCTTTATTCGTTTCGAAAAAAACAATTGTAAATTCTAGAATGGTATCTACATCAGCGGGCCCATGTGTGTATATTTCCGGTGTGGTACCAGCGTGAGATCTCAGTACGTACTTCGCACACTGTTTGACCCCTACAGAGCCGATAATGACCAGAGTAGGGGTATTCATGCTAATAGACTTTATGTTTATTTTCTGATTTCGTCGGTAACAGAGCATTATCTCTATGTACGTATCAGCTTCACCATTCGACACCCTCTTCATGTATGAGCTTCCGATTTGTTTTTATGACTATGGGGTGAATGTTGTATCAAATGAGGGCAAATTGGCGATGAACCAGGGATGGTTTGGTGTGTATGATACCGTATTACATGGTAATATAGGTCTTACTGCAGATGGAACATCCTTGCCAATAACATAATAAAATAGTATATCAAGCCTAAAAGATGTACTTTGATGGTAAAACATCTTCAGGTTTAATGGTGACCACAATCATAAACTATAGGAAACACTTACTATCATCAACCCATCTTCATCTCGGGGAGTAAAAGACCGTGTTAGACTGATGTTGATTTTTTTATCGTTTGATGGTAGCTTAATGCAGAATTTCCTGTCCTGAACAAGCTTCTGCTAAGCGCCGATTACTTCGTCTACATTTTCCAATTTAAGGTAATTATACGTATTGATCCAAATTGTCTTCTAAGCGGTAGAGAAAAAGAGAATCTAACTTAAACTCAATTATTGTACTGATTAGCCGTCACACTATACCACGTTACGTCGTTGTTAACGCAACTATCCCTTAATCAGTAATATGATGTAGCCTGAAGCTCGGACTCTCAAATGAAGTTAACTGTGGGTCTTGTAAAATTGAAACTGAAGTGTCGCAGTACCGTACAAATGATTGATGAATTCTCTCTCTCTCTCTCTCTCTCTCTCTCTCTCTCTCTCTCTCTCTCTCTCTCTCTCCTTACCTAATTCCCCGGTCCTAACTTGTATTGGTTTACTGTATGGCCCCACACCATTGCTGCTAACTGCTGCCACTTTGAACAAATACACTGTGTAAGGCTGAAGTCTTCGTACTGTAAATTCACTTTTTCTCAGAATTTTGGTCTCTGCAAACGCTCCTATATCGCCTTTTGGTTTGTATTGTATTATTGCATCGTTACCGCCGGCGTTCCAGGTCAGCCGGACGGACTGGGCGGTAACTTCCCTGTGGACAAGGCCCTTGGGCGCGGTCAGGGCATTAGCAGCGTTCTGGGAATCCACCCCAGCAAATTTGACGGCTATTGATAGAAGGTAGAAACTAAGAGCCTGAATTTTCCACATGTTTTTACTATCCGTTATAAAGAGCATATTACGTGTGATTCTCTAAGCCAAGGGGATATAATCAAAGTAATAAGTAATCCTTCAAGAGATGCATTCTTTGCTCACAATGCACAAACTTCATTTATAATTGATTCCTCTAGTAAACATTAATAAAATCAATCCTCCATAATCAATCCTGCACGTTAAAAACAAGTTCTAGTGTATCTATCCATCTAACACAACGTTCTGTATACATCTGATGTCTGATTCCCAAGTCATGTGACTATCTCTCGGCAGCTGATTGGCGGAGTACAGAGATACTCACGAGGGGGGATCCTCTCAACTCCAACTAATCTGGTTGTCATGGAAACACACTATGTAACACTCCATGCTTAAATTTTCTTATATTTTTTCAACTCAGGAAATCACGATTGCAATCAGGCCAAAGTATCTGGAAGTGCTAACTTTAAAACCGATGCTATCTCCAACGGTCTTGTGATAAAGAGGAAAAAAATTCATAATATACCATTGCATGATAAGGCTCTGAGATATGGTAAAATTGAAACTCGGATGAAGATGGTGTTTTTCGTCAAAGTTATCAGATTTTGAATCTACCACCGAGAATTGGGAGATAAAATCACCACTCGATGTTACTTCAAAATTTCAGAAGAGTATCGGGAGCGTCCCGATTCCAATATTATGCTGTGATTTCAGCATCTTCACGCTGGGATTTGTACTTTATGAGAAGTTTTGTTTGTCCGTAGCTCGTGTCTTTTACCTCCTCTCTCTATAATAAATATTTCTTTCTAGGTTTTCATTCCAATCAAGGTATTTATGACAGGTGGTCTAATTATGTAGCTACATCAGCGTAAAGTTAAGATCGATTTTCTGGTATTATTACCATATAAACCCCGGCTTCAGTCCGTGATGCCGACCGAGGGTAGGTCCAAGGTATCAGCCGTTTAATCAGGTAGATAATGAATTAAGTATCATATATTACACCTTATATCCACATACAATCTGTACTGGGGTACCGTGATGATTGATTCACAATATAAAGCTCTTTATGGTGATATTTCCACGACATATGGGATTTCATTCACACTAATGACTATTAATCTATGGATTTTTGTAATTTGTATTATAAACGGACATGTTCGTTCAATCCAAAACTTTCAGGAAAAAGTTTTATAATGTCAATAAATAAATGTTACTTGTTTGTTTATATTTTGTCAAGCTTTTGTTTTGCTTGTTTATTTGATGTTTTATTATCCGCCTTTTGGGTTTTTTTTCTGAACTAGTTTAATTCTCACTTTTGTCCAAACTAGCTCAATTTCTCAATTTTTTTAGTTTTTGTTTTGATATTTGTCTTGTTTTGTTTTTTTATTGACATGTTTTGTTGTTTGTTTTGTTTTTTGATTTTTTTTTTTTGTTTTGTTTTGATATTTACTTTTTGTTTTGATATTTTGTTTTCATGAAGGATTTCCAGTCCTGGCGGGAATAGCTGTACCAGAATTTCTAATGGGTTGGAGTCATAGGGTTACATCATTAGATCGTGCATCAGTACTAATGCTCTGGATGGCAGGCATGTAGATAAGTAAACCCCATTAGTACTGATACAATCTCCTCAAAATGTAAATACCTCTGAGGTGCAATGGTAACAGCATGGGGTATAAGGGTCTAGAAAATAAATCCTAAAACAGCCCAAATAGGCACTGTAACTGAGAAAAATTAAGATTCTTGGAATCTATTTGCAAGTTTACTAGATGTGATATACATGTATGAATCCCCAATGTTCTCCAATTTGTTTGAAAAATGGAGGTTTAATAGAAAATATGTTAACACATGCATTTTGAATACTGATGAGCGATACCTCTGTCCAATTCACAAAACATCCTATCTCATGTTTGAATGTGTATAGGTTATTGCTACATCCTTCCTATGATCATTGCTCGAGATGCATGAGCCCTGTTCCTCCAAAGACAGTGCTAGCCCCTGACCACTAAACCCCTGCCCCTCCCAACCAAGTACAGGTGGTACTTACCCCTGACGACCACTCCCCGGACTTTCTCTATGTTCCCCAGGTCGGACGAGGCCACACACGTGTAGTTTTTACTCTCTCTCACATCTTCCAAGACTAGTACGTTGATACCGATAGCGGAGGGGCCCATGTCGTTGGCACCGTCCCTCCATCTCACTTGGGGCATGGGGGACCCCACGGCCACACACGTCATATTTACCGTGTCACCCGGGCTCACCTCTATCACCACAGGCTCTCGTAGTTTGGAGAAGTGGGGAGGCACAAGACGCACTGAAAAATAGGACAGCCCATCAGTATAACACATTGAACAAAAAAACAAAACAAAACCCCGTTTATACCTATATAGTGTCTTTTCTTCATAAAACTGCGTTTTGAAGAGTCGAAAAAAAAAACCCAAAAAAACAAACAAAAAACCGATTAGATCCATATAGTGTCTTTTCTTCATAAAACTACGTTTTTAAGAGTCTTATCTATTTAGTCATTTTCATGTTACATTAAAATTTTTCATAGCAATTTGTTTATGTAAAAATTTCCCAAATATGGTCCTTTCACAAGTCGTACTACCTCGGAGATCCTTCTTTATTATTTTTTTTTATTGCATATTGTGACAAACTGTAAAAATTATGTTAGTTGTTAAACTTTCAGGTATTTGCTTATAATTTCATACTTTAACCTCCCAAGAAACAAATTCTGATTTCGAAATGATACTTTATAATGGATTATAACAATTTATAATGGATAAATACTAATACACTTAAAAGGATCCCTACACGTTTCCCTTGGGCTCACCAGCATTCCATACGGACCTCAGTGATTCTTTGATCTACATTTTTGACAGCTTTTAACGTCATTTATCTTTTAATCAGTCCCATTATCTCTCCATCTTTAATCTCCTTTGAGGATATTTTTTTGTCCTTTTTATTTTGGTCTTCTTGAATTCAATATTCATAAAACATCTTATGTACTATAGCTATAGATACATCTTTTTGTACTGAATATTAACACGGATATATCTCAATAACTCGCATAGATAAAATTAGCTATTATTTTCAGTCAAGCACCTGTCGGTCGGTCTTCCGAGTTTTTCTGACAGAGTATAAATCCTGTTTGAGTTTTGACAGGGAAAATAAAATCTCAGTAAAATAATCATGTCTGTCGGTTTCCCACAGAGCGGGAAAATACTCTACATCTGACACTAACAAAGTAGGATAGAGTGACCCCTTGCCTTGTGGAGGGTGCAATCATCAAATATTTCTGAATCGCCTTGAAAGATACTTTTTCCAAAGAGGACAAGTAATTCAGCAGAGATTCTGACGTAATTAGTTTGTTAGGCCTACATCCGAAATGAAATACATGTACTATTATTTTCTTTGATTTGAATTATAGATGGATAGATCACCGCGGCTAAATCGTTATCTGAAAGCATGTCTTTGTTTTCATCTGGCCCTTTCTGTCCACCCAATGACGTCATACAACTTTAGTACTACGTCATAAAATAGGGACTAAAAAGGACTTGAATCAAACGCAGTTTCTCCCTTTGACATACATGCACTTGCTTCGTGCAAATTCTCACTGCACGTAACATTTGGATACCCTGTTTAATTTGATCGATTTTCTGTTTGTATTAATTATAATATTTGGGAGGAAAGTTAATATGCCACCAACAGTTAAGAGGGCTGCCTTCTGCCGGCTGATGGATTGAGATATTGTATGATATAAAGCTGCCTTGTGAGATCCCCTATCCCTACCAGTGATTCGCCTGACAGGTTCTTTGACCTGCCATTTCTGTTCAAGTACGGTTATATTCATACAGTCACGTAGGTGAGGCCAAAAAATCCTATCAAGTTTGTATTACATAGATAGCAAGCATTTACGAAATGTTTTTTGAGACAAAAATGAATCACCCCTAGTAACATCGCAAATTGATGAGCGCCCTAGGTTTTGTCTCTCAAGACTCTGGCGTAAAATGCAGGGTGTACTTTCTCTGTATTGTAATGGAGCGGTAAGTCACGTTAGATCTAGATGCATCCGAAGCCAGTGGGTTTTTCTTCAAATCCTGATTTATATAGACATATGTCAAGGCAAGGCAAAAATATGAAAACCAAGTTGGATGTAATCATTTATCATCCTGCAATGACAACGTTAGTGTCTGATGGTAAATGCAGCCAAGTTATTCTTCGTTCACAAGGAATTCGAACACTTGGATGTATCTTGAGTAAAAAAACTTCCTACTACAAATCGAGTTGAAATTTCATAAACCAACGGCCTGAAGATTATCTGAACCATTTTACATTTGTTAACACAAATTGATCCTCATGGCTTTTAAAGCTTCTGAAGAAGACAACCATTATTAACAAACAGGTTTATCATCAGAAGAAGATCTCAAAACAGAAAGCACCTACAACTTTCAATTAAGATACTACCTAGGAGACGTAGTTAACCTTTGACCCCGCACGTGCTTTATGATTACAAGAGCAGCTAATTACCATACCGTTAATGAGCATCTATCAATGCAAACACCTGGTATCTGAGGAAACGTAACTATCATGCATGAAGACTGTTTATGTTTGTATTACTCTAAGAAGAGGAATTCATGTATTCTTTTCATTTTTTTCTCTCTCCTCTCTTTCTATTGATTTTGGCAACAGTTCTATTCCTGTTTGACAGTATATAGCTTAATTTTTTTTTGTAAGGTTACCGTTAAGATGGGTGTTTATTGCGTCAATCTATACTTTATAAAATTTGCTTTTGTCTGACCTTGACCTTTGACCATGAAAGTTCAAAAATTGCAGGTAAAATTCTTACATCATCTCTTGTCTGTCCATGAAAAATTACAGTCCTATCTCAAAAACTTATATCTAATTAGGGTCAAAGTCCTTTTCATTCATAAACAATTGTCTAGATCTGACCTTGGACCCTGAGAAAGTTCAAAATTCACAGGCCTACTCTACTGCCTATCTTTTATATGAAAACTCTTCTTTGTAAACTTTGAAAATGTCAGAACTGAAGTGTTGGGTTTTATTCAAAATTATTCAAATTTGAACTTGACCTTGAAAGTTCAAAAATCAAATAGGTATGTTCCTCTTATGGTTTTATCTCTGTATATGAAAAGTTTATCTTGAAAACATCTTGAGTAATTGTACACCTATTGTTTATTGGGAATTGTGACGTACTTTGCTAAAGAAAAGGGTCAGAATTTAGTTTTCATCAAAATTTGCTTAAGTTTGACCTTGATCTTTGACCTTGAAATTTTAAAGAGATGTTCCTCTGATGATCCTGCATCTTGAAAAGTACTCGAAGTTTGTATTGATATTAAGCAAAGTATGCCTATAGCACAGAAAAGCTTGATATTAAATGCAAACTAACCACTGATGTATTATAACAGTAGAAAAAGGGTGTAGTTTTTATCAATCACATTCTCAGTAAAATCTAATCAAAGACAAGCTTCCCATTAAAATGAAATAGGCCATATCAAATAGAGGAGCACTTCTGTCAGTGTGAAGCACAGTTATAGTGTCTGAGATATATAAAAGGGTGTGTTCTGATACTAGAAATATCTGTGATATACAAAACATTTATCTACATAAAAAGTTCAATTTATTCCTCGAGGGATAACAATATCTCTTAAACACAGACTGTAGCATTAGAGATCAAAGATCGCCCGAAGATCTGCACAAACGTACCTAAATCTATCAGGTTTATAGGTGCTCTGCACTTACTATACCACTCTGTATTATCAAACAGATGTCGGAGTATAGTCTCTTTACACATCATAATTAACCAACTTGATGTAATAAACATTTCAATGACTGTCTATTTGTCAGAATTTTCAAACCTTAATTTAGAGAAGTGGATCTTATAATGTGTAGAGGGATAAGTTTACTTACGTCTTTATACTTTAAGACTTCTATGAAGAAATCTGATAAAGCCAAAGAATCTAGGGAGGAAATCCAAATTAAAGTAGCTAATGCCCTCTATCCCAATATCAGCTTCTCTATAACCCTTAGAATTTCTATATGTAAGTGGAGCATGGTGTAAAACAACAAATAATTCAACCCATGTTCACCCAGACTATTCTATAGCTTAAATCATCACACATTCATTTCATTTCCCATCATATTTGGGGACTTCTAAATAATGATAGAAATAATTTCAGCAATTTATGATAAATTTGTCATTATTTCACTACATAATGAGACCGATAGTCGGCTGGCTGCTTTGCTTTATGCGGGCTGTATAATCACCCCAAGGTAAGACAATGAAAACCACAAATTGTTTATCTAAATGTAAGGAACTAACTAACATTCTTCAGACCATTTCAATACTTTAATTTTCTCTGAAAAAAAACTATAAACACGAAACTGCTGTTTATACCAAATGACAGTCCTGTATTAATGTAAAGGGACTTAATATCAAATTTTGGTTCATGGAGTTCCAATACATACAAGTATACATCTTTTTTTCAAAAATCATACTAACAGAAATTAATGTTGGTCAAATTCTTTGTCATGCATTATGTATAAAAAGGCCTCTGTAGACCATGAGAGAGCCCTAACTTGTTCATTATAACATCTATTGAAAACTGAACCTTTATCTATCATTCAAAATGGAATTGTTCATTTGAATTTGCACTAATGCATGCAACTTATCTCTGCTTATAAAATGCATAGTTGATTTAGATTGAGTATGTTCTGTACATAAAAATCCTAATGGTCATTAGGTTTCAATTTCAGCAGCTTTGGAAAATATCTTCAAAAGTAGTCAGTCTATGGCAATTCTAGACTTGCCTTTGTCCTTCCCCTGGGAAGAGTGAATAAACTTAGTATAGATATACTTAATTAATACATTGTGCATCCTTAACGATTTCGATCACATCAAGTTTCATCAGAACTCCTATAGCACTTTTTGTGAAGGAATGAAAAATACATAGGTTAATAGCCTGTATCATATGAGTGAGTTTAAGAGCCTGTACATACTTATAATATTTTTTAGCTGCAGATGTTTATTACACAGGTAGCTGCATAGAACCACTGATAAATATCCAGTTTTCAGGAGAAAGCATTGATAGCTTTTGTCGATACTGACCTTTAACATACAGCATAGCAGCATAGGAATAGTCCACGCCCACATCATTTTGTGCCACACACTCGTAACGGCCATTGTCCGATTCCTGGCTTCCCTGGATTTGTAATGTCCCTACAAATGTTTCATGAAAGTTTTAAACTTATCAATATGAATGTAAACATATTATATCATAAGTTATACACTTATAGACCCATTTGTGTTTTAATACTGTGATAAGTTCACCAGTCATATACTCTGTGTCATTCTGTAAAGTTCATTAGCATTACAGTATGCAGGCCAGATTTTTAAAAAAAATCTCCTTATTTTTGAATTTACAAAAAAAAAATTCAAGATTTGACTGAATAAAATTCAAAGGGGTTTAATATCTTTATTTTAAATAGAACTGCCCTAAAGTGGACGAATTATACCCCCATGGGACGTTTTTTTTCTAAACGGGACCATTTATGATGCAATGTTCAATTGTTTAAATTGAAACTCTCATTCAGGATTTAATGCTTTGGTATGAAAACTTAGTACTTAGTATGCTGCTTTCAGAACTTCATAACCAAAATACTATTATTCTGGTTGAAGTTCACTACATAGGCCCAAAGTTAAGGTCAAGGTCATAAGGTCAAAAGTAATAATACCAAACTGTAGCACTCTTTGTGGTGAATGTTTGTATGAAAGGCCTACCATTTATAGTATGAAAGAAATCTGCTTTCAACATTTCTTAACCCAAAATGTTGTATAGTGTGAAGGTCAAGGTCACAAGGTCACAGGGCCAAAAGTCATGGTACCAAAATGTAGTACTCTTTATGGTGAATGTGTGTATGAAATATGAAGTATGAAATATGCAAGGCCTACCATTTATAGTATAAAATAAATCTGCTTTCAAAACTTCTTAACCGGACGGACAGACAGACGACAGGGTGATTCCTATATACCCCCTAAACTTCGTTTTCAATTTTCGTTTTCAATATCCCCCCTAAAATTCGTTTTCAATTTTCAAAATTTGACTGAATAAAACTTAAAGTCCACAAGTTAACACAATGCAATGCAAAAATGTATATAGCATGCAATGAAAGACAACTCTTGTTGAGATGTTGAGAATTTCCTGTGTAGATAGAGAACACTTACCTCCAGGTAATATATTTAATCGTCCATTATTACTGACATCAAGCGGTACTTTATCCTTGTACCATTCTATCTTCACGTTGTCTCCCTCGGCTTCACATGCTAATAAAGCATTCTTGTCTTTTTCTACTGATTTTAATACAGGATTGACGGTTATTCTCGGGTATCCTTGTGGAAAGTCTGAAATGTCAGAAAAATACAAATTTCACAAAAGTGTTAAAAAAATTTTTCATCTTTTTAACATATATGCGAGTATATACTAGCAATTACACTATTTCATGCAATGCTAATTACAAGTGAATTTGCACAAGACATTCTTCAAGTATATCCAACAAGAGACAATACATAGAAGAAGATTGAAATTGTAAAGTGAGTCACATTTCCACAGGTATTACATGAAAATAAGAGTTATAATTATATGATTAATGAAGAATTTGAATATGGCTAGAGAGAGCTAAGTAAACATCTATCACACAGGTACACTAAGTTAATAGATGTGATTATAAGGAGAAATGCAGGTAGGAGTAAACTGAGCCACTTTGATTATTTTAATCGAAATGAGATTTTTTACAATAATTTTTTTTTGATAATTTTGAATTAAATTGAAGCATTTTAAAGGTAAAAATCCAAATCTAAAGGAATCTTCAATGTCATTTTTCATTAAATTCAAATATCGAAACTACATCACTACAACTTGTAAATTTTTCAAAAATATATCAGATAAATCCAAGAGATAAAGCAACAATTTGAAAATGTATCAATATAAACAATATTTTATTATTACCAAAATAGAAAATGTGTAAGCATAAGAAAGCCATTATCAGATTTATTGAGGGCGAAAATGCATGAAAGTAAGCATAGAAATAACAGCAGATAAAGGTTTGTAGTACAGTACATGTATATATAATGGAGAAGCGAAATGGAGAGAGATGTCAAAGCTACATGTATGAGGAGAGGGGGAAAGGGTAAAGGGGAGTAACTGGTGATTTAAACAATTATTATTTGTCATCATATTATACACTAGTATGAAGGACATATAGTCCTATACACAGCACAACACTAAGTTGTAGGTAACAATATTCTGAATCACTCCTGATGATTGTGTTAGTTTCTCTCAGGGTATGTAATGGTACAATGGATTTATAACAATAAAAGGTTAACATGGAAAGAACAGGAATACTAAGCTTTTTACAAACGCTACATCTTCTTGTTACCTTTATATATTTTTTTCCATTTAGGATTACTACCTGGAAGTCGTTAATTATCAAGCGTTAATTGGGTAAATGAATAGATATATACATGTATTTATACACAGTTAATTATCAAGCGTTAATTGGGTAAATGAATAGTTATATACATGTATTTATACACAGTTAATTATCAAGCGTTAATTGGGTATATGAAGTTATATACATGTATTTAAACACTAAGTCTACATATATATTTGGGGTTATACATAAAATTGATCATCCCTACATCATAAATTCCATAACAAGTCGTCATTTTCTGCATCCTTGAGTCCACAACCTGATATACTGGCATAAGATTACACGCAAGTAAAATGGAACCTATACTTAGTTATAATCTGGCTGTCTGGCATGTAGATTTAGCATACCCAGGTGTGAATCCAGACCCATCGTTGTCATTACTGGATAAAATAGGACGGTATTTTCTAAACAATGGAGTCAAATGAGGAACAACTGGAAGGTTAAAGCGAAGACAAAAATCTCCTTTGAATGAAAGTCTTATTATATTACATGTACATCATTTCTCTTTCTGTGAATTCGGAGTACGAGCAACAAACAATTTTGCACTGGGAGTGGGATGGGGGGAAGCCTAATTTTCTTTTATCATTGTCTCGAAGGTTTGACCTTGTAACTTGTAGACGAAATCTGAACATTGCGATATCAAGGGGAAAATGAAACAGTGAATTTACGTTGTACAGAAATTGTTAAAATTTCCCTCTTCTTTATAAATCTGCAAGAATGAAGTGTGAGGAGGAGGGTGTTAAAGAATAAAAAATTAATCCTTCTACACTTTAGATTTGCATGCTGCACAATATACAGTGATATACAAAGGAATGTACGTGACAAAGAGTTCGTTCTCACGCTGTGTCATTACTGATTTCGTCGACCTTAGTGGGGTATCAAAGGTGGGGGCACCATCTAACAATAGCTAACGTTGTAGTACGATAATGGATTTGATAATACCATAAACAGTATCCTAACCTTCTTACTTGGGTCCTTGTCCCCAAGTTACACCAAAACAGAGGTCATGTGAAGTCAATACTTTATGGAAATGGCTGCACGATGATTAAGAAGGCAAAATAATCGACAAGATTCAACTTAAAACCATACGACCACTTCTAAAATACCGTACAATCATGCATTTTATATACAAATCCACTCACTCGACCGTATACATGAATTTCATGTCGCAGATCAAACACAAAGTAGCATCGTCTAAATGTCTCTTTTATTCAAAATTTGGACACTGCCTAAGACTGCAAGATCAGTTACCATAGCAACGCTTTTGATGCAAAAAAATAATCAATATGAGAGCGCTGGTACAAAGACGGAATGAGTAACGCTTTTGTACACAGTGTTCCGTTAAAACAACATGAAAGAGGATAAGGAAATGAGGAATTGTAATAATTTGATCGGAGTGTTGGTGGCTCAATGTCAATCAAATCGTGCCGTATGTCGTCACCAGACAATGCCAAGCTTAATTTAATCTGATTCCCCCTTTTGCAGACCCTTGTTATACGGAGGAAACCTTATTACATATAATAAAGAATTACAGGAAAACAATGGCTTAGAAGGGGGAAATGTCAGCCACTATTTGTTTTATCAATTTAATGAAATCAATCTCTTTCTGTAACACTAAAACATCGACACTTTCAGACGGGATTAGTGCCCCCACGTCCGTGCCTCGTGATGATTTTTCATTCAGAAAAAGGCTACTCCTGTACTAGTCACATATCAAACCCGCTTTCAGAGCTAAGGACAATTGATCATTGAAGTGAATGCCAATAAAAAATTCATGCAGGGTGCATGAAAATTGTATTTGCATATGATTACTTAGATAAATTAACAAACAAACAAACAATCAAGAAACAGAAATGGGCCAGGATGGACCAAACACAGAATTTGGAATGCCATATTACCTGAAGATATAGAATTCGCAACAAACATCATCGTTTTCAATACACAATGACATCATTTCATGAACTAGAGAAACAAATCAAAAGTAACAATGTTGGGCATTATGTAGATTGATCCAGACCACGTACCACTGGCCCCAACTAACCAACAAAAGACTTTTTTGCTATCATCGAGTGGAAAGACAACAAAACTAGAATCATCGCTCGACATGTCTAAATCATCAAGATGCTTCTGGTCTGTCCATGTTCTGATGACAGAGGACCTCTAAGACCCACTTCCGCTTATGGTGGCGACACCTGTTGAGGAATCTGGAAGATCCTAACTACAGATTACACCGGGTAAACAACAACACAGCTCAAAGCGAGATAAATTTTAGTCCATTTGTAACAGGATACTTTAATAATGAAGTATAGTGTCCATTAGATATTAATATATACCAATACTTTCGACAAAAACTAATTGTATAAAAGCGAACTTCAATAACGAATCCCGTCGCCGCTATTAGTCATTAACGAAAGACCACAAGGGAAAGAAAAAATAAATATTTAATCAAATGATTTTTCAAGAAACGTCGACTCGCACACGAGCGCCTTGCATTAAAAAATAATGAGGAAAACATAAGAAATGGGAAGTTTTACTATTATTGTTTTACACCTAAAGAATAATTGGATGCGTTTTTCTGCGTTTCACATGGGTTAAAGATGACATAGCAATCCTTACCTATTTAATAAATTGACATGACAAAATGGAAACAAAGCTAAGTTCAGATGTGTTGCAAAAAATCAGGGAGACGGGTGTCGGAAAATACTACACCGTACAAACCCAATAAGATTGTCATCAATATGAAACTACCATGTCTAAATCAATATTGCAGAGACGTATATATATAATAACATAAGAAATTTTGACTTCCAATGCAAGAATGTTTTAATAATTCATATGAATCAACTGATTCAAATATTGAAAAATGCAGAATATAGGTACATGTAATTTTAAATGCTTGCATCTGTCTGATCACAAAACATTTCTACATAGCCTGCTCCATGACGCAGCCAACAGTTTGCACTTGTTTTATCGAATTCTAGTAAATGATCTTAAAATGTTAGGCATCTTGATTTATACTAAGCGAGAAGCCATTAAAATGGCAAACAATTGATCTCCGTATAAGCATTGGAGGCTTTGGAGCGAGGGAACATGTCCATAAACACAAAACCCCATAAGTCAGAGGCTACAAAAAGACAAAAAGAAAATGCCTTTACCGACAGAACATTCCTCTTGGAAGACGAACACCCATAATCACATAGTACAAGTGATCAATACTTGACAACCAAATCACCATCCACAATAGCTAGGAAATACGTCCTATCGCAGACACTAAGGTTCGTGTCAAACACCAGCACCTACAACTCAAAGACTTATTCTAGAGTTTATCTGTAGGACATTTTTATGGATTCCTAGCTAATCCTCATCCCTCAGACTTTAATTGTAGTATGACTGGTCTAGGATGCACTTTGTATTCCGATTTTTTAAAAGCTATGTCGTGGTGACGAATCCGAAGATAAGAAACTTTCGTCTGACTTTGTCATGAAATATTTCCATTGCAGAAGAATCCCCATGTTAATAAAGCGCCCATTAGGCAAAGGGATTTATAAACTATAATTCTGGTGGTTAGTTTTGAAAGTACGGAGCGAATTTACCAATTTTCAGATAAATTTGACGTTATAACATTCAAAAAGGTTCATCATTAATACTGAACGGGGTATCTGATATTTAGTACAAATAGAAATATAAGTAATGACTGTCTTACTTTGGGTGTTCATGGTAGTATAATTTTGGCTGGACACGTGCAAATTTTGCGAATTTGCACGTGACCAACCAGAATTATACTACCATGAACACTCAAAGTAAGGCAGTCATTTCTTTTAAAATATTCACACTACTAGTAGATTTCCCACGTTGAACGCCCATTACGCAACTAGAATTATATTCCAATAAATCGGGTTGCCTATTGTAACGTCACGTCTAAGTTTTGAACGTAGGGAGAATTTACCAACGTTAGATTACTTTTGATCCTGTAATTCGCTGGATAAGCGATGTTCGTGCAATAATAGGGTGTCAAATACTTACACAAAAATGTAAATATAAGAAATAACCGTCTTACTTTTGGTGTTTATGGGTTATAAATCTGGTTGGAACACATGCGAATTTTCCGAGACTCGCTTCTCATTGACTATGTCGACGTCTATTACATTTTCGTACAATTTTCAAGGTTTTTTTTTCTATTATACATCTATAAAGCATGAAGACATTCATCAAAGTTTTAAATTCATCTGATGACCAACCGTACTTTGAATTAGCTACAAAAACAGAGTCACTGATATGCAATGTACAGATGTGTCTCGATTTTACACTAAAATATAGACTTGAGATTTATACATATCTAAAATTAATGAATATGTCAAGGTTATAGTCTAGCATTAGATAGGGGCAAGGTTAGTCTAGCTTTGTTATTATTGGTTTCGGCTTTGAGAAGTACAAGGTTAACGGTATCAGAGTTCATAGTATAACCATTTAGCTACAAGTGCATTGGCTGATTCTGTTCATTGAATACTTTATGTTGATGTTATTCTTGATACAATATGATTTTACCTTTGTCTTTCTTGTATGGATAGACACTGAGATGGGCCTGTGATCGAGCTGGTTGACCTATGTCGTTGGTGGCGATACAGGCAAACACTTGGTCCTTGTCCTTGGATCTGACAGGTTCGATCCTCAGTACGCTCCCGTGGGGCATTGAATGAATTTGGTAGCGGGTCTTTTTGAGGTTGAGCGGTTTGCCCCTCCTTTCCCATGAGAACCTTGGTGGGGGCGTTCCTGAAGCTTTACAGACAAAACTGACTACTTTCTCCTCGGCAACGGTCTGGTTTCTTAAAGGTAACGTTATAACAGGGGGAACTGAAAAGACAAAATGTTATAAATGTGTTATACTTTTGGACTTTGGAAATAAAATATAAAATCATGTTCCTGTGCACTTGGACACGAGTACAAATACATGTAAACTATACAAGTACAACATCAGCATGTCTCAAAGATGCATCGTCGTTAACTGTGATATTTGTTCCTTTGTACCGGACTCGGTAATGAAAGATGAAAATGAATTATTTCAGCCGTTCCAACTCGGTTAAGTATCAACTCGATTATAATCTATGTTAAAGTGGTGTCCGCCTGCTTATGTAATATGTATAATATTCATGTCTGAAGATGTGGTTAATACTTGAGTATATTTACATTTTTTTTCTATAGGACATGTAGGAGTGATCAGCAATTCATCGCCAAAAGTTACGTATACACGTTTTATCATTTACAACTTTGAAACACACTTTCAATAAAAGTGATATCAATCTAGTAAAAGTTACAATTCTGAACTATAAGGCCTTTTGCTTTTAGTGTGGTATCAACATTTTCATTGATATAAAGTACGAAATAGATAAAGAACAATGATGGCGCCAAATATATGGTGATGTCGTCTTTCTCTTATGGAAAAAATAATTCAAATTTTGAATAAGCTGAAAGCATGGAAAGGCCATCCTCGTAACAAATTTTGAAAAAGAAAATGCCGCAGATTTGCATTTGAATATATCTCAAAAACACAAAAATACACAGAAAGTGATACATCAAAACCCTTTTGGAGAAAGGGAGAGAAAACTAGGCTCTGTAACGAGTCTGTATTCAATTTCAAGACGGGCCAAGTCAAGCATCGATTGATTACAATCATACGCTTAATCAAGTTTGTTTATGATAAGTCTGTTAGTCGTGTTTTGACTGATTGAAAGCTGAATATACTCCCAGATTCATTGTTTTCAAAGACGACAAAGGAGAGGTCCCCTACGCCGAATTTGACTTTCGATTATCGGGGGATATGCCTGCCAAATCCGGACTATCGTAACCAGCGAAGACGCTCAGTCTGTGTGTTATACCGGGTACACCGAATTAACCTATCATTGACGGCCAAGGCATTCATAAAACTCCAGTAAACAACGTCAAAGAATCATATGAAGTAATCTTTATGTAATCACGAGTAAATTGTCAAAATTAACTTTTAATTGGTTTATAAATGAAAAGGTTAAAGTCCTGTCACGAAAATGTATAACTTCTACAGACATGGCGACTATCTTTTTAAAGGGACAAAACCGTGTAACTGGCATTAATGCTGAAGTAGATTTAATTTCCTCCACTGGCAGTCCACCAAGATTTAGGTAGATGTTATCTCCAACCTTAATACCCAATTTCCATTTTCAATTCTGTGTAAATAGATTTCACACATCATTCGTGTTATTGAATTGAGATTGCAACAAGAATGGTTCATTCAAGAAATTAAAATTCAATACTATTAACACAGATCTAATACAGCTAACTCATCCACGGAACGATACTTTGAAGTCCCATGGTGTTCAAATTGTAGGGCAAGATACTGTCAAATCATCCTAAGAATTATAAAATCCGCCATACCCAAATAAAGGCTACAAACAAAATCGGATCCTTGTGTGAGAAAAACAAAGTTAAACCTATCGCCAACAACATTAAGAAAATGAAACAAGACTTGCAGCAAATTCAAATGTTTCTTCAAGACTGAAGACTCAAGACATTGGAAATAAGCTCAAAATGCATCGAAGATGCAAAATGCCGAGTTGCAAAACTGGAATGTAAGTATGAATATGCAGACTAACATGAAATGTGTATGGTTTGTAACAACATTTTGTGGTCCTAAATGAAAATTTCTGGATCAAGAAATGGTCTTCTCTTTATTCTATATCAGCGTGTAATATATTTTCAAGGATACAGATTTTCCTGTGACCTTGATCTTTGACCTTTTGACCCAAAAATTAATGGCAAGTTTCATGATTATAGGTGCAATACAGGCTCAAAAATGGTCTAGAAACCATTTTCAATTACCTAAGTCCTGTGACCTTGATCTTTGACCCTTTGACCCCTAAATCAAAAGTGGTCATTTTCTATTCACTGGAAACATTTCTGGCAAGTTACATGATTACAGGTGCAATACAGGCTCAAATTCAGTCGGGAAACCATTTTTAATCATCTTAGTCCTGTGACCTTGACCTTTGAACCCCAAAATTGATAGTGGTCATCCTTGATCCATGGGAAACATTTCTGGCAAGCTTTCATGATTATAATTGCAATACAGGCTGAAATATGGTCTGGAAACCACTTTCAATCATCAGAGTCCTGTGACCTTGACCTTTGACCTTTTGACCCCGAAATCAATAGGGGTCATTCTTGATTCATGGGAATCATTATTGGCAAGTTTCATGACTTTAGGTGCAATACAGGCTAAAATATGGCCAGGAAACCATTTTCAATCATCAGAGTCCTGTGACCTTGACCTTTGACCTTTTGACCCCAAAATCAAAAGTGGTCATTTTCTATTCACAGGAAACATTTCTGGCAAGTTACATGATTATAGGTGCAATACAGGCTGAAATATGGTCCGAAAACCAATTTCAATCAACAGAGTCCTGTGACCTTGACCTTTGACCTTTTGACCCCAAAATCAATAGGCTTCATCCTTGATTCAAGGGAAACATTTCTGGCAAGTTTCATGATTATAGGTGCAATACAGGCTGAAATATGGTCCGGAAACCAATTTCAATCATCTGAGTCCTGTGACCTTGACCTTTGACCTTTTGACCCCAAAATCAAAAGGCCTCATCCTTGATTCAAGGGAAACATTTCTGGCAAGTTTCATGATTATAGGTGCAATACAGGCTGAAATATGGTCCGGAAACCAATTTCAATCAACAGAGTCCTGTGACCTTGACCTTTGACCTTTTGACCCCAAAATCAATAGGGCTCATCCTTGATTCAAGGGAAACATTTCTGGCAAGTTTCATGATTATAGGTGCAATACAGGCTGAAATATTGTCCGGAAACCATTTTCAATCATCTGAGTCCTGTGACCTTGACCTTTGACCTTTTGACCCCAAAATCAATAGGGCTCATCCTTGACTAATGGTGAGTAAGTGTATGAAGTTTCATTGTTATAGCCTCTTTCGTAGTTGACTTATAGTCCGGAAACCAATTGTTGACGCCCTCCCGCCCGCCCGCCCGCCCGCCCGTCTCACATCAAATTAAGAGCCGAGTTTTGCAACTCGGCTAATAAAACCTTAAACAATCATACAAGTAAACAAATTTGGTCCCTTTCATAAAGACGAAAAGGGTCGAAATTTGTGTACCTGAGTGTTTTGTGTGTTTTTAATTTGTATCATTCCTTGCCTCTGGAAGAAAATTTTGAATTTGCAGATTGATAAAGGCCAAGGGGACGAAAATATGTGTGCTTGAGTGTTTAAGTGGTTTTATTTGAAACAAAACCGTACGTTTTCTCTCCCTCCCTCTCTACACTTACTCTTGATTCTATCCACGTATCGATAGAAGTTATAATCACTCCCTGTACGAAGGCAAAACATAAAAAGAAATGTTTTACTATCATTAAATGAATTTGGCTCAATTATTTCTCAATTTGTATTCTTTTTTTACTTCGCTATTTCTGTAAAACGAATGTCAAAGGAATTGACGATGCCGTGCAACATGTTCACGTTAAAACCCACACTGTTCATACTGATAGTCACAAGTTCGAAGGAAAGAATGAGATGCAAGTACATAAAATATTCGTTTAAAAAGTTGTTTACAAATGTCATGATCATACATGACTCAGATACAGCGCTAATTTTTCCATGGTGACAAAATTAGTCGTGCAACAAACTGAAGACATTTAGAGACGGCCAAGTATCAAGCGGCAGGAAATGGCGTTATTGATTACAACAAAGACCGAGCGTAAAATATGCAAATGAATGTATCTAAATGCACAAATCTGTCCGGATCATTACTGTTCCGTACTGAAAACAAACCGATTCTGGTAATATCGCCTGCAATAGTTTCCTGTCATTGGGAGACAGTTTGTTAAAGCCCCGTGTCTCGGATTTCAATGGAAAATGAAACCGCTATTGTAAAGAACAAATTAAGCGATTAAACGTACATAAACTATTATATCATATTTTCTCGTTGATGAAAAATAAAGTGCATTTCATTGTTAAACTACAGCATCCCCTTACTCATACACTCTGGTATATGTTTCGTAATCTGTAGATCATCAAATTCTAAAGTATCTACAGATAATATCGATACTACAATTAACGACCTAGAAATCTAAAACTCTAAATTTTGCAGAATCTGATCTCAGGACTCGCAAATGGTTAAGAACATTTTCACGTCAAATAGCCTGGCACAGACCTCCTTACCAAAGTCAAACCTTATATAAGGAATACATATAAGAAATACGAAAGCCCTATTACTCATCCTTCAACGGTTATGACCAAGTTTAAAATCTTTTCTCAAAATTTGGTCAAACTCCAAGGTCAAGGTCATAAAGTCAACTTTTTCATCTTGCCACAGGGAAAAGCCCTATCACTTGGGACCCAAATGTTATGGACAAGGTTAATGTTTTTGCGGACGAATAGACAGTCAAACGGACAAGTGGCCAGGCCAACCCTATATATGATATGTATATGGATACATGACGGTGGCTCTCTAGCCAAAACGTGTTTCACATTTTTTTCCTTTTTTTTCAGCTCAGGTAATTTTACCTCAAATACTGTATACATTATCTGTCCAAATAATATAATATTCACTGTCACATCTTTTCGTGTTATACTAAAGAACTGTGAAATATTCAGTATAATAACCTGCCAAATTTTCTCACAAATTACAAATCTTTAAAGCATTCCTGCTATCTGTATTAGGGGTAACGTATATTACAGTATCAAGTTTCCCACTTTGTATTATGATATTATAACTCATATGTGGACTTAAAAGACAGGAATTCTACACCCTATGTAATAACATACCATAAATGTGGTGTATAGGGCTGTCATATTAATGTTCAAATTACCTCGTCTTAAATGCAGGGGTACCTTTACATTCGCAAGAAATTAAAACATATTTGAAAATTTAACTTAGAACAGATCGTTTTAGTAACTTGGGCCTTTTTCTCTTCTTTGAGACCAGACTTCATATCAAATTTAAACAAGAAGGATTTAACTTGTATGTACTGATTTATCACAGGGACCATACCGGCATACCAGCCATCGGTACAGTACGAATTCTTTAGTCCCATTGAAATATCAACGTGTCATTGATTTTTACTTAAAATACCAAAGTTTGGCGGGTGGAATCCAGCAGGTTCTTTATTATTTGAACAAGGCTGTGGTGTTGCTTAACGTCTCCAGAAGACTGTCATTTGAAACTGATTTATCAGACGGCTTTGATACCCAAGAAGGGCGTGACAATAGTTGTACCTTGTTAGGTATTGCACATGGGGGTATAGGAAGATTGTAGACCATTGCGAAACTTGCGTCATAGATTCCTTCGTTGTGGGAAACTTCGAATTGTCGCTATTTATAGAAAAGCCTCGACAACCCCCATCCCCCGAAATAAATAAATAAAATAATAAATAAATGAATTACAGTTTCGTCTACTGTAACAATGCAGATAAAGAGACCATCTGGCTTTAAAAGTTCAATAGGTCATAGTCATGACATTAGGCAATGAAATTGTCCTGAAGCGTTGATTTAATGATCATACCATTTCTATTGGTCTACGTTACGATATAAATGGATATTTTTTCAATACATGTGTACATGGCAGACGAACTACGTTTTCATTCAATGAAGGATCTCAAATAGGCGAAGGTCAAAGGTGTCACTAAAGATGCCCCAATACTAACTGTGAATGAAGTCTCCAACATAACGAGAGATGACCAAGCAATTTAGGATAACGCATCATCACGTCTACCTTTACAACTAAATTGAAAAAAAAAAAACACATCGAACGATCACAAGAAACATCTCTTAATTTCGATATCACGATAAAACTTAATGGATGTAGCGTCAGCTGTCCCGTGAGACCCAGGCTGACCGAAGCTAAGTAGAAGAAGGAATGACAAAAACTCCGATATCTGTCGTAGGAAATGAAAGAAACACACAAAATAAACAACATGAATTATATATGACAGCAAATGACATTTGCATTTCAACGACTTAAGTCGATAATTTCATCTTTTGTCAATTTTCCATTGTAAGATCAATGTTTTCACTTCAAACTAGAAATGAATATTTGATACCCTGGGTACTAACAGCGAGTATACGACAGGGCGACCCAGAAGTTAATCGACACGACCTGAGGGTACGTCAAGGAAATTGATCGGTGTCGTACTGAAGATGGTTCAAACAAAAATGACATCGAGCAAGATAAAAGAGTTCAATGAATACACCATGGGGGTTATAAAATGAAGAAGAAATCAAGCAGAATGTATTTTGTCTCATTATATATTGCAGCTTTTATAAACTATATCTATTTATTAGTAATGAAATTCGAACATTTCCTCGTGGGGATTAAGGGAATCTGAAGTGAGTATGATTCAGTGTCACTCTGTATTGCTGCATCAAATATTTGATATGTCACAATCAATAAAAAGACCACGTTTCAAATATTGAACAGCATCTTTTCTTATAAGCTTATGGACGACGGAGAGGGAAGGTTTGATGATCAAGGGGGAGTAACAATCGGCAATCAATACAACAGGAATCAAGGACCTGATTGATGTACGGCATACCGTGCATTGGATCGGCTTCTGTAACTTGACATTGGAGAGTCGCAAATATAACCAAAGCTAAATCCTTGGTACCTATCTACTTAGCTGTCACCTCTCTATCACAGAAATATATGGCTTCTACCACTCATAGATCTAGTAAAGTTGTCAAGACCATCGACTTCTAAGAAAGACTGGGATAAGTAAACGTAAAGCATTGAACGAAAATTAAATCTATGAACATATATCGAGGGTAGCACTGGCACTTTCGGATTTTACCAAGAAATTAAGGACAAATGTCGCCACTGTGTATTTCGGCTTTAAGAAGCACATCCCACTGACGAGGATTAGACATTCAGACCTTATAAAATATCCCACTAATGACAATTGGGCATCCAGACCTTTTAAAGATATGCCACTAATGACGACTGGACATCCAGAAATTACACTGTACGTCAAATAACGAGGATTGGACAACCAGAACTTACTCCAACATCCCACTGATGAGGATTTGACATCCAGAACTTACTCTAACATCCCACTGATGAGGATTGGACATCCAGGACTTACTCTAACATCCCACTGATGAGGATTGGACATCCAGGATTTACTCTACATCCCACTGATGAGGATTGGACATCCATACCTTACTCTACATCCCACTGATGAGGATTGGACATCCAGACCTTACTCTAACATCCCATTGATGAGGATTGGACATCCAGACCTTACTCTAACATCCCATTGATGAGGATTGGACATCCAGACCTTACTCTAACATCCAACTGATGATTGGACATCCAGAACTTACTTTTACATTCCATTGATGAGGATTGGACATCCAGACCTTACTCTAACATCCAACTGATGATTGGACATCCAGAACTTACTTTTACATTCCATTGATGAGGATTGGACATCCAGACCTTACTCTAACATCCCACTGATGATTGGACATCCAGAACTTACTTTTACATTCCATTGATGAGGATTGGACATCCAGAACTTACTCTAACATTCCATTGATGAGGATTGGACATCCAGAACTTACTCTAACATTCCATTGATGAGGATTTGACATCCAGAACTTACTCTAACATTCCATTGATGAGGATTGGACATCCAGAACTTACTCTAACACCTCACTGAAGAGGATCGGACAACAAGAACTTACTCTAACATCCCACTGATGATTGGACATCCAGAACTTACTCTAACATTCCATTAATGAGGATTTGACATCCAGAACTTACTCTAACATTCCATTGATGAGGGTTGGACATCCAGAACTTACTCTAACATTCCACTGATGAGTATTGGACATCCAGAACTTACTCTAACACCTCACTGAAAAGGATCGGACAACAAGAACTAACTCTAACATCCCACTGATGAGGATTGGACATCAAGAGCTTACTCTAACATCCCACTGATGAGGATTGGACATCCAGAACTTACTCTAACATTCCACTGATGAGGATTGGACATCCAGACCTTACTCTAACATCCCACTGATGAGGATTGGACATCCAGAGCTTACAAAGATATCCAATAGATGAGGATTGGACATCCAGACCTTACATAGATATCCCACTGATGAGGATTGGGTACCCAAACCTTACATTGTACGATAAATAATGAAGATTGGATATCTAGACCTTACTCTAACATCTATCTTTCATTTCTAAAACAATGTATACTTGAAAATTGCCTTTTCTGGAGAAGGATAAGATAATTATTGTGTACAGATATATCTAGAAGGGTTTGATGTGATGTCAGACCAAGCTGATGGGATTTTGAAAAATGGTTTTGACCATAAGCAACTATCTAAAAAGAGAACTGATTTTTCTGAAAGATCATTGCACCTCTTCATGATCGTCCTTTTACGATGACGAAGGACACAAATAACAAAACTCTGCATCGAAAAAACATCTAGTATTGCTTTGAAAGAAATAAATGTACTGTAGAATGCGTAATTCGATCATCTGTACTCGATTCATTGAATTAATTTCAGAGAGACGACTGACTCAAGGGGGATATAGATCTAAAATGTTTCACACAATCTTAGAATCTGCAAACAATCTAAAGAACATTAGTAGTAACTTGAACTTTTCAAAAGTCATAAAACACATCACTAATCCTTTGCCCATCCTTGGCCTATGTCTTGTCTTGTCTGCAAATGCAACAAAAGTGTAGCTCAATAAAAAGATTGGCGAAAAATGAGTAGGTAGACTGATCACCAAATACCCCAAATCAATAAGGACATAAATCACATTAAGATAATCATATTTGTGTTGTGCGTCGTGTCAAAAATCGCGAGTTTCGGATATCTAATAACGTGAATATTAGCTGTATATGGATTTTCCATAAAATATATCACATAAACAGTACCCTCTCGCCATCTGTTTAAATAGCAACGATTATTCAACTTATTATGCGACACAAAGGCTTCTGGTTTCTTTTTGTACCCATGTAAACAAGTAGTTTTATAAGAGCTACCCTGCAGTCGTACAGCCTCTGGATTCCTAGCCGCCCCTGTATAGCGATGCGTACACATGTCACCTAGACATTACCAAATACCGTGGATCGTATGCAGTACCAGAACTTTTTCATCGCCATAATATTCCAGATAATCCCTTATGATGCATTTCAAATTTACCATATTATATTTAAGTGTGAGCTTGGTCCCAGGTGAGAGGGGCTTTCCTGGTGCAAACGTACCATTATGACTCACGTTACGTACTCTGTCCCCACACTGCGGTATGTCTAGGGTTAGGTCAGGTCATTTTCTATGTAGTAAACATTAATTAATGCCAGCGGTCTAATTGTAAATACCTTCTAGATGTATCACTCATTAATTATGTATTTCACTAAAGCATTGTTCAGGAACATACATGGTCACATACTGTAGATAAATGAGGTAATCCTTCCCCAATCCACCCATCACCAACCTTCTCCACCCCCCTCCCATCTTTTCCTTGTACAGCCCTCATTCGCTCACTCTCCCATTTACAACACAAAACCACAGACACTTTGTATAAAAGCTTTCCCGAGGAATCATTGAGCGATCCAAACATCATATAGGAGTCCACTCACGTTTTCATCACTGAGTTGCACAGGACTAGCCCAATGAGGTAATTAGTTTGTGACCCCCCGGGGACGGATCTGTTTACTTACAAACACCGTGTAGTGCACTAGCGTCCCAGAGTCAATATCACCACCTGCCGTCATCAAATAATACAGTCATAGAGCAATACACATCACAGACCTGTACACTCTTATTCTACAGAATACTGCTAACTTATCAGAAATGGCAGAGATTGTGGAGGAAGCGCAGAAATAATGCTGAATGGAAAGCACACAACGCAAAAACAACAACAACTTAATAAGCACGCTAACCAATGTAAGACCAAATAACCAAAACGACGGATAGAAAAGATGAATGACAAGCAGAAGCCACGCATCGCAAAAATTAATAGCAAACACACCAGACAAAGTCAGATGATAAGCAAGCTACGCAAAACCAAACTGCAAACACACAATGCAAAAATATTCGAACAACAAGCTACGCAAAACCAGATTTCAAAAGGACAGAGCAAAGATGAATAGCAAACTACGCAAAACCATATATTGCAAAAACAATAGCAACATTTTATCATCCGAAGAACACGAAGACAAAACGAAGGACAAAAACATCTTTCAAAAGCAAAAGGAAGAGCACTGCACACCACATGGAATTTAGCTATCACGCTACACTACAATAACAACAAGCAAAGTTTAATTACAAGAACTTCACGAACGATGGATAAATTTCAATGATACCATGCGAACCTGAATCGCAAACAAAATGCCCGAAGTTGAATGGAAAACTACTAATCAAGACTGCAGGATTGAGATCCCAAAACTGAATTGCAATCCCAGTAATTTTCTGAATAATTTTCATTTGATGCAGTTCCATATATACAAGTTTTTGCAGTAGGTAGTAACACAATCATGCTGTTTCAACGCACATCGAAACGCAGAGCCAGACAAGTTTACTAAGTGACATATACATTACAGGTCTGTAAGTCAAAGATTAAGAGCAGTTTCAATTTAACTTAAGTTTATGTCAACAAATCCAAATTGTCTGTATTCATACAACTAAAATGGTATAGTGTAAAAGTAAAGACTAAAGTGTTCATTAAATGACCGACCCCATGCCGGTATATAGATATGAAGTCTTGTGTTTGTTTACAAAGGGCAAACAAGGAGTCCTTCCATGACTTCAGGGTCTCTATGTCCATGTAACCTCCATTTACGTTCAATAATATCTAGATAAGTTTAGTAAGGTATAATGACAGGATGGAAAATATTGGTATCTCATGATACCGGGTCATGATGATGAAGAAGAGCACCGAATCGATTTTTTTTTCAATAAATGACCATACTGTAAATCATTCCACCATTTTCTGCGACGGGGGGGGGGGGGGGGGGTTCGAAAATTTTGCATAATAATCATTTTCTCAAAATCATGGCTAGACTCATTCAACTTTCTCAACAATGTTATCAGCATTTCAGTAAAAATGCGAGTTTTACCTACTGTATGCACGAGTCGACAAAAGCGAGGTCAAGTAGGAGAGGTTATTAAGTATCGGAATTTTGGAAAGAATACGGCGGTCAGAGTTCGAGGTAAATATTTTGCAATGGGATGCACTCTCCCTTATTTGAAAACAGACTGAGTGTATCTTGATAAGTTTGAAAATATGATATTGCGTTCATCAGATATAAATGTGAATGAAGACATTCCATGTCACTTACTCTACTGTCTAAATGATCTATGGCAATGGTGCATCGGGTACAAAAATGCATACTTAATTACCAGTTTTGCCCATATGTACGAAAGCTTATTAGTGCCATTTTTGGGAAAGAAAAAAAAATTAAAAAGTCGTTCTAACAAGATAAAAAGTCGTTCAAACGAGTTAAAAAGTCGTTCAAACGAGATAAAAAGTCGTTCAAACGAGATAAAAAGTCGTTTAAACGAGATAAAAAGTCGTTTAAACGAGATAAAAAGTCGTTCTAACAAGATAAAAAGTCGTTCAAACAAGTTAAAAACTCGTTCAAACGACTTTTTAAAACTCGTTCAAACGACTTACGAAACTCGTTCAAACGACTTATGTAACTCGTTCAAACAAGATAAAAAGTCGTTCAAACAAGATAAAAAGTCGTTCAAACAAGATAAAAAGTCGTTCAAACGACTTTTTAACTCGTTCAAACAACTTTTAAAAGTCGTTCAAACAAGATAAAAAGTCGTTCAAACAAGTTAAAAAGTCGTTCAAACAAGATAAAAAGTCGTTCAAACAAGATAAAAAGTCGTTCAAACGACTTTTTAACTCGTTCAAACGACTTATAAAAGTCGTTCTAACAAGATAAAAACTCGTTCAAACGAGTTTCTTAAGTCGTTTAAACAAGATAAAAAGTCGTTAAAACGACTTTTTAACTTGTTTAAACGACTTCAGAAACTCGTTCAAACAAGATAAAAACTCGTTCAAACGACTTTTGAAATTACCATTTATACAAGATCAAAACTAGATCTGATTGATGTCTATATACTTGCATATTTGATCTAGATTTATGATAACGTCTCAACTTTACTTTTTGACCGTTTGACCGGTCTTTCCTGATATATACATGAACTGAATAAATAAGTATACCCTTACAGCGAAGGGAATTGGTGTGTAACCCCCCCCCTCGGACTTAAATAGCTTCACACTCTATAGAGCCACATTCCTTGACAACATAAAAGTTGCTCTACTTGGACCAATTGTTACATTTGTAACATTTTAGATCTATATTTGATTGAGACCGTCTAGCAATGAAGACAATAATAAGATACGAGTATATTCAATAATCAAAACCGATCCTACAGAAAGAAGGGGATCTCCACCAAGACACAGTCGCAGCATCCACAGCAAAACACCAAAACTCCCAATTTTAAAACGAGGAGTAAACAAGGAAAGTAAGAGACACAAAAGGGACAAATGGCAATCGGTGCCGGTGTTATATAGTAGTTTTTTTCCCCATAGTAGCTTTCCCCCATAGTAGCCCCCCCCCCCCCCCCCGGAAAAACTGCTATATAGTAGTCTTTCCCCATAGCAGATTTTCCCCCTACCATGACTGGTTTGGATTTTATCTTTTTTTTATTATTTTGCATCAATGGTTATGATATGGACCTAACTCGAAATGCTCAATCAATTTGTCTTATATTATCTGCATGTTTGTGTATCTGTCTGTTTGTCTATCTGTCTGTACCTGTCTTTATGTCTGTCCTTTCCTTTCTTCCTTTCTATCAATAAAAGAAACTTTCTTGTCTGTCTGTGCGTGTGTTTAGTTGTGCTTTTTTACAACATGGATTAAATACCATTCCGGAATTCATTCGAGTGGGGTAAAATGGCTATGTATAGCAGTTTTTCCCCGGGGGAAGATCTACTATAACATGGGGGAAAATCTACAATATAGCAGAATTTCCCCTGGGGGGGACTTCTATATAGTAGATTTTACGGGGGGACCACTATATAGCCATTTTTCCGGGGGGAAAGATGGCTAGGGGGAAAGACTACTACATGTATATAACACTGGTACGACGACCATCTCCCATATCAGAAATTAAGCAAATGATGTGGTTATCCGGATAACGTGCACGTGCAAACAATCCTTCCGGGTTTTTTTTTCTGGTTACCCAGAGATCTCAAAGAAATGTTGTGTATGTATGACTCCAAAACGTCGTAGGGGCCTAAGTAACACACAGTTGAATATGTATGAATGGATTTAAAACAATTTAAACGAAAAACAGTCCTTTATCTGGCAGCTGGGGCGAGCTCTTGCATAGTTCGATCGACATTCAAAGAGGACAGGTGATCGGTGCCCTGTTTTGCCCTACTAATCCTTTCCCCTTCCCATGACTGCCTAATTCCTCCTCAGCACCGCCCTGACCTCTCTAAAAGAGAACTGCATGATGATGGTTCTACGTATATACATGTATCAGTAGATATGTATTGCTTATTGTATGAGATACTAGTACATGTATGCTTCGTATGCATCATATCAACATAGGTTTAAAGTCCCTATGATTACTATAGCATGTATCGATCCAATACTAATGTTATACACTGTATTGACAGCTTTGATAAAAAGTCGTTTTAACGACTTTTTATCTTGTTTAAACGACTTAAGAAACTCGTTTGAACGAGTTTTTATCTTGTTAGAACGACTTTTATAAGTCGTTTGAACGAGTTTAAAAAAAAGTCGTTTGAACGAGTTAAAAAGTCGTTTGAACGACTTTTTATCTCGTTTGAACGACTTTTTATCTTGTTAGAACGACTTTTTAACTCGTTAGAACGACTTTTAAAAGTCGTTTCAACGAGTTAAAAAGTCGTTTGAACGACTTTTTATCTTGTTTGAACGACTTTTTATCTTGTTTGAACGACTTTTTATCTTGTTTGAACGACTTATTAACTCGTTAGAACGACTTTTTAATTTTTTTCTTTCCAAAAAAATGGCACTAATAAGCTTTCGTACATATGCGGGTCACAGAGAGATGTTTAAAATTTTCATTATCTTAAAACGGATTGAATCGATTTTCTCGAATTTGTGTAAATTACACCATTACTTTAATAAAGGCTTTGGGTATCGACTGCGGGGCAAAGAGGAAGATGTAAGGAAACTAAGTCTTTCAACGTGTTTCAATGCAAAATCTCTCCCAATTGATCCATGTTTGATCTTCTCTAAATACATGTTAACTTTACCAAAGACTTGTTGGTTGAGACCGTTTGATGTGACATATTTCTTCCTGTAAGACGTTCGTAAGTATTCTCATGATCATGAAAACATGTATCTTGGTTCACCCACGTTACATCTTATTAATAATACATTAGGGTAATTAAGATGATTGTCATAGATAAGATGACAGTAACGGACCGTACTCCACATCGATATCATTCTGCTTCCATCCTCATTTATACATTGTCTTTTTCAATATGACCGGAAGAACAGACTTATGCTTGTCGTAGAGAAAATTGTCATTTGAATGCATTTTCGGCCTTATGGTATTTTCATTAATTAGAAACCAGCAGCGTGGCTGGAGGAGCCTGACAGAAGGCCTGACCACGTACTGGACATTAAGTCGGGGAGATGAGTCATTAGATACGGGGATAAAGCATGGTCTCTAAGAAAGCCCAGGCGGAGATGAGAGATGATAGAGTATAGACGATGCCTCCCTTTGCATTACAATAATTAGAAAGCGTCTATGATCGGGGGAAATGACACATTCGGGATGTGAAAAAAAGGGGGTGGGGAATGTCATTTACAGGAGAAGGGACTTTTAGAGAGGCTTTTTTTTTTTTGCAGTAAAACATATTTTACAGAATAACCCCGCCGCTGTATAACAACGAGCTAACATAGACGGGATTATTCTGTCTAGGTACCGATGGATATGTGTTTGAATCATTAACTATAAAGAAAAGTTTTTCATAATTTTCGTAATTTATTTTTTAGAAACTTTGTGTAAGTTTGATGTTTTCTTCAGGTAACTGATTTTAACGTTTCAAATTTAGATTCCTAACGACATCCTAACGAGTTAAATAAATATTGATATAATTTCTGTCCATTTATGGAACTAAGGACGTATTCATTCGAATCACAAACCAAAATTAGTCGTTGTAGTTATTTTTGAATTCGCCGAGTGAATCATGTAGCAAATGACAAACGTGACATTGTATGGCTGACGGCTCGACCTTCCTCTGACATTCAGAATTACAGTAAAACATCTGTATGTATCATGCATATCAAAAAGATCACTAGTCAAATCCATGTCTCAATTTAATTAAAACGTTTGAAGCAAAAAAGATGGAGACGAATGAGAGGTTTGGGAAGGTCCCACATTTCGTCTTTATAGGAACCATAAAACAGAATACCTTGATTAATTACACGTAACATGTACACTGACACATGAGGTGTTACAATGGGCCTAAACTATTTGTCTCAAAACTCGTTTCGTCAGTTAGCAATTAGGGAAAGACCTTATTCATAAATTTAAGATTTTTTTTTTAGAAAGCTTTACATAAAAAATGAAAACTTCAAAGATATGTTTCGTCTTCATGACAAATCGAAATATCAAACGATGTTAATCTACGTTCAAAGTTTACATGTTCGTCGTTAGCCGTGGGGACAGTTCCTATATAATAACACTTGTATGACAAATGTTTTTGATGTAAATTGCCTTTTTAAGATGTTTTGGCTTGAGGAAGCAATATTTACGCATGCATTTGCATAATATCCATCTTATGAAAATACACAAAGATGATTCGGTCCCCCACAAGGGTTTAGACCCAGGGGTAGGAGCATTGTGTCTTTATATATGACTCATTGCACGTATAGGTATGGGATAGATAAGTCAACTGTCATATCTTGATTGAGGGGGTAGATAACCAGCAAGATGAGTGGGATAGACTATGGGGCATTGAGGTTCACTCACAATAGCGGTGTTGTGGGGTATATGAAGTCAGACATTTACACGGGAGTACAGTGGCCGACTCCCATTCACGATACACGATCAGATGGGGATTTAAAGAAATGTGCATTGTTTTATATTGGACCCTGACACAACAGTTTGTTAAGATTATCTCTTGTATCGACATTCCCTTTGACGTATCGGGGATCAGTTTTCATATCTTTCTTTTCACATTGAATTGCAATTCATATTTGGAAATTCTTTCAGTATGCATTGGTATACAAGGCTGATATGTATCGGACACTGAAGGAAATGCAATTAACAAAGGAATTCTAACACTCTGTGATCAGAATGTAGCAGAACATTGTAAGGAAATTTCTAAAATTTTGAATCTCTGTTCGTCGGAGTTTTTACTACTTCCCTGTATAATTTCTGGACGTCGTCGGATGTGAATATTTGAAATAAATAATTTTGAAGAAAGCATATCTGAATAGGACTCGGCCACATAAAATGAGGATAATATACTTTAAGGTGATATAAATAATATAATAAAAGACTCACCTCCTCCGTTCTGATTATCTTTGGCCAAGGCCCCGGGCAGACTGACCAGGGCCAAAAACAAGGCCGATATCAAGGGCAGGGTCATCGTCTCACGGACATCAGATAACACCTAAATTACCTGTAAACAAAATCACAACATCAACAATTTACCATTACAAACGTGCTATTCCACCACCTTTGTTAGTATAATTTAGACCTTATTGTCCGTGGGTTAGTGTCAAGATATTCACACCACCCTCCCCCTCTCTTTGTGAGAAATCCTTAAATAATCCACAATAACTTTTATTGAAAGTCCAACAAAACCCATTTACCCCCTGCGATGATTTTATTTTTCTTCAGTAAATCCTTTTTCGCCGGTCAGTCACAGCACAGAAACAAATGTATAAAATTGACCAATTCTGCCGAATCTGTTCAAATTATTATCCGAAATCACAGTATGATCGTCCGGACTATTTAGTATTCCGTCATCAACAAATTACTCTTGTTTATCAAAACGGTATCTGATAATTTGTTTATTTACAAATCACTTATTTTCCACTTTGACTAACTACGTGCCGAACAATGTTGTACATTCCTTGAATGAATAGGGTCCACAAACTCGGAGTGGCGATATGTGGGTCAGGTAAATTCACAGGCCACCTGGTGATTGTTACAGGTAATTCCACCGTAAATAATGAAACAAGTTACAAAAAATCTCACTATGTACAAAATTCATCAATCCATGGATGTCGTGGGTATGTATTTTTCGCATCACATTTTTACTGGTCCGAGAATTTATCTTTCAACACAATAAACTATCCATGTTAGACTATACACAATATATATTGCAGTCATTCAATATACTACGGTCCCATGCGATAGGGACTTTGTATTACTTTCAAGCAAAGCAGCCAATCAGATTAGCCGTTACAAACATGAGGGCCTTTGATGTCTCCAGTGTCAATTTTATAAATAAGGGAGATAACGCTTACAGATTGTGTCTTGAGAAAATTACCAAGAGATATTTGTTTAAGTTACATGATAAAGTCTGCATTTACATATAACATATTACCTAACAAAGAAAAGCGTCAAGGTGTTAATTTGATCCTGCAGGCAAAACAGACATTCTTTTATCTGTCGCATTTACAGTGTAGAATTTGATACACAAAATTTCCGTATGACATGAAATGGCATAGATAGACATGGGCTTCTAATTTGTAGCCCAAAATATGAAGAAAAAATAATGAGAATAGCATATGCATTTATTTATCCTTTTATAAATTAAAGATAATTCAAAGGAATAGAAAAAAAAAAAACAGTGGCGGATCAAGCGCCCCCTTTGCCGGGGGGTCAAGGGGCGAATTTTGCCGATTTTGACTGAAAATGGGCCAAAATACATGTATACCTGTTTTTGGAAAATTTTGGGTCAGTGCCGGGGGCGGGCGCCCCTTCCGCACCCCCCTGAGTCCGCCACTGAAAACTTCAGACATGATATAATCTTTTTAGCATTTTTAAGTTATACCTGGACATCTGGACATGTGAAATACGCCAAAATTAAATAAGTATGTTTTATGTACTCTTCATGAATTTGCTGCATTTGACATGTCATGCCTTTATGGACTCTGTTTTGTTGTAGAGTAAATCTTAATATCAGAAACATATTTGTGTAGATATATTATGAAATGAAAAAAAGGCATATACATACTTTTTTTCATAACTTCTATTGCAGCGTAGATAGAATCAAGATGCCCCAGCTATCTAACTGTCATCATCAATCATCGCATACATCTGAAAAAATATGAAGAAATGCAATACTTTATAATATTATCTTCAAGAATCATTGTTTTTCAGTATCATGTATCATGTAAAGTCAAGCGAATATTGTGAAAAGAAATTTTAAATTGTATAGAACGTATATGGTTATGATTCTATCGATTCCTTGACTTTGTACATTGATATACAAGAAACAATCTTGAGTGTCTGTAAATTTTGTTACAATTTAAAGAAGGAGTTAAAAATAATACCAGATTCAAGGTTTCTCCAAAAAAAAAAATGCAGAGGATTTTTTATTCAATTTGGTACAGAATGTTACTGATAGAGCAAAATTATATAGAAGAAGAGGTGGTTTCTATATTATGCATTATACGTGCACTTTTGCACTTGTCTGTGTTTGCACATTAGAAGAATGTGAACCCACGCCCCTTTTTCAGTGTGAAGTGCTAAACAATATTTTTGTCGCCATCGAGCACAGATAAGTATTGATTTAGCGTCCTGCAAACCATATCTTCGTTATGACTCATATTCATTCTCTCTTCATGGCGACGATGGTATTTCAAAAGTTTGGTACTAGTATATGAAAAGCATTCAAATCAATGGTACATTTATTCTACAATACCAACCAAAGAGGGATAACTCAAATTGACTTCTGCATATTAAATGTTTCACACGATAGTATGATATTAGCAGATTTTTAAGCCATAAATCAGCTGATATTCTGTTAAATTCATTTGATGACTCACTAAGATTTTCACCTGGTGGAGTCCAAAAACCCAGGTAAGTTGACCTTCAGGTAAAAGAAAGGACTGTTCTATTGATTAGTATACGCTGGCAGGTTACGTGTCTCAGATCAAGAATCTTACAGGTCTTTGATAATGCACCTCCAGTTTTTGTTATGACTGCATTATATAACAAAGTTTAACATTCATAATGTAAGACGAGAAACCACAAGTGCAAGATGGTGAACGCTGTAATTATTGTGTTTTACATGGTTGAAATAAACTTATCACGAACAAAATTCTGAATGAAATCCAATTAACACCGAGCAATTAAGTCTTTTGATCATGCTGCTCTATCTTATCGGTGTTAATTTTCCCGTCTATCTTTATCTGAGTTTCTTTTCCTTTCAGAATGAATTTACTTTCAAGTTGAGCGTATTTTCTTGCAAAGGAGTGTCGTAAATACCTGCCAAAAGTCAAGACGAACAAATAAATCATGCCATTTATCACATAAACAAGAATGTTGAATCGAGTGAAACGAGAAGTTCAAAACAAGCATAGAATTCGATAACTTTTCAGTTCACATCCCTAAAACTATCAAATTCATAATTAAATAATACTTCAGCTTTGGATGAAAAAAAAAAAAGAAAACCCCTCTGCCTCCCATCAATGTCACGCATCTTTGTCAGTATTAACACCAATTCTGTTTAATGGAAAGGTCATATCTTTAAGGAATACATACATGTATGTGAAACATGAAAACCTTATCATCTACTATTTTTTTAAAAGTTATGCCCAATGTTAACAGTTATAAGTTTTAGACTGGGACTAACAAATAGACCGATGAACAATAGACAGACATACAGACAGACTGACTGACACAATATACAGACAGACTGACTGACTGACAAACAGACGGACAGGCCAAAAACTAGATGACCCGAATCTTTTATACCGGGGCAGGGGCATAAAAAGTACGAGCAAATCAGACCTTTCTCAGTCATTTTGTTTGAGGATTCAAATTGGTACAGATGTAAAATATGTAATTGTCCTGCGACAATTTAATTTTTATTTTTATAAATTCTGATACGATAGTTATAATGTCACAAGTTTTGTTTGATGAGTCAATTTTCTATGAGGTCTGGAATCTTGCGCACTAAGATTTATTTTAATTGATAAATTATAGTTCTCGTAGTAAGGCGTTATCACAAGAGAATCACGTTTTTCTTACTGGGCATATGTTCTGTTTATATTAACTGTCAAAGCTAATGGGATTACAGAACGGGAATTTGAGGGGAATGCCGTAATCTGAGACCTCAATAGCCGTTACTTAACCCCCCGGAAACACGTTGTCCCGGCTCCGTAAAGTGCCGATTTTTGCCGAAACATCTAATTAGTAGATTTTTATTTCTTTTCTGTAAATTAAATTTTTACATTTAGATAAGCAATTGTTTGCTATGTTAGGGAGACGTATTATGCCATATTCATTTCTGAAAGTTAATTATTAATTTATGATTTGGGTAATGTTCGGCAATGGTTTGTCACGTGACCATTGCAAGAAAAAAATGTGGTTTTCACATAGTTGCGCACTCTTAGAAGAAACGTATAATTGAACAGACGCAATTTTTGCATTGTATTAAATCAGCTTATTTTATACTCATGAATTACTGTGTTTGCTGAACCAGAATTTAACTTAGTGAGAAAATGGAATAGCGTTCCTGAGAATCAGTAAATTTATAAAGATTTTGTCAGAATTTGGTGAGTCATTTTAGAATTTTACATTATATTGTAAAATTTCTCTTGTGAATTTCTATATTGTAATATACTTTTATATTTTATGATCAAATACTTACTTTAATTGTTTTTGTCTAATCTTTGTGGAACGTATAGTGTTTACAAGTTTATCTTGCATATTTGTAAAGAGAAACATGTGTTACGGACATTAGATATTTTCAGCGATAAAGTTAAGTTTTATGGATTCTTTTTGTAGCAAAATGAATTAGAGTGACGAGGTCGCTGTGCTTGACTTTGAACAGATTTTTATTCATTCAATCAGGGGTGAGTTATGTCAATTGCACTCAGCAGAGTTGTTTACTAATACTTATTGAATGAAGGGTCATTGTATAAACTTTATGATTTTTTTATCATTTATTTTTAGATATGTACATTCGTCTTGTTCGCGCATAGAATTTATTTGTTCTCTTATGAAATATTCTTACTTCAATTGTATATCATATACCATAGTATTCTTTTTTTTATTAGTAAGTCATATTATTTTTATTTCATAAGCGGTATCGTAATTTTGAACATGGCGATTGATATTTTCATTCAAGAATAAGTATTTAAACTGAGACGTTTCATCATTATTTGTTTTTGTGAATTTTGATTCATTCATGTCACATTGTTTACAAATTGATGTTATCATTTCAGGTCTTTTACATATTCTTCGTTCTTCGTTCATGATGAAATAAATTGTCGAACCAAAGAGATGTCTCGTGGTTACTATTACTGGTCGGGATTTTCTCTTACATAAAAAATGGCGTCGCCGGTAGGATGGAGACGGAGTTGACCCCTGGTTGCCAGGCCGAGATGAAGTTACCTGCTGAGGAGCCTGCCGCGTACCTGCTGTGATGACTGACTATGCGTGGAGCTAAGTGCTTAACTGACTGAAACTTTCGTGCCAATAAGACTCTGACAGTGTGCTGTTTTGAACTATTATTTGCAATTTGCCTTAACGAAACTTTTATCAAAAATACAAATTTGTTATTATTGATAATCAATAATGCATATACGAAATTTGATACAGGCTAATTTGTTTGCATACTAATACATAATCTTTATAATCTTTATTTAGATTGATTTTTAAAAGGTTAAGATAGTTATTAAGATTAAGTAAGTTAAGATTACAGCATGGAAGACACGGTGAAGAAAATGGCTGCGGAACTGGAGTCTCTACGCAAAGCCATGAAAGACAACGATGAAGTTAAGGCTTTAACGGAAGAAGTAAACAGACTAAGGACGCAGGTCAAGGATCAGGCAGAGGCAATTAGTTCCAAGGACGCAAAACCGATGGTCGTTATGGCAAGCCGGAGACTAGATCGTTTCCGTGATAAGCCCGAGAAGTCATCCGACGTGACGATCAAGGAATGGGTGGAAGACATGCGTGCTCACGCAGAGAGTCGAAAGCTTGGCAAGAAGGAATTTGTCGCGCTCCTAAAGGATCATCTCGGAGGAAAAGCGAGGCAGGAGGTACTGGGGCGGAGCCAGGAGATCCAGGAGGACCCCGAAGCTATTATCAAAATCTTGATGAACGTTTTCAGCGATGGTAATACGCTTCCCATTTTACAACAAAAATTCTACAGCTACCGCCAAGGAGAGGAAGACCTTGTAAGCTGTTCCCTGCAACTTGTCGAGATCTACGACCGTATCTCTGCTTTGGATCCTTCGTTTATTCCATGTAGGAATGCTGCTCTTAAGGGTAGGCTTGCCGAAGCGGTACGGGACGACGCGTTGAAACGTGAAATGCGACGTCTCAACATCGAGCACCCAGACCTGTCATTCCATCAGCTAAGAGATAGATCCATACTTTGGCTCGGGAGGGCTGGAAATGAGAAGCGAGCCCATAACCAGGAAGTCGCCATGGTAGAGGGATCCCTCAAAGAAGTTATCAAGCGCCAGGAGCAAATGATTCAAAAACAACAAGAACAAATTGAATCCTTACTAAAGAGGGGACAGTGGAAGAAGCGTTGCTATGGATGTGGTTCTACCGAGCACTTCCGTAAACAGTGTCCGAATCCCAAGAAACAGGAGAAGGGCACTAAGGAGGGTTTTCCGTAGAGCCTGCGGTGGAGAGCCACACCTCGGGTGATGACGTTCATGAAGGCTCAATCTTACATAGAGCTGTAGGAGCTTGTCCGGAAGCAGTTTTGTCGATAGAGGGGAAGGAAATACGTTGTCTGCTGGATACAGGTGCCCAGGTTTCGACGATAACAGAATCGTATTTCCGGAAGCATCTTGGGACAAAGAAACCCGTAGATGTTAGGGAAACTCTGCGATTATCGGCAGCTAATGGACTCGATATACCCTACATCGGCTACATCGAATGTGACCTTGAGGTTATGGGACGGACCTTTCCAAAAATGGGGTTCCTTGTGGTGAAAGATCCCGTGGACGGCGCTTTGTCTACAAGGAAAAAGGAAGTCCCTGGAGTAATTGGCTCAAACATACTAAGAGAAATACATTTTTCTCTGCGAAGTTCAAAGGAAATCAGTACATCATGGCGTACCGTTTTAGGACTTTATGAAGAAACGCACGCAAAATTGGATAAACGGAAAGTTAGAATTTCTGGAGGGAAAACAGTCGTGATTCCTGCTAGAACGGTCAAGGTCATTGAGGGATCCACAATAAAGAATACGTCTGGCATAATATCCTCCGCAATTGTCGAAGAAATTGATACAGATAAACATCCTTTACCAACAGGATTAGTCATCGCCCCAGCGTTTGTCCATGTTTCACGGAATGGTAAAGTACCTTTACAAGTAGCTAATTTCGGAAGCAAGGATGTGTACTTACCGCCGAAAACATTAGTCGGGACCCTAGAAATAGCAATTACAAGCAAAAACACTGAGGCTTTTATATCAGAGATCCAAGGAGAAATAAACAGCGATTCATCTTTAATCGGTCGTTTCGACATGGGCAACTTAGGTGCTGATGAGATGAAACTTTTTAATGCACTTATTGACAAACATGATCATATATTTAGCAAGACCGATGACGACATTGGGTACTGCGACGTCGTTAAGCATCGAATAAGGACTACGGACGATATACCCATTCGACAGCCCCATCGTCGTATACCACCGCATCATTGGAATGAGGTCAGGGAGTATATCAAATCAACATTGCACAAGGGTATCATTCGGGAGTCATCAAGTCCGTATGCATCTCCAGTCGTTTTAGTACGCAAGAAAAATGGAAAGCTGCGACTTTGCGTCGACTATCGCGCACTCAACGCTAAAACTGTCAAGGATGCATATCCTTTACCTCGGATTGAAGAAGCTTTAGATGCATTAAAGGGAGCCAAATTCTTTTGTAGCTTAGACTTAGCACATGGATTTCACCAACTCCCAGTGGCAGATGAGGATGTAGAGAAGACCGCCTTCCGCATCGGTACAGGAGGACTATACGAATTTTGTCGTATGCCTTTCGGCTTGACGGGAGCACCGGGTACATTTATGCGGGTAATGGACAAAATATTTGGGGACCAGAATTTTCAGACTGTTCTTATCTATCTAGACGATATATTAATTTTCGGTAGAACATATCAGGAAACATTGGAACGTCTTGATATGGTTTTGACCAGACTCGCTAAATTTAATCTTAAAGTTAATCCCGACAAATGTCAGATGTTTAAGGAAAAATTGAGATACCTAGGTCACGTTATTTCTAAAGAAGGAATGATGCCAGATCCCGATAAGACCTTAGCAGTCGCACACTGGACCAGACCAAAATCCGAGACAGAGTTAAGAGGTTTTCTTGGATTGGCCGGATACTATAGGCGTTTTGTTCGAGATTTCGCGAAAATAGCATCACCGTTACACCAGTTATTGAAAGGATCGTGTAAGAAGTCAAAACAAAAGAAGGCCAGTTCTCAGATAAAAGAATGGGATGAAAAGTGCGAGACATCTTTTCAGAAGCTTAAGGAATGTCTCACATCGGCACCACTATTAGGCCATCCGGATTTCCATAAACCCTTTATTTTGGAGATTGATGCAAGTATGGCTGGTTTAGGAGCAGTTTTGTCTCAGGATCAGGAACATGGACGTGTGGTGTTGTGCTATGCAAGCAGAGCCTTAAGGGACCATGAAAAGAACATGAAAAACTACAGTAGCATGAAGTTGGAACTGTTGACATTAAAATGGGCCGTCACCGAGAAATTTCGAGATCTCCTTATAGGTGCAAAATTTATTGTTTTGACCGATAATAACCCCTTAAGTTACATTCAGTCGACAGCAAAGTTAGGTGCAACTGAGGCGAAATGGGTTGCTGAGCTCGCGCAATTTACTTTTGAGATAAAGTATCGTTCAGGAAAATCGAATACCAATGCTGATTCTCTAAGTCGAAAAACAGATCACCCAAAAGAGACCGCTCGTTTGGAGGAATTGCATAATTCAGGAAACGGATCTTTACATACCTTAGTACCTTCAAAATTAAAGTCAACGGTAGAGACCATTAGAGCACAAGTTTGGGAGACGGAAGCGCATTCTTCACCGACAAGATGTTCTCCATTTGAATCGACGATGATTAATTATAATCCTTGCGATATATTGCGATTGCAAAATAAGGACAGCGATATTTTCCGACTTAAGGAGTTAAGACAAAGAGCTAAACCATTGTCTAGACGTCAGAAGTTACAAGAAAACAAGCAAGTGCGAAAATATCTCGCTATAAATAAACAGATCAAGGAGGAAAGCGGAATAATGTATCGGATAACCGGTGAAGGAAAGCAACTGCTGCTTCCGCGAGATTTGAAACAACATGTTTTAAAATCCCTCCATGATGATCTAGGACATCAGGGGATGGAGAGAACACTTCAGCTTGCGAGACAACGTGTCTATTGGCCTTTCATGTCCAGTGACGTGGAAGAATATTGCACAAATTGCAGTAGGTGCATGCTAGCAAAAAGAGGAAAAATTGTAAGACCGACTATTGGATCTACTGTTGCAAAGAGACCGTTAGAGATCCTAGCAATTGACTTCACGATATTGGAGAAAGGGAAGATGGGATATGAAAATGTGCTTGTCATGACCGATGTGTTCACGAAGTTCACCCAAGCAGTTCCTACGCGAGATCAAAAGGCAAGTACCGTTGCACGAGTTTTAGTGCAAGATTGGTTTATTAGGTTCGGAGTACCGCATAGGCTACATAGCGATCAGGGACGAAGTTTCGAAAATTCAATTATTCATGAGCTTTGCACTCTTTATAATGTTAAGAAGACAAAGACTACGCCTTATTCGCCACAAGCAAATGGCCAATGCGAAAGATTTAACCGTACAATACACAATCTTTTACGGACTTTACCGCCAGAACAAAAACGGAAATGGCCCGAACTTCTACCGGAACTTGTCTATGCGTACAACTGCACGATGCATTCAACTACTGGATTTTCGCCGTACTATTTAATGTTCGGGAGAGAACCAATTTTACCTGTAGATTTGATGTTAGGAACAACTTTCGAAATGAACGAGTCAGATGATGAATGGGTCAAAGCGCATTATAATAAGCTGAGTGACGCATTTAAGAAGGCATGCGAGAGAACAGAAAGGGAGGCTTTGAAACGCCAAGATCGTGTAAACAAAACAGCCGACGACATGCCGATCAGCATAGGATCCAGGGTTTTTCTGCGAAATCATCCAAAGGGTCGAAATAAAATTCAGGATGCCTGGGGATCAACGCCATATAGGGTAATTGAAATCCTCGGAAATAATGTCTATGTACTGGAACCGTTGACAGGAAACGGAAGTCAACGTACAGTCAACAGAAGAGAAATTCTTGATTCAAAGATTCTTGTAGGATCTATCAATCCGTCATCAAGGGAAATAGAAGTCGATCGAGATCGCCAGAAGGATCACGGAGACAACTCCAACGAGGAAAGCGATGAGGATGAATTGTATGAAATTCACATGCGTGTACCTCGTGATCCTGGGACACAGAATATTCCCGCGTCTGGGTTCGGGAATGATGATTTGCTTGCGTCCAATAGAGGACAAGATAGCTCTTTATGTCTTGCTGCAGGAGACAGTGATGTGTCATTGGAAGGCGATACTGCTGTAACAGCAGGGGAGCAGGATCAGGATGTCGACATGATAGATGACGAGGAACAACCATCATCTGATACTATCGGTGAAGGTACTGCCAGTGCAACAGCAGGGGAGCACGATGACCATGATTTCGATGACGATGAGGAATTGCAACACTCTCTAAGAAGAAGTACGCGAATTACTGCAGGAAGGAACCCAAACCCGTTTAATCTTCCTGTCTCTGCTCTAAAACAAGAAATACGCGTTCCGGATATAGCTATTCTGGAGGCCGTTGCGAAATCAAATTTATTATTATGCGAATTAATGGCAAGAAAGTAATGTGGTAAAATACGTAATTTTAGTATTAGTATTGTGTATAGCTTATATTCTTTAGTTTCAAGTAAGTTTTACTCCATTACATATATTTTTTTTTTTGTGTTTTACATACCCGGATATTTGTGATTCGGATGTAAATGTTAGTTGTTTGAATCATTTGTATTGGTAAGTTGTCGAGACGACAACTATTTAGCAGGGGAGTGTAAAATATGTAATTGTCCTGCGACAATTTAATTTTTATTTTTATAAATTCTGATACGATAGTTATAATGTCACAAGTTTTGTTTGATGAGTCAATTTTCTATGAGGTCTGGAATCTTGCGCACTAAGATTTATTTTAATTGATAAATTATAGTTCTCGTAGTAAGGCGTTATCACAAGAGAATCACGTTTTTCTTACTGGGCATATGTTCTGTTTATATTAACTGTCAAAGCTAATGGGATTACAGAACGGGAATTTGAGGGGAATGCCGTAATCTGAGACCTCAATAGCCGTTACTTAACCCCCCGGAAACACGTTGTCCCGGCTCCGTAAAGTGCCGATTTTTGCCGAAACATCTAATTAGTAGATTTTTATTTCTTTTCTGTAAATTAAATTTTTACATTTAGATAAGCAATTGTTTGCTATGTTAGGGAGACGTATTATGCCATATTCATTTCTGAAAGTTAATTATTAATTTATGATTTGGGTAATGTTCGGCAATGGTTTGTCACGTGACCATTGCAAGAAAAAAATGTGGTTTTCACATAGTTGCGCACTCTTAGAAGAAACGTATAATTGAACAGACGCAATTTTTGCATTGTATTAAATCAGCTTATTTTTATACTCATGAGTTACTGTGTTTGCTGAACCAGAATTTAACTTAGTGAGAAAATGGAATAGCGTTCCTGAGAATCAGTAAATTTATAAAGATTTTGTCAGAATTTGGTGAGTCATTTTAGAATTTTACATTATATTGTAAAATTTCTCTTGTGAATTTCTATATTGTAATATACTTTTATATTTTATGATCAAATACTTACTTTAATTGTTTTGTCTAATCTTTGTGGAACGTATAGTGTTTACAAGTTTATCTTGCATATTTGTAAAGAGAAACATGTGTTACGGACATTAGATATTTTCAGCGATAAAGTTAAGTTTTATGGATTCTTTTTGTAGCAAAATGAATTAGAGTGACGAGGTCGCTGTGCTTGACTTTGAACAGATTTTTATTCATTCAATCAGGGGTGAGTTATGTCAATTGCACTCAGCAGAGTTGTTTACTAATACTTATTGAATGAAGGGTCATTGTATAAACTTTATGATTTTTTTATCATTTATTTTTAGATATGTACATTCGTCTTGTTCGCGCATAGAATTTATTTGTTCTCTTATGAAATATTCTTACTTCAATTGTATATCATATACCATAGTATTCTTTTTTTTTATTAGTAAGTCATATTATTTTTATTTCATAAGCGGTATCGTAATTTTGAACATGGCGATTGATATTTTCATTCAAGAATAAGTATTTAAACTGAGACGTTTCATCATTATTTGTTTTTGTGAATTTTGATTCATTCATGTCACATTGTTTACAAATTGATGTTATCATTTCAGGTCTTTTACATATTCTTCGTTCTTCGTTCATGATGAAATAAATTGTCGAACCAAAGAGATGTCTCGTGGTTACTATTACTGGTCGGGATTTTCTCTTACACAGAACCACGGGTATATTGTGTCTGTCAATCAGATACATTAGCGGTCGTCTTGCTGACAGATCTGGTCGCAAAAACAATTCGACTGAAACAACTGTAAGTTCTTACTTACAGTTTCTTGAAAATTTGGTGAAATTCTGTCAAGGTGTGGCCGAGAAGTCTTTAGTGTAAAATCAGATCCGTTGCATGGCTGCCGTCGTTTTTAACAGATTGGCTCACACACAAAAAATCTTGATAGAGGACCTTGAGTACTTGCTTTCTTTTAAGTGTGTTGGAAATGCTGGTATTGCCGAGAGGTCACCAATGTGACCGCAATCAGATAAATTGGCGGCCATCTTGTTTGAAAAATCGGTCGGATGAACACGATTGTAACAAAAGACTTTTGAGTAGTTTTGTGAAAGTTTGTTTTGTGGCTGCATAGAAGAAATATGACAGCCTATCTGAAACCTTTGGGAACATTTTGAAAGACGGATCAAACAGAAAACGAAAACACAAGCCACACAAAATGTAGCATCCACTCGAGTTGCAATAACATTTCTAATATTTATTCTATCCAGTCAGTTTAATGTGAACAAGTTTTCTAATATTGCCCATTGTGACATTGACCTTTCAGATTGAAAATCATTGGGTGACATCCTGTCACTATTGACAACTTACATGCAAAGTTTGATGAAGATTGAAAGAAAACTGTGGCCTCTAGAGCGTCCACAAGTGTTTTCTATAGTCAATTGAAAATCACTAGGTCTTCTCACACCATGGACAACTTGCATGCAAAGTTCGATGAAAATAGAATGTAAACTGTGACCGCTAGAGTGTCCACAAGGTTTTTCCATGATAACCAATAGTGACCTTGACCTTTGACATCTGACCTTTAAAATCAATAGGTGTCTTCTCACCATGGACAACTTATATGCAAAATTTGATGAAGATTGGAAGTTAACTTGATTGTCCGTAAGCTTTTGTGGACCCACATGCACACTATAAACACGTCAAACACACTTACACACCCATTTACACGCAGTGGCGTTACTATATCACAAAGCTGCGCGAGGGGATAGCAACCTTGATAGCTTACTTCCTTTGTGTTTTTGTGTAATCTCATCTAGTGATTCATTGTAGAGATGAATTTGATAATGAGCATTTAAAGACAACGGACGGACAACCACAACGATTGATCTGGTTAGCGAAAAAATTGAATTATTAGTTTAACTCATATAATCATATTCTGTATTTTTTCTCGGTCTATAAACATATAACATACGATAAGGGGCTAAGATAATGTCCAATATTTGTTTCATAGGAGGTGAATCTATTTGTGGTGAGAGAAAACAATGCATCTTGAACAGAAACAACTTTGATCAATTTTCACCATCTCTAAGCATTTCTTTTTTTTTTTTTAGGCTGAAATTTTCTTTTAGAAACGAAGTTTGACGCTCTGTTGCTCGCTGTTCTCTGAAAGTGTTGTTCGATTATTAAACACATCTGCAGGACCCAGCTGTGAACAGGGGAAAAGTACTTCAAAACAGTTATTTGTAAGATTTTTTAAAACTTGAAATTGTGGAAAATAACAAAATATTAAAATCGAAATACCAGCTGTTGGATGAAAGGACAAGCACGTAAATGAAGAGAAAATACATGGCATCCGCTTGTGTGGAATAAGAAAGATAACTCTATTTGCCCCGGTAAAATCAGACTCACCATTTGTATTTGACGTTATGGAAAACAAATCCATACGATGGATAACATTTCAGCAACCCAAAAATCAAAGCCTAATCCTCATCTCAATCAAATAAAGAATGATGTTATAAGGGTCGATAATTACTCTATCCGATAATTACTTCATGTCACGCATTTGAAATCCAACTCTTAATCTTTTTTGCATTTTACCTGTCTGTGAGGCGCGAAAAATAAAGAAATATAAAACCTATTAGACTAACCTTACATCCCGAACAAATCCTATCACAAGTTTATGTCATTTCTAGCCCAACCCGCTGCCTACATCAACTAACATGTCAATGAAGCTGAAACTGGTAATTAAAGATTCTCTGTATCAATACTGTATCGCCAATCAATAATGCACAAAGTGGGAATTTACTCAGCACGTTAAGGGTTATAGGGTATAGCGTGATTAAGATCACGTCCTAGATTCCTGTAGCGGCCGAGTACACGTTATTCAAGGATGGTTACATTATAAGGACAGACAAACTGACATTCACACTTCTAAATCGTATTGGGAACATTTCATGTTTCAGTTAAAATTTTAAAGTACAGCTTATACATTTTTAAAATTTAATTACGTAAATCTTCTCTAATTTTAGTAGTAATGAACTTTCTGTTCTTTACTTCTTTTTTCTTTTATTTAAGTCATTGGTTTTTTTTTGGGGGGGGGGGGGGCTTGTTTTGTTTTTTTCATCTATTTATTATTTGTTCGAATTAATGTTACAGTACTGATTCATATTTTGATTTACATCCCAATGAATTACATCGTTAATACACTGCAAATCACAAGGGAAATTATGAAACAGGTCCGTAGGTAAAGATGGGGTTCCAGATAGTGCATGTACATGTAGCTGAAATTGACCTTCACAAAATAAGGATGTTCCAATATTTTTAAAATGATTCTTTTAAAGCCAAATAAAAGCACAGTACGACAAGAACTTCCTCAAAGCAATATTAAACATGGCACCTACTTACTTTTTTTTCGCAAATTTAAGGATTCCATTATACGTTTTAATTAATATTCAAATTACGAAAATAATTTCAACTCTTTCACTTTCCAAACATCACGTTTTTCGCGTCGGCGACACAAGCTGAAAGTCACGTATTTACTGAAAAACAACATCACCACGGCCACTTCCATGCGACATGTGTCTATAATTGAATGATGTAATTCAGCCATCCCATGGGAACTACTGAGCCAATATCGTCACCTGAGACACTGATGGCCCCAGCTGTGAATGGAGACTATCAGTAGCTTACTTACAGGCTGTCTCCATGGGCAAAGACTGTTACATATAAAAAACAAACACAATTAGAAGGTGTCGCAAATAACATATGCGACAAACTATTTTTTTATACACTTCTTGAAATAAATAGGCAGACAAGAAGAAATACTAATAATACGCAATGAAAACAGCAATAGCCGTCCGTATTCAATTCAAATTGAGTCACATTTTTATATTCAAAGTATAGATGATATACTATGAGATATTGTCACAAAGGGAATATAAGGTATCTTATATTTCGACCAAAAGCATAATTGATGAGAGAAAATGAAATAAAGGAATTCTAGCTTATTTCGAAAAAAAGTTTCATGAAATCTTAGTATAATTCTCAAGAAAATTTGACTTTGCACCATGCCAATGAGGATTTGCCCACACTACACAAGATAAGACGTACAAAAGTAGCAAAACAGCATCTGCCAAAATCGACACCATCATCAATCGAATCTCAACGCTTATACACTTTTTCGAAGGAGATAGATAGGTTGATCCACATGCGACACGATGACAATAGTTTTAGCTCTCCGGACAATGACCCCTATAAACTTATAAAATCATTAACTGAGGTGGAAATTGTTGACAATAGGGATTCACCTTAGATTAATTTATACAGATCGTATATACCGGTAATCATGACAAATGGATGAAATCACGCAAATTACGAATCAAAACAGTTTTATTACAGGTAGGGGTAGTCCTTTCCTTCGTATCTTCTAGAGCTGGTCTTATTCTTTTTTGAAATTCAAAAATTGTTTTATATTCGACTCAGAAAAGACTTAATTAGGTGTATGTGGTTTTTTTTAATAACAAGGTCCTAAGTTTGAAATTCAATATCACTTCATTTCTCATTATACTTTGTATAGTACAATACCTTATTACACACTTGCGAATTTTAATTCGGTGTCTTACCCGGCATGCATTGCTTCCCCTTATGAATCATCATGTCCAGAGGGAACTATTTCTCTGACAATAACAATAATATAGTCCAAGTTAATATGAAGCCTTTCTGGCGGGAACTATTGATTCCGAAAAAGCACCGATAAATACCATGCTTAATATACAATAGACCATCCAATCCTGGCTAAAAACACTTCTCTGTCTATTGTTACCATGTGCACATAACAAAATTGATCCAAAGACTTTTTCAGATAGGATATCTATCTGTTGTAAATTGACTACAGGAGACTCTGTTTGCACTTATATTGATTAGAGAACTATCAACAGCCGCAAGATCCTTTATCTGACATCCGATATTGAAACAACGAACAGTCAGTCCGATTTAATTCCAATTAGAGACTCTCTCTCTCTCTTTCTCTCTCTCTCTGTAAGTCAATGAATGAAATCATGAAATTACAAAATCTCATTTTATAAAGTACACTATTAAGGAGGATTGCAGTTCCTTTTGACAAAAAATGACGAAAAGGCTAACAAAATGTAATTTGAAATGGTCGATATTTAAGTTTAAATCAAAGAGGGTAGGATTCCGTTTGCCGACAGAGTGGATTTTCCCCAGTAAATGTCAGCATCATTAGAGTTCTGATACCATGATTGGAAGGGTCTGCAGAAATATGACTTTGCGTGGGCTGTGTTCTTGGTTCCATTAAGACTACAAGACTCTGTCTTCAAGTTCATCATAAAGATAGAAAAGAATTTCTAGGCCCCAATCAAGAATTTGGAATTAAACCCCCTTTTTAAATTAGAATGACTAAAACCATCTCGCAAAATATCTAGAAATTAAGAAATGCTACATACCATACATACGGTAGATATACGTAGAAGCTGTAAGTCTAGGCAAATTGTAAGTACTTTTTTCCTGGAAAATCTACACATAGATATCTTTCATTTTTTTCTGTTTAAAGAGTAAATAAACAAGAACGCAAAAATCTGCAACCCTCCAAGAACATGAAATGAACATTGCTTGTCCAGATACTAATCTCCAGAAGCATCTGGTGAAATTCGTAGGCACTAACAGTGGATCCTTTGACGGATTATTGTAAACAACTAAATTAAAAGACGATTCAACTAAACCATACTGCACCCCTTTACTCTGAAAAGCGTGTCAAAATAAATATAACGTAAGACACTCGTTGGAAAAATAATTTTCAGTAGCAATCCATGAAGCTTAAGTAAACATCAGAAATATATAAATAAAACTTAAAATTGCAAATGGTAATACCTGGTACATTAGCAAAGTCCCTACAACATTCGAACACTTTCTCCCAAAGTCTTACTAGGTAATTCCAAAATACACTCACATTCACAGACAATGCTTTATTTTCCAGCAATATCACAGGAGAACTTACGGGGAAGCTGGTTGCCGCCAAACCCAGTACTATAATTTGATATTGGAAAATGTATAATCGTGTGAGCCATTAATATTTGATGAAAACATGTCCATGGGCATGCACATCAGCAAGACCTTAATTCGTGAATCTTGTTCCGCGGGGTCGGAGAACCCACTGTATCGATAAGGAATTGTCCTCACCTCTCACTACAAGATGATTCGACTTTCGCTTACGTATCAACTTTCTCTCTGCAGTTTGCACCACACCATTCTCACTTGATGTTCTGTCCTTGATCAATGTTTATACCACAATTTCGATAACATTGATCTGGATCCTTTTTGTCTTTGTCTTCGTGTGTATCAATCATGAGACATTTGAAGCCCTAAGACAGCATGATTGAAACCGAACACTCCAAAACGAAATCTTTTTTTTTTCTTGCACTGTATATCTTTGTTCCCAAATCGTGCTTACTATATTCGTTTTCTTAATGAAGTTTGCAATCTTGCTTTCTCGCAATGCATTTCTGATGATGTGTGCACAACAAACTTGTAATTATAGAATCTCAAAATACAATGATCTATGTTTAACCGCACTTTAATGAAGTAAAATTAAGTAATTATCGTAAATGGGACCACCATTAGAGTGATAGAAGTTTAGGGAACCACTCATTTTTCGCCAGGTGTCAAAGGTTGGCAATCATAAGGGGCTGCTTAGTGCGCCTCGCGAAGCAGAAAATCTTTGAAATGAGTAGAACATTGTAAAACACTTCGTAAAGCCGACGAAATGGCAATATGGCATTCGTAACAAGCTCCGAACTATTTGTAAGTCAAGTATGACAAATTGATATCGCAATGATCAGACAGGGGTTCCTAAACATCAAAGATCCTACAGAAGTCATGGAGACACGGAGTCAGGGGCACGCAATGTTTGGACATGGCTAAATGAGATAACTCTTTGTAAACGACGAATGGATTTAGAATTAACCGAAAGTGTTCGAAAATGAGCAATTTAAAGTCAAGACAAAAGATGAAAAAAATAAATATCACATGATTTGGGGGCGAAAAACGAGTGTTCACGAAGCTTTAAAACGAGCCATGAAAGCAGAATTCTAATTAAGTTTTAACGTAATCAAATAAAATTTCTCTTCCAACACTCGGTAAAAATGGAATTTTTCTCTCTGTAATCGAATTTTTTCTCGCGTAACGAGATCTTAACAAACAGTGACTCATTCATTCTGGTTTCAGACAAAGGCATGTGACAGAAGACCGCTGTCATGGGGAAAACAGAACAAAGGAAGGAGTTAATCACTTGACAAGACCCAGCCGACTCTCAGCTCTATATGGGCATAAATTAAGACACCCATGTATTGATCTTCATTATAACCCAAGAGGGATAATAGCTATGGTTTCTGGTTCTGAAACAGTTTCAGTAGCATTAAAACGTGATATAATCTTTCAAGGCAGAAATTGCAGTTTTCAATATCTGACACAATATGCAGTTCAAAACATTTTAATATACTACTACTACATTGCAATGTATATTCATTTTGACATTAGACTGTTCAGAACAGTTTGACTATGACCCTTATCTGGTGTTGTCTCATCATGCTTGACTATTCCTGCAAGTTTTATGGTATATGTATCACGTTACAACTATTTATGTGAAAGTGTGACTACCAGACAGACGAACAAAAGAACGCCGGGGCAGTATGCAGGCGACATGAAAAATACACCCGCATTTGATTGGACTTTTGAAAAAACGAGCTACATATTCGAGGCTGAAATAATCGGGAAATTCGGGGGTTTTGCACAAAAACTTGGATCTTCAGATTCAAGTGCCTTGTGTGCAATAAACATGATCTAAAGATTTGAGGACACGTTTTCAAGAGTCATCGAGCTTTCGGGGTAACAGACAAATAACTCAATATGTCCTTGAAAATGTAATAACTTGCAGATTTGAGAATCCCTAACTCTAAGAATCTAATAAGGACATTGCTATAGAGGATGCTTACGATGATATAAATCTGAATTGCAACATGTTAGAAAAGCAATAAGTCATTGTATGGAGATTCCAGAGTCTTAATCTCTCAATAACAAAAAACAACCCTTCATTCTGGATTTTTTGTGAAAGTTTCAATAAATGACTGTTTGAACCTGATGCTATCTTCGTAACGTAATCAAATTGTTGGAGAGAGCTAAGAGAGTATCGTGTCAATGCGCTCCTGGCATAAAGATCGTGGAAATCAATAGTCAAAAGAGTTTAGAGAAAACAATCCATAATACAACACGAACGATTCTATTTCCTGAAACATATTTTACCATCTACTGAGAAACGAGGAAGTGGCATTTGATGAACCGAGCGAGAAAATTTTCCATATTTCTCAATTTTATCTTTAATTTTATTCCCAAAAACAATATTCTGTATAACTATAAACATATTACATGTAAATCAAGAAGTGCAGGAAATTTTCTTTTTTTCTGAACGCAAAAAAATCCAAAGTACTTTAACATAATTCCCATTAACAAAGACTGACAATTCTTCTTAGGTGGCATAGAATAAACCTATTGTTGTAAAATGACTGACAAAACGAAAGACGAGGATGTTGTCTTATTTTTTGTAAAGTAGGTTGGCTTGGTGATGAATCTGTTCATAGATAAGATGAATATTCCGGTTCAAAGAAACAAAAAAAGTTACCTTCCCAAAGTCGAGAGAAGCAATGCAGCATCCAGGATATTTATTGTTTTAGCATGTAAAACAATATCAAGAAACTAACTGGAAAATTAAAGTCCCGTGGTGCAAAAAGCATTTTGGGGTAATTATATACAAGTAAAGACTGTATCCTATTTGTAGAACCATTATGTGGTATCCTGGACGGATCCTCTTCTATCTCATACAAATGTCAAGATGATATGAGAGTTTCTATCTACTTTATAACTGGCATATATAAGCAAATATATCAAGATGTTAGGCTCAAGGTGTGACCTTTTCTTGTGGATATCAAAGCAGAATCATTTATATCCAAAATTGACGCGAATATTTAGTTGTTTCAGTGTGGGTTAAACTTCAGAAAAATAAAAGGACGTCATGCAACAAAATCCCTATCACTTTATAATACCGTGTACTACATCTAGTTTATTTTCAAAGTGCCAAATTTGAAGGTCAAGGACAATGGGTAGGTAATGATGACACACAAAAAACAACAACAAAGGTTTTCACAAAACAAAGCATAGTGAAACATGGAAGCCAATTTACGATGCAACACTTCTTTCTGATAAACAAACAATCCGAATAATGAGGGCATGTTTATTATATAAAACGGAAAGATTCACAACAAACTAATTATTCAAAAATCAGCAATGCGCAAAACCTATATTTATAAATTCAAGTGCATGTATTCCAAATTTATGACAATTCAATGTCAGCATCTGATTCTATACAAACACATGAGTAGAAATTGCCGATATCATTTAATTGCAGGTGAATCCTGGCCTAGACCATGTGATAACTATGATAAGTCAAAGATAAGAGATGGAGAAAATAGAGGGCTTGTTCCCAAATAATCAAGGTTTTTGGTGCAACAAAAGAGATCGTACGTCCTGATTTGTTAGACAAAGTCAGACATACAGATAAGTTAGTGCATACAAAGACAATGGCCAGATGCCGAGAGATAGGCCATAGACAGCACACCAGAAACTAGGTATACACATCCTAAATGATGAAATCATAGGTAGGCTTTAATTAACTCATCAGCTCGTGGTTACACACCTGTTCTGACACGTATCCCTATTCCCCCTAAAATTTAATTGAGTTAAGCTGAGAAGGCAGTTTGTTAGCTTGTTTTATTGTCATGTGCACCTACTTAGCATTGTACTGCTGCTTCAGGTTTCAGGGCGGAAAAGAAATTCAAGATCCTCATGCATTCTTTTGTTTTGGTAATTCATCTACCTAGGTTTTATTTCTGTAGATCTTTATCAAATTGCTCGATAGCGAACACTGACTGATTCAACATTTGAAATCAAATGACTTTTATTTTGTAAAAATTGTATCACTGATGACAGCTCCCAAGGTTTTTGTTGTGGACCACACCTTAGTAAAGTCGTAATAATGGAAACACTATATTTACACCAATAGTTCTGTTATCAAATCTTGCAAAAACATTTATATGTAATGATAAGCAAGCAGCAGTTGGTAATTTTGAGAGGATGGCATATATGAATTGGCTCAGCTAAAAAACGACGCAACTCAGCCAAATGAATGTCAACTGAAAAGATTTCTATGTATCTACAAAGCTACATACCAGCTAGTTGTTCAAATATATCCGAAAACTTATTGCCATTTGCAAGTAAAAGGACAGAGACTGTCACCTCCTCCAAAAGAAGGACAGCAATTGCCGTACTAAAACATCCAAGACAGGAACTATGGATAAAACAGTCCAAGCACCTTATCTGAGTAACTATGTTTTGTTAATAGTTAGAGCTTTCTTTGAATTCCATACATTGCAGAAACAGTACTAGTCAACGATTTTCTTATGCTATCAAGAGGATAAGCCATACAATTTCAGCTGATTGCAGAAAAAAGGAAAATAAAAAGGGGGAAAAGGAGGGGGGCTGACAGATAGAGACGGAACCAATCGTGCCACTTGGAATTGCTGGAGGAGGACTTCATTAAAACACTACTTATTCTGGTGTTATAAGTCATCATCAGAATTTCATCTAAAACACGCACGGATACATAACCCAAAGGATGTAAAAGTACAACACAATCCCCATCATCATAAAACACACTTTGTCAAATTAGATCACCCAGTTTGATGAGGAGCTCGAGTGAATGGGAGATGAAAAGTACAAATCCAAAGTAATGATCCCTGGAAAAAATGGTTCACTGTATTGTATACATCATATCTGCAATTTCTTTTGGGGAGGGTGAATGGTTTTTTTTTGGGGGGGGGGGGGGAGGCTTGGAAGTTATTCTCTGACGGCAGAGCACTTTGAACATCCATTTATCACGTCTGAATTGAAATGCAAGTTATGTCATTATATGTCCGCAGCATTTTTAGTCATATAGTTTTTTTTTATTCATAGCTTTCATACTTCATAAAAGAATCTCACGAAGTCACAAAGTCGTAGGTCACAGTAATATTAAGGTAGAGTATCCCTCAGGTCAGAATTGCTGGTAATGTTTTGCCTGGATACCCGATTTTTTCTCTTCAGAATATTGTTAAGATTATCAGACTAATATGGTTTTCAACCTGACCTACGACTTGGGAAAGGAAACTTTTATAGTTCAATTTTATCACCTCTAAAACGGGATTTTTTTTTTACTTTTCCCATAGGGTCCAATGTTAAAGTTCAAACGTCTAAGTTCTCGGTATAATCGCGAAACGATGAATTAAATTTTGTTTGTATATCAGGTTTAACATAAGCTTTGAATATATGGAAATGAGAATATAGTAAAAGTAGTTGTTTAGGAAATATGAACATCTGAGATCTGTGGGATGCTCTACCTCAAAGTTTAGAGTTAACCATGGACTTGCAAAGGTGATAAAATGGTCAAATGTCAAGGTCATAATCACTATCAATATATTGGTTGAGGCCCATACTCGAAAAGACCAAAATATTTATCATTATACATTTGCTTTGAGATGATCAGACCGTCAAAGGCCAAGGTCATTCCAGGACCAACACAATGGTATTATCACAATAACTCGACCAGATTTGAAGGTGGAGGTTCCATGTTTCAAAACATTGTTGCAATATGTGACGAGGGTGACACACACAAAATTGTGAAATCGAGACTAAAAGAACATGTATGTCACCTATTGCATATTTGACCATAAATACCTGACCTTGACCTATATTGGGTGCCGAGTCTCATCTACTATCTCTACAAGTTGAAAGTCGTGACTAGTATGATGAATATTAAGTAAGTTGTAGCCAAATATGTGAAAGTGTGACTATCAGACAGACAGACAGAGTGAGATGCCGATCAAAGTGATCCCAATATGTCGCTCTTATGTTGCAAGCGACATAAAAAAAACTCACCCGTCAAAAATTCAAAAATCATTTGCTATCCCTTATCATGACGTAATACACTGGATATCAGAAACATGTAATATTTCTGATGTATAGATAGACTGCTCGCTTCAAGTGGGGGTGGGATGTAACGACAATTAACTTTCCTTCGTTACACAATATAATTACCGTAGATTACACTAATGTACGAAAATACAACACTAGAATTATATAGAGTGGGAGTGACGATAATTTACGGCTATTGATAAATTTTACTTTTAAACTGCAAATATTCAGAATCATTCAGAAATTGTTTTAAATCCTGGAATAGATCTACATTATCTACACGTGAAATCGAGTAGGCTACTGAATTTATGTTGTGTCTGGCTCTTGGGTTTTCTGGGATTCATTGACGGTATCGCTGTTAAAATTACAAATTTCAAGTTGGCATTTTTCTGTATGAAAGTGCAACCTACATTTTAAAACAAACTATACGAGCTTAGGTGCAATTCTGGTGATGCGTAATATATATGCTTTTACAACACATGTGAATGAAGTTTGTGGAACAACTTTACGAGTAAATGCCTCTTTCTCACTTACATCATGATCAACTTTGATATATGCATACTCAGGGTGCACCAGTGTTTGTAACAGAACATTATTGAATTCAGCTTGAAATTCATTTTTTACCAGAGAAGTCAGTTACAATTTCGGGAAAAAAACAAACAATCTGATGAAAAAACCGTCAAAAAATCTCTAGTCTGCAAAAAACATTGAAAGCCTGCCCTGAGTGGAAATGAAGCATGCTTCTTAAGTGTTGATGAGGTGTAATAATACTGTCAGAGTAACTTAATGAAAGCACCAGGGTAAGCATGTATATGTTATTTGTACGTAGATAGGTATGCTAGTTTTTGAATGTATGAGTGATTTGGGATATTGACTTTCTGAGAGGCAGCCCATCCATCTCTGTCCATCACAATCCTCAAAGTTCTGATTAGAAATTCCCAAAAGACATAGACTGGTAACCCTTGTTTTCAAACTATTCTAGAGAGGGTCTGCCACTTCCTGATTAAATAGATTTAGTAAGTCACAAAGGGTAAAAGAAAAGGCAGGAGCCTAACTTGGATTTATGAGCAGATTCTTTTTTATCATTTACGTCATGCATCTCTCCTAAACAGAGGATTCGAAGCATAAAAATAATTTTAGGCACCGTGCATTTGAAAAATACAGTATACAAATTCAATAATTTTAATTACCCTTAATATCAAACATAGGTCAAGATTAGTAAACGAGGGAACTACTAGTAGTCTAAAACATTTGAACCTACATTCAAGATGCGAAGGTCTTCGATATCAGAATGCACTTTTAAATTACAAATAGCCAAAGTTTGCAATCTCGGGTCATTGTAATGGGAAAGTTGTGCCAGCTACTGCATGTACAGGATTTATTGTGTGTAAGCCGAGAGACCAACGGGAAAAACATTTTGGTTCAGGTCTATCTGGCGGAAAATGGTGGTCAATAGCAGTATCCGATACATGAGCCCAAAGCAATTATTATTACTCTGGCATGGGTCGCTCAAAAGGCACAGACGTCAAATATAGAATTTACGAAGAGAGGGCACAGTCTCTAGCCAAATATCATTGGAAACTGGAATGACGTTATTCAAATTTGGTAACTCATAATGGCACATCAGTATGATCAGAGTAAGTTTCATGTGAATATCTGTGATTGTGATACTGACAGAGGAAAGTCCAGAAGAAATGCATTTACTCATAAGGCAATGGCATTTGTCTACAAAAGTCAAATTTTATAGCAAGTCCATATTGATCAATTTATCTTCAAATGATAGCTACAGAAACTGAATTTCTCAAAGGGAACTTGCTCCCATAAAAGTAGGTTGACAATAACAACAATAATATTTTATCACTAAGGGGGTATACATTTGGTTTTTATATAACCCTCTTAAAAAGAATAAAGAATAACTTTGTAGTGTTTCAGACATAAAATGGTTATTGACAATGAGATACCGCCTGAATTAGCGAAGAATAATTACATACGCCCTACAACCCAGCGACAAAACATAAGATTTCATCCGAATGGGTCTAAAACGAGTTTCTCCATTCCTACCAGTGTCTTTCTCAATTATCTGCATATAAACCATTAATTTATTGCAGAGAAATTACAAGTGTTCGGTGGTACAGGGAAACGGAAAAGAGTGTTCGATGTGCAGTGCGAATCGCTTTCCCACCACGACTTCTACGCTACCATTTGTCTTTATTATGTCCCTTATCGTTAACAGACATAGAATGTAGATAGTAATTTTTCATGGAATTTGTTTTCCAGAATTATCCCCGTGACAAGGCTATCAGCTCTCGGTAGGGGAAATCCAAGAGTCCTTACAAAACTCGTTACTTTTATCATCTAATACCTCGTACGTCAACAGTAATTTAGATCCAATTGCCACAAAAGTGGTTCCGTTTACTGAAATTAATTTTGTTGGTCCCTTTTCGAAGCAAAAGTAGTACCCCTAATTTTGCTGCAAAAACAATGCATCAGCCGCTCGTTCTTGAAAAGGATTGCTATGTATGCCTTGCTACGACTCCGATGGCATACTCAACACCAACGCATTAAAATGTTTTGAACATAAAATCCTCAAAACCCTGTGCAGTAAAGAATTTTGAATTAAAACATTACTCACAAGGCAAACTTTTAGGACGAATGGAATGACGGACACATGCAATATCATACATTGTATCATGCCCTGGCCATTTCGGACTATATAGAGACGAAGTTGACCTCAGATGGCCCAACTAGGCTACAATTCTTACTCCCAATAACTACTTCATTGTTCAAGAACAGAGATGTCGCCTGTCGTATGGTTGCTATCTTGGCCTTGCTGGTTACCTTGACCTACATGAATAATGAATTTCATCATGCTTGGTCACCTCCGCAAGTTTGATATACACTATCTAATAAAAGTAAGTTCTAACCATAAATGTGAAAGTGAGATTCCCTGACAGACGAACAGACGGACACTGGACAGAGTGACCCTTGCGTTCTGTGTCATCGAATATTTTGTTTTCCAATTGACATCCGTGGTTATTACAGTGCACTATGGAGATGGAGCTATCCCCCCAAAATACGAGTTTTGTTACTAAAAACCAGGAACTCTTCTTGTTCTTGTTCTGTCAAGTGGACATTTTGGGTACACGGTGATCTTGTCATACGTTACCAAGGGACCTTGTACAATTCATTTGCTTTTTATCGTCAATTCGTCTTCTAAATTAAGACACCATATTATCAGCTTTCATAAATTTATTAGTTTATGAAAGAGAATAAATGTATTAATCTTCCATCATTTCATTCCACTTAACATCTACCAGAGAGTGGAGCCTACAATTATCCTCCTTTGTAGGTCTGTAGTCTCTATAAAAGCCTTTCTATGCTGAAGTCAGCAAGCCTATATTAAAATGAAAACTACATCCCTTTGTTATTGTAGAGTTCTGTTAGCGCCATTAAAATATTGTATTCTGTATGTACATTATCGAGCGATACTAACGATTTGTTATTCTCAAGAGGGGGATTTTATACCTTGTAATTACCTTACCTGTTGATGGAAGTCTACACGTAAATTCTTTTTCAGTTCTTTTACTAACGTAAAAACGGTAAATTTTAGAATAGTTCATATAATGCAAATAAAGGGTAAATCAATTGAAATATTCAAACAAATCAATTTACCACTTCTAGTGCTATAAATTTCCCCCTCTTTTTTTTGCAGTAAACTACAAAAAATAGTACATAATACAAATTACCGATATTCAATCGTCGTGAAACGCAAATAAAGGACTTATCATGGTATTCAATCGCCATGAAAATAATCTGATCCAATACTTCAAAGTGATACTTTCTGAAGAGAAAACTTACCATATTATAACTCCCATAAGAATTTTCCCTGATTTTCTGTACACAATATGGTCCATCCACTTCTACAGTATTTGTACTACGATGTTCAATTAACAACAGAATGAAGAAATAAATGCTCCTTGGGAACTGTGAGTAAATATAACAGTCTTCTTTAAGCCTATAGATTGTAAACAAGGAGCGATTCCCTAGAAATTACAACGACATTTGGTATCCAATGCAATCCAATTTTGGCGATATTAAAGTCAATGTAAAAGCAATCGGGAGTTTTCTACGAGAGTTAATACCGAGTTAGACCTTGTAATGGCTTCCATCTCAAGCCTAGTCAGCAGCGCGACGCACAACAAGAATTCAATTGATTGGTCTGTCACGACAAGATCTAAAAAGCTCTGTAGATCTGATGGAACAGTGTGAAACTGATGGCCGGGGCTGAAGAAATGAAGCCGAGGGATTTACCCTAGCCTCATTTGAATTATAGAAAAACGCCAGTCAATCCCTCCGTAGCGTATGACATTGTCGACAATGAGCTCCTGTGTCGATCAATACAACATCTTTATAATATTCCCCGCGAAAGATCCGGGGGTTCGTTCTCTTTTATAATTTTTTTGAAACGCGAAGAAATGAAAAGAAAGTAGAAAGCAAAAGGGTAAAGACGAGAATTTTCTGCAAGAAAAATGGTCACCGTGTAGAAATGGTTTCTTGGAATTTAGTAAGCGACAATGATATAGGTGATATAGGGAAATCTATTATATAGATTTTTCCATTTCTTCAACGAGAGGGATATTGATTTAGATTTGGAATAATGGTAAATTTGGTCAAACAGGCCGTATAATGGTCGTGTACTCTGTTATCCCGGATAATTAGTAGAAATAAAACGGAAATCGATCTAAAAGCGATCCAATTGTTGGCTAAATATATAGGTATTATTATTCTACCATTTAGATCCGGGATTTATCATGGTGCGGAGACAGAACAATCATGGTCATTTGAACTAACCGATCTTTGTAATCTACTTATGTATATGATGTCATCAATCAAGAACGTATAATTCATGCGTAATATGAAGGCATGGCGTAAACGTATTCATAACTTAATAGTATTCGAACAGCTGTAAATTGTAAATCCATGACTCAGGACATGGAGAAAAAAAATCACTTTTATCTACTTTTTTTTAGGCGCAAAAACTGTAAAAGACTAAAATGCGGAAAAATAACACCCCCACCCCTAAATAATCTGACCTACCAAAATATCAGAATCGGTGGATGAATATATGGCGAAAAGGAAAATGCAAGGAATAAAGCAACACTGCTTTTCTGCAAGTTCGAATACATTGTAGGTATAGCATTTCTTGACCCCAAATCAACTTTCCGTCTGTTGCTTTGAAAATTAAGACAAAGGAAAATGTAATAAAGCAAGAAATGAGATCTATTTTGAAGTAACGTTTTGCCCAGAAGGGTTTGGCATTGTAATTATGACCGTATGTCCTAACTGATGAAGTGAACAAAACCTAGATCTAACTAATTGAGCTGATTTGTACAGTAACTCTTTTTGAACCCGAGGGCTGGGGAACTAATTTTCTGTGAAATTTCTTTTCATTTTCTGCTCCATTAGAAGGAAGCCAATAGAGACGCAGAGCTCTATACGGTGGTACCGTCACCTAGCAATTGTCGAGTTCTTCATAGATTTATTCAGATTTTCAAGTCCTGCAAACAAACTGCAAGGACAACAAACGATTAATTTCATCTTGCAGCGAGTGCTTAATAGCTATATGATTTACGGTGATTACTATACAGAACGTGATCGATAAATCCCTGTCACATTTTCAATACAAATATTCTGAAAATTCTTTATCATAAATTCTCTTCTAATACTAAAATCAATGGAACCTCTAATCAAACATTCACTACAAGGCGTTGATGGAGGCTTATTACCTTTGTTAATGAAAAGCAATACCTAGTCCCGCGGGATAAGGGAAGTTGATCCTTTACATCATATCTCTTGTGTACCCTAATTTATCTGTAAAACTTTATGAAAATTTGATGAGTATTGACAAAGAATGATATTTACCTAATCTTTAAAAGACGGTGTTTGCATTTCATTAGACGGCGAAGGGGGATACTTAAAGAAACCCTGTAGTATATTGTAGCGATTAGTTGTGAATTATCAAATAGTCTTAAATTTCAGTTCAGTGATTTTAAGAGAAAACTTAATTTATCAATTTATTATTGTTTCTGAATATTCAATCATTTATTCTTTTTATTTCTTTATAGTAACTATAGGCCAAACAAAGCGACTTAAAAGAATTAAAATCCAATTAGAGGAAAGAGGTGGGGGGGGGGGGGGCAGTTGAACTAAATTCATTTTTTCTTGTTTGCCAACTCTTTTATGGGGGTTTAGAATGGATAATGAAGAATAAGAACATTTCGATATGTGCTGCAATCGAAAAAAATCCATTTCTATATGCCGAATTTCATCAGTTGTTCCTGAAGTTTTTATTGCAATAAATACATCATCTGTTAACTCTGAGGAAGACAATCCATCTGAACATCGGAAATTGTGTGAAGAGGAGTATTGGATGAGTCATAACGGACTGTGCAGTCCCGTCATAAATGTCGGATGTAAGGACCACGGTCCGGAGGTCCAGACGGGCTATCTGTTATATGACCAGCATTCTCCTTAGTATGGCTTTGGACTTATTAAATTACCAGCTTCCAATCCGTCTTAATTCGATAGTCTGATCAGAAGGGCCGTCTGTCGTGGTTTCCGTCCCCGTGTAACAAGTACGGAAATTCTAGCATTTCCTAGCACTCCTTCATTGGCAAAAACATTAATTCTATCCAACTTGCTGCATAATACTTCTTATAACGATACTTCTGAGCATATTAATGTAGAAGCAATGTAAGAGGCCATACTCTTCGATGATGATATTGTTTCGAAGCCATTCTGATTTTAATGTTATTTTCTTGGATTCAAATGTCCTAGGAAAACGGAGGCAAATATCCTCAACAAGACTCCGTAGGTAGTAACAAGACATTAAAACACCAAAGACACCATTGAACATGAACTCAAGACACCTAGAAAACCTAAAACAAAAATACCTAAAGACAACTAGAAGATCTAAAGCACAACTACCTCAAGACAACTAGGACGCACAAATACCTCAAGACAACTAGAAAACCTAAAGCACAAATACCTCAAGACAACTAGAAGACATAAAACACAAATACCTCAAGACAACTAGAAGATCTAAAGCACATAAACATCAAGACAACTAGAAGACATAAGCACAAAGACCTCAGGACAACTTGAAGACCTAAAGCACAAATACCTCAAGACAACTAGAAGACCTAAAGCACAAATACCTCAAGACAACTAGAAGACCTAAAGCACAAATACATCAGAACAACTTGAAGACCTAAAGGACAAAATTCAGAAATACACAAAGCCACATGAAACAAAGATAACACACAAACCGAAGGAAAAATTATTAATCTACATGAAACATAGATAACAACACACAGACAGAGGGAACCAATGATTAATCAACATGAAACATATATAAAAACACACAAACTGTGGGAACCAATGATTAACCAGCATAAACATAGATAACACACAAACCGAGGGAAAAATGATTACCCTACATGAAACATAGATAACAACACACAGACAGAGGGAACCAATGATTTATCATCATGACACATATATAACAACACACAAACCGCGGGAACCAATGATTAACCAACATGAAACATATATAACAACACACAAACTGCGGGAACCAATGATTTACCGACATGAAACATAGAAAACGAAACATAGATAACAACACACAAACCAAAGGAACCCACATAAAACAACACAGGACCTAGGGAGCCATTGATTAAACCATGAGAAACAACACACACTAAGGGAACCAATAATAAACCCATGTGAAACAACACAAAAACCGAGGAAACCAATGATAAACCCAAGTGAAACAAGGACAACTAGTGTAACACACAAACCGACGCATCGTATAATTTACCCACGTGAAGCATAGATAATGAAAAAAATGTGTTTGTGATAACGGATGCCCCCGTCGGCGTCTTTCTCAGTGGAAGCAGCTGTAATGTAAAGAGTAGGTCAAACTCCAAGGTCAAGGTCATTAGGTCAAAAATTTAGATATCCATGGAAAGGTCTTGTCACAAGGAATACACAGTCGAAATATGAAAGCTCTTTCACTTACCATTCAAAAGTTACGGCAAAGATTAAAGTTTTTCGAAAGTAAGGTCAAACTCCAAGGTCAAGGTCATAAGGTAAACATTTTTTGGCATCCACTGGAAAGGTCTTGTCATAAGGAATACGCATGTGAAATATGAAAGCCCTATCACTTATCATTGAAAAGTTATGGCCAAGGTTAAATTTTTTGCAGACAAACAGACGGAAAGACCAAAAACTATATGCCCCCGAACCTCCGATTACGGGGGCATAAAAACCGAGTGAATCATCAGCACAAACTCAGGAAACAATGAGTTATCAGCACAAACTCAGGAAAGCCCTTCTTGAAAGTAAACTCGCTCACATCTCGACCACTAATACTGAAGTCTCAAGAAAGGACAATTGACTTTATTCATAAATCAAAAGATTGCATACTACATGTACTTCTATTTGCCAATCGAAAAAGAGTATCTTTCAAATAATAGAGTCATTAATATTAATTGACAGCAAAACCCTTCACATTGGAATACATCAGTATAAGTCAAGGGATCAAAAGTCAAGGTACTAAATGAAAGCTGTATTACTGAATACCTCTTTAAAATTAGAAATTTAAGACAATGAAACAACAAAACAATCATACAATGTCAGCTGTCAAAAAGCACAGATTGTCAGAAATTGAGTCTAATCTTTGCAGTTGGTTCGAGTGTAACTCCTTTAAAATATCAGAGCGCGATTGCTTTAGTGCCCAAAACAAAAGAGCAATGTTGATTTATAAGCATATATCCAGCTTTGTTCTGGATAGCTGAAACTGAAATTGTAACGGTATGACGAAAGGAAGGACAAAACCGCGACATTATATGGCAGGGTAATAGTGACTTCATTGTGTTGTCACTCCATCTTCGATATTTTGAACTAAGACCATCAAATATTTTGAAGCAAAACATTTCACTAGAGATAAAAATCTAAAGAATGCAAAATGTAAGAAATCCAAGGAACAGAAAAATGTAAGTAGTTCAACTTTTAAGTTGACATTGACCTACTGACCCAACGTAAACAATGTAAAAATCTTGAACTAGAGCATTGAAATGGTATTATATAACCCATTGTGATAGTTTTGCTCGAAATTCAAATAATTTATGACCTTAACATTGGCATATGAACAGTAGCCATGGCCATCGAGTTGTATGCCATTCATCAAATTTGAATTATTACATTAGGCTTTGCGACATCTTTCCAAGAAAATTTCCTAAATAATGCAACAAGTAATGATCTTGACTTTTGACCTCACAATTTAAGAATCCATTGTATTCTTCCGCGTGTCATGGTAGCTCTTTGTCAAGTTTGAAGGTCATGAGACTTTCGGTTTAGTCTATATACCTCCACTTTGAACTTTGACCTTGCATATAAAAAAATCCCTTCTCGTGCCATGGTGATCCTTCGTTGCAAGTTGAAAAATCTATGGACTGGAGGATAAGTCTTCACTAATATTTGTCCTACAAGTGAAACTGGCTGTGACCTTGAACTTTGAATCCAGGTATCAAAAGATATGAATTGACAGAGCACAAAATAGCTTGTGGTCCAAGTCACTGTCCTTCATCCTACAGGTTTTTTTCTTTCAGTCTCCCTTGTTTGAAATAACAGTCAAATATGCAGTTTAAAAGTACTCAGCTTTGTGACAAGAACATAATGTAAAATGATATATACTTTAGAAGAATGTACGTTGTAACCCCAGAAATGGGAAGTTTACGATCTTAAAACATGTAATCGAGAGTCAAAGAGCAGTCGATCGACAAACACATCTAAAAACAAGTAATGGAGAGTCAAAGAACAGTCGATCGACAAACGCATAAAACACGTAATCGAGAGTCAAAGAGCATTTTGTTTGTCGATCGACTGCTCTTTGACTCTCGATTACTTGTTTTTAGATCTTATCTTCCCATTCGGATTCCTGTGGTTTTATCTGACTGAATAAATTCCCATAAGATCACATGACTGAGTCACATGACCTTACTCAATGAAAAAGAGTGTTTGTGTTCTTGTTCTTACTAATGCCATAAAAATTGTTTTGGGTTTGTTTGGGTTTTTTTTTATTTTATGTTGGTAGTTGTTTTGAATCATTAAGAATATTCTCCTTTAAGTTTGATAAATAATTGATCATGCATCATCCTTTTAATCCATTAGAGACCTGGATAATTCTGTAATACTGTCACAATAAGTTAATGAAGCAGTGCACTGTAACTCTGGTTAGCATCAAAGAACAAATATTAATGAGCTGAATCCTTGAAGAGTGATTCCATTAAAGTGCAACTGCATTATAACAATTAGACATCAATAAACACTAATGGCTAGGATTTCTAAGTGCGAAACGCTGCAAGAGAATATAATATAAATATTATATAGTTTTAATATGCCTGAAGGTGTATTGAAATACAAATAAATCAAAGAATCTCACCTTGGGTATGCAAAGACAATAAATGTTGTATGAAACTGCTTAGGCCTGAACTAACTTCACGACGATACAATCCCTTTTTCACAACACGGTGTATATCCCGACTTGACGATCAGAGTATATCTGTAAGATAATGAACAACCATAAGCTTTTACAAATCCAATGGATATACTATAGTAAAGAACTAGCGCAATACAACCCGTCCAGGCAGCTTGCTGTCCAAAGCCTGTATAATGATTGGGTGATCCCAGAGCTAATTCCCAGGTCGCTGCCACGGAAAGCCGGCCTGCTTGTTACAGTAAAAACTTCACAATTCCTGCAAATCGATCTTTCAGCTCAAACGAACATCATTCATCTGCATGTAGCCGTGGCAAACTAATGTTTTACACCGAAAAATTGAAAAGAACAAGAAGTCAAAAAGGGCCTACTTTAGAACTCAGTATTGTCAATAATCGATATTATTTCACGGATACAATGATATCTCCGCCTTTTCATGGCGATACTTTCTATTGATCATTATTTCCATGATTGTCATACAAAACATTTTATGATATCAGTAAAGGAAGAGAATATTTTATTTATTCAAAACAAATTATTGGAAACCGAATAATAGTTATATATCATGTTCTACTGACTCATCAAATGTTATATAAAACAAAATAATCTACAAAATATTACAGACGAAAAACGGAATGCGAGAAACCACATTATTTTATAGAGGTTCTGGAAATAGAGAGCTCAGATATGAATGAATCTCCAAAGTCACAGTGAGATTTCTTTTGACAAAATAAATGAAAAGTGACAAATCAATTGTAATTTGAATGTTATGTTACGATTTTCTCCTGAAACAATTTATCTCATTTGCCTCTATTTATCACATGATACACCCGTTATGCAGTTCCATAAAGCCATTTCATAAATATATGATATGATAACACGTTACATATCGCTCTGCTTGAGTTTGGAACCTAATCTCATAAACTTGGACAAGCGTGACCTTTCAAATATCGGTCAAGACGCAAACTCAATATCAATGATTAAAATTGTCGTAGAATTAATTACATTGCATTAACATACTAACCAATTTGAAGTATTTTTTTCTTGCGCACAGAATATATCTATACAATGGGGAACTACTTCTCATGGCGTAGCAGACGATCTGTAGGTCACGGCGTGGTTCGCCTCTAATTCTCAGAAACGTTGATTTCACGGTAGAAATATCATGTGATAAAAAGAATCTCAAATGAATTTCCATTTCATACGATGCATTATGAAACTCGTTGTGCGTTTTATATCCCCTCGCCAAGGCTCGGGGATATAAAACACACAAATCGTTTCATATACATTGTATGAAATGAAAATTCATTTGAGATCCTATATATATGCATAACCTATAACCCATGATAAGCTTCTGAATCTATATTGTCGACTCTCTCTCTCTCTCTCTCTCTCTCTCTCTCTCTCTCTCTCTCTCTCATAATTCATTCCAATGACATTTCTCGCTTAAGAAAGTTATATAAAATCAGCCTTGCACAAGAGAAAAAGAATTCTAGTCAAGAAGTTTTTGCGTATACGCAATTAATTACATAAAACATAAAGCTGTACACCTTCCTCCCAGATGCATGGGATTCTTTATTCTCAGACGCCACTTGGAGAGGTTTCTTTTTTGAGGCAGAGACAATATTTATTATCTTTTATCCTCCCGGTAAGTGCTTCATTTTGCTACCTGACAGGTCCGGTATCGTAGGGCTCTATCTACTCTACTGTTGTTTATTTTTATCAAGCTAGATCTAGGGGGCCCCTCGTTTTTTGTTGCAGATTCCATCAAGGATCATCTGATTTTGGCAAATATATAATGCACGGTGAGTGAAAAAGTTCGCGCATGAGGTTCTAGTATTGAATATATACATACACTAACATATGATTCTAATTTTTTATTCTTAGAAACAAAATGCTTGTAACAATCGGATTTTTAAGTACAAAGATATGATATGTCTCGAGAAAAATATACTTCATTAAAATAAAAGTGTCCATGCATCCTCTGTGGTAGGTTTGACCTTGACGTGACCTTGGTCTTTGCCTTGAGTTTGATTCCTATGTAAAGATTAGACCCAGACATGCCAATGTACGAGATGGACACAGTGATTTCCAAGTGATCACTCTTTTTCAAGCAATACAATCAACAGACAGATCGAGATGAAGATTTCGTTCTTTTACTCACTATGCAATTCAAACCGTCTCACTAGCATTTGTCATTTTAACAGAAACACAGGTATGACGTAGCGGGATGACGTATGAATCAGAATATTTTTAAAAAGTTATCCCTATATGTCGATCTTGGTTGCAAGCGACATTAAAAAAAATAAATAAAAACGAAGTATCCAACTCTGCTACCATACAGAGAGCTGCATTTTCGACAGAAATTTCTAAATGCCGCGCACAAGACATGTATAATAGAAAAGTAAGTAATTAAAAAAACCGCTTTGAAAAAACACTTCAAACACTTGTCGCGGGTTACTTTTTATCATTAAAGTTATTCACTTTTAATATTCAATTTTACAATAACTTCATTTAACATGTTTTGCTGAAATCCTCATCAAATCGGTCTTCTTCTGTGTCCAGAATCTTTTTTCTATCACTGAATATCAAATGACGAATTCATTGAATAACAATTGCGACGGTAAATCAGAATGTTGCGTATTTTATTCATTAGCAAAATTACCAACATCACCTATGGGATTTTGTGTGAAAGGATTCTTTGTTTCAAGTTGGCTTTAGCTTCACTTAATTTTTTTCTCAGAATTATTTATATATCTATTGACTAATCCAGACTCTGTTTTGATGTTAACATAAGAAACATTTGTGAGAAATTCTAAATAATGCTTTGTCGAGATATAAGTATGCGTGTGATTCCCCGTTCTTTGCTGGGGTAAAAATCGAGAAAGTAGGCAGAAAGCCAAGAGAGAGTGATCGAGGGTGGTGCGTGGTTCTACAATAATGTTCATCTTAGTTTACTCTTTTGTCGTTGTCCGTTTGACTTTCATGCATGTGTAAAGTGACCTGGTCTAAACACACTTTTGAGCTGCAAAATGAACTTATTTTTAAGCATTTACCTAAAAGTCTCACTTATGAAGTATATCGGGGGTTTTTTTTTTACTGTTTATTTCTAAACCTGTGTGTATTTCTTGTATGTATGATATCGCATGTGCATGAAAAATTCTCAAAATCAAAGAAAAATGAATTGTGATCATGGGTCATTTTCCTCGTCCGTTGGATAAACTGATGTATCATTCAGTTTACATCATTTAGGATGTAAGAGTATGAAACATTCTTTGAAAAGAACGCAAAAAACACACAGTTTCATGTTTGAGTGAGCAACATTTCGGGTCAATATACTCTCCACCATAAATTACAATTACCGAGTGTATTGAATCGAAAAAAACTGTCCATTAGAGGACCGAAACCAATGTATCATTGTCCCGATTTCAGCAAATATTTATTCTATACAAAACATATATCTCTGGTTTATCAAAATATGACTTTATCGGATAAAACAGATACGAGATAGGCGCTGATACAGATCACATTTTCGTTTCAAATTCCAGCGACTAGAGACAGCCTCTTTCAAGGTTTATTTTTTGGTCGGGCGACTTTTTTAAATAAGGACCTTAAGACCGCCTCATGGATTTCTGAGATTGTTTCGTGCTACATCGCGCATGACCGTCGTGTGTATTCTAAAGTCGCCAAGTGGCATTGCGGCTACCTTGCGACATATGATCAAATCAACATCTGTCCAAGCCTGAATTCTGAAACTCGTACAAATCGCGAGTTTAAAATACCTTGCTGTAGCCTTACGTTGTCAAAATATTTCCAAAATAACACAGGGATGGTTAATTTAGCGATCTACACTAGTATAACTAATTTTCTTTTCATTGCTTGTCAGACCTTCATCTTTGACCCCTGTCATTGGAAATCAAAACGTGTAATCCTCACGTGACATCATGGGCGACTCAAATAACGATCTTTAAAAGTTTTACGACGATCGTTCGGTTGACGTACAAAACTTATTTTCTCCAGAATGGTGATCACAAATGATAAATCTGTGTATACACAACTGTGTAAGAAAGAGTACAATGACCGACTATATGAAGAGGAAGCTCTATGTTATGCACTATCGCAACTTTTTATTGGAAGAACATTTTCTCTGAAAATTTACGTCCGTTCTGACCTTACGGTAACATCGTTTGAAGCCTAATATCATGATCTGATTATATTGATTACAGTTATTGTCTCAGAAGACGTGTGATAGTGCATCGCATCATCCTTTTATATCGACTGGGACCGCCTGTTGTGTACCTTTTAACTGAGTACAAAAATACCAAATTCACTCAAAGACCTTTTACAATTGGCTCACATGATGGAAATGAACCTGTTTGACAAAAAGAAAAAAATGCAAGTTATATTTGCAGCAACTTTTATTTACTGCAAGATCACAAAAGAACCGAAGGATAATTTCTTTTTACTGATCGATTATTCTCTTTTTCAACTAAGTTGTACAAAAAGCAAGTTTCCTGTTTTTAAGGTTTCGTTTTCCGTGCCAATGCCCCTGTCAGATGAACGACAAAGGTAGCTAATGATTGGCTTATTATGATATGCAGCTAACAGCGTTTGTTTCCGCTCGGTTACCGCTGCCTTCAGATCTATTCTCTCACGTTATATTAATGTTACATGTCATTGTACACAAGTTCTGACTTCACCACCCCAAGAAACCATCAGTAAATCGGACAGCGACTTTCGCCAGAACTTTGATCAATGTCTTGAAGTAATCCCAGATCCGATCACAAACGCTGATGCCAATATTTCAGCTCACCAATATATGTTTTTATGAATCTACTTGATCATTTTTTTTTAGGAGGAGGGGGGGGGGGAGTTAAAATGATAATCAATTAAATGTGCATACAAAATTATATTAATTGTGGAAACAGCAATAACCCTAGCTGTCGATGTACCTTTTTACGTTTTTGTTATTTCAGAATAAATTGCGTTATGTAACATTGCATTTCACAGCAGAGAACATAGGGAAGGAATCTGTTAATTCAATGAGGCAGATCTAGCATACTAACGTGTAAGAATGCATTACAAATGACAATAGAAATATGCTGCTGTTCTTTTATCACAGATGGTACGTCCATTAACGTTGCTAAATCTTTCTTTTTCAAAACGTTTTTTTTTTAATACGGCAAGATTTACAAGTGTTCATATGCAGCATGGTGCATTCTTGCAAGTTGCCGCAAGAAGCTGTACGACTCTCTGATTCAGCAAGAAAACAATATGAATTGATTAGAAAACTGGCACTTTATTATGAAGTATGGAAGTTCTTTCTTCAAATATATACGACTTATTGCGCTACAAGCATTTCGATGATGCATATACTTTAAGTCCATCGTATGACATTGACCTTCTGACCTCAAAACGTGTAGGAATCATCCTTGCCTTAAAGTAATATGATAGCGGTCATTAATATCTTGTTATTAAAAACTTAGTAAATGACATTGAGTTATTGCTTCCTGTAATGTTTTGTGAAATTCTGTGCAGCGGTTGCAGAGATGTCGAAACATCGTCAGCTAATCTGAGTGCTTGGCGGCCATATTAGTTGACCTCGAAAATATATTGGCTCGAAAAACTCAAAATTTTTAGAGGATCTTGTGTACTTGCTTTCTGTAAGATTTCGTAAAATTTTGTGCAGAGAAGATGTCGAAAATGTATCAGCCAATCAGGGCCCTTGTGATCGATCGGCTTGAAAAAAACACAAACTTGGTAGATGACCTTGAGTATTTGCTTCCTGTAAAGTTTCGTTAAAGTCTGTGCAGCGGTTGCAGAGGAGATGTCGAAAATGTTAAAAGTTTACGACGGACAACGGAAAACGGACACTGGACGGACGACCGACGATGCGCTAAGCCAATAGCTCACTTCATCTTCGCTTCGTGTGTGTAAACACTTTTTCCTTTCCCGGAAAGAGAGAAGGGTGCTTTTCTGAGATTCATGTTACCTATATTCAATTACTTTTTTCTACACCATACAGAATGATGGACAGATCACAGGTTTCATACATCCATGCATCCTCGAGTCAAGAAGTTGACCATAGGACCCTTCAAGCACCTGTCACTCTAGATTAGGCCTTGAACACTCCCTTTGTAACAAAGCCTAATGAAAGCCACTTGACGGCCGTAGAACAGTCAGAGACCAAGAGCTAGCTCATCGTTACTGGTCCCAGAAAATAAAGTGACCACAACGTGGACTTAATTAAAAGCCGCTGAAGCCGAGGGAATTTACATCTCGTCTTCTGATCATAACGCACAGAGAAATGACAGCTGGGATGTTCCGCGTATTAAATTATTCATAATGTTGACATATGATCGGACACGACATACCATGATGCTGTCAAGATACTGTTTCAGTCATGGCAATTCCATCGTAAACGTACAATATGTATCGCAATTCTCATTTCAAAGTTTGTGCGCATTTGTATTATATGATAAATCGTTCACGAACTATCGTTTTAGAGTATGAATAATTCACACTGGTATGATAAATACAAATCAAACATCACTTTCAATTAACAAAGAGTTCTCTTAATTCCGAGATCGATTTTTATCATATGAAACATCAAGTCTATGACAATATTAAAGATAAAAAAAAATTAAATGCTCTGAAATGAAAGTGGAAATTATATGGGAAAATAGTCCGCTTCCTTACGATCAAGAAAAACTTTGAAATGGGTTAAATAAAATTAAGCCCTTCTATCGTTTTTCGATTCAATTTTTTTTCAACTAATATAATAATCATTTGATATCGAACTTTTTATGAAATTCACGAAAACGGGGTTTTTCCAAGAAAGAGATGAAGACAATTAAAGAACATAACTTTCTTAAAACAAATTCACATACTGAAAAAAAAGTAAAGTTCAGAGTTCACACTAAACAAGAATAAAGATGCACATTTTGAAACTTGATTTTAACAAAAATTTACCTCTTAATTTTGCTTTTAAAAAATCCTGCTTGCACATATAATTATTTTTCCTACACAAAATGCTTTGGTCGCGGAAACCGTTCTGCTATAGCGCTATGTCGGTCGACCCGAGATATGATATATATATTTTGTATACAGTGTATATGTAGATAATATTTTACAGAGGGGAGGCTTTGTCAGATACCCTTTCCCTATCAGACCCTTGTTATATACAGATACAATCTATACTACTTTTCTGTGAACTTATAAAATGTCTGCTCTTTTGTTTTATTTTATATTTTTATTTTTTCAATAATATAAACTGTCTGACGTGTTACTGGTTCATCAAAAATTAATAAGACGATAACCTTGAACTTAGATTAAACATTTCTGTTGCAATAAAAGTACATAGATATTGCAATAGCCTGGATTGGGCACAAGTTGTCCAAATTAGCTTGAACCTTAAACTGTATGGCAAGAAACCATCAAAGACGGTGTGACAAGATCTTTAAAATAATTTTAAGTAAGAATGTTGGCAAAGATCGCAAGGTAAAAATATGGAAAACTAATGCCATGAATTTAAGAATATCCAAATATAAAATCAATATCCCTTCCTGTTCAATATATATCAGTACAAATAATATTTTAATTAGGTCAAGGTCACTAGGTCAAAAATAAGCCCTTATCATAGAGATTAGATAAATGAAATACCATAGCCTTTTCCGTGGTTCAATGGTCAAAACTGAAGTCATAGTACTGTATACAACAAAAGCTCTGATCAAAGAAAATATACAAATACATGTATGTACGCAAATATGAAAATACTTGGTCTTTATGTTTCAGTGAATGAAGCACAACTAAAATTATTTATGTAGCAAGTCACAGTCCAAGGTCAAGGTAATTAGGTCATTGAGACCAATATGAAGAAGGAATGCAAACGCCAAGGATTTACTAAACTTGGCGTTTGACCTTCAGAAGGAAAGGCAAGGTCATTGATATAATCAATGTCATAATTTTGAGCGGTGAATATGACCTTTGCATCTGACCTACAATGCACCTCTACATCTTTATAAAATACCCATAAAAAGGCAACATGTAATGAGAATTTAAATGGACCAAATACCGGGGACGATGGTATTGTGACAAACACCTTGGGTAACAGTTACAAGGTTTTGTTTCAAAATAACTAATGTACAAGTAATTCGCTTATGAATGTATTCCTATTTACTGCACAAAAATCCACAAATTGAATTTAAGTTTTTCCTTGGTAAAAACAAGCTTAGGAAATTAGATCAGCCATCTCAAAGACTTGATTGTGAGTTCATTTATACGCATGTAAGATGTATGTCATTTAGTCTCACTGCTCTATATCTGATACTGCTTTCTGATTGAACGATTGCTGCACAAAAACTGTCTTTTTTTCCTGCGCAATTACATCATCTCGCTCCCAGGATCAGATTGTTATCAGACCATCTTACTGTATAAGATCACCAAGTTCTAGGTATTTATCTGTACGTAACACATGATTTGCAGGTTGATTTTTAATCTATCTACAGTTAACAAGTTGTAACAAAGACACTTGTTTCTGTAATGAATATGCATGAAAACTTAGAAATATCAATCACGTAAAAACTCATCAGGATTTATGAGATAATTACAACCTGTATGGTTTCTTACACATTAGATACTATATGCATTATTCAGAGCGACTTTAATCTGGTCCTAATCTCTTTTATACAGGAGGATGCACATTGCATGTATCCGGATAGATATTACTGAATCTACAATGCACAAGTCAACACTCAAAACCGCATAATTAATATATAATTTGTTCCAAAACACAAAAGTGAAAGTGACATGCAGATATAACTTATCTACTGGACTCATTTTCGCTCATCATTTTTCTTTCTTTCATTTTCAAACTGTCAACAATAGATATATTTATAATTGGAATAGTCAAAATGAATATAAAAGATATATGGAATAGTCAAAATGAATATAAAATATTCGCAATTTATTTTATTATTATGTTGATAATGTCTTTGTAGTCGCATAAACTTGGTCCATTTCAATGTTGTCTGAAATAATATGTAATATCGTACCCTATAACGATAAAAATGATTTTTTACAATGTTTTTTTTTTTTTTTCTAATTTCTTATTTATGAGTGCTCCGATTAGTAAAAGGACTGGAGTGTACGTTTCTCCACACAATGAATGAAATTTTGGCAAAAATTCCCGCAACTTTGATCGAATTTCACTTCTAGCATTCAAACGTCAAGTCCTGTATAACTTATCTACGAGTACAAATTGTGACCGACGCCCAGTGCTCAACACAAAAAATCTGCCAATTCTACGGAGCGGCCGAGGCATTTCAAGAAACATCATTCCTTAGATTGCTAAGGAAATGTATGCGTGGTTTTATCGTGCATTTAACGCCAATCAATCAAGACCATGAGTGATTTGGTCAAGTTTTGGAGACATACTGACCACTTATCAATAAGATAGCAAGCTTATCTCTCTGCTTCCACACTTTTCCACAATGGAATATGTTAACTGGTTAATAAGTCAAAGATCACTACTAGTCTCCTAGACTTCTCATTGTAATAAATCATGGACAAAGAAGAAAAGTGAGATCTGAGATAGATAAATAGGCGATGAAAACATAAAGTGCAAAGTTATGTCTATTTCGCGAATGTCCTTGAAGTTCCCTTTTCATTGCAGACCACTATCTACCAGTGTAGTGCGAGACAGATTTACAGCAATATGTCATCTGATATTGTCACATAGTACGTCTACTGTTCATGACTTTTTGGATATTGTCACAAAGTACGTTTACCATTTAAGACATTTGTAATATCGTCACTTAGTACGTCTACCGTTTAACTAGTGTGATATTGTCATATAGTACGTCTACCGTTTGTGACATTTCGGATATCGTCATATAGGACGTCTACCGTTTATGACTTTTGGAATACTGTCAAATAGTACGTCAACCATTAATGACGTTTGGGATATTGTCATATAGTACGTCTACCGTTTATGACTTTTGGGATGTTCTCACATCGTATGTTGTTACATAGTAAGTGTATTGTTTATGACTTTCGGTATATTGTCACATAGTACGTCAACCATTAATGACGTTTGGGATATTATCACATAGTACGTCTACCGTTTATGACTTTTTGGAAATTTGTCGCACGTTACGTCAATCATGATAGTACGATTCCCATTAGAGACTTTTATGACGATGTCACATAGTACGTCTACCGTTTATAACTTTGTTAGGTTTTGTCGCATACATTTAGTATGATTACCGTTTATGACTTTAGGGATATTGTCAAGTAGTATGTCTACCGTTTATGACTTTAGGGATATTGTCAAGTAGTATGTCTACCGTTAATGACTTTAGGGATATTGTCAAGTAGTATGTCTACCGTTTATGACTTTAGGGATATTGTCAAGTAGTATGTCTACCGTTTATGACTTTAGGGATATCGTCAAGTAGTATGTCTACCGTTTATGACTTTAGGGATATTGTCAAGTAGTATGTCTACCGTTTATGACTTTTGGGATATTGTCAAGTAGTATGTCTACCGTTTATGACTTTAGGGATATTGTCAAGTAGTATGTCTACCGTTTATGACTTTTGGGATATTGTCAAGTAGTATGTCTACCGTGTATGACTTTAGGGATATTGTCAAGTAGCATGTCTATCGTTTATTACTTTTGTGTTTTTTATCGTTTATGACTTGCCAACTGTTTGTAAGAAGAGAGTGATGACGTAAAGGGGTTAAAGGCTTCTGTATATATAACGTCTAGCCACTTGCCAGCAAGCTAATTTATAAAGAAGTAGTGTGTAAGTAAAGGGTATATAGGTAAATGGAATCTCATCGTTCGTTTACGTGTTGTCAATATGGCATTGAGATTAGTACAAAGTGCCTAAGATAGATCTAACCAAGAAATCGGTAAGGAAGAATGACATGTCACACCTGCTCGGAGACTTGGTGTAATTCAAACCATGAAATATATCGTTTACATGGAAAATAAATACATAAAATAACAGACAATCTAAAAATAATAGGTGAAAATTTTCAACTTTTTTTCTCAAATACATGTAAATTTTAACAAGATTGCAAAAATGGCCGGTATTGTAAAGTTGTAGAAATTTTAGCGATGTCAGAAGGAAGCCCTTTTTAACCGTTCACAATGCACCGCAAAAGCAATTGATCTTGTTAAATGATGAAAAAAAATACTCACATCAGATGTATCTTCTACATCCCGACAGGTTAACTCTTCTGCATACAATCGGTTAATGAGCAAAAAGTGGAAACACGATAAATGTCAAAGTACATCATATACAATATAGCTGATGTATTTGTAATTACAGACCAGTACATCTTTAAGTGCAACAATAAATACTAGCTGTCTGAATGATATTTTTTCTATGATGAAATGGTACATTAACTGTCTTTCAGTCGTTACTCAAAATTACCTCCAAAGAATACAGATGAGAGAGTTAAATACAAACAAGAAACCAAACCCAAAATATTTGGTATTGAAAAAGAATTTTAAAATCGCAATCAATGGGTATGCAAAACAAGGAAAACGCAAAATAAACAAAGCAAAAACATTTTACCAAGGAGCAAAAGGGAGTCCCCAATTGAGATGATAATATGCCCGGGAGGAGTTAGAATCTTCTGCTTGTTACCAACACACGTCACTTCAGCTGTGCAGAATAGGTTTAACCCGTTGAATGTGTCGAATGCGGTATTTTTGGATTTAACATTGTCAATAATGAGATATGAGAGGTTCAAATGTATTGTATCGTCCAAAGAATTCTATATATGAGTAGTTTTATTAAACTTTATACATTTTTTAATGGGCCTAAATTTTTATCATTCCTGTGTTATGAATGTATAACTCTTCATTTTCTGCATCATTTTCAAGAGCCTTATAGGCGTTTGGTGAAGATAATGAAACAATGATTCGTTCTAGGTACCGTTTCTGCTTTGTTTGTCTAAAATTAAGATTGCTTTTGTGTTGACTATAAAAAGATTAAAATATTTCAGTTTATATCTTTCTCAGTCAAGTTGATATATTTTCAAATCCTTCGCTGTGAATCTCAAGATTGAGAGCAGAAACGCCTTTTCAGATTTTCTTTTATCCCATATAAAACTATTTTTCTTGCACATCACACAAATTCTATGTTAGGTCTTGTGGGCACCGTAACATATATAAGGGTTTATGACGGACGATCCCCAAGAAATACGTATAACGTGTAGCCAGACGGATGCCCTCTCTCAACATTGCCAAGTCAAGACGTATTAGGTGGAAATTGATTTTAGTTCCTTGGAGAGATGACTCATTCCCAGAAAGTTCTTTTGTGGACTTATTGAGGCTTGGAAAGGATTCGGCGAAAAGAATGTATATGATTTATCTTTAGGATTGATACATCAGCGATAACTACGGGCATTTTATAACATATGAAAGCGGCACTGAAATTACCCCAATTAGTTGAAAAATAAATGTGCTTCTGAATTCTTTCCTTAAAGTTAAGTCTGTTGTGAAGTTTGCGAGCCAAAAAACAAGTGCATCGCAAGTGGCACAATAAACATTTTTTGTAGGTGGGTTGTTGTTTTGTTTTGTTTTGTTTTTGGTTTTTTTTTTTTTTTGGTATTTGACTTAAACTTTTACCCTATATTCTTGACTATCCATAGAAGATTTCATTTTCATTCCTTTGTTGTTCTTTCTGGATTTTCAGATAGTCCATATTCCAGCCATAGGAAAATTAGGACAGACAGACGGACGACTAGACGGACAGCATGTCCCTTTGTCAAGTGAAGTATCAAGCTGATACTGTAGCAGGAATATGGTTGAGCTAGAATGGGCAAGATCATACAAACAAATGTTCAAATAATAGTCAATCCCAAATATTACAGAGGTTTCTGCTTTAATGTTTGTCATTCCCACGAATTCAAATCGCCTTCGCTCTCCTTCAAAATTGATTTGGACCCCTCTCCTCCTTTTGTATATAAAGCACATTTGTATTCATTCGTTATAACATAATGCTTCACATGCATTTCGCATCCTTCCGGTGCCTCGACAAACTTTAATAAAATTTGACAGAATGATGAATTTCCATTGTTTTAGGGAAACAATCGATATTCCACGAGCGCTGTTTGTGTGGGATAAGCTCTGAGACTGGGAGATCAGTAGTTTAATGGATTAATAACTGCGCTGCTTAGAGAGGAACCCATAAATTTTAATCATTACCAATTTTGACATACTTCGTACGAATTCGTTAATTGTATCAATACGTACTTGCATCATGCATTTCTGAATTCATACCACCAAGACATACAAAAGGTCAAAACAGAATCCATACCACCAAGATACACAAAAGGTCAAAACAGAATCCATTCCACCAAGACAAACAAAGGTCAAAACAGAATCCATACCACCAAGACATACAAAAGGTCAAAACAGAATCCATACCACAAAGACACACAAAAGGTCAAAACAGAATCCATACCACAAAGACACACAAAAGGTCAAAACAGAATTCATACCACCAAGACACACAAAAGGTCAAAACAGAATCCATTCCACCAAGATACACAAAAGGTCAAAACAGAATCCATACCACCAAGACACATAAAAGGTCAAAACAGAATCCATTACACCAAGACACACAAAAGGTCAAAAATTGAATCCATATTACCAAGACACACAAAAGGTCAAAACAGAATCCATTCCACCAAGATACACAAAAGGTCAAAACGGAATCCATACCACCAAGACACACAAAAGGTCAAAATAGAATCCATTCAACCAAGACATACAAAGATCAAAACAGAATCCATACCACCAAGACAAACAAAGGTCAAAACAGAATAAATACCACAAAGACACACAAAAGGTCAAAACAGAATTCATTCCACCAAAATACACAAAAGGTCAAATAGAATCCATACCACCAAGACACATAAAAGGTCATAACAGAAACAATACCACCAAGACACACAAAAGGTCAAAACAGAATCCATACCACAAAAACACATAAAAGGTCATAACAGAAACCATACCACCAAGATACACAAAAGGTCAAAACAGAATCCATACAACCAAGACATACAAAAGGTCAAAACAGAACCCATTCCACCAAGATACACAAAAGGTCAAAACGGAATCCATACCACTAAGATACACAAAAGGTCAAAACAGAATCCATATTACCAAGACACACAAAAGGTCAAAACAGAATCCATTCCACCAAGACACACAAAAGGTCAAAACAGAATTCATTCTACAAAGACACACAAAGGTAAAAAAAAGAATCCATTCCACCAAGACACACAAAAGGTCAAAACAGAATCCATTCCACCAAGACACACAAAAGGTCAAAACAAAATGCATTACACCAAGACACATAAAAGGTCAAAACAGAATCCATTCCACCAAGATACACAAAAGGTCAAAACGGAATCCATACCACCAAGATACACAAAAGGTCAAAACAGAATCCATATTACCACGACACACAAAAGGTCAAAACAGAATCCATATTACCACGACACACAAAAGGTCAAAACAGAATCCATATTACCACGACACACAAAAGGTCAAAATAGAATCCATTCCACCAAGATACACAAAAGGTCAAAACAGAATTCATACCACCAAGACACACAAAAGGTCAAAAGTGAATCCACACCACCAAGATACACAAAAGGTCAAAACAGAATGCATACCACCAAGACACACAAAAGGTAAAAAAAAGAATCCATTCCACCAAGACACACAAAAGGTCAAAACAGAATCCATTCCACCAAGATACACAAAAGGTCAAAACAGAATCCATACCACCAAGACACACAAAAGGTCAAAACAGAATCCATTACACCAAGATACACAAAAGGTCAAAACAGAATCCATACCACCAAGACACACAAAAGGTCAAAACAGAATCCATACCACCAAGACACACAAAAGGTCAAAACAGAATCCATTCAACCAAAATACATTCATATGTCAAGACAACAGACTAACCGAAAGAACAAGAGCAAGACAGTTCAAATGAAAACATCGACAACAAAAGACAACAGGCTAACTGGGAGAGCAACAAGACGCATTCATGACAATGGACATGATTACACTGATCATCAAGATCAACAAACTAATAGAAAGGGCAACATGCAAGACAGTGTTGTAAAATCGGAAAAAAAAACATGACTATCAATTATCGGAAACCAACGGATGAGTACAATCGATATCACAATCGGAATAATCGGACTTTTTCTTGCCTAAAATTGTTGTTACACATATGTTTTGTATCATTTCAGAAGGAGACTACTCAGTCAGTCAGTGCGAACGTTCGCAAGCACATTTTGCAAACAACGGTATTCATCTTGAAGCTCTGTTGTCTTTTGTTATCAATGTTTTCATATGAACTGGCCTAGTGATGGTATGGACATGTCTTGCTCGTTGTTCTTTCGGTAAGTCTGTTGTATTTTTTTATCAAGGTTTTCATATGAACTGGCCTAGTAATGGTATGGACATGTCTTGCTCGTTGTTCTTTAAGTTAGTCTGTTGTCTTTTGTCATCGATGTTTTCATATGAACTGGCCTAGTAATGTTATGGGCATGTCTTGCTCGTTGTTCTTTCGGTTAGTCTGTTGTCTTTGTCAGGCGGTGATTCCATGTTATAGGCAAAATGTTTCATATGAATCAGTTTGTTGTACTTTTTGCGGACCTCGGCTTTTGGTTCTTGAATTTGTACTTATTGACATGTACAAGTTTTGCTCATTGACGATATGAACAGCCTTTTATATTTAGTGGTCATTGATTTCCAGGGATGTGTTTTGGGAGGGGTGCCATTTACATGTTTGCTTGTTGTCCTTTCGATCATTTTTTTCTTGTTGGTTGGTGCTTGTATTTGCATAGTCATTAACGTTTCTTTTATGTTGTCCTCAATTTCTGTAAGTCTTGTTTTCAGTTTAATTTTCTGTACACGTCTTACTTATAGTCCTTTCTGTAATTTTGATGTCTTTTGTTATCATTCTTTTAACTACCTTCATTCCAGGAACTCATAAATATTATAATACAACCTCTTCGCGTATATAACAGGAATGTTTAGAAAATGATCCCTATCTGGGTGATAATTTTTAATCTTATAAGACATTCTGTGTAATAAATTATATCAAATATGGCAATGTCTTAAAGACATTGTCTTCCTCAGAAGCTATCATTTGCTTTGCTCATCCTTCCCATGTATACATTGTCTTTTATCGTTGATGTGCACGTTGTCTCTTTGACGGTATTATAAGGTTGTGATGTATGTCTGTGTTATTGTCTCTGTCTGTTTTTCCGATTTTTTAGTTCTGTTTTATATTTTTTCAAGAATTTACAAGTCTTTGGATTGTGATTTTTGGCATCTGATTGTGGCTTTTGTGTTGGACTTTCATTCACAGATTACGACGGAGCTAAAAATATTTTTTTATTTGCACGAAATTGAAAGTAATGAGTTTGCGAACATTTTAACTGCAGTTCTGTAACACTACCTAGCTGTACTTATCTCTTTAATCAATGCCTTGGGTTGTAAAATCATATTACAGAGAAAAAAAAGGTCCATTTAGAGGTAAAATGCACGATATAATGTAACGTATTAGTTCTGGGTGTCAGTTCCAGGAAACGGTACATGAAATATTGTGTATCTAGAAATGACATAATGCTGGAGGGACTGCAGTGACATACATACAGACTATGATAAAATGCTTAATGTCCCTCCTATAATGTGTTAACTTACTTTAACTGCAGTCTAAATGATTTATTTCAGCCTACAAAAACGCACTATTTTCCCAATAATCTGTATGGATAGGATGTGGGAGAGGGTTCTAGTTCCCATCACTGTTTGATGTGCATCGGACCTGATGAATTTTTCATGCACGTTCCAATTGCTACTTATATAAAATGATATTGATTGTAAATACTTCAACCTCGTTTTCAAGGCTTTCCCTGGGAAAGAATCGATACTCGAGGAAAAATCAAAGATGTGCGTGTCTTCTCATCTGGCAAAATCACTAATGAATGATTGTTTGATATTTCATTTGACTGGAATGTCTTCAGATTGTGAATAGGATTCCAGTAGCGAACTAATACTAGATTTACCCATGCCTGAAGTGTTAATTGGTACAATCAAATAATTATGCTGAATCATCTTAGAATATTTCCCAAAGTATCGTTATCACTCTTAAACGTCTACAAACATATATTTTGACGACTAGTATTTTGACCCTTTCGTTACCTTGACCTTTAATACATGATCTTGACAATCAATATTTGACAAAATACATGCATAGTTTGATGACCATCCAAAGAAATCTTTGTTTCCACAATTTCTTTTACCATTCTTGCATGTTATGACCTTGAACTTGAAATTCAGGAAAAGTTTTATCAAAATCTGAAGTAGTATGTGACTTCTAGAGCGTCCATTAAGTGTTTCTGTTATTGCCTTTTGCTACCTTGACCTTTAAATCCTGACCTTGAATATCAATGGATGTGATCGTGTCGTCCTCTAAGCATATAGCCTAGTGACATCTATAGTACAATGTACATCAGATTAACATAAAGTAATCTGCGAGTTAAAGGTTTTTTCATGAATCGCTATTTCTGACTATGACCTTTGACCTCGACGATCAGTAGGAGCTCTTATGCTTGGTTTACACTTAGTCACGATGCTCTACGATGTCCACGATTAAGCAAAATCGTGGAGCTCCACGATTCTATAAATAGAATTTGTCTTCACGCGTTCTCCGACGCTCCACCACGCTCATAGTAAGATTTGATACGCGCTGTAGCGATTTGTTACGATTGTAGATAAGATCTGTTACGATTTTCACCCTGTTCTCTCAAGCTTCGTTACATTCTCCTACGATTATAACAATGAGCTATTACGCTTTGCCATGCTCTATCACTGTTCCCTATGCTTATCAAGTTTTGTTGCGATCTGTTACGATGCAGGACTACGATGTGGTAAAAATTGCCGCGATTTAACACGATTTGATATGGAGTAGACTACCAGTTTCAATACCACTTGCAATATCCGAACAAGATTTAGCTTAACATCCAAGAGATGAAGATTTTATAACGCAAAACGCTGGAAGTGGCATTGATGAACCTTATATACTCTTCTCTTTTTTTTATGCCCCCGGAATCAAAGATTCGGGGGCATATAGTTTTTAGCCTGTCCGTCTGTTTGTCTGTTTATCTGTTTGTCTGTTTGTCTGTTTGTCTGTTTGTCCGAAAAACTTTAACATTGGGCATAACTTTTGAATGGGAAGTGATAGGGCTTTCATATTTCACATGTGTATTCCTTGTGACAAGACCTTTCCATTGATACCAAAATTTTTGACCTCGTGACCTTGACCTTGACCTTTGACCTACTTTTCAAAAACTTTAACATTGGGCATAACTTTTGAATGGGAAGTGATAGGGCTTTCATATTTCACATATGTGTTCCTTGTGACAAGACCTTTCCATTGATACCAAAATTTTTGACCTCGTGACCTTGACCTTGACCTTTGACCTAATTTTCAAAAACTTTAACATTGGGCATAACTTTTGAATGGGAAGTGATAGGGCTTTCATATTTCACATGTGTATTCCTTGTGACAAGACCTTTCCACTGATACCAAAATTTTTGACCTCGTGACCTTGACCTTGAACTTTGACCTACTTTTCAAAAACTTTAACATTGGGCATAGCTTTTGAATGGGAAGTGATAGGACTTTCATATTTCACATGTGTATTCCTTGTGACAAGACCTTTCCATTGATACCAAAATTATTGACCTCATGACCTTGACCTTGACCTTTGACCCACTTTTCAAAAACTTTAACATTTGGCATAACTTATGAATGGTAAGTGATAGGGCTTTCATATTTCATATGTGTATTCCTTGTGACAAGACCTCTCCATTGATACCAAAACTTTTGACCTCGTGACCTTGACCTTTGACCTTTTAACCCAGTGACTTCACATACATGTACTTAACAGAAAATAGTGTTCATACTAACAAAGATGCCACCGGGGGCATTCGTGTTTCACAAACACAGGCTTTATTTTCTTTTTTTTTCGATCACTAAAGGAAACATTTTCTGTTGAGCATTTCAAATTTTTGATTGCGTGTATATATTTAACTCGTTCGAAGACAGTTAATGTAACACCTCAATTATTATCAAGACTTCTTTTTTAGGCTTCTTCAGATGTAAGAAATTGTTGAGGATGTTAAAAACTCTTGTAATCCATCAAAAACAGGTTGTCTAATAATAATTTTCATTATAGGAATATTGAAATCGTAACGCATCTTGCAGATCGTGGACTGAATTGCGGAAACCGTAACAAATCGTCAAAGAGCGTGAGTGAAATCGTAGTGGATCGTAGGAGAACGCTCCTACGATCGGATATTACGATCTGTTGTGCTTTGTCAAGATCCCCATTTATCCTTACATCGTGAGAAAGCGTAAACATGATTATCACGTTCACGCTCTCTCACGACGTAAGGATAAATCGGGATAATCGTAGCAAATCTTTTTAGAATCAAAAATTTTGCCACGATCTCTGCGATTTTCTACGATCATCACGATTTAACCCCACGCTCTCTTACGTTCCCTACGATTCACCTCAATCGGGGCAATCGGGGCGTTCGTGGCTAAGTGTAAACCTAGCATAACCATTTTAATCCTTCCGCGCTAAGTTTGACAATGTGATTTCTAGAGTTTAGAGTCTACTGTTTCCACAAGCCTGAACGGACACAAACATCCACCAGTCCACACACTCACACGCAATATCATTACTTCAGAAATTCGGTTTCATAATTAATATCGGAAGTGGTGATCCACATAAAACCTATTATTGATCAACAATCAATCAAAAGCAGAATGAGTTGTCAAAAAGTTACAACGCTCACCGGAAATAAATGTTGTCTAAAACAATTTTCAAAGAATAGTGAATTAAATCATTATCCATAATCTATAGTCTTCTTTTATAAAACATAATTTAAAAACATTTTTTTCATGTAGGACAAAAGCCAAGGTCATAACATCAAAATTCGAAAAATAGAAACCTAGGCTAGGAGGAGTCTTCGATTACACGTCAATAATAAAAACTCCTATTATTGAAAAAATAGGTTTAAATTTCTAAAGGTATGTTTAAGTTCAAGACAAGGTCAATATAGTTCAAAGGTCATTCAAACAAATGAAAACACATGTAATTTTCGCATGAAAAAGCCAAATGCCTCGTGGACCAGACAAGATGGCCTAGGTTCAAGTTGATTTGGGGGGGGGGGGGTCTGTCCATAATATTTGAAATCAAAAGTAGTTCGCAGTGTTTTGTTTTAAAAATTTTCTGTTGGACCAACGGACAAACTATGAGGTATGAAACTTAGCACTGACTCGACCTCTTTACACATTATCTTTCCCATTACTGAAGAATAAATTGTGTTCATGCAACTTATCCGCACGAGGCCGTACAATTTCCAATTTCAGTTAGTTTTTATGTTTTATTTCCGTCAATTCTAGTACTAAGTATTACCAATGACACTTAAAAGACCAACCTTGTCAGCATCTCTAATACAGAATCGATACGGACTCGTAATTAAGGTATGTTTGTACCAGATCACCTGAGTTCGTCTTTTGTCTATTTCACTCTAAACAATCTTGCCAGATATCAGCATTTGGAAGTCAGTTCAATAGGAATCAAGCGAGACGGTTAATTCATTTCAAATTCTAAAGAAATTGAAAATTAAGGAATGAAAATAATAACTGTTTGTAAAAAAAAAATACAGTAGACAATCCTTATTTTCTTGTCAAACAGGTACATTCCTTTCTGTGTTAGTGCTATCATACATTTGTATCTTTTTCACAATTTCTGGTCTATGAAACCAATCCTTCCTTCTACTAATACATTTGCAAAATGAATCATTTAATGTCCTCGGAAAGCTGCAATAAGCACTTATCTATTCTCGCTACTTTCCTTACAACTTTTTTTGTAGTAGCAGGGATGTGTTTCGTATCTGCTGTGTAAGAGGAGTTCAGTATTTCTGCCAAAATTCTTTTTCGCGAGAAAAACGAAAAAGTCTACCGCGTATTTTGTCCCTCTCGGATATCCAAGGCGTAAACTTGTGTGGCGTTCATACGGCGTAACAGGCGTTTCTATCACGTATGAGCTACGTAACTATGCGTCCTACCAACACAGGGGCGGATCCCGAACCCCAATTGCCGGGGGGGCACATCCAATTTTTATGGAAAGCACTTCCGAGGCCCGAAGGGCCGAGTGGGGGAGGGTATGGGAGGGGGTTTCCCCCTCCCATTGGTGGGGGTTCGCCCGAGAAAATTTTGAAAAAATGAAGCAATTTGGTGGCGTAACAGGCGTTTCTATCACGTATGAGCTACGTAACTATGCGTCCTACCAACACAGGGGCGGATCCAGAACCCCAATTGCCGGGGGGGCACATCCAATTTTTATGGAAAGCACTTCCGAGGCCCGAAGGGCCGAGTGGGGGAGGGTATGGGAGGGGGTTTCCCCCTCCCATTGGTGGGGGTTCGCCCGAGAAAATTTTGAAAAAATGAAGCAATTTGGTGGCGTAACAGGCGTTTCTATCACGTATGAGCTACGTAACTATGCGTCCTACCAACACAGGGGCGGATCCAGAACCCCAATTGCCGGGGGGGCACATCCAATTTTTATGGAAAGCACTTCCGAGGCCCGAAGGGCCGAGTGGGGGAGGGTATGGGAGGGGGTGTCCCCCTCCCCTTGGCGGGGGTTCGGGGGGCCTCCCCCGAGAAAATTTTGAAAAAATGAAGCAATTTGGTGGCATCTGAAGCGTATTTGAACTGAATTTAGAAGGGATTTAGCGCGCATGATTCGGTCAGTGTCAGTAACAATAATTATTATTTTTATAGAATATATTTGAAAATTTTCGAAATTTTCTGATGCTGTACTGTTCTTGCACGGCATGCAGAAGTAAACATGTTCAGGATTTCCTAAAGAAACGGGCGGATCAGGAGAAGCTTTGAAAGGGCAGAGAGGTCAGCCCATGGGAGGGAGGGGTGTCCAGCCATAAATTCTCGTAAAACTAGGAAAAATCAGCATTTTATGCAAATTCCAGGCGGGACTTGACCCCTAACCACTCTAGATCTGCGCTTGTTTGTTAATATTTGTATAAAGGTAAAGAAAATACTTAATTACAGGTTTTTTTCTAGCCCCCGATGTCAGGGGCCTGGGCCGATGAAATTGGGAATTTTGCAACATTTTAACCTAAATTGGGAAATAAATTTCAAACAACAATAAGCTCAAAATGCATCGAAGATGCAAAATGCCGAGTTGCAAAACTGGAATGTAAGTATGAATATGCAGACTAACATGAAATGTGTATGGTTTGTAACAACATTTTGTGGTCCTAAATGAAAATTTCTGGATCAAGAAATGGTCTTCTCTTTATTCTATATCAGCGTGTAATATATTTTCAAGGATACAGATTTTCAATCTCATCATACAGAATACTTTATGTCCTAATTTTTCTTGTTTACATGGTACCATTTGTAAACTCATGCTATTATGTACGAACATTTGCGATGATAAAATCATCGGTACTTGTTGGAAATGGCGAAATGTTGTGAAAATTTTAACCGAAAGTTGTCTATTAGGGTGCAGGAACCTTAAGCAAAAGAGAACTACTATAAAACAAAGAACAAAGAACTTTTATGTAGAATTGGATTTAAATATTGAACTGTATTTGTATGTACAATATGATTTAGCAAAGCATACTCTAAAGATACAGAATAAGGTACAATTCATATCTTAAATATTCATTATTTTTTCTTTGTAATTTTTTTCTTTTCTTTCTGTGGTTTTTTTTTTTGCAATTTCTTACTTTCCTTTTTTTTCTATTTCTGTAATTCATTTTTTTTTTTCATTTCTTTTCATATTTACATTTTTTTCTAGGTGCAATACAGGCTCAAATATGGTTGGGAAAACATTTTCAATCATCTGAGTCCTGTGACCTTGATCTTTGACCTTTTGACCCAAAAATTAATGGCAAGTTTCATGATTATAGGTGCAATACATTATACAGGCTCAAAAATGGTCTGGAAACCATTTTCAATTACCTAAGTCCTGTGACCTTGATCTTTGACCCTTTGACCCCTAAATCAAAAGTGGTCATTTTCTATTCACTGGAAACATTTCTGGCAAGTTACATGATTATAGGTGCAATACAGGCTCAAATTCAGTCGGGAAACCATTTTCAATCATCCGAGTCCTGTGACCTTGACCTTTGACCTTTTAACCCCAAAATTGATAGTGGTCATCCTTGATCCATGGGAAACATTTCTGGCAAGCTTCATGATTATAATTGCAATACAGGCTGAAATATGGTCCGGAAACCACTTTCAATCATCGGAGTCCTATGACCTTGACCTTTGACCTTTTGACCCCAAAATCAATAGGGGTCATTCTTGATTCATGGGAATCATTATTGGCAAGTTTCATGACTTTAGGTGCAATACAGGCTAAAATATGACCAGGAAACCATTTTCAATCATCAGAGTCCTGTGACCTTGACCTTTGACCTTTTGACCCCAAAATCAAAAGTGGTCATTTTCTATTCACAGGAAACATTTCTGGCAAGTTACATGATTATAGGTGCAATACAGGCTGAAATATGGTCCGAAAACCAATTTCAATCAACAGAGTCCTGTGACCTTGACCTTTGACCTTTTGACCCCGAAATCAATAGGCCTCATCCTTGATTCAAGGGAAACATTTCTTGCAAGTTTCATGATTATAGGTGCAATACAGGCTGAAATATGGTCTGGAAACCATTTTCAATCATCCGAGTCCTGTGACCTTGACCTTTGACCTTTTGACCCCAAAATCAATAGGACTCATCCTTGATTCAAGGGAAACATTTCTGGCAAGTTTCATGATTATAGGTGCAATACAGGCTGAAATATGGTCCGGAAACCATTTTCAATCATCTGAGTCCTGTGACCTTGACCTTTGACCTTTTGACCCCAAAATCAATAGGGCTCATCCTTGACTAATGGTGAGTAAGTGTATGAAGTTTCATTGTTATAGCCTCTTTCGTAGTTGACTTATAGTCCGGAAACCAATTGTTGACGCCCTCCCGCCCGCCCGCCCGCCCTTCCGCCCGTCTCACATCAAATTAAGAGCCGAGTTTTGCAACTCGGCTAAAAATGTTAAACGTCTTAAATTCAATAGCATCATTTAAAACCTGATAAATTTTCAGCATGGACCAGACATGCACGTTTCGGGTACTAAGATATATTCATGCAAATTATCTCTTATCATATCAATTGTCTATATTTTGAATCCCTCCTAGAGCATGTTTGTTCTACTTTCGTTTTCCTTTCAGTTAATGATACGTAAATTGGAAATGAATTTCTCGTTTTGGAGAAAAGATTGAATTGGGAATTTTTAGGTCTAAAATTGGGGAAAAGTACCTCTTTTTACCGGATTTCGGCCCCAAACAGACCCTAAAAAATTCCTTTATAAATGATAAATTTCCTTGACAAACTAGAGATCACGGGTGCCCCATTCCCTACATCGTCCGAGATTGAAAGGTTTAATTATTTCTTGGCAGTTCTATCATGATTACATTTTTGATTTACCTAGGGGCTTAACCAAAAATGTAATCATGATTACTTCGATTCTAAAAATAATTGTATCGAAGATTTGGTCAAGAAATATGTGTGTTAAATATGCCTTGCATAGGATATAAAGTTCCCGATTCATCCCTCAGATAAAGAAAATTCGATATGAACATGAATCAATGTAGATTGTTTCCGAAACGTGTGTACGTCCACGTACAGACAATGGACATGACTATCTATCCCCGAGAAATTTTTGGAAAATTTACTCAAATCGGTGGTTTCTGGTGTGTTTTGGGGCTATTTCTGACTAGTTTCATAGATTCATTACGGAAACAGTAGTTTAATGCTTCCAAAAGCATGACATAAGTGCCCCCTTCTTTGGGCACTGCCGGGGGGGGGGGGGGCACGTGCCCCCGTGCCCCCCCCCCCCCGGCTGAATCCGCCACTGCAACACGTACGTGCAGCGCTCGAGGCGTACGTGTGGACTTCAATGCGTTTCTACTGCGTAAGCACGGCGTTGATATTACTATGGCGACATCTACAATGTATACTACTAAAAGAACGAATAAGCCGATTCTCCGTCGAAACGAAGAGGACAGAGAGAAATAATGTGATACAGGGATTTTTCAAGTCCGTTTTTGGGTCCGATTATCGGACCCATTCCCAACGCCAAAATGGCCTGTATTTTCCCAATTTATGATTGAAATTTCCCAATTTGAACCTCTTTATTTTTTGTTAAAGTGTTCTTCAATAAAGAGCAAAATAATGTCAACTGAAATACCTCGCAGAAATACGACATTAATGATCGATATGTAATTTGGTCAAATATCTTTTATCCGGTATAGGTTTTCATTTTAGTCATCAAATCGTATCTCCAGTATTGGGAACCCAGGACCATGTCGTCTCACAAAAAGCAAATCTGATACCAAAAAATTACAAAAGGGAGTACATCTTCTTTGTAGAGGATAGATACGTTCTTCAAAATAAAATTTTGGATATTGACTATAAAAGAAACAACAGAAAATAGTTAATGTTCAGTAAACAGAATGAGGCGATTCGGACAGTGGGAATGTCCCCCGTCAAACACTGACTTTGAATCTGAATCCTGAATGATCATGATCATTAAAGTAGCCTTCTGACTCTGAACAGATGCTAATTTCAATGGAAACTGAGGAGCTTCTTTAATTTTTGTCTTTAATTTTTGTCTAAGGTTGCACTAGACAAATTAAAATTAAAGAAGCTCCTCAGTTTCCATTGAAATTAAACAGATGCCTGTTCCAGATCCTAGAAGTTGATGTCCTTTGAAGCACAATCTAAAGAATAGATGGTTTTACTAGTACTTTGTTTCTTTTATTGAAGACACTTTGAATTAGAAGGAGTTATATCTATTCCATTGAGAATCAATTAAACTGTTGGAAATTCCCAATTTCATTGAAATGCCGCGATTTTTCCCAATTTTTACGGACCCTGGACCCAAATTAAAATTCCCTGAAAAATCCCTGTGATATGAATATATAGCATATTGTATGACAATGTGAATTTGATAATTGTTTAGAAGAAAATGTTTCTAATTAATGTGTAATCATTAATTATGTCTCGCCGTTTTCCTACAACAAATCTGAGAAATCTGAGAAATTCTGAAGTTTAAAACCGGCGTCGGACGCTAATCATTAATTTCATATTTTCATCTGATTTATTCTCCCTTTAAACTCCCCGACTATTTAAGTATCATAAATTTCGCCTCGACACAATATTCGTTTCCTGAAATATACAGCATCCAATCTTACAACTGAACATTCTCTTTTAAAAAGTGTTTCATTGCTCAGTTGGTAGAGCACCGGACATTTATTTTTTGAAGAACATCTAATCTTGATCGACCGATTCGAATCCCGTCCAGGGCGGGCTCGGTCAGAGGGGTTTATCATCTCGTTCCCACCTGTTCTCTGGCTCGGAGGGATAAAAAACGGTTCTTAGTTACAAAAAAAAATGTATCCCTAACAGCATTGCAATATTCAATGTATTTTCCCTTACTTATTTTTTTCCTATGACGTTTTCAATTGGTTCAATGTCAGATTCAGATGTGGACACTTTCTTTTATTTCACTTTTTTACACTTTTGTATACAAGTAATGTGTTCATTGTCATCATCCTTACCACGCCTACGTTCTTATGATATACTAACAAAGGAAAGGGTTTGTAACTTCTTTAAGCTCAACTCACTTCTGGAACGGGATAAACGCGATTTTTACCACTATATCATGCAAACATAGGTAATCACAGATTACGAAGCTCACCTCATGGCAGCAAAATTCAATTCAAACATATTTCTAGGTACATTTATATTGGCTTTTAAAGGCAAAATCATTCAAGCGGAAAAAGTAGGTCAAGGTCATTTTATGAAAGTTTGATCAAAGATACATCCAATTTGAAGTTTGGTACATGTAGCTCTTATACTTTGCTCAATATTGGCTTTTACAGGCAAAATCACTCAAGCAGATAAAGTAGGTCAAGGTCATTTTATGAAAGTTTGATCAAAGATACATCCAATATGAAAGTTTGGTACATGCAGCACTTATACTTTGCTCAATATTGGCTTTTAAAAGCAAAATCACTCATGTGGAAAAAATAGGTGAGATGCTACATCCGATGCATGGGTTCACCTCAGCATCCAAAGATGAATCACTTGTGCAAGTTTGGTTACTGTAGCATCAGTTCTTTGCCAAATACTGAGCTAACCCAAACGTCTTAACCGGACGGGGACGCGGACACGGACACGGAAGCTCACTCAACTTCGTCGAGGTGAGCTAAAAATATATGAAAATGATAAAATTCAATAGATCTTCCTTAGTCGTAAAGGAGCTGTTAAGATAAGGCGTCAAATCTGCCCTGAAAAGTCGAAATTGCAAAATGCAAAATTGGAGAATTTTTATTTTTTTTTTTTTTTATTTTTTTTTTTTTTTTTTTTTGGTAGAAATGGCAAGTATATCTGCTGTCAGATGGGATAATTTATTCAAAATAAGACCTATATTTTGGTCAAAATAAGCGTTTTTTACACAGAAATCAATGGAAAACGGAAAAGATTTATACAACATCGTTCCCCCTCACTTAACAATGCCACTTTCATCAAAGGTGTATATCAATAAAACACATTTTCTGGCCAAGTGGGGTTCTGAAGCGTGGGGGAGGGAACAATGTCCCACAGGTGAAAAAAAACGAAAAAAAAATATATAAATATTTAACCGTGGGGAAGGAAATAAACGACAAAGTTGTCTATTTCTGCACCGTGTGCATTTCGCGCCAGAAAGCCACATACGTGGCTAAGACGAACGAAATAAAACCGTTGTTTCAGTTTCCGGATTGCAAAGTTTACCGATTATATTGATATAACCTCAAAGTTAATTTCTCTTATCCAATTTTGACATGAAAAGGTAACAGAAGCATAATAAAAATAAAATTGTGTTAAATAATGCATTTTGTGTACATTTTCGTTCGATATTCGACGTTTTTCGTCATCTGTACCCCTACATCTTCAATCCGCGATCATAACATCTTTCGCCAAATTTATTTAAATAAAATACCTACTAGGAATCTTATAATACTTTATATTTTTATCCTGACAAACTTTTATCTTAATTGGAAGCACAGCGCACGAGAAATAATCGAGTGATTTCAGGGCTAAATCCGGCCCTTATCTTTTTTTTTATACTGACATATTGAGATGACCGTAATTTGTTACGGTAGCTATATGTATGACAATCATTCCAGCGCTTGCGCAGGTCTTTTTCTATTAGAGACATATTTTTATGTTTTGTAATCGCAACATCTGTTGAATTTTGCAAATACATGTACAAGTGATCTCTTTACAAATTTCTAAGACACGACGAAAAAGACGGTCTTGCAAAGATGGCGAAAAGTGTCAATCCGAAGAAATTGTCTGATGAAAACTCCTTCAGATTGACCAAGGTCTGTAGTATACTTTTCACTGTCCGGACTGATAAAATAACTGAAATGTCTGACAAAAGTGAAATAGATTTCGACAACTCTGGTCTTGACGGATTTTTTCCTAGGCTATTGTTTATATTTCGTTTTTTTCCGATTGTCGTGTTTCATGTTATATTTACGTCCACCGTTCAAAGACAGTAAGGTGCCCTCGATAAAGCAATACGGTTTATACCACAAAACCGAGGACATGGTGTAGAGACTCCGAGAGCTAAATTAGAGGACACGATGAGGATAGCAATAAAGGCAACGCAAGCGTAGCATCTCCTCGCAGCTGCAAGCTCTACAACATCAGCAAAAGGAATAAAAAATTTAAGTCCAAAATGACCTGACCTTGGACCACTGACGAACTTATCTTATCCTCTCTCCAGGGCAAGGAAGATTTGGTAATCCTATGCTGATTGCTATGCCTTCTATGATATTCACTGGCAAGTTTTAAGCATAAGTCCACTGTGACATGGACCTTTGATCCCTGACCTTGAAAATCAATAGTGTTCACCCTCTCTTGTGGGGATTGATGTTTCTATAATGATTGCTTTGGCTTCTATGCTCTTCACAAGAATTTTAAGCATAAGTCCACAGTGACCCTGACCTTGAAAATCGTTTGGGTTCATCCTTTATTTGTGGAAGGTTTGATGTTTCTATGATGATTGCTTTGACTTCTATGTTGTTCACAAGGATTTCAAACCTAAGTCCATTCTGATCTTGACCTTTGACCCTTGACCTTTAAAATCAATAAGGTTCATCCTCTCCAAATTGGGAACATTTGTGGAAGGTCGGTGTTTCTATGATGATTGCTTTGGCTTCTATGCTATTCAGAAGCAAATCCAGACACACCAACACACACACACACACACAGCAGCTATGCTATATTCCCTCCAAAACAGAGTTGTAGTAAAGGTTTGATTTCAACCAGAGTTGGAATTAAGTATCTACTTAGTGTAGAAATGGAAAAATATACAATCCCACTTTTCTTTTTCACCCCTTCCCAACCAACATTTTGTATGTTTGAATACTTAACTAAAATAAATGTATATGATTGATGATAATATATTTCATAATGATATCGATATGCAGTGCAAAGTTCAAAGGAGTGTCACAGTGATCTTTTCTGCCAAAATACTCACTATTATACTGATTTTTCAAACATTTACTTAATCTAGATTATTGGGGTTTTTTTTACCTCCATATGATTAGTTTCAAAATATTGTTTATTGACAATATTTCAAGATTTTCTTTGTTTGAAGTTTTGAAACTATTCATTGATGGCCATATGACTGCCACTTTAAAAAACAAATCCTGAGAGACAAGACAAAAAATATCAGACATTCTGGGATATACCATACAGTTCTTTACATTTCGACAAAAGAAGAAATTACTTACCAATCGATAATGGAGCGGTGCAAAGTTGTTGCAAACAATGTCTTGACAAGTATTAAGCTAAGTCTATATAAGCTAATATGCTTACCAAACAGCTTGCATGCCGCAGCTCCGGTTCTTGTAGGATCAATACCAATGTTTCATTCCAGTTGAGAACTGGGGGCCAATCTTTATTGCCATTCCACATTAACCATCAAGAGAGCTGTATCACGGTGGGCCAATCTTCTGTAAGATACCAAAAATCAATTACTGCCTGCACATAAAAAACTAAATGTAGCCTTTAATTGGTAACATTGGATTAAATGGAAAGCTAATCTCTAGCTTGAATTGCTGTTGTAAGGGAGACCACTTTTCTTTCTCTAGTGAATTTTTCTTGGAGATTCTCATGGGAAGTAATAAGTATCCAAGCCAACTGCCATACTAATGAATAAAACAAGAGGCCCCAGAGACTCTGTAATGTAGAAAATTATTAATGAAAATTTTATAATTTTAATCCTCATTGAAGAGAATCAATTATTAATGGTCACTATTTTCAAAATATTGCAACAACAGGCATACAATCTGAGATTATAGTAGGCCAAAAAACATATATTTACCACAGTTTCACCTTATTTAACTGACCCTCTTTTTCATTCCATTTTTTTTTAATTAAAAAATAGATATTAAAATAAAAACTATAGTAGCTCTAATTCTAATCTTAACTTACATAATAGTGAAAAATGACAATTAGCAGTCAGGGGCATCACTGATTTCAGTACTCTTTCAGAAATTACTAACATCAGTAATTTTGATATTGACTTTACTTGCTGCTTTACCTCCAAATGACTGAATTCCATACTTTTTGTGCACATTCTTATTTCTAGAAATTCATTCCTGCGCATTTTCATTTTATGAGTTCATTGGGAGCAGAATAGAAAGTACTACAAGTCCATGGAATTAGATTTCACTAAATAGTGTAGTTAAGGCAATCAAATGGACAAACTTTAGAATATAACAGGATTCAATCATTTTTATGTGACTGATTTCTATCATTTTGCAAAATGAGTATCTTTGATTGTGTTTAATTACAAAGGAAATGGAAAAATAAATTATAAGTATCAGTCATTTCCAAAGAGGACTGAAATCAGTGATGCCCCTGACTGATTTGTAACATCAGGGATTTTTTTACCCTTTTGATTCCAGGGGCCTGGGCCTTCAATATTGAGAAAAATTGCGACATTTGGTTGAAATTGGGAAAATATTATGCAAATAAATTGAGAAAACAAGCTAAAAGATCTTCTGACATTTGCTACTAATAAAGCTAAACACCTGTAGTACCAAGAATATTAAATTTCAGATAGTGTACATTGCAAACAGATATAATTATAATTTATAAATATATTTTCAGCTATTTCAAAGGGTTTTTATATTTTGTTTATTGGAATTTTATTTTTTTTCAAATAGGGAATTTTAAGCTCAGAAATTGGGAAAAATGCCCGCTTTTAGGCATTGGGAATGGGGCCGAATTTCGGCCCTGGAGAACCCCTAAAAAATCCCTGAACATGTTTGTTTTTTTCTGAGAAATTTGTGAAGGATTGAAACTTCAGCATTGTTACACCCTACCTATTCAAGCCGTAATTATCAAATCTTATATCAAATTTTTTTTAATAAAAACAATGAGAAATCATCTAATACATCATATTTTATCCTGAACCTTTTCCTTCAAAGGAAGGACAATGCGAGAGAAATAATTGAATGATTTCAGGGCTGAATCAAGCTCTTATTCTTACAGCTCCTTAATCACTTTGAAGGCTTTTGAATGACCTCCAAATTTTACACAAGTTTCAAAATTAATGGGCCAATGCCATTTGACTGAAATTTGCATGAACTTTTCCATGCCAGTCTATCTCGTCTTTAAGTGGTCTTCAATGTTTTCTATCTTTGTTACCTATTTATTTGGGGTTTTTTTGGCTAAACAGTAAGTAATGTTATGCGTATATTTAGTGGCGACTTCCCTTCACGCTTCAGCTTCTTCTTTCGTTTCAAAAATGGCGGGAACTGAACATTCAGAGCGAAAAATTAAAACCCGTACCGTAGAAGAAGGAAACGAAAATCCGGAAATCAAATCAGAAGTCGACTTGGACATGGGCCAAATGCGTCCCCGTATTTTCCACGTGTCTCTTCTTATAGACGTCATATCTGATATCATATATCACGGAAATAAATAGTTGTGCAATTGTAAATGACGAGTGAAGTGAGCCGGAATTTTAGGTTTTAAAGCCTTTTTGTGTATTTTTAGACACCTTTCAATGTAGAAATGGTTCGTTAAACATGCGCAGGCATACGTGGAACGGACGTGAAAATCACGCACATATGCGTATGAATTACGGATAAATTACGTAAGAACTGCTTAAAAATACATTAAATTTTGTGCAGCTCAAAACCGTTCTCGCGTATGTCCGCGTATCCTCATCCCGGACTCCACTCGCTGCGCATAGCGACGAATGAAATGCGAATGTAACTCGCTTGAAATTTATTACAAACCTATAGATTACGCATATCTGCGCATGGATTACGTATATCCATGTTTTCCCTAAATGTTTGAAGTAGTTTATGCGTAATTCATGCCCTATCACAAAGCCATTTACGTATAAATTACGAATAAATAACGAATGAAATTTAAAAATCAGGATTTATACACGTATAGAAAAAGTTGGTTGTAATCCTTGAAATTTTGACAGATGAATCTCGCAAGAACGACGTAAAAACTACGCATTAACTACGAATGAAACACGAATAAATTGCGCAAAGAACAGTATATCTACGGAAAAGCCAATTTTGTGTGTAGTTCTTTGTGGTATACTCAATATATGAGTGATGCATTCGCAATAAATGCGTGTTCTATGCGTGAAATGTTTGTTAATCATATGCAGACATACGTGGAACGGACGTGAAAATTGCCATCTTTGCGTAAAAATCTCGTATTCATTGCGCACATACGCGTATGAATTACGGATGAATTGCGTAAGAAATGCGTCAAACTACGTTAATTACGCGTAGATCGCGTTCATCCAAGGGATTGAACAATTTTTGAGCAGCTCAAAACCGTATTTGCGTTTGTCCACGTATTCTCATTCCGGAATCCGCTCGCTGTGCATAGCGACGAATGAAATGCGAATGAAACTCACTTGAAATCTATTAGAAACGTATGAATTACGTACGTATATTTGCGCATGGATTACGTATCTCCACGTATCTTCACGTTTGACCCAAATGTGTGACGTAGTTTATGCGTAATTCGTGCGCAAGTGCTGTGTGACAGTTCCATTACAATCGTCTCGGATCAACTGATCAGACTAATTGTTGACATGTAAATTGTCGTGCATAAACAAAATGATATATAAATGTATGTAGCAAACCATCAGGAAAAAAGGAAGAGGGACAAAAAACAATTTCACAGAGTAGATCTATACATAATATTTAGTACGGAAGGGGTATCGAATGACCATCACAATTTATTGCATCACCCCAAAAAAAATACCAATCCCACAGAGACCAGATTTTGTGTAATATGTACATGATGTTTTCTTGTGTATTTAGGGAGTATTATTAGAAACAGATTTTAATCTTACAAGTTTTAAATGACATGGCCTAACGTAACGACATGCGGTTGAAAGCTTATGACCACTCTTCTAAGTGTGTGGTTGGCCGTTAAAACGGCCGTTTTAACTCGGCGTGCTTGGAGTTCTGTTGCTTACATGCTGATTCCCTCCAATTCTTCCATGATTCGCCAATAGTTGGTTGGTCCAAGATGTACACCGTCTGCGCATGTGTCCCTCTTGGCCTCAAGATTGAACTGCAGGAAATGGAATGGATACTTCAGTTGTAGCTTGCGATTTAGACTCTGCCTCTCTGTCTCGTATGCCTGTAGATCTTCTACCCCTGGGGCTCTTCTTGGGAACATCTCGAGTATATAGACTGCCTCGACCAATGGCTCGACAAGTTGTACCATTCTGACTAGTCGCTGGTAGACTACGTCGTGGTCGATGCCCTCAGCTAGGTCTTTACCGCCAAAGCAGAATACGATAAAGCGGGGTTGGTCAGCAATCATCTGAAGGAACAAGTCGAAGCAGGGATGCGAGACTGTGATGTCATCATCGCCGTAGAATTCAAGCATAGATGGCATCTGTTCGTACATCTCCATGCGGACAACGTGACTGGAACCATATACTGCAATAGCCATAGTTGTAGGTTATATCAAGAAAGTCATTTTTCCTATATTTATACTCACACTTGTATTACGTCATGGACGAATAGCCAACCAGAGCGTGTTGACTCACCCTTTTACTCCGCCCAATCCAATCTACTCACGTAACAGCCAATCAGAATTCTTCTCTTTTTGTTTTCGGAAAACCTACCTCGCCAATCCAAGCCGTAGGAATCCGACAATCTGATCGAGAAAAAAATCCTTTCAATATTTTTTAGAAGCGTCTTCATCATTAGAAATGAAAATAGTTATATTGACTTTAAAATGTATTTCATATTCATATTGGTTTTATTCCGTTTGCTCACTCAGTGTGTTTCTTGTTGGATGGTGGTTGAGGTGTATGTGTTTATTATTCTTGGTTTAGGCTTGCAACAAATTTGGTTGTAGATTTTTTCACTATTTTTAATTTGTTTATGAATATCTTCTACCAACACTTGATAAATCTGATTAGTATGCTTGCCCAAAAAAAAAACCACATCTAAAGAAAGAATGAATAATATTCCAACTATAAAATAGAACTTTATGAGGCTACACATACTTGAAAATATGTATTATTGGTATAAATGCGTGTCTTTGTTCCTCTCTCTACATTTGTGTACTTCTTTCGTTTGTTCTCTCTCTAAGAATCCTTCTATTCTCACATTTCATTATTAGATTATGCTGAATTTGTATGTAGAATGAACAAAAATGATGAATGTCTTTTGCAAGAGGTGAAAGTTGTCTTATTACTCGGCCGGCGGCCGCCTTCGATTTCGTAGGATGCTAGCAAGAAAGTGGCGAACGTGTTTATAAAAACAATGTAACAGTATTTTAATAATATTAATCTATACAGTCTATAAGTTCGTATGTCAAGGCCAATATGAAAAGGGGAACAACATCCATGCATAGGGCTTGCCATGTTGTAAGCCTCGGTTTCTGGGTTGAAGAAGGTATTCTGCTGATAGATTATCTCCAAAAAGGACAAACAATTAACGGCACATGGCTTTAATTTGATTGCGCATCCGCCTTATTCACCTGATCTTTCATCTTTTCCCAAAACTGAAAGCAGCTATTTCTGGCACCCACTTTCAGTCCGATGATGACGTCATACTTGTAGTGGGTAGCTTTCTGACCATTCAAGATAAGGAGTTCTTTAAAAGTGGTATTGAGGCTCTTATACAATGGTGGCAAAAGTGTATAGATATTGAAGGGGATTATGTAGAAAGATAATGCAAAATGTCTGATAAGATTCGAATCCTTAAATAAAAGGCGCACAACATATCAAGCAGCCCTCGTATGAAGACATGCAAAGTTTATAATTTGCAAAATAAACGAACAGACGAGTATCCATTCATTCATTCATTCATTCATTCATTCATTCATTCATTCATTCATTCATTCATTCATTCATTCATTCATTCTTTCTTTCTTTCTTTCTTTCTTTCTTTCTTTCTTTCTTTCTTTCTTTCTTTCTTTCTTTCTTCCTTTCTTTCTTTCTTTCTTTCTTTCTTTCTTTCTTTCTTTCTTTCTTTCTTTCTTTCTTTCTTTCTTTCTTTCTTTCTTTCTTTCTTTCTTTCTTTCTTTCTTTCTTTCTTTCTTTCATCGTTATCTTAATAATCAGTTATATTCAATATTCACCTGTCGGTATATGTTCTTTCTAATACAGATCAAAGAAGGAAGATCAACGAAAATTCTATTAATTACGTATACAATGATCACAAAAACTATTAATTAAGCAATCAGGGAATGAAATAAACAAAAGATTAATTAGCAATCAACTAATAAGGAGTAGATAGATAACTTCAAGAACGTTTGAAATTTTAATTAAATATGTTTTAATTGCACTTTATCGAGAAATCAAAGGGCGAATTTTTAAAAAAAATTCGTCCCTAGTGAATGAATGAATGAATGAATGAATGAATGAATGAATGAATGAATGAATGAATGAATGAATGAATGAATGAATGAATGAATGAATGAATGAAAGAAGGAAGGAAGATATTGTTTTCTATTTTTGCGTTGAATTGTATGCCGCTTCTCACAAAATAAATCTTAATACCGATTCTCTGTAAGTACCAAACAATTGAAAAAATAGCATGTCACAGAAATGAAAGATTTTTGGTACAATAGTCATGTATAATGTGTTAAGCCGCAATTTAGATATCACTGTGGAATTGGAGCATCGGTTGCCATGGTAACCATGTCTAAAATTTTGGGGGTATGAAAAATGTGATAAACGAGACATTTTCATGGTCCATGTTTCAATGGAATATAGATATGTGGAGAATTGAAACTTCTCGAAAGCAATCCTTCGTCCTTCCACAACAATATTGAATTTAAAAATCTAACCAATTTATTTTTTATTTTACTGTTATTTGGGATCAAACGTAAGGAAAAGTCAAGCATTTGTAAGGCCTTTTACCAATCCTTTTTTAGGCCCCTTTTGCCAGTTGTTACAATGCAGTTACTATAAAAGCAATGGTTTTTAAGTAATGAAGCTTGTAGTTTTTTAGCTCGACTGCACTTTAGTGCAAAAGAGCTATTGCAATACCCCCGGCGTCGGCGTCGGCGTCGGTGTCGGCGTCCGCGTCGGCGTCGGCGTCCGCGTCGGCGTCGGCGTCCGCGTCGTCCGAACTAGATGATAAGGTAAATGTTAAGATTACACATTTACCTTTCCCATATTCATATTCTGTTGGTTTTTTTTTGTTGCAAATGTTTAATTATACATCATTTAATATATCCAGATGAGGATATAGCCCCTGGGGTTGGGATTTTTAAAATTATTTCAAATGATAAGGCAAATGTTGAGATGATAAGGTAAATGTTAAGATAGCAATAAAGTCTTTAAAAGCCAATATTGAGCAAAGTATAAGTGCTACATGTACCAAACTTACATATTTGATGTATCTTTGATCAAACTTTCAAAAAATGACCTTGACCTACTTTTTTTCCGCTTGAATGATTTTGCCTTTAAAAGCCAATATTGAGCAAAGTATAAGTGCTACATGTACCAAACTTACATATTTGATGTATCTTTGATCAAACTTTCAAAAAATGACCTTGACCTACTTTTTTCCGCTTGAATGATTTTACCTTTAAAAGCCAATATTGAGCAAAGTATATGTGCTACATGTACCAAACTTACATATTTGATGTATCTTTGATCAAACTTTCAAAAAATGACCTTGACCTACTTTTTTCCGCTTGAATGATTTTGCCTTTAAAAGCCAATATTGAGCAAAGTATAAGTGCTACATGTACCAAACTTACATATTTGATGTATCTTTGATCAAACTTTCAAAAAATGACCTTGACCTACTTTTTTTCGCTTGAATGATTTTGCCTTTAAAAGCCAATATTGAGCAAAGTATAAGTGCTACATGTACCAAACTTGCATATTGGATGTATCTTTGATCAAACTTTCATAAAATGACCTTGACCTACCTTTTTCCGCTTGAATGATTTTACCTTTAAAAGCCAATATTGAGAAAAGTATAAGTGCTACATGCACCAGACTTGCATATTGGATGCATGTTGGGTTAGACTATTGAAATATGACCTTGACCTACTTTTTCCGCTTCAGTGATTTTGCTTTAAATTGGCAATATTGAGCTAACTATAAGTGCTACATGCACCAGACTTGCATATTGGATGCATCTTGGGTTTGACTATTGAAATCTGACCTTGACCTACTTTTTCTGCTTCAGTGATTTATGATGTGATATATGTTGTTGCCTGAGAAAGGGAGTTTAAATAAATTGGCTGTCATGAGAGATATTATGCTATGCAGTCGAGCATTAGGTGACTCTGGCAACTATTTTTAAAATATCCATTTGTGATCTGATGAAAATGAGAAAATCTGGAGTGGGGAACTTATTGGTTTTCTTGGACTTTAATGCCGAAATAGGTTACCATGGAAACATTTGACACATAGGGCTATTGTGGAAGCTTTATTCTGTCTTTTATAATCAAACTTCATGTCACCATAAACAAAGAGGATACAAATTAGAAAATATCCTTGAAAACATTTCAATGTCATATTGTTTAAACATGTAGTATGTAAGTGATAAAGTACGACCTCTTATCAAAATTTTGATAGGATGGATGACAATATAACATTAGAATCTCCACAAGTTTTTTTTTCAATTGAAGCCGCAGAGAGGGGACTCAAGGATCATTTAGGTCATTGTAAAATCTTTGATTAAAAAAGGGCATTAATGTGCGTTGCCAAAGTTCACATTGTGTTGACATCACCTGATTCCATCGGGTATATTCCACATTGTGATGATATACCTTGGATCCACCAGAAATCACCTGATGTTACTTTGTATTGATATACCCTGGATCCATCAGTTAGATACCATTTTGTATTGATATACCCTGGATCCATCAGCTAGATACCGTTTTGTTTTGATGTACCCGGAATCCATCAGTTTGATACCATTTTGTGTTGATGTCACCCGGATCCATCAGTTAGATACAATTTTGTGCTGATGTCACCTTGATGCATCAGTTAGATACCATTTTGTGCTGATGTCACCTGGATCCATCTGTTAGAAACCATTTTGTGTTGATGTCACCTGGATCCATCAGTTAGATACCATTTTGTATTGATGTAACCTGTAGCCATCAGTTAGATACCATTTATGCCGATGTCGCCTGGATCCATCAGTTAGACACCATTTTATGCTTATGTCACCTGGATCCATCTGTTAGATACCATTTTGTGTTGATGTCATCCGGATCCATCGATGTCACCTGGATCCATCAGATAGATACCATTTTGTGCTGATGTCACCTGGACCAATCAGTTAGATACCATTTTGTGCCGATGTCACCTGGATCCATCAGTTAGATACCATATTGTGTTGATGTCACCTGAATCCATCAATTAGATACCATTTTGTGTTGATGTCACCTGGATCCATCAGCTGATACCATTTTGTGCCGATGTCAACTGGATCCATCAGTAAGATACCATTTTGTGCCGAGGTTACCCGGATCCATCAGTTAGATACCATTTTGTGCCGAGGTTACCCGGATCCATCAGTTAGATACCCTTTTGTGTTAATTTCACCTGGATCCATCAGTTGGATACCATTTTGTATTGATGTCACCTGGATCTTTCAGTTAGATACCATTTTGTGTTTATGTCACCTGGATCCATCAGTTAGATACCATTTTGTGCTGATGTCACCTTGATCCATCAGTTAGATACCATTTTGTGTTGATGTCACCTGGATCAATCAGATACCATTTTGTGTTGATGTCACCCGGATCCACCAGTTAGATACTCTTTTTGTTGATGTCACCTGGATCCATCAGTTAGATACCATTTTGTGTTGATGTCACCTTGATCCATCAGTTAGATACCATTTTGTGTTGATGTCACCTTGATCCATCAGTTAGATTCCATTTTGTGCCGATGTCACCTGGATCCATCAGTAAGATACAATTTTATGTTGATGTCACCTGGATCCATCAGTTAGATACCATTTTGTGTTGATGTCACCTGGATCCATCAGTTAGATACCATTCTGTGTTGATGTCACCTGGATCCATCAGTTAGATAGCATTTTGTGCTGATGTCACCTGGATCCATCAGTTAGATACCATTTTGTGTTGATGTCACCTGGATCCATCAGTTAGATTCCATTTTGTGCCGATGTCACCTGGATCCATCAGATACCATTTTGTGTTGATGTCACCTGGATCCATCCGTTAAATACCATTTTGTGTCGATGTCACCTGGATCCATCAGATACCATTTTGTGTTGATGTCACCTGGATCCATCAGTTAGATACCATTTTGTGCTGATGTCACCTGGATCCATCAGTTAGATACCATTTTGTGTTGATGTCACCTGGATCCATCAGTTAGATTCCATTTTGTGCCGATGTCACATGGATCCATCAGATACCATTTTGTGCTGATGTCACCTGGATCCATCAGTTAGATACCATTTTGTGTTGATGTCACCTGGATCCATCAGTTAGATTCCATTTTGTGCCGATGTCACCTGGATCCATCAGATACCATTTTGTGCCGATGTCACCTGGATCCATCAGTTAGATACAATTTTATGTTGATGTCACCTGGATTCATCAGTTAGATACCATTTTGTGTTGATGTCACCTGGATCCATCAGTTAGATACCATTTTGTGCTGATGTCACCTGGATCCATCAGTTAGATAGCATTTTGTGCTTATGTCACCTGGATCCATCAGTTAGATACCATTTTGTACCGATGTCACCTGGATCCATCAGATACCATTTTGTGCCGATGTCACCTGGATCCATCAGTTAGATACAATTTTATGTTGATGTCACCTGGATTCATCAGTTAGATACCATTTTGTGTTGATGTCACCTGGATCCATCAGTTAGATACCATTTTGTGTTGATGTCACCTGGATCCATCAGTTAGATGGCATTTTGTGCTGATGTCACCTGGATCCATCAGTTAGATACCATTTTGTGTTGATGTCACCTGGATCCATCAGTTAGATTCCATGTTGTGTCGATGTCACCTGGATCCATCAGATACCATTTCGTGTTGATGTCACCTGGATCCATCAGTTAGATACCATTTTGTGTTGATGTCACCTTGATGCATCAGTTAGATACCAGTTTGTGTTGATGTCACCTGGATCCATCAGTTAGATACAATTTTGTGCTGATGTCACCTGGATCCATCAGTTAGATACCATTTTGTGTTGATGTCACCTTGATCCATCAGTTAGATACCATTTTGTGCCGATGTCACCTGGATCCATCAGATACCATTTTGTGTTGATGTCACCCGGATTCATCAGTTACAGATACCGATCGGTGTTAGTATAACCTGAACCATTCGGTTAGATATTTTTGTGTTGAAAAATCTTAATATATTGAAGAACATCACAGATTTTATAAGCTATCAACTTATCAAGATGACATCCTTGTGCAAACGGCAACATGATACACTGTACTACTCTCACCTCATGACATATTATTCAACCTTTTATCGATGTTCTCTAACAATGGAATTGTACTTCCCAACACTTATCATGTCTCCTCCCCCCCAACGGGGAGGAGACATATTGGTTTTGCCTTCGTCGTCCGTCCGTCCGTCTGTTCGTCTGTCACACATCGTGTCCGGGCTATATCTCCTGAACCGTTTGCCCGATCACTTTCATATTTTTGTATGTTGTTGCTTATGAATCGAAGGTTTCACATCACCTTGACCCAAAGTCTTGTGACCAAGGTCAAGGTCACTAAGTGCAATTTTAATGAAATTATGCATTCATTCCTGTCTGGGCTAGATCTTTTGAACCGTTTGCCGGTTCACTTTCATATTTTAGTGTGTTGTTGCTTATGACCCAAAGGTTTCACATCACTTTGACCCAAGGTCATGTGACCAAGGTCAAGGTCATTTAGTGCATTTTTAATGATATTATGCATACATTCCTGTCCGGGCTAGATCTTTTGAACCGTTTGCCGGTTCACTTTCATATTTTAGTATGTTGTTGCTTATGACCCAAAGGTTTCACATCACTTTGACCCAAGGTCATGTGACCAAGGTCAAGGTCATTTAGTGCATTTTTAATGAAATTATGCATACATTCCTGTCCGAGCTAGATCTCTTGAACCGTTTGCCGGATCACTGTCATAAGTTAGTAAGTTGTTGCTTATGACCCGAAGATTTCACATCACCGTGACCCAAGGTCATGTGACCAAGGTCAAGGTCACTTAGTGCATTTTTAATGAAATTGTGCATACATTCCTGTCCGGGCTATATTTCTTGAACCGTTTGCCTAATCACTTTCATATTTTAGTATTTTGTTGCTTATGACCGGAAGATTTCACATCACCTTGACCCAAGGTCATGTGACCAAGGTCAAGGTCACTTACTTCATTTCTAAAGAAATTATGAATACATTCCTGTCCGTGCTATATCTCTTGAACCATTTGCCAGATCACTTTCATATTACAGTATGTTGTTGCTTATGACCCGAAAGTTTCACATCACCTTGACCCAAGGTCATGTGACTAAGGTCAAGGTTATGTAGTACAATTTTAATGAGATTGTACATGCATTCCTGTCCGGGCTTTATCTCTTGAACCGTTTGCACGATCGCTTTCATATTTTAGTATGTTGTTCCTTATGACCTGAAGGTTTCACATCACGTTGACTCAAGATCATGTGACCAAAGTCAAGGTCAATTAGTATATTTTAAATGAAATTGTCTTTGCTATGTGTATTATGTCCAGGCTTAATCTTTTGAACCGTGATAGGATCACTTTCATATTTTAGTATGATGGTGCTTGATCCAAGGTCATATGACTAAGGTCAAAGACAAGTTTTACATTTTTGAATGAAATTGTAAATGCTATTGAGTCTGGGCTATACCTGTGGAATCGTATACTGGATCACTCTGATACTTAAGTATGTTGTTGCTAAGGATTGGACGGTTTCTTATAATCTTGTCCCCAAGGTCATGTGCCCAAGTTCAAAATCATTTAGACTAGTTCTTTTTAATGAAATTGTACGTACTAATCTTGTCTGGGCTATATCTGCTGAACCCTTCTTACAATTGTTTTCATATTTTAGTATGTTGTTTCTCAGGACTAAATGTTTCTTATCACATTGTCCCAAGGTTACATGATTAAGGTCATTTCTTACTTTGGTAATGAAACTGTATATGCTAATCATGTCCAGGCTGAAATTGTCTATGCTTATAATGTTTAGGCTTGATATTTTGAACCTTAAATCCAATCACTAATTCAGTGTTTTGTTGCTCATGATCCATACGATGTAGGTTTCAGATCACCTATATCCAAGGTCATGTTACCAAAGTCAATTTCACTAAATATGCTTATAACAAAATGTATAATGAAATGGTGTATGCTAATCATGTTTGGGCTTTACCTCAAACAATATAATAATGAATCATTTTCCTGTTTTAGTATGGTATTGCCCATGACTCAAAGGTTTCACATCATCTTGGCCTAAGGTCAAAGTAACTTAGAGGGAGGGGGAGACATCTGTTTTTTTCTGAAAAACATTTTTTTTTAATTTCATGTTATTATACCCCCGCAGAAAAAGTTCTTCGTGTTTTTTTTTTTGTTTCTTATGAAAGGTGGGGGGGGGGGGGGGTTGTTGTAGAGGAATCTGAGTCTCTTCATCAATGTGTCCAGGCTTTAGGGTTTTAATCCCTGCATAGATTCAAGTATTGTTGCTCAGGATCAAAGAGCGTGTCATGGACTCAAAACCAAGGTTATTTCTGCAATATCAAAGTGAAGGTGAAATGAAACTGCATTCATACTTATGTAAAATGCCGACAATGTATTCATCATATTAGCATTGGGAAATGAATTTGAATAAGCGTTACGCTTTTTTTTCAGATCCTATTTATTTTTCATGATATGTATTGTTCATGCTATATGTGCTTATATTTGAATAAATCGTTTAAACTAAATGAAACTGCATTACCTTGCCCAGGTAATAACTTTTAAACCTCAGCATCGATTTGAATAATATTTCACTCAACTATTGCTTAGGACAAGATCGAGCGTGTCACACGCTCGATCTTGTCCTAAGCACGCCGTGTGCCAGGACGTTGATGTAAAGGTCGAGGTCACAAATAAAAATGTTTTTTTTTTAAATCTTGTCTGGTCAGAAAGATTTATCCTGGTCATGGTTTAACAAAAAATTAAAAGTTTTGTATATCATTCTCGTCCGAAAATAGGGATATTTTATGAACTCGAACAATTTTGTCCCTTCGAACCTTTCAACCTTGAATAATTCTTCAAAGAATTAATGTTGCCAAGACATAATGGTCTTTCGTGACATATTGAAGTAAGGTCATATTAGCAAGGTCTTAAAAAACTTGTTTGTTCAGTTACTTACATGTATTTTTTTAACTTCTGTGTAGATATTAATATAAATCATTTTTCATTACAGAAAAATTGCCCATAACTCAAGATTTTCAAGCAAATTTTCACATTTAGTTGAAATGCAGCATTTGAAATATGAATTTAAACGTTTTTTTTTGTCATCATAATATGTTTTGCTTTCATGAAGAGGGTTACCTACAATTGTGATGTGTTTTTTATGTGGCATTATCTTTTAAAATGACTAATTACATATGACAAGTCAAAGCCTTAAAAACAAATTTATTATATCTGAAATAAATGTTTTGATGTGCTACAGTACCTGGATAAATGTACAATTTTTTTTCTTATAGCAAGAAACATAACTCTTACGACGATAACAATCCTTCTTTGCAGAGATCAATAGTATGATGATTCTGATTAGTAGATTGTAAGACAACATTTTATGGTAATGACTGATGGTAGAATATAATGATTTAGCATGTTTTCGAAGAAAATAAATTGTAACAAAAATTTTACATGATAGTTGATTATGTAATCATTTGTTGGGTTTTCATAAAAATTTCAACATTCTTATTTAAGTATGTTATATGACAAAACAAATAAAGGAATCTACTTTAGTCAATGTGTCACTATATTGACCCAATGAAATGTGTAATGTAGACCTTGGACTATGTCCTTGGTCGTTATTACAATTTTATTGGGTCCATATCATGAAATATTGACCTCATCAAAAGTCCATATTTACATACATGTATGTCACCTGGTAAATGTTTTGGACTGACACTTGTTCCAATTTACAAACAGAATGATGTAAACTCTAATCATGGTACAAAAATGATTATTTCATTTAAAATCATATAAAATATACATACTTTAAAAACCTACAAATTTGGATAAAAACAACCCTATGTATCTTGCTCCCAAGGTTTTTTCTTCCTTTGTATTTCGGACGGTTTGGGGTCTGTGTTAACTGTCTCAATGTTCAAATTCTTTATGCCAGGTAGACTCAAACCTTTTTCAATGAAGTCTATCACTTGTCCAAAACTTATAGATTCACTATTTTTATCTTCACTGTTTTTGTCATTAGTCACTGACAGTGAGGCTGTATCATTATCTGAAGGAACACTGTCTTTTTGAACACTCTGTTTCTCTGCTGTATCTCCGTCAGCTCTAGATTCCTCATTTGAAACTGAAAAATAAGATAAAGGATTGAGAGGAAAATAAGTCACTAAAGTAGCTGGCCAATAAAAGAGAAAAAAAAAAAGGTTTAGCTGGCCAATACACAAAGGACAGTTGGTAAGTGTGATAGTGTAAATGACATCCCCATTTTAAAGCAATTGTTATTTTATATTTAATTTTATAGCATCTCCTTCAGGAAAACTTTGAGAACAGGTTTAGTAAATATTTGCAATCAAAATCTATTAATCACTTATAATAATTATCATTGACAGCTGAGGATGAAAAATAATTACAATGAACCACTTATATTAAAGGGCCTTTACGATACATGACATTGTCAAATGTAGGGACAGTGTGAAATTATAAGGCATCATCCCTTCTATTAATGTAATATGAAGAGTTTTCATAGTATAAAAATACAACGTTGCTGAATAACAAAGAAACCAATATCATCATGATAAATGCACAAACCTTTGGGTGGTCCTTTATCAGTCAGCTGATTGTCTACTAACCATTGTTTATAACCATCTACAGATACTGCAGAAAATTCCCTGTATAACACAAAAGATAGACAAGATGTACTCAATACTATATAATTATTTCACACAAAAAAGGAAGTTACCAGACTGTTAGTTTAGAGTTTATTGATAAATGAATACTTTAATTAAGAGGGACTTAATGGAAATTGATTCTGCATTATTTACAGTTTTGTAAACCAAGTAATAACTAAATAAGCATTAGTAAGAAAAGAATGTTGATTACTTTTGATACATAGTAATAATCTATATAGATAGAAACCTGGAATAATAGAAAGCCTTGGCTTTGATGTAGTTATCTAGATTGCCCTGATCTGGAATCCTCCTCCATCCATTTAGAAAATTCTCATCACTGTGAAAGTCATATTCATGGAATTGTTTAAATTCTGAATCCTGGATTTCTTCTGATGTAGTCCAGTTGGATGGATGTTCTTTGGATTTTAAGTTGGATCCAGATTCCTGTACAGAGGGAGTTGATATTTGATCCATATTACATTTACATCTCCTTTTCTATCATAATCTACAGGATTAGATATGTATTAGACTCCTGAAATACAAAACATTATACACATATATTTGATTTATTTAATTGATATAGGTCAAAAGATTACAAGAGCTTACGTGTTTTAGACATGTTGCAGATGGTTGGATTCAGTTTATCCCTTAGTTGAAAGGAAATATCTAATAAATTGCTTTTGAAAATAAATGTTGTACATGTAAAATTGATAAACAAGCTTGATTCACGTACTATACCATTTTCACGAAGACACGCCCACTTCTACTTTCATTTTTACTGTTTACTTTCGCTTTGTCAGATCGATTTTTGTTTACAGGAACCTATGGGCATAAACAACGAATGGAATGACTTTTCAGGTATATAAGGTTCAGATAAGACCTTCTTGATTTGTCGTAGCCTTAAATGGTTTTTATTAGAAAGGACCGATGTTTGATTTGTTTTTCAAAGAACAGGATGTATAAACAGTATTTATCAGTTTATGTAACCATCATAAAAATTCATCATTTAATAAGTTCATACTTTTCATATAAACATTGATCCAATCTAGCATGTCAGACCGGGAGGTCAAAGCCATCCCCAAGATTTATCCATATATGTAAATCGATGTGTGTGTGTGGGGGGGGGGGGGGGGGTAGGGTGGCTTGTAATGGTGTTTAACCCCCCCCCCCCACCCGGCTTTAAATCTACACTGTTGTTCACGTTGCTTTTGTTTAGGTGGACAGCAATCGTGTTAAAAGGAAAGGGAAGGAGGGGGGGTGCTGGCATTATTTCATTTTCAGTATAACGTACATTTCTCAATGCATAAATTTATCGATATGTTCAGAACTCTTGCAAAGTATTTGGAAGGAGTCTTTTGATGATTGTCCTTGATATATATGCCCATATATGATCTAGAGAAGGGGATATTGGGATTCTCCCAACTGGAAACCTTTATTTTTGATATTATCCAGTATAAAACCAATCAAACTTTAGTTGATACAAATTATGTATTGTCCGCTATTCTTAAACTAGCACCATAAAAAAATTCAAGCGGATCCATTGAAGGGCATAATCAGCACGATATAGGGAGACTAGAACGTGGGTAAATTCTCACTACAGGGATTTCTCGCGCTTTCCGGTTGCTTATGGTTTATTTACATAACCCATAGTACATCAAGCAAGCGGGAAACGCGATAAATACGTAAAAGCTACGAGGGGTGATTTATGATGTTGTGAGCCTCGTAATGAACGATTTGAATTGCATTATTTTTCTACATAACCCCTTTCAGTATCTATACACTTTTGCTACCGTTGTTTAAGGGCCGCAATACCACCTTCAAAGAACTTTTTTCTTGACTGGTCAGAAAGCCATCCTCTGCAAGTATTACGTCATCATCGGACTGAAAGTCGGTGCCAGAAATATCTGCTTTCAGTTTTGTGAATAGATGGAAGTCTGATGGAGCAAGATCAGGTGAATAAGGCAGATGCTCAATCAAGTTAAAGCAACAATCATGAAAATGGCAGCCATGGCAGTGACAGACTTGTGAACAGGAGCATTGTCCTGATGGAACAACACGCTTTGGAATAGTGAGCTTTCCGCGGCGCTTATGTCAGAAGTGAAGCATAGTATATGCCATTGATTGTTTGTCCTTTTTGGAGATAATCTATCAGCAGAATACCTTCTGCATCCCAGAAAACCAGGCTCACAACATATCAATCAGCCCTCGTACCTGTGACTAAGCTAAGGTGATTTATTTTCTGCTACCGAGAGGTCAAACTAATTATTTTCAATGATAATCTGGGTCAGAATGTTTATTTCTGAAACATCTCTTCCCCACGAATCGAGTGGTTGTCCCCAAATATACAAATGCTCCTTTTCAGAAAATCCAGGTCAAAATATTTATCTCCAACCCTTCCCCATTAAATCAAATGGTTGTCCCTCAATAGGAGCGTAGCTAGGGTGGTTTCGATGTGGACGTCTAAAGAAGGGGTTGATCCAGAACCTCAGCTGTCCGGGAGCTGGGGCAGACACATTTTTATGGAGATGATTAGCGAGACCCGAAGTGCCGAGTTACCGGAGAGTATTGAAGGGTGTTCCCTCTCTCGTTTGTGGGGATTCGGGGCCTTGAGACAATTTTGAAAATTTGAAAAAATGACGCAAATTTGTGGCCTCTGAAATATATTTAGTAAGCTGAATTGAGAAGAGATCAAGCGCATCAGCAAACGACGAACCGTATCTAAGATGAGGAAAATTTCCGATATGACAATGCATAAAATGCTGTATCTTAGCCATTGGACGTGGCAGCCCTGAATCCCTCGCGTTTTGATAGCGATCATTGCGTGTAACTCGAATGGAAAAACCCTAGAAATTAAAAATAAAAAAATATGCTTCTTGGGGTGTCTTTAGGCTATTTTTAAACAGTAATTTGCTGCAAAAGCCATGTCATAATCTTTTGGCACTGCTGAGGGAAACACGTTCTCTGTTTTTTTTTTTTTTTTTTGTGAAAACGATGTGGACGTTTTTGTGTACAAAGATATGCCTGGCTACGCCTCTGCTCAATGTACAAATGTTCCTTTTTAGGGTATACCATACAGTTTTTATTTGGAGGACGATGACACTGTACGTTTCTGGGTCCACTATGGACTGGTGATACTGGGTTTTCTGCTGGCGATCATTACTGTACTGGTACAGTGGCTAAGTCCAGCTCCCTATGGTAAACATGAAAAACAGGTATAGTATTTGACTTTTATTCGTTGCATTGATGTATAATATATTATTCCAACAAACAACCAACGACAACGGGACAAAGCGAGAACACCTGTACCAAAAGAACTTATCCGGATCAGCGACACCTATAGTCAATTCCTTAAACCGACACGGTGACCCGGATGCGAGAATGCAAGAAGACCAACAACTAATCAAACTAAGCCAAGGCATTATCAAAACACAAAGACACAATACATAAATGGTCGGAGACCAATGTACACCAGGAGCCTAATGTTGGCGACCTTCTGTTATATTTGTAGCAAATGGTGTGATATACGGAGTACTTGCGCACAACCCTGTCACTTATCCGGATACACAGAGGTCTCTCTCACAGTTGTTGTATAAACAAAACACACTTAGAACCAATGGTCATACGGAAAACACTCCGTGCTCTGCTGACTGAAGTAAGCTCTAGAAGTCTGACCAACGTTCAGATGGGAAAGGGATCATTTATGCTCAGTCCATTCCAAGTTCTGATATTTTCGGCGATCGATAGTCATCAATCGACATGTCACTGGACTGGCTAGAATGAAGCATAAATTTGAAGTAGAATTTAGCTGCTAGTACATACAATAAATATAGGATCTCAAATGAATTTTCATTTCATACGATGCATTATGAAACGAGTCGTGAGTTTTATATGCCCGAGCCTTGGCGAGGGGATATTAAACGCACAACGAGTTTCATAATACATCGTATGAAATGAAAATTCATTTGAGATTCTTTTTATCACATGATATTGCCTAAAAATGTGTATTTCTAACGTGAAATCAACGTTTCCGAGAACTACATAGGCGAATCACGCCGTGATCCAGAAGTCGTCTGCTACGCCATGAGAAGTAGTGTCCCCATCGTATAGATATTCTGTGCGTAAGAGAAAAGTATTTCTATTTTGAATAGTATTTTAATGCAAGAATTAATTCAACAACAACAATTTTAATCATTGATATCAATTAACAGTTGACCGATATTTGAAAGGTCACATTTGTCAAGGGTTATGTGATTAGGTTCCAAACTTGACCAATCGCATTCAAGCAGAGCCGATATGTAACGTGTTATCATATCATATATTTATGAAATGGCTTTATGAAATTGCATAACGGCTGTATCATGTGATAAAACTATTTATACATAGATATAACGACTCATTTTCCAACGTATGTGATAACGGTCACTGATTCCCTTCTCTTACGTTATAGGACGCTAACTGGGGTGTGGCCATTCCACAGAGACTGGGGCATATCCTGTCAGACGCTATCCCTGGCGTTCTCCTCTTTTTGCTGGTTTGTAAATATTTTTCCACCTCATGAAGGAAAAAATTCGGTCTTTTTGGCTACTTTCCCTTACTATCATTTAATGAATGAACGATAAGTCCAGCATAGAATCATTTAGATGTTCGGATCTTTGTTATACAGTACATTGTACCTGTATTTATTTTCAGGTGTTTTTCTTCTATGGTTCTAAGAGGGAGTATGCGAACTATGTATTTCTTGGTCTTTTCCAGTTGCATTATTTACATAGGTAAGTACGTCCCTCATTCCGTTCGGACTGCAAAAATGTAAGATGTTTATAGCCTTGCCACGGTATCTTCGTCCTTCGATGTTTCATGTACGACTGCTTCTTGCACATTCCATTTAACCCAGAATTGGTTTTGCATTATTTATAAATCTATGATCATGCTGATTTCAGGGGGATTGTACATCCTTTGACGATGAGATACAGAAGTACAAAGGTTGCATTAGGGTACGTGAAACTAAAAAAACTAGGAAAATTGACAATGACTGACTAACTAGTGGTTTTGAAAAAGGTAAACAATAATTATATATTGTATCAAAATTCATAATTAATCAGAAGAATAAAATCAGTTTACAATTTTAATTTATATGTATATCTTATTTACGTACAGTTAATTTCTAACAGTTTTCAATTTTTCTGTAGAAGTCTTTTAGACGATTTGGGACTGATCTACAATAACACGCATTATTTTGAGTTATTCTCTTGTCACCATTGTAGGATAACACTTGGTGGATTTTTCCCAAACTGTCTTTTTCACTTCATCAATGCAGATTTTGCTGGATCGGCAGATTTCAACAGTAACTATTTTTAGTAGGTGTCAAATACACGTTTATTTTTGTGTCGCCTGCGAAGCATAGCGACGCTTAGGGATCACTTTGTCCGTTGTTCGTCTGTCCGTCTGTCCGTCCGTCCGTCAGTCCGTCAGTCCGTCTGTCTGTCTGTCACACTTTGGGTGTCACAGCCCATAACTTTTGATTGGTAAGTGATAGGGCTTTGATATTTCACATGTGTATTCCTTGTGACAAGACCTTCCTACACATACCATAATTTTTGACCTAGTGACCTTGACCTACATATTTGACCTACTTTTCAAAAAAATTAAAAATGGATATATCTTTTGATTGGTAAGTGTTAGGACTTTGATATTTCACATGTGCAATCCTTGTGGCAAGACCTTTCTACACATACCATAATGTTTGACCTTGTGACCTTGACCTCGATATTTGACCTACTTTTGAAAAAAAGATAAGATTCACTATATCTTTTGATTGGTAAGTGATAGGGCTTTGATATTTCACATGTGTATTCTTTGTGACAAGACCGTCCTACACATACCATAATTTTTTACCTATTGACCTTGACCTACATATTTGACCTACTTTTCAAAAAAATTAAGAATGGATATATCTTTTTATTGGTAAGTGATAGGGCTTTGGTATTTCACATGTGTATTCCTTGTGACAAGACCTTTCTACACAGACCATAATATTTGACCTTTTGACCTTGATCTAGATATTTGATCTACTTTTCAAGAAAAGTAATATTGGCTATATCTTTTGATTGGTAGGTAATAGGGCTTTGATATTTCACATGTATTTTCCTTGTAACAATGCCATTCTACACTTACTATAATTTTTTACCTTTTGACCTTGACCTAGCTATTTGACCTTCTTTTCTAAGGTTGTATATATCTTTTAATTGATAGGTGATAGGTCTTTAATATTTCTTATGATGAGACCTTTTTGTTACCAATTTTTACGTAGTGACCTTGACCTAGATGATTGACACTCTGTTCTGAAAATTTGAAAATGACCATAACTTTTAATTTGTAATTAAGAGGTCTGATATTTCAAATGAATTTAATTTGATCCACTTTCTAGAATAATAATCAAACCGCTTCGCAGGCGACACAAGCATTCCTTGGATTGCTATTTTTCAATATTTATTGCATTTGTTGCCACCGTGATTTTGTCATTCTTCGAAGGGAGGGTGTATTGCTTTGCTATCGCCTGTTGGTCCGTCTGTCCTTCGGTCTGACAGTCAGTCCTTCCGAAGCCAAACAATCCGCCCATACCCAAATAGATTCCGTTCACCATCCCGGTCAAGGATGAAATGGTATGTATACAGGCTCTGTCAATTTCTTATGTGAGTACAGTCGGAAGAAATGTTGACAGATTTGTATGGCCATTGGACTATGTTAAAATAGATGCAATGAATACCTACAATACTATGGTGGCATACTTCTGTCTCCTACATGCAAGATATTTTTATAGATATTGTATCAGCATGCAAGTTAAATACGTTGACATAAAACTTAATTATGTTGACATGCAACTTATTTTGTCAACATGCAAGATAATTATGTCAACATGCAAGATAGTTATGTCAAAATATGTATACATGCAAGTTTATTAAGTTGCATGTTGACATAAATAAGTTGCATGTCGACATAAATAAGTCGCATGTCGACATAGATAAGTCGCATGTTGACATAATCTGAAGAAAAATATCTTGTATGTAGGAGGCAGAAGAATGCCACCATACAATACTGTTCAAATGTATGATAAAACCTAGGCGAATGGGATTTGACAGAGTCATTTCCATGGACATAAAAATTGTGGTTTAATAAGTTTAACAGAGTAATTCCTCTTGAACACAGCGTATGAAAAGCTGATTTTTAACTAAAAACAAGACCAAGTTCATATATGGGTCTTGTTGTATGCACAGGCGGATCTACATCATTTTTCTTGGGGGAGGGGTCCAGCTCATCAGAAGGGGGGGGGGGGGGGGGGGGCGTCCTGACCTCCTTATCCCTCCCCCTCTAGATACGCGCTTGGTATGTATCCCATTTGAACTGAGAAAAAAATTCTACACTCTATCTTTACCATGAATATACATTTTGAACTAAAACTTGGTATAGATATTTCACGAGAAAATCATACAGTAGCCGAAATCTGACTTGCATCAAGTGGAATAATTGTAGAGAAAGGGAAATCCGATGAGGGGTTGCAAACGTCACTTATTTTGATGATCTGTATAATTTTTTGTTTATTTTTAGCTCACCTGAGCGAAGCTCGTAGCGCGTCGTCCGTCGTCCGTCGTCTGTCGTCCGTCCGTCCGTCGTCCGGCATAAACTTTTAACATTTTCGACATCTCCTCTGCAACCACTGAACGGAATTTCATGAAACCTTACAGGAAGCAAGTACTCAAGGTCCTCTACCAAGTTTGTGTTTTTCGAGCCGATGGGTCAACAAATATGGCCGCCGAGGGCTCTGACTGGTTGACACATTTTCTACATCTCTCCTGCAACCGCTGCACAGAATTTCATTAAACATTGCAGGAAGTAAGTACTCAAGGTCCTCCACCAAGTTTTTGTTTTTCGTGCCGATAGGTCAACAAATATGGCTACCGAGGGCTCTGATTGGCTGACACATTTTCGACATCTCCTCTGTAACCGCTGCATAGAATTTCATGAAACCTTACAGTAAGCAAGTACTCAAGGTCCTCTACCAAGTTTGTGTTTTTCGTGCCGATCGGTCAACAAATATGGCTGCCAAGGGCTCTGATTGGCTGACACATTTTCGACTTCTCCTCTGCAACCAGTGCACAGAATTTCATAAAACCTTTCAAGAAGCAAGTACTCAAGGTCCTCTACCAAGTTTGTGTTTTTTTGTGCCAATCATTCAACAAATATGGCCGCCGAGGACTCTGATTGGATGACACATTTTGGAATTCTTTTCTGCAACCGCTGCATAGAATTTCATGAAACCTTACAGGAAGCAAGTACTGAAGGTCCTCTACCAAGTTTGCATTTTTTAATGCCGACCGGTCAAAAAATATAGCCGCCCAGAGCTCTGATTGGATGACACATTTCGACATCTTCTCTGAAATTGTCCATTATCATTCTTTTGTGTGCAACTCAGGTGAGCGATGTGGCCCCCTTGGGCCTCTTGTTTATCATTACAAATTATGTGCGTCCAGAAGAAAACATTTATATGTGTAATAAAACTCATTGTCTTTCCTTTTAAACCTATCATATACTTTTGTCTTTTTATTTCAGTGATCCAAGGTTTATCATAGGAATCATCTTGTATATCGTCGGTTTCGTCACAAATCGTTGGGCAGACTGGAAGTTACGATCTCTGAGAAATACAAAAGGTATTTTACTTTGTAGATGTTATTTATTAAAAATGGTTACGATGCAAGTTGTTTGAAATCATGTAAATATTCACACAAGTACACTGTTGTCTCTTAATTAGTCGTCTTTATTACATTATGAGGTGTTTTAGGTTGCACGGGTTACTACATTCCATATGGAGGACTGTTTGAACTTATCTCGTGTCCAAATTACTTCGGAGAATTAGTGCAATGGACAGGATGGTGAGTCTTTGTTTTAATTATACATGTACACTGACTGTACTAGTGCTAGTACTCACGATTTATGTTTTTCTTTACAATATTTCCCGTTAATTTATGCAAAGAATAGAGAGAGGGATCAAATCAGCTGAAAAATATTGGAAGGTGATCGCAAACGTGAAAACTGGAAAGACTTATGGCATTCGGAACCAATTTTAAACATAGGATTTTAAAAGCAAATAGAATGGTCATCATGATGGTGTCATTCTTACAATCGTTCAACTTGCCGAAGCCCACCGGGCCATCTTCGCTAACCCAAGACCAAAATACGCCTTCTCTCGTCTCCTCCTTGGTGTACTTTCGGCAAAGTTCTGAATTTTATGTGTAGAGGAAATATCTCCAACAAGACCCCATTACACATTGACCGTAGCGTAACACACACGCATCCTTACCCTCACACCCTCAAAATAACAACAAACAACGGACACATACCACCACACTTATTATCATCCGGAAAAAAGAAACACTCGTATCAAGTAGACTAAAACAAACAAACAGATCAAGCAGACAGATAAGATGGCCATCTGCTATATCAATGACAAATGAAGTAGTAATCCGGATTGAGGGTTTCATTGGTGGAAAATAAAACCATCTACAACAGACCTCTCAATTGTCACTTTTATTGACACCAGTCTGATTTGTGAAGCTACAAATATGATCGTTTGCCCCCCCCCCCCCCCCCCCCCCGTAACTACATGATCATTTTCAGCCATGTTTTTATAATGAAAAAAAGAGTGGGGAAGGGGGTCATGTTTACCTGTGTTCCTTATAAGTCAAAGTGTCAGTTGATATGCAACGCCACGTGATCCTCATTTCAGGACCATCCTAACGTGGTCATTAGCAGGTCTTGTATGGTGTTTATTTGGTGCTGCCACTTTCTTTCCCAGGAGCAGACATAACCATCAATGGTACGTATATACATGTTTTTGGATGATGGCTTAGATTCAATTATCAAACCGGTATGTATTGCCAATCGTCGGTGACAGTCTTCCAGGAATGGTAAATAGTGATGTTCTCCGGATTACTGTGACATAACCCTCTCACTTGAGCGGCAACCCGCGAGTTAGGGTACACAAAGCCTCCTCAGTTGTATAAGGCGAGACCTTGTAAAAGGGGAATTCAACCCTTGAATCTGAATATCAAGTAGAATAACGTAAACAGGTATCAAAGGTATATCATAAATACGAAAACTGCCCGTGCTGGTTAAAGGGAGCTAATGTACTAGTATTATCCAGTGATGATGATCTTCCTCCAATCTGAGGATTTCCTCCTTTTTCAGCTTTATTGCTGTAAAGTTCATTTTCCTCAATTTTTCTCCTTTTTCATCACAATCTGTTTTCATCTCTGATTATCTCCCGATGAGTCTGACCAACTTTCAGAAAGGTCGGGACCCTGTTTTCTCTGAACGGGAACCGTGGTTGAGTCCCGTCATCACAGCTGGTTATATGCAACTTTTTTTCAAGGCTATAGCTGTAGACCATCGCAATTTTTGATGACCTCGGGTTTTAATACTCTTTTTCGTTTACTTTTACTATAGACAGGAACGGACATTCTAACATGACTTGAGAGTTTCTCCCTATATAAACTATAGAACTTGCCTGGTGTAAAATCTCCGGCAAACCTCCAGTTAGCTAAGCTCCGCCAATGCACGCATTATAGAGCTCGTGCAGAACAATTTTAGAAAACAAATAACAACTAGCTAGCTGTGATTTGTTGTCCAGTAATTCCCCTCGTCGCATGAACTTTATCACCTCACCGCTTCGCTGCTCAGTGATGATTTTATTGGTTCATGCGACTCGGGGAATTACTGGACAACAAACCACGCTGGCTAGTTGTTATTTCTTAAGTATATTTTCCATAGATCCTTCGAATTCAATTTATCAAGTCAATATACAAAATTTCTGGTTTCCCAAAAGTTACGCAAGGTAAACACAATGTGGGACATGGAAGACTTTGCTATAATCTGTTTCTTGTATAGTTTCTTATATCTTGGACCTATTTCGTTAAAGCTGTAATGATTGAATTCTATTTTTTACAGGTATCAGTCTCAATTTGAGAATTATCCACCCAACAGAAAGGCATTAATACCATTCTTATTTTGATATCCGAATTATAAATTCTATACAAATAACTTTATTATCAATATACACATAATATTTATTGTTCATAAACTTTCACTGCATTGTAATACCTCATTTTTAAAAATAAAGTTCATATTATTAGATACAATGTTCTTTGTTATGATTTCTGAAAAACAAAATCAATAAATAAAAACAAAACAAAGTTAGTGTTGTCCTTTGAATTTTAACAACTTTTTTCTGGACTGGAGTACTTCTAATGTTTTTTTTTCCCGAATGAAACATACATATAGGATCTCAAATGAATTTTCATTTCGTACGATGTATTATGAAACGAGTTGTGTGTTTTATATCCCCGAGCCTTGACGAGGCGATATAAAACGCACAACTCGTTTCATAATACATCGTATGAAATGGAAATTCATTTGAGATTCTTTTTATCACATGATATTGCCTAAATATGTATATTTCTAACTTCAAATCAACCTTTCTGAGAATTAGAGGCGAACCACGCCGTGACCTACAGATCGTCTGTTACGCCATGAGAAGTAGTTCCTAATCGTATAGATATATTCTGTGCGCAAGAAAAAAAAATCAAATTTGGTTAGTATTTTAATGCAATAATTAATTCTACAACAATTTTAATCATTGATATTGAATCTGCGTCTGAATTTAACAATTATCCGATAGCTGAAAGATGAAGTTTATGTGATTAGGTTCCAAACTTGACCAATCGCATTCAAGCAGAGCGATATGTAACGTGTTATCATATCATATATCTGGCCGGATTACAAAGCAATTCCGGTGTATAGATTGACGATGTCCGTCCGTCTGTCCGTCCGTCTGCCGTCAACATTTTGGTTAAAGTTTCTGGTTGAGGCAAAATCTAAGGAACTATATGCAGTGGAAACTTTATACTATACATGAAGCTTGCCCATCACAAGACCTTTCAATTTATGCCATAACATTTGACCTAGTGACCTTGACCTTGGACTTTGACCTAGTCAACGATTTTGGTTAAAGTTCCTGTTATAAGCAAACTCTATGGAACTGTATGCAGTTGAAACTTTATATTGTACATGTAGGTTGCCCATGACAAGACCTTTCAATTAATTTCGGAATATTGACCTAGTAACCTTGACCTTTGACCTAGTTAATGATTTTGGTTAAAGTTTCTGTGTTACACTCAAAAATAACTCTGGATTTCGTTTCCAAACTTTATTGAAGTGAACATTTGTAAGGGTGTTAGAGGACTACTCGATTAACATACAGCTACAAAATATATATGTTAGAAATACAAGTTTTCTCACGAAAAAAGAAACAAAGACAGTAAATCTTAAAACAGAGAGTAAACAGATACGTGTTACGTAAGATATGAAATAGCGACCGGCGGAATCTGTCAAATTTAATTATCAGTAGATACTTTAATCTGCACATTGCGTTCATATTACGAGAAAGAAAAGATATCAAAATTTACTTTTAACACCTCCCTTCTTAAGATAAAAATTTAACTTACAAAGTTGAATTTTTTCAAAGGTAAGAATATCAGAATTTAAAAACTTAATATAAAGACATTTGAAATAAAGTGATTAATGTCAATAGCTATTCACTGTTCATTGAAAAGATTTACACACGAGAAAGGCTGTCAGCATTTTGATTTTTTGATCCCTTTTTATACCGAATGTCAAAGTCATAAACTTGGAGGGAAAGTGCCCATCTGAGAAGTCTTTGATTTTTATCTTTCATGCGATGAAGCCACGTTAGGGGATTGTGATCTGTCTCCACAAAAAATTTCCTTCCGTCCAGGTAGTAGGACAGAGAGATCCAATAGCCCATACGATGGCTAGTAATTCTTTCTCGATGGTCGAGTAATTTTGCTCTCTCGGAAGCAATTTTCGGCTCAAATACGCAACGGGATGGTCTCCGTCACACATTTCCTGACTCAGTACCGCCCCTATCGCGAACTGACTCGCATCTGTTTGTACTGTAAAAGGTTTCTGAAAGTCAGGCGTTATCAGTAAAGGGGAGGTCGTCAGCGCTTGTTTCAAAGAACGGAACGCATCTGTCGTTTTCAGAACTTATTCGGCCGATTTTTCTTGAGCATTTCTGTTAAAACGGCAGAAATTTCGGCGTACTTTCCGATGTATTGCCGATAATACCCTGTAAGTCCCAGGAACGTCTTCGTTATCGGCAGCGGAAATTCCTCAACGACTCTCACTTTATTTGGATCCGTTACCAACTATGTGACCCAGACATTCGATGCGATCTGAGCCCAGCTTGCATTTAGACGGTCTTATCGTTAGACCCGCTTCCTGTAGTTTGATAACTACTCTCTCTATATCCTCTAGGTGAGTGTTCCATTCATCCGAATAAACGACAAGGTCGTCAAAATAAGCGACTACATGGTCGGCGTTTTGAAGCACACTATTCATAAGGCGTATGAACGTCGCGGGCGATGTCTTCATGCCAAAAGGCATCACGGTAAATTCGTACGATCCGTACGGCGTAACAAATGCGGATTTCTCCCTGGTGTCCTCAGATAAGGGTACTTGCCAGTATCCTTTAGTAAGGTCGAAGCGGCTGAGATATTTTGCGTTTCCAACTTTCTCTAGAATGTCACTGATTCTAGGTACCGGATATGCGTCTGAGATAGTTACTTCGTTAAGTTTCCGGTAATCTATGCACATTCGAAGCGATCCGTCGGGTTTGTTGACTAGAACTATCGGCGAACTCCACGGACTTTTAGATTGTGTAATTTGGCCTTGCTCTAGCATATCATTTAGTGCTTTCTTAACTTGCTCTTGCTTAGCATACGGTATACGATAGGGTTTTTGTGATATTGGTGTCTCGGTTGTTGTTCGAATTCGATGTTCTGTTAGTGTACATCGTCCTGGTTTATCGGTAAACACATCCGAATACTTAGCACAGAGACTTCTCAGTTCTTCTTTTTGTTCTTGCGATAAATTTATTCCAAATTTGAGATTTTCGATACTCTCCGAAGCATCTCCCGGAAACGTCACTCTCGTGATTTTTTTCGACTACTATAAGTATTGATCGTTTGGTGTAATTTCTCAGCATGTTGATGTGGTAAACGACCACCCCTCTTCGTCCACCAACATTAACCTTGTAGTTGACATCATTTACGCGTTCGATTACACGAAATGGTCCCTTCCATTGAGCTATCATTCTACTTGTGTCCGATGGTAGGAGAACTAAAACTTCGTCTCCCGGAGAAAATCGCCTTTCCTTCGCCGATTTATCGTACCATCGTTTAATGTATTCCTTACGACGCACAAGGTTGTCCTTCACCTCGAGCGACATCTCCTTCAATTTATGTCGCATTCGTTCTATCACTGACATTTGGATGAAAAAGCGAATGTCGCAATGCGAAGAAAATTACCAAAAAGTGTTATCATTATCTAACTTTAACCAGCAATACAGCCAAAAAAATAACATAAAAGTCCTAAAGTGGTCAGAGAAACGAAATGAAAACCTTCGAAGTGATTTTTGTGAAATTGTGAAGTCAAAAACAGGCCAAGTTGTCAACCCGCGAGACGTTCTCGCTATACACCGTATACCAAAGAACCAAGATTCTAGAGGTCCGAGGCCAGTGATCATCAAATTTATAAATTCCGAGTCTCGGGTTGCCGTCCTGAAGCAGCGCGCAAAGCTCAAAGAAACTTTTACGATGCTTGATCATTTGACCCCACAGAATATTGACCTTATCAATCGCTTGAACAACCATCCCAAGGTGGAAAGGGCGTGGTATTTTAACACGCGGGTGTACGCATATGACACCAAAGGTGACCGACACAAATTTGACATATGTGATGACATCGATTACAAACTGCGTCACGCCCCGCTTTCAGACCAGTAAACAGTCAAAGAGAGTGCATATTTCTTCCACTAACTGTAACCTTGTAAAATTCTAAGGATGATGTGTATGGATTTTCATTTTGCCAGAATCTACGAATTGATTATTTTCTATTTTTGTATGAGTATGAAAGTGTGTGCGAGATGTATGAAAGGAAAAGAATTCTATTTTTCATGTGATTTGTACATCGAATTGGTTCAGAATTTTCTTGTCATAATTTTGAAGTTAAAACACGTCGGATAACATAAGCATTTTAAGCCTTAATGTAAGGGGAATTTCAGAGGTTAAAAAACGCAGAGATGTATTCCATTGGTTAAGGAAGAAAAAAGCATCAGTTTTCTTTCTACAAGAAACACATAGCATTAGTAATACAGAACACATATGGAGGAATGAATGGGGGTATGAAGCATATTTTAGCAGTTACACAAGCAACAGCGCGGGGACAGCAATTCTATTCAAAAATGACATCGAATTTAAAGTTCATAATAGTTTCGTATCTGAATCGGGTCGAATAGTAGCATTAGATATCACTATAAATGAAATGAAAATCACTCTGATCAATTTATATGGATATAATCAAGACAAAACTGATTTTTTTGACGAAGTTTTTTCAATCATTAATCAGTTTGGTAACATATACGTGATATTAGGCGGTGATTGGAATGTGGTACAGGAATTATCAATTGATACCTTCAATGTGAATAGATTGAATAACAAAAATTGTAATGAAAAAATAAACATTTTTAAAATAGAGCATGAATATACAGATCCTTGGAGAGTCTTTAATGATGATAAAAAAGTATTTACATGGAGGAGAACAAATCCCATCAAACAATCAAGAATCGATTACTTTTTAGTATCACAACCAATGTTGGCTAAAACAAAAGATTGTATCATAGCTCCGGGGTACAGATCGGACCATTCATCAGTCATAATTAAATTTTCTTTTAAAGAGGCACAGCGCGGAAAGAGCTATTGGAAGTTTAACAATCAATTGTTATATGACAAAACATATACAGAAAAAGTAACAAAATGTATAAACGAAGTAATACACGACTTAAATGAAGACGAAAGTAATTGCAATTATCAGTACATATGGGAATTACTTAAAATGAGAATAAGATCAATAACTATTGAACATTCGGTGATTAAGTCTAAACAAAATAAAGAAAAAACGAAGAACATAGATCGACAGATTATCTCATTAGAAAAGGAAATAAATGACACTCCTACAGAGGAAAACATTAAGACTCTAGAATTATTAAAACGGGAACAAGAAAATGCGCGAAAAGGTGAAGTAGAAGCAGTAATGTTTAGATCAAAAATTAATTGGTATGAACACGGCGAAAAAAGCTCAGAATATTTCTGCAAACTTGAACGAAGGAATTTTATAAACAAAACTATTTATGAATTGATTTCAGAGAATGAGGAAGTAATTTCTGATCAATACAGCATTTTAGAAGAACAGAAACTATTTTTTCAAAAACTGTACGAATCTAAACTAAGTATGAATGAAGAACATTTAGAAACAGAGACAGAGTTCTTACGAAACGATGTAAAACTTACTGATAATCAGAAAGAGCAATGTGAAGGTACCCTTACTAAAGTAGAGTGCAGTAATGCGTTATATCACATGGCGAATAAGAAATCACCAGGATCGGACGGATTAACGGTTGAATTTTACAAGTTTTTTTGGAAAAATATAGGGAATATTGTTGTTAGATCTTTAAATATGGGTTATAGTCAAGGGGGATTATCAAATTTTCAAAGTCAAGGAATCATTACCTGCTTACCAAAAGAATCAAAAGACAGAAGATACTTAAAAAATTGGAGACCAATTTCGTTACTTAACATTGACTATAAAATAGGTGCAAGCTGTATAGCAAATAGAATGAAAAATGTGCTCCCATCGATTATTAGTGACTCTCAAAAAGGTTTCTTAAAAAATAGGTTTATCGGAGAAAACACAAGGCTGCTATATGATTTAATGAATTACATGAAAATAATAAAACAAAAAGGATTACTCTTACTATTAGATTTCGAAAAAGCTTTCGATTCCATAGAATGGCCCTTTATTCAAAATACACTGCAATCTTTTAATTTCGGCGACTCAATCAAAAGGTGGTTTTCTACACTCTATAAAAATTCAAAAAGCTGTGTTATTAATAATGGTAATATGTCTTCTTTCTTCTCCCTTCACAGGGGCTGCCGGCAAGGTGACCCCCTTGCCCCTTACATTTTTATTTTGGTTGTCGAACTCCTAAGCTCAAGATTGAAAAGAGAAAAAGATATTAAAGGAATAGAATTTGGCGGCATAAATTTTCTTATTAATCAGTACGCGGATGATACATTCCTGCTTCTAGATGGTAGCGAAAAATCACTAAGAATGTCAATGAAAATAATTTCAAAATTTAGTTATGTAAGTGGATTAAAACTGAATATACATAAATCACAAGCATTATGGTTAGGATCTAAAGGAGGGAGTGAAGAAAAGATATGTGAAGATTTGAACATAATATGGTCAAGTAAATCTTTTAAATTGCTAGGTATAACATTTACAACTAATTTGACAGATATGGTGGAAATTAATTATAAAGAGAAAGTACTCTCAATAAAAAAGCTTCTTGGGACTTGGTCAAGACGTGATTTGACACCAATAGGAAAAATTACTGTAATTAAATCTTTGGCACTTCCAAAATTAATACATTTATTTTCATCACTTCCAAATCCACCAAAATCTATCCTCTGTGAATTAGAAAAGATTTTTTTCAAATTTATATGGAACAATAAACCAGATAAGATAAAAAGAAAAACATTGATTAGTTCATATGAAAAGGGAGGTTTGAATATGATCCATTTGCCATCATTTATAAATTATATAAAAATAAAGTGGTTGAAAAGAATTCATGAAAATCCTAATGGTCTTTGACAGAAACTCCTTTCCCTTATCATTGGAATTAAAACAGATACAGAGGGTGTATGGTGGCTAAATAGGAACAAATTAATGGAACTCAAGAAACATGTAAAAAATAGCTTTTGGAAAGATGTTATCGAATCTGTTATCAAAGTGAAAAAGGAACAATTAAGTGTATCTGAATATATACAAGAAGATATAAGGAACTTTTGTAGCTTTTCAGAATATGATTTTTATACAAAATGGCGAGAAAATGGTGTTTCCTGCTTAAATGACCTACTAAAAAGTGATGGTAATTTCAAAAGCTTTGAGGAGATAAAGAATCAGATTAATTGTAAGAATTTTCTTAAATATTATCAAATTATTGACAAGGTACCTAATTCTTGGAAAAGCAAGATAAAAACATTTAAAGAAAATAATGAAACTCTAGATATATGTGATGATGATTTACTTTTAACAAAAATTATATCAAATAAATCAATAAAATTTGTTTATGAATCTATAAGGGATAGAGAAACAATTACCCAAGAAAATAAAATTTTGAAATGGAAAAATGAAATACTTGAATGCGATGAAGATTTCAAATGTTACTTCACTCTCTCTCGGAATTGCACAAAAGACACTAAACTTATATACTTTCAGTACAAAATATTAAATAGAATATTGTCTACAAATACATTTTTATTCAAAATCAAAATAAGTCAAACACAAAACTGTTGTTTTTGTAATCAAGAGCCTGAAACCCTTTGTCATTTATTTTATGATTGTGTACATGTATTGCGATTTTGGAAATTAGTTGAAAATTGGTTTGAAATGAATTTAACAAATAATATAAAACTTAACAAGTCAAATGTATTACTGGGTAGCAAATCTGGTACTGTCTTTGAAAACCATGTTATTTTGATTTGCAAAAGGTTTATATATACATGTCGATTCAATATGATCATCCCAACCTTTATTCAAGCCATTGAACGTATTAAATATATCAGAAATATAGAGAAATATATATATAATTCAAATTCAGACTACTTCAAGAAAAGATGGATGTTTTTGAGTAATATCAGCGATTAACACGATCTTATATTCTTATTCTATTACATGTAGCATACGCATAATGATAAATTTAATTTAGCTTCGAATATTTATTACCATATTAGTACAAACAATAACTTTATTTTAAAATTGATTATCATAAATTTCAAATATCATTACTGAATCATTATCATATCTTCTTTTGAAACTGAATATGCAAGAATGAGGGTGGAGTGAGGTGTGTAAATGGTGTTTTTTTTTTGTGAGAAAGAGTGTGTATTCTATTATATATCTGAAATGCAAATAAATAATTAAAAAAAAAAAAAAAAAAAAAAAAAAAAAAAAAAAAGACATTTGGATATCCTCCTCACCAGTGATAAATTCCTTGTATATCTGTGTTGGGCCACGGATTGGCCAACCATACAAAAGTTCAAAGGGCGAAAATCCTGTCTCTTCGTGTGGAACCTCTCTATATGCAAAAAGCGCATACGGCAAGAATGTATCCCATTCTTCGCTTTCGGTAGCGCACAATTTCTTCAAAATTGATTTAAGCGTCGCATTGAATCTCTCCGTCTGTCCATTTGCCTGCGGATGGTAAGGCGAAGTTGTAACTCCTTTAACTTTAAGGATCGCAAATAGATCTTTCATTAGTTTACTGGTAAAGTTTGTACCTTGATCGGTAAGAATTACTCTCGGTACTCCTACGCGGCTGAAGAGCTCCATGAGAGAGTTTGCGACACTCTCTGCGTCACAGCTTTTTAACGCGAATGCCTCTGGGTAACGAGTCGCGTCATCGACAATCGTAAGAATAAATCTATTTCCTTTCTTGCTTCTCGCTAGCGGTCCGACAATATCCATAGAAATTTTGAAAAAGGGTTCGCTTATTATCGGTGTATTAATCATCGGCGCTTTGACATTTGTTCTCTTCGCAACTTTCTGACACGCATCACACGATTTACAGTACTCGCTAACTTCTCGGAAAATGCCTGGCAAGTAGAAAGATCGCAAAATACGGTCCTTCGTTTTCTCGACGCCTAGGTGTCCTGCAAACGGCTGATCATGCGCTAGTTCAATAACAGCGCGACGTAGTCCTTTCGGTAAGACCACTTGATCTCCTTGACGAACACCGCTCGATGACATCCACTTCCGCTTTAAAATGTCATTCTCCCAATAAAATGCAAGTGACATAGATTTTGACTGTTCGGCGGTTACTGCTTTTTCCCTGATAGATTTTAAAGTCGGGTCTTCCTTTTGCAACTGACTCAATTTGTCGGCATTTATTCGATTTAAATCCTGATCGGATACTTGATCGCAATCCTGTACATCTATCGGCGATGGTTGAACATCGCACTCAGTCATGCGTTCTTCCGCTCTTTTATCTGCTTGATTTTCTTGATTCGCTCTAGAACGGGTAATCGCACATACCTTCGGCCTGTTTATTACATCATTTCCGAGTAGCGCATCCGCAACGAGCGAAGGGACGATTCCAACTTGCGCGTGTCCCTTGAAATACGGCGTGTCTAATTCAACGATCGCTAACTTCGCATCGAACGGCTGTCCGATAGCCGTATAAAGAGTTGTATGTTGGCCCTCCAAAATACAAGATTGGTCCATGAGATCCTCTCGCAAAATTGTCATTGACGCTCCCGTATCCTTGACAAAAGATACTTCCCGGCCGTTGACATATCCAGGCATATATAACAAACCATCATCATCGGTGTTGCTTAATATCCTGGAAACAAAATACGTTTTAGGGCATTTATTCGCAAAATGACCCTTCCCGTTGCATTTAAAACATATTATATCCTTCCTCTGATTTCCGTTTCCTTTTTCCGGTTCGCTTGTAGCCGTTTTCCCGCTACCGCTAACTCCATTTCCGGTTCCTTTTCCAATCCCAGTAACACCCTGAGATTGACCGGATTCCCGATTTTTCGGAGGAATATAATCTTCCGCAGCTTCGACAACGCTCGATGAACCTTTATTCCGTCTGACCCACTGCGCCTGGACTGGGGGCAAAGCTCGCAAGAAAAATTCATCACGGAGAACTTCTATTGGATCTTTATCTTCTGTGCACCTTTTTAAGTAGATATTTATGCGTGACATAAGTCCTCTGTGCGTCTCATTGTTTTCTCTTCTTATTGATATTAGATCAGAGAAGTATTCATGCGGTCGTTTTCCGTACCGTTCTATCAGAGCCTTTTTCAGATCGACATACGATGTTGATGCCTGTGAGGAAATGTGTCGTGTTTCTCCGGTCAGCAATGTTCTTAACTGTAATACTTTGATACTTTCTGACCATTTTGCCTGATCGCATACTGCCTCAAACTCACATAGATAAGTCAGAATGTCGTCAAATTTCGGATTGAATGGTTGTAATTTGATTTTAAATGGTACACTCACTTGTTCTTCTTTTTGCTTTGCCTGGAATTGCAATTTTTCTCTTTCAATCGCTAATTTTTCCATTTCGATTTTCAGCTTCTCGCGTTCTAGTGCAATTTTCTCTCGTTCAAGTTCAAGTTCTAACGTGTTATCCTTTTTAGTGGTGTTCCTTTTCTTTGGAGGGACACTTGGTTGTTTGAACGTTTCGTCAGCATTTCGATCTGCTTCATCTTCCGTGAATTCTATTAATTTTCTACTTGAAGCTACCCGCCTCGGTCGACTTGCTGCCACTGAGTCCCCTGTCTGTTCGTCACCCTCAATGTTTATCAAATTTGTTGCCTCTGCCATATCTATTGTTAAATCCACAATAAATCACTGAAACTGTTAAACCACAATTTACAGTACTTTCCGAGACATTGGGTTCATTTTGTATTCTAATTGTTACTCCACAATTAAAATATTTAATTTAATTGTTACTCCACAACTAAATATATTTAATTTTTAAAATTGTTACTCCACAACTAAATATATCCCAACTAGCTGCCACCAGAAATGTTACACTCAAAAATAACTCTGGATTTCGTTTCCAAACTTTATTGAAGTGAACATTTGTAAGGGTGTTAGAGGACTACTCGATTAACATACAGCTACAAAATATATATGTTAGAAATACAAGTTTTCTCACGAAAAAAGAAACAAAGACAGTAAATCTTAAAACAGAGAGTAAACAGATACGTGTTACGTTAGATATGAAATAGCGACCGGCGGAATCTGTCAAATTTAATTATCAGTAGATACTTTAATCTGCACATTGCGTTCATATTACGAGAAAGAAAAGATATCAAAATTTACTTTTAACATTCTGGTTGAAGCAAAATCTATGGAACTGTATGCAGTAGAAACTTTATATTATACATATAGGTTGCCCATCACAAGACCTTTCAATTTATGCCGTAACATATGACCTAGTGACCTTGACCTTGGACTTTGAACTAGTTAAAGATTTTGTTTAAAGTTCCTGGTTTAAGCAAATCTATGGAACTGTATGCAGTAGAAACTTTATATTAAACATATAGGTTGCCCATCACAAGACCTTTCAATTTATGCCGTAACATAAGACCTAGTGACTTTGACCTTGGACTTTGACCTGGTTTAAGCAAAATCTATGGAATTGTATGCAGTAGAAACTTTATATTATACACGTAGGTTGCCTCAGCCAAAACCTTTCAATTTATGCCGTATTATTTGACCTATTGACCTTGACCCAGTTAGCGACAAAACCTTACTTTGCAATCCGGCCATACCGTCTTTAGCAGTGTTTTATTATGAAATGGCTTTATAAAACTGCATAACGTGTGTATCATGTGATAAAAGTGAATATTGAAACAAGCTGTTGTACAGTATTGTCCTTTGACTTTGAAATATTGATATTATTTAAATAATTTAAGTAATGTTTCAAAGACAATATTTTATCGATTTTTTATAGTTCCCAATGTTCATGGATTTTCGAACAATTTCCGTTTAGATTGGTTTTTTTTTTTCTTCTTTCAAAATGTGTAATTTTTTTGTTCTTTCAAAATGTACCGTTTTGCGCCAAACGCATATCTTCAGTTACCAAGAAATGAACCTAACGTTTGTAAATCGATTGTTTTATACAGTTATTCATTAGAAACTGAATATCCTCGTCGAACAGAGATTTTTTCCAAAACAAAAACACATTTCTAAATATTTGTGTTCAATTTACCCTCAGCAGTCACAGCTGTTTTGAGTTCATTTTCGCAGTGCTTTCTTAGCTAAGAAGATTTTCATTATCATTTAGCCGGAAAGAACTTTCTCAATTTCACTTATACAGAGCAAGCTTAGGAAAAGGATTTATATAAGTATCATACTTGTTTCCTAATCCTGCATGATCTTAATTGTACTTATATAACATAATGAAAGTGAAATAAATACCAGTTTAAACTAAGTGAAGTTTGGTATGGACGATTGTAATGGAAACTGATATAAAGGCAAATAGAGTACTTTTGTTAGGCCATTTCTTGTTTTTATTCTGTTTTGCGTCCTTTTGAAATTGAGAAACCTACCAGCCAGCCAGGCAGAAAAACAAACACGTATATATAACAAAGTTGCAATTTCATATTATTTGATTCAGTGAAATCTGACAGATACTAGTTTCATTTGATCATCTTGACATATTTTAGTCAACAAAAGAATGATAGACAACGAGTCTTTGCGGTACTTTTACATTTTTACATGAAATATTAAAAATATACAATTTTCCTTTACTTTATGTAGAAAATACATTTAATTTGCTAAAGATCTTTTTAATTTAATTTTGTTTTGTTTTATGACTTTCCAAGGGCTCAAAACCTACCAGCACGAGGACGCAAAATAGAAAATATCAAAGAAATGACCTTATACGGAATATCGGAAACAAATAGCTATGCAGATGGTCGAAGTAAGTGGTCAATGATCTCAAGTCTGAAAGTCACCAGTGTGAAGAGACAAATGAACCAAAATGTGAATAAAAAGAAAACCGAAAGATCACTCGCCTGAGTACCCTGATATTGGTTTTTAGAAACTGAATTTCAACAAACCGAAAAAGTGTTTGAAAAACGATTCAATTGTTTTGGGATTGGTGTTCATATTGGTTCACAAATCATGACAGGAAGGCTGTGTTGTTTCATGAAATTCCGTGCAGCAGTTGGAGACAAAGTAGTCGAAAATGATCATTGCATTTGTTAACTAATCCGATCGAACATTCACTGATTTTTTTTCCCAGAAGGTTGTATTCTACGATCAAGATCTACTGCAATTTTCAAATTAAAAAAAAAAATGCGTGTCCTGAAATCTGTAACAATGTAGCTACCACTCTATTTTCATCTTCATAAATCGCGGCTCCGATACGTCCTAACCGGTTGCGGAGTCGCGATTCATGAAGATGCTCTATTCCACGATTTGTCTCAACCTAACCACCGTCCTCTTTCATGATTTTTAAAATGTTGTATATGAACGAAGGAAATCCTGTTTTTTTCAGTCATAGCTGGGTAATTAGGAGAAAGGATGAACTTCTGCCAATTTTTGCACAAAAGTGGCCTTTCACATATAAAACATTCTGGATAAAACATTCTGGCAGTTATTAAACTATATGAACCCATGGGTATTTTCACTAAAATAGTGTGATAAAAATGGACAGATTAGATATTTTATCTTCAGTTGAATATGTTGGTGATCGGCGAGAGAAGAAAAAAGAGGACATTACAGGGTTCGAACTCACGACCTTCAGGATTTCTTATAAGACTCTTTCATGGTATTCTATGAAAGATACATCGGTTCCACCCGAGGGGTCTCAAAATCATGTAAAACCCGAGGCTTGCCGAGGGTTTTGCAAAATTTGAGACCCCGAGGGTGGAACCGATGAATCTTTCATAGAATAACATGAAAGAGTATTTTTCTCTCATATCTAAGAGCCAAAATCAAAGGGACGAAATTTGAAAAATGTCAAGTTGATCTAATCGTAAAAATTTTGCGATATTCGAATTCAGCGCCCCCGAAAATGGTTTATTCTATAAGAATAAACTACGAATATTGGGCTTTTCTAAATATGACACAAGAGTACAATGAAAAACGATATTAAAATCGATGTTTTATTTTGCGGGCTGAAATCATGACGTCACAATAACGTAAACAATCGAAACAATAGCGTCACGTGATATGTGATACAGCTGTCACGTGATATGTGATACAGAAGTAGCTCACGTAGCTGTATCTCATGGGCCTTCTCTGTAACACATAGGCGGGTATGAGAGAAATAGTATATTCCTCCTTTTAAAAACTCGTTAGTGTGGGAAGCGACAGCAAAGTATCACCCGTTTATGTCTTTAAACATTTCAACATTGTTATTATACATCGCATAGAAGGTATAAGGATTAGAAAATGGAAATGTAGCTGTGAACTTTTGAGCGATGCCTGCGAAAAATTCAAAATGATTCGGCCAATCGGAGCCCTTGGTGGCTATGAAATTTTGGTCTGTTTTAATTATTGCTTGCTATTTCGTATGAATAGATACTGAGACAATTTAGTGCAAACGTGACTAGATCTCTGGAGTACTGAATAAAACACGCAGTTTGAATGTGAAGGATGCTAAGCTTCCTGCTTGCAGGGGCATGATACATAAATATACGATTCTCTATATAGATGAAATTATAACATCCTTCTTAAAAACCTAATTGTTACGAGAAATAAGCAGGAAATAAATAACACATACATGTACATTCTTAGTATGGAGGTTCAAGATGATATTTAAAAAAAAAAACATTATGAGACAATTCTGATATTAACTCTCATCTGCCACCATATAGTTTTCATACTATTGATTTTGATAGCGGTAAACTCTTAAACGAGGGAGGCGACAATATAAATAGAATGCAGCCATACCAGCCAATCAGAGATCGAAGTAACGGCAACGGGAAAACTAGGCTTTCTGTGGATATTAACATTGGAGAAAAGGTAAGAAATATTTCATTTTATTTTTCATTCTGCGGCTTATTTCTAATTAAAAATTATGTTGAAAATATCTGTATGAATCAGAAAACATTCTAAAACATAAACTGCTGAAATAAACATTTTGAAACAGCCATCGATGTTTTTGAAGCGAAAGGAAAATGTCGGAAAAATGAAAATATTTCATTTGGTACACCCATATTTCTATCAAGTTTGAACCCGTTTCAGTTTACATTGTCAGTACGGGTACTTCTATCATACAACAACACTGAAATGCTGCAAGATCAGACAAATCCTCAACCTGATTTTATCTGCGGCTGATTTATTCTCCTCACAACCTCATTATTCCCTCATTTAAACCTAATTTACAAAGTTAAAAATAAATTTAAGAATTATTTAGAATTTTGCTAAATATTTATCCTTTCTTGATGAAATAAAAATATAATTATCGAATTTCAATGTTTCACGATCGGTAGTTGACTTAGTCATATGGCCCAAGGGAGACCCGATTGAATGCGCTTTGCCGCATATGATCGACATGTTCATATCAGCCATTGTCAGGTAAACACAATATACACTACTCACATGTCCTCTAATTAATATTTTACATCTTTCCTTTCATAGTGTCATAGTTATAACATCTATTATGTCAATGAAAAGGGTCAGACCAGGCTCGATACCCAATCCCCACCCTCCCATTCGGTCTTTTCATCGTTTTTTAATTCTTTTTTACAATTTTGTATGGGCGTTTTAAATGTTTACAATCAATTTATGAAATCTATATAAAATCATCGAAAAGACCCCCCCCCCCCCCAAAAAAAAGAGCATAGAGAGAAAGGGCAGGGAGGGATGATGCATAATAGCTTCATTAAGACTATATATTTTGTTTAATCGCAGAATAGACATTTTTAAGATAACAACGTAAAATGAAGTGTAAAAAAAAGTTCGTTTGAAGAATCCTACAACAGTCTGAAGTTCACTTTTATCTTTTCTTGTGAGAATCTTTGAATGAAATAGACAGGTGCCCGTGGAGTTACATCTACTCATCATCTCACGACCGACGAGGCATGCCATTACTGACTTTATCGCACTACATCCTTCCTTGTTTTCCGGAGGGGAATATAAACAATACTTATACTGTCGGAAATACAGTTAGAGAGGGACTATTTTGCATTTCCTACTCTCAAACATTGTTATATGTGTAATCTCTGGACTTGGTGCGAATGTCGAACGTGACTTAATAAGACATAAACGAGATTCAGTGATGTCAACTTTTTTTTTATAAAGATTAAAACATTCTATATTCGATCATCTACATGAATGATTACTCCCATCCCTCCCATTATATTATGTTTATACCGACTGTATGTCCTTGCTTCACCCAAATTCTTAGGGTTACACTTGTAAATAAGATATTTTTTTAAAATTAGTATTAGTAATAATTCCCGTGTTTATATCTATAAATAAATATTGGTTGACTTGAATTCAATGTAGATTTATTCTGTTTGTTAATTCTCTACCTTTTTTTCATCTTCATGATCTTGCGCTGTAAAATTCGACAGAATATATTTTCAAATTGGGAATTTCGTTTTCAGTACCATGTCCCAAGACTTCGTTGATCTGGAAGAGCTAGTCAGGAAATGGGTAGGAGATTTCCCACTGGATAAAAGTCAAAGAAAAGATGCCGACGATATTCTGTCGTCTGACATAAGCTGGAAAAATTTCCGTGTTCGTCATGGTGCTACCGAATATTACGACCAGATCCGAACAAACACGCCAAAAACACACGTTCTATTTACAGCGCATTTCACCAATGATACGGACCAATCACAAACATACACGTTACGAACAGAAAGACGAACAAAATCTACTTGTAACATATCACTGCAGAAGAGTTATACGTACGGTTTTAGCGTTGACGTAAAACTGACACCTCCCAACCCTATCATAGAAGCCAACGCCGGTTTTAAGGGAGAGCTCGGGTTATCGAAAAGCAGCGACGAAACATTCGAGGAGGAACTTGTTTGGTCCGTAGACAACCAAATATCTGTACCAAAGCAATTCAAAACCAGGGCCGAACTGGTCATTAAGGAAGACGAATACACTAGCCATTTCAAGACTGAGAGCAAATTCGAGGGAAAAATCCACGTCACGTTACGCAATAAGAGAGACAATACGCCGATAACGACGTTGACGGGTGACGTCAAACAAATCTTTACGGGGGACAAAGGATTCCGGGTGGACAAGACTGGTGTATATTTCATCACTATAGGGAGATGTAAATGTCGATTTGGAATAGAACAACACGTCAAGTTAAGTCAAATTCCGCTCGGAGACATCGAGGAGGACGAATGAATCGGTTGTCGGCGAAAGCAAAGGACCATGTTGTTAATGTACTGTGATATATACTAGTATGCCTTTAGTGACATGCCATTACCTTTGTTGATATTGTGATCAAGTTGATAAGAAACTAAGAATATGATCTCTACAAGTCTCCATTCGTTGTCCTCGCCCGTCTGACTTTCCAGTTAGCCATCATCGCGCAGCTTTTTTTTTTTTGCGATTTCTGCCTTACCTACTGAAACAATGACTTAGAAATTTGGTTTTAGAATTAAGAATGCACGAATAATTATTCAAAATATCTTTTGATGAAACCGACTTATTGATATCTATATTCAAGCACCGAGCTACAGAGAAATAAGAAAGATCCACAGATTATTCATATACTAGTCTTTATCCCTTGTATCCGCTAACGCGAGAAGTGTCGGAAGGCTTAGGAATTATTGAATTATACCGTCCGGAATGTTAATTCCGACACAGGATCCATACAATTGGTGAGGCCACAAACCCTGTCCCTGTGGGGCTTTGTGAATGTCAACTTGATGGAAGTCTCTATAAACCAGCCATTTAATACCGTTTCGTTTCGTTCTGTATCGGGGAAAAACATGAAGTTGTCAATAACAGAGGAAGCATTTCATTATCTTCGCAATATAAATTCATTATTAAAGATGGAAGCAATCGTTTTACATGCAAATTAGTTGTGATTTTCTTTACTGTAAATTTGATCTGGATTTTGTCTTCTTTTTTTGAAAAAATTTACGTTGGAATTACGTTTGAAAATCATGAATTTAATTAAGAAAATGGATGTTTAAGAAACAAAAAATACAATCCTAATAAAGATATACAAGTAATAATTTTTCATTATTTAGATAGAAATATACATCTTATACTCAATGTCTTATACGAGGGCTGATTGATGTGTTGTGAACCTCGTATTGAAGAATTTGAATTTGCATTATTTTTCTACATAATTCCCATTCAGTATCTATACACTTTTGCCACCGGTGTTTAAGGTCCTCAATACCACTTTTAAAAAACTCCTTAACTTGACTGGCCAGAAAGCCATCCACTGCAAGTATGACGTCATCATCGGACTGAAAGTGGGTACAAGAAATAGCTGCTTTCAGTTTTGGGAATAGATGAAAGTCTGATGGAACAACATCAGGTAAATAAGGCGGATGCTCGATCAAATTAAAGCCACAATCATGAATGGCAGCCATGGCAGTGACAGACTTGTGAACAGAAGCACAACACACCTTTAATGTCAGAAGTGAAGCATAGTATGTGTCATTGATTGTTTGTCCTTTTTAGAGTTAATCTATCAGCAGAACACCTTCTGCATCCCAGAAAACCGAGGCTCACAACATATCAATCAGCCCTCGAAATGGATGAATTTGACAAGCTTTAAGTGAAGTGAAAAACAATATGTGCAACCCTTTTGATTTTCGAAAGATTGCGTGTGTGTTTGAACAGCTCTTTTGTCCTACCCCTTTCCAATCGAGAATCCTGCATTTGTTTTGTTTCTGCGAATGATTTTTGTTAAAATCCCTTTACCCTAAATATACATGTAAAAAGTCATCCGACTCTTTATACACGTGGCTCTTTTGAAAACGACAAAAGAGTTCATTATAGATGTCGCCATGGTCTACCTTTTGTGGCTGAAATTGTTTCTCATATGATGACTAAATATTTGACAATTGAATACCTTTGGATTCCATATCGATCTGGTGCACTGAATTCAATAATGATCGTGGATATAGCGCTGTCCATAAATTTTGGAATTCTCCAAGTTTTCTTATACCCTTTTATCAATGATAATGATATAATATGTTATGTAAAATAAGTTATATTTATTTTCATTTGTACGATGCGACATAGCCGCAGAAACGGCCAACGACACTTGGCTGCCTTGGCTATTTGGTCGATACCCCAACCAACCAAATAGCATCTAGATGCGATAATGAACATGACAGAAGATGTCTCCGTGTACACTTACCTATGGATCTGTTGATTTGAGATATTACTCATAAATGAAAAAAAAAATCTTATAAATGAGAGGAAGTACTTAGCAAAACTTCCTTAAGAAAACGCATCACTTTCAGAGTCACGCAATATGTGACCAGAAGTTAACAATTTATAGTCATTTGTTTCAAACGCATCGCAATATGCGAGTACATATTACATAATTTTGAAGTACATAATAATATTAATTTCTCCCTGTCATGCTATGATATTACAAGGATATTCAAAGTCACTTTATATCTTTTGTGCTCATTATAAAGTGCAAAGTGAGAATTACAAGATAAAACAAGGCTCAACTCACTAATTCCTTTTCAAAACAAAACAAGATGTATTTGTGAAACACCAGTATGCCACTGTCAACAGCTATTTTGTCTGTGAAGATTAATGTCACAATGTCAAACTTTGACGCCAAAAAGAAAGGTTGTCTTTCATAGAATGTATATATATGAGAAATATGATAGCAACATCACATGCCGTCCAAAAGTTACACACAAGGATCAAGTTTCGGACAAACACACAAATGCAATGAATGGACAAATCTTGGATCTTAGATACGTGGATATAGAACCAATAGAAATTCAAAGGGTATTAAGGCATCAGTCTCATTTGCTTTGAATTTTGAGTGAAAGATTTAGGAAGACTACATATCAGATTGTATATAATTCGGTTTATAGCCAAATCCATTGATCGCTGAATGTATACTTTTTACAATGGATGTACCATTTCTGTAGTTGTCTGACAAAGACCAAACAATGTGATAAAAACAACTAAATTACGGTCTCTATGTGCTAATGGCAATCGATCTGAACAAATTCCGATTAGTTGTCAACGATGTAAATGTGTAAAATATGAGACAAAACAAATTTGTTACTACAGCAACGCCGTCTGATTTTCGCAGTAATAAGTCCCAGGTAATTTGAGACCAATAATCAGAAAATCCTCTCTGATGACAGACAGCGACTTCCTATCATGTCATTAACGTTTTTCAATAACTCATTGATGTAATCTACAGTATCCATTATAAAATCCCCCGATCCATCAGAATCTAGGCTTCTAGAGCTGATTTTGTAATTAATTATCTCCTATGACAAATAATCTTTCATTGGATATTAAGATACCTAATTGACATTTTCCTTCGTATCGTAATTAAAACTCATTTGGTCTTATCATACTTCCTGATCAATTTGATTCTGATACGACCATGTGTACTGAACTGTCCATGTCTACAAGTAACAGTGCAATTTCCACAAAAGTCTATCCCAACCATCATTGTCATAAAAGACGAATACCCCTCTCCCTCGCTGTAGAGTTGGTAAATCTTGTAGCTTCTGGTCCCTTGGCATAAGCAAAATAATTTTTGTTCTTGAACTTTTACCATTTGGCAAAAAAAAAAAAATAATAAAATAAAATAAAAGGGAAACCCTTTGATTAAGAGCCATCTTCTTTCAAAGTTTCATCAACGAAGGTCAAGGATAACTGGATTTTTTGTCCAGAAACCGTATTTTCCATAATGCCAAATGTGACCTTGACCTTTTTTGTTTCTCCAGAACTCAAAAAGGATCCCCTTTTTATCTCAGGCAATCTGAATTCATCACTGTAGGTCAAGAAGTTATAAGTAAGTTAAAAGTAACACTGTTTTCCATGCAAGCAAGGATTGATCTTGACCTTCTGACCTCAAAATATATAATATAGCCCCTCTTTTCCTCATCAGTAACATTTGCTCATGGACAATATTTGTGAGAAGTTTCATCACTATAGGACAAGAATCAAATTGTGATGTAGAAACTTTTTTCATACATGCTTGGTTTTTCCTTGACCTTTTTAATATTCAATCTCAAAACCTTCGTAATGGTGTGGAAATGCTGTTTTTCATTAATGTCAACTTTGATCTTCAACTTTTAATCCCAAAATATACATAGCTGATATTTTCCCCACAGACAATCTATGAATAATGTTTTGAAGTTCAATGAAGGATGAAGTCCAATAGTTTTCATCATTCTAGACCAAGAATTACTCAAGTTATGGAAAAACTTTATATACATACTAAGTTTATCTTGACCTTTGAACACATAGCCAATAATGCTCCTCTGTGAGATATAGTAATTTATCACATGACACACCCGTTATGTAGTTTCATAAAGCCATTTCATAAATATATGATATGATAACACGTTACATATCGCTCTGCTTGAATGTGATTGGTCAAGGTTGGAACCTCATCACATAAACCTTGACAAATGTGACCTTTCAAATATCGGTCAACTGTTAAATTCAGACCCAGAGTCAATATCAATGATTAAAATTGTTGTTGTTAAATAATTCTTGCATTAAAATACTATTGAAAATTGAAATACTTTTTCTTACGCACAGAATATCAAATACGATTGGGACACTACTTCTCATGGCGTAGCAGACGACCCTAGATCACGGCGTGATTCGCCTCTATAGTTCTCGGAAACGTTGATTTCACGTTAGAAATGCACATTTATAGGCAATATCATGTGATAAAAAGAATCTCAAATGAATTTTCATTTCATACGATGTATTATGAAACTCGTTGTGCGTTTTATATCCCCTCGCCAAGGCTCGGGGATATGAAACACACAACTCGTTTCATAATACATCGTATGAAATGAAAATTCATTTGAGATCCTATATATATGTGTAAGTTGAGGATTATTTAAGTTATCGTGCAGAAATACTATTTAGTGCTGTTTTCTTTACATGTAAAGTTTGACCCTGACCTTTGGACTCAAAAATCAAATGGATCCTCCTGGACAATCTACATACGTACGTGTGAAGTTTCATCACTCTAGGTCAAGAATTACACTCCTTTAATGGCTTCTCTTTCATTTGATTTTTGCTCGTTTTCTAAGAGTTTTTTTTTTGTTCTCAAGGCGTACGATTTTTGGTATATGAATTTCATTGGTTTTATCATAAATCCATCTCCTAGATGATGATAACAATCAAATCATACAATATGAGAGCTATCTTGCCTCTAAGCAAGAAATACATTTATCTAAAGGAGGGAAAGATAATTGTCACCCTCTGATGTTGTGCACCTAAATGATTGTAACCATTTCAAGGGTATAGGAAACATTAATTGCAAATAATCACAAGTGCTAATAATTATCATTTAATTAATAATACCTATATGAACTAAAAGACATACATGTATATAGATATTTAACAAACATGAATGAGGACTAGCTGTCGAGTATAATACTTGTTTACTAACCATAACCTGTATTATAGAAAATATGATATAAACAAGGCAGTATCAAAGAAACTAAGGAACAAAATCTAATTTAATCAAAAAATTTATATAGTTTCTGTCATAATTTTTGTCATTGTCTTACACAAGTCAAAAACCAAGGGTAAATGGATGCGAACTGAAATAGTACCTGGATTGTAAACTCATAAAATCATCATAACACAAATATATGCATGTATAGTCTGACAGACATTATATAAAGAACATACTGATAGATATGGACTGGTATAAAGAACAAAAAAAAGGAAGAAAAAAAAAAAATTGAAAATATATAGATAAAAAAGCTGGTAACAAAGTAAAATGGTTTTATATTTGAAGTAGACAGATCAACATTTGTGTATACACTGTACGTTCAATATCAACAACCTTAAATTGCACTGACAGTAAAATTAATTTTCAACCATACTATTGATAACATCTTATTCTTTAGGATATGAGCTTTTGACACTCATGAAATGAAAAAGTTTACAGGTATAGAGAAAGCTTATGTGTGTTAGCGACAGAGAACTTTCTAATTACCTAATATAAACGATCAACCAACAGCTTTTAAACATAACAACCTTACCTAGAATTTACTGAACATCCAAAATAAAAAATGGAAGATGAGAGAAACATTAGATAAATTTATAAAAAGGATCCAAATGACTACTTTGACAGCAAAATAATCTCAACTAGCTTTAAATAAAGACAAGAGAACAATATAATGTGATAAGACAAGGCTTCTTTACATTTTTTTGTATAGGCTGGTTTCTTATAACAATTTCTGACTTTGCACTTTATATATGGCATTGAATTTAGAAAAAATCAGTTGTTGTTACTAACTATCATATGGTACAATTGTATAAGATTTGACTGATCATACCATTCAATATTACTTTCTAACATCCAATATATTAGTAATTGTAGGTGCATGTAAATGTAGTAACAGATTGTATTGCCTTTCTGGTAAACAACAATTTAGCCTTTCCCACCCCCTTGATCCTCCTCCTCCTCCTCTGCTGTTTCCAGCCCAGATTCTAACTCAGGATACCAAGACTTATCTTCATTTTTCTTCAGAAAAAGTAAAACTCTGTCTTCATCCACCTGTATAAAAATAATATATTTATACATTCATAGATTAACTGTCTACAGTTACAGAAATTTTAACAATTTTTGGAATCTAAAGGCATGGATAGAATTAATCCTTCCTATAAATCAGGCTAATATCTACAAAGTCAAAATGGTCACTTTTTTCTGCACAGTTGAAAAGGACAATTTGTTCTGCTTGTTGTACAAAATATTTTCTAGCCAGTCAGTCTGCTTCACTAGAAAGTGTTGCCAGCATGGTGAATCAATATCATTTATAGCTTGTGAAAATTGTCTCACAAGGTTTTTTTTTCTAGTTTGTTAATATAATACCTAAATCAAAGTGTTAGTTGACTTGATTTCAATAAAGAAACACATCACAGGATATTTTCTGATCATCACTGAGCTCAAACTCACCTCATAATAACTTTTAGTTGAATTAATCTCATGAGGAAGCTTCTTTATTTTCAGCTCAAAAGTCTTTCCTTTCAACTCTCCCTTCTGTTTTCCAGTCACAATTAAAGAGAGTGAACTGCAAAGCAAAATAATATTTAAGATCTCAAAAAGAAACTCTTTATACCTGCGCCATTACATAGCAGGGACATAATGACATGACTTGGAGAAAAATAACTAAAGCACATAGGAAGGTAGAAGTTTCACTTTCAGTAAAAGGCACTGATTACAAATAAGCTTTTAAAAAAAACATGATTTACAGAGAAATAACTTATGCATTACAGTCAAACCTGTCTTATGTGACTTTGCAAGGGCCGACAGAAAATAGGTCACATAAGACAGGTGGTCACTGAATACAGGTTCAAGCTGATCTGACTTTGACAAACAAAATTTGCGTAATGAAAGTTCAACACTAGGGCCATGACACTTGTCGTTCAATTTCACTAAAGTCAGACACGTATAACACGAGTCGTCTGATCGAACGCAGCCTGAGAGTTTCATGTTGCCGCATGTGTTAACTAAGATAAATTGTATTAATGGCCCTTGGACCTAGATTTTTCATGCATTTTCAATGTCAAACCTTGTCATTGCAACTCCTCCCAAATCATCGGATGGATTTCACTGAAACTTTACACAATGAAAGATCATGATATGTAGATATATAAGCTCATCTCATAAGACTGTCTTATATATATTATAAAACATTTAACATACTAAGCATTTTATTTGATATAGTGACCTTAACCCTGAATGATTACTTTATATGAGAGAATATCTATTTGGAAAATTTAATGTCAGGTCAGGTCATAAAATGGATCTGCTCAAAACAAGTATTCAGCGGGAGGTATAATTCGTCCCTTTAGGGCAGTTTTCATTACATGTATATAAATTATTAAAAAAAATTGTTACATGTTATACATGTATAAATGATTAAAGAAAATTTTCAAACCTTTCTTCAAAGGTAACATTGACCTCAGCATTGTCTGGTTTCTTTACAAGTTTGATTCCTTTACGAGTGGTTGTTAAATTCCTAATTCCTACAATGACTCTCACAAAACCATCTTTCTTCTTCTCATCACAAGCTGTAAAAAGTATTTTCAGTTTATATCAATTAAATAGTAAGCCTCAATTTTCCAAAGTACAAAGTTACTACAAACCCAATTAATACTTAAACATGTAACAGAATTTTTTTTTTCATTTTTTCGAACTGTAACAGAATGACTACGATAACCTAAACAAAGCATATAACACACATTTATCTCAGTAATATATTAATGAAGAATGCAAAGATTGGTATAGAAAACAGATGGACATAGTATCTTAGCAAATTAATTAACAATCTTATTCGAGATAAAAGACCAGAACTAAAATCCTCATAATGATTACAACTTTCAAATGTAAGGAATACCAAGGAATATATTTATCTTTTAGTATCTGTCACTATCATTACAAAACTTAAGGTATCCGTTGTACAAATAAATTTCAAGTGTATTATATAGTTAGAATTATTGAATATTTTTACCAAAATATACCTTATACAACATACAAAATGGTGTCTATCAACAAAGGTCGACATGCCAACCTTCGCTCAATCCACGGAAACTATCGAGACATTGCCGAAGATTACCGAGATAATTTTAACACTGTTTAAATGGACGAGACGTCCGCGAGATCTCCATTTGTACAATTGAAACGTTAATGACAATCATTCACACTCACCATAAGATGGTGTAATAACATTTGTAGCCATGGTTGTTCAACAGGTCATATTTCAGGTCAATAGCTTTTCTCCTTCAATCCTTTCCTGTTGAAAATTAAAACAAAATTGACATGGTTAGTGCATTATTGTTCAAAATTTCATGTATCTACCTACTGGTAACATTACTTGAAGTTTAAAAAAATTCCACTTAAAGTATTTTGAATTAAGAATTTTGTTTCCAGACATTTTCACTTAAAGTATTTATGTAACCTATCTCAGCAAATTATAGGTTGCAGTGCCATTCATGCATACAAAGCATGCGCGGTTCGGATCCAGCATTTTTGGTCAGACAGAGTCCCAAAATTTTAGGAAGTCCACCCATCATGCAGGTATATTTCGGTGCACATCAAGGGGAGGGGGGGGGGTCGGTTTCAATACCCAGCCCAGTACCTATAAATATACACTGATACAGGCAAACTTTTGTAAAAACGTTTCAGCCTATTCCCCCTCCCCCATCGGTCACGTTGTACAGGATATTGACGGTCTTTCTACATGTGCCTGTGATTTATAACACCAAGGGCAAATAAGGTTGGCTGTTATTGTATATATTTTATTTTGGACTTAAAGTTTTCTAACGATATATTCCTTTTTCATACTTATTAAGCACAATGTGACGGGAAAGTGACTGACTGTCTCTCTCCCCTCTCACAGCTAGCGGCAAAACGAAAGTAGAGTAGTATACTACCAATAGAACTAATTCGGTTTCCCAAATTCCGGATTGTGCACTTGCCACTTCCCCTTGAGCCGTCTGAACTTTTTAAGGCCAAAAGTTAAAGAGTTCATAACCCACCAACACAAGGATGTACCCCTAGACTACTTGTAGCGACAGCGGTAGAGACTGGATTATTTAGTCTACCCCCCCCCCCAAATAAAAAGGCAAAAGGGACCCGACAATCACATGAGACCATGCATCGATTTCCATGCACATTCTTGGCGCACACTGACAACTAATATCTGGTATTTGCATTTTTCTGCAAGCCGAAGAATCTTATGACTGACATTCTGATCATTTTACATACATGTATATGGTTCATCTCTAAATTGGTACAAGGCTTAGCCGCTTTTAAAAATATTGGACACCTTTGCCCGGCCGCTATGATGATCCCCGAGAATATCAGAATTTTGAACACAGTTTTGATAGAAGACCTTGAGGACATAGTGTATACCAAAGTTAGGCAAGTATTATCAAAATCTTTCGTGTGGTTCTGGAAGAGAAACTGGAAGTGTATAAAATACCCCCCCCCCCCTTTTTTATATAAGAAAAAAGTAACCCTTCAAAAATAGATAAACAAATTTTCACGCAAATCAATATCAAACAAAGGAGGGGATCTCCAAAAAGACTTGCAGTACTCACATCAAAACATCGAAACAACCGTATATATGATTCAATCACACCTGAGTAGACAAGCACAAAAAGAAACGCAGAAGGGGCCAGGAATACCAAAGACAACAATAAAGACTAAAATAATCTTACACCACCATGAGGGAGGGATGGCTAATTCTCAATCCTCGTGTAAAAATTTTGCTTGTCCATGACTCGGCAAGCCTCGTCATGGACTTGAAAAAATTTATACACTCGGGTTGAGAAATCGCCATCCCTCCCTCGTGGTGGTGTAAGATTATTTTAGTCTTTATTGTTGTCTTTGGTATTCCTGGTCCCTTCTGCGTTTCTTTTTACAAATTGTATGGTTATCCAGATTACGTGCGCATAACCCACCCACTTGTCCGGTTACCTTGTGGCGTCGAAGAGCGCAAAGTTAAACAGTGTGTATTTTTAAAAAGGCAATGATCGCTGTGCGATATAAGTCCCCTACCGGCGGCATAAATTTATTACTTGCATCTCTGTTCATCAGTTCATCATCTGCAACAACAGCCAAGAAAAGTCTTGGAAACTGAATTCACGAAATTTGCTAAGTCCAAGGGCCATAGCTCTTGTGAAAATAAGTCAATCTAAATTAAACTCAAATCTGCATCACACTATAATGTATTCACATACAAAAAGTCAGCTCATTATCTGCAATAACAGGCAAGAAAAAGTCCGGAAAACTGCAAATTTCATAAAATTTGCTAAGTCCAAGGGCCATAACTCTTGTAAAAATAGGCCAATGGAAACCAAACTCAAACTTGGTCTGTATCACACTGAGATGTATTCATTTACCAAAAATCAGTGCATTATTTGCAATAGAACCGAAGAAAAATCCGGAAAACTGAAATTTTCATAAAATTTGCTAAGTGCAAGGACCATAACTCTTGTAAAAATAGGTGAATCTAAAGCAAACTCGAACTTGATCTGTATCCCATTGAGATATATCCACATACCAAAAATGAGTTCAATTTATCCAACAACAGCAGAAAAAAGTCCGGAAAACTGAAATTTTCATAAAATTTGCTAAGTCGAAGGGCCATAACTCTTATAAAATAAGGTTAATCAAAAGCAAACTCAAACTTGATCTGTATCCCATTGAGATATATCCACATACCAAAAATGAGTTCAATTTATCCAACAACAGCAGAAAAAAGTCCGGAAAAACTGAAATTTTCATAAAATTTGCTAAGCCCAAGGGCCATAACTCTTGTAAAATTAGGTCAATCAAAAGCAAACTCAAACTTGATCTGTACCACATTGAGATATATCCACATACCAAAAATGAGTTCAATAAATGCAACAACAGCGGAAAAAAGTCCGGAAAACTGAAATTTTCATAAAATTTGCTAAGTCCAAGGGCCATAACTCTTGTAAAATTAGGTCAATCAAAAGCAAACTCAAACTTGATCTGTATCACATTGAGATATATCCACATACCAAAAATGAGTTCAATAAATGCAACAACAGCGGAAAAAAGTCCGGGAAACTGAAATTTTCATAAAATTTGCTAATTCCAAGGGCCATAACTCTCGTAAAATTAGGTCAATCAAAAGCAAATTCAAACTTGATCTGTATCCCATTGAGATATATTCACATACCAAAAATGAGTTCAATGTATGCAACAACAGCGGAAAAAAGTCCGGAAAACTGAATTTTTCATAAAATTTGCTATGTCCAAGGGCCATAACTCTTGTAAAATTAGGTCAATCGAAAGCAAACTCAAACTTAATCTGTATCACATTGAGATATATCCACATACCAAAAATGAGTTCAATATATGCAACAACAGCGAAAAAAAGTCCGGAAAACTGAAAATGGGACAGACGGACGGACGGACGGACGGACAGACAGACAGACCGAGAGGAAACTAAGAGTCCCCTTCGGCGTTGCCGGTAGGGGACTAAAAAGGCCGCCACACTGTACACGATGAAAATTTACTGTATAAAAGAATCCGCGGGAAATCGATGTAGCCGATTAAATGGAAAGGGGAACTGGAATTTTGATTGCAGTATGGTTTCATATGGACAAATTAAAAAAAAACAGCTGGTAACGGCCCCCCTGAGGGTTAGTAGAGAACAGGCCGGGTGGTGTTTAAAGACCGCGGTTCGAAGTTTCATCACTGAGGGTCAAGAATTACTCGAGTTATGATGTAGGAACGAAATTAATATGAGTCCGTGAACAAACATGCTGAAACCAGTATACATATACCTCCTCAAAGTTTCGCTGGCGGGGATAATACTTAACCCGTTCAGACAGAGGAAGATTTCCTCACTCGCTTTCATCTTTAAAACTTTATTACTTAAAATCATATTTCGAAGAACATTTCATTCCCAGTAATTGGTGTGGTCAAAGTTTGTCTGGAAGACTTGTATGTGCTCCCCTTAATTTCTGTCCGACATAGGTCCAATTAGTCATTATGGGATGCAGAGGTGTCCTGAACCATCTTTATGGTAACTGTGGCCTTTTGATCAACTTTGTCAATACTATACAGCAGGTGCAATTAAATCCGATTGGATTGTGTCATGACCATGAGTACTGGCCATACATGTTCATGCATGTATCACTTCGTCCTGATCATGGCTTTTCCATGCTTTACCTAATTAGGGATGCTAGTGTACCATGACATCAAGTCAAGAATGTATAAATGTTTTTGATGTGCCAGTTGGCATAAAATAATAAATGAACTTGAAATGTTGACTTCCATAAATGTACACGAAAACTTTGTCCGTATAATAACATCGATATGCTTGATCTGATCAAGTATATACATGGCATGACAAGCCTAATCATGCTGGTGTTTCATGACTTAAGAAATAACAACTAGCTAGCCGTGGTTTATTGTCCAGTAATTCCACGAGTCGCATGAACCAATCAAATTATCACTGAGCCGCGAAGCTTGATAACTTTATCTCTTAAAAGTATCTCTCAAAATCTGAACAGGCAACGCTTCGCTAGAATCACTGAGTGAAACAAATCCTTGTGACAAAAAGGGCTTATAATGATCCTCCACAAAATCATCAGAACTGGACTTAGAACCCTGAATATCATGCTAGTTCTTATTTCTATTCTAATATAGCACGTAAATGGGCGGAGCTTAGCACACTGGAAGTTTATTGGAGATTTTAACCAGGCGAGTTCTATGGTACATATAGGAAGAAAGATTCAAGTCATATTAGAAATGACGTTAAACCTTCCAGCTCACTGTACCTTTAAACTTTTTTCCCAAAGCGAGCACTCTAATACTTCACAGGATTTTTTGCAAAGACCTTTAGAATATGTCATGATTCGTAGTTGAGCTAGTCATGTGTTTAAGGTCAAGGTCACATTGTAATTTGTGAATAAAACGGAAATTTAGTCAAGGCAAATACTTTTCATTGCTTGTTTGTGTTTGAATAGCATTTTACTGGTTTCATACCCTGAGCCCTCTGATCTCACTTATAGGGTAAAAACTTGTTTGGACTTACTTTTCACTGCTTACATAGATATAAAACATACTTCAAAGGATTGTTGCCCAGAACCTTTGGATGTGTCATAACTTCAAACTGAGGTCATAGGTCAAGGTCAGTATACTTGATGAGAAAACTGTTCAGGACATAATTTTCAATTTCACAATACTTTAGTAGGTAAACTTTTGAAAATTTCAATTTCACAATACTTTAGTAGGTAAACTTTTGAAAATATTTGAAGAATTGCATTGTCAAATTTTATAGATACAATAACAAAAGAATGGTACAAAATAGCTCTTCGTTTAATGCATATCTATTCCAGTATTGATTATATCTAACCACTCTTGTAAATGAAAATTGAAGGAACTTAGTTCATCTATTTTCTTATAATGTACGTGTATTTCAGTGGGTATTTTGTGACCTTGAACAAACTGACCAATTGAGTAAATACATGTATATATAAGCTATATGGTGATACTTAACAGTCTACAAGTGACATCTTTTAAAATCTTTCTAGCAAAGCATTGCATATCAAGGTAGACAGTGACAGAGCATATACTTTGGTAGTGACCTTGAAAATGATTTCTTTAGACAAATACTCTATGAATTATCATCCATATCTATGCTATAATTGAAGGTATAGCATAAACAGGATTTTAACATTCTTTCTGTCAGAGCTTGACCTTTTATCATTCCTTGACCATGATAAAACTGCTACTTGTAAACTTTTACAGCAATAGGATATTATTTGACATATTTTTTTCTAAATCAAAGGTATAGCTAAATCCATTTTACACCACTATATACAAAACACAATATTTTTATATGCCATTTGATTATGATGGCATGATTCATCAATAAGAAATCAGATATGATGCTTGACACTGACTTTTGTCACTGGTGTTACAGTGCTTACTTTATCAGCAATGTAAATCTCTCAGGCAATTTCTTTGGATATAAAATATCCACAAAGTGCATACCTGTCAACTTTCAAATCTAAATAGAGGGAGATCTCCCTGTTTGGCACTTGAAAAAGAGGGAGATTGCGCGTGAACCCATTTTGCTACATTTTTAATGAATCGCGACAATTGCACATATCCAATTTTCAAATAATTTCATTGTGCTGACATTTCAATGCAAAAACATTAACAATAAAACATGTATCAATAATTTATTGCATTCTATGCATCTTTTCTTGCATTTCGTCATGGAATTTCTCAAGAAATGCTCTGAATGTCGCTAGCTAGAGTTATTCTTCTTTGGTAAATATTAGTATACTGTATACCAATTTTAAAAGAGGGAGAAAGAGGGTGATTGGGCTAAAAAGAGGGAAATTTTGGTCTCCCTCACGGGAGAAATGCCAAGGAGTGAGATAAAGTCAAAAAGAGGGAGAGCTGACAGGTATGAAAGTGTAATACTTTAAAACAGAATAAACATACGTACATCTAAAATGTAATTCCTTCAATTTATATTTGAATGATAAAAATGATGCACATAAAATGAAAAATTACAGTTACATGTATTCTTCTTTCTAGATACATGTAGTAGAAAGAGATTAGTATCTTTATGTAAGTTTTTCTGTTTATTGTGTTAGAGTTTTCTGCACTTGCATCTTTGTAATTCCTTCTTTACTTTCATCAATAAGCATGGCGTCCTGACAATGTGCTTTCTTTTTACGGACCCCTGCAAATTAAAAAAAGGTATAATAAAAATGTTATTGATTCAATGTTTTTATCAATATATGATTATGAATAAAAGGATTATCATCTTATAAACAAAATATCTGTATGAATTTCAGTATGACTACATGATCTGATCAGAACATCTTGGAGCTTGTTTGGATAACAGTTGCTGTCAGAAATAATCACGATGTAGGATTTTTAATATTCATTTCCTTTAAAGTCTGTACATTTCATTATCTTGTATTTCTTGGAGATAAATTGAAAGATCAAGGTTATATTGAAGACTGCATGTTGTCGAGGTACATGTTGAGAGCACAGAAATCTGTTTTGAGTGTACCAGTTCAAAGAACCAAAAAGCCTGTGTTTGTGAAACACGAATGTCCCCAGTGGCATCTTTGTTTGTATAAAGTATAAACACCATTTTATGTTAAGTACATGTATGTGAAAGGTAAAGGTCAGGGTCACTGTGTTAAATATTTTTGGTATTGATGGAAAAATCTTGTGACAAGGAATACACATGTGAAATATCAAAACTCTATTCTTTATCATTCAAAATTTATGCACAATGTTAAATGTTTTTGAAAAGTAGGTAGAAGGTAAGGGTCAAGGTCACGAGGTCAAGAATTTTGGTATCAATGGAAAGGTCTTGTCACAAGGAATACACATGTGAAATATGAAAGCCCTATCACTTACCATTCTAAAGTTATGTTCAATGTTAAAGTTTTTTCGGACTAACAGACAGACAAACAGACGGACAGGCCAAAAACTATATGCCCCCGAATCTTTGAATAAAGAAAATTAGTTAAAACTTATTTTCTATATGAACAAGTAAGTAAATACCTACTAGCAACTACATATGGTGAATACACACATATTGATTTGAGTAATGCTTCTTGTCGTCTTGTTTTATTTCCGCTTTCCTCTTTATCGATAAAGGTGCTAAGATACCGACTGCTCAGTTGTCAATGTTGGACATTCAGCTAGCACAGACGACTCCAGTTTACAAGACTTGAGTGTAGCAGGTAAAACACTCAGTGCACGACAGTGAAATACGATGAAAATAACTCCTCCCCAAGGTGAATGTTTCTGAGGGAAACAAGAATGACAACTCTTCTCAACCTAAAAATAGAAATTATATAGTGTAAATTCATGCTTAGTTAACAGAAAATATATACATATAGATGAGTACATTAGGAAATTGACAATTTTAAAATTACCATTTCAAATTTGATTTTCTTTCTTTACTCAGGTATCACATGTATAAAGATAAATATTTTTAATCAATTACTGGTAAAACATTTCAGTTTTTAAAGCTTTGTGAGATGAAGAAATTATAATGCTAATATATTTAATGTATATTTTCTTTTTTTTAAATTTATGGCTTTTCCACTATCACAGAGCAACTGCTATTTCTCAAGAAATCCACGGTTTGCAATTCACAAATTGTTCCAGTGGATAAACCAGTGTGTAAAGGGCTTAAAAGCACCTGAGACTGACATGAATTTCTTTTTACATAAAATTCAGTACCTTGTCACAGTGGGATCCACAAGCTGAGATACCGGAGTATAATGTACATTAGGTATGTACTTCAGCAGGTGAAATGGAAAGTCAGATGGAAGATCAAGCTCCTGGTAAGCTACATTGGCAGGAAACTCTGAAAGGTTTAAAATGGGAATATGTACAGTAAACACATTAATGTTGTAATCAAGGTGGTTAAAGTCAATTCAATGGTCAATTCAAGATGGTTAAAATCAATTCAATGGTCAATTCAAGATGGTTAAAATCAGTTCAATGGTCAATTCAATTCTCTTATAGATTCAAATGTTAATTTCTCTGTCTGCCTAGTTCTCTATACTTTATTAACTAAATTCGAAAAAAGAGCCTTCAATGTGAAAATATTTCCATGCACTTACTTTTAGACTGATTATTAACGTACTGTCCTACAGCAAGTGGATTGATGGGATACTGTGTGAGCCATGTACAGTCACTTGTTTCATATGGACCATGTCGATCTCTGCCACTGCATGACCTTAAATGAAATGTTAACTTGCGTCACAATCGGTATGCATCAATACATATGTACATGTATATACCACAAATACAGCATAGAAAACCTTGATATGGACTGCTCCCCTTCTTGACAAATTATTATGTTTCCAAATACATTATTATCCAGTAGACTGGAATTCATTAACATATGGGCCAATGAATAAGTTATGTGAAGATCATAGGCTCAAAAAAGGTAGCAAATTGAAAAGTTTATGTATAATTAGTAATGCATGTTTTCATGACATTAGTATTTGGTTGGTATGTATGTCTGATGTATTTGTCCCTTCTAATGTATGTGTTTTCATATTTGGGTATCTGAGTTTTTTTCAGTGGGTGGTTCAGAGGAGTCTTTAAGGAAATCAACCACTTCTTTCTTTTTAGTGTTGAACACTTATGACACTAAATAAAACAAATAACCTTGAAATTCATAGTGAACATTTTACCTGTATATATAATTTGATAAACCTTTGTCATTCCCATCTATCAATGTGCCGTCAATACAACGAAAAATAAATGGATTTCCCAAACTCTGAATTAAGATAGGGTTATGTGGATCATATATTGTACCTGTAAATTAAAAAGAATCAAAAAAGGATTAAGTCAACATGGTCAATATGTGAATCATATGCTTTGCAATTAAGTTGAAAATTTTATATTTATATAAATTGAGCATTGTACTCACATTTTAAAAACTTGAAAATGACTTTATTATTTATAGATAGGATTATGTGAATCATCCAGTACACATCATATACCACTTGCAACAAGGTCATAGGAGGCACAGGCTTGCAAGTTTTCAAAGTAAAGAAACGCCGAACTGAAATCGGACACATGTATTGTACAATTAAAGAATTGAAATAGGATTTTGTTAATCATGATAAATTGTACTTATATTTAAAACGTTGAAAAGAATCAGGATATGATGCGTATCTATGATGTAATTGGGATGCTGTGCAAATATTTGCCATTTTAAAATAGATTTGGTAATAAACCAATTCTACCTGGATACAAAGAGACAAGAGATCCACTTGGTACCTCCCCCTCTGTCACAAACACGCCCGTACCACCTGTAGGTAAAGTACTCTGATGTCTATCTACAGCAAAACCCAATGACTGCTTCATTACTCTCAGTCTGTCTGTGTGTACTGGTAATGTTAAAAAAGAATGCAAAATATGCAACAATAAATACATGTACAAAATGTACTGACATATTTGTGAAAAATCTTGTTCTTGTTGGCAGCCATGCCAAGGTTTCAAGGTCAAAATGTCAAACATAATTTTTAAATGTTTTCTACAGATATACATGGTAAACTATGTACGAGCAAGGAATTACTGTCCTGTTGAATGAATGAAGCAGAAATCAACATACATGTAGAACTGACATTTAACATAATCTCACGTATAGCCAGGTCAGGCTGACTGCGAAATAACAACTTTTTAAAGTCAGTAAAAAGTACCTTGTGCCTGTGTGTCATCTATAGACTGCAGAACTCTCATCAACGATCTGAGCGCTGTATCGTCTGAAATAATCTTGTCAAACTGATCCTCCGAAACTGACCTTACTGTTCTGTAATTATGACAAAATAAAAAAAAAATCATTAAAAGTTCAACATAAACCAATTCACAGATAATCATACGAGGGTTTTGAAGGATTTGAATTTTATCAGACATTTTGCATAACTTTTCTACTTAATCCCCTTCAATAATCTACGTTTGTATATATCTATTTATACTTTTGCCACCAGTGGTGTTTAAGGGCCTCAATACCACTTTTAAATAAATTCTTATCTTGACTGTTCAGAAAGCCATCCACTGCAAGTATGACATCATCATCAGACTGAAAGTGTGCCAGAAATAGCTGCTTTCAGCTTTTGGAATACCGGTAGATATGGAGCAAGATCAGGTGAATAAGGCAGATGCTCAATCAAATTAAAGCCACATTCATGAATGGCAGCATTGGCAGTGACAGACTTGTGAACAGGAGCATTGTCCTGATGGAACAACACACCTTTAGTGAGCTTTCTGTGGTGCTTAAGTTTAATATTTTCCCGTAACTGTGTCAAAAGTGAAGCATAATATGTACCGGTAATACTAGTAATGTGCCATTGATTGTTTATCCTTTTTGGAGATAATCTATTAGCAGAATACCTTCTGCATCCCAGAAAACCAAGGCCATAATCTTCCCAGCAGAGGGATTACAGTTTTTGCCTTCTTTGGCCGGGGTGAGCCCTGTTTTGACTGTTGTTTGACCTCTGGGTTAAAATGATGGACCAATGTTTCATCCATATGACAAATCTTTGAAGAAAATTGACAAGTTCTCCCTCAAAAAGGTTTAGATTAGCACATAATAAAGTGCGCCTGGTGTGCTTCTGATCAACTGTCAGAAGTCTTGGTACCCAACAGGCCGAATCAATGCTTTCTCATTTCATGATCTTCAGTCAGAATGGAATGTACTCTTTCCTGTGAAATGCTAACTGTACTGGCTATTTATCTTTTTGTAACTCATCTGTCAGTCAGGACAATATCATGGACTTTATTAATCATATGTGGAGTTGCAACAGTGGCAGTCCTTCCAGGACAGGGGTCGTCCTCAAGGCTCTGTCTGCCGCACTTAAATTCTGTCATCAACCTTTTCACTGTAGCATATGAAGGGGCATCTTTCCCTAGTGTTGTTACCATATCATTAATAATTATGGATATCCTTGGGTGTTAAACCTTTTTTATGCATATACACATATTGGATCACTGCCCTTGCACTGATTTTGTCCCTTTTGCAAAAGCAACTTATTTTGTGTACTTTAGAAAGTTACCTCGTCGATTTAAATTTACGAAATGAGGCCAGTCCTTGGGTACATGGCCTTATATAGTCAGAGAAATTCAGAATAGCAGGACTTAAAAAAAAAACCAAACGTCCCTGCAAATCTCCTCAATACAAGACTCACAACATATCAATTAGCCCTCGTACTTTACTGTTGCTCTATATATAATACCAGTACTGTTACATGTATACGGACAGGCTTATCTACATTATCTTCCTAAGGGAGCAACCATTTGAATTTTATTGGGGGTGGGGGGGGGGGAGCAAGGCAAGAGGACTTCTGCCAGCCGGAAAAATTGTTTCCCCTAAATTTCCATCCAGAAATTTTTTTTCACAAAGAATCATGTAAACTTATTCCTGGAAAAACACGATTTCAGAAACATTATAATAAAACTGACAATTGAGGTGCATTTATATCATAGAGTATAATCAATATTGTCTATGTTTATATAGAAGAAATGTCATAATTTGTATTTTGTTACGGGTATACAACACAGAGTTACACACACAGCAAGTGCATTTATCACATGAAATGCATTAACCAGTGCATTGCATGTACGATAAATGCATTAGCTGTGTGTTGCATACCTGTAACAAAACAAAAATTAATACACTTATTCTCTTATACGTGTACCTCAGTAGAAGAATATGCAAAATGTACCAGAGTTTCCTTATGCTGAATCTCAAGAGTGAATGAAAGTCAAACATTGGCACATAAAACTACTATGTAATCGTTGTTCTAAAATGCAACACCAAACAAAACATTCTGCAAAGAACTTTTTAAAAGAAGCAAAAGTTAATCCATTGAGATCACGTGTCCAAGCAGGGTAAGAATCTCCTGCTTGATAGCAACAGGGACGTTTATATACATCCCTGATAGCAACACCTCTCACTTTAGCCATTCATAAAATGTCAACATTGATGAATGTATCAAATTCCATGTTTTTGTATGTAACTAACCTTAAATAGATTTCAACACTACCAGTAGGCCAGTAACCCCTCCTCTCTCTCCCTCCCCCCGATTTGAAATATTCCCTCCTTAGAAATATTTCACAAATCCCATCTTTGACATTTTGCCAGATTTTTTTGCAGCCAAATTTATCCCAAATATTAGACTGACAAGTCTTTGACGTAATTTATTTCGAATTTTCTCTGATTCAAACACATATAAGGTTAGAAGAAAATTATTCATTTCACCTGTTCTTTAGATTAAACATTATCCATGGGACAAATCTATATTTGTATTCTCGCCATTTTAAACGTAAGAATTTCAAGAACATTTCTCACGATTTACAACAAGGGCGCAGCCATGACAGAGACGCGCATCAAACGGACGACAGCCAAGAATTTTCATTGGTCGAAAATCACTTGAAACCGTTTCATCATTAAAAAACAGACAACAGCAATGCCAACGAGCGAGTCAGATAAAAAGGATGATTTAAATGAAAGAATTGAAGCTTTTGTTAAAGAACTGAAACAGGGGTATTCATTGTTTTCTTCTGATATTCTCATTCAAATTAAAAAGTCATCTTTTTCTTTTCTTTCTTGTCATGTCATGATTTAGTAGTTACCTGTACATAAGTATTCAGGTCTGGGCCCTATCAGTTGAGACTGATTGGATCTTCTTCTTGTGGTATTGATACTGTTTTACAGGTGAAATAAAAGCGAGCAGAGCTCGCTCTTATGGTAACACGTATACACTTATCTTTCTGAGAACATATGCTGAATCAAAGAATGAGAATGTATTCTAATGCACTCCGTTTGTAACGCGCATTCTGATTGGCTAAGCGATTAAAAAAAACTGCAGCAACATCGTTAACTTTAGATCAAGGAACAATTCGAGACCAGTGGAAATTCCAAATTCAAAAACAGACCAACACAGGAACTCTTTCTTCATCCGTACAGCGTCCGACTGGAACCACTTAAGTGACGAAATAGTGCGCGCAAATAAGATTGAAGAGTTCAAAAATGCGATCCAAAAGCAGCGCGACTAAGCGCCCTCCACCGTTGCATTTAAGCCCGCACGGGATACTGCGACGTAACAATACAGATACAGAACTGCAAGGGGATTCACGTTTCACTGCAGTTTTTGCTATGACGTCATGCGTTGCTATGGCGACGTCGTTAAAAGCAGACGTTTTCTAGGTATGACGCCTCGTGGTAAAACTCAATTTCTGACAGGGGATTCACCAATACCCTGTCAGTTTTTGTAAAACACATGCATGGTAACCCCTAACTACTATGCTTTCAAAAACTTTCGTCCCCTTGCAGACAGAGTTGCTGCGGAGATGCTGTATATTGCCATTTAATTTTTTTTTCGACTCCAAGTAGACGTATATGTTAATTATACTCATTTTTAGCTCGCCGGGACGAATGTCCGGAGAGCTATTGTCATACCCCCGGTGTCGGCGTTGGCGTCTGCGTCTGCGTGCGCGTGCACAAAAACTTTAACCTTGCTTATAACTTTTAAACCAATACAGATTGGGCTTTCATATTTCACATGTGCATTCCTTGTGACAAGACCTTTCCATGGATACCAAAATTTTTGACCTTGTGACCTTGACCTTGGAGATTGACCTACTTTTGAAAAACTTTAACCTTGGCCATATTTTTTGAATGGTAAGTGATAGGGCTTTGATATTCCACATGTGTATTCCTTGTGACAAGACCTTTCCATGGATACCAAAATTTATGACCTTTTGACCTTGACCTTGGAGATTGACCTACTTTTGAAAAACTTTAACCTTGGCCATATTTTTTGATTGGTAAGTGATAAGGCTTTGATATTTCACATGTGCATTCCTTGTGATAAGACCTTTCATGCCGTACCATAAATTTTGACCTAGTGACCTTGACCTTGAAATTTTACCTACTTTTCAAAAACTTTAACTTGGGCCATATTTTTTGAATGGTAAGTGATAGGGCTTTGATATTTCACATGTGCATTCCTTGTGATAAGACCTTTCATGCCGTACCATAAATTTTGACCTAGTGACCTTGACCTTGAAATTTTACCTACTTTTTGTTGTTGTTGCAATTTACATATGGTTGCCACCGGCGAGCTATGTTGTCATTCTGACAAGTCTGGTTTGTTTATAAGTTAAATTTATTGAAAACATTTTTCGTAAATCAGGTTACCATAAAGCATCAACGAGATGGCGTAACCACGGGAAATCCGACATTTCCGGTTTTAAACGAGACGTTTCGCTCTGATTGCTTTAAAATTTCTCGTCTCGGGTGGTTTCGTACTGTCAGAAGTCGGAATATGTTTGTTTTTTCTTTTGTTCTTAAGTAATTTATTTTCAGCTAGCCTAAACATTATTCTAACAAAATAAAAATGAATTATAAAGAACCACATTTTAAAAGAACCATAATTTGAGCCCCCCCCCCCCCCCCCCCTTAAAATGTTCATCTGCTGGTCTAGATCAATTTTACAAATGCTTCCGTGTTTCCACTCGCCTTATACTACCTTTTTTGGCAATCATCAAACAGAAAGTTTGTAAGATAAGATAAACCATCATAGTCAAAATAAAAAAGAAAGATCTTTTTTAATTTTATATAATCATATCTATTTTCTCTCCACTCACACAATAAGGCTTTGCCTTGATTCATATTAGAATCTATCACCAGATGTGATAAGTGACAGGGAAATCCAACGCGAGTGTCCAGGATTTGCTTGTACCAGGACGAGCCTTTGCCGAGTCGTGTACAAAAGCAAATCATGGACACGAGGGTTGGAATTCAGTGTCCCTGATCACATCTGGTGATCGATTATTTTTCTCTTGCTGACTATACATGTATATATAAAGCTATCAAAAATGAGTTTTTATGCATTCTTTTTCATATATTCCTGATCGGCTAACGCAGCAATTATGTTATGACGTTACAGTAAGTTTTTATTAAAAACTAACTGTAACGTCATACATAACTGCTGCGTAAAAATGAACATGAAAATGAACGTTATTTTACCCCATAGGGGTAAGACAAGGATATTTTTCTCAGCGTTTCCATGGATATCCCAGTCCACTGTGGGAGAATACACAATCAGTACCCCTCTCCCTTTCATGTACATGTATGTGTTTCAACACACCACAGGGGTGCTGGGTCAAGGGACGAATTTTGCCAATTTTTCTTGAAGAATCTGGGCCAAAATATAGTGTTTTTGGCCGGATTGCAAAGCAATTCCTGTCTATAGATTGACGATGTCCGTCTGTCCGTCCGTCCGTCTGTTGTCAACATTTTGGTTAAAGTTTCTGGTTGAAGCAAAATCTAAGGAACCGTATGCAGTACTAGAAATTTTGTATTATACATGAAGAATGCCCATGATAAGACCTTTAATTTATGCCGTAACATTTGACCTAGTGACCTTGACCTGGGATTTTGACCTAATTAAAGATTTTGGTTAAAGTTTCTGGTTGAAGCAAATTCTAAGGAACTGTTTGCATTAGAAACTTTATATTATACATGTAGGTTGCCTGTGACAAGACCTTTCAATTTATGCCATAGCATTTGACCTAGTGACCTTAACCTTGGACTTTGACCTAGTGAAAAATTTTGGTTAAAGTATCTGGTCAAAGGAAATTCTGAGGAACTGTATGCAGTAGAAACTTCATATTATTCATGTAGGTTGCTTGCATGACAAGACCTTTCAATTTATGTCACATTTTACTTGGTGACCTTGGACTTTGACCTAGTTAAAGATTTTTATAAAGTTTCTGGTTGAAGCAAAATCTCTGGAACTACAGTATATACACAGTAGAAACATAATATGATAAGGTAGGTTGCCTCTGACAAGACCTTTCAATTTATGTCGTAATATTTGACCTTGTGACCTTGACCCAGTTAGTGACAAAAACTTACTTTGCAATCTGCCATCTTTAGTGGTGTATTTTTTTGGGTTAGTGAAGGGGGGCACCCCTTCTGCACCCCCTGAATCCACCACTGGTTTTATTTACGGTAAAGTTTTTCATGTAAAGTAGTCAACATTGAGTTTACCCACTTTCCGAAGTAAGCTGCCCTGACAGAGGGTAGTGTTAGCCCCTTACATCCGAATAAATTGGGTTGTTAATGTAACTTGGATATATTATTAGCAATGATGCTTGATGCATGATATTATGAGAGGGTACTTTTGAAATATGTTAATACATTATTCATAACTATTTACAATGCATCCTCATTATTACCCTAGGGATATATATTGAAATTGGACTTGATGAGTCAACGGTCCATTAAGAAAAAAAAAAAGGAACCAAGGATATAGGTCCTTGGAACACTTAATTTGGCCTTAAAAGTGACTGTTTTCTCTTCGTTTAAGTTACGTTTGCCCCATTTTGGAAATGAAATTTGCATGGAATTAACTGTAAGCATTCAGAGACTTATGATAACTGTAAATGACTAATTATTTGGACCCGATGGAGCAGCTGAACTGCGCAAAATTTCAGTTAATAGCGCCAGATTGACCCATTACAAATTTTGTAGTGCGCCATTAAGAAAAACAATGCGCGAAAATTGCAAAGGTGCAGTCCAGATTGATCCCTGTTATCTGGTATTACATAAATTGTCTAAATAAATTATACCTACAGATATCCAAAGACTTTATTACATGTACATATTACATTCAAGAACCAAATGGCCCATTTTTCCTACTATGACTTCCTTATGGACAGGGTTAAACCCTGAAACTATGAATTCCAGGTGTGAGCTATGGATTACCCCTACGGTTGGATGAATAAGTGGATTTTTCACTCTATAAAATTCACCTTACATATGGGTGAAGGTGTTGCCTGTTTAAGAGTTGACATATATTTCAAAGAGATATATTAAGTTTTATTTTTTACCATATATGATTGTGAGTGCATGTAAAACTGTCTAATTGCAGAATTATTGATGGATCGTTTAATGTTGCTTACAAAACAGTTTCCCTGCTGGTCAGAGTGATTTCACAAACAAAATGGAGCACTGCAAGGTAAACTAAATACATGTATATGAAATTTTGTATGGAATGTACAGTACATTTAATATGCTATTCTAACTTCTCTTTTCATTATTATAACCCGTGAAAATAAAGGGTTTTTTTTTGGGGGGGGGGGGGATTTATAGGAATTGTCCTATCCGTTTGTCCGTTTGGTTAAGAAGTTCTTAAATGTGGATACTGGTATCTCTTCAAGTATGAGTGGTAGGGATTTCATACAAACATTATTCATTCACCATAATAATACGGAAGGATTCCAACTCTATACCTTCTTGAAGAAAATTTCAAACCATTTATTATGCACCAGACACATGCTTCGGATTTTAAATCCTCATCAGTGATGCTTCCAGCCAAATGCCGCCAAAATTCATTTCAGTAGCACCTTCTGGTTTTACTTTTTAAATTTAATTTGTGCATTTACTTTACAAAGATTGCACAGCTCCAAATTTCCTGTAGGATGGATTCAGTAGCATACCTAAATAAAATCTATGTTCAAAATAGCACATACGTTCACCATAACAAGTACATAAACTACATTTTAATACCAAGACATTTTACCTATTGACCTTGACCTTGAACTCTGACCTTCAAGTAATATTTTTTGGTTAAGAAGTAATTAAAGTGGATACCTCTTTAAGTGTAAGTAATAAGGCTTTCATATTACATACATGTATTCACAATAACAAGAACTTCATTTTGATACCAAGACATTTGACCTATTGACCTGGAACTCTGATGATATTTTGGTCAAGAAGTTCTGAAAGCAGATTTTTCATGCAGTATAAGTAATATGACATTCATATCTTCTATACATACTGGTATTCACCAACATACATTGTGCTTAGTACCACATTTTCATTCAAAAGCATTTGACCTTGAATGCTTGATTTGTATATAAGAGTACATGTATTCAATTTGAGCAATTTATTGTTATATGTCTTAAATGGATCCGTTTAGATAAAAATGTCCTGCCAGGGGTATAATTTGTCACTTAAGGACATTACTAGTTTATATTAGAGATATTATATTTATCTTTCTTTTCCCTGATTCATCATCAACATTTATTATTGTATAGGGAATTGATGGACATTGTAAGGAAAGAGGGAAAGAGAATGATGATTGCTCAGTCTTCAGAGACCTCGGTAGGCAATATGGTCCGGAGGGTGCTCAAAATCATCAGAGAGGAATATGCTAGGTGTGTATATATTTGTCATAACTACATGAATTTGTACCAGAAATGGAAACCTTAATTCAGTTAAAGATTGCATGGTAGAAGCAGAGGGTCACCTGGGCATGTGGAATATCTGTATTGCCCAAGCCTTTTAAATTACATACTAGGACGGGATAGCACACTCGCTTGAAGTTGCCCCAGGATTGAATCCCTGATTTGTCCGAAGGGTCTTATGTGGGAGGGTATGGTGGCCGCCCACCCAGTCCTAGGTGGTTTTTCTCCTGGTACTCTGGTTTCCTCCTGCATCAGGACCCCCTCATGCCAACATCTGAGCCAATTTTTTTGTTAAATGTTATAGATGAAATAAAGTTTGATTTAATGTACCCTTTGATGAGATTTTTTCACTACATGTATAACAGACATGACCAATTGATTTGGACATTAAGAGGCCTTTATAATTCTACATTGTATTTATTTGTCTAGATATAACTTTCAAAATTTATCATTAGCTCACCTCGACGAAGTTGAGTGAGCTTATGCTATAGCCCCGTGCGTCCGCGTCCGTGTCCGCGTCCGGTTAAGAAGTTTGGGGTAGCTCAGTATTGGCAAAGTACTGATGCTACAGTAACCAAACTTGCACAAGTGATTCATCTTTGGATGCTGAGGTGAACCCATGCATCGGATGCTGCATCTGACCTACATTTTCCGCTTGAGTGACTTGGTTAAGAAGTTTGGGGTAGCTCAGTATCTGACAAAGTACTGATGCTACATTAACCAAACTTGCACAAGTGATTCATCTTTGGATGCTGAGGTGAACCCATGCATTGGATGCTGCATCTGACCTACATTTTCCGCTTGAGTGACTTGGTTAAGAAGTTTGGGGTAGCTCAGTATCTGACAAAGTACTGATGCTACATTAACCAAACTTGCACAAGTGATTCATCTTTGGATGCTGAGGTGAACCCATGCATCAGATGCAGCATCTGACCTACATTTTCCGCTTGAGTGACTTGGTTAAGAAGTTTGGGGTAGCTCAGTATCTGACCAAGTAGTAATGCTACAGTAACCAAACTTGCACAAGTGATTCATCTTTGGATGCCGAGATGGATCCATGCATCGGATGCAGCATCTGACCTACTTTTTCCACTTGAGTGATTTTGCTTTTAAAAGCCAATATTGAGCAAAGTATAAGTGCTACATGTACCAAACTTGCATATCGGATGTATCTTTGATCAAACTTTCATAAAATGACCTTGACCTACTTTTTCCACTTGAGTGATTTTGCCTTTAAAAGCCATTATTGAGCAAAGTGCAAGTGCTACATGTACCAAACTTGCTTATTGGATGTATCATTGATCAAACTTTCATGTAATGACCTTGACCTACTTTTTCCGCTTGAGTGATTTTGCCTTTAAAAGCCAATATTGAGCAAAGTATAAGTGCTACATGTACCAAGCTTGCATATATGATTTATTTTTTATCAAACTTTCATAAAATGGCCTTGACCTACTTTTTCTGCTTGAGTGATTTTGCCTTTAAAAGCCAATATTGAGCAAAGTATAAGTGCTACATGTACCAAACTTACATATTGGAGCTTCGTAATCTGTGATTACCTATGTTTTTTTTTCTGCAGTGCTCTGAAGGGAAAATCAGAGGAAGGAGATCCACAGGAATCCTTACATGTTAGTCTATTTCTCACTTCTACCATATCTAAAAAAAAAAACAGTTAACATTATTTTTTATACCCTTGATAGTAATACTTTAATATTAATCTGAAGTAAATGTGATAAACAAATATTAATTTTGTGTGGGGCTGTCACGGTTCAGCCTTTATTTGGTTCTGTTCGGTTCAGGAAAATCAACCTCGGTTTTCGTTTTTTTCGGTTCGGTTTGAGTATGTGTTGTTTAATTCCATAAAAGAGTAAAATAATGGTAAGAATAACAAATCAACAATTTATTTTTTTCATTTTCTCCTTTGAAATCATTTTTCTGCGAGACATTATCAACATTCAACAAATTAACCAAACTAGAACACTTAGAAGACTTCTTACTAAGTTCTTAGTTGCCTATCTGTCAAACAAATAGGTGCACATTTACAGTCAAGAAGTGAAACACCCATTTCAGTCAGTGAAATACGACAAAGTAACCAATCACAGTTCATGTATCATACAAAATCGATTAACTACTGCTTAGCAGATGTATCAAAAAAAAGAAAAAGAACCGAACCGAAATCCTTAAAGTACGATTCAAATCGAACTGACCAAGCTTGACTTGCGGGTAACCGAATTTTGGTTAACCGTGACAGCCCTGATTTTGTGCAATGTTGTGCAATAGAACTGTCATATTTTTTAAAAGATTTTATCACTATATTATATAATTTTCATACACATATATGTATTCTGATTTCTTGTAGATTTTCCAGTTCCATTTGTACATGTAGCTTATCTTTTAACATGATCACCATTTTTTTTGCTAACAGACGATAGAATGAATAGTTTGTGTTACATTGTCTTATCTTTCTACAGAAATTACTTCTAGCTGAAGGACAAGTTGATGACTACAACAGAAATGTTCCAAGTCTAAAGGTTGTAATATCTCTATATCTATGGTACTCTTTTACCTTTACAAAAATATGTCCCACTTTTGATAAGACCCATGTAATTCTGTTGAATTATCTGACCATGAACTTAAACCATTTGTTTACTTTAAATGTGGAAATTTTTGCGTGGGGGTAATTTTCACATATTTCACCAATCAAGGGATTTAGCACAAATTTCCCCCATGTGAAAATAACCCTGCTTCATTCTTACAATGGCAGAGACATTTATTTCGCGAACATTTCCCCCAAGCGGAACGTCTTGATGTAATAATTGCAAATTTTCCCCCAGCAAAAATAAGCACTTTTACAGTTTACTGATTGAAATGTATTTTTCATAATTGACATCAGATAACGGTTCATCATTCCACATTTACAAATGTACGTGTAAATATATTGTAACACACATGTGTTACAATATATTTACACGTACATTTTACCCCTCAAAAAGGGATATGTACATGTATATAACATAGCAGGTGTAGATCTGTCCATAAAGTGGTTTCATAAAGTGGTTTCACATACACATGTACATCTAAGTTTCCAGAGGATATTTACAACAGAAACAACTTAAGTGAATCATATGAAATGTTCACTAGACGGAAAATACGTATCAGATTGAATCAGGACTCAATGTATAACATTTTTGCAGAAATACCATATTTAAAAGAAACACTAAATCATTAATTCATCAACACATTTCTCATTATTCTTGTTTTTGTCATCAGGTATCGGTGATTGAGGCTGTAAATGAACTAAAAATAGAATTGGAAACAAGGTATTTTTAACTTTTTCCGTAAGTGGTTCTCTTGCAATAGAAATATTTAATAAGAAGTCTTAAGATAATTATTTGGAACGTTAGTACTACAAAAGTTTATGCATGTGGATATACATACATGTATATTGACGTAGTTAAGAACTCAATAAGAAATAGGCTGTAATCAATTCACGTATTTTGGGAGAATGAATTAAAGCTGAAGCAGCAGTATTTAGCACAAAATTTCTACATGAGCAACTCAATCCCTTGAAATATTCTCTTTTTTGTGCACCTATCCTTCTGGCACTTATCGGCTGCATGTATGTTTTAACAATTTTTGTTTGCTACATTAAATGTCTATGTCATTTACCGGTATTTCATTGCATAATTCTTACGTTTTTTATGTTCAGTGCTGACAGCATAGCAGGCCAGGCTTTAGAACATATCCATGCCAATGAAGTGATACTAACAGCAGGCAAATCAAAAACAGTTGAAGCTTTCCTTAAGGTAAGTTTTGTTTCAGTATTTACATGTATGTATCTTTCTAATTAAAATGGCACTATTCTGATTAACGAAGGATCTCTGTCCGTTCATGTGTCCATTTGTCTATCCTTTGATTAGTGTATCCTTTACAAATTGAGAGTATGCCTTTTCTATTTTAACTACACACACAGTAGGAAAAATTCATCAATAACAAATTATGTTTTGTTGACTTGTATATTATTAGCTCACCTCGACGAAGTTGAGTGAGCTTATGCTATAACCCCACGCGTCCGCGTCCGTGTCCGCGTCCGCGTCCGGTTAAGAAGTTTGGGGTAGCTCAGTATCTGACAAAGTACTAATGCTACAGTAACCAAACTTGCACAAGTGGTTCATCTTTAGATGCTGAGGTGAACCCATGCATCGGATGCAGCATCTGACCTACATTTTCCGCTTGAGTGACTTGGTTAAGAAGTTTGGGGTAGCTCAGTATCTGACAAAGTACTAATGCAACAGTTACCAAACTGGCACAAGTGATTCATCTTTGGATGCTGAGGTGAACCCATGCATCGTATGCAGCATCTGACCTACATTTTCCGCTTGAGTGACTTGGTTAAGAAGTTTGGGGTAGCTCAGTATCTGACAAAGTACTGATGCTACAGTAACCAAACTTGCACAAGTGATTAATCTTTGGATGCTGAGGTGAACCCATGCATCGGATGCAGCATCTGACCTACATTTTCGGCTTGAGTGACTTGGTTAAGAAGTTTGGGGTAGCTCAGTATCTGACAAAGTACTGATGCTACAGTAACCAAACTTGCACAAGTGATTCATCTTTGGATGCTGAGGTGAACCCATGCATCGGATGCAGCATCTGACCTACATTTTCGGCTTGAGTGATTTGGATAAGAAGTTTGGGGTAGCTCAGTATCTAACAAAGTACTAATGCTACAGTAACCAAACTTGCACAAGTGATTCATCTTTGGATGCCGAGATGGACCCATGCATTGGATGCAGCATCTGACCTACTTTTTCCACTTGAGTGATTTCGCTTTTAAAAGCCAATATTGAGCAAAGTATAAATGCTACATGTACCAAACTTGCATATTGGATGTATCTTTGATCAAACTTTCATAAAATGACCTTGACCTACTTTTTCCGCTTGAGTGATTTTGCCTTTAAAAGCCGATATTGAGCAAAGTATAAGTGCTACATGTTCCAAACTTGCATATTAGATGTATCTTTGATCAAACTTTCATAAAATGACCTTGACCTACTTTTTCCGCTTGAGTGATTTTGCCTTTAAAAGCCAATATTGAGCAAAGTATAAGTGATACATGTACCAAACTTGCATATTGGATGTATCTTTGATCAATCTTTCATAAAATGACCTTGATCTACTTTTTCCGCTTGAGTGATTTTGCTCTATAAAGCCAATATTGAGCAAAGTATAACTGCTACATGTACCAAACTTGCATATTGGATGTATCTTTGATCAAACTTTCATAAAATGACCTCGACCTACTTTTTCCGCTTGAGTGATTTTGCCTTTAAAAGCCAATATTGAGCAAAGTATAAGTGATACATGTACCAAACTTGCATATTGGATGTATCTTTGATCAATCTTTCATAAAATGACCTTGATCTACTTTTTCCGCTTGAGTGATTTTGCTCTATAAAGCCAATATTGAGCAAAGTATAAGTGCTACATGTACCAAACTTGCATATTGGATGTATCTTTGATCAAACTTTCATAAAATGACCTCGACCTACTTTTTCTGCTTGAGTGGTTTTGCCTTTAAAAGCCAATATACATGTACTAAGAAATATGTTTGAATTGAATTTTGCTGTCACGAGGTGAGCTTTGTAATCTGTGATTACCTATGTTCTATTTTAAGGTAGTAAACCCATAACTGCATAATTTCGCTCAAAATTACGCTTTTTGACAATGACTAATTATATATGCTAATGGTATACTGTTATTTGGCAACGATCGGTAAATGTTTGATGTGCTGAAAAATACAAATTGTTTATTCAAAAATTTTTTGCATTTATTCTCCATTTTCATCTGCAGGACTTCATTCTGATTCATTTTATACCAAACACAACTACAATACTCCAATACAGTGCTTCGAAATAAATTCACACACAATTAAATTTTTAGGTCATCATACATGTAGTTCTTTTTGCTGATAACTTTTTTGTTTCAAGTCTGATTTTATTTTAATGAATTTCAAAATGACTGTCTCGGAAAGACCTTTTCAAAAATATATACATTAATGAGATTTCTCGAAAAATTAAACTCATAAAATTTCGATGCCACTTTTTCTGGGAATCCCCTAGTCGCTTGGTCGTCAACTTTTGTTACATTAATGTCAATATTTGTTACATCGATGTAACAAATTGTAATATGATGGAAAAGGTACTTTGGCACTATCCATTATTAAGTTATGGATCAACTACCTTAACTGGGGTATTCAATATTTACTGTAGTATAAATGTAAATATAATTGTAAGCACTGAGTGTCTAATAATCTGGGAATGATAACCCATGGCTAACTTAAGAATTTTACTCATACAATATATTTAGTAAGTCACTAAAAATGGTGAAAACTTGTCAGCTGGTTTGCCGTCTAACGTTAGATTTTTTTTCAGAAAGCTGCAAAGAAAAGGAAATTCCAAGTGATAGTTGTAGAGAGTGCTCCATTTTATCAGGTAAAGAACTATTGAATCACTGATCATAAAAAAGGTAACATGATTTACTTTTTGCTGTCCACAATGTAATGATGTATGAATCGTTTGTAGAATTCAATTTTCTAAAAAGACTTGTTTAAAAGATTTGTAAGGATCAGTATATGAAAGAGATTTGTATTGATGATAACATTGAGATTATGATGTGCCTGTATCTAATATGACTTGAGATTTTCTCTGTATATTTTTCTCCAACTTATTCCTTCAATAGTCTATTTTAAAGTTCTTGGAAGCAACTGTTCAAAACTTTTATTTTAAAACTACGGACATTGAATAACTTGAAAAATTGTTGAATTGTTACATCATAATTTATCAATGGCTTTCGTTATGTTTTCATAGATTCATTAGTGTCGTAATAATGAAAAAGATCACCAAAGTATGTGATGTCCGTAGTCTGGCTCTGAAGTGAAACGTCTCGAAAATGGCCTATTACACACCTACTGCGCAATTTATTTTCAAGGACATTTTCAATGCCAAGATCACTCATTATGATAGTGACCTTGAACACTTGTAACATAGTCATACATGTACATGAAGTGTACTTTTACATGTATGTACATGATTTGGGCATCAACTTTTATGTACATCGTATATATTAGACTGAAAAAGATGCTATCTGTTTTGCTTTGTTAAGGGTCAGGAACTATCAGTCTGCTTAGCCAGGGCCAACATAGAGACAACTGTGATCAATGATTCCGCTGTGTTTGCCATTATGTCACGGGTCAACAAAGTCATAATTGGTACTCACACTGTGATGGCAAATGGAGGGTAAAGACCTGCATTATCATACTTTTATATCACTCAGATTTAGTAAGGTTACAGAGTGTATGCCTGAAAAACATTCACTTTTATTGAGTTGGCAAAGCCAACTCTCATTGCTATCAGTTTCAACTTTGCACTTGATAACCCTGCACGGATCAAACAACGCACAATATTACTGGCGCAGTAAGAAATAGGACCACTACGATTTGACAAAAGAACATATTAGACAACAGACGTCTAAGTTCAAGTTGTAAATAATGGATTAAATGCATCAAGAGAATGCAAAAAATGCTACAAGGAACGATGCTATAGGAATAGCGATCACTTGTTGATGTCAGTGCATTAAAATATGGCGCATCTTCTTCTTTGTACTTCGCTCCTCTGTATAAGGAGCACCCCATTTTTAGATAGATAGGTAATAGTATTGTATTTAGGATAAAAAAAGACCTTAGATATTAAAATTTGTGGATCTGTAGAAGACTTAAGACAAGTATATAAATCAATCAATCAATAATATTTATTTAAAGTCAGACATAATTTATAACAATCAACATTAGCTCTGATGAGCTATTTACCGACTAGCAAAAAAGGTTTTTTCAGTTTGATACTTAATAAACCTGAGATGTTGGTTAAGAAGTTTCAAAAGCAAATATCTCCTAAAGTAAAAGTGATAGGACTTTATACTTCATACATACACCCATAACGATTGCAACAAATTTGACATGAGCGTATTGACCTTGAACTCTAACCTCAAAAGCAGTTATTTGGTTAAGAAGTTCTTTCCAAATTTTTTTTTTTTTTTTTTTAGATTTGAGACAACTCTTGAATTGTGAGAATCACTCATTCAAGCATTTGAGGCATAGATTTGGAGATTGATTTGTGCCAGTTGTATACTTGTCTTCTGTATGTTCTTCTCAATGTTACTTTTTGCCAACTCGCAGGACTTTCAGTCCTTTGATTAAAATATGCTATGTGATTGCAAATCTGTATAAGTGCCCTTTCTTGCGTGAATAAGTTCAAGGGCTGTAAGTTCTTATGACATGTCTCCATTGCACATATATTTAAATGTTAAACTTGAGCTTAGAACCTTGAAGGTTTTAAAACACTCTTTTCGTTAGAATCATAACAGAAAAAAGGAAAACTTTAAATGAAGTATCGTCAAAGTTCTTCTGCCATGTCTCCATTGCACATATATTTAAATGTTAAACTTGAGCTTAGAACCTTGAAGGTTTTAAAACTTTCTTTTTGTTTGAATCATAACGGTAGAAAGGAAAACTTTAAATTAAATATCGTCAGATGCATAGTACATGTAGGTGCCCTTTGCTCATTTGTCGCTTTAACTTAAAAATACATGTAATAAGCACTGATTTATGTAAATCAAAACTCAACTTGTGATTTACTTAACTTCTTTTGCAGATTGAAAGCAATAAACGGTAGTCATGCTGTAGCACTAGCAGCAAAACATTATTCTGTACCAGTAAGACCTCTATGATTTCCTTTTTGATTTTATATGTATTAGTACTAATTTTTTAACTTCCATTTATCTTTACAAAATGTAAAACTTCAATTGATTGAACATGATAATTATTGTTACATACATGTATGTGTCGTCCTGATGAGATATTCTCCATCAAGTTTTCATAGATCAAACACTAGTTATAGAAAAATCAGTATGAATTCTATGGATAATTTATTGATTTTTGTATAAAAATAAATTGGGTATTGATCTTTCACAGCTTATAGTGTGTGCTGCCATGTTCAAGCTCTCCCCCAAGTACCTGTGTTCATATGATCAGGTAAGTGATCTTTATTATCCCCTCGCAACATAGTTGCAGGGGGATATAGTAGTGCCGCCATTTGTGTGAGGGTTAGTGTGTATTCGTATACAGTCTAGAGGGCACAGTTTTGATTGGATCTTGACCAAACTTTATACACATATTTCTTTTGGCAAGAGGAAGAATCCTATTGATTTTCTAGGTCATAGGTCAAAGTTCAAGGTCACAGATTGGAAATTGCTAAAATCCATATATACAGCCTAGAGAACTCATTTGTAGTTTGACCTTTACTAAACTTAATACACTTCTTGCATATGACAAAAGAACTTCACATACAGTTTGATCTGATCTTGACCAAACTTCAAACACTTATTCCTTTTGGCAAGAGAAAGAGCCCTATTTGATTGGATCTTTAACAAACTTCATACACATATTTCTTTTGGCAAAAGGAAGAACCTTATGTATTTTCAATGTCAAAGGTCAAGGTCACAGACTGGAAATAGTTAAAATCCTTATATACAGCCTAGAGAGCTCATTTGTATACTAAACTTAATACACTTCTTGCATATGACTAAAGAACTTCATGTATTCCTTTTGGTAAGAAAAGAATTCTATTGATTTTCAAGGTCATAGGTCAAAGAAGGGGATGTTAAAATTTTAAAGATACTTGTTGAAATAGTTAAAATCTGAGTATACAACCTAGAGGGTGAAGTTTTAATTGGATCATTTCTAAACTTCACACACTTATTGTTCACAATAGTTGGGTGAGCCCTATTGATTTTCAAGGTCATTGGTCAAGGTCATAGATTGGATATAGTAAAAATCCTTGTATACAGCCTAAGTGAGTACTTTGATTTACATGCTATGCGAGGGGATGCCACACTTTGTGTTGCCTATAGGTTTTATTTCACATTAAGCTTAATCATTTTCATGAAAAAAATTTGCACACCTTTTTGGTCATTCTTTGTTTGTCTATAGAGAAAAGGATGACAGGAAGAAATATGATGCCCATATCCTTTTTAATAAGAACACCAAATTAACCTTAAATCCTATGATCTTCAAACTTTTCACAGATGATCACAACCAAATAAGTAAGAATTCCATCAACTGAATAAACCTTTAGCCCTAGGATCTTTAAACATTAATTTTGCAAGTTTATAAAAATCAAAATGTATCGTTTTAGGATGCCTTCAATAAGTTTGTGAGTCCACAAGATGTGATGGATTTTTCCGAGGGGGAAATTCTCTCCAAAGTACAAATAGACAGCCCTGTCTTTGACTATGTCCCTCCAGAACTGGTCACTCTCTATGTGTCAAATATGTAAGTACAGTGAACATTTAATGTTAAATTAGTAATATGTGTGAGTTCTTAATATTTATTCATACTGCAAGTTGAAGTCCACATTTTTGGCCGGATTGCAAAGCATTTCAGGTCTATAGATTGACGAATCTGTTTGTCTGTCCGTCTGTCTGCCGTCAACATTTTGGTTAAAGTTTCTGGTTGAAGCAAAATCTAAGGAACTGTATGCAGTAGAAACTTATTATGCATGTAGGTTGCCCATGACAATACCTTTCAATTTATGCTGTAATATATGACCTAGTGACCTTGACCTTGGACTTCGACCTTGTTAAAGATTTTGGTTAAGTGTATGGTTGAAGCAAAATCTCAGGAACTATATGCAGTAGAAACATAATATTATACAGGTAGATTGCCCGTGACAAGACCTTTCAATTTATGCCTCTACTTTTGACCTAGGACTTTGATCCATTTACTTACTTTGCAATCTGGCCATACTGTCTTTAGTGGTGCTTTATTATCTACGCTTTCACACACACCACACTACTGGACATTTTAAATTGGTTATACAGTATGTGAAATAATATACATGTAGAACTGAACTTGTTTAAAATTAAACTGTATTGAAGTTACTAAATTGTTTATGGGCGCAGTGAGTACTGCTCTTACGTCAACATTTAAAATTAGTGTATGTATGTATGTATGCAAATCTTTGATTTCTTTCGTTACAGAGGTGGGAATGCACCATCATACGTGTACAGACTTCTCAGTGAACTCTACCACCCGGAGGATCATGATCTGGGATCTAACTCAATTAAATAGCATTGTAACAGTCTATTAGTTGTGTTTGTATTGGACAAAAATCACTCACAGAACTCAACAGCTGTGGATAAAAAAAGGAAGTGAAACAGGCAAAATGATCTATGAGGTTATAATAAGTGATTGAGTTTTTACGACTTTTTTGGCAATGCATGCACTTTGCTAATTCCCACCTGTTTAAGACTGAGATCAAGATACTGATGGCCAGTGTTAGTATTGAGGAATTATTTCTACGAGTTTTGTTAGCTGTACTGGTCAAAGTCAAAGAAAAAATTGGTTACTGGTGTCTGTCTGTCTATTAATGTGAATTGCATGCAATAGTTCTCAGATACCATTGTCATCCATCACATCCATTTGTACATGTTTGAGTGTCACAGGATTTAAAGATCAACCTTTATTAGAGCTACTGCATGATTTGGTCACATCCTTTCAAGGAAACCAAAATCTAAATGCAAGGTATTCTCTCTCTGTCCTCTTAAGATTGCCTAAAAATTTTTATTTTAAGGCCCAAATCTGATAGGAGATACTCCTTAATCTTCAGTAATTCTGATCACTTACTTTGAGCATAAGCGTGAACAATATTAAACAGATCAAGCTTGAATGTTAGACGATTCACAAGAGTTGCTTCTCTTCATCAAGAAATCAAGTTGCAGGCTATATTTAGCAGAATTAAACTTAATCATGATGCTTCATTTGACTTTGGTCATGATTGACCTGTTCTTATATGTTCATGGTTGACCTACTTTCATTTTGTCGTGGTTGACCTATTTTTGTACAAGTTTCTGTTAAGTCAATTTTTAGGACAGCTGATATAATCCTCTGAAAGGTCTTCATGTAATTGTGTAACTTTTACGAATAACTAAGGTTTTTCTGCGATGAAAAAATGAATGATTACATATCTTCTTTACTTGTAACAAATAAATTTGAGACAATAGAAAGTACAGAAGAGTTATTTATTTGGAAAATATTTTTTTCTGTATAAAAGTCACAAAATAAAACTTGATATCAAATGTCAGAAAAGGTTATATGAGTCATGACACACGCCTTTTGTTCACAGTAGCACTACAATGATCTCATACCCATGGATCTATTAGACAATGCTTATGTAATGTCCCGGTAAAATTTCTCCAATTCTTTTAGGAAATATGAGAACGGGTAAATCTAAACTCTTTTTCATATGAAATGAATCCCAACAGATACACTTTGTATCCCAAACAGGAGATGTACATGCCATTAAAGTACCCCCTTAATATGCATATTGCATTTCAAATAAGCTCAAAGTCATTTTGTAAATTTACATTATTATACATTTTTATATTATTATTATATATGCCATGACATCTAGGGAAATGAATTTAATCTGTAAACATTTTTCAAAGTAAATTGATACTGTATATCGGGTAATTTTTGCGTCAGGTAAATTTCACGAATATGACCCAGGAAAGTTGTGTTTTTTTTTCCGCTGAGTCTAATTTTCACTTATCTATTAATAAGATCAAGGGTTAAGATCTGTGTCTTTTTTTTTTTTTTGCTATGTTCATTTTTCATGATTTAATAAGGTTCGCGAAATTAGACACATGTGAAAAATTTCCCGATATATGGTATAACTCTGACAACACTAGTGGAAATTGATCACTTGGACATTACGTAAACATTGTCATGACAAAACTAAAGAAACAGTCACTCATGTACAGATCTATAATTCAGATTGCATTTATAACAATAAATAATATAATATATGAAATGAATATCTCAAGTCAATAAATATGCATACAGCACTTGTATTATTGTCATGCATCCTTTTGGTTCAAATTTAAAGCAAAATTAAATTCATATATTTTGGATTGTTTTTAACCAATTTTAAGTCATTTTCTACTCTTAGAGAGTAATTAAGGGATAGGAAATCAAATTATAAAAAAAAATGGTTACAGCAATGCCAAATGGGCAAATAAAGACAATTTACATAGGAAAATATTGTCTGAAACTCATTCGTACATGCACAAATTAAAAACAGGTTAACAGCAGATAAAGCTTTCTTTAAAAATGTGATAAAGGTTTCCATTGGATATAAAAATTTTGTAAGCACAAATATCATATACTGTGTAAAAAGTAGCAATGCAAAAGGAATTTGAATAAAAAAAAATCCAGTTTGGATAATTCATTGATCTGTAACAGGTGTGCCAATGTATATATAAATGATCTATGTACAAATCTCAAAGGTGAACATATCTGACAATTTGTTATTTAATGGAATGTCTTTTGACAACCTTTATGAAATCTGTTTTACAATGGTCCAATCATTCTTCATTTTACACATGCATATGACGCGAAAAACCAACCCTGCAAATTCTGGACGGAATGGTCTAAAGGATGTATTTGGAAATAGTTGCCATGGATACAATACGCATGAATACATTGAAATGATATTTGTTATTATGTGATTAGTGAAATGAACACAGCAAAGAGAAATGTTAGAGGTTTTCTTGGTAATATATTGCTTGTTTAACATGATAGAGCAAATTACATGATGTCTGATGCATGGGGATGTCAAAGGACTTTTTCATATAACAGAATAATGAGGAAATGATTATACATATATTTATACCAATGTGATGTACACAAAACCTTGATTTGATCTATGTTAATTTATCTTGGATCATAATTATACAGGAGAGTAAAAAAGTTGTATTACATGTAAGTGTTATAGATTAGTTTCACACAAGAATTATTCAGTAAATGCCTAAGCATGGTTTGACATATCCTGTTTAGTTAAATGAGATTCTTTTTAAAATTATGTTATATCCAAAGTCTCAACTTCTAAATATTTTTGGCCAAGCATAGAATTCTCCCGCTTAGTATATAATCATGTATGTTAGGCATTCCACTATATTGCAATTTTTGGTGGTCTTTGAGAGACAGCAAATATGAAATTATCACAGACATAATACATGGATTTCAAACGATCAACTTCATCTTAAAATTTCATCTTTATAATTCTCTCCTAGTTGTGTAATCAAATGTTAAAGTACTTTTATCAATACTTTAGAATATGCCATGCAAATATCAACAAGTTTCTTATAATGGGAAATATCAACAACAAATGATCAACAAAATGAGCATGGCAACGTCTGAAAATATCTAATGGAATAAAACGTTAAAATTTTGATCTTTAAAGTTAACAATAATGCAAGAACTCTAGAAAAAACAAACACTACACAATTAGAATCTACAAAATTCAACCTCAATCTATAACGCTATCTTTAAACCAGTAACCAATCACAGTGTCAAATGTTTGTACACTATATACAACCAACTTGTGCATAAAGATTACACTACGATATAAAAGAAGTATACTTTCACTTTAAGTATATCAAAATAAAACAGCAGCATGTAATCAATTCTCAATGGGACTTTTTTTACTTTGCATAAAGCAACAAATAGGTTGTTCCTTTTGTTTAACAACATCTAACATTTTTTTCTAAACTTGTCTGACAAGTTTTAAGACTACCAACAAAATGTCAACAAATTAATGTACAGAATTTGGCATTTGAAATTTACAAGTACACTGGGTACTTTTTCAGTTGCAATAATTATTTTGTAAAATTTACATCTCTATTTGTACAGTTAATAAATTTTACAAAATTTTTGAATGTTCTGCACTTAGAAAATGCATTTCAGAAAAAAAAAATGAAGTAGTAAATACAGTAGTTGCTTTTACTAGAAATATTTTTATTGCAATACCTGCTTAACAATTAAGGCAGGTAGTAATGATTTAAAATTAAGCATGCGGTTTGGTTGCATGCTTGTTATCGTGGATTTCTTATAATGCACAATCAACTTGAACACAAAACACTTCATACTGTGGTAAATCCCCCTATCATGATTGTGAAATGGAATGGACGGCAGTTCATTTCTCCTTTGTGATAAATTCATCGTAAATATAACAATAACAAATGTAAAATATATAACATACACAAGTCATAATTTGGATATTGTCAATCATAAATGCAATACTTGATATGGTACTTATATAATATAATGTATTTCCAACCTGGTAAGTCATAGACAGCAAGAGAAATAATATTGTTAGTTAATGACGAAGCAACTAAGGGTGTAGATCATGAGATTGTGACACAAAATCTTTGTGTACCAAACCTCGAGTCAGACTTAGAATTTACCAAATAGAACGAGATTCAAAAAGTATTGATTAGAATTCTACATATTATGATACAATCTAATATCTAATTATACTAGGAAATTATTCCAAAGCTCATATTATAGCCAGTAGAAAGGGAGTGTGGAGATGTGCATAGAATCTCTTTTCAAATATACACTAATATTATTGTGACAATTACACGTAGGAGAAATAGCAACCAGGTTGGATCAGGAAAATAAAAATGTTTAAACATAAAGCAAAATGAAAATGAAAGAGAAAAGAAAAGATAATTGATTGTACTATATCATCACTTTGTTTACAAGGCACACATATATATATGTATATCTATTGCATAGTCCTAGTTATAATAATACCATATGATAAGATTCTTTCTTTTTGATCATTACAGTAATGTACCTTGTTTGGGGACCCTTTCCTACAATCCAAACACCAGATAGGGTTCTACAGACAAAGCCTTTATGACGCTTGAATTGCAGAAAAGAGTCAAAATCTCATAAATATTATAGCCATTGGTTGAGAACCAATTATGAACATCAGTATGTCCGTCATAGTTCCCCATGTGATAATTCCACCAATGCCAAGGCAGAAATCCACTTGTCAGCATTTTGACTGAGCGTCATTTCCCCTTCCTGTTTCTCCGTTTTAATCGGGGCGGTTGCGGGTTGGAGTTCGGTGATTGAGTATTCTACATTTGCGGGTTCCATGTTATTGTACATCTCCACAGGTTGCACATTATAGAATGGGTCTTTGTGAATTTTATAATCTTCCTGCGGAACGTAATGATGTTGATGATGCATGTCTTGATAGTCATTCTGTACAGGTTGCATATTGTACATAGGATACTGATTGTAGTCATTGTAGTACATAGGCGTTTTATATTCACTGACCTGTGGAAAGTACTGATTGTTGTCTATAGCCGGTTCATATTTAATTTCGGTTTTGATCTGTGGTTGATACATTTGTTCATGTGTCATGGACGGAATGTGACCGTTTGTCATCGGCTCAGTTTGTTCAGGTACCTTGTACTCATTGTTGTTCGTAATCATTTGCATCTTACTGTCTGGGGATGAGCTTTGAGAGTCTGTATCTTCACTGAATAGACGTTTCTTTTTGGATCTTCCCCCTCTCCCACATCTTTCTTGTCGTACTGCGATTTGTCTGTAAAACAAATGTATGCTATATTACAAACCATGTGATTATTTAGTTCCACATGCAGTCTGCTCTTCTGAGCAAAATTTTTAACTCATATTCAGGAAATGCTTTTTACTCTGCAAAATCCAGCTTTCTTTGTACCTCGACGTAGAAATTTCTAAAAAAAAATTCTATAAAATTTTCTTTAATAATAACCTAGAAAAGGTAATAATTAAGGGGCTTAACTAGGAGTTACAGGGATTTATCTTGCTTCCTGGTTGCTTGATCAAGCAACCTTGGTATGATAACATGTATCACACAGCTGAAAATGTGCAATTTTTTTCATTTATTCTGATGCTTTGAAATGGTCAACTTGCATATGATGTGTTTATGACACATCTAATATGATCTATATTTTCACTATATTTCATATAAAATAAGTTGTAAGCCAAGGTCAAGGTTAACTCTTTGTTGACTTGATAAAGTAGTCATGTAACAATGAAATGAAATATGACAGCTACAAAGTTCAAATGATATGCAAAGATTCAAATTTTCAAAAGCAGGTCAAATTAAATAATACCAAGGTCAAATCTGAAGTTCAAGGTCATGGGGTAAAAATAGATACAGAAAGAAAGGGCATATATGGTAGAAAGAGAGTGTTTTCCATTTCAAATGTTAGGAAACAAGGAATGTTTTGTTGATTGTTCATCAATGAAATCCAGTACTGTCTTCAAGGAATAGTAGTGTTGAATGAACTTGCTTGTGTACATATGATACAATAAAGAATCTTGAATAAATTTCATAATATGTATAAACTATATACAGTACACTTACAAGTCTAGCCATTCCCTGACGGCATTATTAGTTTCCTGGTCTCTGAGTGCCATCAGGTCTTGAAGGGATCCATCCAGTTTGATTCGAACCAGTGTAGCATAGGGATGTTCCGCGCAATGACGATTGGCATGTGTAAAACGACTTGGGCAACCTAATGAGACAAAGATCCATGTTAGAGACCTCTACATCTATTATGAAAGATACATGTAATATCATTTGATATCAGTATGACATGTAAAGAATCCTGATAGAAATCTTCCAAAACTCATAGAAACATGTATGTCTGATGCACTGAGTTTGGCCCCTAGTATTTTAGTTATGGAGGTTGCTTTCTGATAAGTGCTTCCTCATAGGATATACATTTATTTGAAAATAGGACAACTCTATGATCATAGTTTGTGGAAATAAAAGTCAGTTAGTATAATTTAGGTAGGTTGTTTCAATTGCTCCAAAATTGAGTTCTATGTACTCCATTTAATGTACTGTACTTCCTAGAAATGGTGAAATTCTTTGTGCATATTCAGGGGAGTTACCTTGTTCTGAGCACATGAAAGGTTTCTCTCCCGTGTGGAGGCGCTGGTGAGTCTTTAACTGTCCACTCTGACAGAATGCTTTATCACATCCAGGATAGTCACAATTGTACGGTCGTTCCCCTGGAAATAAACAAGATATATTCATTTGAAGCTCAGTTATCTTTGTCCACATTTGCTGTCTTTTCACAGTAAAGTTTTTTGGATTAAATTTGAGTCACTTTCAAAGAATTGTTGAACTTTTAATCTTGTTCTGTATATTTTTTTTCATTCTCGATATATGCGGATGCTTGGCATAATGCTAAGCTTTATCGCAAGGACAATCCTTTTTTACAATAAAAGCGAGGATCTACAGTGGGTCGTGACACCTCCCCCCCCCCTCCATCTGGAATTTGTTAAAAATGTTTTCTCGCGTTTTGTGTATATTTTTTTGTTTTCAAATTCATATGCTGGACCCCACTTTCCCCGATGACTTGGACCCCCCCCCCCCCCACTCCTCCTTGGTAAAAGTATATCAGCCTATGTGCAAAATACTTTGTAGGACTACTTTGTGAGACTGTTTACGCGTGAATCCCCCTTTCTATTATAAACCCTTTTATCGAGTCTGTATGCCGATATTCATCGTCCCCTGTGATCTTTCTATTTGTGTTGTTTTTCATTTAGCCTTATGAATTGCTTTGTTCTCTTTGTTGTGGGATTTTATTGTTCGATTTATGGCAATAAATCTATATAAGGTCGTCCAGACTCGCGCAATATATACTACATTTTCAATTTCGTCTTGTTCCGAATTCGTATTCGTATAAAAACGTTACTTTTTTCGAGTCAAAAAGGTCCATCGTCCATAGAAAAGTATTATCCCGAATGGCTTGTTCTCAATGGCAGCTAAAGCAGCATACTCGTAAATTGTCTTATTTTTATACTCCCATGTACGTGCATTCTGACTGTCCGTCGGTCATTCTTCTTTTTTACTCAAGTATGCGTATTCTGACAAGTCTGTCCTGTCTGTACGTCCGTATTTTTTTCTGTTCGCATCTTTATTTGGAAGATATATTACACCAAAACGTCAACCATTGGAAATTTAGACTTGCCACAATGGCAAGGGGACAAACTCTATTGATGTCAAAGATCGAGGTCATATCAATAAGATTATCTATGGTCCGTGTACTAAACCACAATTCAATTTTCCATTTCGGAAACATTAATGAAAAATGGAAAATTGAATCAATTTTTCATTTTTCATTTTCAATTTAGTAAATGAAAAATGGAAAATTGAACCAATTTTCAATTTTTCATTTCAAAATTTCAAATTGAAAAACGAAAATGGAAAACGGACTCAAATACGCTGCATTAAACCACAATTCAATTTTCCATTGCAACAGTAAAAAACGAAAATGGAAAATTGAACCCATTTTCAATTTTCAATTTTCATTTTGAAAATGAAAAATGAAAAATGAATTCAATTTTTCATTCTAAAAATGAAAATTGAAAATTGAAAATGGGTTTAATTTTCCATTTTCCTTTTTAAAATTTTATTTTCCTTATGAAAAAATAGAAAATGGACTGTAATAGGCTGTACTAAACCACAATTCAATTTTCCTTTACAAAATCCGTAATGGAAAATGAAAAATTGAGTCAATTTTCCATTTTTACACTCCGCGCACTAATGCAAAAATGAAAAATGAAAAATTGAATCCATTTTCAATTTTTCATTTTTCATTTTCGATTTAACGACACACGACCTGCACACCCCTATCACTATAATCCAGAGGTCCAGCGATTAGCCAATCAGAGCGCTCGTTTCAAACGTAAACAAAAGTCTCTATCGGCAGCTTACCCTTTCTCTCTCTTCGCAAATAAACAGTTGTAGTTGTGGAAATAACATTTTATATGCTTTTAAAATAATTTTATGAAATATGTTATCTGAGACACATAAATTTATGCAGCTCTCTCGTATTTTTATAACAAAGCTATATGACAAGGCAATGCGATAAGCATTGTCAAGGGGAATATAAAGGATCATGGACTTTAAAGTTTCCTTGTGTTATCGCCTTATTTCGAGTGAATCTAACAGAATTGTGCTTTTTGCATAAAAAGAACTATGGACATTAACTATTATGAATTATACAGAAATCCCTTTTTATCCATCCATAACCCGGTTGACGTCTGTGTTGTCGAGAGGTTATTCTATACTGCCATCGCTGTATGTCCTGTCATACTTTCGATGTTGTACACTATCAGGGGTTGATCCAGAGTGGAAAGCGGGAGAGTGGGGTGTTGCATCGGCCCATCCGAGGCACGAAATGCCCAATAGGAGGGTACGGGAGGTAGAAGTCCGGGGGGGGGAGCTCCCCGGGAATTAAAAAAAATAGAATAAAATTGTGCAATCTGAAGCATATTTTCTCTTTATTATCTCGAACATCAGGACCATTTTAGGAATACCAGTTCCAATTAGTAGGGAGAGTCTGGGTTTATCTCGATCCTTTTTTTTTTTTAGAGATTATTTGTACTTTGATACTTATTGTTTATTTGTCCCCGCAGTTAGCGTTACATGGACATAAAATTAGAATATTAGTATGATATGGAGTAAAATTTGTTTCCTTCATTTTTGTTGGTTTGTTTGTTTTTACATAATTTCCAAGTCCAATGTTTAATAAATGTACATTTTTATGTTTTAAACAAAATTTGAAGACTAATAATCCTTCTACAAGCATAAAAGCGTGAAGGTTCCTATCCCCGTACCATTTATATGTTTTGTAAATCATTTGCATATAATTGTTAATTTTCCGATAAAATGTAGAAATTGAATTGAAAGATATGATAACTAGTTGGAATAAGGACCAATTTTCGGGCATAAAATGAACAGAAAACCCCCTGCGCGATGTACATTACAAAACTTTGCAATAAATATTGTTTGTACGAACAAATTTAGAACCTAAAAAAATTGGATTTACAACCTCAAAAAATTCTCAAATAAGGTATCGATATATGATTGAATACATAAAAAAATTGTTTTTTTCTAATTGGTGAATTTTGCTGAACATTTAGCAATTTCTACTGATGCGTTTGCAGTTGTTGTTGTTGTTTTTTTTTTTCGATTGCTGATGTTACCGAAATAAAAAGAAAACCTAGGGGGTTCCCATAGGGGGGTGGTGCCTATGGGGGGTTCCCATGGGGATCCCCCCCACCACCACCACCCACCCCCTAAATCCGTCCTTGTACTGTTGAAACTTAAGTGGTGGATAGATGTTGATTTCTAGCATCTATAGATAGTAGATATCTAATTTTCATTCCGATATTTTGATAACTTCATGGGAAAATAAATGATAAAGTTCTCTATCTTCTTACGCCTGCTGAACAGCGCATGCCTCCATATGACACATGTATTTCATACATTAATCACCTCTACATGGTATCCACATGATAGATTTACTGTAGTAGTGACATTGTATATTTCTTGAATGATATTTAGTTTCTTAACAAGTACTACCAGGGACGTATATATGTTACAGGGAATAAGTGTAATCAGGGATTTCATGTAATTCCTGGAAGGTTCAGTGATTACGTGTAATTCCTGGTCATTTTAGTGATTACATGAAATCCCCAAAATTTTAGGGATTACGTGTAAATCCTAAAATATTTTAGCATTTTTACACTTATTTCCTGACGGCCAAAAATCATATTAAAATGATGAAATTGCGATATGATAGATATTTTACATGTTCATAATATAAAATCCTATTACAGAAAGAGAAAAAATGGTGACGTATATAATCCGAGATGCTTTTAAGGCTGATTATGTTAATTTAAAATTGATGGGAAAATGATGTGTTAGAAAAAAATCTTGAGCGGACAATTCGGTTGTACAGATAGATATGACTATAATACATGTACTCGGTAAAATTGTATGCATGGAATCTTGAATGGATTATGTTACTCAATACATCATTGTACCAAAGTGCCATGGTGATCGCTTCATCCCAAAATCTTTTCTTTGCATCTATTCTATTTCAATGAAACTTGTTGCAATCAAAATATCTTTGTATTTAGATGTACACAAAGGATGAGGATATCCAATTTTTTTTTACCGGGAAATAGGAATAATTCAGATAGATTTGTTTTACGGACCTTCATACTCAGTCTGGTCTCCTTTGCTATTTTTAACATATATTTTATTTGGATATGCTACTGAATCGACCCTACAGGACATTTGGAGCCGCGCATCTCTGTAAAGTAAATGTACAAATCTAAATTCAAAGCAATAAAGAGGGCGCTACTGAAATGAATTTTGGTGGCTCCGCTGGAAGCATCACTGATGAGAATTTAATATTCGAAACACTTGGCTTGTGCAGGAAAATTTGGTTTGGGATTTTCTTCATGTAGGTATAGAGTTGGAACACTTCCGTATTATTATGCATTGCTGTCGGAAAGGGTCATCCGTTGCCTCGCCAAAAAAGTAATTTTGAATATATCTTAAACTTATTTAGACATCACATAATAAATAGTTGAAAATTAGACCATTTTCATCATTTCTTTTTTCTTTTTTTTTTTCTTTTTTTTTTTTTTTTTTTTTTTTTGGTCCATTATCAAGATACGTTAATGAGGGTTAAATACTAATTTTTCCGATTGAAACTTTTGATATATGTTTTATAGAACTTTGACCATCAATTTTGTTCGATAAATTCCTTTCTTTTGCGCTCATGTGTTTGTTTTATGTCTATTTAGCACAGATAATGATAAACATGATCAATGAACTTCGAAATTTTGGGAATATTTTGATAAAAATTACCTATTCTAGTTTGAATATTTTCACTTATTTGGCATAACTAGTTCTGGTTATTTGACAGAGAGGATGAGCCAAAAATGATAGATTTTAAAACTGAAAATAAGGAGAAATTAAGGTTAGGAAATAAGTGTAAAAATGCATTAAAAATTCAGGAATTACATGAAAAACCTGGCCAATTTCAGGAATTACATGTAATAACTAATCGAAACAGGGATTACACGAAATCCCTAAATTTCAGGAATTACATGAAATCCCTGATTACACTTATTCCCTGTAACATATATACCATGATACATGTATACGTGCCTGGAACTATATTATTGTATTTTGTTTCTTATATAAATTTATTCTATACATATATACCTGTATTTTAATCAGTAATAATCAAATATTCTTGCACATGTTGCATGTCAAAATATATGGTAAAAAAATGGGGGGGGGGGGGGTTGAGCACTTTGCCGGATTTTCACTAAAATATTAGTTTACCGTCTATTATATTGATTGATCCGTGCCGGGGCGTAGCTTCGATGTGGACGGTTAGCAGGGACCGGCAGGCCTAAATCCTCAAATGGGGGGGGGGGTGTTGCTTAATTATACGCTTTTTGTGGAATGACTCGCAAGGCCCGAGGGGTCTATGTGGGTAGGGTATATAGATGGAAGATGATTTCCCTCCCAATGGAAAGGAGTTCGGAGGCCTCCCCGAGAGGATTTTGAAAAAAAAGTCAAGCAAATCTGTACCCTCTGTCCCATGAATGCGTCGTGTCATGGTTTGGTAAACCTACAAACGGATAACTTTGGCGAAAAAAAAAATTGTAAGTTACATTCTTCAGGGAAAAAATATTTAAACCACAAAAAAACTTTGAAGTCCGATTAAATTTAAAAATCAAAATATGGGGAATGTAAAAAGATTGTTTAAAATGCCTCGGATTACACCATTTTGTCATAAAAATCCGAAAATTTCGCGTACAATTTCAGATTTTTTTTTTTGTCTATTCGTTCATTTTTTTTCCAAGATATACAAGGATTATTGAATCGATTTATTTTGATTTTGACCATGCATAGCACCATTACCTTTAAAATCGGCTCGAGAATGCTCGCTTGATGTCAGTAACGCTGCGCGTGCAAACAACGTCTACCCCTGTGTTAATCCAATTATCTAATTAGCAGTGACTATGTGTATTAACTTTTGACTGTCAGACGGAAACTTTTAAAACGCCATTATCTAAAGCGTGCTCACGTTGCAGACCCGTTGGACTTCACAATAAAATCAACAGAAAGTCTGAAATATGGGCTAGTTTTATGTTACTTTCACGGTGTCTTCACTAACATATTTTATAAAGAAGATATATTTTGTTCTACAGTACTATTACGGGTCGCTCCGCTGATTTTGAGATTTAAGTTTTAAAATGGTTTCGTAGAGTCTCAGCACAATACTTTACAATATGTTTGTAAATAAATTGAATAGTGGAGTTGGATGGCTATAAGGGGAGGTTGGAGGCAATTAAAACACACACCCATATTTCATAATATTTATTTTAAAAACATATAAAATGTTATTTCCACAGCTACAACTGTTTATTTGCGAAGCGAGAGAAAGGGTAAGCTGCCGATAGAGACTTTTGTTTACGTTTGAAACGAGCGCTCTGATTGGCTAATCGCTGGACCTCTGGATTATAGAAATAGGGGTGTGCAGGTCGTGTGTCGTTAAAACGAAAATGAAAAATGAAAAATTGAAAATGGATTCAATTTTTCATTTTTCATTTTTGCATAAGCGCGCGGATTGTAAAAATGGAAAATTGACTCAATTTTTCATTTTCCATTATGGATTTTGAAAAGGAAAATTGAATTGTGGTTTAGTACAGCCTATTACAGTCCATTTTCTATTTTTCATTAAGAAAATAAAAGTTTAAAAAGGAAAATTGAAAATTGAACCCATTTTCAATTTTCAATTTTCATTTTTAAAATGAAAAATGAAAAATTGAATCAATTTTTCATTTTTCATTTTCAAAATGAAAATTGAAAATTGAAAATGGGTTCAATTTTCCATTTTCGTTTTTTACTGTTGCAATGGAAAATTGAATTGTGGTTTAATACAGCGTATTTGAGTCCATTTTCCATTTTCGTTTTTCAATTTGAAATTTTAAAATGAAAATGGAAAATTGATTCAATTTTCCATTTTTCATTTACTAAATTGAAAATGAAAAATGAAAAATTGATTCAATTTTCCATTTTTCATTAACATTTCAAAAATGGAAAATTGAATTGTGGTTTAGTACACGGACCATCTATCAATGTGTGTTTTCAGAATATTGTGGTGTCTGTCTTTTGTGAGTGAACTAGTGTCTAGTGAGGAAGAACAAGTTCAAAATACAAACTCTTTGCAACCGGTATTTGCAATACAGAAGGAAAAAAAAAGAAAAAAAAAACCCACCAAATTTTAGCAATATCCTCGCGATCCTGCACATTGAATTGACCTCATATCCTCAATGGTAAAATGTAAAGGATGTACTCGGGTGTGCGACGATGTTTAGATAATACTTCCTTCCTTGGAATAACGTAGGTCAAAGAATTATTATTACACCCGGAGCTGTGGTTTTAGCCAATTGGAGAGTCGGGAACTTTTGGGTTTTTGAGTGGGGTAATAACTTTTATTTACTGAATATCATCAAAGAGAAATTTCAATGTCGGGTACATACAATTTTTTCTTTTATTTTGGTTTTAGCCGACGCGTCAGTAGCTTACAAACTTATTTCTGGATGTTGTGATACATGTATTGTACTATTTTACGGACGGATTGTTGTTTCATTGTTTCCTGGACTGCGTATTCACTGTCCAACAGCTCGGATTGCCCATATTCGATCAATATTACCTCATCATGTTCATCGAAATCAATACACTGTATTTGAAGCTGTCAGAATATATATGAAGTAATCATACATAAAATACAAAATCGGTGATTGTCCTCTTGGAAAAACAATTTCAAATCCATTTCAAAGACAACAACCGAATAGAAATGTGCGCGAGGAATTTATAAGCGCAGGGAGTTTTGACTGTAAATTCAATCCCCCTTTTTTGCGTTGGCGGATTCAATCCACTTGTCGAGGGCATTTTCAAAGACCAAATTAAAAAAAAAAAATTCCTGTCCCAGGGAAAGGATATGTAACCCATAACCTTAATTGTCACATACGATGATCTAGATATTCTAATTGCGATTTTGAAAAGGTTGCATTTTCGTTTTACCAAGGACTTATAAACTGTTTATAAGTCCTTGGTTTTACATACACATCCATGCATGTTTACGACAAGATGAATGCTGACTTGCATCAACACTAATATACATACAGGTTCAGGTTTCAGGTTATTCCCGTATTTTTGAAAATAAAAATGGGAGAAGGGCATTCCTAAATTTTCCCTTACAGTACAATTTTACTCAATATTTACAAAATATGAATGGCATTTTAAATGTGTTGAGAATTAAATATGCAGTAGGCGTTTCTTAATAAGGACTATTAAGGTACACAAAGTCGGAAGGACATTCATAATAAAGTTGATTTTTTAAATCGTCTATGGATCAATACTAAATTGATACTTATATTGAATACACATTATTGTTCATATATGTGTCAGGTTTAAATGACTGGACCCAGACGTAAATTTAAATAAATCATGAATGTTATCATCGATCCTTTTAAACTTTCACTTCAAACTGCATTTTAAATTTCTGGGAAGCAGGATGTATACTCGTGTACGTTAACATATTATAGGTGTGCCTAACCGAAAATAGGGGGTATCAAATACATAGAAGACACGGTATCATAACAAAGGACCTCAAAACTTATCGATCCTTGACGCTACACGAGAACGCCTGTGTACAAATAATTTTACAAAGTCATAGTTGCTTAGCACGCCCAAACATATCCACCATTCTTTTGTTTAACGAGACGAAACGAAAATGATGCTCTATTTGTTTATTGATCGTCACCATAGAAATGGTGGCAAAATCGAACCACACGGAATCGTAAAATGGATCTACAAGGCAATGTTTGGATATCGTGTTGGGACATACCTAACGAATTATACCCCGTGGAAGGGTGTCAAAAGGGGCGGAGACTACTGTTAAATGTCCTAACAATTACTTATGAATTAACATTTAAATCAAAAATGGAAATTAAAATCCAGCATGTGTATAGGAATATCAAAAATTTCTTTTTTCTTAGAATTTTCTTTTCGATTTTTCCGTTTTGTTAATGTTTCTTTTTCTTGCTCCTGTCGTGGCACCGACAGCGTTCAATGACTAACTTAACTACCTGTGCAAAGATCCGTAGATCGATACCTGATATAGCTTCAAGCGTGGTAAACATAATAAGACAGAGCTTATAACGGGACACTAGTTCAAACAAGTTTTAAATCCTGCCTTTGTTCAAAGTTATACATAGAGTGATTATTCATTCCGTGACCATTCAATTGTGCATGGCCATTTCTCAAAGACGTACATGTACACCCAATCATTTCTTAAGAATGTAGCCAATTCCTCAACCAGAAGAGGGCTCTTACTCGTAGATTTAAAATCCAGTAGTTTTTAAAAGTCCAAGTAGTAAATATTAAATAATAGGTATCAATCATAACGGTAAAATTGATTTTACAGTAAAATTTAAAGGGCCCAAAACACGTGCTTCGTAGTCAATCTCTGATCATTGATTTCAGTAATTTTGGAGGGAAAGTAAATTTCCTGGAACTTCGTTAAAAGAATCGAAGTTTATCAGTAAAGAAGTAAAATAAAAGATCTTCTGAATATGTTCAAGGGGTGTTGTAAAACATTTTAGCAATTTATAGCACATATTTCATATATTTCCTGTTCAAACTTGTGTGTATTTGGAAATACCCCGATCAGAATATAATCGGTCAGCTTGACAACGAATTAATATACAACACAGAAAAAGTGTTCTAGTAAAAAAAAAAGTTATGAGTCAAAAACTTGGAAACCAAGACAGAGTTGATCATATACTAACGGTCCTATTCTGACATAAAAATTAAAAAGATCAGCTATATGCTTATCTCTGTACATTTAAACCACAATCGATTATTTCATGTTTAATGAAAATGCGATTTAAATGTCCATGAGACTTTTAAATTTTTTTCAATTTTAATATAAACATACCGGTGTGCGTCCGCATGTGCGCTTGAAGTGACTTTTCTCTGGGGAACACTCGATTACACACTTCACAACGAATACTGCTACCCGACATTGTGCCTTTGAAGATTAGCGAGTTCACGACGTCCGCCCGTGGCCTTCCTCTTCTCAAGTTGGGATCTTCGTATTCACTATCACCGTCACCTGAATCACCCTCCGGGGAACCCCTTCCGAAAGATGTTGGAGATGGGCTAGTATACGGCATACTCTGACTTTCCTCTTTAAATCCCCAGGAAAACATAACAAACGATGGTTAAATAAAACTTCTCACTCTCCTGGGTATACCTGTATTGGTATTTAACCGAATTCATGCATGAACCCGTTATCGTGCCTTTACAGGTAACTAACCAATCAATTTACCTGAGTTTATTATTAGATTTGGGGTAATCCCCACTTGGTACCCACGCTGCCTATGTTACAATTTTTTCTGAATATTTAATTTAAAAAAAAAATGCTGCCATGGATGAAAGAATAAAACAAAACTACTTCAAAAGTCACAGAATAGTAAGAATAACGCAAATTTCCTAATGTTTCACGAAAGAAGGAGACCTAGGTAAACGATATTCCCGCCAGCAAGTCTAAATTTGGAATTGATGACGTAATTTTCAAGCCTGGTCGTTTTGTACTTATCTAGGTTTATGTCTCTTTTTTATGGATAAATCAAGAAACGATTTTATCCGAAAGTAACCCAGAATGCAGCACATTGATTATTTCCGAGCATGCTCGGTTACCGAGAGTGAAACACGCCATATTGAAGTCCTTAACAGAGAAAGGCCGTAAAATCCATTGACATCCTCTAAGGTGAGAGGAACAATGGACGCACAATACGGCATAGCAGTTACTAATAAATTTCAGCTCTTCATTGACGAAGATGCTGACCCGTTCGATATCCTCAGTCAGCAGGAGGAGCAGAAGAAGAAGGAACCCAAAGAGAAGGAGAAGGGTAAAGGCAAAAACAAACAGGGCAAGAGCAAAAATGTTCTGCAGTCAGACACCAAGAATAAGCCTGTTGAACAGACTATCCAAAAGAAAGAAGGTATAATTTCCATGTTAGAAACTCCTTCACAATTAATATATTTTAACTTTCAGTGCAGACAGTAGAGCACATTGTGCACGCATGGTTCCTAATGGCCTTGGGTACTGCCATTATTTTCAAAGATAAGTACATTTCTAGTCTACTCTTTGATGAAATTGAATCTCGATCAAATGTAAGTACACTGGAGTTCCAATATTGAAGTTAAGTGTAAACTGCACTGTGACGTATCTAGCCCCTTCCATAATAGAATTAGAAATGTGGGGGGGGGGGGGGGGAGGGGAGGGGGGGTTGCAGTATATCCAAAAATGATTACAGTATTATACTAAATGATGTAATGCCATGGATTTGCTTTACAAAGCATTCCAGTTCCAGAGCTCTTGAAATTATCCAATGAAATATCAGCCATTTGCTGACTTAAATTGGTCCAAATATTTTACTGGCAAATATGCAAAATTTTTGTATATCCCTAAAAGGGGGGGGGGGGGGGGGAAAGGGTATTACAAAATGTTCAGTCTCAACACCAGTAACCTTAAACCTTGTCCATTATTTTTTGCCCCAGGTATCCAAAACCAAAAATTATTTTTCCACTTATAAACCCGTTAAATTTGTGTAATATTTCATATACATTAGGCTGTAACAACATATTAATATATTGCAATATCTAAAAAATTGATTTTAATGATTTGTGCATCACATGATAAATCCTCAGAATTTCATTGGTGAAACACGCTGGGACTACGAGAGAATAGTGCTGGGCACTATTTCTTCTTAACAGAGTTATGTCCCTCAGCAAGTATTATGACATCTCTCAAAGGAAAATCAGCCCCTGGAATAAGAGTATTGAAAATCTAATTTACATTTATGTGCTACTACTAACAGTGAATTGTTACTTATTGCTAGAACACTTGTTTCAGAGAAGCCCAGTAACCAGGCTCCACCAAGGCAAGATAGGCCTCCAAGGAGTGCCCGTATGAACAAAGAGTTCAAAGATCGCGAGGAAGGTGACAGGAGGCCTAGGAGAAGGGATGAAAATGTACCCCCAGAGTTCAGGTAAATATCTATTAAACTTGAGACGTGTAATTAAAAAAAGAAAATTCTGTGTATGGTTGGTTTTACTTACTTAGGCCCTTACTCCTCCTGGAGTATAGGCAGTGGCGGATTCAATAGGGGGGGGGGGCTCTAAAATTTGCAAATCATAGGTAAAACGATCATTTTCCACATAAAAAAAAGGACTAAATATTAGTAGATATCAACTACCTGTTAGTTAGTATAATCAGGTTGGGGAAAACTTCAAATCGAGCTATTATAGCTTGATCAGGCTATAATAGCTAGAACAAGCTATTGCCTAATGACATTTTTCAATACAAAATTTAACTAAAATCAAATTTTTTGAAAAATAATCACTGATTCAATTTGTACTCGATATATATCAATAATTTTAACAATGCACATATATTCAAATATGGACCGATGATGAGCAACAAGATTTTGAAAAAACGAAAAATTTGAGGTTCCTTATCTCCTTATCTGTTGGTGTTTCAATGGGGGTTTCTATACAAAAGTTGTAGTATTTTATCAGTACTAGTGCGACTTGTAAACAAAATTTAATTATCATCAATTTTTAATTTTTTTCTTAAGAAAAAAATAGTTTTATGATAGCTACATGGAGCTATTATAGCCCGATCGAACTATTATAGCTCGATCTGAAGTTTTCCCCAACCTGATAATTGTCAAATGCATCAATTTCAATTCATTAATCAATTTCAGTCATGAAAATGGGTCTGAAAAGGCTGAAATTCGTTAGCTTCAGGGGGCAAAGCCTCCTATCAGGGCTCTGCCCTGGACCTGCTAGGGACCTAGGCGGTCCTCGGACCCCTCACCATTTTTTACGCCCCCTCTAACTCAAAAGCTAGATCCGCCACTGATAGGCCATTGATGAATGTCCTCCTGTGCATAGTTGGTTTTAGCTTTTGATTTTTAACAACAAAATGCGAAAAAAATGAACCCTCGTGTTTTTTACATGCTGTGGTCCTGCCACTCTGTAATTACTGCAATATCTTGTGTTCAACTTGAAAATGAAGGCAACAAGTTTCTGAGGAAATTATTATTTGAAATCAGGGAAAAGTCAGACCGTGATGTTGGACAGTCAGGATTCAACAGACCAGAAAGTGGTAGAGGGTTTGGCAGAGGTCGTGGCCGGGGAGGTCGTGGAGGAAGAGGTAGAGGTGGATTCGGAGACCGTCCAGGAAAACGAGATTTTGAAAGGCACAGTGGCAGTGACCGAACGTAAGGACCTTTGCTTCTATAAATGCGTAATTAGTAAAGTCTTGCATTGTAAAATGTCTCTGTAAAGTATTTTAAATGTGGAATGAACTGTTGTTGAATTTGAAAAAGTCTGTCATTCTGTTGTACTTGACACTTTGTAATATTTTGAAAATGGACCTTTTCACGACGAGTATCACCCAGTCGATTTTGTCTTTTCATGTGATGTTCTAAGAAAATGAATAATCCCACTTTCAACTGTGGCACGTACTGCTATACGATGACATCATTTCATTCAATTACCTCATGAAAAGACCTTTGTGAACTTATTTTGATAAGGATGACAAAAAAGTTAAAAAAAAAAAAAAAATGTGATAAGCCTCTGTATAAAAGATCTTGTCAAGTTGTAACTTGGGTTATATGTTTGAGGTGCTTGGCATTTTCAATGTTAAATTTAATGCAATGTCTGCTACATATAATACCAAGCCTTTTGTAAACTTGACAACATCTCATGCCAATGAAAATGCTCAACCTTAAGTATAACTTGCATCCCAAGTTATGATTAACCGAGATCTATTCCAACAGATCCAATTTAGATCCATTTAAAGTTTTATGATAAGAAAATTGTGTTTATTTAGTTTCCAAAGTGATCCATTTAGACAGTAATTTGCAGTCTTCAATGAATATTTTAGTATTGTCATGTACATCTAGATCTGTGTTTAAGTTCTAAGCAAAATTATATACCATAATCCTTTGGACATGGATATGTAACATTTCCCATTTCCACCAGTGTCTGAGGGTCAGAAGTTGGTGTTTGTGCATATAAAATTTCTCTTGTTTTTGCTGCAGCAGTGGTGTAAAACCAACGGACAAAAGAGACGGAGGTGGATCGCACAACTGGGGCACATATAAGGATGATTTGCAGTGAGTCAGAGTTCATCCCTGTTCCTTAACATTATGTTTGTTCCCCTGTACTAATACACAATTGTTTATTATGTGTACACTTATCAAAGCATAACTAGTAGACATAGTTTAAATTTTTGAAATACGAAAGCTGACTTTGGTAAGTAAATTGGACTGCCAACACATGATTCAAATGATTCTTTGAGCACTTGAAAACTTCAGTTCAGTTTCGTTATTCATCCCTTTCCCTTCACTCTTGTTCTCTAATCAAGGCTCTACAAATACATATTAACCTTTTGCATGCTATCTGCTTAAGAAGGACACAAATACACCATTCACCATAAATAAGTACACAGCAAAGATCTTTCAAACATTTTGCATTCCAAGTTAAAAAAAAAACCATCATATTATCATGGTCAATTTGGTAAAACAATTCATACTTCTAGACCAGAGGTTACATCTAAGAGAAATTATAGCTTTGAAGGGGTTGTTCAATTTTCTTGGCATGATTTAAGACAATCCAAAAATTGATGCTTCAATTATCATCGACTTAAGTGAGGTCCTTCAAGTCTTTACGGAAACTATGAATCACTGGCCAAATACAAATACAAAATTCAACTTGATTTTATAATCAAGGCAATAGACATTGAGTAACTTGACAAATTTTTGTATTGTTATCTCATGATTATCTCATGATTTATGAAAGGTTCTTTGAATCATTTGTGACTCCATAATGTAAATCATCAGCAAAGTATGTGATATCTTGGAAAAAGGTCTTGTGTAGGTAATAGTCTTAAAGTAAATTCTACTAGCTTGGCAAAATTTATTGTGGTGTTACATCTGGTCGCAAGTTGTTTCGAAGACTGCATTTCAAAGGATCGATATGTACAAAAAGAATATTTATTGTAACCACGAAGTAGGGTCTTAAGGTAAAAACAATCAAAAGGCAAATGATGGAAAGAAACTTAACTGAGTCACAACTCTACACCTTGAAAAAGGACAAGATCTGCCAAGATCATAGCATATTTGTTGAATCATATTTGATGAAGCCCTGGTCTAGGTATAAGCTCTATGCTGCCTCATGTATTACAATATTCTTTGAGAGTGCATGACCTTGAGCCAAGGTCATATCTGTAAAATATTGGTACAAAAATGTGTTTAAACCTTTTCCATGCGGCACATCATAGTATGCTGTCTTAATGGGTTTGAGTTTGAGGGAAATTAAGAATAACTTGATGACATTAAAATTAATCTCACATGAATATTTTTATGTCCTTATAACAGTTTTCCCCCATCTTTGGTTGTCTGTCTGTTATTTTTTTTTTGTATTATTTTTGAATGAAAAGTGGAAAGACCTTTCTTTTCACTAGTGTATCCCTTCATTTGCAACCAAGGTGTGGCCTTGCTTTGTCTAAACCCACACATAAAAGAAAGCTGCTGACAAGGGCATTGTGTTAAACGCATCTTGTTTAAAGATGTATTAAATCGTGTTGACAACATACAATCATTTACATTGTATTTTGTATTGTGATGTTTTCTTTGTGTTTCTCTAGTAAAAAAGAATCTGATATTTGTAGGATTACTACATGTACAGTGTATGTGATGAAAATATTATGTTCACTTGTATTGTTGTTCTGTAACATTTGACCCATTCTTCTGTGCTGCTTTTGGAAACTGCATTTTGAAAAGATTTAGGAAATGATCCAATTCTTGCATAAAGTTGATATTGTTATATCGCCTGCAACGTGAGTGCGACATACATGTACAGGGATCACTTTGTCCGGCGTCCATCCGTCTGGTAGTCGCACTTTCACCTGTTAGTCTTTAACTTGATATATATGAGACATCTTATCTTTCAAACTTGCAGGAATGGTAAAACATGATGCGACTCACCACCCAATGTAGGTCAAGGTCACTTTTAAGGTTAAGAACACATATTTAAGATCAAACATGAAACATTGGACATACCTGTTCTTTAACAGTTCTATTTATCATTAAGAATAGTTTTCAAAATTTTTTTTATCTTTCCCATGTAATTGCAAAAGCTTGGTGGCATTGTTGTGTGCATTAGATAGAAAAATTCCTATTCCTATTCCTAGTAAAAGCAAGACCTTATTTTATCCAAGCTTAAAGATGAAGATTTCACGTATGCATTCCCTATATGAATGTCTGACCTTGTCATCGTGCAATACCAACATTGATGAAGTGCTGGTGAACTAGTGCTGCAAGGGGACAATTGACATATATTTTCTAATGGTAATTTTGTTCTGATTTCAGGGGTGAAGATGTCAAAGAACCAGTTGAAACAGAAGCAAAAGAATGGAATGCTGAAGATACTGAAAATCAGGATCCAAAGTCAGTTGAAAATTTACAGTGGTTAAGTATACAGTAGTAAACAAGTAAACTTGTACATGTTTGCATCTACAACTTGCATTTTTGACTCATTCAAATAGCATAACAAATGAAATTAATAGGCTGTCAAGATTATTTTGAGAGGATGACAAAATTTCAAGTAAATCTACAGAAAGGTCTTGCAGAAAGATGCTTGTAGCCCTTCAGTATTTGGTTGTTAGCCCTTGCAGTATCATACATGTACTTTATTGCTAGCAATATTATCACCAATTGAAGAGCTGGAATGATTTTCATGGGCAAGAATACTTTGACTGTCAAAGTAAAATGATTGTGGATGACAAAAAAATTTTGCTGCCTCTGTTTTGTATATTCAGATTCTTTTTCAGCCAAAGTACAGAATCCACGGAAGCTCAGGCTCCGGCTGATGATACTCCTCATGAAATGACTCTCGACGAGTGGAAGGCTCAACAAGAAAAGAAACGATTAAAGTCCCAATTTAATATCCGTAAACCTGGAGAAGGAGACGGAAAATGGCAAGCTGGAACGGTTTACAGGAAAAAGAATACAAATTCTGATGAAGAGGAGGAGGAAGATGAAGAAGAGGAGGAGGAAGAGGTGAGATCACAAGACAAGTCAATGATACATTCTCATCTTGTCGTGTAGATGTTTTCTGCTGTTGCCTTATTGTTAGGGATATGGCATAGATACATGTATTTCACATTGATATTCTTTTAGTTGATCTCAAAATTTTGACCGTGTGACCTTGACCTGTGTGATAAATTGCTTACAACTAAGATTGACCAAGCTTTTGAACTTCAAAACGATAGCTGCCTTTCCTGTAGTCCAATTTCACAGCCTTACAACGGACATAAACATTTTATGGGGAAATTTGAGGGGGAAAATTATTTTAATGTCACAATGGGAATCATGACAAAGCATCAAGACAATCAAATATGACTTGACAATGAAATATATCACCAAATAATGTGATATCTGTTTGTCATAGGTTTTCAGTCTTCATAAAAACTTGTTAGCCCTCCTATCAGAAATTCTGGCAGGCTAGAGGTTCAAAGTTTTTGTGAAGAGGAGGATTAGAATTATTAAAGCTATTATTACCTGGAAAACTGGACTGTTCACTCTGAATGTTTTGGTCTGTCTAGTCTCCTCGAGCACTGTTGGATTTTGAAATGTATGTTTTTTGCAGGATGAAGAGATGGCTAAGAACAAGAATCTTGTGAACAGCCTGAGGTTTGTCTTCAACGATTCACCGCGACGTGGTCGTGGAGGCAGGCGGGTGAGAGGTACGCGGGGAGGAAGAGGTGGGGGCCGCGGGGACAGGAGAGGAGGAGGACGCGAAATGGCTCCTAAATTTGATGATGAAAATGACTTTCCCAGTCTTGTGAAGACTGAGGCCTGAGGTGAAAACGGGTCTTACTTCGTGTGATTAATTTCCCCGAAACTATATAGTGTGACATGCAAATTTCCTGCATTTTGGAGTACCATTACTTCATTGGATTGAATCAACAGACACAAAATCTGTGCACTATATTTTTACTGTAATCATGGTGATGATCTTAGTTGACTGCATTGGTGACTTGGTTTATTGGAAACCGATTACCCTTGGGTTCTTTTATATACTGTTACATTCAGATACTTAGCTGAGATTTTATTGCAATAGCACAGGAAATGAAATCCCCTTGTCCAGCATATTAAATGCTTATTATTTAGTATTTATTGCCATGAGTATCTGACTTGGGCCACTTTTGGCCGATATCACATGGCATCAGGAACAAGTGAAAAAGGAACAGTTGTACAACTGATTGTGTGCATGGTGTAAAGTGCTTAGGTATTTATTTTGTTCCGTTTTTGTATACGAAAAGATGCATAGATGTTCATGACATTATATTTAACATTACAGTTTTTGCATAGACCCATTCATTACTTATCACCATGTTTATGCTTTTGTTAATTTTTCAATTTGTTATGGAAAATTGAATTATACAAATTGAAACCTTGTGAAAAAAAATTGACATGTACTATATACTTCAAGGGGAATAAACCTCTTACAAACTAAGAGTGAGTTTTCATTTGGCCAGTACTAGACTACTTGGATATGCATGTTTAGAAAGTTGGCTGCAACAATTCACCAGGCATGATGATTTCAAATTCATGAAGTCATTTGTATCGTGTATTATCATTTGCAGCACTTTTTTTTTTTTTTTTTGTATTTGAGAGAACATTATTAAAAGAAGAATGCCATGCAGTATCAGTCATGGCCACATGTATTTTGAATAAATCTACTTCAAAAATTTGTACATGTTTACAAAAGGGGTAAAGTTTCCAAAATTAATCGATAAGAAGGCAATGCTATACGATGATTTGAATTGTCAACATGAATTACACTGAGGTCCCAGTGAATTGTTGCAGCCCTAGTATTTTGTATACTTGTACATTAATACCAAGAGGATGAGCAAAATTTTTATGATCTATAGTAGATGGAAGTTTATAATTGCAACCAGATATTAAATGGTGGGTTGAAATCATTGTCAACATTGGAGACATGCAGAAGGATATTGGTGCCTGAAAAATTTGTCCCTTGACGTGGAATACATTAGATACGGAGTGCTGCCGTCTGTCTGACCCAGATGGATTATCCTTTGTTGAAAGCATATTGGCCAAAATGTTATCTGTGTTATTTATACATGTGTGAACCTGCCACTAAATAATCATATACCTAACGAAGGGTTGTAACACAAGACCGGACAATTTTTGTGTCGCCTGCGATACTTGGGGATCACTTTGTCCGTTTGGATGTCACACCCTATAAAAGTGATTTCTGAGTTGCTATGTTTCGCAGGCGACACATGCATTGCTTGGAATGATTTTTAGCTCGCTGTGCCATGTCGTCGTTGTCATCGTCCGTAGACAAAACTTTAACCTGGGCTATATCTCTTGAACTACAAGGGGTAGGGCTTTGATATTTCACATGTAGATACCTTGAGACGAGACCATGACTTTTGACCTAGTGACCTTGGACTTTGACCTGCTTTTCAAAACTTTAACCTGGTTTCTGATAAAAACCTGTATAGGCGAGCTATGTAATCTTTGATTACCCTATGTTTTTAGACCCAAAAAGTTAGGTGGGGGGGGGGGGGAGTCATACTAGTTTCAAGATGTCTTTCTGCGACACTTTTCATTTGAAGACCATTCCATGAGTAATCTTTGTCTAGAGTTATGAAAATGTTTGAGGACGGGGGTCGAGGTCAACTTGAGATTAGTGGTTGAATAAATGGTGACGAAGCTTCACACACGGCCCCATTTGTTTTGGATTTTAAGATTGAGTTCAGACATATTATGCATGAAAAACTTGTTTCCAAGCCAAACTTTAATATTTATCTAGAGTCATGAAACCCTATTGTTCACCATTCAAAAGTTATGGCCGAAGTTGAATTTTTTCAAAAGAAGTTCATAAGGTAAAAATTTAAATATCCATGGAAAGGTATTGTTACAAGTAATACATGTGAAAATTCAAATATGAAAGCCCTGTTACTAGCATGTAGCATGTACTAGCTTGCCAGTCGAAAGTTGTGGCAAAGGTAACGGTAAGTTTTTGCGAACAAAAACTATATGCCCTCGAATCTCCTATTACGGGTTTCCACATTTGATTGATTCTTGCAATATTGTACTGAATCTTTCAGAAAATATTGTTCCTGGGGAAAAGGGCTACATTTATATATATTGTTGATTTTGCGGTCAGAATGTCAATCCGCTTTGAAAATGGTGTTTCCACATGTAACACTTTTCTTGACGAGTAATATTCAGTTTTTGGTTAACTGAAAGTTCAAGGTCACATTTATCATTATGGAAAACTGGGTTTCTGAATAATATGACCTACAGAGGTGAATCTTGATAAAAGAGGGGTTCCATCTAGGGCTTTGTTTTTGCCCTAAGAGAATGTTCAAAGTCTTTATTGCTGCCTCCTTGTCCATCACTACAGCAGGGGGTATTTTTCTTTTTCAGGCAGCTTTAGTTATTGATGTTCACTTGACTATTTCATAGGAAAATTGATATTGTTCACTGTGGTTAACAACTCGTCATAAAAGGCCATCTATCGGTTGTGTTTCTACATTAAACACTAAAGGACTTTTCTAGGAGAATCCTTTCGTTGGTATCAAAATGTTTCCCCCTTTGCAAACACTTGTAACATAGGGCACAACGTATGATTAGTAAATTCCGGATGAATTCGTATCCCCTCCGCAGCATAGTTGCAGGGGGATATAGTAAAGCAACTGTTAATGTGCAAGTGAGTGTTAACTGTTTTTAGCCGAGTTGCAAAACTCGGCTCTTAATTTGATGTGAGACAGGCGGGCGTCAACAATTGGTTTCCGGACTCTAAGTCAAGTATGAAACATGCTGGTGCAATGAAACTTCATACCCATACTCACCATGAGTCAAGGATGACCCCAATTGATTTTTGGGTCCAAAGGTCAAGGACATAGTACTCCGATGTTTGAAATTGGTTTCTGGACTACAAGTCAAGTATGAAACATGCTAGTGCAATGAAACTCATGAGTAAAGGATGACTCCTATTGATTTTGGGGTCCAAAGGTCAAGGTCATAGTACTCCGTTGTTTGAAAATGGTTTCCGGATGATACGAGAGGGTGTATTGCACCTATAATCACGAAACTTGCCAGAAATGTTTCCCATGAATCAAGGATGACCCCTATTGATTTTGAGGTCAATTTCACAGTACCCCGATGTTTGAAAATGGTTTCAGGATGAAACAAGGATGTATTGCACGTATGATCACAAAACTTGCCAGAAATGTTTCCCATGAATCAAGGATGACTCCTATTGATTTTGAGGTCAAAAGGTCAAGGTAATAGGACTTGGATGATTGAAAATGGTTTCCGGACCATATTAGAGCCTGTATAGCATCTGTAATCATGAAACTTGCTAGAAATGCTTTGGCTTTCCATGAATCAGTGATGACCCCTATTGAGTTTGAGGTCAAAAGGTCATAGGTCAAGCTCATATTACTGATGATTGAAAATGGTTTCTGGATAATATTTGAGCCTGTATTGCACCTATAATCATCAAGCTTTCCAGAAATATTTCTCATGAATCAAGGATGACCCTATTGATTAATTGGTCCAAAGGTCAAGGTCACAGAACTATGATGATTGAAAATGGTTTCCGGACCATATTAGAGCCTGTACATCACCTATAATCATGAAACTTGCTAGAAATGCTTTCCATGAATCAAGGATGACCCCTATTGATTTTGGGGTCCAAAGTTCAAGGTCATAGTACTCCGATTCTGGATGATGCAAGAGGGTGTACCCAGATAGCATGACTACGTTGGGCCAATGTTGGTAATATGTTGTATGGTTGGCCGGTGGTTGGCGTTGGCATGTCAACGTTGGATCAACATTGGCCCAACATTGTATTTGTCGGACATACCAATGAATTATCGCTGTTGTTGGACTGGGGTTGGGCCAATGTTGGTCCAACATCGTATGTTCAAGATAAAAGCACCGATCGAATTAATCAATTTTACAAATGAGATTTAAAATACACACCATCATTGAAAAAGATCAAAATTTTGTTTCAAAATAATAAAACGAAGCCATAAGAGTCAAAAGAATAATAATCTAATTTACGACGTTGGTTCAATGTTGGGCCAACGTTGGTCCAAAATAAAGAAAAAATGTAAAGATTCAAATGAAATCTAATTTAATAAAAAGTCAATCTGACTTTTGTAACTGGACAATATTAACTGAATTTATTCCTCTTTAACATTTTTACATTATTTGCAATAATGGTATGAATGGGTTGCCGTTGGGCCTACGTCGGACCTACGTATGTTATACCAAGGTTAATTTTCAAAATATCGTTTATTTTTCATTTCCGAAAAGTCTTGAACTATGAAGTTTTCAAAAAATTTTCAAATACTTAACAAGTCTTTAGATAAGAAATTTGTGTCCGTCAAAAGAGAACATACTTTTTTGCGGTACTGTAAGACGTTGGGTCAACGTTGGACCAACGTAAACATTGGGTAAAGAAAAAATTAAAAAAAAAACCCAATTTTTCATAAAAAATATTAGATCATGTCTATAATGTGCATAGTTATTTCACAATGATACATACATGTATGTAATATGTCAGTAATTAAAGGTTCCTGTATTACTTTATAAAATTCAACTCATCATAAAATTAACTACCGAAGTAACTGCAGAGATAAGATCTAGGTCAGTGCTTGGCCGGTCAAGTCATAATTAACACCAGATGTCTGACCAGTTTCTAAGGCAACGGAGCTAGATTGCACAATCTGATACCGGACGTTTCTTATCTGGGACGCAAACTACAAGGTTTTAAGTAAAGATACATTTGAAATAGAGCGAGAGCGGTCAGTGGACGCTAAAGTTTTGTAAAGTGTAGGCAGTAAAAGTAAGTACATTATGATATTTATTATTATTCATGATTGTTGGCAATTCGTATGTATTATTTTATTTATTTTTGTTCAAATTGCATTTGTAGAAATCAAATTAACTAGTATCTTTAATCATGTTAATTTATTTAAATATCTGATATTTTTGTATCTTTTCTCTTTTGCAGTAATATACCACGTTGAAATGGAGATCCGTTGATCGAATGATTTGGAGATAGTATTCGACTTGATGAGAAAGAAAGGAAAAGTGAAGATACCAAAGGACCACAGTTGTGTTTGAAGTCAGATAGTTAACATTGAGTGATTTATGTTCAGACTTGTGGATCAATAAATATGAGGATATTTATTTTCTACTTTCAGATCACCAATGGATCTACGGCCAACGTTACCAACAAAAAGCCAACGTTCAGCCAACATATTATTACAATGTTGGATTGACGTTGGACCAACATAAATCCGATATATATGTTAAACTGGACCAACGTTGGGCCAACGTATAAACATCCGAGGTCTGACATCGGCCCAACAGCGACCCAACTTGTGGGGCCAACGTTGGGCCGATGAGCAACATTGCATTGGCCCAACATTCACTGCCGATATTGGCCCAACGTAAATGTCACCGATGGACTTGCGTTGGGCCAACATCAGCATGCTATCTGGGTATTGCACCTATGATCACGAAACTTGCCAGAAATGTTTCCTACATGTATGAATCAAGGATGACCCCTGGTGATTTTGAGGTCAAAGGTCAAGGTCATAGTACTCCGATGTTTGAAAATCGTTTCCGGATGATACAATAGGATGTATTGTACCTATGGTCACGAATCTTGCCAGAAATGTTTCCCATGAATCAAGGATGACCCCTAGATTTTGAGGTCAAAAGGTCAAGGTCATAGGACTCGAATGATTGAAAATGGTTTCCGGACTATATTTGAGCCTGTATAGCACCTATAATCATGAAACTTGCCAGAAATGCTTTCCATGAATCAATGATGACCCCTATTGATTTTGAGGTCAAAAGGTCATAGATCAAGCTCATATCACTGATGATTGAAAATGGTTTCCGGATAATATTTGAGCCTGTATTGCACTTATGATCATGAAATGTTCCGGAAATGTTTCCCATGAATCAAGGATGACCCCAGTGATTTTGGCATCAAAAGGTCAAGGTCATAGGACTCTGATAATTGAAAATGATTTCAGGACCATATTTGAGCATTTATTGCACCTATAATCATGAAACTTGTCAGAAATGTTTTCCATGCATCAAGGATGGCCCCTATTGGTTTTGGGATCAAAGGTCAAATTCATAGGACTCGGGTAATCGAAAATGGTTTCCGAGTTATATATGAATGTGTATCAACCTGAAACATGCCCGTGGCGTTTCCCATCTGTCGAGACCACTCGGCACTTTGCATCTTTGATGCATTTTAAGCTTATCTTGTATACAGCCCAGAGGATGCATTTGATTTCGAATCTCAAAACTTCATGCACTAATTCATCGTGACAGAAGAAAGAACCCTATATGTTGTCAAATTCACGAATTTGAATTGTTAGAAATCCTTATATATACAGCATAGAGGGTCCAGTTTCACTGGATATTGACCAAACTTCATATACTTAAAGCTTGTGACAAGAGGGAGAACCCTATTGATTGTCGAGGTCACAGGTTGGATTGGGCCTTGACCAAACTTCGTGCACATATTGGTTATGACAAAAGAACCCTATTGATTTTCAGGGTTAAGGTTAAGGTCAAAACTCGGAAATGCTGAAAATCCTTGTATACAGACTAGAGAGCACAGTCTGATAAGATCTTGAGCAAACTTCATATCCTTTTGATTCTGCCAAGATGAAGAACCATAGTGATTTTTAGGGTCATGGGTATAAGATCAAGGTAACGGGTTGGAGATTATTCAGATCCTTGTATACGCTCTAAAGGTGGCATTTTTCAATAGATCTTGGACAAACTTTGTACACTTGTTGCTTGCACGTAAGGAAATTCCCTATTTATTTTCAAGGTTACAGATTTGAATTGGTCGAATTCCTTGCTGTTCCTTGTCCCTTTTGTGTCTCTTAGAACGCCATCAAATTCTACAGTAAGCACTGAATTACTCCAGATCGTATCGACCCGATTCGTCAAGAAAGATGCCCCCCTTTTTTTATTGCCTTTTACTCTGCAACCGCTCAAATGAATTTTATCAAATCTTACTGGAAACAAGTTCCAAAAAATATTTCGACCTAATAAGTTTGACCTACTTTTGAAAAACCTCCATTTGGCCATATCGAATGTTATGGCATTCAAATGATTGTTATCGGCCCTATTGTTTACTAGTAAATAAAAGTAGACCAATCTCCAAGGTCAAAACAACAAGATCAAAAATATTGGTACCAATAGGAAGGTCTTCATACAAGAAAAGCCACGTGAAATATGAAAGCCCTGTCACTTACATCTAAGTTGTACCTTTTATTAAAGGCGCGGGACAGACGGACGACCAAAACGATGCATTCCATCGATCGGTAGATGTACATGGCAACTGTACGTCCTTCCAAAGCGCAGCTTCTTATACTATAATTTATATCTTTATATTTCCACAACGGATACTAGTATGTCATGCAAGCCTGAACATTATTTCATAAAGCTATCTTATTTTCTTGGAAATGTCGCTCCCTTATTGCACCTCAATCGATGACCAAGATGTTGCAACAGCTTAAGAGAAAAGTTTACTATAAAGTCACGCAAATCACAAAGTGACCTAGTGATTCCATTTCATTTATGACTGATACTGTGGACTATCGTACATGGTAACGTGTAACAGTGTTTTGTAGGGTGACATTATCGGGTGCCATGGTAGAGTTGGTGGTGGTGATTGTTGTGTTAGCCGTGTTTACCCTGGTGTGCTGTCATATGAACCCTCATCTGTGTCAAAGATCAAGAAAACGATCGGGATGAGCACAATAGAAAGATCGCATCTGTGCAGGGATGTATACCGATTTGTTGCTGTTTGCCTCACTCATACTAACTGTAAGACATGGGACGGAAGGCTCTATATTGCTGCGTGTCGTTGTTGTCCATCTCTGTGGGACTTGTGTATGTATTCGCCTATGTTGATCTTGGTCATGTACAGAAAACCGTCAAGAATGCAGTGTCATCCATATCTCATATGAGGATAGTCTTTGATCCCGATGACAAGAAGACAGACGTGCAGACAGACGGATCGCTGATATATGAGAAAGGGAATGTAAGTACAACAAACGGTGAAAGTAGCCGTCCGTCTATCCTCTTATCAACGTTGTCCATGGCGATTACACCAGACTCTGCCTCGTCAGCAGATTCATCTACGAAAACACCATTAACAACATCCATAATGGATTTCTTTGGCATAATAGAATCTACAAGTTCAGAATCTGTAAGTTCAAAGGCAGACGACGTGCTCGATGGAGTCTCTGAATCACAATCAACCGAGGTACCGACGTCTGCAACAACAGTTGGACCCGCGGCTGCTGGATCTCATCAGAAGACAATTCTAGGATTTGTCCAGAGGGTAAAGGCTAGTCAAGACAATTACCATCATAATCTACAGCCTAAAAAGCGACTTGCCTCTAAAAGTGAGATTGAGAACATCATCGAAAAGAATGTAAATTTGTTCACATGGCCACCTGGCTTCGATGGACCACAGTGTGTAGGCGCATTTCTAAAAATGCTTCCATCTCCGGAACCACTTATTTGTACATTCAACCTGTACGAGGACAACATAATTTCAAAATCGTTACAGGAGAATGGCACGTGGGAAAACGATATTTTTACTGAATTCAAACTTCTTATGATCAAATTCAAAGATCTTAATCTTATAGACCTTGGTGCCAACCTAGGTGTCTATTCTCTTGCGGCAGCACGTTTAGGACGTCACGTGATAGCGGTGGAGCCTTGCTATAGGGCAGTGAATAACCTTCATCGTTCTGTGGTAGCCAATCAATATGAGAGTAAGATAAAACTTTTTGTGAATGCAATTGCAGAGGAGAAAGGGTTGTACCGCATGATTCACCGACCAGGTTTTATACATAATGCCACAATAGAGAAAGTTCCATCTGATGAAATATTCTTAGAAGATTTAAAAAGTATGAAAATTGTACCATCTATAACACTGAATGAACTTATTCCGTATGCGGATTTCAAGAAAGCCATTTTGAAAATTGATATATCAGGGAGTGAAAGAGACGTTTTTAAGAACGCCGATGAATTCTTCACACATTTTGACATTCCGTACATTTTCATGCATTGGGAAAACGTACAACACTTAGTTGATGCAAGTGAGGTCGTATCATACTTGGTACGCAAACATTACCGGCCTAAACATAGCCTTTTGGGGGATATATTAAGTATAAATGACTACACTACCTGGACAGGTAACGTAATATGGATTAAATCCTCGGTGATCAATATATCTTTTGTCTGATAAAGATAATACATGATTTTACAATATTTCTTTACTATCTTCTTTGAATACATGCGCAGCTGTCACTTCAGTACATATTGCTTGTTCAGAAAATCAAGTGAATATCTTATATAAAGTGTATTAAATTGCAAAGCTTCATACTGATTGAACATTGTTTAAACTACACGTATTGACAATTTTTAAGTAAACGCAATAGAAGGCAAATGTTGCGGTTACTGCAATGAGTTGAGCAACTTTTCCTTCGTATCGTTACTATGACGATTCAAAAAAGATTTATTCCAAATCCATATTTGTTTCACATCTATAGACCCTTGTATGATGTACTAGCGCAAGCATAGCGCATAACTCAGTCTTATCGCATCAAGTATAGTATCGAGCTACCACATCTGGAATCAAAGTTGTATCGTGAGGTTCGGTCGAGCACTAATAATGTACAAAGCCTGGCCAGCTAAAAAGTCCTCCCATGACACTACCCTGAAAACAAGATCAAACTCCATATAGTTTAAAGTCCATTTTAAAATACATATGTATGCAGCAATTATTTATATCATATATGTAACTATAAAATGCAGTGAGTGACAATACTTATTTAGTTTTGTACAATATTGACAATCTTTTATTAACGATGTGATAGAAGTACGTACCCCGATTTACTTGTGTCACTTTCCATCACCAAACGCGTTGCACTCTCTGCGTGAAGTTCTAGACTTGTACTTTCTCTTTCCATGCCGAGTCTACGAATAAACGGTACAGTATTGTAAGAATATCTACATGGATCACTCTTAATGCCTCACAACAGAATACTAGTATTGAGTTAAGAAAAACACGAAATACACAATTACTAGTAGTGGAAAGGTATCAATTGTGCTGACGTTCAAATCAAATTTTTATTCGTCAGGTACCAATTTTCGTCATTTTCGTCAGTGCCTCCCTTGACGAAATTATAAATACTCCTGACAAAATATAGTGTAGAAAGGAAAAATTGAATCCTTAGAGTTAATACGACAGGCAAATGATAAATAATTGAAAACTGAATACGCACACAAAGTCGCATATAATGTACTTCTAATTACCAAGTGATATATTTTCACGACAAGCTAGGTGGTATACATGTCTCTAATTGTTTGTTTACCAATAATTGTTGAACAAACAATGACAATAAACGCATACGGCCTATGCCTGAATGTTAAGTTGGCATTTGAATAGACGAATTTATATTTTAGGGACCCTTGGATGACGAATTTACGTACTGACGAAATGGTCATTTTGAACGAATTGACGAAAATTTGTACTGACGAAAATAAAGCAATTTACAGTATAAAGTAACCATGAGTGGATCTAAAGCAGACCCGTACAGTGCTAGACTATTGTATTTTTTAGCGGAAACAGCAAAAATTATCAGCATAATCATGAATTAGCGCGATTGACTTTTCCTTTTATAATCTTTATAATAGTGTGTTAAATGATTTATCATAGCTTTGATTTGGCGCAGTCTCAACAGTGCAAACTCCGTTAAAATATGTATCCCGCTAAAATATGTATACACATACAAAATTTTTCTGTTGTATAAAACCAGACTCTTAGTCTGTAAAATCCCTACACCAGCCAATAACAGTTAAAAGGGGACAAAACCGAGAAATCCCGGGTGTATGAGAGATTGCCGATATCACTTACTTGTCTTTCTTGTCGTCAAATCGTCTGTACCAGCTTTTGTAGATCCTTCTCGCCTCCCATTCTGTCACAGATCCGTCGTGATTCTCGTCCAAGGTCCGGAATACTGATTTGGCCATAATGACTTCCTTTTCTGATAACATAGACACTAACTCGCCCTGTACAATAAAAATAAATAAATTCAATGAAAATAAATTAGGGAATAACTTGCATCTTACACTATGATAACGGCCGGTAAAATTTTGCTGACTTTTCGGTCGTTAAACTTATAACCGCCTGCCGCCTGCAACGCAAGAGCGACATAAATACCGGTAAGTCACTTTGTCCGATGTCCGTCTGTCAGTCCATCTGTCTGTCTGTTTGGTAGTCACACTTTCACATATTTGGCTACAACTTACTTGATATGCAAATGTACATCAGACATCTTTCAAACTTGCAGGGATGGTAAAGTATGATGAGACTCAGCATTCAATATAGGTCAAGGATACTCAAAGTCAAGGTCACATACTTTGGATCAAACATACGACAGGCTTGAACAACGCTATTTTTTATTTCTGGCGACGCTTTAGCGGAACCGGAAAAAATAATGCATTCACTGTAAAATCAGCATTCATCGATCCCAAACACAACGTAAGAATGACGTTATTCACATTATGATGCAAACTCTATCTTCGGAAAGGGCGAAATATGACGTCAGATTAACAACGTTAACACTGAGTATGTCGTATTACAATACTCGCTGCACTTTTGAAATTATACATTCAAAAGATTCTCTTCCTGTATCTCTGATTGTGATATTAGAATGTCTTTTTTTCTGAGAAAAAAAAATTGTTTTATACGTACTTCACTGCGACAACCGAGTTTGATCTTAGCTTCATGGTTTAAGAACTCCCACCACTCTATGTAATTATTTTTATCGAGATCCATCAACTTGAATTGCAACGATAAACGTTTGACGTCATCTTGTGTCAAGGGTTCCTCTGAAATCTTCGTATTGTATGCTATGTAATCGTCTAAGGATATCCGCGAATCTATAAAAGAAAGCAAATGTATTGAAAAACAATGGCTCAATCTGGTTTCTGCATGGAGATGCAGTCTGTTTTTTTAACAGATTTGTTCATAGAATAGAAACATAGGTCGCTCAAGTCGGCCCAAATACATATTGCTCACGAGTCTCGCATATGATTCGTTAGCGAAAGTATGCTTTTGAAAAAAAAACCAATGTTTGACTGCGTGAAAAAGTACAAAAATTCTGTAGAGGATCTTGAGTAGACGGAGAAGACGCCTCTAATAACGTCTCGTGAAATTTTTGAAAGTTGAAAATGTTCCGAAAGCCCATATTGAGACTTAGATTCTTACTTTAAAACATAGTGTCATCAGAGATGACAGAGCTCGATTACATCGACGGCAACATTGTCACATGACTAGCATCTATACCTACATTGCACAAAGTATTTCCAGATGCATCATCCAAGTTTGGTTGATAAAGAATTTAAAGAAGTCTGGAAATTGAGATTTTAATTTTACCTTACCTGGTCAATCAAGCGTGAAATATAGGGTAGACGCAACACCTTTACAGTGCATTGCAGTAAGCATCTCAAATGTATCACCCACACAAGTTTTATTGATCTAAGCTTAAAATGGGCTGGAAATGGACCTGTCTCATTTTACTTAACCTGAATGCTGAAACATGAAATGCGGGTCAGATGCAGCATCTGTACTATGCATTGTAGTAAGCATCGTCAGATGCATCATCCATTCAAGTTTGGTTGATGTAGGACTTAAATGTAAGACAGGAATGGACCTGTCCCATTTTACTTAACGTGGTCACTCAAGTAAGAAATATGAGTCAGATGCAGCATCTATACCATGCATTGCAGTAAGCATCCTGAGATGCATCACCCATACAACTTTGAATGACCTAGGACTTATAGTCAAGCAGGAATGGGCCTGTCCCATATTACCTAACCTGTTCACTCAAGCGTAAAATGATGGTCAGATGCAGCCTCCATACCATGTATTGTAGTAAGCATCCTCAGATGCATCATCCATGCAGGTTTGGTTGATGTACGACTTATAGTAAGGCAGGAATGTACCTGTTCCAATTAACATAACAGCTGCTCACTCAAGAGTGAAATGTGGGTCAGATGCAGCCTCCATACCATGCATTGTAGTAAGCATCAACAGATGCATCATTCATGCAAGTTTGGTTGATGTAGGACTTAAAGTAAGGCGGGAATGGACCTGTCCCATTTTAACTTGCCTACAATGCATTGTATTAGGCTTCCTCAGATGCATCATCCATGCAAGTTTAATTGAATTAGGACTAATAGTAAGACAGGAATGAACCTATCCCATTTAACCTAAACCTGCTCATACAAGCATGAAATGTGTGTCAGATGCAGCGTCCTTACCAAGCACTGTAGTAAGCAATATCAGATGCATCATCCATGCACTTTTTGTTGATGTCGGACTTATAGCAAGGCGGGAATGGACCTGTCCCATTTTCCCTAACATGCTCACTCAAGTGTGAAATGTGGGTCAGATGCAGCCATCGTACCATAAATTGTAGTGATCATCCTTAGATGCATCATCCATGTAAGTTTAGTTGATGTAGGACTTATGGTAAGGCAGGAATGGACCTGAACCATTTTAAACTAACCTGCTAACTCATGCGTGAAATATGGGTTAGATGCAGCATCCGTACCATGCATTGTAGTGAGCATCCTCGGATGCATCATCCATGCAAGTTTGGTTAATATGGGACTGATAGTTTGGCAGGAATGGACCTGTCCCGTTTTGCTTAACCTGTCGCCCGCCGACGACGGGGCGATAGCATTAGCCCCCCTCTACTGTGTCGATGTGAGCTAAAAAGTAATTGTTGAAAAGACGGAGGTAGAGACAGACAGACGGGCGGACAGACAGAAAAGATAATTCATGTAGGACTTCACAATTCAATGCAGAGCCCTAAAATTACAGATATATTTACCTCTATTCTGTGCTATACGCTCAAACTTTTCTAGGATCGAGTTCAATTCTTCTTCGTTGAGTAGTAAGCTTAGGTCGTCCTATGCAAAATTAAAATAATCAAGTTACATTAATTTACTAACATTGGCACATAATATATATAAGTAATACATAATAAATCAGTGAATCTATGTTCAATGGATACTAGCAAAACATAATATCTTACACATATATGACAGCTCCATCCCGTGTTTGTGTTTGCCCGTTCCAATGTTTCAAACACAGATTTGTGCACAGATTTGAGTTTTTTGACACATTCTTTATGGAACACACGACTACACGCACGACATGGATACCAAGTGTCCTTGAATGGATCCATTGCCTTATCACACCCACTGCATACAAGATCTTGGTCCTGGTTGAACTGAAATAAATATTTGATATCAGGAAAAAATGTTTTCTTTCAATTAAATCTCTCATAGTCACTATTTAGAAGGGGAAGGCGTAATATCCTGTACGACACAAAAATGAAGGGGAAAAAAAAATAGGTTTCAGTCCTTTCTACTCGCACATAAGTGACACATCACAGGTCAAGGTAACTCATTCCCTAGGTAAACGAAAACTGTATGACACCATACTATAGATCCGACTTATATAAACTAAACAACATAAATACATAAATGTAGTTAATATGAAATAAAGAAATGACGAGGATGGTCAAAACTTACCGGTGGTTTCAGTATTTTGTCGGTGTCACGCGTGATGCGGATTTCGGGAGCCGTAGACTCGCGTCTTATTCGAAATTTTGTCGCTTGAGTATTCCTCGCCAACTCAGAGAGAACTTCATGATCAGAAATCTTCATTTCAGAAACAAATGAGTTAAGTTCTTCTCTTGTTTTTTCGTGGTTCACACAGTGTTTAGAGAACAGTCCCACTGCTTTCACTTTCGGAATTAAATTATCCCATGAACTTGTACTAGTATCATCAGCCATGGTATTGTCCAAGAATATATAATAAAATGTAAGATTCTTCCACCGAAATTATTTTTACTCTCTATAGAAATTCGACCGCATGTAGCAGTTCTGCAAAATATTTTTATTTACTAGTAGCGCAAATATATATGTTTACAAGTAAGCAACGCAAAGTTTTACACTTTGTAAAAACTTGGAAAATCTCAGAGAAAACAGAAAAATATTTACTACCATTCATTCAAAGATGTAATGGCTAAATACGTATAAATGTCACCGTTTCCTTCAGTTACAAGGTCTTAATTTATTTTTGGTATTATCCGTTAAATCTGTTACAGAGTAAATCTCCGAAAATCGTAAGCAAACGGGGCTTATGTGATTCAGCAAAACTAATTCAGTGTAAAAGAGTAAAGGAGTTAATACCTTTTTGCCATGTGGTTTAATAAATCTGGACGTATATGTAAATATTTTTGCATATTGATCAACAAGTACGACAGCACTGGTCAGTGGAATTCAAAAGCATAATAAATATGTTATTCATATTTTTATTGTAACCTTATTTCAAATATTTGGTTATAAAACTGACAACATCTTTCTCCAACGTTAAAAATGAAAGATTGAATCGTACTAGTTCTTTAAGGATGTCCATATACTTCATAATATTTCAGTCTTTTTAGCTCACCCGAGCGAAGCTCAAGTGAGCCATTGAGTATTGTCATAGCGCGCCGTCCGGCGTAAACTTTTAACATTTTACAGAACACAGAATTTCACGAAAATTTACAGGAAGCAAGAACTCAAAGTCCTTTACCAAATTAGTGTTTTTCATAACGATCGGTCAACAAATATGGCCACCGAGGGCTCTGATTGGCCGACACATTTTCAACTGCTTTTCAACACCGTGGCGTATCACGTGATGTGCATATAATCTCGTAAAAGGGAATCCCCTTCGATTAAACAAGGTAAATACTGTCTAAATCTACTTTATATGAAACTAGTTTACGCCTATCATATGAGCATCATTATTATAAATATGATAGTAATCTTTTCTGGTCAAGAATAGAGGAATATTTAGAGAACACTTAAACAGAAAATTTTCTATTTTGTTTACATGTTATGATATGGTGCACGTAAATAAACAAAACTTTCTGTTCAAGTGTTCTCTTGACATACCTCTATTCTTGACCAGAATAGATAACCATCATATAATTTATAACGATGATCGTATGATATGCCTAAAATAAATTCATATAATGTAGATTTAGACAGCTTTTACCTTGTTAACCGAAGGGGATTCCCATGCAATAAATTATTTTCATATCACGTGATACGCCACGGTGTTTAAAGGTGCTCTACCAAGTTTGTGTTTTTCGTGCCGATCGGTCAACAAATATAGCCACCGAGAATTCAGATTAGCTGACGCATTTTTGACTTCTCCTCTGCAACCGCCTCTCAGAATTTAACGAAACCTTGCAGGAAGCAAGTACTCAAGATCCTCTACCAAGTTTGTGTTTTTCGTGCCGTTCGGTCAATAAATATGGCTGCCGAGGGCTCTGATTGGCTGACACATTTTCGACTTCTCCTCTGCAACAGCTACACAGAATTTCACGAAACCTTACAAGTAGCAAGTACTCAAGGTCTCTACCAAGTTTGTGTTTTTCGTGCCGATCGGTCCACAAATAAACCGGTAGACCCGAGTACTCTGATTAGCTTTTTACGCATTTTAGACTTCTCTGAAACCGCTGCACAGAATTTCACGAAACCTTACAGGACGCAATTACTCAAAATCCTCTACCAAGTTTGTATTTTTCATGCCGATCGGTCAACAAATATGGCCACCGACGGCTCTGATTGACTGAGACACTTTCGACTACTCCTCTAAAACGGTTGCACCGAATTTCACGAAACCTTACAGGAAGCAAGTACTCAAGGTCCTCTATCAAGTTTGTGTTTTTCGTGCCGTTCGGTCAATAAATATGGCCGCGTCCTCTACCAACTATGTATTTTTCGTGCCGATCTGTCTAGGAGCTCCACCAAATTGTTCACTACCATTCTTTTGTTTGCAATTCAGGTGACCGATGTGGCCCCCTTGGGCCTCTTGTTTTTTTTTTTTAAGTTGAAGTGCCTCACAGAATGCCTGTTTCTCCATGTACATCAGTTGCTGTATGGGGAATGGCACTGTTGGGAGAACCAGGCTTGCTGTGCGGCATTTTAACTTAAAAAAGAGCCCCAGAGGGGCACAACACTCACCTGATATACCCATGCACACTCTTAACATTGCATAATGATAGTGTCAGTGTCAGGATTTTAACCCACAATCTTTTGGTCCATATGCACATGAATCATTTAAAAAAAAAATCATAAAAATTCCAAAAAATAAAATTTAGTCATGAAATATATGTAATCGCATTATATGACTTAAATATGACAAATATGCAATAATGAGTGAGCAAGATGGAAAAAAAATGAAATGGAAGAGAAAAAAATGGGTCAATAAAACACCGCTAAAGACGGTATGGCCGGATTGCAAAGTGAGTTTTTGTCACTAACTGAATCAAGGTCACTAGGTCAAATATTACAGCATACATTGAGAGGTCTTGTCTGAGGCAACCTACATGTATAATATATAGTTTCTACTGCATACAGTTCCTCAGATTTTGCTTAAACCAGAAACTTTAACCAAAATCTTTAACTAGGTCAAAGTCCAAGCTCACTAGGTCCAATGTTATGGCATAAATTGAAAGGTCTTGTCATGGGCAACCTTCATATATAAAGTTTCTACTGCATATAGTTCCTTAGATTTTGCCTCAACTAGAAACTTTAACCAAAATGTTGACGGCAGATGGACAGACGGACGGACGGACATTCGTCAATCTATAGACCGGAATTGCTTTGCAATCCGGCCAAAAATGAAATTAAAGGTACTCAGATTACTTAAAAGTTGACATCATGGGAAAAAAAAAACATGAAAAAGGAAGAAACTTTTTTGGGTTACCGGGACTTGAACCCACAACCCTTGGGTCCATGTGCACAGTAAACATACCTATTCATATTTGAAAAATAAACCATAAACCGTTAAAGGCGGTAAGGCCGGATTGCGAAATGTTTGTATTAGATGATGTATACATTTTTGAGCAGACAGACAGGTCAAAGGTCATTAATACTATTGTGCAATGAAAAAAAAAGCTATGGTCACAAGGAATCTAAATGTGAAATATCTAAGCCCTACCCCTTATAGTAGGGCAATGTCAAGGTCATTTGATCAAAAGTCATGATATCAAATGAAAGGTCTGGTCATGAGGATTCTACTACTGAAATATCAAAATCCTACCTCTTATAATTTAAAAGCCATAGCCTCTATAGTTCATGAGATATAGTCCAGATTTATTATTTTAAAAAGTAGGTCAATCTCCAAGGTCAAGATCACAAGGTCAAAACTTTTGGTATCCATGGTGAGGTCTTGTGACAAGGAATACATATTTGAAATATAAAATCCCTATCATTTACCATTCAAAAGTTATGGCCAAGGTTAAAGTTTTTCAAAAGTAGGTCAAACTCAAAGGTCAAGGTAAAAATTTTTGGTATCCATGGAAAAGTCTTGTCACAAGAAATACATAAATGAAATATGAAAGCCCTATCACTTACCATTCAAAAGCTATGGCCAAGGTTAAAGTTTTTCAAAAGTAGGTCAAACTCCAAGGTCAAGGTCACTAGGTCAAATTTGTCGAGCGTAGGTTGATGTTTAGTCTTTTGTGTTTATGTATCTATGTTGTATTTGATGTGCATTGTCTCTTTTACGTCTCTTGCTGTGCTTGTCTACTATGTGTTTTCACATCGGGTGTTTTGCTGTCGATCCTGCAACCGAGTCTGGTTGGAGATCCCTTCCCTTCTTTTACATTATAAAAAGCACTGCGGCCAACAAAGAATATCTTTCCGTACAGCAAAGTGTTGTTGGTCGTTTCTGCTGCTAATCTCAAGGCACCAATGTAACAAGCGAGGAAAAACAAGTGGCCGAACCGGGAATCGAACCCGGGACCTTCTAGTATCTCGGCAGTTCTTACAGTCCAAGCTATCCAGAGCACAACACCACACCGATGATGTAGGTGGCATTTAGCTGCAGAAAACACCCGGGCAGTAATTTTAGTTAAAGACGTGCAATGGTAGGTCAGCATAGCCAAAGTCAAAGAAGCTCCACTGCAAGTTTCATTCAAATATCCGTAATAGTGACTAAGAAGTTTGAAAATTATACACATAGCATACCCATGACTGTAGGGTATACAAAGAACTTCTTACCAGTGATAGGACATCATCTATCTCGGGGCCCTCTCCTTTACTGGGACTCTCTGGAGACGGGGGTCTTAGTCTGTATATTGTAGATCCTGTAGTTTCCATGGCACTTAATGCTGCCATCTTACGGGCTCTCATCAGTCGGAGAAATTCTTTAGAATCACTTGCCTTTGACGGTCGCTTGTTTTTCACAAACACCCCCATTACACGTATTTTAGGGGCGACACTTTTGGAGGATTTTGACGATGAAGCACCGGACCCCATGTCTCAGATACAATGTACGTTTTGCAGTGTCCTTTCAGTAAAATCCGTACTGAAAATCCAGGGGATATGTACTAGGGTGTTCAAATACAGTTTATATCTAAATTATCGCTTGTATATATCTTTTTTCCCTTTGTCGCAAACAGGATTATCTAGGTTTACGATGACGGACGATTACAAAATAATCCAGCATTTATCTTATTGCAAGTCGAGGAGCAAACTTCGATATTTTATCTTGGTGCTTAAATTGTCTATCGGTATATCTAAATAAAATCATGTTATATTTCCTTTCCCCAAATAAACACATGTACTATTTTTGCATTGATATTTCTCAAGTTTATGTAGGTCAAAACAAAATTCAGCATGACCTAACTAATCCCCTTAATGAAATCTCACACTATGAAAAATCCGATTTAGCTTCTCATGCAAGTACAGACGACCAAAAAAAGTCAAAATAATTTTTAAAGTCGCCAAGCTACATATACGGATTTTTCTAAATTATTGAAATGTCATTATATAATCAGTTCCACCGGTTTTGGTTTTCGTTATTAAGGTATATCAACGCTTGGTTAAGGAACTTGGTTTTCGACCCCTAATAACAAATGTCGAAAGAAGCCCATATTCATCTTTAAAAATAGATCGGCGCCCTCCATAGATCAGGAACAAACTACTTTGTCTCATCACTATAATACGGGACATGTTCGAGTTATAAGTGACGAAAAGCCATTTCCACAAGTGCTATACCTTGACTTTTGGACATCAAATTTCTATAGAAACATAGGGTAATCAAAGATAACATAGCTCGCCTATACAGGTTTTTGTCAGAAACCAGGTTAAAGTTTTTGAAAAGTAAGCCAAAGCCCAAGGTCGAGGTCACTAGGTCAAAGGTCATGGTCTCAATTGAAAGGTCTCGTCACAAGGTATCTACATGTGAAATATCAAAGCTCTATCCCTTATAGTTCAAGAGATATAGTCCAGGTTAAAGTTTTGTTTACGGACGACGACCACAGGCACCAGATTCCTAGAGAGAAACCTATAACCCATCTAAAACGCCCTTTCTCTTCTCTTTATCCTTTTACAAGAGTAAAGAGAAGAGAAACGGGAGTTTAAGATATGGTTCTAATTTTTTTCTGGGAATCTGGCGCCTGTGACGACGACAACGACAACGACGACGCCGAGGGTATGGCATTAGCTCTCCGGACTTTTTCGTCCCGGCGCGCTAAAAATGCAAGACATTTGAAGTTTTATAACTATTATCAACCAGAAGTCTCTGACGAGACTGTAGCTCTCCTGGTTGTTTTGTTTTATTCACTCATTGACAAGTGAATAGGATACATACTAGTATACATAAATAACAATTTCCATTTTATTTTAAACCAAAGACCATAGCGAGCAGGCGCTCTAACAAATTATAAGTAGCACAACGAAATAACAAATCCATTAGACTGCAACTAGAATATCACCGAGTCACTCATATAATTTTTAATATCGAGATAAAGGATTTCAAAAAATAATGCCATACCCATTTTCCAAGATCCTAGGGGCCAGGGGCTGCTAGCTCAAAAGAACTATCAATGACACAATAAGACTACAGTCCATTATATTGCATAAACAATTAAGTTTCCATCAATAATAGCTTTAGAAGAGTTGAGAGCACAACTATATCAAGAAAATGACCACACCAGTTTTCTAAGACCCTGGGGGTCAGGGGCTCAAACAAAATATTAGGTGCACAACTAGATCACACTCATAATATTGTAAAAAGAATTAAGTCTATATCATTTATAGTGTCAGAGGAGTTGCGAGCACAAGATTACATATAGGAGTTATATAGGAGAAAATGACCTCACCAATTTCCCAAGACCCTGGAGTCAGGGGCTCAAACAAAATATCAGGTGCACTACTAGACCACAGACCCATCATATTGCAAAAAGGATTAAGTCTCCATCATTTATAGTGTCAGAGGAGTTGCGAGCACAAGATTACATAGAATTATATGGGAGAAAATGACCACGCCCATTTTCTAGGACCCTGGGGGTCAGGGGCTCAAACAAAATGTCAGGTGCACAACTAGACCACAGACCAAGTGTAATGCAAAAAGAGTTACATTTCAATCTCTTATAGTTTCAGAGGAGTTGCGAGCACAAGAATTGTTTACGGACGGACAGACGGACGGACGGACAGACAGACGCCGGGGTATCGCATAAGCTTGACTGGTCTATGACCAGTAGAGCTAAAAATTAATGGAGCTATGGAACGGGTATATTCTTTTTTGACCCAAATTAACAGGACTTCCCCTTTGTCATGATCAGCCTGTTTGAAGGGCATAACTGTAGGTCATAAAGTACTCGAGTAAGGCCCTAGGGTGTGAAATGTTGTTTTCCAAATGGTAAACAATACAATCACTTTTGACCCAAATAAAAGAATAGTGGCACGTTTGATTACTTTGTCAGATACTGAGCTACTTCTTGACCAAGTCGCGCAAAGATTAAATAGCTCGCCGTAGCAGGTTTTTGTAAAAATTCAAATAACTTCCAAAATACAAAAAGTATTGTCATGAGAATTCTATGCATCTAATGTTAGTCTTGGAGAGCTAAAGATATTGCCAAAGTATGAGTAATCAAAAAGTAAGTAAATGGTTAAGGTCAAAGTCCAAGGTCAAGGTCACTGGGTCAAAGGTCTTGGTCTCAAATGAAAGGTCTTGTCACAAGGTATCTACATGTGAAATATCAAAGCCCTACCCCTTATAGTTCAAGAGACATAGCCATAGTTAAACTTTTTGAAAAGTCGGTCAAAGTTCAAGGTCACTAGTTCAAAGGTCATGGTCTCAAATGAAAAGTCTCGTCACAAGGTATCTACAAATGAAATATCAAAGCCCTACCCCTTATAGTTCAAGAAATATAGCCCAGGTTTAAGTTTTTGAAAAGAATGTCAAAGTCAAAGGTCAAGAGGTCATGGTCTCAAATGAAAGGTCTCGTCACAAGGTATCTACATGCGAAATCATCGGCCGGGTTAGCGGAGTGGTAGCGCGCTCGCTTCTCACCTCTAAGGTCCCGGGTTCGAATCCAAGATTAGGCGAAAGGTCTTATGTGGGAGGGTAGGTGGTCCCCGACCCAGGCCTCAGTAGGAGGTTTTTCTCCTGGTACTCCGGTTTCCTCCTGCTACTTGGACCCCCTCACGCCAACATCTGAGCCAACGTGAGACATTAATATATGTTGTGTAACTTGTTTGTCAAACGTTGTAAAATAAAGTTTAAATTTTACATGTGAAATATCATTGCCCTACCCCTTATAGTTAAAGAAATATAGCCCAGGTTAACGTTTTTGAAAAGTACATCAAAGTCCAAGGTCAAGGTCACTAGGTCACAAAGGTCATGGTCTCAAATGAAAGGTCTTGTCACAAGGTATCTACATGTGAACTATCAAAGACCTACCCCTGATAGTTCAAGAGATATAGCCAAAGTTAAACTTTTTGAAAAATTTTCGTCCCGGCGAGCTAAAAATATAGGTCAGATGCAGCATCTGATGTGTAAGTTCACTTCAGCATCCCAGGATGAGTAACTTGTGCAAGTTTGGTCAATGTAGTATCAGTACTTTGATCAATACTGAGCTATGCCAATTTTCTTATAAACCGGATGAGGACGGATGGGGAGTCTTGGGGACGCACAGGGATATGGCATAAGCTCACTCAACTCTGTCAAGACTAAAAATAATAATTCTCTATCAATTGAATTTGTGGTGAGAATGGGTGTTCTCAAAATGAAATAGAAATAAATACATGTATGAAAAAATTATCATAACTATTTTTCCAAGACCTTGGGGGTCTAGGACAGAAACCAAATGTCTGGTGCATAACAAAACCATAGATCAAGTACAAAGCAAAAAGAATTCACTTTCTATCTCTAATGGTTTTGGAGGAGATGAGGGCACAAGATTACATAGTGTTATATAGGAGAAAATGACTACACACTGGGTGTCTATGGCAGAAACTAAATGTCTGGTGCACAACTAGACCATAGATTAAGTAAAATGCAAAAAGAATGAAGCAGCGTTCCTTTGGTCAAGATGTCATGGTTTATAACATTGATTGGACTGCCAGATCCTAGTTAGTCTAGATTAACCTTGACCTTTGACAACTAGTTGCATGGTTGTCCTAATAATCAAACTGTGTCATTTCTTGAGTAATCATGTAGAGACAAATTAGTTCCGTATGCCAAGTTTCATCTGATGACCTCAAAATTAATAAGGATTACGTTGTGCCTGTCAAGAACACACAAAAGCATTTTTTTTCAAAAATTTATTATCTTGTATTCATGTAACAGGCTTCCTTGAGTTGAAGACTTTGATTCCATTCTGTAACGATGCTCTAGCATACTTTGTCAGTAGTGCTCCTACGTCCATTTTCTCTGTGGTCAAATCACTGTAATATACAATTAATACAGTGATAGGGATCACACGAAAGTTAGTATCGGTTAGGGTGGGTGATACTACAAGTGCTGACAGAGAGAATAACAGCTGGCCACTTGCTATTGTTGCTAAGATAGCAAACATATCTACTCATGCATTATTAGTTACCAAGTCATCTAGTGAACTGGTTCGCCTCACCTGGTATAAAACCTAGTGTTCTGGTATCAACCCATTCTATGCCACTAGATGACTATGTAATGAAGTTATCCCTTGGATGACCTATTTTTGAAATATTCATAAAGCCGGGCTTCCACTGTCGCGAATACAGAGGCGATAGAGCTACGATTAGGTGATTTTGTTTAATCGTAGCACATTCTCCTCTCAATCACGGGCATTCTCGTCTCATCGTGTCATGTTCTCCTGCATTCTCCTCTGCGGCACTGACGCGAATGCTTCAAACTGTTTAAAACATTCGCGTCTGAATTCTTATTCGCCTCATACTCGCGGCACATGCGCAGCACATTCGCCTTGCATTCTCCTCCATTCCCAGTGCGTTCTCCTTACATTTGTGTGCATTCTTGTTCCCAAGTTAGAGGAGAATAAGCCACGACAGAGCCCCGATAGAGCCCCGACAAGAAAGAATCTGACACAAATGTGATGCGAATGCACCAAGAATGTGACGCAAATGAAAAAATCAACGCGAATCTGCCATGATCTTGACACGATTGTGACACGATATTGCCATGATAGCACTACATACACACATGACTTTGACAATAATAATTATCTCAGAGTTGATATAAAAGTGTATTTTGAAAACTTTGACAATACCTTTCAAGAGAAAACAACCTGGAAAGAGGTCAAAGTCAACAAAGGGTATTGATGCTCCTGGATATGTCAAATGATTTTGATTTTGCTCATGTCACATTCTTGTCATGATCGCAGTGCTATCGGGTTAAAGTCGTGTCTCAATCTCCTGCATCGCAGCGCTATCGGGTTAAAGTAATGTCTCAATCTCCTGCATTCGCCTCTCATTCGCCTCAGTGTCTTTTTATCGTGGCACATTCGAGTCGCATTCTTCTCTATTCTTATCACTCTCGCCTCACTATCGTAGCGGACGCGTAGCATATTCTTGTTGCATTCGCGGGGCTATCGTGTGCCTATCGCGCCAAGAAATACTTCATGAGAACAGACAAGAATGTGACATGATCGTTCATTCGCCTCTGATCGTAGCTCATTCTCCTCTACATTCGCGACAGTGGAAGCCCGGCTTTAAGGATATGATGTCATTGTAGATTGCACAATGACGTCAACAAGAGGGTAATATTAAATGTCATAAAAGCCTGGCACCCGGTAAAAGATACTTGTATATCACATCTTCATCTAACTGTTATAAGCCAATCACAATTCAGGATTTCCTGCCTATCTTGCCAGAGGTGGGGTTATACAATATACATGTATAAGAGAGTATGAATGGCAGAAACATAAGAGACAGAAAAAAAACCCAGTAAAATACAAATAGAGAAAGTATATAGTATATATCGGATCTCAAATGAATTTTCATTTCATACGATGTATTATGAAACGAGTTGTGCATTTATATCCCCGAGCCTTGGCGAGGGGATATAAAATGCACAACGAGTTTCATAATACATCGTATGAAATGAAAATTCATTTGAGATTCTTTTTATCACATGATATTGCCAAAAAATGTGTATTTCTAACATGAAATCAACGTTTCCGAGAACTACAGAGGCGAATCACGCTGTGATCTAGAGGTTGTCTGCTACGCCATGAGAAGTAGTTTCCCCGTCGTATAGATATCCTGTGCGTAAGAGAAAAGTATTTCAATTTTGAATAGTATTTTAATGCAAGAATTAATTCAACAACAACAATTTTAATCATTGATATTGACTCCGGGTCTGAATTTAACAGTTGACCGATATTTGAAAGGTCACATTTGTCAAGGTTCATCTGATTAGGTTCCAAACTTGACCAATCGCATTCAAGCAGAGCGATATGTAATGTGTTATCATATCATATATTTATGAAATGGCTTTATGAAACTGCATAACGGGTGTATCATGTGATAAATACATGTAGGTATCATGTAGGTATCTGACCTTATGTAAGGCTTTATTTCCTCTAGAGTCCATTTCTCTTGTGTCTTGAACAGGAAATTGAACCTACAAGAATATAAGCAGCGTTGTTTTATTACTATGGTACCTGGTGTTCATACGGACAAATGTATATATACATAAATTCAAGGTATCCCCATTCCAATTTTCTTTGTCATGACCAAAATTGGAGATTTTGGGAAAATAAGACCAAAATGTCAGGGATTATTCATAAATAATCTCCATCTTCTTCCACATGATAAATTTTGATGCTATGGGTGAATGTGAAGAATGCAGACCTGATTCTCTGTCAGTATTTATATTTCATTTTTATTGAAACACAAATGCTACTGATTTTAGTACAGATAAAAATAAACTTTCCATGTGACTTCAAGCAAGATCATTTAACATTCTTTTAAAGAACAGGTGAGAGGTATGGAGAAAAAGAGAAACTGAAGAATACCTTTCTCCAACATCCTCAGGTAAATTTTCTGATGGGAAGTACCAAATTACTTCTGGTTTACAATTTCTGTCAATTAATGCCATACCCTGTAAAGTAAACAAAGGAAATTGTACATTTACATGTACTCAAAGTTTGGCAATTCCTTGAGAAAAAGACAATGGGAAAGACTGCTATTTAATGTCGAAATTTGCCCCAAATCCTTGTGAAAAATTATATAAATTAGTCTTATATGACGGAAAATATTCCGTACTGTCTATTTCAGAAAACTTGTCTTAATTCCATAATTGAATATGATGTTACAAATATCTATTTCTTCAATTTGGAAAATATGGAATAGAAATATATTAAAGAACTAGTTTTTTTTTTTTTATGTTTTGCGATTGCATTGGTGTGTGCAAAACATTTGGTCATGGAAAAAACTTTACTTATGACTGGTGATCCAAACCTTAACCTATAAATTACTTCTGTAAAACTTTTCTAGAGCATGTTCAGAGCATGACTTCCTGAAAGAAGGACTATCTTTTAAATTAATATTTTTTTTATTGGAATTGACTATTGTACATATACATAAGACATATCTTTTAAAAACTTCAACATTTGTGAATACATGGATGAAAGCTAGGCTTTCATATTTTGAAACATGAAACTTACATTTCATAATACTTTTTTAAATACATTTCATAGTAGTTTTTTTTAATATAGTTTTTTTTACCTTTGACTTTAAATTAAACTACATCCAAAAGATATATGTATGAGGGCTGATTGATGTGTTGTGAGCCTCGTATTGAAGGATATTTTGCATAATTTTTCTACATAATCCCCCTTCAGTATCTATACAATTTTGCCACCGGTGATTAAGGGCCTTAATACTTTTAAAGAACTCCTTATCTTGACTGTTCAGAAAGCCATCCACTGCAAGAATGATGTTATCATCGGACTGAAAGTGGGTGCCAGAAATAGCTGCTTTCAGTGTTGGGAATAGATGAAAGTCTGATGGAGCAAGATCAGGTGAATAAGGTGGATGCTCAATCAAATTAAAGCTACAATCATGAATGGCAGCCATGGCAGTGACAGACTTGTGTACAGGAGCATTGTCCTGATGGAACAACACACCTTTAGTGAGCTTTCCACGGCGCTTAAGTTTAATATTTTCCTGTAACTGTGTCAGACACGAAGCATAGTATGTGCCATTGATTGTTTGTTCTTTTTGGAGATAATCTATCAGTCGAATACCTTCTGCATCCCAGAAAACTAAGGCCATCACCTTCCCAGCTGAAGGAGCAGTCTTTGCCTTCTTCGGCTGGGGTGAGCCAGGATGCTTCCACTGCATGACTGTTGTTTGGCCTCTGGGGTAAAATGATGGACCCAAGTTTCATCCATAGTGACAAATCTTTAAAGAAAATTGACAGGATCTCCCTCAAAAAGGTTTAAATTAGCACCTAAAGTGTGCCTGGTATGCTTCTGATCAACTGTCAGAAGTCTTGGTACCCTATGGGCCGAAAGCTTTCTCATTTCAAGATCTTCAGTCAAAATGGAATGTACTCTTTCCTGTGAAATGCTAACTGTACTGGCTATATATCTTCCTGTAACTCGTCTGTCAGTCATAATAATATCATGGATTTTATTTATCATTTCTGGAGTTGCAACAGTCAGTCATAACAATATCATGGATTTCATTGATCATTTCTGGAGTTGCAACAGTGCCAGGTCGGGGTTCATCCTCTAGGCTCTGTCTGCCGCGCTTAAATTCCGCCGCCCACCTTTTCACTGTAGCATATGAAGGGGCATCTTTCCCTAGTGTTGTTACCATATCATTATGGATATCCTTAGGAAACCTTTTTTATGCATATATTGGATCACTGCCCTTTCACCAATTTTGTGCATTTTGCAAAAGCAACTTTGTTTACTTCAGAGTGTTACCTTGTCAATTTAAATTGATGAAATGAGGCCAGTCCTTGGGTACATGGCCTTACATAATAAGAGAATAGCAGGACTTAAAAAGAACATCCTGCGTATCTCCTTCAATACGAGGCTAAAAAAAATCAATCAGCCCTCGTAGATGTAGACAGAGGCATTGTGCTTTACAAAAAATGTTTCTGGTTCTACTGATGTTTAGTACATGTATTCAGACCTTAAGTTGTTGCTTACCTCTAACTGATGTAAACTTGTCTTCATTTCTGATGGGACTGTCTGTTCCCATACTTTCAAAAACTCCTGAAAATTGAACTGCAAACCAAAAAAATAGTACATCAGTCCAATTTACATTCCATAATCTGATTAATCAAACTGAATACTTCAAACAAAATGTTCCAAACTAAAATCAGATGGCTTTATGTATCTAATCTATAAAATATTACCTACTCATCTTGTAAAAACTTTCATTTGTAAAGACTTCAAACTTTATCAACAGGCTTCTTTGATGGTCGATACTTTTTTTAAAAGATTAAATTCAATCAGATGAGGAAAATCCCATATAAACAATTGCTATGAAAAGACTGTTTTCTTCAGTGATAATATCAGAAATCACTTAAATAACTAATCACTAAACTATAATAAAATACAGAACATATAATAATACAATCAGGAATAAAAATAACGGAAATCTGATAAATTTTAGAGAAATATTACCACAGTTTCTTGGTGATCATGGTAAATCGTTACATACCTTTCCAGCGTGACGTAGGACAAGCTCAGCAAAAAATCGGCATATTTTATCCTCGTTCAGGTTATAAAACTTTGTATCTACAACATAACGATGGGTGATTCTATCTAAACATAATGTTGTTACAAATCTAGAAGAGATGAAGGTGATTCAAAGAGAATTCATATTTTTGATTTTATGATATTCTGTCCACCTATAAATAATAATCTAATATCTTATACAAGTACATACCTATTTCCATTTGTTCTTCCTCTTCATCTGTTTTATTAGCAGGTTTGATACTGTCACCATAGCAATGGACAACATGCTCCAGTACCGATCTTACAGAAACATATCATAAATTTATAAAATTTATTGATAACAATACTAGGCTGTACAACATAAATGTTAATACCTCAGCTCAGCTTTGTATGATTTTTTTAATGTAAGATGGAGAAAGTGCCAAGCTAGGCATGACAATAAATAAGAATAGTTAGTAGTATTAATGATACTTTATATTTGTTTTGTTTAATTAAGATCATGGTCTTAAGATTTTCAAAGCGTCAAATGGCTTGGTGACTAAAATATGAAGGTGATTTCTGTTACAGTGTAATCAGTAAAAAAAATGAAAAGGTATTTCAAACATCAGAGTCCTCGTCACCACCTTGGTTTGTCATTGAAATAATGACATCACAGTACCGAGTTTTTTTTTTTCTATCTATGAGCACTGTTCAAATGAAGTTCAAGGAAGTAAACATACCTGGGAAAAAGTTCTTCTAGTGTTTGACAACAATCCTCCAGAGGTATTCCTGATGTCAGCCAATCATTTTCCTCACATAAACGCATGATGTGATTCAAAACTTGTGAGAGAAAATCAAAGTCTAATACTCTCCAATGCCCTGAAATATCAGTGATTTAACCATATACAAGTACATGTATTTTAGATAAACCAAGATTGTAAGAATATAAAAACATGTTGATTGATGGACAAATGATATCCCCACTTCTTCATAAATTCTTACAACATTTTATTTTGAAATCTGGATAAAGTTTCAAAGGGACATACTTCTGTTAATGAAAGTCATGGACTTTCTTCCCCCTAATTTTATCAAGTTTCAAGGGGTATAACTCTGTACATGTAATTGACCGAAGTGACCCGTATTCAAACCTGACCTGTATTTCTGGGTCTTAACACTACATGTATATCCAAGAAATGAATTGATTTGTTGTAATGGTTTTCCTTTTCCTTCACATATCTGGAAACCTAAGTTTTCCCACCATTTTTGGAGGATGTATTTTAAAGTTAATGCATGCAGTTGAAAGTTAAATCTACTGGAGCAGTATGTCTTTATTTTTCTTATCTAATTATTGAATTTTACACTTCTGTGGGCTTTTTTTTAATTATTGAGATAAATTTGAAGAAAATGAAATTTTCTACAAAGATGTTGTTATATTAATCATAGTAATGATGCATTATTGTCAGTGTTACTCCTGAAGACTAAGCAAAATATGTACTAAGTTCTGATGAGTTATGTTTTCATCCTCATTTTCAAAAAAAAAATTCTCTTAAAATATTTTTTGGGGAAAAGAGAGACGGGATATGTTATTTCTTATCAATTAATGTCTTGCAATGTAGAAGTATTTAATGAGACAATTTATGTACTTGTTACAAAGATTTTGGGCGTATCGGGACATTTATACTTGATTTCTTTCCTTAGTTTACCTTCTATGTGACAAGCTTGGAGCTTGTCTAATGCAGTCTTTATTTCTATCTCACTGGCTTGTACCAAATTCAACAGGTCTTGAAACGTGTACTGAAAAAAAATAAACGCATAACATCCCTTCTCATAGTATTGATAGTATCTTATTCAAAAATCAATTAACGTCGAAATGAATATCAAACTATTATGAACTTGACCTCTGATCCTTGTCTATGATTTCTGTAAAATGCATTGATCTTTCATCATTGTAACCAATTTGCAAACAAGGTCATAGGCGGCACAGGCTTGCAATATGACCTTGCCGTCATCGGTATTTTCCTACGATGATTAAGCCCAAGAGGCCTCACAAGTACTGCATGTCATCAGTGACGTCATTCAGATTTCTGACGTAAACAGTGCAAAGTCAGAGGCACACAGATTACTTCTTTGAGTGTTTAGGGGCGAGTTCTTAGGCAATGAAGAAAACGATTCTTATCTTGATGTAGAAAAATTCTCAAGACACGTCTAGGTTTTGATTTATTGCTTGAATTTTTGATTTTTACTGGAGATTTCTCACTCAGTTGATCATGTTGGCAACGTACGAATGAAGAAAGAATCCCTGATCTTGCATTGTATTGCATTGAAGCAAAGGCATTGCTTGTACAATGTATACCTCATAAATGTAGTCAAACCTGATGGTATATACTTGCAATACTTTATTTACAAATATGAACCCTGGCTTTTAGTCTGCAAGAATCTTGCAGACAAACAGTAGGCGATGAAGGCAGAGGTAGATTTCAATGTGAAGAAAAGCTGAAAACTGAAATCAGACCCATGTGTAGGAGTTTGCATAGTAACCTCAGATGCATACTTTGATTATCATACACAGAAATCAGTGAATTTTATATACTTCATCAATTTTTCATTCAATTGCCTGTTGTAAACTGGCATTTTGATTCCTGGCCTTGTAAATGTACCCTCATATAAAACCTATTCAAATCATAGTATGAAATATCACTTATAAAGTATTCAAATATATATGTCATCCATAAATTGAACATCAAAATCCCAAGAAATTCTCATAAAATAGGTGACGATAAAATGATAATATTGTTACCTCATAGGAGCTCTGTATATATTTACCTTTTGACCTTGGTGACTTTCATCATTCTCTGACTCCATTCCACTAAACTTATTTTCTTCCAGGAGAGACTTTAGCTTCTTCACTTTAGGTTTACACGGCCTCAGTTCATAGTAGTTATGCATTACAGATGTGACCTGATGGAGAGACACAGGGATAATACAATCTACAGTAACATGAAATGGTGACATATTGAAATTGATTATAAATTCTATCATGCTTTAAAATTCATTTTATAAATACTTTCCAACAGTTCAGAAGTTTTTTTTAATAAACACAAAGAGCTCAGATTATGAAGCAGATGCCAGTACATTCTGCTGTCAGCAAACTTTTACATTATGAAGTCAAAATCAATCACATGTCAAACTATTCTTTGAAGGGCCATTTGATACTGATATAATAATGAAACAAGAGGCCCAAAGGGACCACATCGCTCACCTCAGTTGCAGATAAAAGAATGATGGGGAACAATTGGGGGAGGCCCTTGAGTACATGCTTGCCGAAAGGTTTCAAGAAATTCTATGCAGTGTTTGCAGAGAAGATGAAAATGCGTCAGCCAATTAGAGCCCTTGGCAGCCATATTTGTTGACCGATCGGCATGAAAAACACACACTTGGTAGAGGACCTTGAGTACTTACTTACCTGAGTAATATGTGCATTTTGTTCTCCTACATTAGACAAATCCTTGCCGACTTTTAAATCAGGTATTATCAGCATAGCATTAGATATATCTGCTTCCTTGATATCGTATGTCTTGTCGTCTGTACACAGTACGGCACTGTCCTCCTCATCACCTCGAATCACCACCCTGAACACCAACCAACAACATTTAGCATTATATTCAAACATACATGTATACATCTTCATATTTTTTTTATAAATGGTCCCTGAACACAAACCAACAACATTTAACATTATATTCAAACTTACATGTATACATCTTCATATTTTTTATAAATGGTCCCTGAACACGAACCAACAACATTTAGCATTATATTCAAACATACATGTATACATCTTCATTTTTTTCTATGAAAATACACTTAGTCTTTACCTTATTTCTATGGACTTTTAAAATATTCAAGGAGGATAATCCATAGACATCATGTCTTATAATTTTATCTGATACTAAGTTCTGTCACTCATTCTTATACTTTTATCTGATACTAAGTTCTGTCACTCATTCTTATAATTTTATCTGATACTAAGTTCTGTCACTCATTCTTATAATTTTATCTGATACTAAGTTCTGTCACTCATTCTTATAATATTATCTGATACTAAGTTCTGTCACTCATTCTTATAATTTTATCTGATACTAAGTTCTGTCACTCATTCTTATAATTTTATCTGATACTTAGTTCTTTCACTCATTCTTATAAAAACATTTTGTTTTGAAGATTCTTCAGACAGAGTTTAACAAAATCATAATTCAACTGACAAATACATGTAATCAACAAAGCAGAAATCAGTCTATCTTCTACATAGAAAGATGTGATAACATACATTATATGCACATTTCTGAGATTAGAAAAATAATAAAATATCCAACTTAAAGTATTGTGCATTTTCAACAAAACTTGAACATCGACAGCAGGCGTGGCTAGCCAAACAGGGAATGCTTACACTCATTATTCAATATTGTTACCCGAAGCAGCTAACCAAGTACAATTTCATCCACTTTTGACAAAAGGTCAACTTACTGTTTTCCTGAGAGAATAGAATCAAGGACAGACTCGTCTACTTCTAGCAGTTTATAGCTTTCATTATCCAATTCTGGGGAGAAGAATACACTCTGGACAACGGGTTTTACATCCTTTTTCTCTAACTTTGCAAACTCCAGAACTGTGTTGATATCTTCTAATGACCTATAAATATACCGGTACACACATATATCAGTACATTACTGAGTAGAAGAATATTTCAAGAGATACATACATGATGTACAAATTCAAATACTTTTCTAACAAGCTACAAAATGTACATTGTAAAATAAGCAAAACCATGTTTATCTACTTTCCAAAGTGAGCAGTGTAGACAGCAATACCTTTTATCAAATTAAAGTGTACATACATTCATTTAATAGTGATAGGAAAGAATGAAGTTTTGTGAACTGGCCATTTCCTATGATTTTCTACAATGTGATATAAAGTTTGTATCGCAATACGATACAAATTCATTAAATATCGCAATATATCGATATATTGTTACACCCCTACCTGACACCAATATGGTCTCAACCTGACACCAATATGGTCTCAACCTGACACCAATAAGGTCTCAATCTGACACTAATAATATAATACTCTCCCCCAGCAAATATTACATGCCTCCTCCCTCTCTATCATGCCCCACCCTCACACGAAGGTACCAGTACCCACCTTTTTGCACAGACGAGTAAGTTATCATTTGTCCTGTTGCTACATGTATTTCTTGCCATGATTTCAACATATATACAAATGATACGGAGACATGCAGAACATTCTACATCTTGCATATTTTTATATGATGATGCAAATACCTAGTAAATGATAGTTTCGACCTCAGGAACACCCCCCCCCCCCCCCCCCCCCCGCCACATAAACCTTTGAAAACAACCAGAAAAAGTTGTCAATTATTCCTTTTTAATAAATTTATTTTACAATATGGCCATAAGAGGGGTTTGGTGTAGTTTGAGACACATGTATTCAAGTATTGTATCCAGGTGCAGCTTTTGCTTGAAAATACTCCATAACATACATGTATATATATAGAATAAAGAATCATTAATTTTTGTAATAGACCTTTGATCAATTTTCTTCAATGCAAATGGTTTAAAATTAAAAGCCACCTTTACTGAACAGAACACAAGCGCTAATGGATGTTTTCAAGATTGATGTCGTTCCCGTATGTGTAAGAATAACACGTACTGTCTCGTTAACCTTATTCAAGGCAAAATATTGACATACCAAGCTTATTACAGGCCTTAGAAATAAATACTACGGAATATTCGAATACCAATTTTCCATTTGAGTATTTGCTCAAAACTATTCCTTCGTGAATATTTGAACATTGGTTTCAGCTCTACCAAGAAGAAATTAAATCAAATGTTTTTCAGAAAAAAACAGATGTCTCCCCCCTCCCTCTAAGTTACTTTGACCTTGGGCCAAGATGATGTGAAACCTTTGATTCATGGGCAACATCATACTCAAACATGAAAGTGATTCATTGTATTGTTTGAGGTAAAGCCCAAACATGATTAGCATATACAATTTCATATTTAGTGAAATTGACTTTGGTCACATGACCTTGAATATAGGTGATCTGAAAAATACGTTGTATGGATCATGCGCAACAAAAAACTGAATTAGTGATTGGATACACAATTCAAAATATAAAGCCTAAACATGATAAGCATAACAATTTCAGCCTGGACATGATTAGCATATACAATTTCATTACCAAAGTAAGAAGTGACCTTAATCATGTGACCTTGGGACAATGTGATATGTAACATTTAGTCCTGAGAAACAACGTATTAAAATATGAAAACAATTGTAAGAAGGGTTCAGCAGATATAGCCCAGACAAGATTAGTACGTACAATTTCGTTAAAAAGAACTAAATGATCTTGACCTTGGGCACATGACCTTGGGTCAAGACGATAAGAAACCTTCCAGTATCAGAGTGATCCAGTATACGATTCCACAGATTTAGTCCAGACTCAATAGTATTTACAATTTCATTAAAAAATGTAATATTTGACCTTGACCTTAGTAATATGACCTTGGATCAAGGTGGTTTGAAACCTTTGGGTCATCAGCACCATCATACTAAAATATCAAATGATCCTATTACAGTTCAAAAGATTAAGCCTGGACATAATACACATAACAAATACAGTTTCATTTAAAATACATGTTTACTTATTGACCTTGACCTTGGTCACATGATCTTGAGTCAACGTGATGTGAAACCTTCGGGTCATAAGCAACAACATACTAAAATATGAAAGTGATCCGGCAAACGGTTCAAGAGATATAGCCCGGACAGGAAGGCATGTACAATTTCTTTAAAAATGCACTAAGTGACCTTGACCTTGGTCACATGACCTTGGGTCAAGGTGATGTGAAATCTTTGGGTCGTAAGCAACAACATACTAAAATATGAAAGTGATCGGGCAAACGGTTCAAGAGATATAGCCCAGACAGGAATGTATTCATAATTTCTTTAAAAATGCACTAAGTGACCTTGACCTTGGTCACATGACCTTGGGTCAAGGTGATGTGAAACCTTCGGGTCATAAGCAACAACAAACTAAAATATGAAAGTGATCGGGCAAACGGTTCAAGAGATATAGCCTGGACAGGAATGTATGCATAATTTCATTAAAAATGCACTAAGTGACCTTGACCTTGGTCACATGACCTTGGGTCAAGGTGATGTGAAACCTTCGGGTCATAAGCAACAACATACTAAAATATGAAAGTGATCGGGCAAATGGTTCAGGAGATATAGCCCGGACACGATGTGTGACAGACGGATAGACAGACGGATAGACAGACGGACGACGAAGGCCAAACCAATATGTCTCCTCCCCGTTGGGGGGGGAGACATAATAAATGGTCCCAAATACTGTAAACTGTCTTTTTTCACAGATTCTTTAATACGCAAATATAAATGAGATGACTTATAAATTTGCAGTGTTTTATGTTTGCGAGATCGTATTTTCCAGAAAAAAAATAAACTGAAATGTCCATCTACCATTAAAGGAGCTGTTAAGATAAGGCGTAAAATCTGCCCTGAAAAGTGGAGTTTTGAAAATTTAAAATTTCAAGAACTTTTTTGTGTAAAATGTATACCTATACTGCATACCATCAGAATATGAAGTTATTTTTTATCTGTTTTGCATATTATTGCTAATTTTGGGATCAAAACTTCTCTTTTTCACATCAATAGAAAACGGAAAAGTCTTTTTTAACATTGTTCCCCCTGGATATACAGAAAGCCATTTTTACTGGAGATGTATATCAATGATAGAAATTTTTTGGCAAAGTGGGGTTCTGTAGCTCCGGAGGGGGGGGGGGGGGGGGGGGGGGGGGGAACACAACCCCATGGACGAAAAACCAAAAATGGATAGGGGTGAATTTTTTAAGAATCGACCTTTTTGACCTTGAAATATAGCACATTTGACTATTTTTCCTCTTTACTCCATCAAAAATGGTAACCTTAATATGATTGAATGAAATTTACAAGAATAAGGAATGAAATAAGCAAGAATGGTGTTCATTTCTCCGCCAATGTGTATTTTGGGCTAATACACTTACATTGTAGCCATTGAATACAAAATGAGACTGTATTTTAAGTTCCGGATTTCATTATTTACTGATTAAAGGAGAGAGAACGTTCAAAATCTATTTCTGATACACAATGTAGACATATTAGATGTCTTTTAAAATTTATATTTATCCATTTTTGGTAAAAATTCTAAAATTTCTATGTTTTTGTCGATATTATCAGTTTTTCTATCCGTGTACCCCTATCTCTTTCAACCTTAATTTTAGAATCTTAAGGTTTCTTTAGCGAAATGTAAAAAAAAAAGGTCTGCAAATACATTATATTCCAAAATTTATTTCAAAATTATTAATGTTTTTCTGTATACGATTCACCATGTAGAAGAAATGTCATGAGATTTAGGGCTAAATAGGGCTCTTATCTTAACAGGTCCTTAATCAAATGGCCTTGATTGCCTAATTTTAAAGCAATTGATTGTTTATTTAGTTGCTTTATGTATGCAAGAGAGAAGATGTATAGTAAAACCAGGGACATATATATACGTCACTGGTAAAAAGTATAATCCAAATGAGGTACACAAAGATGGTGATTGATATATGAATAATGTCCTGCAAAGTATATATATATGTACAGTGGGACACATACAGTAGTGTTGTAAAATCGGCAACACCTTCCCTGGCATGTTTTTAAAATTTCATGTGCGATAATGCCCCACAAGAAGCCCAGCACATTACTGGAAGAAGAAACCCTCACATTCAGAACCGGTCTAAGCACTTATATAATTAAAGCAGGGAATTCAACCCAATCAGCTGAAGCTGAATCTATTCAAACTAATTATTTCATTGGTTACTATAAATAACAATATGGGCATAATTCTGTTATTTGTGCCGCGGCACAAATAAGTTTTTATCTGTTTCTATAACCTTGATTAGTGTGGTATTTTGTTGTGTTCATAAATCTGGGTCATCCAGATACTTGAATTTGGAGTGCTTACAGAATAAACCAATTTTATGACTTTTTAAAAAATTTCTTGGAGTTTGTACTGTTCTTGTCATTTCCGTTGTTTCTCAAATTATGATTGTTTCTATATGAAAATTTCATAAAATGGTTTTATTCTGTAAGCATAACAATGTGGTTTCTGTGTATCTTCCTCTTATAGTTCCGCAGCTGTGATATTTGTTTTTGATCGTCCATCAAAATAATAATCTAAATGAAGTTATACCATTATTTCTGTTTGAAAAATAATAAAATTGCTTTATTCCTTAAGCATTACAAAGCAGTTTCTGCAAACATTTATTCACTCTTCCAGTTCCGTTGAATAAAATATGCGTGAGAAGATTTTCTAATATCTAGATCACCATTTAAAATTCTTAAGTAAGACTTTGAATTTAAAATGCTTACGGAATAAACCAATTTTATGGGTTTTTTTTTCACCATTTCTTTTCCGTTTTATTCGTTTATGAAGATTTGTGTCTATTTTTTAAGTTTGCAAATTTTCTCTACATAAAAAGTTCATAAAATGGCTTTACCGGTATTCCGTAAGCATAACAATTAGAATTCTTGTACAAATATAAATGAATGAATACAGCAATATTTTTTTGTCAATTCATGCAATTTATTCCGTAAATAACAAAATTCCAAAATCAGTCAGGTCAGTCCTGTTCTTCCACTGCTACAACATTAAACGTCATGTTTAATTAACAGCCTCGTTTTCTAATTCAGAAATCTGTCAGTCATCGTCTGATGATAAACTCACAAATGCTTCTTTCGTGTATGGATTTTGGCATTTTTGGATTTGTAAGGCCTGCCTTTTCCAGTTTTTACACCTCCTTCTGCGGTAAAGTCAGAATCAGATTCGGATTCTTTAGGGTGAAATCCTATAGGGTGACATACCTGCTCACTTTTTCTGCGTGCCCTAGTATTTCGTCTTCTAGATGTGGAAGCTGAAAGAAATAAGGTATGATTTAAATCATAATTACAGAATGCATAACATGATGCATTTCTATTTGATTAATTTCTTCCATTTTTGGCGTACGTGCATTCAATGTTAAGAAAAGTTGGAAAACGTATGCATACTTTAATCATGCATACACAGTACCATACCTGATGGTTCTGGAGAAGCTACCAGTGATGTTTCAGCCAGATCCCCTGAAGTTTTCTCATCTTCGGGACAAGATGAAATACTTGTGCTAAAGAAAATCTACAGGACCTCATGGATTGATTTGTTGTAGGCCTTAACAAGTGGCACTGGCAGGTTTGGAGGGAATGTGGTGAAGAAACTTGTATCAGGGTCACTGGTAATGGTAATAGGTCCTCCTTCAGAACTGTGACTTTGAATGCTCGATTCCATGTCCAATTCGGCATCAGTGTTTCCTACAAATAGGGTACAACAGGTATCACAATCAGGAAGATAAGGAAATGGAAATAAGAGGGTATTTGCATAGATGATTACACTTCATACAGGCAAGTATTGCATGACTTATTCTAAGATAAATGTATTTCATTTTGAGTATTTATGAATAAAATATAGTTTTAAAAGAGATATTTTTAGTTCTTCATGACATTCCATATGTAAGTTACCTGGCATAATTTCCCATTCAACAGGTGGTGTTATGTCGGGGTTTCCACAGTACCATGAGTCAAACAGTGGGGTACTGTAAGAGTACTTCGGTGGGGATGTCAGAGGATAGACTGATTTAACCAGCTTTAAGAAACTGAAATAAGTGTCATTTTTAACTTCATTACCCCACATGATTTCGGCAAGATGCCCTTCCAATTGACTCTGCCTTGTACCCGACATCTTTCAAAAATGGGCCTTGGCATTGCTTCCATGCACCTTCTATTTGGTTTGTGTGCACTACAACCTCGACCTCCTTTGTTGTGGCATTGATACATATTTTCTTGAATGAATATTTATGTACGACGGTGAAATGATTGTATCCTGTATCTTTCAAATTGATGTATGCTGACCAACCGTCGCTGTAAATAATGGAGCCTGGCTCAGCATGGCGCATGATAATGGGAAGAAGAGTTTCCTCAGATCTATCAGATACAGGGTATAAAATTATTTGGTTTGACTCTCTCTCCACCATGCCAAATATCCATATCTAGAATTGAAATTAAATTAACTTAATTGCCTTTGAATTTAGAATATATTTAATAAGTTATATTTCAATGAATTGTAGATGAAAGGCATTTAAAGAAAGAAACTTATTCAAGAAATAAAACATAGGTAATCACAGATTACGAAGCTCACCTCTTGGCAGCAAAATTCAATTCAAACATATTTCTAAGTACATGTATATTGGCTTTTAAAGGCAAAATCATTCAACTGGAAAAAGTTGGTCAAGGTCATTTTATGAAAGTTTGATCAAAGATACATCCAATATGCAAGTTTGGTACATGTAGCACTTATACTTTGCTCAATATTGGCTTTTAAAGGCAAAATCATTCAACTGGAAAAAGTAGGTCAAGGTCATTTTATGAAAGTTTGATCAAAGATACATCCAATATGAAAGTTTGGTATATGTAGCACTTATACTTTGCTCAATATTGGCTTTTAAAGACAAAATCACTCATGCGAAAAAAGTAGGTCAAGGTCATCTTATGAAAGTTTGATCAAAGATACATCCAATAAGCAAGTTTGGTACATGTAGCACTTATACTTTGTTCAATATTGGCTTTTAAAGGCAAAATCACTCATGCGGAAAAAGTAGGTCAAGGTCATTTTATGAAAGTTTGATCAAAGATACATCCAACATGTAAGTTTGGAACATGTAGCACTTATACTTTGCTCAATAATGGCTTTTAAAAGCAATATCACTCAAGTGGAAAAAGTAGGTCAGATGCTGCATCCGATGCATGGGTTCCTCTAAGTATCCCAAGATGAATCACTTGTGCAAGTCTGGTTACTGTAGCATCAGTACTTTGTAAGATACTGAGCTACCCCAAACTTCATAACCAAGCCAATCTGAGCTACCCCAAACTTCTTAACCAAGTCAATCAAGCGGAAAATGTAGGTCAGATGCAGCATCCAATGCATGGGTTCCTTTCAGTATCCCAAGATGAATCACTTGTGCAAGTCTGGTTACTGTAGCATCAGTACTTTGTAAGATACTGAGCTATCCAAAACTTCTTAACCAAGCCACTCTGAGCTACCCAAAACTTCTTAACCAAGTCAATCAAGCGGAAAATGTAGGTCAGATGCAGCATCCGATGCATGGGTTTACCTCAGCATCCAAAGATGAATCACTTGTGCAAGTTTGCTTATTGTAGCATCAGTACTTTGCCAAATACTGAGCTACCCTGAGCTACCCCAAACTTCTTAACCAGACGCGGACGGGGACGGGGACGCTGACACGGACGCGCGGGGTTATGCTCACTCAACTTCGTCCAGGTGAGCTAAAAAGTGCAAAACATACCTTCAAACCTGCATTTGGATTTCCTCTCAGTGGTGTTTCACTCTGCGGCCATACAGGGATTCATCAATTTCAATAATTCCGGATAACTTCAAGGATTTGGTATTCCTGCGAAAATGCTCTTTAAATAGCTCCCTCATGTAGGATGCCAAATTTAGGGCGGCGCTTCCATAGGCCATTCCAGAAAATGACGCACACTTGGATAGACTTACACTGTCCAAGTAAGATTTGATGAATAGCAGAATGTCTTGAATAGGAAGATTGGATTTCTAAAAAAAAAAAGAGTTTATTCTGCAGGGCTTTCTGAGATTTCTGTTGGACAGACATCTGAAATTTAGGCCTCCGGTAGGGCTAGCATTACTCTTTAATACCATCCTCCCTTTACATGGATCTACTTGGCAGGGAATATTATCGGCCAGTAATCTGTTGTTTCTACACCATTGAAAGACAGAGAGCTCAAAGTGAAGTAGTAGACTGTAAAAGTTCCATGGATTGGAGAAATCTCTGGGACTTAGAAGATGAATATCACTCAAAACCCGATCTCTATAATTTCCACCATTTCTCCTTGTTTCCTCCATGGTCAAATTTGAGTGAATGATAGAAAACTCAGGTATTGCATTTATAAAGAATATACTATTTCGCATAAAGCATGAATTTGAAAGTTGTGCTGTAGATGTACTAAATTGGGAAGGCTTTGGAATAACGCTTAACCTTTGATCTGCCTTCTGGATCAGCACTTGTGTAGGACGGAATAAAGGTCAAATGCCTTAGTGATACAGTTTCTGTATCAGTCCCCTCTTCTGGATCTGCGCTTTTGTAGTACGGAATAAATGTTTAATACTTTAATGAGACTATTTCTGCATACGCACCTTCATACACTTTTTTTTTAAATAACAAGAATACATCATTTAGATCAGATGAATGGAATTTAATCATATTTTGCAGGATAGTCAAGTTACATAATCAACATCCCCAGCACATAGAACGGTGAACATATATACGGGGTCTCCCATCCAGGTACTGATACGGTCTCTGGCTTACGTTCCAGCCATTCATGGTATACTTCCGCCCACCTTCAAATAACCTGAAATCATAAATAAAAGAAAATTGAATATGCATGGTATTTGATGATTACAAAGGAGAAATAAATTTGTTGCTTCAGCATCTGTCAAATGAAATAAAAATCAAAATGAGTTAAATTACCTGAATAGTGCTTCAAAATGATTAATTGCTGCGTTGTCTCTTGCCAGGCCCATGAGATACATCCATTCCATAACCACACACGTGGATTTAGGCCATTTATAAATACAAATGCCGCAATTCAGGCACAATCCCAGTGGAACAAGTTCTTGCTCCAAAAAAGTTCCCTTACAAAAATTGGCCATTCCTTGGCAGGACCAATTATATCTTGGATATTCATTCATGATTCATAAATAACCTGATTTCTGGACGCCATGGTGGAAAGTTGTTGAAGAAAGTGTAACTAATCATGCATGAAAAAGAGTGTTCTATTCGACTGTATTGACTTTAGTTCAATGTATTATATATGAATTTGGTAGAAGATGCGTATTTCGAACACACCTATATAAAATGTACGAATGATTGGACGATTGTATTGTAATAATTACTTGTGTATGGATGAAAATTATTAATAAAATTATTTGTGCCGACCCCCCCCTCTAATTATTTGTGCCGCTATTTAGAAAACTGCACATTTTAAGACAGTTGTCCTAACCCCCAAAAAAGCCAAACCCCGTTTTCTGGTGGCATGGTATCCCCGCAAGAAACCCTCTTCCCGGGGGACACTTCCCCCTTACAATGGAATTAAAAGATCGTATGGAAATTGAAATGTGTCTGTATATATATATACTCCTGTTATTTTTGCCCCTCCCCTTTAATCATTTGTGCTGCTTTTTAGAAATCTGCACATTTTTAAAAGTCACTTGTCCTTACCCCCAAAAAAGCCAAGCCCCATTTTCTGGTGGCATGGTATCCCCGCAAGAAACCCACTTCCCGGGGGATACTTCCCCTTTATAACGGAATTAAAAGATCGTATAGAAATTGAAATGTGTCTGTATATTCAGTCTTTGCGGAATACAGAGTTTTTCCCCCTTACCTGTACAGACGGTATCTGACGTATAACCATTGTGACGTCAGGAAAATGGTATGGTAACGTTGATTTTATACCGTCATTTCCCAGACTTTTAGAATTGCTTCCATAGAATTTGATGATGTCACAATCAGTCTACGTCAGATACCGTCTCAAATGGGAAGAAACTCTGGTTTCCGAAAATAGCGAATATAATATACTCCTATTATATGTGCCGCCCCTCTTTAATTATTTGTGCCGCATTTTAGAAAACTGCACATTTTAAGACACTTGTCCTATAGGATTGTAAGAAAATTGTATGAAAAAAAATTGAAAAAAAAATTGGTTTATTTTGTAAGGATTTGAAATTCAAGCATCTGGATGACCCAGATTTACGATTGTAATAAAGTTGGTAGAAAAGGATAAAAACTTATTTATGCCGCTGCACAAATAACAGGATTATGCCACCATATGACGCATTACATGTAGAAGAAGAATTCCCTAACAATAAGAAGATTGCTAATATATATCTAACAAATGTTATACAGACATTTTCCCACATTTTCTAAGTGTTCTCCATTGTCTTGACGTCATCAATTTACTTGGGCAGAAAAGGTGCCCAAGTTTTGAACAATGGTTAAATAGGTAGGTGACTAAATGGACATCAGAACGGACATGCTGCACGTGCTGTAGTTGCGATCTTGCGTATTGCACCCATGGTCTATTGGTGTCAAAGCAGTAATCGAACGGAAGCAGTAACCGAACGATTACGGTGTCGGGAGTATTTGAATTAAGGGGTATGGACAAACCGTTATTCGCCATATTGGATTTTATGTAGTGTGTTATTGAAAATCGTTCCTTACACCAAGTCATGGCTCCAACTTCAACTATTTTAATCCAAAGTATTCTCAACCCCAATAGCTACATTTTCCAATATTTTCTACGGAAAATTACATTAGGATTTCATCATTAGAAACTTTTTAAATTCATGCACCGAACTGCACAGCTGCACCTCAGAAGAATTTATAAATAATACAATAACTTACCTCAAACATTACATTGATACTATATCTACAACCATTTGTCCTTCGATTTTGAGTACAAGGTCTATTATCATATAAATCTCTTGTTAATACAACACGGTGTCTTTTCGAACACGAGTTTTTACAGGTAGCCATTTTCACGTGCCGATCCGCCCCAGCATAGGTAGAAAAAATAAACGATTTTAAAGTTCCTGGGGGTAATTCACTAGAATTTCGACTGTTTGCGATTCAATAATTAATTATTTACATGATATATATTAGAAAAGTGGGATAGTCATGTGAATTATAGGTGACAAATTACAAATGTGCAACATTCCGGGGATCCGCCCCTGGATTCATTTTTATGTTGATATAGCTACTAGCCCCTTGCGTGTAAAATGAAGATACCCGGTATTTTGAGAAAGTATTATCAAAATTGGAGGACAAATGTTTGTAGACATACGATGATAGTAACGTTTAAGGTAGGTTATAGTATTAATCATGAATCCTGCAAACCTGAAGCTGCGCAGTTCGGTGCACTAAGTTCAAATGGTTGTCATGTAAAAATATTGATGCATTTTTTGTTTAAAACCGTTGGAAATGACTATGTTGAGGTAAAGAAAACTATGTATGAAAATGGTTGAGATTGGAGTCTTAATTCTGCAGAACGACAGATTTTCAAGTATGCTTCTCGTCAAATCCAATATGGCCGATAAACTTTTGTCCATACCCCTTAACGCAATTTTATAAAACTAAGGAAACTTATAAAGTTTCACTAGAAATCAACATTAGCGTCAACATTTTTTTATAAAAGGGTGACTTAATGAATAGTTTTTGGTCATTTATTAATCAATGATAGCTTCAGATGAGATATTACGGTTGGGAAAGGGTACCCTCCTAATAGAGGACTTAGTCCTCTTGAAGATAACACGTGTAAATAAATAGGAACAATACTGTTCTCCAGTGCTAATTCTGTTCAAAATCTGTATAACCTACAAACTCAGCCGTACGGTTTCACCTGAGCCTTGTGACTTACTAATCACCTCGTGAAATTCGGATCACTTCCTGTCTACATGGACGGAGGATTATTGGAAAACCTGTTTTTAACCGCATTACGAATTTAATAATCTAATTGAACCCATTAAAGCATGCTTTACTTACTTTATTATATGTGAATTGAAAATGTTTCATCTGACTGTCATCTCTAACAAGTTACGGCTAATAAGACGTGACGTCATTATGAAAGGTCAGAATGTTACGTCATCATATAACAGTAATAACGTACATGTAGTTTTGCAGACTATCTGTACAATAGCTTTGAACAACAGATGGCCCGTCCCACGCGTTGTTTTTCTTTTTTTCGTTGTTTTTTTTTTATAATAAGTGAAATAATCAACTAGAAACAACGTGTGGGCCGGAGGAAATATTGAAGCTACCTGTACATGTGCGTGCAGAATATTGTTCTTTTCCAAGAAAAGAAACTACTGTCCACGCAGCTCACCCGAGTCACCGTGATTTCAGAAATCGTAAAATTGAAGTTTTCTCTTCTTTGTCGACAAATTTTGCGATTAAAATTTACATAGGGGGATAGATCTCGAGCTCTCGTAACTATTGTGTAAGTTACGGTATATTTACCTGTATGACTAATACTACGCTCACAGTGACAGAAAATGGTTTTAGATAGGGAGTTTGCGCGACGTCGCCAACGTTTTTTTTTTAAACACTGAGTCTTTGGAGAATGTCAACGACGTCACGCCAAGATTAACAGAGAAATCTCCCCATCTAAGAGTATTTTCTTTCACAGTGAGCATACTGAGTATTAGTCGTATAGACATTATGTTACCGTCACATATAGCATACACATTTATTTATTTCTTTATTTATATATCTATTTTTACACATTTATTTCCCTATCACTGGCTTATTTACATGTTCATTTATATACATTTTTAATTTCTAGTAATATATATTTTATTTTTCATTGTCTCTCAATGCGTCCTCACTATGGCTTTGCCATAACTCATATTGTTACCGGGGTGGATTTGGTGGAGTGTAAGAGAAAACCAAAGTCCGGTGGATAAAGTTTGGATCCTTTATTACTGACTGTATAATTAATAACAGTCCTGAAACATATTAATAATCAACATAAGTATATAGAATATAATATCATTTGTATTTCATATATATTATTTCATATCAACACAAAAATCACAGTCTGCATAATTATGTTATCGACACGGTATATTGTATTTAAACATGACCAATTTACAAATCTGATAATGAATCAATTCAATCGAGCATCTCATTTCTAAGGGAAATAACTCTAATTCAAAAAATAGAAATACGGTAAGTATATATAGAGATTGTATTTTATCTTTGCGTAAATATCAAGGTCAAAATATTTAATTTAAAATGAACAATAATATTAGGCCTAAAATAAAATCTTGTTTGTTTGCCGTTAACCGACCGACCCACGAAAATTGCCGCGACTCGGAGAATTTTATTGCCATTTTCATTCTGATATTTTTTTTAGCTCGCCGGGACGAATGTCCGGAGAGCTATTGTCATACCCCCGGTGTCGGCGTCTGCGTTGGCGTCTGCGTCGGCGTGCGCGTGCACAAAAACTTTAACCTTGCTTATAACTTTTAAACCAATACAGATTGGGCTTTCATATTTCACATGTGCATTCCTTGTGACAAGACCTTTCCATGGATACCAACATTTTTGACCTTGTGACCTTGACCTTGGAGATTGACCTACTTTTGAAAAACTTTAACCTTGGCCATATTTTTTGAATGGTAAGTGATACGGCTTTGATATTTCACATGTGTATTCCTTGTGACAAGACGTTTCCATGGATACCAAAATTTTTGACCTTGTGACCTTGACCTTGGAGATGATTGACCTACTTTTGAAAAACTTTAACCTTGGCCATATTTTTTGATTGGTAAGTGATAGGGCTTTGATATTTCACATGTGCATTCCTTGTGATAAGACCTTTCATGCCGTACCATAAATTTTGACCTAGTGACCTTGACCTTGAAATTTTACCTACTTTTCAAAAACTTTAACTTGGGCCATATTTTTTGAATGGTAAGTGGTAGGGCTTTGATATTTCACATGTGCATTCCTTGTGATAAGACCTTTCATGCCGTACCATAAATTTTGACCTAGTGACCTTGACCTTGAAATTTTACCTACTTTTCAAAAACTTTAACTTCTTAATCAGAGGAGTTATTTATTGTTGTTGTTGCAATTTATTTACATATGGTTGCCACCGGCGAGCTATGTTGTCATTCTGACAAGTCTGGTTATTGATTATTTCTTCCGGAGATTTTGGAATGTCCAGTTTGGATACAAGATTATTCAAAATTAAAAAAAATAGCAATCCAAGGAATGCTTGTGTCGCCTGCGAAGCTGATTTTTTTTTATTGAAAGTAGGTCAAATATCAAGGGCAAGGTCACTGGGTCAACATTATGGAATGTTTAGAAAGGTCTTTTCAAAAGGAATACAAATGTGAAATATCAAAGCCCTATCACTTACCAATCAAAAGATATAGCCAATCTTAGATTTTGTGAAAAGTCGGTCAAATATCTAGGTTAAGGTCACGAGGTCAAAATAATGGTATGTGTAGAAAGGTCTTGTCACAAGGAAAACACATGTGAAATGTAGATATAGCCAATCTAAGATTTTTTTGAGAAGTAGGTCAAATATCTAGGTAAAGGTCACGAGGTCAGCAATTATGGTATGTGTAGAGAAGGGATTATTTTTATAGTAGGTCAAATATCTAGGTCAAGGTCATGAGGTCAAAAATTATGGTATGTGTAGAAAGGTCTTGTCACAAGGAATACACATGTGAAATATCAAAGCCCTATCACTTACCAATCAAAAAATATAGCCAATCTTAGACTTTTTGAAAAGTAGGTCAAATATCTAGGTCAAGGTCACGAGGTCAAAAATTATGGTATGTGTAGAAAGGTCTTGTCACAAGGAATACACATGTGAAATATCAAAGCCCTATCACTTACCAGTCAAAAGATATAGCCAATCTTAGATCTTTTGAAAAGTAGGTCAAATGTCTAGGTCAAGGTCACGAGGTCAAAAATTATGGTATGTGTAGAAAGGTCTTGTCACAAGGAATACACATGTGAAATATCAAAGCCCTATCACTAACCAGTCAAAAGATACAGCCAATCTTAGATTTTTTGAAAAGTAGGTCAAATATCCAGGTCAAGGTCATGAGGTCAAAAATTATGGTATGTGTAGAAAGGTCTTGTCACAAGGAATACACATGTGAAATATCAAAGCCCTATCACTTACCAATCAAAAGACATAGCCAATCTTAGATTTTTTGAAAAGTAGGTCAAATATCTAGGTCAAGGTCACGAGGTCAAAAATTATGGTATGTGTAGAAAGGTCTTGTCACAAGGAATACACATGTGGAATATCAAAGCCCTATCACTCACCAATCAAAAGTTATGGGGTGTGACACCCAAGTGTGACAGACAGACGGACAGACAGACAGACAGACGGACGGACGGACGGACAGACGGACAACGGACAAAGTGATCCCTAAGTGTCGCTGTGCTTCGCAGGCGACACAAAAACCTTTAGATTTAACAGGGCACAAGAAACAGTTTAGTATTATGTCCATGTAAATGAAGTTTGATATTTGAATTTTATGTACATGTACGACTGCGAAAAATCAATAACTACTTACCACATTTCTATGACAAGAAATTAAATGCCCACAAGACAGATGGTCCTATTTAAATCATATTTGATTTTAACATGTGAAAAAGTTGATTCATATACCCGGTTCCGATCAACAATGGCAACGTATTATCTGTAGCCACCCTCCCTCCCCATAACTAGCTCGCGTAACTGAAGTGGTTGTAACAAATGCAAAATGAAACTTCTTTCGGGAATTGCTAACACTGGACACTTCGATTGTGCTTAAAATAATATTTACTGCGTGCTTTTGTATAAGTTTTGGTAAAATGAGCAAGGAAATTCCGTGAGACTTCAGCGCCAGAGTGCATGGTTTGCTTCAATGATCCATATTTTTTTTTTTTGGGGGGGGGGGTCTCCAAACTCCCCCACTTCATAATCGCAGAATAGCAGTTGAAATAGCTAGGTTTTCAGGATCTGTTCCTGAACGAATTCATATATTGAAAAATTAGATATCGTGTGTTGAACCAAACGGACAATAATAATAATGACAACTCTCCCCTCGTTCAACTTCTAGTGGGTTTGTGCAATCACGTGGACACTTCTAGACAGTGGCGAGAGGATTTGACCTATTGATTTTCAAGGTCAGGAGTCAAAAGTCGGGATCACTATTGGTAAAGATAAAACTCTGTGGACACTCTAAAGATTACAATTAACTTTGGAAATCAATATTCAATCTTTGCATTGACTTAATCATGTTCAGAGCCAGAGGACGATACCTATTGGGTCTCAAGGTCAGGGGTCAAAGTTCACATTAGGCAATAATAGATCAACTCTAGAGATTGTAATTTAATAAGTTGTTCATCAAACTTTGCATGCGAGTTGCCAATGGTGCAGGGGAGGGGACGCCGATTGGTTTTAAGGTTCACAATAGGCAATAATGTAGAACTATATGGTGTACTTTTGATGCTCTTCAAAATTCCATGTGAGTTGCCCATGGGTCAAGGACTATGTCCGAGTACACCTTATGATTTTCAAGGTCAGGGCTCAAAGGTCAAGGTCACAATGTACAGAAATAGATTAACCTTATCGACAGCCTTTAGATAACAAATGAAATTTTAAAAAAATGATAATAAAAATCTTCGATTACGGGGGCATAAAAAGAGCTTTCATTGACCATCAGTCTGTTGGATTCAGTTAGTTTAAATTCTTCCAGCATGCAGACTGAAACAATGATACATGTATAGATTATGTAATGAAACTGATTTTAAAAATGTCTCAACGCAATACATACAATGATGAATTTAAGGTCATGTCTACTCATATACCATAAAGTATCTAGACTCCACAATGCTTCAGTATGCTATAAAAAGCTTCCTTTAATTTTAGTTCAAAGAACATTAAAAATAAGCAATATGCTTATAGTTGAATGTAGGAAGTCTTGTGTGGCTAAGAACATGTATTTATAAAGTTATTTTCAAATAAAATAAAATATTTTCCCTACCTACCTACCCATAGGTAAAAGGGTAGAGTTGGTTAACAGCAAACATAAAATATTTTATGTCTGGCCTTGCGTACCAGTTTATGGAACTAGACTGGGAATTGTGATAAATTTGTCTTGGCTATCATCAAATTCTCTAGCCAACTACATGATGGTTGAAATACTACAAACAATATAAAATTCGATACAATATTCGTATGGGCGAATTAAAATAAGGTAAGTATGAAAACAGCTTTCTAAACGATAGCAAACTGATCTATTCAAAAATATAACTCATAAAGTCTGAGAGACCATACAAAAATATATCTTCGACTCAGAAAAGGCAAGTTTTCAAAAAGTTCACAATATACGGATTTGTAACAGAATTACTCTTTCATAAATTATACTTAACTAAATAAAGCTACCTTTCGTTCATCTTGTGTTCTCAAAGTTAAAATAACGTTAATCTCAGAAATAAAGAGGAAAGTGGAAAATGAAGAAAATAAAGGAAAGTAACTTACAGTGTTCTGCACCAGGTAAGTATACAAGTGAATGTAGGTACTGTATTTAATTAATTGTGTGAACAACTCAAACTCCGAGAAGACAATCATAAATTCAATACAATGTCCGTCTGATTAGCTCGGGGCTCAGGACAAATCTGACCGAGCGGGAGTCTTAAACAAAGGCTTGGGCGTAGTAAGGTAAGTATACAAGTGAATGTAGGTACTGTATTTAATTAATTGTGTGAACAACTCAAACTCCGAGAAGACAATCATAAATTCAATACAATGTCCGTCTGATTAGCTCGGGGCTCAGGACAAATCTGACCGAGCGGGAGTCTTAAACAAAGGCTTGGGCGCTAGAATGTTCGTAACCAATGAAAAGGTGTCAATTAGTCATATGTCTTAAAGAAAGTCGGTAATTGGTTAGTATGTAATTAGTTAAGTGACGCAGTGTGCGCAATGCGGCATTTAAATCGCTATATTAATTAAACGGAAATGAATCGCGCGTATGACCGGGACTCGCGTACTATTTAACAGGAAGTAGGTATGTAAATATGGGATAAAAACGGACATAAATATAAATAAATAAATACGGGTCCAAACTTACTCTACCACAATATTACTGTTAATAGGAACTATATTTGAGGGAATTTTCCTTAATTTCTACAAATTGGTCTTTGGAAAAAATGTTACGTCAGATTTATCAACATAGATTTGAAAATTGATCAATAAAACACATCCGAAAGCTCAATCATTAATAGAAAAGTTGCGACATTGATGAAATCGTCTGGTTAAAAGATTGACATAAAAGATGATAGTAAAGTCCAAAATTTTTAGATAATTATTCCATAAATATTTGAAACATATGCCAGCCGTTATTTGTTCCAAGTTTCATGTCTCAATAAGTTATCTTGAATAAACCTTCAAAATCGTTCGGTTACTCATAGTGGGTTTCCGACGATGCCCCTCCCGGCCCCCCTTTTTTTTCCTATCTAATTAATTTCTCCTTCAGTACACTGCACTGTCACGTACTTATTAATGGCTAACATTTCTTCAATAAAAAGCTTAAAACATCTTATATAAACCTTGCTTCTTCCATTTTTCTCTGTTCTATTTTCTTCTGTTCTTACTTCGCGCTACATTTGATAAGCAATGAATCTTTTTTGATTTTCCGAAAAAACTTGAAAGACGTGTTGACGAATGGACTTTTCATCTCAAAGTCCTTTCGAGTTAAACTTTTAACGAGGAGGGGTGTGTTTTGTTTGTTTATTTTTCGGACCAAAGCAATTTGTGTTGTAATCTTCAGCAAGTTGAAGGCGATCACTACGAAGTAGAAGTAAAACTTCTTTATGCATATTAAAGTTTGAGAATTTTTAAAAACTTTTATGTTTTCCTTTTTTCTTTCAAATTAGACCATTTAATATTTAGAATGGAGGGTATGATGGAGGGGGTTTGCCAACCCAAATATTTTTATGCCACTCAAGGACTTATAAACAGAAGTGTAATCGAAGATTTTTTGAAATATAGTTTGTCTGTCGCAAAAACTTTAAACAAGCTTGGCCATAAAGTTCTTTTGAATATGATCGGGCTTTCATATTTCACATTTGTATTCCTCATGACAAGAGCTTTCCATGGATACCAAAGTTTTTTTTTTCTTGTGACCTTGGCCTTGTAGTTTGACCTATATTTTTGAAAAATTTTAACCTTTGACCCAAGGATACTAAAATTTTTGACCTTGATCTTTGAGTTTGACCTTCTTTTGAAAAACTTTACCTTGATCATAACTTTTGAATGGTAATTGATCACATAATAGGGCTTTCATATTTCACATGTGTATTCCTTGTGGCATGTCCTTTGGGCCTTGGAATATGACCTACTGTTTTACATTACAGCTGTTATACTGACAAAGATACCGATGGGGGCATTCATACATCACGTACCTTTTTTATTTCAGCACTTCCTCGACATTGACAAATTACATGCAAAGTTTGATGAAGATTGGAAGTAAACTGTGACCTCTAGAGTGTCCACAAGGTTTATCTATTACCAAAATGTCCAAAAAAGACCTTGACCTCTGATCATGAAAATCAGTAGTTGTCTTCTATAAATCAAAAGGGCTCTTCCAATCAGGTGACTAAATCTGATCAAGTTCTGGTGAAAAAGTGCCCTCTTGAGTGTGTAAAAGGACTCTGAGCAATTCAAATGTGTGACCTTGACCTTGGAAATTAATAGAGTTTTTCCATACACCATTTGAAATAAGTGCATGAGGTTAGATCAAGATCCAATAAAGACACAAGCCATGCTTTGCATAGCATTTCCTCACGTTGGCAACAAAATGTCTAATATTTATTTTGTCCAATCAGCTTAATATGAACAGGCTTTTCTAATATAGCCCATGTGAACATGACCTTTAACATCTGACTATGAAAACCAATAACCATGGACATCTTACATGTAACGATTGATTAAGATTGAAAGTAAATTGTAACCTCTAGTGTTTACAAGGATTTTTCTTTTGTTGCCCATTGTGACCTTGACCTTTGACCTTGAAAATCAATAGGTGGTGTCTTCTTACTATGGACAATTTTCATTTAAAGTTTGATCAAGTCTGGAAGTAAACTGTGACCTCTAGAGTCTCCACAAATTTTCATGGTTCACAACACACAGTCCCATACTACTTCCCTTCGGCAACAAAGTTGTAAGGGAATAATTTAAGCTATGCCCTCTTGAGTGTATTCACAGATTTTGACCATTTCCGATCTGAAAATCAATTATTTATTACGGCTAATTCTTTTGGACAAGACATAATGATTTGATCTAGTGTCATTAAAATTGCTTTTCTCTGTATTCTTCTGTATGCTAAGAATGTTGGTGTAATTGTTAGGAAATTAACGGTACTTAATTTCATTATTTATGGTTGATATTTATTAGTTACATATACATGTAATTGCTCACATTGTAAGAAATTGTTATTAATTAAATGCAACTTATTCTAATTTCCTTCATAAAATGGTGATGAGGATAAGTAAGTGCATGTACATGTAGATCTACAACAAGACTATTCCTTAATGTGCATCATAAATTTAGTGTAAGAGGGGTCAATGTAAACTTGATCAGTAACAAATACTGCATAATTATTATAAAACATTAATTGCGCAAACGTGTGAATATGACATGCAGTGTCAACTTTACCATTGCTACAATTGTTGATATGTCATTCTGATTTTACACTTATGTTTCAATGGAAAACAAAATTCCTCGTCCTTTATGATAAGATAAAGAAACTTTATTCAGGCATTCTATGAGCAAGAGTAAAATCTATTGTATTCAACAGAATAAATGCCATCGGATACATTATATCGCATCTTGCAAAAAAAAACGCTTCAATCAAAGACCAATAGTTTCCCACGTAGAAGTAATATCAGAGAATGTAATCTTCCATATTTATCAGTTGTTGACACACTTTGGTATCCTTGTTGAAATTTTAGAGAATATGAGAAGTAATTAAAATCAAATGACAGGGATTTAGAATGGAATACCCAGTAGGTCAATCCCATTAGGCATTTTTTTTTTTACACTTGATATGCTCAGTTTTGAATCTGCCTTTTGGCCATAAAGTGACAAAGGTTGCAAACATTATCATGTTCAAAGCACGTTGTATACCCAGTATGCTCACATTCTATGTGTAAAATAATTCATTGCTGATTTGTATATGTTTATAGGAGAATAATTTTTATTTCTTTTTGACTTTCCAAATGTACATGTACAGATACTTGCAAAAACAAAACAAAAACCATTTCTATATCATTCTTTTATTGTGTCTATTGCTTCTTTTTCCGTTTGCTAATTTTGACATTTGATGGTGCCATGTTTTCCTCGCAAGTAAATTGATGATAATAGAAATATAACAGAAAGACGATATAATGTCCACAACAGAACAATGATATAAGGACGGGAAATAAGTCTGGTAAGTGTGGAGGGGGCGTCAATGTTACTATGGCAATGCTGAGAATCACAACTCCAATTACTGAGATGATAAACTGAAAAAGAAGAAACAAGAATGCAGAACAGGATATTACTAAATGAAATTTTTACAGAAAAGAAAGCAAATAAGAGTATAAAGTGAATACCGAATAAAGAGCTTCCTTCATGTAATTCTTCATTCAAATTTTGCTTCTCAGAAAAATACCCACGTACATTGTTATATTTGCAATTAGATTACAAAAGCAACTCTCATTACACATTATCTACAGAGTGACCTTACAACCAACTGCAAGCTGGGGACAAACATAGTTTGACCAATGAAACACTGCTGTTTATTTACAAACTCTGACTTAAAACTTCAAGGTTTGAATACCAGGTGACATACATGTACATGTAGTTATCTTCAAACTTATTCGTTGCATTAACATATTCAAACATATCCAATCATAATTGTTATATGTTATGCTCAGATGGGCCCTAATTTGGAATAAATTACTATTGTATTCTATACTTTCGCGAGACCCATTGCATAATTGAAGTACATATTTCAACAAGATGTAGCAACTACGTGTACTTAAAGATAGGCCAGTAGACACTTACTATGAATTTTTCAAGCAAATGGATTTTTGAGTTTTGAGTGGAGGTAAATACAGGCATGATGCTGATATAGGTGATACAGTACAGTAACAGAGATGCTGTATAGGGTATCATCAAACCATCCTTAATAAGCAGTGGAACCATGCTGCAATTAAAAGGTTACTTCTTTCATGAAAATTACTCTTTCAATCAAATTTTATGAGGATAAGAAAGGTGCATTATTTATCTCTTTCATTAAAAATTAATATACCAATCATTATTTTTTAGGAACACTGAATGAATAATGAAAATAATTTATTGAATATATATGCTTCCCTTCAATCCCTTCCTTTTTCTATAATGATGTGGGAACATTGTTCTCATCTAGACCTTCATGACCGAGTTACCTTATTTTGAAAACTTTGACCAAACCTTGGACTTCTACCATAACTTTTGAATTGTATCAGACAAAGCTTAGACAATCAACAAAAGCAACTTGGACCAATCCAAGGCAGCGGTATCTGTCCTTTATTGGCCAGTGGACGTCCATATATATAGGTGCATGTAATGTTACATGTATATACAAAGTCGAAACAATCGGTATGGATGCTTTGACTAGTATACAAAAACAGGCCACTCATACTGTATTGCCACAGTGACAATCTTTCATTGTGAAACCTTCCACTTTATATCTTGACCTTTGACCCGATGACCTTGACTTTTAAAGTAACAGCAACTTATTTACAGCTGCTGACAAACATATACATGTACATTGTAATCTCAGTTATGGTAATTTTGTTCATATTTCATGTGACAGTCCACCAAATTTTGACGAAAAATGTAGGGATTTAATTTTAAATTACATCATCATGATTATTAATGTTATACATATATCTGAAATAGAATTGGAAATCCATTATAGACTAAATTTTAGACCATTTTAGATAAACAGTGCTTGTAATTACCTGAATGTAGATATAACAGTAAACCAAAGACACCAGAGTGGATGGTCCATTACCATTAAACATACTATTCTGTAAATGTAACGATAAACAGATTATTAACAGTACACAGATTAATAGTACACAGATTAACAGTACACAGATTAACAGTACATAGATTAACAGTACATAGATTAACAGTACATAGATTAATAGTAAACCAAATAGAGGAAATGCCATGAATCATCAATGACAAAGAGGATCGTCACACAAAATAATTCTTGATTTTCAGAATAATGTATTGAGTATGGCTTACACTGCAGGTATCAAAATGCTTTTCTCGTGTACATGGAATGAGAACAAAAAGAATACCAGTGAAGAATTTATCTGAAAAAGAACGAAATGCATGTAAAATCAACAACATTTAGAATTTTTAAAAAGAAAACAATACAAGAATGAGATTTATAAAATAAACCTTTTAATTGACAATTTTTCATACTGTATTAAGAAGCTGAATAAAAAAAAATTAGTGAAAAATTTAGGAATTGTATATAGGGAAGTTCCTTCACAATACATACCAGAGAATACTTGAATCTTTTAAGACTGGGTCGAATGAGAAGGTCAATGGCCGAGGGGAGGAGAAACATCATTGTACTGACTAGACTGAAAAACAAGAATTTAGTTGCTAATTATATGATTATTTGAAAAAAAAATCTGCAATGTGTTTTATACATATATTGTAAACTTTCAATTAGCTATGGAATTGTACTGATATCTAAAATTATAAATCTTGTGACATCATATTAAAATTCTTACTGTCTTTGAGATCATCTTTTAATGCTAACTACATGTAAATCAAAGTACAGTTACTTAAAAATTATTTGTACAACAGACAGTAAACCTACTGTCCTGTTCACCAAATCCAGAGCACCCTGTTTTCCCAGTTTTCTCTAAAATACAATATTGTCATCTTCCAAATAGATGTCAATTTTATAGCACTGCTTCAGCCGTAACAGACAATACCATTGTTTTGGTTGTATGTCAATAAAGTTAGAAATAGGACGAAAAATAAAAAGTCTACGGGGATTTACTATAGTAAAATCACTGAAAATGCATGACGTTGGAAGCTTTGACGTCACTGTTTACTACTGTTGACACGTAGAACAATATGGTGGCAGCTTGAAATTAACATGGAAATGTCCCATAAACATTTTATTTTTCATATTGCGGTTTGAAGGCAGCTGATAGGGTAAGTTGAAGTTAATTTCCAGTTACAACTAAAGGAGGTCAATTATCAGAAACAATAATTAATGGGAAAATTCTTCAGATGACAGAATAAATTGCAAAAGCAGGGTGCTCTGGATTTAGTGAACAAGACAGTATATTGAAAGACTTATAATGAACAGTAATGTTGCCTGTCATATGTTGATTTTTAATATGTGGCCTTGACCTCAAATGTGACCTTGACCCTCATTAGGTGTTGTGCCTCATCATGCTTGGCTAAGTTACCGGTACTTTTAAAGATGGAAGTATAGTGCACATCAAGTTAGAGGTGTATAGCTATAGAAGTAAAAGTATGTCTACAAGATGGTGTAATGAAGAAAGTTATCCCTTTATTGTGCAAGATACACAAAATTTTGATTTGACAATGTCCAAAGTGAACTCTGAAAACTTTCTCCATTAAAGTCTTAATTTGATAAATATTTACTGCACATCCACAGATATACATCTACAATTTGATTTTCTTACCATAGATATATGAGCTGGTCTGTGGAGAGATATACCTCTACAAATTGATTTTCTTACCATAGATATATGAGCTGGTCTGTGGAGAGATATACATCTACAAATTGATTTTCTTACCATAGATAAATGAGCTGGTCTGTGGAGAGATATACATCTACAAATTGATTTTCTTACCATAGATACATGTATATGAGCTGGTCTGTGGAGAAATATACATCTACAAATTGATTTTCTTACCATAGATATATGAGCTGGTCCATAGTGAGAATTTGTTTGAGTTTGACTATCACAGATAAACTGCACCAAACATTGGCCACTTTGTCCTGTAGTAATTCAAGAAATAATTCATTTGATATTCCTTTTGTTGAAAAGTCAAGTCACACAATGAAAATATCATATTTTCTTTAGATTTTGTCAGATTGAGTTATCAATAAAGAAATAAGCTGCTAAGCTTCATTGTAACAGGAGAACTATCTTGCTGCATATAAATTGTCACTCATTAAAACTGAAACAACTTGATAGTTTGACCTAGAACTACTTCCACACAACAAAAATTCCACTACAAATCAAAACAATCTGACTAATTCACAATTCAAACAATCGACTAAATGACTGGGAGGAAGGACAATTTACTTGTACCATATAAGTTCTGTCTATAATAGTCCTTACAAAGTTGTTCTTCCTTACCTTATTCAGGTTAAACATAAAGTCAGTAGTCTTCATATCTACCTACCTCATATAACCCTCTGGCTACAGGGAAAATTCTGTGTAACACCTGTAGGACTAATTCTTTACTGGCTAAAAATGGAGCCCAACAAGCTGCAAACGACAATACTACCACAGCACCGATACAAATCAGGTCAAGTAATCTGAAAAGAATGGATTTAAGGTATGATAATCAAAGATAAATGTACATGTATCTTATATTGATAAATACAGTAAACTTCGTATATAACGAAGCCCAAGGGACCATTGGTCCAAATTCGTTATAGCCATATTTCGTTACATGCATTTTGGTGCTTGATATGTTTCCTCTGTGTGGCCATTCTGAATGAATGAAAAATTAAGACCAGTATTCAATAGCTATGTTGTGATTTATTAAGTAAGCATTCTTTACAATTGACATGCCAATAGAGTATTAAATGATTCGCAATCATTTCCTCATGTGTATTATTGTAACAACACGTCTTCTAATTGGTAATACTTAGCATGGGGACAACGGACGGAGAGAGCAATTATTTGATAATTAGTAATTATCACTCTGCCAGGTGTGTTAATTGGGATTACCTGGAGGGAATTTCGTTACATCAAGTGAAACTATAACCACGGGACCACGAGATGACTTTGTAAAAGCCGATAATTCACTATATACAAATTCGTTACAAGCGTACAAAAATCAATGGAGGGTAATAGGACTTCTGCAGGGACTTTCTTTTTACTTTGTCACAAGCAAAATTTTGCTATAAACCTGTTCGTTATAGGTGAAGTTTACTGTAAATCTTTAAGATATTAGAGAGGTTGTATTTTGAACTGCTATTGTAATGTCACCATTTATTGCGTTTGACGTCATTTGTGCTACAAGCTGTACATAGGCAGAGAACGTGTAAAGTGAGTGTTACATGTAGGATGCTACTTCAAGATATTTCATCCGCATTATATTTTTCATCAGTATGAGGAGTGCAATCAATTAAAATGTTTCCATTTTGAAATGTATTTACCAATTATTGCCTTCCTTTTAAATTTACCCATTCATAACATGCATAAATCAACTTAAATTTGCATAGTTTTTACAAGTACATGTTCATGTACATGTATCGGACCCAAAAAAGAAATCTCAACAACAGTTACCTGTGGTTCACAGTAAAATTTCTAACTTTTTTATTTGTTGGTGGATTGTAAAATTTTCTTCACGATTAAAAAGATCGTACCCGTGAATGGTTTATTCAAAATGAATAATTCACAAATGAAATTCATTTTAGCCGAAAAATAGCATTAAAGGATCTGAAGCGAGATGAAAATTCAAAAAGTTTGAACATTTTACGGGAAATGCTCGCTATGATGTCAAGAAACAATAAGGTATCCACGACGTTACAGACTTCCATATTTACGGCTGCAGACTGGTAACAAAGTCTCATAATTACTGCTAAACAACCAACAAAATTCCAAGAATTTTATTTGCAGTGTGACAAAATAGCTTAAAATTTCCCAATCTATACATACCCCCTGCCAGTGATCCTGCGGATGCAGTAGCCTAGTAAATAACAGAAGAATGGTAGAGCATGATAAAGCTCCATCTGTTTGTAGTTCAGTGCCAGGCAGAAAAACAAGGAGCCCCATAGATTCCTCTCCTTTCCTATAAATAGCACTGCTAGTAGCGTAAGTCCTAAACTTATACAATTATATCTGTCATCTGATGAAGGAAATAATTAGCGATATTCATTCATTGCTTATGATTTTATACAGATAGAATAATACAACTGGTAACAGATATCTGTATAATATTATACAAATATGGACTTGGTCGAGGTCATTATGTCATTATAATGACCCGATGATATTTGTAATATTGACCGAGGCCAAGTCCATATTTGTTATATTATATAAGGAATAGTTAGACTATATATGATAAAAATAATGATTCAAAACAAAATATACACATAATCTTTCATAAAAAATTCAACAATTAATTGCACATTTTTGTAACAAGAGCCCCAGGGGGCACAACGCTCACCTGATACCCATGCACGCTCTAATTGACATACTGACATTGAATACTGATAGTGCCAGTACCAGGATTTTAGCCCACAACCTTTCTAACAAGATTTTTGCCGGATGCAGACAAGTTTTTTTTTCAGACAACCTTTAAAAGTACAAACAAGAGAAAATAGTCACATTTCAAAACAACAACTTTTTTACTGATTTGAAAAGATGGATTATGCGATCCAAAGTCATATGCCCAGCTAGTATAGTTCGATTATGCAACATCAAAAATAAAATCATTTTGTAAAATTCCACATTAATGTGCAGCAGAAACAGAATAAAACAATGAAATGATTTCATAAATTAAGTTTATTTAAAATTGAACACCAAACCTTTCATTATTAATAGCTAGTATGCCAGAAAATAATAAAGCCTGTGTTTGTGAAACACGAATGCCCCGCGGTGGCATCTTTGTTGGTATAAACACTATTTTCTGTTAAGTATGTGAGAGGTCAGGGTCAGAGTAATGTTGGTATCAATGGAAAGATCTTGTCACAAAGAATACACATGTACAATATGAAAGCCCTATCACTAACCATTCAAAAGTTATGCCCAATGTTAAAGTTTTTGAAAAGTAAGTCAAAGGTCAAGGTCACGAGGTCAAAAATTTTGGTATCAATGGAAAGGTATTGTCACAAGGAATACACATGTGAAATATGAAAGCTCTATCACCTTCCTATCAAAAGTTATGCCCAATGTAAAGTTTTTCAGACAAACAGACAGACGGACAGGCCAAAAACTATATGCCCCCGTATCTTTGATTCCGGAAGCATAAAAAACAAAGACTTTTCGGTTTTGCCTTTATTTATATTAAATTATACAGAAATCTATGAATGAGAGCTTTTGAATAGTATTGATTTCATCTTAATACATGTAACGTACAGTCAAAATCGTGTTAATCCAATTAACACAGACAAGTTGTTAGCGGACAATATTAATTCAAGTGAGTTGTGCAGAAATTGAGCCAATTTATTTTCCAAACAGCAGTGTACGGTGTATCAAACCTCATGACCCAGTGAAGCCACTTGGACAAATTATTTTCGGTAAATATGCTGAAATGCGGTGCTTGGAAATGTATTTTTAGCATATTGAATCAATAGTCGTGATAAATTTAACTTCGAACTTGATCTTGTCTTTTATGCAATCTACAGATAGGTTTGAAAATATGCAAAATTCGGAACATTTTCGATGAGGACGCAGAGTTCCTGTAAAAAAAGTGAAATTTGCGAAAAAAGGACATGCATGACCCCCCCCCCTTTTTCTTTACATTTTTATGCGTGCCAAAGATTCGCAATCAAAAAAGACCAATTTTACAGACTTCCGGGCATTTCAAGTCAGTCAAAATTTTTAGTGTGCACCTTTTTATTTCCTGTAGTTACCCCTACTAAAGGGGCAAGGAGGTATTGAACCAATCAAATCTGTAACACAAGATATATGGCGACTATGTTTACCATAGATACAGAAATAAGACAGAGAAAATAATCATTAAATAGGGAAATTGTTCTGAAATATGCATGTATGAAAAAAAAGCAATCCAAGGAATGCTTGTGTCGCCTGCGTAGCGGATTTTTTTTTTTATTGAAATTAGGTCAAATATCAAGGGCAAGGTCACTAGGTTAAAAATTATGGAATGTTTAGAAAGGTCTTTTCATAAGGAATACAAATGTGAAATATCAAAGCCCTATCACTTACCACTCAAAAGATATAGCAAATCATAGATTTGTTGAAAAGTAGGTCAAATATATAGGGCAAGTGCACGAGGTAAAACATAGGTAATCACAGATTCCGAAGCTCACCTCGTGACAGCAAAATTCAGTTCAAACATATTTCTTAGTACATGTATATTGGCTTTTAAAGGCAAAACCACTCACGCAGAAAAAGTAGGTCAAGGTCATTTTATGAAAGTTTGATCAAAGATACATCCAATATGCAAGTTTGGTACATGTAGCACTTATACTCTGCTCAATATTGGCTTTTAAAAGCGAAATCACTCAAGTGGAAAAAGTAGGTCAGATGCTGCATCCGGTGCATGGGTCCATCTCGGCATCCAAAGATGAAGCTACCCCAAACTTCTTATCCAAATCACTCAAGCGGAAAATGTAGGTCAGATGCTACAACAGACAGACGGACAGGCCAAAAACTATATGCCCCCGTATCTTTGATTCCGGAAGCATAAAAAACAAAGACTTTTCGGTTTTGCCTTTATTTATATTAAATTATACAGAAATCTATGAATGAGAGCTTTTGAATAGTATTGATTTCATCTTAATACATGTAACGTACAGTCAAAATCGTGTTAATCCAATTAACACAGACAAGTTGTTAGCGGACAATATTAATTCAAGTGAGTTGTGCAGAAATTGAGCCAATTTATTTTCCAAACAGCAGTGTACGGTGTATCAAACCTCATGACCCAGTGAAGCCACTTGGACAAATTATTTTCGGTAAATATGCTGAAATGCGGTGCTTGGAAATGTATTTTTAGCATATTGAATCAATAGTCGTGATAAATTTAACTTCGAACTTGATCTTGTCTTTTATGCAATCTACAGATAGGTTTGAAAATATGCAAAATTCGGAACATTTTCGATGAGGACGCAGAGTTCCTGTAAAAAAAGTGAAATTTGCGAAAAAAGGACATGCATGACCCCCCCCCCCTTTTTCTTTACATTTTTATGCGTGCCAAAGATTCGCAATCAAAAAAGACCAATTTTACAGACTTCCGGGCATTTCAAGTCAGTCAAAATTTTTAGTGTGCACCTTTTTATTTCCTGTAGTTACCCCTACTAAAGGGGCAAGGAGGTATTGAACCAATCAAATCTGTAACACAAGATATATGGCGACTATGTTTACCATAGATACAGAAATAAGACAGAGAAAATAATCATTAAATAGGGAAATTGTTCTGAAATATGCATGTATGAAAAAAAAGCAATCCAAGGAATGCTTGTGTCGCCTGCGTAGCGGATTTTTTTTTTATTGAAATAAGGTCAAATATCAAGGGCAAGGTCACTAGGTTAAAAATTATGGAATGTTTAGAAAGGTCTTTTCATAAGGAATACAAATGTGAAATATCAAAGCCCTATCACTTACCACTCAAAAGATATAGCAAATCATAGATTTGTTGAAAAGTAGGTCAAATATATAGGGCAAGTGCACGAGGTAAAACATAGGTAATCACAGATTACGAAGCTCACCTCGTGACAGCAAAATTCAGTTCAAACATATTTCTTAGTACATGTATATTGGCTTTTAAAGGCAAAACCACTCACGCAGAAAAAGTAGGTCAAGGTCATTTTATGAAAGTTTGATCAAAGATACATCCAATATGCAAGTTTGGTACATGTAGCACTTATACTCTGCTCAATATTGGCTTTTAAAAGCGAAATCACTCAAGTGGAAAAAGTAGGTCAGATGCTGCATCCGGTGCATGGGTCCATCTCGGCATCCAAAGATGAAGCTACCCCAAACTTCTTATCCAAATCACTCAAGCGGAAAATGTAGGTCAGATGCTGCATCCAATGCATGGGTTCACCTCAGCATCCAAAGATGAATCACTTGTGCAAGTTTGGTTACTGTAGCATCAGTACTTTGTCAGATACTGAGCTACCCCAAACTTCTTAACCAAGTCACTCAAGCGGAAAATGTAGGTCAGATGCTGCATCCAATGCATGGGTTTACCTCAGCATCCAAAAATGAATCACTTGTGCCAGTTTGGTTACTGTAGCATCAGTACTTTGTCAGATACGCGGACGCGTGGGGTTATAGCATAAGCTCACTCAACTTCGTCGAGGTGAGCTAAAAATGATGGTATGTGAAGAAAGGTCTTGTCACATGGAATGCACATGTGAAATATCAAAGCCTATCACTCAGCAATCAAAAGAAATAGCCAATCTAAGATTTTTTGAAAAGTAGGTCAAATATCTAGGTCTTGGTCATGAGGTCAAAAGTTATGATATGTGTAGAAAGGCCTTGTCACAAGAAGGAATACACATATGAAATATCAAAGCTCTATCACTTACCAATCAAAAGATATAGCAAATCTTAATTTTTTTGAAAAGTAGGTCAAATATCTAGGTCAAGGTCATGAGGTCAAAATTATGGTATGTGTAGAAAGGTATTGTCAAAAGGAATACACAAGAGAAATATCAAAGCCCTATCACTTGCCAATCAATAGATATAGCCAATCTTGGTTTTTTTTAAAAAGTAGGTCAAATATCTAGGTCAAGGTCATAAGGTTAAAAAATATAGTATGTGAAAAAAGGGCTTGTCACAAGAAATACACATGTGAAATATCAAAGCCCTTTCACTTACCAATCAAAAGATATAGCCAATCTTAGATTTTTTGAAAAGTAGGTCAAATATCTAGGTCAAGGTCACGAGGTAAAAAAATATGGTTTGCGTCACAAGGTCAAACATTATATGTGTAGAAAGGTCTAATCACAAGGAATACACATGTGAAATATCAAAGCCCTATCACTAATCAATCAAGAGATATAGCCAATATTAGATTAGAAAAGTAGGTCAAATATCTAGGTCAAGGTCAAAAGGTCAAAAATTATGATATGTGTATAAAGGTCTTGTCACAAGGAATACACATGTGAAATATCAAAGCCCTATCACTTACCAATCAAAAGTTATGGGGTGTGACACCCAAGTGTGACAGACAGACGGACAGACGGAGGGACGGATGGACGGACAGACGAACAACAGACAAAGTGATCCCTAAGTGTCGCTGTGCTTCGCAGGCGACACAAAAAGTCAACATCTAAAAAATAAATTCAGCGTATATTTGATAGCGTATGTGGCCAAGTTAATTCGAAGTATGAAAATAAGTACACAAAGCCAAACTAGCTATAGCTTGTCTTATTTAAAAAATCATTAAAAATCTAAAAGTTGATATTTTGACAAAATTCTTTCACAGTTTCATTTCTAGCGATAAATATAAAAATAAAAAGAGAAAAAAAACTGAAAAAGGGAAAAAAAAAATTGTTGGGGTCCCGCCGGGGTTTGAAGCTACTCCCCATGGGTCCATTTGGCATGGAAAACATACATTATACCTATGTACAATCTTAAAAAATATTCCTTAAAAATCCAAAAGTAGATATCTTGACAAAATTCTTTCACTTGTAGGGTACCATGCATGAGTACCTCATACCTACAAATTGTCATGACAATCTGAAGAGTGGTTATAGAGAAGAAGCAGAAAATGTATGAAAATCAACCCCCCCCCCCTTCCTTTTTACATAAGAAAAAAATTCATAAAAAATCAAAAAAATAACTTTTAGCATAAAATACATATCAAAGCATTATCATCCTGATGCTTTCGGTTTGTCGATACATGCTTCGGTTCTGAAGAAGAAGTTTGTCAAAGGAGGGTACCCCCCGTGACCTACTTTTGGCTGTGGTGGCGCCACCTGTTGACAGATCCGGACGAAAAACAACAACACTTGTAGGGGACCATGAGTACTTCATACCTACCAAGTTTCATCAAAATCCCTTCAGCCGTTCTGGAGAAGAAGTTTAAAATGTGAAAAGTTTACGACGACGACGGACAACGGACAGCGACGGACGCAACACTATGACAATAGCTCACTTGAGCCTATGGCTCAGGTGAGCTAAAAAGTATATCTTAACTTTTAATATTTAACAAAATAACCAAAAAATCAAAGGTCTGAAGGCCCTGAAAGATACTCCACTTAGAATCTGCTGTAACATCTTATTTCACTGTAAGTGTTAATTTGTAATATTTGGTTACACGATATATGCACATGTAAAGTGTTCATACTTATGAAAAAATCTGGGACAATGAAAGAATTCTGGGACAAAAATTGAAAAATTCCGAGACACATTCCGAGACATTTTTTCTGACTTATCAATAAAATGTTGTCATGTACCTAATCTAGTCTCGTAATCCCGTGTCTCGTAACGTATAAGCATTAAATTTTGCATGCAATAAAGACTCGTCGTTTTTTTTTTCGGGTAGGTCCGTTGAGTTCGTCTAAATTCGATACATCTCCCGAAGAGCGGAATTTCATTGCATTAAAAGTCGAAAGATGTAGGTTCGCATTAAATCACTTCCCAGTTTTATAGCTTACATTTCTCAGCAGTTGTCAGCGCTCATCCTGAACGTTATTATGATCTCAATAGATTCGGAAATATAACAATTAATTCTTTTAAAAGAGTGTTTACATAATTACCATTTCACGTATATATAAAGAGACCGAAAAAGAGAAGTATACAAACTTATTTTATCAGAAGTATATGCCCATGCGAACAGGCCGGCCTTTTAATATCTCAGCGGCACATGCCCGAGCTGTCAACGGGTACAATTGTTTTACAGTTTCGTTAAAAAATATTTACAATGCGTGAATAAAGTCTAGACATTCATTTTTATTTTGCCATGGACTAGTTCGAACCAATCAGAGAACGTAAATCTCGTCACGTGCACACAGTCTAAATTTCAATAGACCGTCAGCCATTCCGCCATTGCCGTATAAATGAATTCGCATGTAAAAGGAGTCATGAAACGCCAATTTCCTGCAACAAAAAAAAAACCTTTTTTGGGCTTGATTTGTTTGAACATATTTCATTTCCAACTCAATGAAATGGGATCAGGTGTTAATTTTTTACAACATTATTGAGTGCCCTCTCCCTACAATATTGATATAATAAACATAATATAATACAGTCAAGAATGACAGCATGACACATAAAACGTATACCCTAATGTATACTCTCTGATTTAATAGCCGTTATCGTAAAATTATGCGTAACGTCGCGCTTTCAATACTGGACCCAGGTGTGATTACTGAAATATTTAAGTGTTTTAAAGAATTTTTTCCCTTTAGATTGATAAATTGATAAACAGATACATTATCTTCAGCGATCGACTGTTACCCAGAACATGAGGCGCGGCGGGTATTTTTATCAGAAAAAACGTCTCGTCAGCGGAAAATATTATAGCGTGCAGTGATAAATCGGCCTAATATTCATGACGATGTTTAGCCGACAATTACATGATTCTCTTTGAACACCGAAAAAAAAAAACAACAAAAACAAAATGGCTTTGCCCTTTATGCGATTTGATGTGTAAGTGTGGATCCAGAGGGGGGGGGGGGGGGTGTTCCAGACGACCCCTGAATTAATTTTTTCTATGAATGTACATATTTCTTAAAAAAAACTCGGACTTTAGGACCATCCCTGAAAAAAATCCTGGATCCGCCCATGAACTTTATATGCCTTATTTTTTTTTTACATGATTCATCTTTGTCTGGATACGCGTCCTTGATAAATCGATTTTTTTGCGGACCTGTTTAGAACCGTTTGAAATACCAGAACAAGGCGCTAGTATTTTTTTTTTTTTTTTTTTGGCATTATATCGGATGTCTTTGGTTGTTTATCTGAAAATCTAATCGTAAATGACTATTATTTTTTCCGATCACATAACTTCATAGGCAATGTACTATACAAGAAGCCATATTTATAGTTTTAAGAGCTACGGAAAGGAGTTGTTTATTCTTATTGAAATATTGAATCTTTACTTGAGACTATATTTGGTTAATGCGTTTGTTTGAAAGAAAGAACACTTGTAAAATAATTTGAAAAAAGAAACTGATTAATGAACACATGAACATTTCATAAAATAATCAACTACTGGTATCTAAATTAGTGGCAAATGTCGTTATATTCAAAAGAGTCAACTGATTGAACTTTTGTTTAGTACTCGCGGGACAGTAAAAATCGTTTGCCTATATCTATATCAGAGAGAGAGAGAGAGAGAGAGAGAGAGAGAGAGAGAAGGAGAGAGAGAAAACAAATTCATTTTGTTTTTCGATAAAGGCCGGTTTCTTTTGACGGTGAAAATGCATAATTCCGATGTTGATTGAAGTTAGTCGTTGGGGGCCAAAAATCTGTACTCATAATCAATCTAAAATTGAAGTTTTTCTCTGATCTACTTTCTACCTTGTAAACAATAATTAACGTATTGATAAACATGTGATTGTCCTGAATTGAAAAAATAAACATATCTTTTACAAAATAGCGATGATACTCATCAAATTCAAATAGCTATGAAATATCCATACTTCTGAAGTCCGTGAGATAATGATTGACAGCTGACCCGAATTGGTAAAAGGCGGGGCTTAGAGTTGTTGAGTCAGACGTTGTTTTAGTATCTGATGAGAACATAGCAGTACGGTGTCGGCATTACAATATAATATGCATTGAAAAATTCAGAATTGTTGCGTATCAATAAATATTTACCTTGCAAGCTAATCACAGAACGTGCGCGCATGAAAGATAATCATTAAATGTCAAACGGTGGGCGGAGCATCGATAGAGCGCAGATGTAAAGTAGTCCCAAATCGATAACAATTCAAAAAGATCAAATTTCATCTTGAAAATCTCAACTAATTTTATATTAATTCTATCATTCTATCAAAACAATCGATTCTGATATAAATTTTCCACACGCAAGTTTTGATGTCGAGAAACTGCTGACACAATCTGGAACTATTTCTCGCTGCGCACCGGAAGAGACGGTACCTAGAAACGACATGAGAATCGCGAATACAGTAAGAGACTCCTTCAAAAGGAGTATCTTAAAAAACTTTTTTCAAAAATACTGAAATCAGGAAAAATACCACACCGAGTCATTATCTTCCGTCAGCGGTCATTATCGGAAAATAATGACTCGCGCGTCAGCCAATCAGAATCGACGTTACATCCTAGTTATATAATATTACATAATATTACATATGTACATTTCAGATCCATGGTTCGAAATTGTGGAAAAAGCTATATCTTGTTCCCTTAATATCTCTTCTCATAACATGTGATTTGACATTCAGAAAGTTTAGTAAATATTTAATATCCACTCTAAATATTCATGTTTTGTTTGAAAGGGCTATTACACTGCATAAATAAAGTACATACACATGTAGAAATAAACTGTAAGTTAAATAAATAAAGTAATTTTCTATGAAATCTTATACATATATACCTACAGAGTATACTATTCAAGAATAGGTGTGCCACCAATCAAATGTTTTACTCGATATGTGACCTTGAGCTTCAAGGTTATCTTCAATTATATTGAACGTTGAATCTGATCATGCTTGACAATCTCTGCAAATTCCCTACATGTTGCCCTTGCATTGCAAATTGTTAAATTCATAATTGATCTAAAATATTTAGATTCATACAATTATCAATGACTGTAGTACATGTATAAAATACTTCTACCTTTTACTTTAAACACTTGAGCTTAAAAAAAACTCAGAAAGGATACTGAAAATGGCCATGGTCAGTTAGAATAATTCCTGGATATAGAAGTGCTAACAATGAGGATCTGTCCTGAAAAAAAGAAAAAATATTATAAGCTAACATGTGCATGTACATTTGTACTTATTTTAGCGGGCTTCATATTTGAGCTCAGTGAGCGCTACCATGAGAGCACTTATTTAAGACTATGCTAAAATCTTCATTTCTAATGACTTCATCATGGAAAAACATGGCATGTGCACAAATTCATGATTAAGCAACTTGAGCACTTTGGTCCCTTTTTTGCATGTTCTCGCTAAGATAAAAACACATACAGTATACTAGACTTTAAAATGCACAATAACTTCATTTACTACCTTTACAAGCAATGAAAAACAGAGTTTAACAGAAAATTGCATGATGTCAAGAAAACTAAATCAATTGTAAATGAAATGAAAAATTATTTTGTATTACATTGTACTACATGTATTCTTGTCCGTCAAAGCAGATAATTTACAAAGCAGATAATTTACAAAGCAGACTCGCAACCTAAAATTTTATGCTATCAGTTATATTTTCAGATGATGACATATAAAATTGATCTTAGATTGCACTGTGCCTAAAATGAAAATTGTCTAACCTGTTGACTGGAGCTAGTAAATTGAGAGCAGAAAATACAGAACACAGCTGGGAAGTAAACCATAACATCAGCCACTATGACTGAAATATGCATATCACAAATAGTAAATAGTGTTAGCTACTGTCACTGAATCATACAGTTTATTATATGAAAACAAAGTTTTTTTTTACAATTTCAAGTAATGTAGAAAATATGAAATGACAAATACATAATGTTGACAAACTAGGTTGTTTTTTTTATTACCCATTGAATACCTAAATACTTACAGGTACATGTAATGGTAAAATATTTACTTTTTAAACAAACAATTCGGAATGAAATACCTGAATATCTCATGAATAACTTATGTGTGTAGCTTTCATATCCTCTAGATGCATTCAGCTTTACCCAGGCTGGATTGATCTTGTTTGCTCTAAATAGAAAGGGAAAAAAATTCAACTTTCAAGACCTTTTACAAACTAAAAAGTTTGGCGAGTATTTTACATAGGAAGCTATACTTACAAATATCCACATAACCAGCTATGGTATGCTGTTAATGGGGGATAATCCAGTCCCCAATACATCAAATCATTGTTAGTTGAATTAACATACCTGAAAAATGAATGGAAAGAAATTAAATACAAATAGCCTTTAAATCATCAAAGATTTTCATCTCATTACATGCTTCTTGCTTTAAGTTTAAGTGTGTTTTGTTAAAATGATCTTTTTATGTTCCATGGAGGAATACATGCGTGAATAATTTTGTTGCAATGGCAATAGTACTCATTTACCACAAGATATGATATCTTAATATTAAAGATGGAATTAATTTTGTAATAAACAAGATGTCTCTGCATCAAAATAACATGAATGCAAGCATATCTATGTCATACTCTAGAAGACTAGTTAAACATGTTTTAACAGTTATATACCATTGTGAGACAGGTAAATTATAAGTTATTTCCATCCAGTGTCTCTGTGCTTCGTAATCTCCAAACATTGGTTTCTTCCCAGCTCCTGAAAAAGAATGGTGAACAGTGATAATTTTTTCCAACTCGCCTACTTGTATTGGTGATTGAAATTGACCTGTGGGCAACCAAAAGTTGTCAACTTGGTCGCCCACATGACGAGTTACAAAAAAATTCTTGGTTTAAGTTGTCCCTAGTCCTCGGACACAACAAAATTTCTAAAAGTGCGTCCAGTGACTTTGAATTCCCTTTTAAATAAGCCGTGAATGAACATATCACTTCTCCCTATACATATTCTCCGTGTGGTGTGTAGTTTTCTGACAGCAAGATAGATTTAAATCAGTTTCACATGCATGCCTTGCAGTCAGGATCTCCCAAGTGGCCAAACAATAGGATTAAAGTGATTATCTGATCAATGTTATCGGTACCTGCATGATAATAACGTACCTTTATATGATAATAATGTAATGTTTATTAGCCAAAAGCATAAACTTATAGGCATACAACAATGCATAAGTACAATAAATATACATTAAATTCATAGAGACAATGGAAAAGGTATATATGTAACTTGAAAATGAGCTGTTGTAATGAGTTGGGAAAGGAGGTTCAATAACAATACAAGTTATGAGTTATAAATCAATAGATTTACAGCATTATGACATATCTTACAAGACTCGAGCAGAAACTTTCCTAATGAAAATTATAAACGGGACCATTTATGATGCACTGTGAAAAGCCTACCATAAATAGTATAAAAGAAATCTGCTTTCAAAATATCTTAACATAAAATAGTGTATAGGGTGCAGGTTAAGGTCACAAGGTCAAAAGTCATGGTACCGAAATGTAGTACTCTTTATAGTGAATGTGTGTATGAAATATGAAAGGCATACCATTAATAGTATAAAAGAAAACTGCTTTCAAAAATTCTAAACATAAAATGTTGTATAGGGTGAAGGTCAAGGTCACAAGGTCACAGGGTCAAAAGTCATGGTACCAAAATGTAGTACTCTTTATGGAGAATGTGTGTATGAAATATGAAAGGCCTACCATTAATAGTATAATAGAAATCTGCTTTCAAAACATCTTAACATAAATTGTTGTATAGTCTGAAGGTCAAGGTCACAAGTCATGGTACCAAAATGTAGTACTCATAATGGTGAATGTGTGTATGAAATATGAAAGGCCTACCATTATAGTATAAGAGAAATCTGCTTTCAAAACTTCTCAACATAAAATGTTGTACATGTATAGGGTGATGGTCAAGATATCAATGTCACAGGGTCAAAAGTCATGATACCAAAATGTAGTACACTTTATGGTGAATGTGTGTATGAAATATGAAAGGCCTACCATTAATAGTGTAGGAGAAATCTGCTTTCAAAACTTCTTAAGATAAAATGTTGTATCCATGTAGGGTGAAGGTCAAGGTCACAGGGTAAAAAGTCATGGTACAAAAATGTAGTACTCTTTATGGTGAATGTGTGTATGAAATGCCTACCATTAATAGTATAAAAGAAATCTGCTTTCAAAACTTCTTAACCAGAGGGACAGATGGACAGACAGACAGACAGACAGACAGACAGATGGACAGGGTGATTCCTATATACCCCCCTAAACTTCGTTTGCGTGGGGTATAATAATTCTTTAACATTAACTGAGGATAAAAGCTGTACTAATTTAAAGGATGAAGGTCTCCTCCAATAATATGGTTTATATACAATTTCGTCTTATATTATCATATAGAGGACAAACTAGAGCAAAATGGTACTCATCTTCAACCGAGTTACATACAGGGCATAATCTGTTTTTACGAGCAATATTGGAATATATCTGCCTACCTCAATATTTAAAATGTGAGCAGAAAGTCTAAATTTAGAAATGATAGATATAAATTTAGTAGGTAAATCTGTAGTAAGATAGAACTGTAAAGTGAACCTGTCAAAAATATGCTTATAGAAGAGACATTTCAAAGAACGTTCAAAAAATGAGTTTCGCCTCTGCAAAAAGCAATCAGTTAAGCAAGTTTCAAAAACACTCAAAAAAAAGTTTGTCATTTGTAACATTATGACTGAGCCTGAAGTCTCCTAGACCCAAAGAAAATAACATATTTCTAATACACAAGAGCCACATATATTACTATTACAATTGCCATTATCTATTCTGTACAACATATCTTTGTAAATGTTTTATAGAATGCAATTTTCAGTCTTTAAGAGCTTGATCCTTTATTTAAGTATTTGTAAATAAAATTTAATATATAGTGGTGACCTTACAAGTTCTGAGTATACCATCATATTAGGAGTAGATTTTTTGACTTTGAGAACATATTTTAGGTATTCTAAATGTATTTTTTCGATGAAATCTGTTTTATAAAACCCCTCAGACTTCCCCTGCATAACTAAGTACACTAGAAATATACATGTAAGTATCAAAAAGACTAAGTTTGGTTTCGTAATTAAAATACACATTTTCGAATTTTCTTTTAAGACCATACATACATTTTCGACTTTGTGATGCAATAGTTTTTGTTGTAATGTAATAGGGGCATTTTAGATTGAGAAACTGAGGAAGAGCAAATGCCTTTGTTTTCCTTTGCAAGATGTCAGCCATTACTGTAAAATGACTCATGACGTCACGCTTAAAAGATTATTGTTATTATCATTAAGAAGTAAACGAAAAAGTTCCTCAATTCCACGTACATGTTCTTGCAATTCCTTTTAAATTACCTGGTAAAACTATATCAATTGATAAGAAAGTACAGCTAGCTTTTTCCTCACAGCGATTACACGTGACCACTGAAGCATTACATATAACGGGTATTTGAACCGTACCTTTACCTAGTTCTGGTCAAATTTTATGGATAAATTAAAAAAGAAACTTTCTTTTTATTACCATGGTGATTATAATCGAAGGACAGATTTGAGGAAATTTGGAGCAGGGAATAGGAATATCACATGTACGTTTAATAATGCATGTAGTAGGGACACCGGAAAATATGGATATTTTGATTCTTCTCCAGACCTCCCAGTACCCTTTTCTTACCAAAAGTGTAAAATTTTGCTAATGAAAGTGTTATTAAAGAAAGTTAATTGTTGTATAAACAATTGATTGCAATTCCGAGAAAAAAAAACCATCGTCTAACGATCATTTTCCTACTTTGACATTTTAAAATAATTTTCACAATTCAAGTAACAACAAATATATATACTATTTTATTTTCTAATCGTTTGTTTCTAAAAGTAATTCTGATTGGAAATATGTTTTAAATATAAAAATGAGCAGCAAAAGCGTAAGTTAAAATTGTAAAAATAGATAGGTCTGCTTCTCAACACCCCCCCCCCCCCTCCTCCGATAAAATCGGAATGTAGTTTAATATTCCCTATTCAATATTTCAGAATGTTATTTATGATTTTTTTTATTCAACAAAAGTCATTTCTGTGTTTTTATTCAAATATGATGAAGTAAACAACCATTTTTTTTCTTTATGGAATGCTACTCAGTGAAATCGTATAAAAGGCTTCAGTGTTCAGGTGTGATTGCCGCGAGTAAAAAGCTAGCGGTACTTTCTTATCAATTGATATAGTTTTACCAGGTAATTTAAAAGGAATTGCGAGAACATGTACGTGGAATTGAGGAACTTTTTCGTTTACTTCTTAATGATAATAACAATAAACACATGGATTCAGATTAGCTAGTCTGAATCATCCAGGTGTTTTACCCTGCTTACAATAAGCAAAGTAAAGCCTCTGAATGAATCAGTATCCGTCAATGGAGGTTCAAGACAGAAAGATGAATTATTTATGTTTTTTTAAGAAGTATATGAATCAATCTTCACGGTCATACACCGGTTTGCCCTTCAAAATAAAAAAAGCCTGTGTTTGTGAAACGTCCCCGGTGGCATCTTTGTTGGTATGAACACCATTTTCTGTTAAGTACGTGAAAGGTCAAAGTCAAGTAGACAAAGTCAAAACTTTTGCTTTTAATGAAAAGGTCATCTCACAAGGAATACGCATGTGAAATATGAGAGCCCTATCACTTACCACTCAAAAGTTATGCCCAATGTTAAAGTTTTTGAAAAGTAGGTCAAAGGTCAAGGTCATGAGGTCAAAAATTTTGGTATCAATGGAAAGGTAATGTCACAAGGAATACAAATACTAAATATGAAAGCCCCATCACTTACCAATCAAAAGTTATGCCCAAATGTTAAAGTTTTTGAAAAGTAGGTCAAAGGTCAAGGTGAAGGTCACGAGGTCAAAAATTTTGGTATCAATGGAAAGGTCTTGTCACAAGGAATACATATGTGAAATACGAAAGCCCTATCACTTACCATTCAAAAGTTATGCCCAATGTTGAAGTTTTTCGGACAAACAGACGGAATATGCCCCCGAATCTGTGATTCCAGGGGCATAAAAATGTGTTGGACGCCTTGACATTCTATTCTCTTATTCTCTAAGTCAGCGTGATGTCACACAAAGGTTCAATTAGAGATAAGCACAGAGAAGTTCCAAAAATAGTTGGGGGATAAACTTGGTGTTTATCATAGAGCATAGTGTATGGAAATTGCTTTATATCTAGAATCTAACGTTTATATCAAGAATAAAACTACTAGAATTCATTGAAGGAACCATTGATGAATTAGCTCTTAGCTCCTCAAACCCTAGTTTTGTACATCGGAAGGCCTTTAGGAATCGATAATCGGAAAATAATCGGAAAGTGTAAAACGATCGATTATCGATTTAAATTGGAAAAAGAATATTCCATGAAAAATAGAACATAAAAGACAGAAATTTTTATTTTGAGGGATAAAATTCAAAAAGACTTTGCTGAAAACAAAATATAAAGCATTCAATTTCAAAGTGTCTGCCTGTTTACAGGTAAGACAACAAGAAGCGGTTTATGTGACATGTAAAAAGAGGAAAATAAATTCCTCAACGCAAAACACCTTCCTGTTAGCGACAATCGATTGTAAAAAATTGAAATCGATAATCGGAATCGAAAGAGTTTTAGCGATCGACAATCGATTGTCGGCGACAATTGGTTCATCACTATCAAACCCCAATGTAAAAGGAGATTTAAAGAAGGAACAAACAAAATCATGGATTCTTCATAGGGCACACTGAAAAATCTAGAGGCACATCCCCCTGTAAACATGGCGGAAATTTGGTCATGTGACCAGTCCGACTTCAAGAATGACCTGTAAAGTGGAATCATACTGGCACAGGATTTTTGACTCTCTACATGTGCCTGTGACTCGGACTACTGTCCGCGCAGCTCACTTCTGAAATCGGAAAATTGAAGTTTTTTTCTACTTTGTCGGCAATTTTTGAGATTAAAATGTATATCAGGGGATAGATCTCGAAATCTCATAACTAACGGTGTATGATATATGTCTGTACGACAAATATTACGCTCGCAGTGAAAGAAAATAGTTTTAGATGGGGAATTTTCTATGTTAATTTTAGCGCGACGTCGCCGATGTTTAACACTGAGTCTATGGAGAAGGTCAACGACGTCATGCTAAAATTAACAGGTCCGGGATTACTCCAGAAATGGCTATAATAGCTAAATATGGCTATAATAGATAATAGATAAATGGCTATATTGGAGAAATAATTTTCAGTACTAAAAACGTTAATTTTGGAATTTTGATCTAATACTCAAAATCGCAAATGTTTATGACCATCTGAACAATGTTTACTAAAGAAGTTGACATGTAAAATGTACCATCTTTGAGACTGAATGAGTCAAAATTTTGATAACTTATCCTGGTCAAAACTTGAAAATTGTAACTTTTGCATACCATCTTCTTTTGTAAACTTTGATCAGATGGTCATAAAGATTTGCGATTTTGAGTTTGAAAGAAAAATTCTAAAATTTTATTTTTTAGTACCAAAAATTATTTCTTCAATATAGCCATTTATAGCGAAGCGAAGTGAGCAAGCGGGCCCAAAGGGCCCGCTTGCTCTGACCAAGCTTTAATGGTAACACATCTATACAAAACAAGTGGAAAAATGAACGAAAATAAGGAAGAAAAGATACATACCGACCAATTTATTTTTCTTCAACCAAGAATTGGCAAGATGGGCGCCGCCATTTTAGTCAGTTTTTATACTAAAATATTTCTAGATGAATCTATATTTTTGTAGCTATATGGTGTAGATTCGTGTTTACAGTGTGTAATAGAAAGCTAGGACGAAAAGTAGTGAAATAGTTGAAAAGTGTTAGCTTATGATGTCTGCAACAGGAGACTGATAAATTTTGAATCCTTAGTTTCGTATCCTGAAAGAAAATTTTTAAATACTTAGTTTCGTATGATATATGAATTTTTGAAATCCTTAATTTCGTATCCTATATTATAAACACTGCAACTTGCGTCGGCCCATGTAATTTCATGCACCGTCTTCGCTTCAAGGGCTTTGCCATAATTCATATTAGCTATTAAAGCCATATTTCGCTATCATAGCCATTTCTGGAGTAATCCCGGACCTGATTAACATAGAAAACTCCATATCTAAAATTATTTTCTTTCACTGTTAGCATACTATTGGTCGTACAGACATATATCATACACCGTTAGTTATGAGAGCTCGAGATCTATCCCCCTATATAAATTTTAATCGGAAAATATGCCAACAAATTAGAGAAAACTTTAATTTTCCGATTTCTGAAGTGAGCTGCGCGGACAGTACCACTTTTACTGTGCACCCAAGAACTCAGCACTTAAAAATTTGTACCTGAATATTTGTTCAATGAGACACACCATCTTACAAGTACTGCTAAAAAAGATATCATTATCATGTTCATGAACTCCATCCTGAGGCATGAAAAAATGAAAACGAAAGCAGGGACGACGTCAAAATGCTGCTTGGAAAATAAGGAAGAATTTTTTTAAGATGAAACGCACAATTGACCATGACTATTAGGGAGAAAACATTTTGTGACAGAGAATCGATGAAATATTATTCTACTTTGTATAAATATGTATCGTTTTCTATACTCTATATTCTTTGAAATATATTATGTAGCTTTTCATTTAAATCTGGAGACGGTACTATAAACTGATAAAAGTCGTAAAATAGCTGAAATATACATAAATAAAATAATAGCCGCTCCCTAGTGCCAGTTTGCGCATGTTTCTATTCTGGCGTTCTTGGTTTCCAGATACATGAAATAACATAATTTTATCAAAAGAAAACAAGTGATATTCTGAAAAGTATGGGTTATTTGATTTTTTGTGCTGTTAAAAATATTGTTTTTTTTTTACTATTTACTTTGCTGCCTAGAATACCACACAGAAATGTTATTGGATGTTTGTATCATACAATGTATGCATATGATATGAAGTTCACTGCTGTAAATCTAGTCCGACACAAATTGTACCTATTGGTTGGATGTTTGGGGTTTTTAGGGGGGGGGGGGCAAACAACCAAGTAGTATTTTGCCCCACATCAGACTGTCGGACTAACTAAATTAAGACTCTGGACCAGGGCATCCTGAATGTTGTCATACTTACAAACATGATTTTTCACGTAAACAGCTCTGTGATTTAGTTGAACATTGTGACATTTAAAATTAAAAAAGGAAAACAATGCACATATCCATACAGGAGCGTTTTTCAAGTTAATAAACCTGTTCATGATGTTAGACTGCAGAATGTGCAAATTTATAATAAGTTGCAAGATTGATCTAAACTATGTTTCCGTTCTTATTTGCATTTAGTCACCTGCCTGAACCATTGTTCAAAACTTGGGCAACTTTTCTGCCCAAGTAAATTGATGACGTCAAAATCATAATGGTGAACAATTAGAGAGTGCGTTGAAACTGTTCCGTATAACTTTGGTCAGAAGACTGTATTTGCAATCTTCCGTATTGGTTCTCTATACCTGAGTTTCTTGGTAATTTATTAAAGCTCATTTGGCTATCTTGATCTATATTGAAGAAACATTTTCATCAATGAACAGGGCTCTCGATCAGCCTAATTTGGGGCCCATATTCGGCCCCACTCCCAATGCAAAATAGTATCTTTTTTCCCAATTTATTCACCATTTTTCCCAATTTTACACCTCTTGGAAAATTCAACAGAATAAGTTAAAAATTTCCATTTTCAAGTGAAAAGGCATCCTTGAACTTATTGTATATATTTTCCCAATTTATGAGAAAATGCCAATATTTTCCCCAAAATCAAAGGACCTGGGTCCCAGTCCCAAAAATAGGTGTGAGAGCCCTGATGAATATTGATAATTGATTCAATCAGACATTCTGTTTTTTGATCTATTGGTTTAAAGGTAACTGCATTTTGTCCTATCTTAAGAGAGAAGGGAATGCCAAATACAATGTACCACACGACAATAACCAAACTTGCATGGATGATGCATCTTAGGATGCTTACTACATTGCATGGTACAGAGGCTGCATCTGACCCACATTTCACACTTGAGTGAGCAGGTTAGGTAAAATGGGACAGGTCAATTCCTGCCTTACTATAAGTCCAAGGTCACCCAAAGTTGTGTCGGTAATGCATCTGAGGATGCTTAATGCATCTCATGGTACAGTATGCTTCAGCCATCAGGTTAAGTAAAATGGGACAGGTCCATTTCTGGCCTATCTTAAGTCCTAGATCAATGAAAAAAACTTGTGTTGGTGATGCATCTGAGGATGCTTACCGGTTCAGCAATGCACTGTACACTGATGCTGCATCTGACCTATATTTCACACTTAATCGACCAGGTATGGTAGAATTAGAATCTTCTTTTCCAGCCTTCTTTAAATTCTTTATCAACCAAACTTGTGTGGGTGATGCATCTGGAAATACTTTGTGCGATATAGGTACAGATACTGGTCATGTGACAGTGCTGCCACGGAGATGAGCTCGGAGATTACACTATGTTTTCTTCGATCATGGAAATATATATTGATCATGTTGAACTTGATATGGCTATAACTATAAGTACATGTGTAACAAAATATATTTCAATAACAATGTATGTAAAGCTGCTTATTAGTACAACCCTTTATAATTTCTTCTGTTAAGTTCGACTATTTGATGACTAATAATGATTAAGATTATGATACTAAAGTTTGAAATTTGACGAGTTTAATAGTTTCCAGTTAATTGCTCTTATTTTTCTAAACTGAGATATTTAATAACCATTCTCTTGCATCAGTTAAGGTGATCAGAACTTAAAATGATACCTTATAAAAAAGACAGTGAGAAATCTACTCCACCTCAGGACGTCAGATTGAATTAACCCCAACCTGAGACTATGTCATCTTATAATCCTCATTGCAACATATAGTTACAGAGAGATATAATAAGACTATTCAGTATTAGTAGTAGTTAGTCAGTGTGTGGTTATGTACACCACACTTTCTTGGATAGGACCAGTAGAGGATACATTTTCTATCAGAATTTCTTCATATTTGGTAAACTGAATGAAGAATACTGACTGATGATTAATAATCAAAACTTTCTCTCTTTGTAAAGTAAATGATATAAAGTTAACTGTAACCGACAGTTTATCTACATGTATGCTTATCAATAATGTACTTCATTCAGACCTACAGCAAATGTTTAATTGTGGTAACATAATTACTACATTCATTCACTCTATGTCTTGGCTACAGTAAACACATGATATTGGAATAAAGATACAATCTTACTATTTACATTGCTAAGATGTTACACTTAACATGAAAGAAAAAAGAAGGTCAAGGTCACATCGGTATGTTATAGAAATATGTACATTGTATAGGCACATTTTTCATCAGAATTATAAATAATTTGGAATAATGTATAGTAATCACTTAGAGTATACCCATTGTGCCCATATAATGATCCATTTGATTGACTGCAAGTAGATTATACATTTTACCCAAAATATCTCTTATGACTGTGAAATTGAAAAAAAGAATTAGACATAAATTGTATTGTGTATAAACTTACAGATATCTAAAATACTAACGACATTATTTATTTGTAGTTAACTAGGATCTACACTTAAAGAATGTCACGACGGTCAAGTCGGGCCTCTCTATCAGACGGAGAGTTTATGCTGGAGTGTAAGGCAGCGTATCTGTCTGTATATGATGACATCAAGGATGAAATCAAATCCAAGGATGAACTAGTTCAAGGTGAGAGGCTTTTGAAATCATATACTTTGTACATGTACTACTAAATAAATCGATCTGCAGCCTGTTTCACAAAAATACTTACGAAAATTTTTAGGAATTTTCGTAACTTTTGATCACTTAGTTCTTCTTATATGCTAAAACTCACGATGTTTTGTCTTCTGAAGAAATGATATCAGAAAGCAATATATAATCTAAATTGAAAAAAGATATAAGCTTTTATTTGATGATGAAAGTTACGAAAATTCTAGAAATTTTTCGTAAGAGTTTTTGTGAAACTGGACACTGATCTTTGTCTTTTTGGCACTAGAGAGAGTAAGGCATGCTCCAAAGAAACTCTGCTATTTTTCAGTTGAAAGCATTTTTGCATGTAATTTGACATTATCAGTCATTTAATGCATACAATTGTACTTATATTCTACACGTGTAATCTACCCGTATTTGCTGTGTTTCAATATTGTATACGTTACATTGACATACCGGTACATGTGACTGTATATTCTTGTGACTGAAACATTTTACTATTTTATATAAATGAATAGCCCGTATAGCAGTACAATTTAATGAATCTCATTATTGGGCTACATCATATTTTCTTTGAAAGATTACAAGCTCAAGTAAGTTTACTAGCTAGATTTTGCATAATTGTATACATATGTACCGGTAAGACACAATTAATTGAGAAATCACGAACATTGCAATTTGAGATGAAGAAAGCTAATAATAAATCAGTCAGTTAAAATTAGATTGGTTTCATAATTATACTGTATGAAAGTAGATATACATAATTATGTTAATTATGTAATTTTTTAGCTCGCCGGGACGAATGTCCGGAGAGCTATTGTCATACCCCCGGTGTCGGCGTTGGTGTCTGCGTCTGCGTCTGCGTCTGCGTCTGCGTGCGCGTGCACAAAAACTTTAACCTTGCTTATAACTTTTAAACCAATACAGATTGGGCTTTCATATTTCACATGTGCATTCCTTGTGACAAGACCTTTCCATGGATACCAAAATTTTTGACCTTGTGACCTTGACCTTGGAGATTGACCTACTTTTGAAAAACTTTAACCTTGGCCATATTTTTTTAATGGTAAGTGATAGGGCTTTGATATTTCACATGTGTATTCCTTGTGACAAGACGTTTCCATGGATACCAAAATTTTTGACCTTGTGACCTTGACCTTGGAGATTGACCTACTTTTGAAAAACTTTAACCTTGGCCATATTTTTTGAATGGTAAGTGATAGGGCTTTGATATTCACATGTGTATTCCTTGTGACAAGACATTTCCATGGATACCAAAATTTTTGACCTTGTGACCTTGACCTTGGAGATTGACCTACTTTTGAAAAACTTTAACCTTGGCCATATTTTTTGATTGGTAAGTGATAGGGCTTTGATATTTCACATGTGTATTCCTTGTGACAAGACGTTTCCATGGATACCAAAATTTTTGACCTTGTGACCTTGACCTTGGAGATTGACCTACTTTTGAAAAACTTTAACCTTGGCCATATTTTTTGAATGGTAAGTGATAGGGCTTTGATATTTCTCATGTGTATTCCTTGTGACAAGACGTTTCCATGGATACCAAAATTTTTGACCTAGTGACCTTGACCTTGAAATTTTACCTACTTTTCAAAAACTTTAACTTGGGCCATATTTTTTGAATGGTAAGTGATAGGGCTTTGATATTTCACATGTGCATTCCTTGTGATAAGACCTTTCATGCCGTACCATAAATTTTGACCTAGTGACCTTGACCTTGAAATTTTACCTACTTTTTGTTGTTGTTGCAATTTACATATGGTTGCCACCGGCGAGCTATGTTGTCATTCTGACAAGTCTGGTTAAATTATTTTTTTTAATTACAGTCTTGCAACAAGCAGGCAGAAATCCCTCCACAAGGCTTCTGGCTAAGTACTGGACCTCAAGTACAGGTTATTTCTTATTTCTTTAGTACTTTCAACAAAACAAAGCATCTCCTTAACTAATCGTTGTTCTTAAGGTCTTGATGAAGGATATAAGCAGTTTGTTAAAGTATTCTTTAAACAAGACTTCACCTAAGCCTTATACATTCAAAACGGTATGTGATACCAGGTTTTAACCAAAGTTTTGATGGTATTTCAAATAGGTTTGGGATAAAATGAACATGATCTGAGTGAATTCAATTAAATTGACAGTCTTATTTTGCTATAGATGAATTAACCTATGACGACTTTGTTGATATCTGTCGCAAAGAACCTGTTACCACAACAGATGATCTGATGAAAGCTTTCCGTAAAATCGACATCAACGGAGATGGATATATTTCTTTAGACGAACTGTTCAAACTGATGACAACTGTGAGTAAGAAGGAGATAGATTTTAAGAGAAGAAGATTTTTTTTTATCATAATCATTTAATATATAGACCTTTTCATATACATTTGTAATTTGCAGAAAAATATTTGAAGCTCCAGATCCCATCTGTTTGATAAATATTGTGATTGTAAAATCATTGTATTGTTCGACAAACTACTCACCTGCAAAAAGCATCCGAGAAATTTATGCCACAACCCTAATTTATATTAAACGTAAATTAGCATGAAATTATGAGGGCTGATTTATATGTTGTGAGCCTCGGTTTTTGTCCCCCGCTTTCGCGAAAGCGCGGGGACATTAAAACCGGTTCGTCCGTCTGTCCGTCTGTCCGTCAGTCACAAAAACTTTAACCTTGTGCATAACTTTTGAATGGTAAGTGATAGGGCTTTGATATTTCACATGTGTATTCCTTGTGACAAGACCTTTCCATGGATACCAAAATTTTTGACCTTGTGACCTTGACCTTGGACTTTGACCTACTTATTAAAAACTTTAACCTTGACCATAACTTTTGAATGGAAAGTGATAGGGCTTTGATATTTCACATGTGTATCCCTTGTGACAAGACCTTTCCATGGATACCAAAATTTTTTGACCTTGTGACCTTGACCTTGGACTTTGACCTACTTATTAAAAACTTTAACATTGACCATTACTTTTGAATGGTAAGTGATAGGGATTTGATATTTCATATGTGTATTCCTTGTGACAAGACCTTTCCATGGATACCAAAATTTTTGACCTTGTGACCTTGACCTTTGAGTTCGACCTACTTATTAAAAACTTTAACCTTGACCATAACTTTTGAATGGTAAGTGATAGGGCTTTGATATTTCACATGTGTATTCCTTGTGACAAGACCTTTGCATGGATACCAAAATTTTTGACCTTGACCTTTGAGTTCGACCTACTTTTCAAAAAAACTATAACCTTGTCCATAACTTTTTAATGGAAAATGATAGGGCTTTCACATTTCACATGTGTATTCCTTGTGATGAGACCTTTCTGTTGGTAATAACATTCTGACCTTGTGACCTTGTCCATGGAGGTTGACCCACATTTAAAAACTTCAACCTCGACCATAAATTTTTGATGGTAATTTAAATCATGTGCATACCTTTTCATAAGCCCTGTCCCTTGGAAACAAAACACAAGTTTGGACCTTTTGACCTTTTCTTGGAGTTAATCTTTCATATTTAGAATGTTGATAATATATGAGATATATTATTAAAACTTATGAATGGGGGGATGTCTGTAAGCATTCCTTTAAAGACAAACACCCAAAAGCGGGGGACCACAATTCCTTGAATTTGATTTATTTCAATTGCAGAAGGTATTCTGCTGATTGATTATCTCCAAAAAGAACATACAATCATTGGTGCATACTATGCTTCACTTCTGACACTGTTATGGGAAAATATTAAACTAAGTGCAGCAGAAAGCTCACTAGTTAAAGGACTGTGTTGTTCCATCAGGACAATGCTCCTGTTCACAAGTCTGTCACTGCCGTGGCTGCCATTCATGATTGTGGCTTTAATTTGATAGAGCAGCTTATTCACCTGATCTTGCTGCATCAGAGTTTCATCTATTCCCAAAACTGAAAGGAGATATTTCTAACGCCCACTTTCATTTCGATGATGACATCATACTTGCAGCGGATGGCTCTCTGACCAGTCAAGATAAGGAGTTCTTTAAAAGTGGTATTGAGGCCCTTAAACACTGGTGGCTAAAGTGTCTACTGTAAATTGCTTTATTTTCGTCAGTACCAATTTTCGTCATTTCGTTTAAAATGATCATTTCGTCAGTACGTAAATTCGTCATCCAAGGGTCCCTAAAATGTAAATTCGTCTTTTCAACACCAACTTAACATTTAGATCCGCCGTCAAATAGTCAAATCCGTCTTATGTGTTTGTTTTCATTGTTTGTTTAGCAATTATAGGTAAACAAACAATTAGAGACATGTATATAGCCTACCTTGCTGTGAAAACATCTTATTTTGTAATTAGAAGTACATTATATACGACTTTGTGTTCATATTTAGTTTTCATTGCCATTTGCGTGTCGTAATAACACTATTCAAACAATGTCTTAAAACTCGGAACCTTCAGCTTCTTCCTCCCTCCTCTGCAGTGCCCCGGTTTATATTAAAGTTTACCTAGAGACTGATTCAATTTTTCCTTACTACAATTTACTTTTTGTCAGGAGTATTTATATTCGTCGGTACGTAATTTCGTCAAGGAAGGCACTGACGAAAATGACGAAAATTGGTATCTGACGAATAAAAACCAATTTACAGTATGTAGAAAAAATAATGCAAAATGTCTGATAAAATTCAAATCCTTAAATATGAGGCTCACAACGTATCAATCAACCCTTGTATCTTCTGCACACAATGTGAAAGAATTATACAGATTCTTTTTATCTTGTATGACATTTTATTCATATTTATTGTAATGAAGCTTTGTCACATAAAATTGTATCTTTTCATGTAAATATATTCTTGTATTTTTTTCAGAAAGGAGAAAAGATGAGTCGAAGTGAGGTGAAAAAGATGATTGATGAAGTAGATGAAAACAGAGATGGAAAGCTGGATTATGGAGAGGTAAATGTTTTCACACGAACTATAATACTATATTTACTATCATTGGAATATACTATCATATTATTAAACTATTATTGAAAGATAAGATTTTCAAAAAGCTTCTTTTGGATGTAGAATAATTTTATACCATTGTTCCAGATGATATTGATATATGCATTATGTAAATGAAACAAAATTTATTTATTGATTCTCTCTAAATTTGAAAGTATATGTTTATTGTAATTCATAAAAATATGTATTTCAAATTGCTATTCCATTCTTTTACATGTATTTTATTACATTTACATGTGTTTGCTTTAAATTGCCTTGAAACCAAAGGATCAAATTCTATAAATTTTACGTATTTATGTTCCCAATAAACATATTCAATGTGAATATTTACATATTTTTATGATAAATATACATATGTCATGTATGTGTTGCACAGAAAAACAATAACATTTATTTCAAGATCATACAAATGTATTACCCTTTCTTGAAAATGTAATATAGCTTTATAGTTAAAACTAAACTGTATTTCTAATACTAAACCCCTATCAAGGAGAGACTGTATTTTGACAAGGTATATGGTATAACGTGTATATATAAAGTGGACATGCAAGGAATGTTGATGTATGATTTTGCATTATTTGAGGAATATTCATAGAATTATCAATTAGCAACCAGAGTCTTATTTCATCATTTATTTTGTTTCTTCACTATCATTTGATATCACATATTCAAATTTTTTAAGGCTTTACAAATAGCATTGTCAAGATTCAAGTATCATTATCACTGTTCATCAATTCATGAGAAAAGCATGCAGGTCACATTGCATGTAATGCTGAGCTTTTAGACCATTGTTAGCATAGTTGTTGTACGGAAATGTTCTGTAAGGGTCACATGTATTCTGAAGTATAAAAAGTTTTCATTGAAGTAATTTCTTGTGGTATTTGATCAAAATGTAGGCAACTTCTAATTAATTGATTTAGTCTTTTCAATATGGAGATTCGTTTCTGTCTATAAGCTATCTATAATGCATTTGGAGCAGTATCTGACGTACTCATGTAAACTAATCATGACATCATAAAATTCTGTGGATACCAGCATGAAATAAAGGTAGATCATGCGTAAATTATGTTTCTGTAGGAATTTGTTAACATCATAATACTTCTATGACAGTTTCTGTCAAGATTGGGAAGTCACTCTGTAAATCGAAAAGACCGCATAATAGGCGACTTGCCAAAATTCTTAATGGCCGACAAAGTGGCGCAAAATGTCCGAGGTAGGCAATTTTTGCGCACTTTTTCATTATTACATCACAATGGAATTGCGTCTTTTAACAGTGACGTCATAATGTAAAACAACGTCAAAAGATGCTGACTTGGACATTTTGTGATTTCGAACAAGATCGGAAAATGGTCTATTGATACTGATTGATTTATACTATGGTTAAAAGAAGGCGAAACATAGACTTTCTGATATAATGCAAAAAATCAAAATAAAAACTGAAAAATAGAAAGTTAAAATGATATAGAAACTGATTAAATTTATTGATGTCAATATTTTGTGTAAATGATATCTATCATTATAAGAAATGATAGCAAAATTGTTTTGTATAGGTAAGTATTAATTAGATCTTCATTTACAAATATCACCTTTATTGTAATTTAGAACTGTATAGTTCTTGCAAGACAAGTTTCAGTCATTGAAAGATGCAATATAGTTTTATAATTCATGATTTAGGTTTTGTCAAAGTTTTAAAGAATAAGATGATGCCATTGGTTTATTAAGATGTTCACATCGTATAGTTTAAGCATGTAGTAATTTTTTACAGTTCTGTAAGATGATTACGAAGACCACAGAAGATTGTAAAAAGATGTCCCGTAAAATAATGGAACGCAAAGAGAGGAAGAAGCGATCACAGCTGGAAACTCAGAAAAAAAGTACGGTATTCATTCTTTTCTCACTTTTCTGTCATATCTTATAGCCTTACATACATGAAGTAGAATTTTGTTGAAGAAGGAATTTTGCAAACAAAATATTTATAATGTCAGTTTCTTCTGATATGATGTAATCCTAATACTCTGGAGTATGATAAATATAGAAATTGCTATTTTCGAACAAGAATTATTGAGGAAAAATTTGACACTGTGTCATCTGTTTATGATTAATTAAAAAGAAAGTGAAGTAATAAAAAAAGCCAGTTTTTAAGCTAGTGAAAAACCTTTAAAAAGAATTATTCAGAAAATAATCACTTAGCTAACATACATGTATTTGACTTATAATAATTATACCTGTATATCAAACATTTATTTATCTCAGTACAGTTCTATTTGTATATTTTAATTCGGTATTGTTTATGCATGTTAATCTAATTTTAATTGTGTTGTTTTCATGTAGTCTAGCTGTAATTTCTTGACTTTAAAAAAAGACAATGATATTGGCAGGAATGGTAAAATTGAATAAGAACTTTAAAATTGAATCACAAAAAAAAGAAGTTTTTTTTTGGGGGGGGGGGGCATCATGATTCATGTGATAAAATTTATCAAAAAAACTAGAAAATAATACTAAAATTTAATACTTGATTTAAAACATACCTAATTTAAATGCATGCATCTTTAAATCAAATTTAATGTCTTTTACAAGTTGTGTTGTCTGTCAGTCTGTGTTTCCCAATGTTCTGGGGGTGGGGGTGGGGGTGGTGTCAATAAGATTGTATACTTGTCTCAATTGATCACCATGGGAAGAGGTATAAGATTCCTATAGATTATCAAGGTCAGAGGATAGATGTCAAGGTTAAAACAACTCAAACTTGCTTAAATACAATAATGCAGAGTGCAAACTATTGCATTGTCATCTTCATATTGTACATAGGAGCATGGCAAAAGGAAGAACCCATAGGTTCACAAGGTCTAAGCTGAGTCAGGTTGAAGCTCTAAAATTTTCTCTTACATCTTGAAGCATTCACAATGAGGAAATTCAATTCATAAGAATTTATAGAGGAAACTATATGTATCCATTGATTCAATTCATTTTTTGTTGGCCGGATTGCAAAGCAATTCCGGTCTATAGATTGATGATGTCCGTCCGTTTGTCCATCTGCCGTCAACATTTTGGTTAAAGTTTCTGGTTGAGGCAAAATCTAAGGAACTATATGCAGTAGAAACTTTATATTATACGTGAAGCTTGCCCATGACAAGACCTTTCAGTTTATGCCATAACATTTGACCTAGTGACCTTGACCTTGGACTTTGACCTACTTAAAGATTTTGGTTAAAGTTTCTGGTTGAGGCAAAATCTAAGTAACTATATGCAGTAGAAACTTTATATTATACATGAAGCTTGCCCATCACAAGACCTTTCAATTTATGCCGTAACATTTGACCTAGTGACCTTGACCTTGGACTTTGACCTAGTTAAAGATTTTGGTTAAAGTTTCTGGTTGAGGCAAAATCTAAGTAACTATATGCAGTAGAAACTTTATATTATACATGAAGCTTGCCCATGACAAGACCTTTCAATTTATGCCGTAGCATTTGACCTAGTGACCTTGACCTGGGACTTTAACCTAGTTAAGGATTTTGATTAAAGTTCCTGGTTTAAGCAAAATCTATGGAATTGTATGCAGTAGAAACTTTATTTTATACATGTAGGTTGCCTCTGATGAAACCTTTCAATTTATGCTGTATTATTTGACCTATTGACCTTGACCCAGTTAGTGACAAAAACTTACTTTACAATTGGGCCATACCGTCTTTAGCGGTGTTTTATCTGGAGTATGAATTATATAAATTCATTTTAATGTTAATTTTTAGCTCACCTCATGAAGTGACAGAAAGCTTATGTTATCCCCCTGACGCCGGCATCTGCATTGGCGTCTGCATCTGCATCAGCGTCCGCAGTAGTACGATAAGAAGTTTTATTTCTTTATTTTAAGTGCTAGGAAGGCACAGATGATGCGCCTTTATGAGTAGATCACAAATCTACGTTCAGATGTAGGTCATGACCTATATTTTCTGCTTGAGTGCACATGTTAGGAAGATTTGGGTATCAATATTAAGACGTTTTATTTCTTTATTTTAAGTGCTATGAAAGGCCAAACTTGCACATATGATGTGCCTTTATGAGTAGATCACAAATCTATTTTTAAATGTAGGTCATGACCTATATTTTCCACTTGACTGCACATGTTAGGAAGATTTGGGTATTAATGTTAAGAAGAATTAATTTAAAACTGCTTAATCTTTGACAACTACCTATTTGCTGCCATGATAAAAAGCTGCCATGAGGTGTGCTTTGTAATCTTTGTTTACACTATGTTTATTTTGTGAAATGGGGATCGAGTTAGTTGGTTGCATACCTGGCCATTTTGGAAATGGGCAAGTGACCATGCAGTCAGTTGTTGGTCAAGTCTCACAGAACTTTAGATTTGACCTTTATATCTGTATTAGCATGGACCTCTTGTCTAAATTGTGATTGCTTCTGTATTTGTGATGTTTAAAAAGAAAGAGATATAAGGATGGGAAGACAGAATGATGTTTACAATAGATAAATATGTATATCTAGATACATGGTAACTTTAACAGGTGAAGGTTCCCTTGGGTCTCAGACCTCAATCAGGTCAAGTGCTTCACACAGAAGTAAGATTTGAGTTTGCTGCCTGCTTGTTTTACAATAGTACACACGCCACTAACATGATTTTTTTCTTGTTGTTTTGCATTTCATCATTATTCTTCATAACAATCTCATCTAAAAATGGGACTTACTTTTGATATTTGAAAAATTCACGGAAATGATCTTTGATCTTTACATCACAGTCATACAAAAGTTGCACACATTTTAGTACCCTTACAAGGACATATTCATGGTATTTCATCATTATTTATGGAATCATTTTTAATTACAAAAATTATTTTCTCAATCATTAATGAGACAATTTGCATCCAGATATGCTTATATTTTTCAATGAAGACTTTGATATATAGAATGAAAATTCTTCACCAATGAAAATTCTTGACAATGAAAATTCTTCACCGAAAATAAAGTATTTAGTGGAGAAGCATAATCAAATATACATGTACAGAGAGATTTTCATAATTGTTGGAGACCTAAGTTTGTGTCTGATTTTTAAAGACTTATAATTTAAAGTACCTGCATATCATAGAAAACATTTTGATAAATAACAAGATTATGTTGTTAAAGCTGCCCCGTCATATATAGTAGGATCAATTATATTTTCAGCAAACTTGGCATTTGTAATCACAATTATTTAAAGCTCTCCGTTAGGCTGACTGATTACAATAATATTACCTGTCTGGGAATCATTCATGCTTTGCTTTGCTTCTATACTCGGAGAGTGTTTTATTAGTACCAATGTGGATTCTTACGGAATCTCAATTTTCAGGGGTAACGTTTTGTCCAAAAGACTATATATTTTAACTGTAAATAGAAATTTCAAACCACAAGTTTATAATTGTTACAGATTCGGTATATTACAAGAATTTCTATAATTATGATATTTTTTCAGTTTACCTACATTATTACCATATTTTATCTGTCTTTGGAAAATGCAGTGATAATATACATGTAGGATGTGGTGGGGTCATTGATGCCATATTGAATTGCCATTTAAACTTCACATCTTAATTATTTTTGAAAAGTGACTTTTTCTAACTTATCATTTTAAAATTTCTTATCTATCCATCAGATAGTAGATATATTTATGTGCATATCACAGTATCTAGCATAAATAGCAGATCCAATATCATCTTTCATCAATGTATTAATATTTTACTTGATTTTGGATTTTCACTTGCAATTTTCAATCATTTCTGCTTGTACATGTATATGAATGTAGGAGTATACACCTGAAATAGAAATCTTATGATATCCATTGTATAATCAGAAATTAGGTTTTATATCATTCATTTGCTTAAATTTCACATCATATGCTTTTCCCGCTTAAGGTTTTACAGAGCGACCCATGTCAGCGTCCGCAAGATCTACAGCTTCAGCCAAAAGTAAGCTCCCTTTTCAATGCATGTAGTCTGCAATCTAAGTCTTTCAGTAGATTTAGTCTAGATCTGGAAATGGGTGACAGAAATTAATATTTGGTGTAGGAAACTAAATCATACTTAAGATATACCATGTTGATACTAAAAATACCTCCCTCCCTAAATTTTCTATTTACTTGTGAATTGGAATGTGTTAAAGTTAGCAACAGTATATCTAACAAATGCTTACCTTTAGAGTGATGCAGGTGTCACTTTAAAAAGTAGATGCAGATACAGGTATATCCAATGTATATACCTGCATACAATCCCTGGTTCTCGGAGACCCTACACTATGAGTTTGGGGCATCGAAATGAAGAGAAAGTGTTTTCATACATTTTTTGTACATATGTTTTTTAACCCTCATTCATATCATTTACTCAATTCTATCATATTAGATACAATTTCAGTCATTTCACTTGCAAACATTTGAATGTTGTTAACTTGTATTAATGTTATTCATTCATACAGAATGCTGGATATGTTCTATTCAAGCTTAGTTGTATTTTGCCAGAATGTGTAAATATTGTTCTTTTATGTATGTCATTCATCATTCTTTTAAAATGCTTGATTATGTTGTGTGCATTCGAGCTTTAACCACTGGGTATTTTTGTATTTTATGATTGAATGCTTTCACAGATTCTAATGATCACTGCAGCTTTATTTGAATTTCAATTTATGCCGTAAAATTTGACCTAGTGACCTTGACCTTGGACTTTGACCTAGTTAAAGATTTTGGTTAAAGTTCCTGGTTAAAGCAAAATCTATGGAACTGTATGCAGTAGAAACTTAATGTTATACATGTATGTTGCCCATGACGAGAATTTTCAATTTATTCCGTAACATTGGACCTATTGACCTTGACCTTGGACTTTGACCTAGTTAAAGATTTTGGTTAAAGCAGCTGGTTGAGGCAAAATCTAAGGAACTGTATGCAGTAGAAACCTTATATTATACATTTAGGTTGCCCATGACGAGACCTTTCAATTTATGCCGTAACATTGGACCTATTGACCTTGACCTTGGACTTTGACCTAGTTAAAGATTTTGGTTAAAGTAGCTGGTTTAAGCAAAATCTAAGGAACTGTATGCAGCAGAAACCTTATATTATACATTTAGGTTGCCCATGACGAGAATTTTAAATTTATGCGGTAACATTGGATCTAGTGACCTTGACCTTGGACTTTGACCTAGTTAAAGATTTTGGTTTAAGTTTCTGGTTGAGACAAAATCTAAGAAACTGTATGCAGTAAAAACTTTATATTATACATGTAGGTGGCCCATGACGAGACCTTTCAATTTATGCCGTTACATTGGACCTAGTGACCTTGACCTTGGATTTCGACCTAGTTAAAGATTTTGGTTTAAGTTTCTGGTTGAGACAAAATCTAAGAAACTGTATGCAGTAGAAACTTTATATTATACATTTAGGTTGCCCATGATGAGACATCTCAATTTATGCCGTAACATTGGACCTAGTGACCTTGACCTGGACTTTGACCTAGAAAAAGACTTTGGTTAAAGTTTCTGGTTTAAGCAAAATCTAAGGAATTTTATGCAGTAGAAACTTTATATTATACATGTAGGTTGCCTCTGACAAGACCTCTCAACGTATGCTGTAATATCTGACCTAGTGACCTTGACCCAGTTAGTGACAAAAACTTACTTTGCAATCCGGCCATACCGTCTTTATTTTATTCTGATTTCATCTATGAAATTTTAATCGATTCTAAATTGTTTGGAAAATTTTGAATTTATATCTTTTAATATTAAATAACTTGACTATTCAATTGATGATAAAGAATTTACTGTAACTGTTCTTATTTATGCTTTTGTATCTTAAATTGAATGTTGTCGCTATACAAATCATTATATGTTCTACAGATATGGTAGGCTAAATGTAGATCTTTTTTTCAGGTGTTTTGCCCTTAAAGGGTACAAGGGTCACTTCGTATGTGGATTATTGTTTGCGATTACTTAGTTACAAATCATACTTGTGTTACAAAACATATTATGCTTGTATTCATTATACATGTAGTACAACGTACATAATTTAGCAGATAAAGGTCAAGGTGAAATCTCAAGGAGGTTTTTGACCTTGACCTTGACTTTGGGCTTATGTTGGAACTGTTGCAATTAGGTTAGAAGTTTTGAAAGCAGATTTCTTTCATAATATAAATGGTAGGCCTTTCATATTTCATACAAACATTCACCACAAAGTTAGTATCATGAGTTTTGACCTTGTGACTTTAGCCTTGACTTTGGGCTTATATTGCAATTTTGTTAAGAAGATTTGAAAGCTGATTTCTTTCACACTGTACGTTTTAGGCCTTTCATATTTCATACACACATTCACTGTAAGGAATGCTGCATTTTGTATCCATGACTTTTGACCTTGTGACCTACACCTTGACTTTGGGCCTTTATTGCATTATCCGTTAAGAAGATTTGAAAGCAGATTTCTTTCATACTATCAATGGTAGGCCTTTAACATTCCATAGACATATTTACCACAAAAAGTACTACATTTTGGTGTGATGAGTTTTGACCTTGTCACCTTGACCTTAACCTAAGGCCTATGTAATGAACTTCATATCCAGAATAATAGTATTTTGGTTATGAAGTTCTGAAAGTTGCATACTAAGTAGAAAATTTTCATACTAAAGCATTCAACCCCGATTGAGAGTTTGTAATTTGAACTATGGAACGCTGCATCATAAATGGTTTCATTTATTAAAAAGAAGTCCCAGAGGGGGTATAATTTATCCACTTTAGGGCAGTTCTAGTTGTTACTGTTAAGGTCATACCCAGACATTTTTAAGTGAGATGCAAATGATGACCTTGACCCTAAAATGAACTATCGCATAGTCATATTTTGCTTAAAATAATGGTTTCCAAATGTTAACTCAAGAACCCTTTCGCCTATCCAAATCAAATGTATATGCTTACTTATTAAGAGGGGAAGATCCCTATATTGATTTTTGGGTCAATAGGTCAAAGGTCAAGGTCACTGTTAGGAAAAATACACCTGAAGTAATGGATTTCAGATTATAACTCGAAGCCCTCTCACCTATTTAAACCAAATTTGGATATGTGCTTACTTTTGAAAGTCAAGGTCAATGTTTCAACTAAAGACCTCATGGATTTCAGATAATAACTCAACATGTAACAAAATTATGATATCATATGTATGCTGAATGAACTGTATTGATTTTATGGTCAATAGGTTGTGGTCATCTGTTCCTTTCGCTCTTATTTGGGAGTATATGTCTAGTTTATTATGTTGACTGTATTATTCAAGTTTATCTCTGTGATACCCCCACCACTTATGTTCCTTACGCTTCTCCTTTGCCTATTTATGTTTAGTTCAGCTTTGATCCAGAAATCTGTTCAGTTGCCTTTTCTGACGACCAGGTTCCTATGCATGTGTCGTTGTTGTCTGTGGGAATCTGTTTTGTTATTAAGATTTCATTTTGAGTTAAGATATTACATGATCGATACAGGTGGCAGAAAAGAAACCGAAGAACCTGTTGCCAAAGCTGTCAGTGCTTCACGTACGTCCTTAAAATCTAACCATAGTGAAAATAAAGATGTGCAAGAAAAAGATGAGAAAGTGGAAGATGGGGAAGAAATCAAGGAGGATATTAAGGCATCCAGAACCTCTTTGAAGTCAAATAGAAGTGTAACTTCAAGAAAGACAGTAGAAGAAAACTTAACCAAAGATGATGTGCCTTCAAAAGAGCTGACAGCGTCAAGAGCATCTCTGAAATCAAATAAGAGTAGTTCTTCAAGAAAAGCATCTGTAGAAAATAGTGAGACAGCAAAAGAGGATGTCTCTGCATCTAAAGCATCTCTGAAAAGCACATCATCCAGAAAAGCATCAGATCCTGAGACCTCAGAGGTTGTGAAAGAGGAGGTATCTGCATCAAGAACCTCTCTTAAATCTAACAAAAGCACCTCATCAAAAAAAGCATCCGAGGAAGTACAAGAAACTACTGCAAAGGAGGATGTCAGCTCTTCTAAAGTATCCCTGAGAAGTAACAGGAGCATCAAGGGGCTGATTGATATGGAGACCAATACTAAGCTGTTAGCAAGTAGAACATCTCTGAGGAGCAATAAAAGTCTGTCATCCAAAGTGACAGACAACAAAGAGGGGAGTAAGGAGGGGAAAATAGAGGACAAAAGTGATGATAGTGACAGTACTGATTCTGATATCGTAATAGGAACGCCACGCCCATCTGTCCGGAGCGATGACCGTTTCTCTGCGCATAGATACTCTTTACACTCTGTAGGGGAGAGACCAAGTACTCCAAAGAAGCGAACCAGTAAGGCATAAATATGTCCTACTCTAAGCTTTGAGGCTTTGCTTATACATTAAACAGTCAAAGAGCCTTTCAAGTTATGATAATGATTGAATTTTATGTACTCAGGTTACAAAGCTTTTTCAATACAAAAGTATTGACACTTTCACAAAATCACAATGTTTTTACTAGCATATTAGTGTAATGTGTATTTCATAGCTTAAATCACTTACTAGAACTTTTCTTTGCATTTTATAATTTGCTGATAATTTAGCTTTTTATGTACAGGTGATGGTGGTATATTTGGTTCATTTGCCTCCGTTAAGTCAGGTAGTTTTTGTATTTAAACAGCTTTACACTGTCCTGCACGGTGTCTGGGAATGGATTATGCACTTATCCCGCAATGTTGCTTTCACACCTGTTTTTTCAGTTTTTGTTGTATTTCACTTCAGACAATGGATCATCAGCAACAACAATTCATACCAGATCATTATTATGTCGCCGATCTACCAACCGAGGAGGCATATAGCATCTGGCTGGTCAGTCTGAGTGTCCGTCTGTCGCTTGCAATGAAAGGGGTATAATGTTACAGCAGGTGATAGGGCTTTCATATTTCTCGCGTGTATTACTTGTGACAAGACATTTCTATTGAATTCAAAATTTTGACATTGTGACCTTGACCTTAGACTTTGCCTACTTATAAATATTTTATACATTTGGCATAACTTTCGAATGTGATATGACTTTCCTACTTCACATGTGTATTCCTTGTGACAAGACCTTTCTATTGATTCAAAATATTTTAACTTGCGACCTTGACCTTGGAGTTTTACATTCTTTTGAAAAACTTTGATATTGGGCATTGCTTTTGAATGTTAAGTAAATATGGCTTTCATATTTTGCATGTATATTCTACATGACAACACCAAATTTTTTATACCAATTTTTTTTGCCTGTGACCTTGACTTTAGAGTTTGACCTACTTTTGGTATATTTAGCCGTATCTCTTTTATGCTGTCCAAGGGCATATGTGTTTCACACGTGTCCTTTTTATTTATGAAAGTGATAGTATCTAGAATCTCTTTCAGACAACCTAAGTTAGTCATTCTTCCATTTATTTTAATCCTGATTAGATGCAAATACCCGATTTATTTGTAATGAGACTTAAATGAGTACAGTATTTGTTTGTACTGGTATAACTATAAATTTGTTTGAAAATATTTGAAGGAAGGAAGAGTTCTCAAATCTCAAGTCATCCTGAGATCTAATGAGCAGTCATGGGGATTATGACACTATTAATCAGTCTACCGGTCCTTTGTCCTTCATTTATCTAGCTGCATGTTTGTACACTGAATAACAGTAGATATGGTCTAGATGATAAATGTGTACAAACGTGAACAGTACGACATCATAAAAGGTGCACGCATTTGGTCACTGTAGTCTCTATCAAAACATTGCAGAAACGTGTAAATAAGTTGTTATTTGAACATTTCCAAGAAAACGGGGAGGAAAATATTCAGTCATTGGGTGTGTACAAATACTTTCTGTTTGTAAGGAGGGATGACCCTTACTGTACAGATTTGTATGCATTTTTGACAGACTATGAAGTTTTATATACTTGAAACATGATGTGGGTTCTACAAACAAGAAGATAATTCTTTACTTGTTGCTAAGTTTTATATTTAACTAAACTTGCCCCTATGTGACATAAAGCTTCATGGGTTAGCAGTTAAAGCCATTACATTTCAATATTGTCAAGTTTTGTATACTTATCCATAATTGTATTTTTTCCCCCAGCTTACAATGTCTTCTTGCTTACAATGTCTTCTTCCCCAAGCTTAAAGATATTTTCATTGTGTGACCCATGATATGCGCTTACATAGCATATTGTCAGTGCTGAATGTTCAACTTTTGAGAGATTTTCACTTATACAGGAAGTCAAAATTCTCCACAGTAGAAAAAAAGCTTCTGATAATATTGCATGTAATTTCTGTTTTTGGTTTTCTTATGTGCAACAGTGGAATTTTGGTTTTTTCCCCTAACAAATTGATAATTACATTTTTATGCAAGAATTCATCAATGATAATTGAATAAGGTGTTTTCTAAAGTTAATATGTGAATATAGATTCTGTTTATTAGAAAGTGAGAGTGATACTGGAATCGTGAGAGATTATGAACGGTTGAAGCTTATGCCACAATATATTGTTCACATCATATAATAAGACATGCTAGAGTAGTACTGCAAGAAGAATACTCATTCCTGGAGCTTGGACTGTTGAGGGTTTTTATATGCATCTTTTTCCAGCATTTTACCTAGTGTTATAATCAAGTTGTTTTTATTAAAGAGTGAAATCTGGGCTTTTTCAGTCCTGACCAATTTGCTATCATAAATTAAAATCTGCAGCAATTATCTATCATTAAGTTTTTATTCCATAATGATTAAATTTGAAATTAAGGCATTGATAAAAAATATTGCAATTAGACAAGGATAGAAAATGTGAAATTTCTCAGATGTTAAAGAGATTGATGATGAAAATCTTTACAATAATTATTTGCTATCCAATGTAAATTGTTTGTTTTAAGTTTAATGGCATACAGACAATAATTAAAAACCCTATCACTTGCCATTGAAAAAAAAGAATGATTTATTGCAAAGTGATATCAATGTATTTTTTATCAGTGAGAGATACAAGACAATTGAGATACTATAATCCTACACTGAAATGTCCCAAAATTATCAAGTTTACTCAACATAACAATTTTCTATCCATTTTTCAGCTGGAATGTCAAATTCAAGAAGATCTCTTCTCAGTGTGGGTATGTGACATTTCCATTTAATATGATTTAAACACTAAAACTGACTGTTGTACAATTTGTATTTCTCGTTTTTCACTTATTAACTTGAGGCACTCTTACTTTGTTCAGGACTTTGGCACTTGATCACTTGAGCATGCTTTTCTGCTTTATTGTAGCTCACCGGCGGTGTTTGCCTATTTTCTGTGAGAACTATTTTTAACAGATCGAAGCTTACAATGTACACATACACAAGGAATGCATGACTTATGCTTCATAAAATTATTTATTAGTTCTTTTGATTAATTCTATTAAATTGTAAAATTCACAGTACAGTTTTATTTTACTATCTCCAAAAAAATAAAAAATGAAATATAATAAAAAGCATGATTTATTAATTAGAAAGGCATGCTCTCAGATATTTCATTTCTACATGTAATTTAGTCTAAGTCACTTCTTCGTACATCATTTTCCTTTATTAATTTAATGTACCTTTATTTTAAATCTACCTGTAGAACTTTTTGTATTATAGACTAAACATTTTTGTAATGACTTGCATTATTAAATGTTACTGATTTGATGAATTCTAGTAGAATAATTTCTAGATTAGAAGAAACTATTCATTCTTCTCTGCTTTTATTTTCTCTTAAAGTCGAAAATGTCAATTTTAAATTTCTTTGTTATTCCAGACTCTGCATTGTTTATGTGTGCACAAATTCCAAACTTGAATTATTAACTTTGCAACACATTGTGGCTTTAGAGGGAAATGAGAAAAAAATTCTTATAGACCTCTTTCATATTACCTCTAGACTTACATTATAGACATGCCAAGACTTGACATCACAACTTTTGACGTTATTTCTTCCTATGATGTTATTGAAAGTTTAAAGTTACGTCAAATGTTGTGATGTCAGGTCATAGTGCCTGTATAAAATGCGAGTCTACTGCGGTTATGTGAAAATCATCTATTGAAATCAGGTCTTTTGTATAACACTGCACCAAAACGTCAAGATATTACAAACATTTGCAGGTCGTCTTTTGATCGGTTATGCCTGCTCTTTGTCATGCTCTGATTGGTCCAGCAATGAAAAGTTCGAAACTAGAATACTTGACCTTGATAAAAAAAAGTCATTAAACGTAACTTTTTTTTTTTTTACACTAGAATAAAACTTCAATGTGTTGCATAGGACTTCTGCTGTTCTAAAATTTTTTATGACTAATTACTTCTCAGGTGAAAAAGACATTCTCACACCTGTTCCTGCACAAAGAAAATCTATCTTAAGTAGACTTGACGTTGAGGAAGGTAAACTCTCCATGCACTCACATTCAAATAATCTGTCACTGTATATGATTGCCTAGTGATAGTAATTGTTTGATACTAATCTTAATATATAAAATAGACAATCCCATATGCTTTTCTATTTTATATGGTATTTATAGAGCAAGTTCTTTGATTTTTATGACCGAGTTTCACAAATACATAGGGGATAGAAAATTATCTTTTAGAATCTCTTTATCACTTGGTACACATTGTAGTACATAGAAATAAATGTCAAAATTTTATGTTCATTTAGTAAACAGTGTGGAAAAGACATCAAGGTCGATGTTTAATTATGACTTTGTAACCAAATTTAAGCTTTGTGTCAATAATGATGAATCGCTTTGAAGTGATTTGTAACATGTGGTGTATGAAAAGATAGCCATGTGATGATGAAATGTTATATATACTGAAGATTTGAATTGTTACCCATTTTGCTGGTGGGGATATATTTGCTGGCAACAAAAAAATGTTTTTGGTTCCAGATATTTCCTTAGTTCTAAAGATGTACAGTCCAAGTTGACTTCAGATTTAGGTTATGTCTGTTATAATATAACTTCACCACCTTTTTCTGCATAATATGGGAGTACCAATATCTAATAACATTTTGGTCCAAGATATACGAAGGAAAATCTTCTTAATATTTCTTTATTTGACCTCTTTCTTTTTACCAGATGATCTACCTAAGCCCTCCCCTAGGACTAATAAAAGCCAGAAAGTCAAGTGTGAACCAGCATCAAGACTTCATTTAGCTGAACCCAAAAATCTCAAGGTAAACCATGTATAGAATGCTTATCTGGTGAGAATAGCAAGTATAAATTTTTTACAAAGTGATTCCAACACAATAAATCCCCAAAAGGTCTATTTATGAGCCCTCATTATATAATTCACTGTAACAACACCTTTCATTTGTCACATTGACCTTGAATTTTTATATTTTCTTATGATTATCTCAATACATTGAATTATCTCTTTCATCTTTCAAGACAGTGTGTTCAAATTGCACACGTGTCTTTCTTATGACCGACAATACTGTTGATACCATGAACTTTGATCATGAACCTATGACCGTGACCTTCATGACTGATCTTGCTCTGAAAGTTTTAACCATGGCCATAGCTCTCAAACTAAAGCAGATAAAGTTTACATATATGACATGCATAATTACATTGTGATATGATCTTTCATTTGACATTTCTTGATGTTTGACACAATTCCTTTTGAGTAAAACCTTCACTGAATGAATGATGTTTGTAGGGGTATTTGGTATTTACAAAAACCAGAGTTACTTCCCATCTGAGACAGTATCTGATGTAGACTAATTTTGCAGTCATCAAATTCTATGGAAACAGTCCCTAAATTCTGGGAAATGACGGTACAAAATCGACGTTAACATTCCATTTTCATGACAGCATAATGGTTTTACATCAGATACGGTCTCAATAGAGAAATAACTCTGTATTCCACAAAGACTCAGTAGTGCTTCAAAAATACATCATGCTTGATTTCACCATACCAACAAGTTGGTTCTCTCACTGCTTGACTTTTTTAAAACTTGATATTTATCTAAATTAGGATTGGACAAAAAGTGAATATAGAGGAATGTTCTTCCTTGATGAAGATGAAGGCAGCCTTCTTTCCCATCAGTACACACTGAAGATAACAGAAACTACAAAAGTATGGTGCACCATAGAGCCCAAAACATACAAAAGCACAGGTATTCAATTGAAGTATAATCGATTATACAGTGTACTTCACACTGCTAAAAAATACCCATTATATTCATATAACGTACATTGCTTTACAATAATGTGACTTGACCTTGAAACATCAGTTAAATTTCAATAGCAAAATGCAAACCAAAATACTGGATTTGTCACACCTCTAATACGTATATATGATTATGCTGTAAATATATTTCAAATTCTTCTTATGTTTATAAATTTACATCCTTACATGTACATGATACATACATCATTAAAAATAAATTTATAATACAACAAGTTCCTCCTGTGACTTCATGGATTCATTTGTTGTAAAATGTTTACGATATTTATTGTACATTTGTCCAGCAAACTTAGATGGTCCAGTAGATACAGCACTGTTTATACTCAGAAACCGACCAGACTCTACAGGGAACATTGTAGCTGGTTACACAGAACATAGAGATGGTAGAGGGGTGAGTAAGATATAACTTACGTCATGTAGGTACATGCATATACTGTACAAAACATGACATTTCATAAAGGATTTGTGTTTATATATAATTCTCCAATATTCATCGAGTTATCCTTGTATAAGGGGCAAAATGAAAATACTGTCATTAACAGGAGATGGATGATAAGCCAACGTTATAACTATATAACATCATTAAAGACATAAGCATCCGGCCATGTCAGTCTGTTTGATATCATGGCATAAATGCATAGAGCATTTGTTATTCCAAACGTTTTTTAAAACACCGAGTGTGATCATTAACTAGAAAATTGAGCCTCGTCATAGTATAAGCGAATCAAGGAGACTTTGGTTGGATATCACACCCGACAATACATCCTAGTGCACTCTTTAAATTGCTTTATTTTCCTACAGAAATACGGAGTGCGATGTGAGCTGTCTAAAGGAACCTATCGCTTGGTTACCGTTTACTACTGGCTGTAGGCTTAGGAAGAGGTCAGATGAACCCAGCAAAGCAAAGACCTTACTTCAAGAAAAGGGCGGCACATACTCATTATCAAAATCATTTAGGTATGGTTACTATTGTTATAGGAACTTTGTATGTAATGAAGATTATTTGAAAAGCTACCTTGGAAGCATAGTAACAATCAGAGTTCAGTTTTTCTTTGTTTTCTGTTTAGGCCTTTACAATTTACCAGTCAAGGCCACAAGTATTAGTAATAGGACTTGTTTCCACTTTCACACTCCAATAAGGAAAACATTTGATTTCCTATGTTTTTCTCATTTTCTCCTTGTGACGTAGATTATTTAAGTAATAACATAACTTCACATTTGAAGTAGTAGTGAAGTGAAATTTAGCATTTAAACCTACTTGAAGAGCTTTAAAACGTAGTGTGTAACTTTGAGAAACATGGGAATAATAATTTAGTCACATAGGAATGTTATTGCAGAGTTTATCATATATTCATTATGAATCCTATTAAACTTATATCATGCCTTGAACTAATTTCAGCCAATGAATTCGCAGTATACATGTAATACATGTAATAATCATGTAGTGTCCTACTTTGACGCTGAAGTAGGTCACTAAATTTTCAAAAATCAAAAATTTAAAAGAAAATGTTCCGAAATGGTATATGGCATGAAAAATTTGTTATATGGTTTGTTTCTGTCATACTTTCTATTCAAAGTAGATATGTAAATACAAATTTACACACCTACATGTACTTTGAGTAGGAAGTAATTGACAGGAACAGCCCTATAACTAATAAGATGGAGCACTAAGATGGATTTCTGATGTATTACATGTATTATCCATATTTTAAAATTTCAGTAAAGTTTTGGAGGATATATTCGACATGTCTGACTTGGACTGTAACGGTCTGATGAACAGAGAGGAGTTTAACCTGTATAACTTGAGGACTAGCGATGAAGAAGTTGGTGATGCAGAATGGGGAGTGGTGGAAGGTAATTATAGACAAGTTGGCAACAATATGAAGCTACTGTGTTCAGATTAATTGTTATAATATACATTTATTGCACAATAGTGAGGGAGAAATGAAGATTTATTCAGCCATCGAAAAATCATTCCCCAATGGGTGTGACTGTCTTAAGCAATCAAATTAAGGATTTCATGGAACTATGAGGTAAATAATTGTATTTACATGTATTTATCCGTAGTGAATCCCCAAAAAATCATGTCTTTCTTTTTTAAGGTTCATGTTTAACATTTGTTGTAGATACACTTGAGATGGTGGATGGAGAGATAACAAAGAAAGGCTTTATAAAACTGAACGATATGGAAGCCGAGGACTCTAATGGTGACGAGGATGATATGTGGGTGACACTGGAAAGTCTGGGCTTCAATAAAGAACTGGTGATGGATGAGGTAAAAATCTATAGCTTGTTCAAATACTTGTACCAGTATATAGAAAGTTCTACATGTGGTTAAAGTTCAAAGTTTGAGAAACATGAGATTGAGAAACATGTTTTGGCCATTGAATGTTTATGAAGTAGAGGATTTGACTTTTTATTACATACCTTAGTTTGAACACTTAATTTTTTAGTCCCCTACCGGCAACGCCGAAGGGGACTCTTAGTTTTTCATCAATACTGTAAACGTTATTTTCGCTGGGGGAAAATTTCACAGTTATTACATCATTATGCTTGTGGGAAATATTTGTGATATAAATGCATATTCCTGTTGTACATTGCAGCAGGGCTATTTTCACTTTGGGGAAATTTTTGTGAATTGTCCAATGCACGAAAATTTTCATTGAAATACCAAATTACAATCATATTCTGTAGGCATGTCCCTTCCATATTGAGGTGTACACAGAGGACTGTGATAATGTTGAACTTCAAGTTAAAACTATAGAAGCTGTACAGGAGAAAGTGGAGAAAGCTGTATGTCAATCCATTATGGAAAAGGTTCGTACATAGAGTCTAATATTGCTTCATACTGTAAGAAGTTTTGATCTATGTCCTTGATCTTGAATTATGTTGCTTTTGAGAACAGCAGTGCTGAATCTTTTATTAAGCCTATTAAGGTCATTCTTAGGTCATCAGGAAAAAGGATAAACTCCTCCCAAATTGTGCACAAAAAGCGTCATTTCAAATATAAAACAGTCTGTCAGTAAGTAAAGTACCGTGTATGAACCCATGGATATTTTCACTAAAAAAATTGATAAAAATGGAAAATTCAATTATACAATATACCTTTATTTTTTAAAATAGATAAGAGAAAAATAGGCTCCAAATGGATTCAGATCGAGTACGATTATTCCACATGTATAGGCACTACAACGATTGAACTATCGAGAAACATAGAAATGGCCGGCTATATACTTTTATAACTCTTCATTGAAAACTCTTCAGTATGGAGGCCATAACAAAGTATAACACAGGTCTGTCTTTTAAGTATCAGTGTTGAACTTTTTACCTACTCATAGGTTTGATAAAATAATCAATGTCATTTTTTTTCCAGTGTGAACCAACAAAGATCAAAGGGATGAAAGATCTCTTCATGTATACTTACATATCAGACGCTCGATCATCTATCTTACTGGACAATAAGGTACATATATAAACCTTAATACTGAAAATGAAAACAATTGGAAAAAATCTCAACTTGAAAAAGAATTTAGTACATTTTTTGTACTTATATTGTATGTACCACATTTCGTACGTTTATCGGCTTGTAATGTGACATCAGTTACTTGCAGTCAACAAATGATCTTTATGGACTTGTTTTTTTTTCTTTCAGTCATACAGCAGCGTAAAGATAGAGTTGGATTGTGAAGGAACCAATAACTGTCTCACAAATCAGGAATCCTTCAAAGAAACATTTACAGTCAAACCTAATTCACAAATAGTATGTATCATTTCATTTTTATCTCCTTAAAAGAGTTTGAGAGGGAATATTGCATTACCGATGTGTGTCCATTGTGTCAAGAACCTCATTAGTGCAATAGAGGACACTCATATCTGTGAAGAATCATGAAACTGTTAACATGTATATGTATGTTAATATGTATGTAATGTACATACATGTATTGCCTTTTAGTAGTGGATGGTTATGTGTTAAGTCCAGGGTCTAAAAAGACAATAGAGAAAAAATCTTAATACCACAATAGCAAATTAAAATGGTGTGAAATGGAAAATATTTTATAAAATATAGGCTATGGAGAGAGGTGATGAGCCCTATTGATTTTCAAGGTCAAAGGTCAATGTCATAATATAGACATACAGCATCAAATACGAGGTCCAGAAGATATGCAAGCTTTGGGTTGCTTTACTTCATCCCTCTACACATTAAAAAAAGTTTCACATTCCTTGATCCCTATTAAATCTGGTAGAATTCCCCTTTATGTTTATGTAGAAAACATGAATAACATGTAATATTTTTTAGTCTTAGCTTAGATAAAGTTGAAAATGTTATTTTTCAGATCGCCTACCACTTTGTACCAGAAAATGAAGACTCCTCATGGTCAGTGCAGTGTAAAGAATTCATACTGGGATAGTTATAGATACTGTATATTTATGAATTATTTTCAGATTTTGAATGGGGATGGTCATACATTGTGAATGTAAAAATGAATGTCGAATATTAATTTTGACAGTCTTAGGATCTTTTTAAGAATTTTCCAAACACTTTTGTCTTTTTAAGAAAAAAGTATTTGTTACAAAGATCTAATTGATTTAGGGAAATACCGGAAATTTTATTTGCTTTTTTCGAAAATACTCTCTCCACATAAAGTAGTGCATAGTATTGAGATGCTATAGTGAAATTTACATTTAGCTTTTCTTCTGTAGTTGAAGATGTGAATGATTGAAAAGAGTTCATCTCCTGTATATCATGGAAATACATAAACTATTCAGTAAGCTTTGTAGTTCAAACATTTCCTCTTTTATATTCATGAAAATAAACTGCCGTTGATAAAATGTATGATCTCAATTTTTTTGTGGGCTTATTTGATTAAGATGGTAAATTGACTGTTTGTCTTATGTACAATATTGACTTAAATACAAAAAAATATATGAATGAATAAGTCTATGGAGAAAATATATATTTTCTGCAGCAAATACCCATGAGAACTTTCTGAAAAACAACTGTTTTTACTCTATATTGCAAAAAAAAAAGTCAGCATTTTATATAATTTTGATTTGATGACAGAAAAAAAAAAGATTAAAACATCTATAATATACTTAGTTTAATAGTGATTATAAATTCACATATTTTAAAACAGGCTGTTTTCATTGCACAAACAGTTACAAAGCCAGGGTAATTGTATTTTGTTTGAAAAATATTTCATTTTCTGTTTTCATAAATAGAAGAACAATAGATTTGCGCCAGTTTTTGAAGAAGAACATGCATGAATTCCTTTTTATATGTTCTTTATGAAATAATGAATAGTTATGTGGAGTATATACATGTATATGCTTTACCTCATTTACTTCATACCTGGTAGGCTGAAACAGATTAATAATATGCAGCAAGTCAGTATTCATAAAGTCATTTTTATCCCTAGAAAATACTGTAATTACGGTAATTTTTCATGAACTTTGAGGCTTTTGTGCTGTCTGCCTTCAGAAAATATTTCAACATTGGATACAAAGGTTTGGGTTCAGACGTGGTGATATGAATTTTATATTTCTTGCCTATTCCCATCATATAGGCTAGGCCTCTCCACAATTATGATTTACATTTTTTTACATTCTTTTATTGTCAGTCTGTATCATTTTCATGGTTACATATATTTAACAAAAACTAGAACATTCAGAATCATTATTTTAAAATTATTGTTTAATGTTTACTTCCGTCCATAATTTTTATTTTTTCATTTTTTTCTTGAGTTTTGATCTAGAAAAAGTTATCATGGGATACTGTCATGAAACTATCCATGTAATCATTTACTAGCTGTTTATTTGTATTTTGTAATCCTTTCTCATCTGTGATAGTCTGTTATTATTTAATGTAATATTGTTATAATAAAAGAACTTAGATGTACAGTATTCTTAGTGTTTATAAATATGAAACATGTAGAAAGATGAACTGCATTGTTGGTTGTCCTCAGCTAATTTCCTGAACACCATCGTTATCTGCATGAAAGTCACTCTCTGAATGCTATGCAGAATCAAAAAGGAATTATTTCCTTTGCATTGAAAAGGAATTATAATGATAGTGTTTGAAAAGTTTAGCACTTGCAAGCAGGAGTAAACACTTCAGTAGAATCTACCATAGGCAGTCTCTCCTACAGATGCCTGAAATTTCAGTTTAGCTTTCACCAACACCTGTTGCTGATATTGCATCGGATGCAACTTCTTATATGGGTTAGAAAGTGCACAGGCAATGCAATATGATGCAAAATCAGAAATTCTTTCTTAATTTGTACACAATCAGCAAGTACCAGAAATGACAACTAGAGGATTCATTTTCAGATTTTCATAGCAACAGTACCAAAATTGTTCATTTCCTTGAAAATAAAAGAGTAGCTACTAGATGGGTACTTAAATGTACTTATTCATAGTGGGTAGAGTAGTGCATGTTAGAAACCATAGTGATATCACTTGGTGAATGTAGCAAAGTAGTGATGATTGCAAGCCTGTGCCACATAAGGTTTGGGAGTTAAACCACAGGCAGAGAACTTATTTACTATGTGTTTAAAGAGCATATTGCATGTAGATGTAACTTAGTATTTCATAAAAAGTTTTAAAAAGGGTACAAAGTATGAAGTGTTTTATTCCTGTGCTCAATTCCAACATTAACAGTGTAGATCTACAAAATCCAGCTTGCAATCCACAATTGAGGGAAATGCAAAGCAATGTTTTAATATATTATTATAGATTGTTACATCATTATGTAAAAGTATGCTAGGAAATCAGACGTTTAAAATTTGATTCAATAGTCTTCAAGCAGGTTGAATTGAGAACATTTTGCAATTGCTCCAAAAAAAAAAAAAAATTAAAGTACAACATTGAAGCAAAGCTTCACAAGAGCATGTTCTTATTACTAGATGTTTTACCCATTATGGTTCAAGAGATACAACTAAGGTTAATGTTTTGGAAAAGTATCGAGGTTAATAGGTCAAAAGTGCAGGTCTCAAATGAAAGATCTTGTCACAAAGAATTCGCATGTGAAATATACTAGCCCTAAACATTAAGTTCTAAGAGATTTACCAAAGATATAAGTTTTTGATATGTAGGTCAAACTTCAAGTTCAGGGTCACAAAAGGTCAAGGCAAAAATTTTTATTATCAGCGCTAGGGTTCATTTCATGGAAATCCATCTTTAATATGTATAGTAAACTGTTCAATACTCTTCAGTTTTCTCCATAATATAGGCTTGAACACATATAGATATCTCAAGTTCAAACTTCTCATCATGGTCTATCACTGTGTAAAGTAAAAAGTTACTTCTCAGGTTTTCTCCCACCAGACTTGAACGAAAAGTAGATAAACCAAAATGTTGATGCAGGCAGAATGAAAGATGGACAGACTTTGCCTTTCATAGACTTGTTTTGCCTTCGCAATCCAACCAAAAGCAGCTCACTGTAGGACCATCAAAACTTCCAGCAAAGTTCCTCATAGGGAGAGAATGAAACTCCTTGTAAGATCATCAAACTTTCAAAACATTAGCTACAAAAAAGCTTCCATTGTCTGATCACAAGATCCTGAGAAATCAAATGTAAACATCGGGTTTTAGAAATTCAAAATTCTTCTTCAAATATCTCTATTACAGCATCATACAACACATGTATATTAAAATGGAACATAAGATATTTCAAAATTTTATTCTGTTTTTTATAAATATAGATGCTTAAAAATATACAAATAATTTTACACTATAGAAACAAAATGTTTATGAAACATTGATGCCCTTGCATGACAATAATTATTCTGAGGCTTATTGTTTGATTGATTGTTCAGATCAACATCTCAAGATAAAACAATTTGATACAAATTGGAAGAGTCCTTTAAGAGCTACAGACAAGTCATTTACATATCAAATTTCAAGTCATATTTCATTAAAAGAAAAATTTTCATTCTGTTTTGATTTCATTGTTATTGAGGAATTACATGTAAATGACATAAAAAAGAAGCACAACAAAAACCATTTCCCTTCAGAATCATCTGAAACTTTTGACAAAGTGTGCATGAAAATGTTATTAAATATACAGTTTATACAAATAAGCCCTTTCACATAACTGCGGTCCAGTTGTTTTGGACGGCAAAATAAGTACTTTTCCAACAATATGACGTCAAGGACAATCAATTTTTAACTGTGATATAACGAGAGTTGATACTTACAGGCTTTCTACTCTACCTTGATGAAAAAGTAGGAAAAAAGTAGGAGTAGTGAAAGAAAAAATGTAGGAGAAAAATAGGAAAAAGTAGGAATTAATAGGGGAAAAGTAGGAAATTTTTGATCACTTTTAGTGACAATTTTCAGTTAGTATGACACACAAATTACAGTAAGCAATGATTGTAGGCTGGTAATGTTCATCATTGAGGAAATCACAGAGAGAAATAAAGGCAGATTGAATTTTCATGTAAAATATACAGAATGGGCGAGCGAAGCGAGCCCGAAATTTTTCAGAAACTTTGAATCAGATGTCGATGACAAGTGAAGCAAGTAATTTTTAACTTTTGAGATGAAAAAGTAGGAATAGTAGGAGGTTTTGAAGAAAAAGTAGGAAAAAATAGGATCAAAATAAAAAAGTAGGAAAAGTAGGAAATAGTAGGAAAAAGTAGGAACAGTAGAAAGCCTGTACTTACTTCCACAAAATGCTAGTCAAGCACTTATGTGAAATAGGCTTATAAAATTTAATAAGATGCAATTTTCCAAGAAGTTTATTAAAAACTTGATCAATAATTGTTCAACTTATAAAATGAGAACATGCAATGCCTATAAAAATCCCACTATCACACTTTTAAAACTTGCGTTTCAATTCACTTTACAAAATAAATACAACATTTGATATTCATATCTTGCATCATTATTTTTACATATTGCACCATATCTTCACAAAACACAAAATATCTGCATCAAGTAACCATGCATAATAAGTAGAGATCATTTCAATTGTTCCATCGCACCTTCAAAACTTTGACTGCTAAACACCACTTTTTTCTTTAAGAGCATACAGTACATCATCTTGGCTGACATTGAGGCCGCACTCTCATATGTAAGTCATTACGACCATGTTCTACCAATAACAGTCGTATACTTCCCAGACGTGAGCATATCCCGGCTAACTCTGATGTAGAGGGCACCTTCATACCTGCAAGGTTAAATATTCGTAATATGTAAAACTTCTTCAGTCTCCAACATAAATTCTCGTCATAAATTGTTCATGGTCAAGTGTGAAATGTTTACTAAATTTCATAAACATGCACACGGAAAGCTTTAAACGAAACGTTAATGTTTCAACGCTTCATTGCATTCCAATTATAAAATGTTATTTCCTGTAGTGTTTATTTGCAGACATCGTCAAAGTTGACATATAAATACGACTTAGTTATGCCTGACTAGATTTAATTCATAACCTTAATAAGACATTCTGATTCTTGGCTAGACAATAAAACATATTTTCAAGATTCAAACAAAGCTGGAAACTTTACATCTGTATACAATCAAACTTTTACAGTATTTTAAATGTGTTTGAAAAATTTCCACAAGTTAAAAGAACATGTTACAAAAACGTTGTTTGTGTTGACAAAGAGGACACGGGATTCTGGGTTCGAAGGCATACATGTCCGTGGAGAAAGGGGCAGCAGTGACAGGAAAATATACAGCAATGACGGAGAATGAGACATTAGCGGGGGTATCAATTTTGTCAGCGATATTGGTCTGCTACACAGCTTTACTTCAAGTTTATATACGTAATTGTTAAAATGAAGTATTTCCAAAATGATCGACGCCGCTACCTGACTACGCTAAGGAATCACTGTGTTTGATTAACTTTTTTTTAAATAAAGATAATGAGGACTATCTTGCAAAATAAAAGTTAAAAAAATCATAGGAAACATTAGAAAAGATAATCAAATCATGTTACAATCAAATCTGGGAATTACAAATTGATTAAATCTATGATAATCTAAAAATGCCTATTAAGCACTTGTAACTATCACTGAATTTTTTTTATTTTGAACAAATTTGACGAGAAATCCTACCATCAATACGACACAATGCTACATGTTGTGTGAAGATTTTGTGGAATTCGGCCTCTTCTAGTCCTGACCTCTGGAACTCTGCTACAATGGCTCTCAGGAAAGTCTTCTCTTGCTCAGACGCAGTTCTGTTAAAACATATACCTTCAAAATTGAAAGTATGTATTTTTTACACAGTCATGAGCATTTAAACAGCCAAATGTTGATATCATCAAAAAAGCAAATAAACATTACAATGGCAGGATTCAAAGAGTGTACATATCACCTGTAAAACATAGCTACACATTAGGATCATTGTGGGGTGTGACAATTAAGGTGTGAAAGATGGAAGGACAGACAATGGACATAGTGATCCTATGTAGTATTGCTATGCTTCACAGGCATCACAAAAAGCCAAAATGTACATTTTGTAATTTAAACTTTATACCTTATAGCTACAACTTTTGGTGAGGAAAACATTTCTTGCAAAGCTTTGTCTATATGAGTCATTCCCACTAATGCATTGGACTTCCTAGGTGACATGATTTCTGTTATCTCGGTAGCCCTGCGGCATATATCCAGCGCCCTGCGAGCGTCTCCTGACACGGCAGCAACTTTCCTGGCTGCCAGCTGGATGGCATCCTCCTCAAACGCATTCAGTCCCTTCATTCTGGACACAACAATTTCCTGTAGCTGTTTAAAGGTGTAAGGCTGGAATGTCATCCTGGTCAGACCCTGCATATACAAAAGGTTGTAAAGAATGACGTAGTGATGTACTGTACTATAGGTATTGGAAGGTGTGTACCCAAACAAAATGCACAGGAAAGATAACAGCAGTTTCATAAGTTGTCAAAAAATGCATGTATACATGTATCTTCCCTTCCCAGTACATACATGTATATATGGCATGACACTAACATAATTTGACAAAGTTGATTCAGAATATTTCATCACCACCAGCTAAAATTAGCTTGTACAGGAAATTTCCACCGGCTAAAATCCAAAATCTATGAGCTAAATTCAAAATAAAAAAATTAAAACCAGACTTGTCAGAATGACAACATAGCTCGCCGGTGGCAACCATATGTAAATTGCAACAACAATTGAAAAGTAGGTAAAATTTCAAGGTCAAGGTCACTAGGTCAAAATTTATGGTACGGCATGAAAGGTCTTATCACAAGGAATGCACATGTGAAATATCAAAGCCCTATCACTTACCATTCAAAAAATATGGCCCAAGTTAAAGTTTTTGAAAAGTAGGTAAAATTTCAAGGTCAAGGTCACTAGGTCAAAATTTATGGTACGGCATGAAAGGTCTTATCACAAGGAATGCACATGTGAAATATCAAAGCCCTATCACTTACCAATAAAAAAATATGGCCAAGGTTAAAGTTTTTCAAAAGTAGGTCAATCTCCAAGGTCAAGGTCATAAGGTCAAAAATTTTGGTATCCATGGAAACGTCTTGTCACAAGGAATACACATGTGAAATATCAAAGCCCTATCACTTACCATTCAAAAAATATGGCCAAGGTTAAAGTTTTTCAAAAGTAGGTCAATCTCCAAGGTCAAGGTCACAAGGTCAAAAATTTTGGTATCCATGGAAAGGTCTTGTCACAAGGAATGCACATGTGAAATATGAAAGCCCAATCTGTATTGGTTTAAAAGTTATAAGCAAGGTTAAAGTTTTTGTGCACGCGCACGCCGACGCCAACGCAGATGCCGACACCGGGGGTATGACAATAGCTCTCCGGACATTCGTCCCGGCGAGCTAAAAAAAGAAAAAAGAATGAATCTTTGATATTAAATGATGAATATGTTATGTAACTATCTATTCAGAACATGTAAATTGTTATTCATTGTTAACTTTATGACTATCTTCAGGCTTAAATGGAATTTGAGTAAAATTATTTCAATGTAAGAATCACCCTAGGTCATAACTTTGCGATATTTTCGCTTTTTTTTTCAACAATTACAATATGACACTTTGTCTGCTCCCCTACGCTGGTAATGGTACATTCATAATATTAGTGGTGATCTCTGTGATTGTACAGCGACATTCCACCACCAACTAAATAAGAAATATGTTATACCAGATAATTATGGGCAGAGCAGAGATCGTAAGATGTGAAAGAGCCACTCAAGATTTTTTAGTTCCTATACTTTCTATTCGCAATTCCCAAAATTTGTGAGTCTTTTCCATTAACTTTGAGCCCAGAAATATGAACTTTAGGAAAATTGTGAAATATGAACTTGAGGAAAATTGTGTGTCTCTAAATAGTCCATTTTCCAGAAAACATTTAAGACTGTTTTAAACCTTGATTTTATATGCAGACACCAGTCATCACATCATTTGGCAACATTTCTAATTGTGACATCATATTTGATCGCACTGACTTTATGCGTTGTCATGTTTTCCATTATGATGTCACAATGAAAATAACGCCAAATTTTGTGATGTCTTTTGTATACAGCTTGACTATAGTATACAGTTTGTACAATGTGAAGATGGACCATGTTATTACTCTTTCAGGAACAAAAACATTAGAACAGTATCAAACTTTAAGTCCATACCAGTCTACTGGAGACCCTTTTCATCATAATTCTCTCTGGTAAATCCATGGTATTGGCTACAGCTAGGACAACTAACCGAGCATGGCGCTGTGACGGCCAATCAAATATGTTGTACATTACATCTTGCTTTCTGGTCCATAGTAAGTCCAACTGAAAATTAATGTGTATAAATAAGAACGCTACAACATATTCAAGTACCTATTCCTCATTTCAATTTTAAGGAGCATATGCAGGATTTGGAAATGTTCTCATGAGAAATTAAATAATTTATATACATGTTGTACAGTACATCGATGTAGTTTGACATGATGGCTATCCATAAGACAAATATAACTGCGTGGATGGCGAGAAACTGATTCTTAAAGTATTGTTTAGTAAATATTACCAACAAATGAACACCAAGAGTAATGTTTACAAGCTAACGTTTGCTTGGTTTGTCAACATTATCTAAAATAACAGTAGTGATTACTGCCGCTTATGACTGTTGGATAAGATTCGGCATAGTTGTTGTTATGGTCATAATCAAGTTTTATTTTTTTTTTCTTATTTATCATTTTGTCCAAAAATGAGACATACATGTAAATAATAATTTTTACAAAAAAATATAAGTCATATAGCAAATCATGTTAATGGGCCTTTAAGATTTAAAATGCAAATAATTAAAAAAAAAAATTTTTTAAGTCTCCAAAATAGTAAATTTCATGAATAAACAGTTTTCTATGTGTTCTCACCTCGTCCGCTAACATAACAACAGTTTCCTTCCTAGGTCCAGGGGTTGTAAACTTCTTATTCAATAATTCAGCAGCATGATCAGGGGTGGCTTTCTGATTGGTCAATTGCTGATTCAAATCATGTGAAAAAGATTTTGAAATTCTAAGATTTTGGGTTATAAAAGTTTGCTACGCCTATCACCTCAGCAAAATAAATTGAAGTAATTGATATTTTTTTCTTCGCTAAGAAGTAAATCAAGGTCATCTAGTTAAGTTTTTTTCACAATATGAACCCTTCATATAGTTTATGTATCTGTATGACTTTTCCCGATATTGCCAACTTAAAGCAAAATCTTAAGGTGTAACAAGGTAGGTAAATGTCAATTTCTGGAAATTTTTATCACAGATGCACCAAATGAGCTAGACTGCTCTTGTTGTAATTTCTTCAAGAATAAACATCAGATAACATATGTTAACGTGGCATATAATTCAAAATGTGGATGGATCATAGAGTTATGAATGTGTTTGAAAATGATTTCTATAGAGAAGTTATGTTGAAGGATTATACATGAGACAAATGTGAGTCAAATATAATAATTCTCCAGTCACTTACTTTGAGTATCTGTACATAGGCCTGTCTAGGTTCTGTTAGCCTCATACCATTAATCTCTATATACTTAAAGTTAGGCAGTTCCCTGTCGTCAGTAGCTTGATGTAATGTACGTATAACCTCATGCACAGTAGCCGTTTTACCCGTTCCTGGTACCCCTGATATGTACATACACCTGCGATGAACAATGAGTTCAGTTTAGGTTCGTACAATATGCATAAACATATAATATCATATCTACATGTATCTTACACTTGGAGAGGAAACATTGAAGTCAAATCAAATTTATTTAATTTTAAGATACTGATCTTAAGATTTTTTTTTAAATTCCAATTTAACTCGTTTCCTCCTAAAATTTCAAAAGTTATATTTAAAACAAGACCAACCCTCCTGTTCCATCCAGTATTTTGCTTTCTACAAATGTGTAAATATCATCAAATTCTTTATCTCTGCACGGTAGCGAATCAGGAACTGCCGATACATGTAACCTGGAAACAAAAAACAAACTGCATAACACATATACCACTGTAATATACATGTATAATTCATAGTGCATGTATTTTACACACAGCAGTTAATACAACAAATTTAGCAAACTGTGAATCACAAATAAAATGTGCAACATGAATTAACACATGTCAAAAAGACTTCTTATTAAATGATGGTTGTTTATTGTTGTTCTTTGCTTTAACAGTACTTCTTCTTGATTCCACATTAAATCTGATTATACATGTAACTCTGTCTTCAAAGTCAAAGAATTGTAATGAGGTATGAATCTTAAGCATGTTCCATAATGTGAATCACAAGGCAGAGCTCATATCACGATCTTTGATAATGGAATATATTCCTATATCGGAAAATTAAAGCATAAAAAGTTTCAATTCTCAGGAAATGTTTTGCTAAGACAAAGATGTGTGGATGATGGATTCACTCAGCTTATACATTTTTTGGGCACAAGAATGTCACACATCTTGGGTCAAAGCAAAAGGCTTTGCAAAACTCGACTAAAAACTGATATCTTGAAATTTTTTTTACACCAACCTGCTTCTTGCTTCCTCCAAAATGCTTGTAGGAGAACCTAATGGATGACATCTCCCGGGTATCTTGGGTGTGGCCTCACTGGCTAAAGACTTACGACCCTATTAACATTATTATAAGTGTAAAAATTAAGATTGATGATCATAACACAGTTAATTTTTTTCTTTTACATCTTTGTTTCTTCCTCTAATTCCATCAGTACAGTAAGATTTGATTGAATTTGAAAAATAAATGCATTGATAACAATTGCACTGTAAATGGGAAAATGATTGTGGTGGTTTTAATTTCGCTATGTTCGCAGTTTTCCAATTTTCTGCAAATATTAAACCACTGCAATAATTTTAATATATCATGTAATATAATACATATACATGTAATATAATAGACAAAAAAGATCTGATAAGATTTTTTACAGCTAAATCGTTTAATGCCCTAGACATGTAATTGCTTAAAGTTGGTAAAATTAAAAGGTGTGACAATACATAACCGTATTATTAATAAAAAATACAAAAAACGGAGACAAGCCGTTTAGCATGAATAGGATTTCTTGGGCAAAATGTACTGAATTGCATACAAAAGCAGTACTCATTCAACAAATAATTAGTTTTAATCTACTTATCCATTCACTTTAATTGATGTTAAATCGTTTCTGCGTAATTATTTCTAATTACCACATGTTTGTCAATAATCACCACGAGAAACTCTAACATGTATAACAAACATAGGTAATCACAGATTACGAAGCTCACCTCGTGACAGCAAAATTCAATTCAAACATATTTCTTAGTACATGTATATTGGCTTTTAAAGGCAAAATCACTCAATCAGAAAAAGTAGGTCAAGGTCATTTTATGAAAGTTTGATCAAAGATACATCTAATATGCAAGTTTGGTACATGTAGAAGTTATACTTTGCTCAATATTGGCTTTATAGAGCAAAATCACTCAAGCGGAAAAAGTAGGTCAAGGTCATTTTATGAAAGATTGATCAAAGATACATCAAATATGCAAGTTTGGTACATGTATCACTTATACTTTGCTCAATATTGGCTTTTAAAGGCAAAATCACGAGGTCATTTTATGAAAGTTTGATCAAAGATACATCTAATATGCAAGTTTGGGACATCTAGCACTTATACTTTGCTCAATATTGGCTTTTAAAGGCAAAATCACTCAAGCGGAAAAAGTAGGTCAAGGTCATTTTATGAAAGTTTGATCAAAGATACATCCAATATGCAAGTTTGGTACATGTAGCACTTATACTTTGCTCAATATTGGCTTTTAAAAGCGAAATCACTCAAGAGGAAAAAGTAGGTCAGATGCTGCATCCGATGCATGGGTTCACCTCAGCATCCAAAGATAAATCACTTGTGCCGGTTTGGTTACTGTAGCATCAGTACTTTGTCAGATACTGAGCTACCCCAAACTTCTTAACCAAGTCACTCAAGCGGAAAATGTAGGTCAGATGCTGCATCTGATGCATGGGTTCACCTCAGCATCCAAAGATGAATCACTTGTGCCAGTTTGGTTACTGTAGCATCAGTACTTTGTCAGATACTGAGCTACCCCAAACTTCTTAACCAAGTCACTCAAGCAGAAAATGTAGGTCAGATGCTGCATCCGATGCATGGGTTCACCTCAGCATCCAAAGATGAATCACTTGTGCAAGTTTGGTTACTGTAGCATCAGTACTTTGTCAGATACTGAGCTACCCTAAACTTCTTAACCAAGTCACTCAAGCGGAAAATGTAGGTCAGATGCTGCATCCGATGCATGGGTTCACCTCAGCATCCAAAGATGAATCACTTGTGCAAGTTTGGTTGCTGTAGCATTAGTACTTTGTCAGATACTGAGCTACCCCAAACTTCTTAACCGGACGCGGACTTGGACGCGGACGCATCGGGGTATAGCATAAGCTCACTCAACTTCGTCGAGGTGAGCTAAAAACAACGAGAATACAAACAACAATCCAATTACATGAACATGTTTGCTTGTGCAATAGAATCTTTATCCAAAAGTGTACGAGGGTTGTCCCAGAAAAACGTAGACATTGCTCACACAGCCGGAACGCCAATCCCTATTTTGACGGTTGGAAGCATTGTTTCTAAAAGGGGCGGATAACTCTTGACACAAAAAGTAGCAGAATAAAAATAAATTGGGCTAAACGACCTTAATTGTTTATCTCAAATTTTAAATATTATTATACAACAAATGATACTCGGATATAATTTACTACATATAACTGAAATTCCTCTGAAAGGGATTTTTGATATTTTTCAGCCCTGCTAAAGATCCAACGAAAATTGTGCATACACCGTTGGTTTTAAAAGCTGACACAAATGCTCCCCTTTGCACTTCTGGTCAAAATTCAATGATAGTCTTTTCAACAGAATCCCAATTATGATACCTATAAAGAATTTTAGTCGGTAAGTACTCTATAAATAGGAATAAAATCGCTGTAACGAGGACCAGATTTTAATTAAAATTCAACATTACGGACTCAGAATACACCAAATTCAAGTGGCAATGGAATTTTTAACATTTCTTTTATGGTTTGATACCTTGTAGATGATTTTGTGCCAATGCCATGTTTCATTTTGGCAAATCTTACCACTTCGCAGCACCGACTTGGGTACATGTGTACTCGTGTACTCGCTGTTTACAAACGAGTTTCCATACGTTGACATGGAAGATGGACGCCCGAACAGCATATCGAAGTTTGAAAGGTGACACAAACCCCATAAGGCAAAGATCGGCATACTATTTTTGGTTTTGGTGACTTCGGTGATATAAAAAGTTTACATTCAGACTGTTCCCAATCATTCCCAGCCGGGATTTTAAAAGAAAATAAGCAATAAAATGCAGGTAAACAGATCGCTGGCGAGAAACTGCCCTTGACAACGCCCGATTTATTTCAAAATGCCACAAAATTTACCTGATTAAGTGTTATGACTTGAAACGGTATCTCTATTGCCATCAAAAGCACCTGTGTCATTCTTGGTTACACATGCAGCACAGTCAGTATGACGCGTTTTTGATGACGTGGTACAATGTCGTCATATTCAAAACATTTGTCACGTGACTTCGTTTTTAAACTTCAAAGACAAGTGCCGACTGGCGTTCCGGCTGACAATTCCTTTATTTAGCGTTAAATCTAAACAAGATTTCCCCAGATGTAAATTGTAGTATCTGCTAAGCATAAAATGTTAATGGAATTGAAATCTGCCGTTAATATTGAAAATTTATTAGATTATGAGAAGAGCGGTTGGACCGTACCGGAGCAGTCCGAAATTTCCATGCGCCAAAAAAGAATCGATAATAAAACCTGTTGAATACTTATCAATGCATGCATAAATAGCACTAAAAGTCTAATCAACAGAAAGAACTGATTTTAGCGGGTACATACATGTTATATTTTTGTCAATGACGTAATAAACAATTTAATTATGAAGGAATTTATAAAGCAATCCCTCATCAATCATTCGAAAGACGGCGACGTCAATATTATTAGCGGAGCAGTAAATGTTACTATGATATTGTGTTGATCGTTGATTGACCCCTTTTTAGATGAAGTAAGACATGAAAACATCAGAGAAGTATGGAAATGTTCGCAGAGTATTAGTATACATGTATGTACAAGAGATTTGCCGACGAACTGACAGACAAAACTAAACAAGGGCACACGGAGAGGGGCGATATTCAGACAGTAAATTTGGCCAGAAACGTCATTGATGAAGACCGACATCGACCAGTAAAAGAAATAGAAGAGAGGGTCCATATACATGTAAGTACATTTACTGTGCAGAAAATCCTGTCAAGTGGATTAAACGTGTATCTCGTTTCTGCTCAATGAGTGCCAAAGTCTATTATCAAATATATGAGATGAATTTATGAGTTGCTTCTTTTAGGCATATTCTTAACCGCAGTCACTGGAATCCATGACGTTACATGTCATGCGCCGGTGGACGTCACCCAACTTCTTTATTTCTTCTATTAAAATTTTATTATTGAAGATAAATCATTGATTTTTCATGTACAGAAGCCGATTTGTATGTCAAATTTATCAGTGCAAAGTTTATAGAAATGCAGCCATCTACAACTTTCTTATTGCCGATGTCTACGATTTTCTGGGACAATCCTCGTATATTTGTTCTGCAACCTTCCATGCCGCAAAATTAAAGCCACCGCAACTGGCTACATTCAGAAAACCGCGAACTTTTGACATAGCCAAATTAAACATGTTTACAGTATTATGAAGGCAGGCGTAAGAGGGTAAAAAATGTAGACATCTATTGAATATATATAAAAAAATATTTGATCTGAGGATAACAAATTTTGATTCAAAGATCAAAAGTGTACAAATAAGTCCTATTAGGATTGATATAACAAAGATACAGAATGGGGAAAAATACCTACATTATATAACCTTCCTTCTGCATTTATAGAGCATAAAGTTACAACAGGAATGGAACTTTATGAAAGAGGAGGAGGGGGGTTTCAAAGTTTAGTCGGTAAGGAGATAATAAAACTTCAAAGACATCATCAATCTTTGTAAGATTCATATGCTGAAAACCTTTGATATTGTCACCTTAGGCGTCTTTGGTGTCTGAACTTTAGCTGTACTGCCACTTCTAGATTTTGGCCTTGATTTGGACTTTGGTGTCCTTCCCTTAGACTTTACAGGTTCGCTATAGTTACTGTCATCATCTTCACTTTCAGTAAATTCAAACACGTCGTCGTCGTCATCGGCTGTTTTCCCATGAGGAGAAAAATCAAAGTCCTCACAGTAATTTACATTCCTACAAACAAATTAAAAAATTCATCAAAAATTTTCGTACACTAAATGTGATTTTCCAACATGACCAACTCCTGACAAATTTCATTCAATTGCACTAAATCCATAACAATATAAAAATTTAGTTAGGAATTGTGAATTTGTATTGTCTACTTTTCATTTACAAGTAGTCCAGGCAAATCAAAATTTTATGGGAAATTAAGTCAAAGATAAAACACTGCTGACATAACACCACTAAAGATGGTATGGCCAGATTGCAAAGCAAGTTTTTGTCAGTTAAAAAGTTAAAGTATGTTCATATGTTAAGATCTATTATCATTGCTCAAATTTACAACCAAGGATTAATTTTTCTTGTATATTTTGACTAAAATTGTGATTATGTTTGTGGATTTGAGTACAAAAGAGATGGGAAGAAAGATACATGATAAATTGTCTGTGGTCACCAGGATAAATTCACTAGATTAACTGTCATAGTATCAAATGAAATCTCATGTCACAAGCAATCTTCAAGTGAAATCAAAGCCATATCTCTTATGGAAAGACAGATATAGCCAGGATTAATTTCTTTAAAAGTAGATCTAGGTCACAACGCCAAAGGTCACCATCATGGTATCAAATAAAATGGTCACATCACAAGGAATCTATTCATACAAAATCAAAGCCTCACATTTAAGCTTCTAAAAAGAAGGTTGAAGTCCGAAGTCACTGGGTCCAATGTTATCAAATAATTAAAAGGTCTTGCCATGGGAAACTTACACGTCTAATACGATACCAGGTACATGTAGTTTCTACTGAATATGCCAGGGATTTTTTTACCCTTCGATTCCAGGGGCCTGGGCCTTCAAAATTGGGAAAAATAGCGAAATTTGGTTGAAATTGGGAAAACAATTATACAAATAAATTGAGAATACAAGCAAAAAGATCTTCTGACATTTGCTACTAATGAAGATACACACCTATAGTACCAAGAATATTATATTTCAGATAGTGTACATCGCAAAACAGATATAAGTAGAAATGTATTTTCATTAATTTCAAAGGGTTTTTATACTTTGATTATTGAAATATTTTTTTTTCAAATTGGGAATTTTAAGCTCAGAAATTGGGAAAAATGCCTGCTTTTCAGCATTGGGAATGGGGCCAAATTTCGGCCCTGGAGAACCCCTAAAAAATCCCTGTATGCTTCAACCAGGTCAAAGTCCAAGGTCAAGGTCACTGAGTCAAATGTTATAGCATAAATTGAAAGGTCTTCTCATTGGCAACCTTCCAGTATCATATTATGTTTCTACTGCATATAGTTTCTGAGATTTTGCTTCAACCAGAAATTTTAACCAAAATGTTGATAACAGACAGACGGAAGGACATTGTCAATCTATAGATCGGAGTTGCTTTGCAATTTGGCCAAAAAACTGTATAATTGGAATACAAAATAACAGCAACACTTGTGTGCATGCATAGGACAAACATTGTACAGAATTTACAATCCTTAAAGAGTGGGGGTTATATCTATAGACACTCTGAAGGAAAATGACCTTCATTGATGAGTTTGATCAATACTTAACCAACTTAGTCATGTCCTCCTTGAGACTTAAAACAGACAATGTGGATAAATTATAATGGTAAAAGAAATCATGTACATTTAAAACTTGTGTTTACAATGTCCAACTTTCATTAACAGACTTGCCTAGATTTGTTACGAACATTCCTTCCAGAAGTACTGCCACGAGTGGTTGGTGTATCAGTTGAGGAATCCTTCAATGGTTTAACTTTTGTCAAAAACCTCTCACTTAAACCCCTACGTGGCTTTTTATCCACACTTTCAGGTGTTTTGTTTCTATAAGATACAAAACCCCCTTCAGAGTCAAGTCTCTTGATAGTCACTTTCATAACCTTTTTTTCAATTTTACTCGCTGATTTCGGTACATTTTCCACTTGTTGGGAAAATGAAACCTGGCTTCTTCTACGTGGCTCAGTTCTGCATTTCTTGCCATCAAAATCTTCCAAAGAATCATTCAGACTAACTTTCCTCTTCACGGGGGTCTTATACTTGCAGTTCTTTGACATCTCATCTTTAGTGACCCTGACAGAAGCAGCACGTCGAACGGTGATGCCAGACTTATCTGATCGCGTAGACCTCGAGGAATTTGTCGTAGCTGTTGATATCACTGAGATATCATCACTAGCACACTCACTAGCACTGTCGTCCATTAAAGCACTGGCCACCTGGTCACCTGTCATACATGGGTAGGCTTGAGGGTATCCTGAGCAGCTCCTTACTAGTAAATACATAAAGTGACACTGTGTAAAGCAAGGATCTAAAGAATTCTCAGGATGGGAGTGGGGACTATGGTCTTTTACAAATATAAAAAATTCAAAAATTAGTGACAAATTCAGTGAGGACAGGTCACTCTCTCACTCCCCCTCCCCTCCTTTGTTATCTGGTGCATAGGAGTAATAAAAGTCAGAAAACAACACAACCCTGAGACCTTAAAAACAAATTGTTAGCAGTATGAAATAGACAAACATTGTTTCCATGGAAGTAATTCTGTAACAAAATCACCTTGGCAATGATTTATCAAACAAATACACATATACCTGGTTTTACTGACATCCCAGACTCTTTCCTCACATTCTGCAATAAGACATCCTCCTCTGGTGAGGCTTGCTTTTTATTCCTAGGTGACTGTGACCTCAGCACTTTCTTCTCCTCTACCAGTACGTCAATGGACCTGCGACTTCTTCCAGAGTTTCGTAAATTTTTAACAGTCAAATTTTCAGGCTTCTCAGACAATACACTCCCGAGGGATCTCCTTGACCTTACCACTTTCTGAAGACTTGTAAAGTTTTCTTTTGAGTCACTGTCATCCAAAGGAGTGGAAATATTCTTCAATCTTCTTCCATCATAACTTCTATAGACGTAAAATGTTTTCATGCCTTTGCTGTTTCCTTTTTTTCCTGACTTTGAAATTTCCTTTCCTTCTATGACCTACAATAACAGAAGATTTTCAAGTGAGACAGCAACTTATTATGAACTCTAATTCTTCTTTTTCTTATTACAGATCAGCTTAAGTATCTAGCAATATATATCAAAACTAAACCCCTCCTACATAAGTTTCTATATCAAGTAATATTTATCAAAACCAAATCCCATAGGAGTAAGTAAACTATGACATATGGACATGCCTTTTCGTTACCTGCAATGCAAAAAGTACACATTTATGAAGTGTCCATCTGTTGGTCTGGTGATTAAGCTTTCACATGAATGACATAGATAAATTAACATACGATCTCTTATACATTTGTATTTACATCAAAATAGCAGGAAAAATTATAAAAGAGAGGAGGGGATCTCCAACAACAATAAAGCACAAGGAAGGTCAAGTTCACCTTCAAATTAAATATCACAATTCACATATCTATGAACATGCATGTTCATTCACCTGTTCTCAAACAATCTATTTCTATTTTTCAAACCCTCATGAAAGGTACTTGGTCAAGGATATACATACGACACATTTTTCTAGGATGGTTTCTAATGCCACAGTATCAGGGACTCCAGATTCAAGATTCAGAAAGATTTCATTGGGAGTTGGCTTATCTTGCCCCCGAAACACTCTGGCGGGCATTTCATGCTGGTTCCAATACCAACGGATCTTGGCCAAAGCTTCCTCTGTAAAAAAAAACATAGGGTCATCAGAGATGACAGCGCTCAACTCGACGGCATCATTGTCCCATGACCAGCATCTGTACCTACATTGCACAAAGTATTTCCAGATGCATCCACATAAGTTTGGTTGATAAAAAATTCAAAGAAGGCTGGAAATGAAGATTCTAATTTTACCATGCCTGGTTAATCAAGCGTGAAATATAGGTCAGATGCAGCATCTGTACAGTGCATTGCAGTAAGCATCCTCAGATACATCACCCACAAAAGTTTTTTTATTGATCTAGGACTTAAAATAGGCCGGAAATGGACCTGTCCCATCTTATTTAACCTTATTGCTCAAGCATGGAATGTGGGTAAGATGCAGCATCTGTACCATGCATTGCATTAAGCATCTTAGATGCATCATCCACACAATTTTGGTTGATGTAGGACATATAGTAAAAAAGGAATGGACCTGTCCCATTTTTCTTCACCTGGTCACTCAATCATGAAATGTAGGTCAGATGCAGCCTCCATACCATGCATTGTTGTAAGCATCCATAGATGCATCAACCACCACAACATTGGATGACCTAGGACTTAGTAGTAAGGTAGGAATGGACCTGTCCCATTTTACATAACCTGCTCACTCAAGCGTAAAATGTGGGTCAGATGTAGCCTCCGTACCATGCATTGCAGTAAGCATCTTCAGATGCATGGATTGTGCATCTGAAGATGCTTGATGTAGGACTTATAATAAGGCGGGAATGGACCTGTCTGATTTTACCTAACCTACTCAATCAAGCGTGAAATGTGGGTTAGATGCAGCCTCCGTACCATGCATTATAGTAAGCATCCTCAGATGTGTCATCCATGCATGTTTGGTTGACGTAGGACTTATAGTTAACCGGGAATGGACCTGTTCCATTTTAACTAACCTGCTCACTCAAGCATGAAATGTAGGTCAGATTCAGCCTACGTACCATGCATTGTTGTAAGCATTCTGAGACGCATCATCCATGCAAGTTTGGTTGGTGTAGGACTTATAGTAAGGCTGGAATGGACCTGTCCCATTTTACTTAACCTGCTCACTCAAGCATGAAATGTAGGCCAGATGCAGCCTCCGCACCATGCATTGTTGTAAGCATCCTCAGATGCATCATCCATGCATGTTTGGTTGGTGTAGGACTTATAGTCAGGCGGGAATGGACCTGTCCCATTTTACCTAACCTGCTCACTCAAGCATGAAATGTAGGCCAGATGCAGCCTCCGTACCATGCATTGTTATAAGCATCCTCAGATGCATCATCCATGCAAGTTTGGTCGATTTAGGACTTATAGTTTGGCGGGAATGGACCTGTCCTGTTTTGCTTAACCTATAGTGCGGACTCCGACGCCGGGGCAATAGCATAAGCCCCTCTCTACTTCGTCGAGGTGAGCTAAAAATGTTTAATAAGAATATTACACATCTTCAATTTCATAGCATCATTTATGAACAGATAAATTTGCATTATTATTAACAATGCGTAAAACCATGTTTTAAAGTTGAGTAAGATTTGACATTGTGTATGGAAGTTTTTATCACACTTTAGATTCATGTGTTTTCGATAAAATGTTGACACAAATCCACATAATACTTCCTCATAAATTCTCTCCTGACATGATTTCTAATACCTTCCATATGTGTCATATCAAGTTTTCCAAAAATATACTCTGTGCTATACAAAAGCATTGCATTCAGCATATCGGGACTAAAGCCTTGTAGTCGTAAAGGTCAGGCTTCACGAGATCAAATGAATTGTTGACTTTAGATGAAGTTTAGCCTTAAACTTTGATCAAATCAATTAGTACATACCATCCTTTATGTTTCCTTTATAGCAGTCAAATGAATATAAAATCATCAGGTTCTAAACACATCAATTCTTGAATTTGAGAAAAGTCTTAAAATATTGTGACTTTTCTCAGAATTTCTACAGATATGAAATAAAAGGTACATGCATACATACTTCCTTGGATAAGATCTTGAATCTTTCCAATAAAAGGGTTATCCGAGTCAGCACCACTATCATCATCATTACGGATCAACACAAAGTCATCTATAGAATAAACTTTATTTCTCCACTCAACTTTTCTGAAATGACAGAGATAAGAGAATATAAAATATGGTGCTTTATTGATTCATGTACAAGATACTTTTTCTAATTTGATCTCATTTAAGGACAAGTTGATATAATTTGATCCCATTTAAGGACAAGTAGACACAATTGTTTCAAATGTTAAACATAGTGTACATGTAATCAAAGATTACAAAGCTCACCTCGAGGCAGCAAAGTTCAATTTAAACATATCTCTAAGTACATGTATATTAAGAAAATCACTCAAGTGGAAAAAAGTAGGTCAAGGTCATTTCATGAAAGTTTGATCAAAGATACATCTTATATGCAAGTTTGGTACATGTAGCACTTATACTTTGCTCAATATTAGCCTTTAAAGGCAAAATCACTCAAGCGGAAAAAGTAGGTCAAGGTCATTTTATGAAAGTTTGATCAAAGATATGCAAGTTTGGTACATGTAGCACTTATACTTTGCTCAATATTAGCCTTTAAAGGCAAAATCACTCAAGTGGAAAAAGTAGGTCAAGGTCATTTTATGAAAGTTTGATCAAAGATACATCCAACATGCAAGTTTCGTACATGTAGCACTTATACTTTGCTCAATATTGGCCTTATAAGGCAAAATCACTCAAGCGGAAAAAGTAGGTCAAGGTCATTTTATGAAAGTTTGATCAAAGATACATCCAACATGCAAGTTTGGTACATGTAGCACTTATACTTTGCTCAATATTGGCCTTATAAGGCAAAATCACTCAAGCGGAAAAAGTAGGTCAGATGCTGATGTAGCATCAGTACTTTGTCAGATACTGAAATACCCCAAAAACTTTAACCAGACATTGACAAAGTCAGTCAACCAGAAAATGTAGGTCAGATGCTGCATCCAATGCATGGGTTCACCTAAGCATCCAAAGATGAATCACTTGTGCAAGTTTGGTTACTGTAGCATCAGTACTTTGTCAGATACTGAAATACCCCAAAAACTTTAACCAGACATTGACAAAGTCATTCAACTGGAAAATGTAGGTCAGATGCTGCATCCGATGCATGGGTTCACCTCAGCATCCAAAGATGAATCACTTGTGCAAGTTTGGTTACTGTAGCATCAGTACTTTGTCAGATACTGAACTACCCCAAAAACTCTAACCGGACGGGGACGGGGACGCGGACACCGGGGTTATAGCATAAGCTCATCTCAACTTTGTCGAGGTGAGCTAAAAATGTAATCGAGTGTATCTATTGATTTGTTGGGGTCAATTTCTAGGGGAAAGGCAAAAAAGTGGCATTCTAATTTCTGTTCATATGTACATGCAGCTGCAACTAGGGGGACATAAAAAGCATCTCTATATTGTGATATCTCCATTTCTGCAAGGTTCTTGCTGACAGCAACAATACTTTTCCAGATGATGCCCTGCATTGGATTTCATTTTTGGAATTTCTTAATTGGAGAGTCTTAATCCCCCTCCCACCTTCTCTCTAAATATGTGCTTGACTTAGTTTACTGTCCTGTTCACTAAATCCAGAGCAACCTGTTTTGGCGATTTATTCTGTCTCCTGAAGAATTTTGCTATAAATAATTGTTTCCAAGAATTGACCACCTTTAGTCGTAACAGGAAATTAACTTCAACTTACCCTATCAGCTGCATTCAAACCGCAATATGAAAAATAAAAAGTCTACGGGAATTCCCATGTTAATTTCAAGCCGCCGCCATATTGTTCTCCATGTTAACAATAGTAAACAGTGACGTCATAGCCGCCGACGTCACACATTTTCAGCGATTTTACTGTAGAAAATCCCCGTAGACATTTTATTTTCCGTCCTATTTCTAACTTAATTGACACACAGCCAAAACAATGATATTTTCTGTTACGACTAAAGGAGTATTATAAAATTGATATCCTTTTGGAAGATGACATTATCATATTTTAGAGAAAATCGGGAAAACAGGGTGCTCTTAAATTAGTGAACAGGACATTAGTGCATATAGTGTTTATTCAGTAAAAGTTAAAACAATGTCATGGTTAACAATGCATATATACCGGTAGTCCGACTTGCAGACCTACGAAGGTGTTATCTGTTTTTTTCGTCTTCGGTCTGACTGCTATGCATAGGCAAAACTTGAGAATTTCAGTGGGAAAAAAATTAGGCAAGTCGTCCTTTTTTTTGGACAAATTCCAGTCCATACATGTGAACCTTTTGCCTTCACAAATCTGGAGGATTTTCAATTTTCATCTGGAGATTTGGCCTCTCGTCGGGAGGTTTTTAATTTTTCATCGGGAGGATTTATCGGTATTCGGCCCCCCCCCCCCCCCCCCCTTTTTTTTAATCTACGGACGAATTTTCTCAACTCGCTTTTCAACAAGGACAGATTCCGCTCTCATACAACAACAAACACAATTCGGAGTTCCGAAAGTTGTCTCAATGACGTCCGTTGATTTCTTTTACCTTGCTTCTGCTACTTGAGTACACCTGTACAGAAAATCAATAACTGTTCTTCATGGGGTTTAAACTGACCACTCATCAGATTTAAATCCCATTGTTAGAAGAATAATAAACGAGACGGCCATTATCTGCCTCAGGTTATACACGCTTATACAGAGTACGTGAATTACATGACGTCGTTTTTCCTACGCATTTATTTATTTATTTATCAGCGAACTTTTACTGCATTTCCTCACTTTTTCGTGTTATATATATATATATAATATGATTTTATGGCACCAAGAAGATTCCCCAATTAACCTTGTACATGTACATCAAATTGGTACGTGAATTTGACGACCCGTACTGGGTATAACGTCCCCCGGGGAAGTCGAGTACCCGTGACGGTGAAGAGAACGCGACGCTAATTGCTTTGTTTTTCCAGCAATATACCTGTCACCTGTATAATAATAACTTATTAAATTTATTGTCTGGTAACTACAGTCGGCGTAATGCGTAACGTAATACACAAATGGGGATTTTGCATTTCATCTGGAGAAATCTGGAGGATTTTTCGTTTTCGTCGGGAGGATTCTGTTTCGTCGGGAGGAATCGGGAGGACTATTTTTCATCGGGAGGGTCCTCGTTTCGTCGGGAGATTTCGTCCTCCCGCCGGGAGGTTCACATGTATGCCAGTCTCTTCAACCAAAAAATAAGGCATCCAATCCTCCTGCCCCTAAAAATTCCCCTCTAGGCCTGGTTTCACCTCTGTGTGCATGACAGAATGTTGACGATCAGAGGAAAATTGCATGGAAGAGAAGAAGAGGTGGAACCAGGCTTAGAGGGGATTTTTTAGGGGCAGGAGGGCTGGGTGACTTATTCTTTGGTTGAAGAGACTGGGATTTGTCAAAAAAAGGAGGACTTGTCGAAATTTTTTTCCCACTGAAATTCTCAAGTTTTGCCTATGCATAGCAGTCAGACCGAAGACGAATAAACAGATAACACCGTCGTAGGTCTGCAAGTCGGACTAATATACCGGTACTTAAAATAATGAATACCGCAGTCTAAAAACACTTTCATAAGTAAAATAAACCAATCAGATCAAACAATGTCTAGGAGTATTCCTTAAAATTTAGATGATCTTAATTTGCGGGGGGGGGGGGGGGGGTCATTTTCTTGATGATGATCTTTGTGCAGGTTGGGGAAAGGTACCGATCGAGCTAATATACCTCGATTGGGCTAATATACCTCGATTGGGCTAATCAATCTGAATATTTTCAGTAGTAAAAAATTAAAACATTCTCAAAATTATTCTTTTGAGCAAAATCGCATCAGTTCTTTATAAAAGAAGTTATGTTTACAAAAGAAACAAACATGAAAAGTGAATAGTTACCGAGAAAATATACCTCCATTTTTCTGAATATATTGGGTGAGATTTCTCGAAATCTAAAAAGTTTTCAGGCATAGTTGCTTTTTAAATATTATTTCTTGATATAAGAGCTGGTGCGATTTTGCACTCAAATATGATTTGGAGGAAAAAAGTACTTTTTTCTGAATAAATAAGTCAGATTGATTAGCCCGATCGAGGTACATTAGCTTGATCGAGGTATATTAGCTCGATCGGTACCTTTCCCCAACCTGTTGTGTACTGTACAGTAGCCCTGTGGACTGTGAATGTGACTATCAAAACTCACTCATAATGTTTTTGGTTTGACAACTTCCTGTTCAATACAGAGCCATTACCAATCCATCGCGGTCTGCAGACTGAGCGAGTGCTTGAGGAAAAAAATTTGGTACTCATTATTCTTTTCTTCTCGGCTCAGCTGACATTTCCCGCCTGCATTCGGAAGGTCTCTTGATTCTCCCATTTCGTCCAAATTTCACCAGTTTCAAGCTGCGTCTTTTTCGTTCTGAAGTTATCCACAGTACATTTGAAAAGGTAGTGCAAAAGGGGTTCAGTGGGTTTTCGACGAGTGTTCTCGGTAGGATAATCTTTTGCGACCTGGTACCCCTACTGATAATTTTAAAGTGCCTTGAGTAGTTACAGCTTCTAGCCATCAAGTGTGATGGATTGACGTACTGATGTAGATGTAGATACAGCTGCAATGGTGATCAGATATTTTGCTATGTCAGTCTTCTCCACTTTTCTGTTGCAGCTGTAACTTACAATGCTTTGAGTTGACGACAACAAGCTAATCATTTTTTCAAAATATCAAAAAAACATAGTTATTTCAATTATAAAGCTCACATAATGAAGCTGGACCCTATCTGTCCCCTATTTAAAAAATCATTGCACGGTCACCATTTTATTCCTTTTTTCAATTTTTTTCCGGGGGGACCCCGGACCCCCACCCGTACCCTCCCCCGCTCGGCACTTCTTGCCTCGGATCGACCCTTTACAGTGGCGGATTCAGGGGGGTGCGGAGGGGGCGCCCGCCCCCCCGGCACTGACCCAAAATTTTCCAAAAACAGGTATATTTTCTCCCATTTTTAGTCAAAATCGGAAAAATTCGCCCCTTGACCCCCCGGCAAAGGGGGCGCTGGATCCGCCACTGCTTTAGGTCGATACAACCACCCCCCCCCCCCGCTTCCCACTCTGGGTCCGCCCCCTGCGTTATCTGACAAAATCGCATAATGTCATTGTTATTTGTCCCTTTGTCAACAAATAAAGTAACAACATTTGACCTATATTAGACCGATAGTCCGGCAACCATTGGTATATAATGATTTTTAAAAAACGTCTACAAGGAATTTTCTCCATATATGGGTACCTGTACCCAATATGATAAGAATCTATAATAGTATTTATAACAAAGGAGGACCTGTGGATGTTTTTTCCCTGACAATGTTCACTGGATATCCACTAAGGCTGGCACTCATTCCGAGGAGTAGAGCAAGTGACCATATTTCGCCGCATTTTTCGTATATTTCCAAGAAATTTTCCATAGCTCTAGGTCAATTCAATAATTGGTTTTGATAAAATTTAATTTAACTCCATTTAATTAATTTACCCAGTTCACTATTTCCTTAGTTATAATACGTCAAAATTTTCACATGATGTTTCAGGTGATCATATTTCGCCGTTTTTGTAGATAAATAAGTATCCTAGCTATTTGCACACAAAACGGACAAGATCATATGATCTTGTTTTACGGAAATCTTTTGTCACTACTACTTCTAAGAAATTATGCCAAATAAGATGTTTTCTTGGGGGGGGGGTGTAAAAAATTCGGATGTTTATGGCTAAAATTGGGTGTTTTCATTATTTTTTCCTAATTTTGTGGTATTTATCATCACAATTGAGTGCAGGAGATGTCACAATATATCAAAACATAATTTGATAGGATAAAGAGAAATAAACTTGACAAACAATTCCAATAACTAACGAGACGGAATTAAAATTCCAATAACTAACGAGAAGCAATTAATTATGACACGGCGAAATATGGATCATTCCTCTACATGTATATTTACAGTGGCGGATTCAGCCGGGGGGGACGTGACACCCCCCCCCCCCCCCCCCGGTAGTGCCCAAAAAGGGGCACTTCTGAAATGCTTTTGGAAGCATTACACTATTGTACGTTATATACGTTTCGGAAACAACTTACTTTGAATCGTGTCCATATCGGATTTTCTTCATCTGAGGCCCAGACGAAGTCCTATGCAAGGCGTAAAACATATATTTCTTTACCAAACCTTCAAAGACTCGATATATTGCCTTCCATAACATTGAAAATTGTTCACTTTTTGAAGATCGTCTTAAAATTGCGGTCATGTTCAATCTTTATTTAAATGAACAATTAAAATTGTTTTGGCCAGATTTGGATTGGCTACCTCGAAGAATTTTGCAAAGAATAAAAAATGCATGTTTTTATTTCTTTACTTTTAGAATCGAATTGCTAATAAATGATTTAACCTTTCTATCTGGACGATGCAGGGAATGTGGCACTTATGATCTCTTGTTTGTCAAGGAAATTTTAATGATCATTTACTTATTTTCTTTACCTTAGAAAAATGAACAAACAAGCGCGGATCTAGAGTGATTGTTAGGGGGGCGGTTCCCACCTAAAATTCTGAAATTTGCAAAAAATGCTGATCAGCCCCCCCCCCATAGTTTTACGTGAATTTACTGCTGAAATCCCCCCCCTCATGGGCTAACCTCCCTGCCTTTCCAAAACTTTGCTTGGTCTGCCCATTTCCTTAGGAAATTCTGAACAAGTTGACTTCTGCATATACCGTGCAAAAAACAATACAGCTTAAGAAAATGTCGATTTTTTTAAATGTACAAATCATCGTTGCTGCTACTGACTGAATCATGTCAGCCTAATTCAATAGGAATTTATCCCGTTTTCCTCTTTGAGGTTTAGTATACAATCATTCAACGAGGATATGGGACAAATCCCTGTGCCTAATCCCTCAAAATTCAGATCAAATATGCTTCAGATGCCACCAAATTGCTTCATTTTTTTATTTCAAATTTTTCTCGGGGGAGGCCCCCGAACACCCACCAATGGGAGGGCCGGGGATACCCCCTTCCATATCCTCCCCCACTCGGCCCTTCGGGCCTCGCAAGTGATTCCCATCAAAAATTGTATGTGCCCCCGGCAGTTGGGGTTCTGGATCCGCCCCTGATGTATTCTATATTTTATTCAAATGATGCCAATATTCGAATTATTTCTCCCAAGCTAAACTTCTGAGGTAGGGGTTCTCAACAGTGAAACAAAAAAAATATTTCGGGCGGGGTTGTTTGAACTTCGGTCCCAAATCATCGAGATGCCCTCAGTGGTCTGCTCCTGTTTGAAATGATATAAAGATGCAAGAAGTGCAGATCATGTCCCTTTGTTGGGCTATGATCGGGATATCTTGCCATTGAATTTGATGGGGACCCAGCCCGGTAGCGCGGGCACAAACACCGGCTGTATATGCACTTCAAAACTCAAAACGTTCGATCCAGTGATTTTGGTCTCAAAACATTTTTTTTTTCATGTAAAATGGACTCTACGTTGACCTTATTTGAAGAAATCCCACTTTTTAATAATCTACACTTTGCAGCTTTTAACGTTAATGTCCCAACAATATTGATCAGAGGGAAATCTGATTCTCTTGTATACGTCCGGCCTAGTTGGTATGAAATTTGGAACATACAAAATTGTAAATGCAATCTTTATTACAGTGTATTCTTTGACAGTTTTTCATACAGGAAAGCTCATGAAAATGAACGAAAAAACGAAAAAAAAATAGATAACATCGTCGTAAATCTGCAAGTCGGACTAGTATTGCACCCTGTCAAAAGCATGTCACAAGGGTTGCCAGAGGTCTCGGCCCTTTCTTTGTTCGAACCCCAGAGGACCCCAGAGGTTTCGGCCCTTTTCTTTTTCGGTGTCACAAGAGCCCTCTTTTTGGGTACTGCGGGGGGGGGGGGGGGTGTCCCCGGCTGAATTTGCCACTCACGGGTCTTGACATACGTGATCTAAAATACAGCTCGAAGTCTCTAAGTGCGAATTGTATTTTCTTCGAACAAGTAATCACAAATGGCGAACCGAACGGTAAAAGACGCTCACTCTGTGAAAGGGACAAATCCTCAATATCTTGTGGAGAAAATTATCAGAACTCGAATTTATGAATGCAGATATTGGAAAGAGGAATGTTTTGCACTTACGGGTAATCTCTTCGACCAATATTAGAAAAAAATAAAGATCAGAAGAAATTCGATCAACTTTCACTTTTCAGCTTCTGGCCAAAAATCCGATAGTTTAAGTACTGTACATTATGCTAGCTAAAACCAAGAAACGGACCTATTTCAAACTGTGCACACAGTGCATTTGAAACAAACCATTTACTTGCATAAACCCTACTGTCCTGTTCACTAATTCCAGAGCACCCTGTTTTCCCGGTTTTCTCTCAAATATGATAATGTCATCTTCCAAAAAGATATCAATTTTATAGTACTCCTTTAGTCGTAACAGAAAATACCATTCTTTTGGCTGTGCGTCAGTTAAGTTAGAAATAGGACGGAAAATAAAAAGTCTACGGGGATTTTCTATACGTAGTAAAATCGCTGAAAATGTGTGACGTCGGAGGCTTTGACGTCACTGTTTACTATTGTTGACACGGAGAACAAGATGGCGGCGGCTTGAAATTAACATGGAAATTTCCCGTAGACATTTTATTTTTCATATTGCGGTATGAAGACAGATGATAGGGTAAGTTGAAGTTAATTTCCAGTTACGACTAAAGGAGGTCAATGCTCAGAAAATATAATTTTTTGGAAAATTCTTCAGACGACAGAATAAATCGCCAAAACAGGGTGCTCTGGATTTAGTGAACAGGACAGTAGTGGTGTAACGATATCTCGTTTGTACTCGTGTCGCGATACAGTACCTTGACAATACATATCACGATACATCTTCCATTCAAACAATACACAATGACACAAGATTTTTTAGTGTTGTAAAATCAGAAAATTTTTACCATCAATTATCGGAAACTATTGGAGGAGTACAATCGATAGCTCTATGATGACTATCGGAATAATGGGACTTTCGTTATATGTTTTGTATCTTTCCAGAAGGATTAACTCAATACTAATGATTTAAGAATCTGATTTTATTTAAAATCATGGAAATAAATCAATTGTTGAACATTCCTTGTTCTTATTAACAAAATCTCGAGGCTTGCTTTAGAAGGAGGGCCTTCCTCTTACTCTCTAATGCCAAAATGGTCCCATATGGTGGACCTAGTACTCCCTGGATATGCTCCTCCTCAACCATTATCTCTGCCACATCCCGATCGCGTCTAGTTTCGTTTAGAATTATATCGAAGACATATCCGACTGAGATCATTTTGCGTCAAGTACAATTCAACAGCGACAATCGATTTTCAAAACCATTATCGATAGTCGGTGACTTTCAAGTTTCAGCGAAAATAGCCGTGATATTGGCAACTATCATTACAACACTAGTATTTTTGTGTCGCCTGCGAAGCATAGCGACACTTAGGGATCACTTTGTCCGTTGTCCGTCTGTCCGTCCGTCTGTCTGTCTGTCACACTTTTGGTGTCACAGCCCATAACTTTTGATTGGAAAGTGATAGGGCTTTGATATTTCACATGTGTATTCCTTGTGACAAGACCTTCCTACACATACCATAATTTTTGACCTAGCGACCTTGACCTACATATTTGACCTACTTTTCAAGAAAAGTAATATTGGCTATATCTTTTGATTGGTAGGTGAAAGGGCTTTGATATTTCACATGTGTAATCCTTGTGGCAAGACCTTTCTACACATACCATAATTTTTTACCTTGTGACCTTGACCTAGATATTTGACCTACTTTTGAAAAAAAGATAAGATTCGCTATATCTTGTGATTGGTAAGTGATAGGGCTTTGATATTTCACATATGTATTCCTTGTGACAAGACCGTTCTACACATACAATAATTTTTGACCTAGTGACCTTGACCTAGATATTTGACCTACTTTTCAAGAAAAGTAATATTGGCTATATCTTTTGATTGGTAGGTGATAGGGCTTTGATATTTCATATGTATTTTCCTTGTAACAATGCCATTCTACACATACCATTATTTTTTTACCTTTTGACCTTGACTTACATATTTGAACTACTTTTCAAAAAAATTAAGAATGGATATATCTTTTGATTGGTAAGTGATAGGGCTTTGGTATTTCACATGTGTATTCCTTGTGACAAGACCTTTCTACACAGACCATAAAATTTTACCTTTTGACCTTGATCTAGATATTTGACCTAGACCTACTTTTCAAGAATTTTGATCCACTTTCTAGAATAATAATCAAACCGCTTCGCAGGCGACACAAGCATTCCTTGGATTGCTATTTTTAACAAAATCCAGCACAGTATAGCAAATAGAGACAAAATTTTTCTGTATCATTTACTTATTATGCACATTGCAAGGGTCTAGAATTCCCATTTCCCGTTGCCCGGGGCAAGTGAAAAGTTGGGTCGGGAAAGTGCACATGCCCGTGGGCAAGTAGATTAGACCAAGCAAAAATAAAAAGTTGGTTCTCAGGCTAATTTTTTTCAAATCATATGCAGCAGGCAGGTTTTTTCTCATTAATCATTTTTAGAACAACTACAAATTGGAATGTGTTGACATCTTTTATGCTAGTAATTTGTTTCCTCAGCATGTGATTGACATTTCTGTCCAGTTTTATTACTTCAATTTGTACCCATTGAATGACCACTTGAAATGACATCAAAATTTTACGGACGAACGCAAACACAAGTACATGTACATTTAGATAAAATAAGATATAAGTGGACGTTACAGATTTAAATCTCAGGTGCAGAACAAGAATACAAAATAATGTCATAGAGAAAATCAATATTTTATCTGAATGAAATAGAACACTTTAGTGAACCCTTCGGGTGAACTGAACATCAGAATTTTCCGCATCTGCCTGGCCATTTACGCGTTAGACGAGAAGGGTATGCATTTTATAGCATTATCAGACAGACCCAGACCTTCAGCACGGACATCGGTGGTGGATCCAAGGAGTTCAAGAGAAGGCATTGTAGATGTGATCGGAGAAATGTTGCCTATGTTTCTATCATCAACGGAGTGCCTGCTCCATCATGAATCCGCGTCCTTATTCCGTAAATTCTCTTGAATTCTATATGTTAGCCCGATACTCTCTCTAGTCTAGATTTTATCTCCTACTTCTACCGATAAGACAGGGTTTTGATTTATTCTGATTTCTGAAGTCAGTGAAGAATCAAGCACTCAATTTTTAGCTAGATATGCGATATTTCAACATGACCTTAAAAATAAGTTGCAGTATACCTTTCCTTCTCTACATGTAATTTTTGATGGGCAAGTGATTTTATTGATCGGGCAAGTAAATTTTACGTCATGAGTTGCCCGTAGCAAGTAGGTTTTGAAAAAAATTCTAGACCCCTGCGTTATATAAAGTCAATACTATATCCCCATCACCATGTGACTTGTGAAATCCCTCTTTATGCTGTTATAGATGTAAGACTAAATTGATGCAAGTATATTCAGTATTTCTTTGTATTCAAGGAATATGTGAGTGTTGAATTGGATAGAAAAGTGTATTGTGATACGTATTGTATCGTGAGCCTTGTATGGTGATATGTATTGTATCATGATCTAGTGTATCGTTACATCCCTAATAAACCCACAACCATAAACATGTATCGTGTACCAAAATTTACATCTAGTACAGTACTGTCCGTACAGCTCTCTTCAGAAATCGGAAAATTGAAGTTACCTCTACTTTGTTGGCATGTTTTCCGATTAAAATTTATATAGGGGGATGGATCTTGAACTCTCATAACTAATGGTGTATGATATATGTCTGTACGACCAATACTATGCTTACAGTGAAAAAATATAATTTTAGATGGGGAGTTTTCTATGTTAATTTTAGCATGACGTCGTCAACGTTCTCCATAGACTCAGTGTTAAACATTGGCGACGTCATGCTTAAATTAACATAGAAAACTCCCTATCTAAAACTATTTTCTTTCACTGTGAGCGTAATATTTTCCTTATGCTGCATGTAATTACAGGCACTAGATATTTGAATACTTATTTTCCATTCGAATATTCACTCAAAACTATTTATTCGCGAATAATCGAATATTCGTTTAAGCTCTAGAAAAGGTAGTGTGATAAAGCAACTTACATGTAGATGCAAACATTTGTTACGATGATTCATGAATTGAATTCTTCGTAAAAAATCTACAAAAGTACATTTATCATGAAATTTTGAAAATAAGTTCCTTCAAAACAAAAGTACTTAAAAGGATGACTGTCCGGAAACTATTACTGATTGGAAATTATCCTGACACCAGTACAAACAAAATACTATTTAGATGGGGAGTTTTCAATGCTTGATTTCAACGTGACATCACCATGTTTAACATTGAGCCTTGGACAGCATGAAGATTTCATGGGAAAAATAAAACTTGCTTAGCCTATAAACTTTGATTGTGTGCACATATAGCACATACTGAAATGTAGGACTAAGTGAGATATAGTGAATGGTATCAATTTTATTTAAATATTTGCTTGATAAAGTAGTCTAAATAGTGTTTATCCAGTTTTGAACCTGAGCCTTATGAACAGCAAGATACATTTTATTAAAGGGTCATGGTTTTTTTACCCTTTGATTCCAGGGGCCTGGACCTTCAAAATTGGGAAAAATAGCAACATTTGGTAGATATTGGGAAAAATATTATACAAATAAATTGAGAAACAAGCAAAAATTTGCTTCTAATGAAGACGAATAAACGCATATAGACACCTGTAGTACCAAGAATATTATATTTCAGATAGTGTACATTGTAAAACAGATAAATTATAAATGTCTTTTCAGTAATTTCTTTCGTAATTGGAGTTTAATTTTTTTTTCAAATTTGGAATTTTAAGCTCAGAAATTGGGAAAAATGCCTGTTTTTCAGCATTGGGAATGGGGCTGAATTTCGGCCCTGGAGAACCCCTAAAAAAATCCCTGAGGGTCAACCCTATAGCTCAGTCATTTAACACATCAAACGGAAATATTGACCACCAGGACCATTACACTCTTCCCTTCTTTCCTTGAGGCATCGTGCTGTATCCCAACTGTGTGGTTTCCAGTCCAGAGCTTTTTCAATCCCTTTTCAGAACATGACCCATGGGGCTCCAATTGTTGTTGCTAACAAACCTAAATCTTATTTTACAGCCGAGCTATTGGTTGACAAGGCCATGGAACTTAAATACATTGGAGGTGTATTTGGAGGGAACATCAAGCCAACTCCATTTCTTTGTCTTGTATTGAAAATGCTTCAGATACAGCCAGAAAAGGACATTGTGGTTGAATTTATAAGGAATGAAAATTTCAAGTAAGATAATTTTTAGCACACCTGTACCAAATCTAAGACTTGAGAGTGAGCAGTCAGGGGTATAACTCATTTCAGTGATATTTTTCGTCACGGAAATCAGTAATTTTTCTTGCAAGATATTTATAGAATCACGTAAAATATAACTGATTCATGTTACAAAACTTTCTAAGGTCAAATGTGATTATATCGTCCATTTCGTACAGAAAAGTTTGACCTCATCAGATGCAATATTGGTGCCTCTTCAAAAATAAATCAAGGTCACAATTTGGAAAAATCATGTTTGGGCAAAATCTAGGAAAAAAATAAATATATTTGAAACAAGTTACTTTTAATATGTGAAAAAATAACCATTTTTGGTTATATTTTTTTGGGGATAATGCTTAAATTTTCTAATCCAAATTTTTCCTGCTGATACATGTAATCAAGGGTTCAGTATCATCATGATTCATGAACCATCAGTCTATTAGATTTTGTAAAATAATTCTTCACCCATTGAACAATATGAAGCACTTCCCAAAGGAATTTTTATATGCAGAAATTAGTTATTTTTCATGACCTACCTAAACATTACCGATTTTCATGGAAAGAAAAGTAACTGATTTCTGTTATAAAATTTTATAACTGAAAGGAGTTATACCCCTGACTGGTGAGTGTCACAGTCAAATGACCAGCTGTCTGTATTTTGTCTGTAAACTTTAAAGACTTCTCCAAGGCTCACACATTTTTGCGAAAAATATATTTCATTTTCAGGTAATGTATTTGAACAAAGCCAAGATCTCTTTTAACCCCCCTTCCAGTCAGTCTTTGATTTGCACATTTGTATAATTGTTTGAAGAATGTTCAAAATGTCTGTAAACTTAAATGACTTCTCCAGGGCTTACACTTTTGCGAAAAATATATTTCATTTTCAGGCAATGCATTTGAACAAAGCCAAGATCTCTTTTAACCCCCTTCCTGTCAGTCTTTGATTTGCACATTTGTATAATTGTTTGAAGAATGTTCAAAAGGTAATATTGATTCTTCAGGTATGTGCGCGCTCTTGGTGCTGTATACATGAGGCTAACAGGAACTACGCTGGACTGCTTCAAATATCTGGAGCCCCTGTATTATGACTATCGAAAACTTAAACAGCAGAATAGAGAAGGAGGTATGGCTAAATAATGCTGTTACATGTACCGATATATGAAAACAATCTCAAAGAAATGAAGTATTTATTGTAGTAAAGTTTTGTGATCCTAAAAGAAAAGAAATACATGTTCATCAGTGTTCCAGCAGCTAGAAAACAAAAAGGGCAGGGCACCAGGTAGGGCACTTTTGCGTGCGATGGGCAAAAGAGGGCACATCATGCACACACGAAGGGCAAGGGTGGGCACATTTATAGACACGCGGTAAGCAAGGGAGGGCACATTTTTGCATTTTGTAGTAAGGAGAATATTTTTTTACAAGGCATATTAAAGCTTTTTTTTTGCAAATAAGGCACTTTATTCTTTTGCAGTGCATCTTCAAAAATAACAAAATTAAAGTATAAACATAATCAAAATTTCACTAGTATTATTGTATCAGTCTATATTACATGTACTTGCTATGTACTATTGCCTGAGACTACTTTCCTATAGTGACCATTTACAAAAGCATAAATGTTATAATGCAACTGACTCTGTCATCCCCTGTACACTGTACATTGAGACCAGCGACCTTGGTTTTCCGTTTTATAAAATTCCTCTTTTGTGTGAGATTGCGGTAGTCATCTGCATAACAATGTATATGCGTCTATGTATATTCTTTATATATTCTTTATATGTTTTTCGTACTTATCTGTTTATGGTCATGATTATTTTGTGTATAGAATATCTTGAAAGTATTGATGTTATAGACCGTGAATTACGTCGGTACGTGTTTTGTGAGAGCAATTTCCGCGGTCAAAAAGACACTGGATCTACACGTATTTAGTGCATTAAAAAATAAGTAAATAAAAATAGATCAAGAAGAGGATAGATAAACTTATCGCCCATTTCTGAACAGACCCACACGAATACTCGTATATAATAGTTGTCCGTTTTAGCTAGGGAATTTAAGTTTTGAGGCGGAAAGCATAGATACAATGTACATGTAAAATGTCATCATAATCATCAGAAATAAAGTAGTATGAATTCATCAAGGCGGATTCATGTGTATTTACATGTATGTTGTGAGCCGTTGTTAACGACTCGAGGCTATATTTTAACAATGAAGTTATAGAGTGCTTTGCAATTTTTGACTTTTCATTCTCAATCTTTGCTAACGTTTTCTGGAAGTCATGCTGTTAGTTGTTGTGCACTATGTGGTCAACTTAAACTTCAAAATATGAAGTGAAATTTTTTTTAGAAATAAATCTCTCGCGCGATCAATAAAACCTATCTTCCAGTTGTACAAATATACCTGCGTATTTAATCAAAACATCTTAAAAAGGCAGTCATTTGTATCACAGGAGTATGACACATTATCCATAAACCCCCCTGAGTCAAATATCCCCCCCTGAGAGTCAAACACCTATAGGTGTTTGACTCTAGGGGGGATATTTGACTCAGGGGTATAGGTGTTTGACTCTCGGGGGGATATTTGACTCAGGGGTATAGGTGTTTGACTCTCGGGGGGATATTTGACTCAGGGGTAGAGGTGTTTGACTCTCGGGGGATATTTGACTCAGGGGTATAGGTGTTCGACTCTCGGGAGGATATTTGACTCAGGGGTATAGGTGTTTGACTCTCGGGGGATATTTGACTCAGGGGGGTTCCGGATAATGTGTCATACTCCTGTGGTTTGTACTACTCGTAAAGGTGCTAAATGATTGTACAAACAATTCAATTAAGCAAAGTACACATTTAAGACAGTAATGCATTAATTACCGCAAACGGACAGCATAATCGAAACTTAACAGGCGGATCAAGAAGGGCAACAAGAGGAAAACTGGAGGGCATCAAGGGCGCAACAAAAGGGCATCAAGGGCACAAGGGAGGGCATCAAGGGCACAACAAAAGGGCATCAAGGGCGCGGTGCCCTTCTATTTTTGCCTAGCGGGAACACCGTTCACAGTACTTTAAATCTATATGGGTTAAATTATTATTTTTTGCAAAAAGTTGAATAACCAAAAGTACCTGACACACTACATGTATTACTTTACACATGTTTTATGACATTTCATTTGTTCCTTTGGTTTTAGCTTTCCATTTGATTCACATGGATGAATTCATTGATGAACTTCTAAGAGAAGAGAGAGTATGTGATATAATATTGCCAAGAATACAGGTAATCTATTTTCAAGGTGTAGGGAATTTAGATCAGAATAGTACCAATATGTATAGAAAATCATCCATTTGTGTTCACTTACTTTGTCACATTTAGTAAAACATGTAAATGTCACTTTATGTGGAGCATAGTGTATTACTACAATTTTTATGTTCTTGAACTTTGTTTCTTAAGTTCTATTGTTTTCAAAGTTTGAAAAAAATTAATTCTTATAGGTGTGATACTTAACATGTATTTAATTCATCTAATAAATAAGCTTCAAAAATTGAAGATGTAATTTCTAATTTCGTTTTTTTTGCTATTAAAGAAGCGGCATGTTTTAGAGGAAAACAATCAGCTCGAGCCTCGAGTCAGTCTTCTAGATGACGATGTTGAGGAAATGGACACCTCTGATGATGAAGCCATGGTACGTGGGTATACACTTTTGTTAAAGCTTTTCAAGTCACATATTCTCCAATTTATCATCCAAGTTATTGATCTGTAACCAATAAAGTTCAGCCTGAATTTTGAGTATTAAAATCAATGATTGCAGTGAAGATTTGTGTAGTTTTTTCGCAATCTGTGACATTTTGAAAATGCTAAACAAAGTATGAAACATTTTATATGTTTTAATTAACTATCATTCTTTCTTAGTTAATTTGCTTTCCAAAAAGTGAAATCACTCTTGAAAGACCCATAAGCTATTTTTGATATTGCTTACAGAAGAAATGTGTACAGGAAAAGTTTTTGGTATAGACTTATAAAAAAGGAAACTTCTATCTTCAGCCCATCATTCTACACTCCAAAACAAATTATTCTTCCTTTCTTATTCAGGATAGAAGTCCGACACCAGAAAAAAGGCATTCAAGTCCCTCTCGACACCATTCTAGCAGGTAAGCTTATCCTCTGGAGGATTTGATTAAATGTGTCAGATCATGATTTAAGAAATTTCATATACATTATATTTAATCTATCTGTAAACTTAGTGGTATGCTAGGATATAGAATTTCGAAGTTGAAATACATTCTATTTTTAACCATAAAAAGGATATCATGAGGAGTTGGAAAAGATGGTCATCTTATATAAAAAGTCAAGGATCAATATCCTTCCAACAAACATTATCGGGAATTTTAGACTTCTGTGAAATCCTTAAAGAAGTGTTCGAATGAAATCATAATTTTAATTCATAAATTTATCAATCCTTTATACAGAGATAGACGGAAAAGATCAAGATCGCGGGACAGAGACAAAAGACACAGATCTCCTACAGGTTTGTATTATATGTATATACTCTCTTTTGACCTCAGTATTATTAACGAGAATAGGTGGAATTCAATCTTTAGGTGGAATTCAATCTTTTTCTATTTATAGAGTTACTTCCCATTCAGCACAGTATCTGATGTTAACTAATTATGATGTGATCAAATTCTAAATAAACCAGCGTGGAACTCTGGGAAAACATGCGTTAATACAAGGTTTCTAAAAGAATTTTATTGTGTCATATTAATGCATTTAATGGGGGGGGGGGGGAGAATAGTATTGGAAAAGGTCAATCTGAAAAAAGGAGTTTTATCAGTAGAATATCATTCCATGCACTTTGGGACATACATACAGCTTATAAGTTAGGACTTGGTACAAGTCATATGGTCTGTAATTTGTACATTTACCAGAGTTCATTTTTGTATATCGGAAGAATTATACTTCCTATCTTAATTTCACATTGAATGTTCTGATGCAGGAATCATTTAAATAATGGAATGCATAAAACAGTGTAAAACAGAATGAATCAGCAATTTAGCAAAATGGTTATTCTATTATTATTATGGGTTTTTTTTTCAGATAAAAGACGCAAAGATGATGATGATAGGTGAGTACAACATACAAACAAAGATCTATAATGTACAAGTATACATACTATAGAAGAGTTAATCCCAAGTTTTTTATAATATTGATGCTTTCATGTATAGTTCGCATATCCAAATACAATCATATGCTTTTAGTAAAAACGTCATTCTTCAATAGTCCCGTCTACTGTTACACATACATGTATGGTCTTGCAATTCGATAATTTTTCAAATCAGGTGGTCTATATAGCTAAAAAAATTAATGAACAAATAAAGCAAGAAATTTCGTCTTAATTGCAGGAAGAGTAGGCGGAAACACAGTCATCATGATCACCATAGCAGGGACAGCGATCGTCATCGGCGACATAAAGATCACAAAGACAAAAGTCGAGACAAAGACAGAGACAAAAGTAGGCACAAAGACAAGAGAGACAAAGACGATACCAGCAAGTTGTCACAGGAGGAACTTGAAATCAAAGAAGCCAATGAACTCAGAGCAAAACTTGGTCTACCACCTCTCAAGTGATGCATCGTTTAATCTTGTTTTTAAATCATCTTGAAAACATTGTCTCATTAGTGTATGATTATTGCACATCATACGAGTCCAACATGCAGGAAAGAAGTTATAAATTATATTTAAAAAGATGGTGGAAAGGAGTAACAGAAATATACTACATTGTAATATTGATGAAAAGATGAAATAGTAGTGAATATTAACTTAACATATATTGTTGGCAGATTACCATTAAAATGAAGGCAATAGACATTTGTTGACATTATTTTGTTTATTAGGTTATACATACCAGTGCAGGTAATATCATGTATAAGATAGCAGTTTTCCCTGTCCTTAGAGATGAACAGCTTGTCCCCGACTTGGTTTGGCTATACTGCTTTAGAATTTGTACATGTAGCTTTTACCTTAGATCCTATCTTTGCTCAGAAAAAAAAAAACTGAGGACTTTTTATGCTCCTGCAATAGGATATTCAGTCTATTTGTTTTTGTAGAAACTTTAACAGCGGCCATAACACTTTAATGCTGAATAATTCCTTGTAGCAAAACCTCTTATTGGTCTCATAATGTTTGACCTTGTTACATTCTGAAGTCATCTGACTCCATATGTCTTCTGTTTCGAAGCAATCTCTTATCAAGATTTGGTTGCCGAGTGACATAGCTGTGTTTTTGTGCATGTATAATGTATAATTCTCCTGGAAAATACTTTATAAGCCAAAGTAACAATGGATTGGTGGTTCAGATAAAACACCTTGAGGGAGGAATTGCAAAGAAAACACAAAGTTTTCAAGGCAATGTAAAAATACCTACTTGTGTGTGTGTGTGTGGAACTTTGCTATGACAATCTGTAGAAAAAAGTTTTCTTCTACCATTAAGGAATAATAATTTATTATGGAATATCATGTATTTTTAGAATTACAGAGGTAGATAATGATACAACATGACTTATCCGTGGTGACGATGAGTCCTTGATGGAAAAGGTTTTGTAGGACCAGCTCCAAGTTTCTGTAAAATATTTCAGAATTCTCTCTAATTATGTTTTAAGAAAAGCGCTTAGTATGATATGGTTACATGCATCAAGAAAATATGCAACTTGAAGTCTGGAAGATCAGTGTACATGACTATTGAATACATTTTATTTTACCAAAGGTGACAACTGAGGTGCGTGTAAAAGCTATGAATTTGAAATCTGAATTATAGGTATGATTATATATATTATATTACACGTCTTCAAATTCATACCATCATTTAAGAACAGATAAATTTGCAGAATGGACCAAACATGGACGTTTCGGATACTTTTGCAAGATATCCATAGAGCAAAAATATGTTAAGATTTTGCTGATACAATAGATCCAGGTTGAAATACATTAACTGTGCTTGTGGCGCTGGATACCTTTCCCCAGCTAGGTATACAATGCCAAAAATCATATACTTACAGACGAAACATGTGACGATGTTTTAGGCAAAATGGACCTGCTTTGGCGAAGCGCGCCCTGAATGACAAAAGAAAAAAACTAAAGATAAGTACACATAACTTCCCTGAGACTGCCCAATAATGTCTCTTATTATTGAGGTTTACATGAAACACAATTACACTGCGTAGCTTATGATATACTAACCGAGAATGTAGCGGGATGTCTAGTGTAGGTCGGGTATGCGGCCGCTGTGCAGTCCCCGTGTGACCTATCCCCTGACTTTATCGTCACCTGCAGCATGGGACATGTTCCGTTACAGGAAGTGGTTATCCCCTCTCCACGAGGATTATTGCTGACAAACTTTACAAACAGCAATCTGAGTGTGAAAAAAGATAAGCGGACAGATGTTCAAATGAGTATTTTCGATACATGCAAAACAGAAATTACCCAAAGGAAAATATTACCATACAAAGATGTATATTTTTTCCGCATATTGTAGAGTTTACTTTAAGCTGCCACTGTCGGGTATCGATCTAGTAAGTATACAAGTATACATCTTGTATACCCTGAAAGAGTATATTTTGCACCGTCATGAACAGTAAAATGTTGGGGTTTTTTTTAATACATCAGCTCTATAGAACACGTTCATGAATTCATCCTTATCAGTTTTAAAAGAGTCGACAGTTACGTTGAAAATATCAAATTTTCTTGTCTCAGCGTGATGGAAATCTCGCATGCTGCAATAAGAAGCGTAAACAATGAAGCAAACTCGTACGACATCATATCATTCCTTAGCATTATTTCTGAATTGCACTCACCCTCTGTTCTCGTCGTACAAGTAGGACCCTCCGTCACTATTATCCAGGGCCGTCAAATCATGCACACGTGGCCATTTGTCTAACGTCGGTCTCCAGTGAGGAGCGTATGAATACAAATCAAATGTGGCGTGTTTTGGCATACAGATACCGAAACGAACTGGGTATCCCCTGAAAATAAGTCAAGTTTTCTCTTTGACTCCATAAAATGTATACAATTGCACTATCTTATTAAGATCAGACAGATCTACATGTTCCGCGATTTGGATGATGAGACCTTACTAAATCTCAAAAAAGGTGTTTCTAGTTTTAATCAGATTGAGTTTTAAAATGTGTTCAATATTCAGCTTTCCTTAATATGTCAATGTATGAATGCAAGCTCTTATGTCCAGTTCAAGTATATTGTATAGTTTGTTACTTTTCAAAACCATCGCTGTAAATGGAGAACTTCTTGGGGATTTTGCCGAGAAAGTGTAGCGTGTAACTGTGAGTACCACCTAGAATGACCATGAACTGAGAGGATCGTGTTCCAGCTATGGTCTCCTTGGCGGACGGGATATCATCTCTACGCATCATGAAGTGAGGTTTGGTTTCTCCTGGTCCCATTTGAGAAATTATCGGATCGATCTACAATTTATGCATTATGTCACCCTTTGATTTTCGAAAAAAAAAAAAATAATAATAATAAAAAAAATATTAAAAATAAATGCAAATGACTACTGTAGTCTGAAAAAAGTTGACACGTATTTGGAATGCCGAAGTACTCATCAATAAATACAAATGCTTTGAAAAATCTGAAATATTTATCAACTTTGCATCATTATTTCCCATATTACATGAAAGAGATTTCATATACTTTATGATTAAAAAGTCCAATAACCTTGCCATATCTATGCGGGCATTTCGCCATCTTCCAATTTGATCTATACTCGCATGCATTGGTGACGTAAAAGTCACGTGGTTTGACGATCTGCGATACAGAATTATGGTCCTTCCACAAAAACGTTGCTCCTTTATCGCCATCGTAGTCGGTAAACCCGTGATCACTTGAATCGCCATCGTAAATCCAATTTCCTGTTTGAAGCTAGTAAGTAAAGAGTAAATGATTTCTAGCTTTTATTTAACAAAAATGTTGTCTTCGCTTTTAGATGTTTGTCAGAATAAACGAGTATTGTCAACTCATATCATGGAAATGAAGGCCTTGGCAGCATAACCTTAACATACCAAAGTTATGCCCAAAAAAGGCCAAGATCACAAGGTCAAGAATTTTGTATCGATAACAATGTCTTGTCATCACGTATACGCATATAAAAGGTTTATAAAGCCCTATTTAGTCGACCAAAATATGTAGCAAAATTACAAGACAATTGTGGACAAGATGACTCAGATCGAACTCTAGAAAAATCAAACGTAACTTAAAAACATGAATATGCATGTAATACTTACACCATCATCAAAGCCAAACTGAACGTTCTTGGCCTGACTCACGGGAGAGTTTGCGAAGTAATTTTCTCTTTCGAATCCTATAGCGCCCATAGTGTAGTTCTCTGTATTATGAAATCTGTTGAACCATACATTTTCGATGTAGACAGGGCCATCGTAGAAAACGTAGCCTTGAATATGGGCATGGCTGTAATAAATTCAGCACACTAAATATTCATACAGTGATTCTAGCAAACTGTTCATTGAATCAGTATATGTGTCTTTTTCTAACTTTCCTTTTTATAAAATGAAAGTGAGCACATGACAACTTGTCATGTGCTCACTTTCATTTTATAAAAAGGAAAGTTAGAAAAAGACATATGTCCTGTACCATTTTTCAGCATACGTTAAAAACCGTCATTGAATCAGTATGTCCTGTACCATCTTCAGCATACGTTAAAAACCGTAATTGAATCAGTATGTTCTGTACCAGTTCTTCAGCACACGTTAAAAATCGTCATTGAATCAGTATGTCCTGTACCACTTTTTCAGCACACGTTAAAAATCGTCATTGAATCAGTATGTCCTGTACCACTTTTTCAGCACACGTTAAAAATCGTCATTGAATCAGTATGTCCTGTACCAGTTTTTCAGCACATGTTAAAAATCGTCATTGAATCAGTATGTCCTGTACCAGTTTTTCAGCACATGTTAAAAATCGTCATTGAATCAGTATGTTCTGTACCAGTTTTTCAGCACACGTTAAAAATCGTCATTGAATCAGTATGTCCTGTACCAGTTTTTCAGCACACGTTAAAAACCGTCATTGAATCAATATGTTCTGTACCAGTTTTTCAGCACACGTTAAAAATCGTCATTGAATCAGTAAGTTCAGCACACGTTAAAAATCGTCATTGAATCAGTATATCCTGTACCAGTTTTTCAGCATACGTTAAAAACCGTCAATGAATCAGTATGTCCCTAATATATGATCTGCCTTCGTATAAAAACAAGAGCCCCAGGGGGCACAACGCTCACCTGATACCCATGCACACTCTAACTGACATACTGACATTGAATACTGATAGTGCCAGTACCAGGATTTTAGCCCACAACCTTTCTAACAAGATTTTTGCCGGATGCAGACAAGTTTTTTTTTCAGACAACCTTTAAAAGTACAAACAAGAGAAAATAGTCACATTTCAAAACAACAACTTTTTTACTGATTTGAAAAGATGGATTATGCGATCCAAAGTCATATGCCCAGCTAGTATAGTTCGATTATGCAACATCAAAAATAAAATCATTTTGTAAAATTCCACATTAATGCGCAACAGAAACAGAATAAAACAATGAAATGATTTCATAAATTAAGTTTATTTAAAATTGAACACCAAACCTTTCATTATTAATAGCTAGTATGCCAGAAAATAATAAAGCCTGTGTTTGTGAAACACGAATGCCCCGCGGTGGCATCTTTGTTGGTATAAACACCATTTTCTGTTAAGTATGTGAGAGGTCAGGGTCAGAGTAATGTTGGTATCAATGGAAAGATCTTGTCACAAAGAATACACATGTACAATATGAAAGCCCTATCTCTAACCATTCAAAACATATGCCCAATGTTAAAGTTTTTGAAAAGTAGGTCAAAGGTCAAGGTCAAGGTCACGAGGTCAAAAATTTTTGGTATCAATGGAAAGGTATTGTCACAAGGAATACACATGTGAAATATGAAAGCTCTATCACCTTCCTATCAAAAGTTATGCCCAATGTAAAGTTTTTCGGACAAACAGACAGACGGACAGGCCAAAAACTATATGCCCCCGTATCTTTGATTCCGGAAGCATAAAAAACAAAGACTTTTCGGTTTTGCCTTTATTCATATTAAATTATACAGAAATCTATGAATGAGAGCTTTTGAATAGTATTGATTTCATCTTAATAATGTAACGTACAGTCAAAATCGTGTTAATCCAATTAACACAGACAAGTTGTTAGCGGACAATATTAATTCAAGTGAGTTGTGCAGAAATTGAGCCAATTTATTTTCCAAACAGCAGTGTACGGTGTATCAAACCTCATGACCCAGTGAAGCCACTTGGACAAATTATTTTTGGTAAATATGCTGAAATGCGGCGCTTGGAAATGTATTTTTAGCATATTGAATCAATAGTCGTGATAAATTTAACTTCGAACTTGATCTTGTCTTTTATGCAATCTACAGATAGGTTTGAAAATATGCAAAATTCGGAACATTTTCGATGAGGACGCAGAGTTCTTGTAAAAAAAGTGAAATTTGCGAAAAAAGGACATGCATGACCCCCCCCCCCTTTTTCTTTACATTTTTATGCGTGCCAAAGATTCGCAATCAAAAAAGACCAATTTTACAGACTTCCGGGCATTTCAAGTCAGTCAAAATTTTTAGTGTGCACCTTTTTATTTCCTGTAGTTATCCCTACAAAAGGGGCAAGGAGGTATTGAACCAATCAAATCTGTAACACAAGATATATGGCGACTATGTTTACCATAGATACAGAAATAAGACAGAGAAAATAATCATTAAATAGGGAAATTGTTCTGAAATATGCATGTATGAAAAAAAAGCAATCCAAGGAATGCTTGTGTCGCCTGCGTAGTGGATTTTTTTTTTTATTGAAATTAGGTCAAATATCAAGGGCAAGGTCACTAGGTTAAAAATTATGGAATGTTTAGAAAGGTCTTTTCATAAGGAATACAAATGTGAAATATCAAAGCCCTATCACTTACCACTCAAAAGATATAGCAAATCATAGATTTGTTGAAAAGTAGGTCAAATATATAGGGCAAGTGCACGAGGTAAAACATAGGTAATCACAGATTACGAAGCTCACCTCGTGACAGCAAAACTCAATTCAAACATATTTCTTAGTACATGTATATTGGCTTTTAAAGGCAAAACCACTCAAGCAGAAAAAGTAGGTCAAGGTCATTTTATGAAAGTTTGATCAAAGATACATCCAATATGCAAGTTTGGTACATGTAGCAGTTATACTTTGCTCAATATTGGCTTTTAAAGGCAAAATCACTCAAGCGGAAAAAGTAGGTCAAGGTCATTTTATGAAAGTTTGATCAAAGATACATCTAATATGCAAGTTCGGAACATCTAGCCCTTATACTTTGCTCAATATTGGCTTTTATAGGCAAAATCACTCAAGCGGAAAAAAGTAGGACAAGGTCATTTTATGAAAGTTTGATCAAAGATACATCCAATATGCCCTATCACTAATCAATCAAGAGATATAGCCAATATTAGATTTTTAGAAAAGTAGGTCAAATATCTAGATCAAGGTCACAAGGTAAAAAATTATGATATGTGTATAAAGGTCTTGTCACAAGGAATACACATGTGAAATATCAAAGCCCTATCACTTACCAATCAAAAGTTATGGGGTGTGACACCCAAGTGTGACAGACAGACGGAGGGACGGATGGACGGACAGACGAACAACAGACGAAGTGATCCCTAAGTGTCGCTGTGCTTCGCAGGCGACACAAAAAGTCAACATCTTAAAAATAAATTCAGGGTATATTTGATAGCGTATGTGGCCAAGTTAATTCGAAGTATGAAAATAAGTACACAAAGCCAAACTAGCTATAGCTTGTCTTATTTAAAAAATCATTAAAAATCTAAAAGTTGATATTTTGACAAAATTCTTTCACAGTTTCATTTCTAGCGATAAATATAAAAATAAAAAGAGAAAAAAAAAAAAACTGAAAAAGGGAAAAAAAATTGTTGGGGTCCCGCCGGGGTTTGAAGCTACTCCCCATGGGTCCATTTGGCATGGAAAACATACATTATACCTATGTACAATCTTAAAAAATATTCCTTAAAAATCCAAAAGTGGATATCTTGACAAAATTCTTTCACTTGTAGGGTACCATGCATGAGTACCTCATACCTACAAATTGTCATGACAATCTGAAGAGTGGTTATAGAAAAGAAGAAGAAAATGTATGAAAATCAACCCCCCCCCTCTTCCTTTTTACATAAGAAAAAAATTCATAAAAAATCAAAAAAATAAATTTTAAGCATAAAATACATATCAAAGCATTAAGTAAGTTAAATATGATAAATATGTAGTAAATGAGTGTGTAAAATCATACACTTATTGAGTTATTTAAAGAAATAGTGCAAAAATGTGCATTTCTGACAAAGTCCGAAAAGACGTCAAAAACGCGTCAAAAATTTGACTTCGAAGTGGAACCAAAAATAACAACACTTCTTAAGACATCTCTGTAGATCATCCTGATGCTTTCGGTTTGTCGATACATGCTTCGGTTCTGAAGAAGAAGTTTGTCAAAGGAGGGTACCCCCCATGACCTACTTTTGGCTGTGGTGGCGCCACCTGTTGACAGATCCGGACGAAAAACAACAACACTTGTAGGGGACCATGAGTACTTCATACCTACCAAGTTTCATCAAAATCCCTTCAGCCGTTCTGGAGAAGAAGTTTAAATTGTGAAAAGTTTACGACGACGGACGACGACGGACGACGACGACGACGACGACGACGACGGACGACGGACGACGGACGCAACACTATGACAATAGCTCACTTGAGCCTATGGCTCAGGTGAGCTAAAAACACTTATCGTTAATGTCCTTTGCTTTCTTTTTAGTGTACACCATATTGAAGACAATGCATCTAATCGAATTTAAAACGAGGGTGTCTTTCAAACATCATAACATTAGAATACATGTACTTACGGATCCCATGGTAACGCTAGTGACCTTTGGTAGTACAATGTTTTTTGAAGGTCATCCCTCCATACCCCATCACCTTCCCCCTTGTTTGTAGACTCTCCTAGTATGATACTGTTACTCATGAACTGTTCCCCAGGCGACGATCTTTAACGAAATACTCCAAAATACAATATAAACTGCACCAAAAGTTTAAAATTTGGGTAGAATATCAATTTCTCACAATTTTACGTATAAACATTGAGTACAAAATACGACATCTTCTGGCCGTGAATGTTTATAATATTCTCCACAAATCCCTTCAAGACCACTTAAATTAAGGATTCGACATATCCCATAAGTATAATTCTCTTGTAACTTGCATCTTCAGAAGTACAAATGTAACGGGTGTTGATAACAAGGAGTAGATGTATACCCGGGCGGCTGATTTCAGTATATCTTCGAGTGTTCTGCTTCCTTTTCTTATGTACACATCTTGGATGTAAATCCTTTCTTTACTTTCTGTCGTTAATTTGTATGCCCTTCAGATATACTGTATATTGGTGACTGTTTTTTCTAGTTTTGGGGCTTAAGGTTATAGAGGTACCAATTTTTACTCATCCATTTATACGAGTACCGAGAATATGATACAAGTATATATATACCAGGTACTTACTTTGCCATCGTGATTCCAGTGTAACTGTCAGACAACCTAACAATAAAATACACAAAGATGAGTATTCAATTTATATTTCAAAGAATCTTTTAGGCTATTTATATTGTATTGAATACTTCTACAACGACATAGTTTACCCCTTTCTCTTGGAAATGACTTACGAAGCGTGCTTCATGTGTATTTTTCCACCGCGTATCCATACGTTTCTCAAATGGTTTTTGTAACCTGAAATCATCATAAGAAAAAAAAAAAAACATGAAAATTTTAAAATTATATGAGTTCCAGACTTTATTTTAAACATGTAATTAATTTTAAGACAAAAAATTCATTGATTGGCTGAACATTCTGATTAAGTACAGTTAAGTACATGTATCCCTCTAGTTGTGTGAGTGCTTGATAGCCATGGTGAGTTTTCCAGGTATCTTTGACATTTCAGAGAATTGTGCGCACGTAATCCGGATAACTATATCTCTAGCTTTTTAGTTCAGCAAACGACAGTCCAAAATCTGTTCCGACAGAACACTTGGTGAGTAACAGAGTTGGGTTTTTGGTCTTTAAACCAAACACTGCCTTGACTTGGGCTGTAATAGTCCTAATGAATATGGTAACTGATCAAAATTGCCCATATTACATATGACATGAGTCTCCCTGGATGGTTAACGCTTTAATGGACCCTTTCTTTATCATGCTCCTTTATCCTCTGGTAGGTATTTTGGGGGTCAATGCCTTCATGTGATTGCCTGATTATCGTAATGTGACTTATTTACTTCAGGGGACTTCAGTCAAAATGGTCTTGTCTTTTATCCTAATATATTGCAACAATCTGTATAACACCAATTGAACAATTTCAGACAAACTATGCAAAGTACATATTAGTTTCAATGGCGCCATCTACAATGAATTCCATTTTACAATGGGGTACTAAGCCGGAGATTTATCTGATATATATTCGACAGCTCCTTGATTATTGATGAATAATACAGGTAGTCATCTTAAAGATTATTCATAGAAGTAATAATAAAAATATTTCTTTACTGGTAAGTCTGTTAATTACTACTTCTTTGGACTCTGATTTTGGATCACCAGGAGTTTCCTTAGGATTGTAACCATTATTACAGCACACCTTCCCATTATCCTCTAGTATACTCTCCATATTGAATGCCGTCTGTAAGAAAACAAGGGTAGACAAATGATTTAATTGTTACATGTTTCAGGAAAAAGCAACCAAGGCTGGTGTCAGAATGGATCCAGAAAATGTCCAACATCGCACCCGTTAACAATCTTTTACATTATTCGAATGAAAAATCAAAACTCGTCAAAGTATTTTTACACACAGATTTTACAAAGACTCGATTGTGCTTTACTTTCTTGGACCGAGAGCATATAGAGTCTAAATTAGAATAAAAGCGGACACAACGAAAATAACTTACTATAAAAGATGAATGCGCAACGTTATTGTCAGTTTCCAATATGGCTGTTTGATTGGCCCATTTCATAAATCCCATGCCAGTGGAGGGACCTGTGGGTTCTCTTGGGAAAATGAACCAAATTCCAGTATTCTGAAATGCGAAAGCCAACAATAAAAATGTACATAAATACTCAAATTGTGTTGTAGATAATCACAAGTTGAATTGACAACTTCGCAAATACTTAAAACCGAAGGCATCATTTCGACAAGTTTGACGATTTCAATTTTCGTACTTCACTGAAACTTTCCCTTCCCGAGTGGCATTTCTCTATTGTAATCTGCCTATACTGTGGCATATACAGAACTCGGCTACGACAAGCTCGTACTATACGAAATTGTTCCGAGTTCAAGGCGTTTTTAAGGTTGCGTTTGTGATGCAGTACCTCCGAGGTGTGGTTTGTTTGTTGTATACCCTTCGGTGTATGATTTTCGGATGTGCGATCGGGTTTCTAGTACGGAAGGACAAAAGTGGATAAATATGCATGAAGGATACGTTCATTGTGAACTGTTCTTAGTATGATTAGTCATGGAAGCTATCTCCCTGTAAACTCTGTCTTAAGTTTGTTGGTTTATTCATTTATTCATTTCAAACCCGTTTAGTAAAATATCGCCAAAATTGTTGTATGGAGTAAAATCTGACCTCACTTCCGGCGGCGACATTGTTAATGGTACGTGTGAGTGGGTTGGTGATCCAGAAGACGGCCGGTGTGCTGATTAATGTAGAATGTTCATTTGATTTCAAATTGAATTATTTTTAAGTCCTCTGAAGAAAAGTTGATAATTTCCGGTTCATAATGTTCTACCGCGAAAAAGGTTCAAAACTTATTTATTCCCTGGATATAGTATTGGTGGACTTACTCATCTGATGGTATGAGGCGTGATCGTCTGATTCCTGCTCCCAAGTTTCCGTCAAATAACGTCCTCTTCTCTCCACCATCCTCTAAAAAGTACCCATGGCCCAAACACTCATGGCAGACATTGTCAATCACCTGGTTTCAGAGATAAAGAGGTGTTTTGAATCGTTATCATAGGTAGTCATTTGGCATAATGTATCGCTCACAAAACATCTACCTGAAGTAGAAATACGAAACAAGGCTTTAATTTCAAGTCTGATTAAGGTTAACTATTACCACTTACACTGGCGCCACTTGTTCCATGAACTGTGGTACATCGAGCGAAGGAGTCATGAATCGAGTTGCCTTTGAGGTAAGGAGGATGAGGATAGTCTGTGCCGTCGACGTCCTCACACATATGAAAGTGGAGTGGGTAAGTACCTTCATAAAAATGATTTTTAGTCTGATATGACTACTTTTTTTTCAAAAATTGAAAACGTCGGATTATTATTCTTCAATTTGATTATGATTTATTCCCTGTCCCATAACTATTATATTCTGATTTTACCCTTGGACAAGATGAAATGGCTGAAGTCTGTAGAACCCTGGCTTAAACTTCAAATTCTTAAAATAGGAAAAGTGGGAGGGTTCTGCGCATGTAATCCAGGATAACCACACCTGCTATTTCCGTGGCAAATGGCCGTCCTAAGTCGGCACCGGTTGCCCATTGGTCTCGTTGGTTTATGTGTAGTCCTTTGTGTTTGATGTTTCTGTGTTGTGCGTTGACGTTCCTTGTCCCTTTTGCGTCTCTTTCTGTTCTTGTCTGCTCTGTGTTTTTGCATTGGGTCGTCCTAAGTCGGCACCGGTTGCCCATTGGTCTCGTTGGTTTATGTGTAGTCCTTTGTGTTTGATGTTTCTGTGTTGTGCGTTGACGTTCCTTGTCCCTTTTGCGTCTCTTTCTGTTCTTGTCTGCTCTGTGTTTTTGCATTGGGTGTTTCGGGGTTTTGCTGTGGGTGCTGCAACCTGGTGTTGTTGGAGATCCCCTTCTTTATTTTAAAATAATTGCTGGCTTGCAAAATTGTATACTTACCGACTTGCGTTTGTTGTCCCATGTGCTCAAGCTCGACTCCCTCTATGTGAACATTCTTGAATCCCCTTAATACCTAAAATTCAAATTGTGATATTCCTTCATGCAAGAAAAAAAGACAAAATAATGTTAAGTTATTCCACATAAATTTCCCAAATTTAAGAATAATGATATTGTCGTCATTTTGTTTGGATTGAACAAATCCTCTTCATACCCGACACTTGTGCTTTTTTTTTTTACAAACAATGAAGTTTTTTTTTACATGTACATGCTAATTTTACATCGAATCTTCAAAAAGTCCCTTTCAGTGTCCCAATGTGCAGGTCTTTTTTGACATTTTGGGAAATACGTACTTTTAAATGACCACCAAAGGTGTCGTACTTGTATTTGCCACAATTTTCTTGTCCACTTGGACATGTACCACAATTACCATTGGAAGGAGGACAGTGGTCTTGCATTTCACCTTTGATCTTGATGTTTCTGGTCAGAAGTCCCACTTCACCCCTCATATCTACACGATCTACAATCTTTCCGAAGTGACTGTGTTGAAACTCGTCTACACAAAAAACATATTTTCAATCACTAGGTTTCTGAGACAGTGTTTTTTTTCACATTGAGATCAGACAATCATTAGCAATTATTATTGTAATGGCAAAAAAAAAATATCTTTTAATTATTATTGTAATGGAAAATCTGAACATTTGAATTGGAAGAGAAGGTAAAGTTCATACGATCCACTTGAAACTGGTGAGAGTTACATCGATGACATGGTACCAGAGTTGCACGTTCAGCTTGGTTAAGGTTATAGTCGGTGGATGCAAAGAAAACCGTATCACCTAAACACCAAAGATTGCATAGCATTCAATTCATTCGTACCTCTTTAATATAATTTTATTCATGTTCACTAACCATACCAAAGAAAAAAAAAGAACATTAAGAATGAAAAAGAGAAAATCAGAACGTTTGATTCCGATTGTAAGGCATGGTCCATTTGATATTCAGGGGGGGGGGGGGGGGGTGGGTTTTTTGTCGGAGCAAAATTATTTTTTTCGCTCCGGACCGGAGCAAAATTATTTTTTTCTGGCAAAGTTGGAGCAAGGAATTTAAAAAAAAAAAAAGTGATGCGCATATTAAGAATATTTGTGTTTTATCAATAGAAATTATTTTTATTTTTACTCAAAACTCTAAATATTAATATATTAGTTTATTTTTATGCAAGTATTCAATTCACTTTTAAACAGAGAGATAAAAGATTTTTACAATACAATTCTCAATATTTTATATAAGGTACATGTATATATCATGTATAAGAGGGTCTGAGGGGAAGGTCTCCTAGACAATTTTTCAAATGTTACTAAGAATTGTAAATTGGTGAATAACTGAAGTTCTCCTTCCAAGCTTACATGAACATGACTCTATGGGATACATGCAACATGTATTAACAGCAATACATAAATATTGATAATATATTGAAGCTTTTAAGGAAGCCCTTTTTCATTCACATACATGTATAACTTTTGATATCTTCAAATATTTGAACTTAAAATGCTATTAGTGAATAATGTTTTTATACAAAACTATGGCGAGCGAAGCGAGCCAAAAAGTTTTTGATACAATTTTGAAAACCGCGGCGAGCGAAGCGAGCCGGAAAATTTTCAAGAATTTTAGCGAAATTTCATGGTAATTCTTCAAATTCAGATTATTTGTAAGAGCAAGATTATTTTTTTCTGTCACACCATAAGCAAATTAATTTTTTCATCAAAATTGAGAGCAAAATTATTTTTTTCGAAAAAAACCCAAGCCCCCCCCCCCCGAATATCAAATGGACCATGAAAATAAGTAAGGATTTCCTCCTTTATAGCATACTTATTCTGAAGAAATAACTCAAAGTTAAAAAGGCTATTGATATTTATAACACTGAGATTTATAACCTGAGATACCAGATTTACGATTTCCATATGTGTCGTTGATCATGTTCAATGAGTTATGAATGGTTATGAGAATAATTGATGACGGTAGTAAATACCTGGCTTCAAAGAGGAAACATCTTCAATAACGCTTATTATGGGATAAGCATATTTTGTGTTGATCCATTTAAAGTTAGGGTAGGACTGCCATCTGTAATGAAGGTCTACTTGACTACTGATGGTGTATTTCACATGATGGCTCCAGTCTGTATAGACAAGTTCTGCCTTGTGTCTTCCAGTACTGGTGTCTACTCGTATGACCTCTTCCACCACGGATGTATGGTTTCCTAGGGTTTTAATAATTGGAACATATTTTTTTTTTTGCTTTTTTTTTTTTAGCTTTTTTTGTATACAATAATGAATTCTATATATAGTTTCTTATTTCTTAGATATTGATAAATATATTTAAAAAAAAATTGTGAAAGATTTTGTACTGCCAAGTGAGAAAGCGAGAGATTTCGCAAAATGGTTGAATCATCCCTAGAGACAATTTTTAAAATATTCTATTTTTTCGATAAACTGCGCATCATATAATATATTTATGGTATAGTAGATTAACAGTATTCATACAATCGTTCCATCTCTCATTCTAACAATAAAAATATTTACCAACCTTTGATTGCGTAGGCTACGTATGCGTCCCTATGTTTGAGCGTGCGCAACTTGCTCTGATGAGTCACATGGCCGAATAGAGCTTCTTCATATGCATCGTATACTGCATCCAAGTGATGAGACTTTTCATCTCTTTTCAGTGTATATGTTACTGCTACTAGTATGAGACGACCATTTGGAACACCTACATATGCAAAATATATTCGGTGCATAACAAATCATATTGAATCTTTGATAAAATGAACTTTGAGACTAAACAAATTAGAGTAGTCTTTTGACTTTTAGATTTAAACACGAGGCTTGGATATGTTTTATTCATTATCCCACCTTTTATGTCTGTTGGGAACTCTTTGACTCCTCTTTCGTTCCAGTGCACCTGCGATGGGTCTCCACTAAGTTCATAGTTCTTATAACTGTCAATGTGTCTATGTGAGGGGTTGATGACATACATTCCAATACCCTCCATCCAGTCATTATTTGTATTGTTTGATCCCTATTGTAAATTGTTTCAAGGTAATACAGCATTAGGTAAATATATTTTAAAAGAAGAAAAGACAAATACCCCATAATTGAGAAAAGGACATACAATGTACATGGAGGTCTCTATTTACATTCAAGAGTCATTTTTCCTGTCATCAACCCAACTTTCAGTAGAATACCAATCCAGGTATTGAGACAGTTTCAGTACATTTCATTTAGTACTGACATTCAGGCCTTGTTATGAGATTATATTCAAGAAAGGAGGGGATCTCCAACAACACTCAATTGCAGCACCAACAGCAAAACCCAAAAACACTCACTGCAAAAACACAGAGCAGACACGCACATAACGAGACGCAAATGGTAAAATGAACGCCAGATCACATAGAAACATCAAACATAAATTACTAGACATAAACCAACGAGACCAATGGGCAATCGGTGGCGACTTAAGACGGCCATCTGTCACATCAGTAGCAGACGGTGTAATTATCCTGGATAACGTGCCCACAACCCTCCAACTTTTCCGATTACCCAGAGGTCTCGAAGAACTTACATTTGTGGTGTAAAACAACCTCATCACTGTTAGATGAATTAAAGAAGATCCTGACGATAATCTCTACAGCACTTACAATAGAGCACAAAATAGAGCATCGACAGACCCCTAGAAAGCTAGAGGTGGGACCAGGTGCCCGGGAGGAGTAAGCACTGGCGATTTGATGAAAACACACAAACAAGACCGCAAAACGCTGGGGCTCAAGCAACACAGATGAATATGTGAATGGATATAAAAAGAGGGCGTATGTAATACAGTCCGTGCTCTGCCGGCTGTAGAAAGCTCATGTATGTTATCACCCGAGGAGTCCGACTGACATTCAGAGAGGGCAAGTGATCGGGGCCCTGTCTTCTCTAAATAGGTTTGGACAGAGCCCGTCATGGAGTCCCGTCGTCACAGTCAGTCAGAGTGCAAGTCTCAAGAATGCGTTGAGGGTTAAGTACCCGAAACGTGCATGTCTAGTCCATGCTGCTAATTTATCTGTTCTTAAATGATGCTAATGAAATTGAAAACGTTTAACATTTGTACCACTTGGTGAGTGTCACTGCTGGTGGACCAGGAGTCCCGAGGGCACATGTAGCCAAGTTCGATCAACTTTGGTTGATCGTTTCTTCAACGCATTCGAAAATTTCTGTTATGAAAATTTCTTGAAAATTCTAAAACGTGGGTCCTGTAGCATCGTATCCCATCCATCCTGCTGCGTCTTTCCGTATTTGTTTGGACATAATAACTTTCATACTCTTTGGCCATATTACATTGTTTAGATTGAAGATCACTGACAAGGATTAAGTACCCGAAACGTGCATGTCTGGTCCATGCTGCCAATTTATCTGTTCTTAAATGATGCTAATGAAATTGAAGACGTTTAACATTGGTACAAGACTGTAGATTGGTCAATTACGAAGCCTAGTGTCCGTCTGGTAACAAGGATCATATCCACGGTATAAAAGGCGTTTGATTATTCTGACGCATTTTCGACGGTTATGCTGTCTACCGTTGTTCCTTCTCATTTTGTTAATTATGTCACCATAAAATGCAGGTTGTGATATACCCAAAGTAATATACTCTGTTGCTTGTATGGGTACGAATTTCAAAAGAAGTTGACTATAAGTTTTGTAAAATGTCCAGAAAGTATTTACTAGTTTGTGAATGCGAAAACCTTCGTGCTTTGTAAATTTCTACTATGAAAATATCCAAAACATCAGTACATGCTCTAACATGATGAGCTGTGATATAAATATCATATAGTAATTTCCATAATCATAGTCTTTAAAATGTTGTTACCCTGTGTTCATGGTAGTACTGACTCTGCTGAACTTTCGGTACAGTCCTGCTTAGTTTTGTCCAGGATAGCTTGTTTGCACCATGTATTTCCAAAGTTCCACCCCTCTCTACACCAATAAACTTCTCACCGAAACCCGGGATGGTGTAGCTTCCTCTAATACCTGTCGTGGTAATCTTACATGAGGTTTTTTTTAAAATAATACAAATTAACATACGATTGCGTGTTTATTCTTTTGTTTTTATATAAATTATGTTGTTCAGGAGCTCCGCTATTGTCAATGTGACGGTCCTGTTGAACATAGTTTGTTTTCTCTTTCCTTTTGTTCATGCATCGGTGTTTGAATATCGAGACTTATCTTTTTTCAATTTTGTGTATGGTACAAATTCACTGAACGCTATACAAATAATCAAAACATTATGTATACTTACATGAACTATACTTAAGAATCAGTAACACTGCTTACAAACCTTCAAATGTGATTCTTTTGTTATTCATCGGTCATTTTATTTCATAAAGACCGCGGACGATTCTAAATATACGAGGTTTTATGAACGTTCAATGAAGTGTGGAGGTCAATAAAAAACAATGAGGGGCGGAGAGAAGAAAATTATTTCAGTCGCGGGTGTGAATTGTTTTGATTATAATGAGTATTCGGCCATAGTATAGAAATACTGTGTTTCAAGTCCGCGAAATACATTCTTTTATGAGAAATGTTAACAGAAAAAGAAAAGATTCTTCTATCCCGAAAAGTTCGAAATGCCATTTCAAATCAATTTAGATCCTTGTAGCGATTCTTGAAGACCAATAATTCTTAAGGCTCTTCAATTGAATGTATATTGAGGAACTTGATGCACAAAATGAAGAAATATTATCCTCACTTGATTACAAAATCTTTCCTTATCTCTATTTGCAATAATTTAATCACATATCTAAAAACTTTAATGGAAATAGAACTCATTGTTTACGTGTTATTTTCTTCTCTGACCCGACATGGTACCTTTTAGAAAATGATTGGGAAGAATAACAAACTATTTTACTACTATGGCCTAATAATCGTTACCGTGGCATATTTCCACCCGATAATTAGCATGGTCAGTTTCATTTTGAAAAGCAGGGGTGTATTAAATATTTGGATTTTTATTTTTCTGAAAATTGAAGAAAATCTGCGGTTTGTAAGCCGGATAAAGACCTCGTTGAGGTCTGTATGAAGGTTAGATGCCCTCGGAGAGAACAGGGTGGTGTTTAAAGACCTCGGCCTTCGGCCTCGGTCTTTAAACACCACCCTGTTCTCTCCTTGGGCATCTAACCTTCATACAGACCTCAACTCGGTCTTTATCCTATACTTATTCTTAAACATTAAGAAATGAGAACAAAGAAAGTAAACCAAACTAACCAGTAAGTGTTATTTCTGCTTTTGCGGTAAATTTACAAGTTTCCGATCCGATCTCCATTATTCCTTGTACCCTGATGTATTTGACCTTGAGGCTGTAGTCACCTGCTGGACTCCATACTAGATGACCATGTGGACCTATGGTAAGTCCTCCAAACTCAGGGGGACTTGTGTCCAGAATTACTTTCTTGTTTATAATGACATTGTGGTTGGGTTGAGGTTTCTGTTTGGAAAAAGATGTATTCATATATTTCTAATTGATATATATAACGTATTCAAAATATTTTCATTGGTTTGATACCTTTAAAGAATCATTGGTTTTATTTTTCATAATGAAGTAATTAATTTAATTAATTTGGATGATATTTAATATTAGAGATGGAACAATTCGTTTTTCTTTACAAGTAAAATCTCCTTTTTTAAAGAGGCTTTTATCCTTCCTCTAGTCTTGAGCACCCGAGTAACATAAATATTGTGGTAAGAAAGGAAGTACCGTTCCCGATGGTAGCCGATGGTCTGAAGACCATTTGACGAATCCACTTTGTTGATGCGGACATGTCCCCTGAGTTGTACAAACACAGAAGGCTATGAGAACCAGCTGATAGACACTCATTTTCACAGGACCTTAAAGCTGAGAAAAGAAGGATATATACGTATATATATATAATGGTATTTACTGCATATATGCTGGTACTCTAACATTATCTGCTTTGTAAGAGGCGACGTTCTGCGAACCTGTTTTTTAATTGGATCTACAGATTGATACGCTAATTCCGAGCAAGCTGTCTTATCGAGATACAATTTAACCAGCGGTATTATGTGAATAATTAAATTTGTGACTGCGAAAACTGTATTGGCGATCCAATTTAGATGAAACTCTATAACATCTAATTGTCCGAAATTTTATTTAGACTAGAACTATCAAAGAGGCCTTACTTATGCATTTATATTTTTTACTTTTCTGTAAGCTAAAGTGACGGAGCGTATGTTGCCAGTAAAAAAAGAGATGCTCTCCTTCCCTGGGAACTTGATCTCATCTGTATTTGGAATGTTTTTGCTCCCATGCATTGTGTTTAAGTTGTTTTGTTTGTTCTTCACCTTTCTTCTGTTTTTGTTATGAATTATTAATTATGATTTTGTGTTTGACCCCTCTCCAATATAACAGCGAATGGTTCGTTTTTCCGGACTTCATTGACACATCTCTCCCATATATCTGTATACACGTATACACAGAGATGTTCTGAGACGCATAACTGACTTCTCAATGTAAGGCGACGTCACAAACAACACAGTAAGTAACTGAAGGCGATTCATTATTCAAACATGCTTCGCACTCATTGGCCATATTACATTGTTTAGATTGAGGATCACTGACGAGGGTTAAGTTAAATAATATAGCGAGGGAAATAAGAATAATCTTTATGCTTCCTTTTTGGTATTTGACAGTTTCAACAGCCCCATCCACAGTGCTTGCACTGGACTCTGGAGATTGTTCATCAAAACAGTTGTCATTTGTGTTTCCATGGAGCTGTGTTTTTGTCTCTGTCTGTTTTTCTTGTCTCGTGACAAAGTTCTGCTATATTTTTTTTTCAAGAATTTGTAGCCCTTTGATTGTGATTATTGAAAACTGATTTCGGGTTTTATTTTTGACTTTTATTCGTGCACATTATTGAGAAGCTTTTGTCCAGGAGTTTGCTCTCTTGTATCAAAGTTAATACATTGCGTTTTACTTGCATACCACAGGAGTATCCAGTTACCATCTTTATCGATAGGAACATTCGAAAATATCTGTTCACAAGTTTTTCACGAATTTTCTGAAAAGTGGGCCCTGTAGCTTTAGATTGAGGATCACTGACGAGGGTTAAGTATCAGAAACGTGCATGTCTGGTCATTGCTGCAAAGCTATCTGTTCTTAAACATGTTAAATGATGCTGTTGAATTTGAAGATGTTTAACAATCATCTCGTCCATCCTGCTACGTCATTCGGTATTTTTTGACAGAACTTTTATTCTTTGGCCATATTTCATTGCTTAAATTGAGGATCGCTGACGAGGGTTAAGTACCCGAAACGCGCTTGTTTGGTCCATGCTGTAAATTTATCTGTTCGTAAATTATGCTATTGAATTTGAAGACATAACTTTAATACTTTGCATGGATTCACTGTTTGTTTATTTCTGTTTACACAATTCGATCTAAATGCAATTTACATATACTGTTTTACTTTTGAACTTTAGAAGTCTTCAGATTTATTTTAAGAATTTGTTTTAGTCGATAAGGGATATGTGAAGCTCTTAAAACCTTTGTTTGTACACTTTTATGCTTGTGCAGGATAGACAATGCCACATTCTGTCCTTTTCATGGTTATTTGAGTAATCAAACAATCAGATATCATAATAATAACATACATACAATGCTTTAAAGACTGACCGTTAACAGTAAGATCAAAGTACTAACACCAGATCTGAAGCCAACAAGTCCACAATGATCCTTATCTATGTAATCCATGTTATAAATAGTAGTATGAAATGCCGTATCACTTAATTTAAACCATTATAGTGGTCAGTGGTCCGAGTTTCAATTTTCAAGGTTGTCGCGTGGAATGAATTCGCAGCTTCTTGTTGCTTTTTGTTGCCAAGTTTTGTATGACATATTTCTAGTTTCTCTCTCATTTCAAAAGGATAAGAATAAGAAATGAAGTAATGATGATTTAAGTCAATGCTTTTACATTCTAAAATGTGTGAAAATACTTGACTCAATTAATTTCAAGAATTTGTTTTCTGATATTTTCTCACTAACTTTTTTAACCTTTGACTTGGATTAGGCCTCTACGTATGTTTCAAATGAATATATTCTAGTGTAAGCTTCCTATTTTTATCAAATTGATATTTATACCCCCGCCATATAATGCTGGGGGTATATAGTGATGCACTTGTCCGTCCGTGTGTCAGTCCGTGCGTGCATGTGTGCGTCCGTCCCACCTGTGGTTTCCGGACATTTAAAGGAAAACTATTACAGATAATCAATTCATTTCTTGCATATAGCTTTAACACCAAGAAATACAGGTCAAGTTCGAATATGGGTCATGTCCCTCAATTTTGTGCAGAGTTATGCCCCTTGAAACTTAGAAAATTTCAAAATTTTGTGGTTTCCGGACATTTAAAGGTAAACCGTCATAGATAATCAATTCATTTCTTTCATATAGCTTTTACACCCAGAAATACAGGTCAAGTTCGAATATGGGTCATGTCCCTCAATTTTGTGCAGAGTTATGCCCCTTGAAACTTAGAAAAATTCAAAATTTTGTGGTTTCCAGACATTTAAAGGAAAACTGATACAAATAATCAATTCACTCCTTGCATATACCTTGCACACCAAGAAATACAGGTCAACTTGAAATATGCATCATGTCCCTCAATTACGTACAGAGTTATGCCTCTTGAAACTTAGAAAAATAAAAAAAATTGTGGTTTCTGTGCATTAGAAGGACAACTGTTACAGACAATAACTTCATCTCTTTAATGTAGCTATTATACCAAAAACTACAGGTAAGGTTTGAATATGGCTCAATTTTATGCAGAGTTGTGCCCCTTCAAACTTGGAAAAAAAATCAATATTTTGTGCTTGCCGGACATTTAAATGAAAACTGTAACAGGGAATATATTTATTTCTTGGGTATAGCTTTACATTTAGAAATACAGGACAAGTTCAAATAAAGGGTCATGTTCCTCAATTTTGTGTTGAATTGTGCACCTTCAAAATTTTTATACATTGCTTATATGTAAAATATGCCGGGCGGGGGTATCATTGATCCTTTTTAATATCGTCCATTCCTTTTCTTAGATGCTTTCTTTTCAAGCTATTGATAAGTATAAAATGTTTTAGAAATCGTTCCCTGAAACTTCGGTTGATCTTTTCGAAAATTTCTGTTATCAAAATTTCTTGAAAGGGGTAGGTTCACGAACACCCAAAATCGGCCCTAATTTTTTGCGAAAAATAATTTTATGAAAATTATGATTCAGCATCTCTTATATTCATCTCAAATACCTGGCGAAATAGAAAGTAAATATTTTTCATTGTCAAAACGTCACGTGCGTTCGTTATGACGTCACATTTTGACGTCATTTGCTCTGCATGACGGAAAATGAAGGAAAATTGCCATATTTTGTGCATAAATCTTTGAAATTAGTATAGGCGCCAACCCTTACCCAACATAAATTTTATGAAGATCGAAAGATAAATTGCAAATCTAACTATTTATAAGAAAATTGTTTTGGGTGAGGGCTGGCGCCCTACTTATTTTCATACATTTTAACCAGAATTATGCCAATTTCTTACGCTTTTGCTGCATTTTACGACTTTAAGCCGAGTTTGAAGCCATATCTTTCGGTGTATTGCACGTATTTTAAAATATTTATTTGGTTTTTCAAACAACCACACATTTAACTTCCTTGATACGAAATACTATCGAAATCTAAAACACTCTAAAATTAAGGCCGATTTTCCATGTTACCGAATCTGCTCATATTTTGCATATTTTATCTCATATCCCACCCATCCTGCTACGTCTTTCGATACATTTTGGACATAATAACTTTCACACTCTTTGGTCATATTACATTGTTTAGATTGAGGATCACTGACGAGGATTAAGTACCCGAAACGTGCATGTCTGGTCCATGCTTCAAATTTATCCGTTCTAATATGATGCTATTAAACTTCAAGACGTTTAAAATATCAAATATGATGATGCTCACACGTTTATATTACTTTTACATGCCCTTAAAAAGATATAGCAATAGCACTGATGAGGGCTAAGTACCCGAAACGTGCATGTCTGGTTCATGTTGCAAGTTTATCTGTTCTTGAATTATTCAAATTGTGCCAAAAGCATTGAAATTGAGTTTATTCATCATTGAATATCTGTCTGTGGCATATGATATCTTAATAACTTTTATACCAGCCTTGTAGAATACGAAAAAAAAAATTTTGAAAAGGGTCAATTTGGAGTTATCTCCCCTTGATGAAAAAAAAAATAATTGCAGAAAAACTAATTGGTGAACTTTTGGTTTTACAGCGAAATTTGATGAAATATATTTTGAAGAAATTTTTGACCATTCGATAATTGATGCCCAATCGTTTTGTTGAAATGTTAAGGAAAAAGCAACCTTTTCCCATAGAGTTCAATGTAAATTGTAAGGGCCTATAACTCTTGAAGTAACCGATTTTTTTCAATATCTAAATCTAACAAAAATTTTCAATTAATTTTTACATAATAACTGTGCTGTGATTTAAGACATGTCTGGTGCATTATAATTTGTTTGAAATTTAAAATTGGTTTGAATTTTTCTTCAAGAAGGTATAGAGTTGGAACACTTCCGCATTATTAAGGTCTCAGGATTCCTTAAATAGGTGCCCCAATTTCCTCTCATTACCCATTGAATACCATAAATGATGCTGTTATGGGTATGAATACGTGTAATATAACAGGCGATTGGGTCCTGATAGAAGAATTGGAGTACTTTATCCTTGTTCCAACTCTATACCTTCATGAAGAAAATTTCAAACCAATGCCATACTTCAAGAAGGAATAGAGTTGGAACACTTCCGTATTATTATTAAAGAGATGAAATGTTTAAAACTGAGAAACTAAGCACTTTATGAGCAAAGAAGTAGATTAATCATTGTTGCAAATTATGTGGAGTTATCATTCTTAGTCCAACTTGATTTTTGTCTGTAACTGAAGAGTTTTAGTACGTATGTACTGATTTGATTACCTTGCGAGTATATTTGGAGCATTAAATCAAATTTCCATTGGGGTTAGATAAAACAAAGATCGGACACTCTTTAATTATTGGACATTGTAGTGTACATGTACATTGAATTCCATTCATGAATGTTCCATCTAATTTAAACCTCGATGTGTTTGCTTCATCAGCATAAAGAATATATTATTACATCTTTTATTTGCTGGGCCATGGATATTTGCTATTTGGTACATGATGAAATAGAGTCCTCATTATTTGTTACATATTTGTTTGTGTCGTCAACTTTCAGTGAGGATGCTATTATACACAGTAATTATGCGTTTTTCGAGACCGTTCGGTAACCAGACAAGTGGGAAGGTTGTTTTCACGTAAATTCGAATAACTACACCATTTGCTTCTGACGTGGCAGATGGCCGTACCAGCATCAGTTGGCCATTGATGTCGTTGGTTTAAGGTCAGGGTGGTGACTTTTAATAGAAATGAGGTAGAAGAAAGATGGATGGGTTCCTATGTAGAGGAGCATCTCCTCGAACTATTCAGACCAAAAAATCAAAATTTGCCCGTCTCGATTTTTGGCTATAAACCTCCATTTTTGGCCCTATTTTAACATTTTTGTCATTTTAGAGAATATCACATCATAACTTTACATACCTCTGAAATGATCCTTATTTTTCAAGATTCTTATAGCTTGTGGATGAATAAAAGGCTATTTTGAGAAATTCTGATAAAATAATCAGTTCTTAGGAGAGTATTTTTTTTATAAAAAATTTTGTTGCTGGTTGCCATGGCAACAACTCATTATTTTTATTAATAGCTAGAAGGTCGGCAGCCACATAATTTATTTTCTACATAAATATCTATGGTATTGCTTTATCCTAAAGTAGTCAAAGCAATATGTAGCCGAATTAGTTTTTGAGCAAAATGACTGTTTCTATAAATAGCACAATAATTTATGCAAAAAATCAACATTTTGACCCCAAAACATAGAGTTAAACATGAAGTTCGAATTTCTAATTATCTCATTTTTAAAGAGTATAATGGATAGTAAATATTCTGATGTTTGAATCTTTGGTAGCAGAACACTTGCGAAAATGACAAATTTTTTCCTATTTTCAGCGATTTTTCATCGAAAAATATGCATTTTTCCCAAAAATATCCACTCAACAATGAAAGTTTCAAGGAGTATTATTTTTTTCTAAAATAATGTAACAATCTGAGCTAATACCATGTATCGTTTATGCCGGTTTCAAATATTATGTGATATGAAAAAAGAGTTATCTCCCTGTAGTCGCAACCCTTACCTTAAATGCATTTTTTATGTTTCGATGTAGTATGTGGTGTTTCTTGTCCCTTTTTCGTCTCTTGATGTGTATTTATGTCTACTCCGTGTTTTCTCTTTTTGGTGTTTTGTTGTTGGTGCTTTTGTTCTTGTCAATGTTGCGTTTCACATCTGGGTGTTTCGGCGTTTTGCTGTTGGTGCTGCAACTTACTGTCCTGGAGCCCGTTTCATCATTAGGCGTAAATCTTTACTTAGCGTAAATTTTGACGTTACTGTCGACTAGTCCAATTTATATGACGTAAGTGCGTTTCATCAAATGGCGTAAATTTTTGCTCGATGAGAGTTATACATTGCTGCAGCTTTTTCATCATTTTTAGCTCACCTGAGCGCAGCAAAAATGAGCTATTGTCATAGCGCTCCGTCCGTCCGTCCGGCGCAAACTTTTTACATTTTCGACATCTCCTCTGCAACCGCTGCACAGAATTTTATGAAACCTTACAGGAAGCAAGTACTCAAGTTCCTCTACCAAGTTTGTGTCTTTTGTGCCGATCTGTCAACAAATATGACAGCCAAGTGATCTGAATGGCTGACGCATTATTGACTTCTTCTCTGTGGATGATGCAAAGAATTTCTTTAAACCTTAAAGGAAGCAAGTACTCAGGTCCTCTACCAAGTTTGTAGTTTTTTTGTGCCGATCGGTCAACAAATATGGCCACAGAGGGTCCTGATTGACTAACACATTTTTGACTTCTCTTCAACTGCTGCACAGAACTTCACAAAACCTTAGAGGAAGCAAATATCAATGTCCTCCACCAAATTGTCCACTATCATTCTTTTGTCTGCAACTCAGGTGAGCAATGTGGCCCCCTTGGACCTCTTTTTTTTTCAATTTCCGGGAACAACACGACGATATCATTAGACTACAAAGGATATTTTTTCATTTTACTTTTCTCAGAATTTATTTTCAGTGAACTATTGAAATTCTGCGAATGGTGCAATACATAAATCAAGTTTTGGCATGCCACAATGATGTTAATATATGCATTTCAAATAAATCGTTTCATTTCCATACGAGTTTGTGGTGTAATCAATTTTGCATTTAAGGTGCACCTATTTGTTTATGGAAAATTTACATATCTTCACATTTCAATTTTTTGTTCATTCATCATTCTTTAGTACAACTAAGCGGTTTAATATGATATTACGTGTATAACTGCCACGTGTTGTACCGAACTTTGAATATGATGGATAGTCATGCAATAAGACCCTCATAAATGTAAAACATACGATTTAACGAATGCTTTTTTCGAATGTGTTTTTATTCACTTTATGCGATGGGAAAAAGCTGATGAAAATGTCATTGTTTTGCAAAGTCAGAAATAAAGATAAAAGGTGTTCCATTCTACTACCAAAAAGCAATTTATTTCAAATTTAGTACACCCGATATGTGTTTCGGATACTGAATCAAATTGTCGGCAAATACCATTGTAGGGCCCATGCAATAATACGGAAGTGTTCCAACTCTATACCCTCTTGAAGAAAATTGAAAAGTATAAAACAGAACAGAAAAATCTAGGTATCTCTCTGTCACTCTATCAATATAGGAAATACACATAAATCAGATGCTTTTCCTCCTTCATCAGATGTACCGTTGACATTCCTGATGTCAATCAGAATAATTTCCCTATATCGGTGACATCGCAGACAAGTCTAATCCGGACATTCGTTCTCGGAAAATTCTTTCTAGGAACTGGGCATTATTGTCATTTTTATAGCGTTTACGTTAAGCTTGTCTGAAAGAAGATATAAAGTTATTGTCATAAGGCTAATTAATCGATATTTTATTTTGGTAAAGCTATAGATTGAATAACTTCATCATAGTTATTTTCAGTTACATTAACACAACAGGGTTGAACGAGTCGTATATCTTTTCTGTATATGTTGAATAAAAAATTGAAACTGAAAACGAGTTTTGTTAGGAATGTTGCCGATCTTGATCAACTCAAGAAGTTATTAGAATGTTTCGCTATGTTACATGGTGAAGTGCCATAACAAAATGTTTTCATCAAAGTTAAAGACAAGATTATGATGGAAAAATAATGACAACTTTTTTTCTTTGAACATCAAATCAAGAATTATTCTGACATTATTTAAGAGTCTCTGTATACAATACACAAAATAGAAATATATACAAACGCTTGATTCATATATAGAGAGAGTAAGACGGCTTCCTCTATTTCGGCCTCGATTATCACTGATGAGACATTACTTGTTGAATGCGCATGTGGTGCACTGGAATTTTACAATAGAACACAGATATACCAAAATGGAAAATTTCAGTCACTTGGTTGGTATATCTGCTAGTGGACTGTAAGTACACAAGGATATCGACACTAGACTTGATATATATTCACAAATATCCTTTCCGAAATCTGATAAATTCCTCGTCTCCCTAAGTAATAGCTTTGTCCTAAACTGGTTCATTCGTATAATATTTAGGTCATATTTTAAGAATTTCGCTGTTCATATATTCAATAGAATCCTTTCCTCTAATTCGGCTTCGAGCGTCACTGATGAGACATGCACAATGGTGTACTGATATCTTTTACTGAAGTTGATAGTTTCAGCCACTTGGTTGACTTTTCTGTTGGTGGACTGTAAGAACGCAAGGGTATCGTTCCTTATATTCCACGGTGTTTTGTTAAATAGATAACTTATTGATAACGAGGGATAACTAATGCCGGTATCTTAGATTGAATTAACAGATACATTGAGAGTTAAGTCCAATGATTCAATGTGGGTAATGCTATTACCAGGAGGAATCTGTTAATGTATCTTTTTCGTTACACAAGCTTTATTCTATATATGGAAATCAATTTTCTCTTTTGTAAATAAGAAATTATACCTTAGATATTATCACAGATTGTGTTGAATGGGAAGCGGAAGTTTAAGTGTGAATAGCATAAATGACTACACGTAAACCGACGAGACCAATGGGCAATCGGTGCCGACTTAGGACGGCCATCTGCCACGTCAGTAGCAGACGGTGTAGTTATCCTGGATTACGTGCGCACAACCCTCCCACTGTTCCGATTACCCAATGGTCTCGAAGAACTTACAGTTGTGGTGTAAAATAAAAATTAACGAAGTACCTAATAGTTATTCAGTCTCAAAATCGAGAAGGCAAGGCCAAATCGTGTGGATTTCCATCGGAATGGCTGCGAACCCCGGAATAAATAACACTCCGAAGAGAGACCAGGTGCCCGGGGAGAGTCAGCGTCTCCTGATTGCATGCAACACCCGTCGCAACAGCTCCATGGAAACCTGTCAAGGGAAGTTAGTTATGTGGAAGCTGAAATCGTCACGCTTGTCATACAGTGAGGTGTTCAAATGGCCGTTTGCGTCGAAAGATAGACGTATATCCAAGTACGAAACGGATCTGTCGCTCTCTGTTGTTTCCTTGATCTCTAGTTCATGAGGATAGATTTCGTGTAGATGGTCCTTAAAGTTCGGATTATTGATGGACAACACGTCATCTATGTATCTGAAGGTAAAATTGAACTGAGATGCGGGGTGCTTTCGCCCACTCGAGAGCAAAGTCTGGATGAAGTCAGCTTCGCATGAATATAAAAACAACCTCCTCAATGTTAGATGACCACACACAAACAAGACCGCAAAACGCTGGGACCCAAGGAACACAGATGAATATGTAAATGGATATAAAAAGAGGGCGTGTGTAAAACAGTCCGTGCTCTGCCGGCTGTAACGAGCTCATGTGTGTTATCACCCGAGGAGTCCGACTAACAGCTAGGCGTCTTTCAGATAAGCTTCTCAGTCAGGGATACGTTTGTGAACGACTAACCTCGTCACTAAGGACGTTCTACGGTCGATATGGGGAACTCGTCATACATTATGATGTCCCACTCTCCAGAATAGTGGATGATATTCTGTCTTAGACCATTTGAACCACACAACCACCGAATATACTTGTATCTTCCGAAATGGAAGTAACCGGATGTGACAATTATACAGAATTGAAGTGACGGGTGCTGCATGCAAGCAGAAGATGCTAACTCTTCCTGGGCACCTGGTCTCACTCCCATATTGGGAGTTCGCTTCTTTCATATGGTGGAGGTTTTTTTTTTTGTTTACTTTTGTTTTTGATTTATCCTGATTTTGTATGCCTTCGGTTAATGATTTTATGAATTATCGATTTTGTACTATGTATTGGGATATGGTCACTATCCATATTTGTCATCCAGAGAGGACAGATGGTCGGGGCCCTGTCTTCTCTAAAGAGGTTTGGACAGGGCCCGTCATGGAACCCCGTCGTCAAAGTCAGTCAGACTGCAAGTCTTAAGAATGCACTGGTACAAGACTGTTGATTGGTCAAGTACCAAGCCTAGTGTCCGTCTGGTGACATTAGGATCATATCCACGGTATAAAAGGCGTTTGATGATTCTGATGCATTTCCGATGGTTATGCGGTCTAACTTTTATCCTTCTTATTTTGTTAATTATGTCACCATAAAATGCAGGTTGTTAAATACACAACATAATATTCTCTGTTGCTTGTATGGGTCCGAATTTCAAACGAAGTTGATATTAAGTTTTGTAAAATTTCAAGAAAGTATTTACTAGTTTGTGAAGGCGAAAACCTTGACCTAAAAGTTTCTCCGTTATTTGTAAATTTCTACTATGAAAATCCAAAACATCAGTACATGCTCTAGCATACCGGATGAACTGTGAAATGTAGATACCGTATGACGGTAATCTAGGAACATCACCGTCAAGCCAGGGAGAACTTACTATGTTGAATCCAAAATCATCTCTTTTGTCATACACACTTGTATGAATCTCTCCAGTAACAATTTTGATATTTAGGTCCAAAAACGGTGTTTCTATGTTTGTAACGTTTGCCTTGTTTAGAGTTAATTCTTGTGGATAAATAGCATTTTATACTTTTCAAAATCAGGATTGTCGATAGTAAGAATATAATCCAGGTACCTAAAAGTACCAATAAAACATTTCTTATTATTATGTTTCCTTTGCTTTTGAAGATTTTGGATGAATTCTTTTTCATACTTGTATAGAAATAAATCTGTAACAAGAGGCGCACAATTGGTACCCATAGGGATCCCTACAACTTGCTCGTAAAGATTCTCACCAAATCTTACATAAATGTTGTCCAAGAGGAAGGACAACATACATGAGTGTATGCAACCATTTAAGAATGTCGCACCAAGAAAATGATAAGGAAAACGATCAAAGTTGAACATAATTACGAAATAATTGTTTTTAAAAGAAAAAAAGTCTGTATGTTTCAGAATATCTATTATATAAAACTTAATCTTGACACAAATACACCATAAGATAAAAATGTGTACTTTAAAAAAAAAAGGAATGCACACTTTAGATTATTCACCTTTGATGAGTCTCGCAATTTGAAGAGATGCTTCTCAGAAATGTAAAAACCAAAAACATGAAATTTGTAATTTCTACGTAAAAATAGTAAGTTGAATTGGAGTAATTTGCTAGATTAGAATTGGCATTTGATGTCACATAATATGTCCTACTGAGAAGTCTTTTATCCGTGGGAAGAAGTTAAAAAAATCAGTCATCTCTATTTGAAAAAAAGAAAACTTAATTAAAAATGTTTTATAGAAAATAATCCGGGCTCAATTTTGTTTCAATATCATCTGTAACCACAATTGCGTCTAGGGAGGACAAAATGATTCTTTGAATGATCCATTATTGTAGGCTTTATTTCTAAGAAATAAAATAACGAATCCTATTTCAATACATTACAAAGATTAAAGTGATACAATTAAATTGAATTGAATATGTCAAACTGATGAATTTGTTTACGCGAATAAATGTTATCTTACTATCCTGTGTGTTCTTTATTTTGAAGGTGAGTTCATTTATATGGAAAAAATCTTTACGTAAAAAGAATATTGGCAATAATAATTTCATGACCAAAAAAAAAAAAAATAAATAAATAAAAAAAAAAAAAAATAAATAAAAAAAAATAAAATAAAATAAACCGCATTGCCTCCGATAAGATATTTCAAACAAGTCAACTTTGAATAGAAATAACGAAATACATTATCACAAGTTTTTAAATAAACGTCACAAGTTTTTAAACATTCATCACAAGATTTTCGAATGCATATCAAGATTTATTGAACACGAAACATGATTACAAGATTTTCAAGTATCCATAGCATTTCATAACATATTATATCGCAATTTTTTTTAAACATATACCACAATTTTTTTAATTTTAGCTTTTTCACATGGAGATTTTTGTTTGTTTGCTTTGGTTCCTGTTTTATCCTGATTTTGTATGCCTTCGGTTTGTGATTTTCTGAATTGTCGATATTGTGCTGTGTATGAGGATATGGTCAGTATCCATATTTGTCATTCATTCAAGTATAATCCTTTCCATTTTTCTTTTTATTATATCACGATTAAAAGTAAACTTTCCTTGAGGTAAACAACATTCACACCAGTATACATGTTAAACGTCTTCAAATTTAATAGTATCATTTCAGAACAGATGAATTGGCAGCATGGACCAGAAATGCACGTTTCGGGTACTGATTCTCAATCTAAACAATGTAATATGGCCAAAGAGTGTGAAAGTTATTATGTCCAAAAATGTACCGAAAGACGTAGCAGGATAGGTGGGATATGATGCTACAGGACCCACGTTTTAGAAATTTCAAGAAATTTTCGTAACAGAAAATTTCGAATGCGTTAAGGAAACGATCAACCGAAGTTGATCGAACTTGGCTACATGTGCCCCCGGGGACTCCTGGTCCACCAGCAGTGACACTCACCAAGTGGTACAAATGTTAAACGTCTTCCAATTCAATAGCATAATTTCGGAACACTTAAAATTTGCAGAATGGACCAGACATGCACGTTTCGGGTACTTAACACTCATCAGTGATCCTCAATCTAAACAATATTATATGGCCAAAAAGTGTGAAAGTTACTTCGTCCAAAAATGTACCGAAACGCGTCTTTAACGCTTGAAGGAAGTTACAACTATCTTCTGTTTTACATATTTTTTATCTTAAAAAAATTATCTCTACAGGTTGTACTACTTGACTTTGAAAGAATGAATTTTTCTTTCAGTTCTTAGAATTTGCTATTTATGTCTCCCCATCTTGAAGATATTAATCAACTGAAAGTAATGAAACAGATGGTGACAATTTGAAATGGGTCAAATGACAATGTAAGGTAAAAAAAAAACAATCGATGGAAGCTGTCAATGTAAACAAGTTTTATATTTATTTCCTGACAGTTGTGATTTATGGATATCCTTCCATGCATTAATTTAAATGATATATGAACAATAATAAAACATATATCAACTGAAATGAAAGTAATCTTTGAACTTATTCTAAGAATATATACATGTAAGTCATTATCTATTTTGAAATCAATCCATTCATAAAGAAATTGAAGTAGTGCATTCTAACAGAAAAGAGACACGAGTGGAGTTAGAAAACTTCTTTTTTCGCCATCAATTACATGCACTTGTTCACTGATGCAGTACTGAGTAAGTCAAACATTTCATATGATAGGGTATTACTCACCCCTCTTCTTTGTCACCAGAGTGAAAGCTTTGTGTTGGCCCATCATAACCTTTATTTCTCTATTGTTACATTCTCGTTGATCTTATTTTAATATTTAACACCTTTGCACCTATCCTCAAATTGACTTTCAAGAAAAAAATTCAAAAGGACAGAATTTGTCATCACGCACTTTTTATTGGGTGACTATTTAAAATGGAATACAAATGGATGTGTAATCCGGGTTTTCATATTTCACGATGAAACAAATTCTGCTCCCAGAACGTCATGTTATGATGCGCTTGTAGCGTATTGACAATTGATTCTTCATTGAAATTTTCAGACGTTCATAAACACACTCCTGATAAAGAAGCTTGTCTGAAGTACACCCTGCCCTGAGAGCAAAATCTAAGTTTTGTGAGTTGATGGTCGAAGTTCGCAATATATTTTGCTTCATTTTTAATACATTTCAATAAGTTGTGCGAACATCACACTCTAGATGCACAATAGTATCTCTTCGATAGGATAGATGGGTTTCACATCGTCACATGCAATTTTAGGTGATCACCATGACAACCAAAATATAGTATAATATTCTTGATTGTGCTAAATTTGACAGTTTCAGTAACAATTTTACACTCTCAAATCTACGTAGCTTATCAGACTGTTTTTTTTTTCAAAAGCAAAATAATTGTGTCTTTTTCTGACTTTTATGCCTCGTTTACACGGAGAGTTTGTTGCGCAATAAACGTAAATTTGTTGCGCAATAAATTTGTTTTGCGTTCACACGACAAAATTTATTGCGCAATAAATTTTCGATTTGTTTCGCAATAACTTTATTCCGCAACAAATTCTGCCGTGTAAACGCTAAGCGAAACTGTTGCGCAATAAATCTGACGCATGCGCATCAACATGACAATTGAAAGAGATTGTTATGCTTACGAATATAACTACTCGACGTGTTTATTTTTACGATTCTTTTGAGAGATTCCGATTTTTCGTATATATAAGAACGCTTTTCTTTAAGTCTGGGCTCCTTTTAGAGAATGACGTCACAATTGAATGACGTCATGCTCTAGACTGAAATGACAAATAAATAAATGAACTACATCCCAAAATAGTCTTAAAATTGACTTTACGAAAATTATTCAACAATTTTTCCTTAAGGTGTTCGTTGTACACTTTTCTTCATGATTCTTGTGCATGTTCATTGGCATTTTATTGCGCAATAGTTTCGGTCTCGTGTGAACGCAAAAAAGCTTATTGCGAAACAAATTTGTTGCGCAATAAAGTTATTGCGAAATAAATTTATTGCGCAACCGTGTGAACGAGGCATAAATTTTGAGAAAATTTCAAGTGAGAACATGACTACTTGAAATTTTCTCAAAATTTAAAGTCAGAAAAAGACAATGGTATAAACTCACTGTAGGCATCTTGTGAGATTGTTTTAATCCATACGTAAATTGTCTATTATTCTGTTGTTTTGTCACGTTTTGGGGGTTTTTGTCTTATGTGATTCTATTATCAATATTGATATATTACGCCTAAATAAATTCTGTGCAATTTCATCGTCGACGGCGTTTTAAATACCTGTCGTTACAGATAGATTGTTGTGTCTGTAGCGGTTTGTGAATGTTGTTCATCTAACGTGTCGTTAGACTCGTTACAGGTAGATTTTTGTAAATAAATTCTGTGCAGTTTCTTCGTAGATGGATTCCATTTACCTGGACAGTGTGTGCAGTGAAGCAAAACATAACGGTCCTCATTTATAGAGACTTGTAGTTCAGATACAAATAAAAAATAAAAATTCATAATTAAACAGAAGAAAGAAAGTAAAATGCAATTTTAGAAATTACGTATATAAGTAAATGTATTTACAATGTTTAAATGCTTCAAATTGAGGCACAAGCAGTTCCAATATCATTTGACAGAAAATTATTCTTATAATATGCTCTCTCTCTCGCGAAAATTAAAAAAAAAGTAACTGTTATACAAAATGCTATGTTTTTAGTTATTTTTTAAACAAAAGTCAATTGAGATTTTATCGTGTCATTAATGATAATGTATAGTATAAAGGTACTTTCATAAAAAGTAACTATCGTACTAGATATTTTAAAGTAGCCTTTGCAATCTTCAGATGTTATGAATGAAACAACCAGATACTAGTAAAATGCATACATCAAATTATCACGACAGAGAGTATTAAACAAATAAAGTCTGATCTACGAAAATGCAAGTTCAACAGGATTAAGTGGATGTACAGATGTAGTCTACACCAAAATTATCCTAGAAAATTGATAGTGCCAGCCCCCCCCCCCCCCCCCCCTTTTGATTTCTATCAGCAGGTGTGTTGTCTGCTACAACAATGTCGCCTGGACATATTGCATGCTCGCCATGTTCAGTGTAAGCACCCATAATTCGAAATGAAATTAAATCAGTGGCACCTTCTATAACGTAACAATGCATCAATCCATGTAATCCATTTGACAGATTAAGCGTTATATTTGGTGATCTAGATGTCTTAAATACATTTCTATTGAATTAAGCTAGCTTCGTAAAAAAATCATTTTATGTGCCTATTTTTGATGCATGTAGTTCATAAATGCTTGAGTGTATTGCATATTTGCATCAGTAAATCCTTTTGGTTTTGAAAGTTTCTTTAATGTAAATGAACCCGCAATGACAATGAACTTTTAATGGCTCTATAAATAGTTGTTAATGAGACCAGTGCAAATCACCAGGGATGGATGCAGTTTTGGATATTGATATCACTGCTTATTTTAGTTTAAATAAGTTCAACTATGAAAAACTCATATTGAAAAAATAATGAAAATTGAATATCAATAAATATTGTTTAAACCAAACTAATTCCCTATCGTTTCTCATTCTTTCCTCGTTAAAGGTGTACAATTTTCTAGATCCTCACCTGATTCATATCATAATAGGTCTACTAACATCTTTACAGATTTTATGACATTGACCATGTTTACAGTAATAAGGATCTGTATCGTGTACCTCGCCATTGTACTCCTAATCCTATAATTATAGCTTGTGACAGACCCCATCCGCGATGACAATCTTATCAATTTTGTAGAACATTTATACCCAGATACATACTAAACAGTCACTATTAACCATTATGTCCAACATGTCGGACGTCGTTAGTCCATTGTACTTCTCCTGGACGTGAAACTCGCGTTTCTGCGGAATGCAACATATGTGACTTACGAAATTACGGTTACCATGGATTTTATGAAAAATTAGGAAGTGAAATATCTGCATTAAATAACATGTCCGCTAATACAATGAATCAAGGCGACTGGGTAGATGCAAATGAATAGTCCTTCTCAAAAAATTTATCGGCTGCAAGACATGATTCAAAATTTGGACCAAATCCACGCATGTGAAAGTCTTTGGGAGGTCGCCATTCATTGCCAAATAGCTATTCTTTGAACATAGTGGTGAAACGAGATAAAGAAGATCCTGACGACAGTCTCAAAGTGGCGCGAAAAAAAATTAAAGTTTTCGAAATCACATCCAAGTACTTTAGAACTTGACATTAAAAATGAAGAAATGAAATATAATGAGCTATGTGCAAAAGTGGATCTTCATTGTCTAAATGTTACTAAAAACAAAACGGTTCCGTTATGCGGGAATTGTCATCTAATGGTTTCGAAATCCCACAACAAACGAAATTATAAGGTACGATCATGTGATGATGTACGTATGTGTGGCAGTCTTTGTTCCCATGAAAATGCGAAGAAAGTCAGGGCTTGAAATTCATAGAGAATTCCAAAGGAGCCATACGAGCTTGTAATGTGAATGAAAAGCATTAGCGCCTAAACGGCAGCTCTGCTTGTATACTCCCAAGGGAGTTGAGAAGGCACTGGATTGTACAGGTCTCGCCAGGGAGGTGATTGTAGAAGTCGCGTGAGGCTCAGGCGAACGAGACTATAAACCCTACCTTTACCTTTACCTTTTACCTTTAGTTCTGGAATTCAAGGAGCCCGTACCAAAAATCAAGGAGCCCGTAAATATTAAAGTTTCTTTTCTATTAATTACATAAGATAATTGATGAAAGCCATTTTTTTTTATTGTGAAAGACCATCTTTGACAGCAGTTTCAACACAACGTTGAAGTAAATCATTTGGGTCCAAGTAATCTCTTACAAAGAAAGCTGACAATTTATTTAATTAGCCTAAAATATAAGAGCGCCCCCCCCCCCAAGAAAAAAACATATACTTTGTAATGAAATACTTAATATAAAGACATTATCCACTAATTAAATAGAACATTATATTATAAATATGCGTGTGTACATGGGTTCATGAATTGGGGAATTCCTTTCTTCTTTTTGGTCATTTTATACAAGTTTCTTTCTTTTATTCTTTCTTTCTTTAGTCGCTATCCACAATAAATGTCATGTGTAACATACGATACTCTGCAAAGTAATGGTACGTGTACCGAGGCGATTCGGGATTTAACACCGCTGCAATCAATATACCCGGTACTAGAAACGCCACCTACGAAGAAATTGCACAGAATTTATTTACAACAATCTACCTGTAACGAGTCTAACGACACGTTAGGTGAATAGCATTCACAAACCGCTACAGATACAACAAGTATTAGCTTTTACAAAAAGCTTGCCGTCAGTTAGCTGACTGTAAATGTTGTAAAATTCTAGTTAGAAAATGCATTTACCAATCGCACATTTCCTGGCTTTTCTGCGTTTTTCCGATTCAAGTGACGGAAATTTCCAAAAATCTGCGATTGTTATAGGACGTATCGGTTCAAAGACTTTTCGATGCAAATTTCGGAAGAAAATACACTAATGCGATATGACTTTCATTTGTCAGGTCATCTAGACTCTTAAGCCGACCTGGTGAGAGAATCTTATACACAGGTTCTGAATAACCTAGACGGATATTTGCATATCATGCAATTGTCAACCAATCATATTGCCAACAGGTATTCTATCCGTGCAAGTAGGTTACGAATGACTACAGTATACCGTCAGTCATGACTGACGGTAATAATCTATCTGTAACGACGGGTATTTAAAACACCGTCGACGAAGAAATTGCACAGAATTTATTTATGCTGGCGTCACACTGTCCCGATTTAAGCAGCCGATGGCCACAAGATAAAGGATTTTTTCAAATTCGGTTGTGATCGTAATATCATAGGGCTATTCGTAAGGACATCTTGAACCATCGTATGACCGCCGGCTTGATTTGTCTTACTTCGGGAACAACTTCGGGAATGCTGTCAAAATCTTTGGCATGCCAAAAAATTCCCGATGGCACTCCCGAAGGACCATCTTCGAAACAGGTTCGTGTGATCATCTTGCCCTTCGTAAGACCATCGAGAAGGCATCTTGCGTATTCGTAACATCTTCGTTTCTCCTTCGAATTACCATCGGGACCATCGGGGAAATTTTGCCATACGAAGGCATTACGAACGTGTCAAGAACCTCCTGATGGAGTTAGGAAGGCTATATGACTTCGTGACAACCTCGTAATTCCATCCAAATGACATCGTATTGTCATCGTACTCTAGTACGATGACGTTAAGATGTTATCCCGATACAAAAGATGACAGACACAAATATTAAACAAAACATTTCAAATACATAATGTTCAAAACCATTTTTAAAGTATTATTCTAAGTTAATCCAAATTTGTCACAATAAAATCTTTTCTGTCTTCTTCAAATTTGCAAGTTCACAATCAATGCATTGTAAAGCAAAATGACGTGCCTTGATAATGCATTGCATCTTTAAATGCATCTAAGAGAGCATGTACAGACTCAGTATTTTCTATAATTACTGGTAATACTAGTATCTTGTTATGATATATACCCATTTTTATCTTTCTTACATGGAATCATCACATCTTCCACTTGTTTCCACCAATGATATTTATAAATGAAATTCGTGATATTTTAAGACGATTTTTGGTTGACAATAATACATGTCAACTGCTTCGCAAAGGTCACTGATAACTGAACCCGTTGTATATTTGTCCGTCTGGTAGTCACACTTTCACAAGAACTGCAATGATATCCCTTGTAAAATCAAACTTTCAAAGATGGTCGAGCATGATAAGAATCAACATTCATATATCTTTGCTAACCATGCTAAATAGACAGTGCGATTCAGATATTCGATAACATATATTTGAGTTACTTACTTTTGGGTATTTTTTGTATTTTTCTGAGACAGAAATAATAAAAGGCGGAGGAGGAAACCATTGATACTGTGCTACTGATTAAACAAGAATTTTTAAACATCCAAACGTGATGCATTCCTGGTTATAATCCGATTCATCGCATTCTAGATACGACGTCGTGAAACAATCTAATAGCCTTCGTTAATACATCGTAAGCCTTCGTATGAACTTCGGATGTGTTTTAAGATAAAATTCGTCCCGTCGTGTTGTCATCGGGAGCGATTCGGATACAATCGTGTAGTCATCTTTTAGCATCGTGTAATCATCTTTTAGCATCGTAAAAACATCGGTTGCTGAGCGGATCTTAACCATATTCGGGAGTAACTTCGCATGAAATTGAAGATTTCATTTTCGTGTGTACATCGGATATCATAATCGGGACAGTGTGAGGCCTACATTAGGCGTAATACATTAATCTCTTGTAATTATTTCAACAGGACCCCTTCACATTATGGTGATGATGAGGAATGATTGTAAGGGTAATTGCTTTGAGTTTGATTCATGAAATAAAATACCGGTAATATATATATAAAAAAAATCCATCGTGAAAAATGAGGTAGTCAAGGAATCATATCCAATTTCTGTTGAGAGCAATCTCCGTAAGTAGATAATCGAATACGGAGTAGGAGAGTGGTTGGAGTGGGGTTGCACAATTGAATAAGAAGCAATTGCCACAGAAACAAAATTGCTGAAAGATAAAAATTATTTACAGATTAATGAATATGTGTACAATTACTTGCTTAGGTCACAGCAAGAAAAATACATTGGAATGCAGTGTTTGCTAAAGCTTACTTTTCGAAGTAAAATAGGGGACACCCGGGTTCGAACCGGGGACCTCTCGATCTGCAGTCGAATGCTCTACCACTGAGCTATATCCCCTGCTGAATAACAGATATATGGCATATACATGTAATTCTTATCTATACACATCTATCTTCCTATTTGGTCGATATCTAATAATAATACGGAAGTATGCAATATGTTTGTAATAACAAGTCCTCGTCAGAGGGAATATGCAAAAATCAATTCTCTCTTGCTATGCATTTCCCTGTCCATCTATTCTAATCAGTGAATGAAGGTCAAACACAAAAGCCTAATAATACTCATAAAACCACAATCGAAAGGCTTACGAAGTTTGGACAAAATATAAATTAGAACTTTCTGACACGAAAAGAATACAGGAAAACAGACAGAAAAAATGACACAAACTCCACAGATCCAGTGCAAGTGCGGAAGGCATTGTAGAATGCATCGTAGATGACGCTGTTAAACTCGCCGTACTAATTATTTCCATATGTGTTAATAATCTTCGTGGTGTTTGTGCTATATCAATTTGTTGGATTGTAAAATTTGGATAAAAATATACACCAGTAATAAACCACATCAATTTCCCGAAAACATTAAACCGAAAACATACAAAAACAAAATTGGAAAAGAAATGAGTCAAAGCGAATCATTCGACCATAACTGGGAGTGAGACAAGGTACTCCGTAAGAATGAGCATCTCCTGCTCGTCAACTCAGCGCGAAAGACAATATTAAAATCCAGTTATCACACAGACTTAAATATTGATTCAATGGGAATTACAAGTAAAACTCTCCAGATTTGAACAATTTGATACCATTAACATTTTATTCTATGTAGATGGAATATTTTCTATGTTTACTCTTTGTCGGTGTGGTAGTCATCAGTGTTCACTGCGTTTCTTACTTTTTGTCGGTGTGGTAGTCTTCAATGTTCACTGTGTTTCTTACTCTTTGTCGGTGGGGTAGTCATCAGTGTTCACTGTGTTGCTTACTCTTTGTCGGTGTGGTAGTCTTCAGTGTTCACTGTATTTCTTACTCTTTGTCGGTGTGGTAGTCATCAGTGTTCACTGTGTTTCTTACTCTTTGTCGGTGTGGTAGTCATCAGTGTTCACTGTGTTGCTTACTCTTTGTCGGTGTGGTAGTCTTCAATGTTCACTGTGTTTCTTACTCTTTGTCGGTGGGGTAGTCATCAGTGTTCACTGTGTTGCTTACTCTTTGTCGGTGTGGTAGTCTTCAGTGTTTACTGTATTTCTTACTCTTTGTCGGTGTGGTAGTCTTGAGTGTTCACTGTGTTTCTTACTCTTTGTCGGTGTGGTAGTCTTCAATGTTCAGTGTTTCTTACTCTTTGTCGGTGGGGTAGTCATCAGTGTTCACTGTGTTGCTCACTCTTTGTCGGTGTGGGAGTCTTCAGTGTTTACTGTATTTCTTACTCTTTGTCGGTGTAGTAGTCTTCAGTCTTCACTGTATTTCTTACTTTTTGTTGGTGTGGTAGTTTTCAGTGTTCACTGTATTTCTTACTCTTTGTCGGTGTGGTAGTCATCAGTGTTCATTGTGTTTCTTACTCTTTGTCGGTGTGGTAGTTATGAGTGATCACTGTGTTTCTTACTCTTTGTCGGTGTGGTAGTCATCAGTGTTCACTGTGTTTCTTACTGTTTGTCGGTGTGGTAGTCTTCAGTGTTCACTGTATTTCTTAATCCTTGTCGGTGTGGTAGTCATCAATGTTCACTGTATTTCTTACTCTTTGTCGGTGTGGTAGTCATCAGTGTTCATTGTGTTTCTTACTCTTTGTCGGTGTGGTAGTCATCAGTGATCACCGTGTTTCTTACTCTTTGTCGGTGTGGTAGTCATCAGTGTTCACTGTGTTTCTTACTGTTTGTCGGTGTGGTAGTCATCAGTGTTCATTGTGTTTCTTACTCTTTGTCGGTGTGATAGTCTTCAGTGTTTACTGTATTTCTTACTCTTTGTCGGTGGGGTAGTCATCAGTGTTCACTGTGTTTCTTACTGTTTGTCGGTGTGGTAGTCATCAGTGTTCACTGTGTTTCTAACTCTTTGTCGGTGTGGTAGTTATCAGTGATCACTGTGTTTCTTACTCTTTGTCGGTGTGGTAGTCATCAGTGATCACCGTGTTTCTTACTCTTTGTCGGTGTGGTAGTCATCAGTGTTCACTGTGTTTCTTACTGTTTGTCGGTGTGGTAGTTATCAGTGTTCACCGTTTTTCTTACTCTTTGTCGGTGTGGTAGTCATCAGTGATCACCGTGTTTCTTACTCTTTGTCGGTGTGGTAGTCTTCAATGTTCACTGTGTTTCTTACTCTTTGTCAGTGTGGTAGTCTTCGGTGTTCACAGTGTTTCTTACTCCTTGTCGGTGTGGTAGTCATCAGTGTTCACTGTATTTCTTACTCTTTGTCGGTGTGGTAGTCATCAGTGTTCATTGTGTTTCTTACTCTTTGTCGGTGTGGTAGTCATCAGTGATCACCGTGTTTCTTACTCTTTGTCGGTGTGGTAGCCATCAGTGTTCACTGTGTTTCTTACTGTTTGTCAGTGTGGTAGTCTTCGTTGATCACCGTGTTTCTTACTCTTTGTCGGTGTGGTAGTCATCAGTGTTCACTGTGTTTCTTACTGTTTGTCGGTGTGGTAGTTATCAGTGTTCACCGTGTTTCTTACTCTTTGTCGGTGTGGTAGTCATCAGTGATCACCGTGTTTCTTACTCTTTGTCGGTGTGGTAGTCTTCAATGTTCACTGTGTTTCTTACTCTTTGTCAGTGTGGTAGTCTTCGGTGTTCACTGTGTTTCTTACTCCTTGTCGGTGTGGTAGTCATCAGTGTTCACTGTATTTCTTACTCTTTGTCGGTGTGGTAGTCATCAGTGTTCATTGTGTTTCTTACTCTTTGTCGGTGTGGTAGTCATCAGTGATCACCGTGTTTCTTACTCTTTGTCGGTGTGGTAGTCATCAGTGTTCATTGTGTTCCTTAATCTTTGTCGGTGTGATAGTCTTCAGTGTTTACTGTATTTCTTACTCTTTGTCGGTGGGGTAGTCATCAGTGTTCACTGTGTTTCTTACTGTTTGTCGGTGTGGTAGTCATCAGTGTTGACTGTGTTTCTTACTCTTTGTCGGTGTGGTAGTTATCAGTGATCATTGTGTTTCTTACTCTTTGTCGGTGTGGTAGTCATCAGTGATCACCGTGTTTCTTACTCTTTGTCGGTGTGGTAGTCATCAGTGTTCACTGTGTTTCTTACTCTTTGTCGGTGTGGTAGTTATGAGTGATCACTGTGTTTCTTACTCTTTGTCGGTGTGGTAGTCATCAGTGTTCACTGTGTTTCTTACTCTTTGTCGGTGTGGTAGTCATCAGTGTTTACTGTATTTCTTACTCTTTGTCGGTGTGGTAGTCTTGAGTGTTCACTGTGTTTCTTACTCTTTGTCGGTGTGGTAGTCTTCAATGTTCAGTGTTTCTTACTCTTTGTCGGTGGGGTAGTCATCAGTGTTCACTGTGTTGCTCACTCTTTGTCGGTGTGGGAGTCTTCAGTGTTTACTGTATTTCTTACTCTTTGTCGGTGTAGTAGTCTTCAGTCTTCACTGTATTTCTTACTTTTTGTTGGTGTGGTAGTTTTCAGTGTTCACTGTATTTCTTACTCTTTGTCGGTGTGGTAGTCATCAGTGTTCATTGTGTTTCTTACTCTTTGTCGGTGTGGTAGTTATGAGTGATCACTGTGTTTCTTACTCTTTGTCGGTGTGGTAGTCATCAGTGTTCACTGTGTTTCTTACTGTTTGTCGGTGTGGTAGTCTTCAGTGTTCACTGTATTTCTTAATCCTTGTCGGTGTGGTAGTCATCAATGTTCACTGTATTTCTTACTCTTTGTCGGTGTGGTAGTCATCAGTGTTCATTGTGTTTCTTACTCTTTGTCGGTGTGGTAGTCATCAGTGATCACCGTGTTTCTTACTCTTTGTCGGTGTGGTAGTCATCAGTGTTCACTGTGTTTCTTACTGTTTGTCGGTGTGGTAGTCATCAGTGTTCATTGTGTTTCTTACTCTTTGTCGGTGTGATAGTCTTCAGTGTTTACTGTATTTCTTACTCTTTGTCGGTGGGGTAGTCATCAGTGTTCACTGTGTTTCTTACTGTTTGTCGGTGTGGTAGTCATCAGTGTTCACTGTGTTTCTAACTCTTTGTCGGTGTGGTAGTTATCAGTGATCACTGTGTTTCTTACTCTTTGTCGGTGTGGTAGTCATCAGTGATCACCGTGTTTCTTACTCTTTGTCGGTGTGGTAGTCATCAGTGTTCACTGTGTTTCTTACTGTTTGTCGGTGTGGTAGTTATCAGTGTTCACCGTTTTTCTTACTCTTTGTCGGTGTGGTAGTCATCAGTGATCACCGTGTTTCTTACTCTTTGTCGGTGTGGTAGTCTTCAATGTTCACTGTGTTTCTTACTCTTTGTCAGTGTGGTAGTCTTCGGTGTTCACAGTGTTTCTTACTCCTTGTCGGTGTGGTAATCATCAGTGTTCACTGTATTTCTTACTCTTTGTCGGTGTGGTAGTCATCAGTGTTCATTGTGTTTCTTACTCTTTGTCGGTGTGGTAGTCATCAGTGATCACCGTGTTTCTTACTCTTTGTCGGTGTGGTAGCCATCAGTGTTCACTGTGTTTCTTACTGTTTGTCAGTGTGGTAGTCTTCGTTGATCACCGTGTTTCTTACTCTTTGTCGGTGTGGTAGTCATCAGTGTTCACTGTGTTTCTTACTGTTTGTCGGTGTGGTAGTTATCAGTGTTCACCGTGTTTCTTACTCTTTGTCGGTGTGGTAGTCATCAGTGATCACCGTGTTTCTTACTCTTTGTCGGTGTGGTAGTCTTCAATGTTCACTGTGTTTCTTACTCTTTGTCAGTGTGGTAGTCTTCGGTGTTCACTGTGTTTCTTACTCCTTGTCGGTGTGGTAGTCATCAGTGTTCACTGTATTTCTTACTCTTTGTCGGTGTGGTAGTCATCAGTGTTCATTGTGTTTCTTACTCTTTGTCGGTGTGGTAGTCATCAGTGATCACCATGTTTCTTACTCTTTGTCGGTGTGGTAGTCATCAGTGTTCATTGTGTTCCTTAATCTTTGTCGGTGTGATAGTCTTCAGTGTTTACTGTATTTCTTACTCTTTGTCGGTGGGGTAGTCATCAGTGTTCACTGTGTTTCTTACTGTTTGTCGGTGTGGTAGTCATCAGTGTTGACTGTGTTTCTTACTCTTTGTCGGTGTGGTAGTTATCAGTGATCATTGTGTTTCTTACTCTTTGTCGGTGTGGTAGTCATCAGTGATCACCGTGTTTCTTACTCTTTGTCGGTGTGGTAGTCATCAGTGTTCACTGTGTTTCTTACTCTTTGTCGGTGTGGTAGTTATGAGTGATCACTGTGTTTCTTACTCTTTGTCGGTGTGGTAGTCATCAGTGTTCACTGTGTTTCTTACTCTTTGTCGGTGTGGTAGTCATCAGTGTTCACTGTGTTTCTTACTCTTTGTCGGTGTGGTAGTCATCAGTGTTCACCGTGTTTCTTACTCTTTGTCGGTGTGGTAGTCATCAGTGATCACCGTGTTTCTTACTCTTTGTCGGTGTGGTAGTCATCAGTGTTCACTGTGTTTCTTACTGTTTGTCGGTGTGGTAGTCATCAGTGTTCACTGTGTTTCTTACTCTTTGTCGGTGTGGTAGTCATCAGTGTTCACCGTGTTTCTTACTCTTTGTCGGTGTGGTAGTCATCAGTGATCACCGTGTTTCTTACTCTTTGTCAGTGTGGTAGTCTTGAGTGTTCACTGTGATTCTTACTCTTTGTCAGTGTGGTAGTTATCAGTGATCACCGTGTTTCTTACTCTTTGTCGGTGTGGTAGTCATCAGTGATCACCGTGTTTCTTACTCTTTGTCGGTGTGGTATTCATCAGTGTTCACCGTGTTTCTTACTCTTTTTCGGTGTGGTAGTCATCAGTGATCACCGTGTTTCTTACTCTTTGTCGGTGTGGTAGTCATCAGTGTTCACTGTGTTTCTTACTCTTTGTCGGTGTGGTAGTCATCAGTGTTCACTGTATTTCTTACTCTTTGTCGGTGTGGTAGTCATCAGTGATCACCGTGTTTCTTACTCTTTGTCGGTGTGGTAGTCATCAGTGCTCACTGTGTTTCTTACTGTTTGTCGGTGTGGTAGTCATCAGTGTTCATTGTGTTTCTTACCCTTTGTCGGTGTGTTAGTCATCAGTGATCACCGTGTTTCTTACTCTTTTTCGGTGTGGTAGTCTTCAATGTTCACTGTGTTTCTTACTGTTTGTCGGTGTGGTAGTCATCAGTGTTGACTGTGTTTCTTACTCTTTGTCGGTGTGGTAGTTATCAGTGATCATTGTGTTTCTTACTCTTTGTCGGTGTGGTAGTCATCAGTGATCACCGTGTTTCTTACTCTTTGTCGGTGTGGTAGTCATCAGTGTTCACTGTGTTTCTTACTCTTTGTCGGTGTGGTAGTTATGAGTGATCACTGTGTTTCTTACTCTTTGTCGGTGTGGTAGTCATCAGTGTTCACTGTGTTTCTTACTCTTTGTCGGTGTGGTAGTCATCAGTGTTCACTGTGTTTCTTACTCTTTGTCGGTGTGGTAGTCATCAGTGTTCACCGTGTTTCTTACTCTTTGTCGGTGTGGTAGTCATCAGTGATCACCGTGTTTCTTACTCTTTGTCGGTGTGGTAGTCATCAGTGTTCACTGTATTTCTTACTGTTTGTCGGTGTGGTAGTCATCAGTGTTCACTGTGTTTCTTACTCTTTGTCGGTGTGGTAGTCATCAGTGTTCACCGTGTTTCTTACTCTTTGTCGGTGTGATAGTCATCAGTGATCACCGTGTTTCTTACTCTTTGTCAGTGTGGTAGTCTTGAGTGTTCACTGTGATTCTTACTCTTTGTCAGTGTGGTAGTTATCAGTGATCACCGTGTTTCTTACTCTTTGTCGGTGTGGTAGTCATCAGTGATCACCGTGTTTCTTACTCTTTGTCGGTGTGGTATTCATCAGTGTTCACCGTGTTTCTTACTCTTTTTCGGTGTGGTAGTCATCAGTGATCACCGTGTTTCTTACTCTTTGTCGGTGTGGTAGTCATCAGTGTTCACTGTGTTTCTTACTCTTTGTCGGTGTGGTAGTCATCAGTGTTCACTGTATTTCTTACTCTTTGTCGGTGTGGTAGTCATCAGTGATCACCGTGTTTCTTACTCTTTGTCGGTGTGGTAGTCATCAGTGCTCACTGTGTTTCTTACTGTTTGTCGGTGTGGTAGTCATCAGTGTTCATTGTGTTTCTTACTCTTTGTCGGTGTGTTAGTCATCAGTGATCACCGTGTTTCTTACTCTTTTTCGGTGTGGTAGTCTTCAATGTTCACTGTGTTTCTTACTGTTTGTCGGTGTGGTAGTCATCAGTGTTGACTGTGTTTCTTACTCTTTGTCGGTGTGGTAGTTATCAGTGATCATTGTGTTTCTTACTCTTTGTCGATGTGGTAGTCATCAGTGATCACCGTGTTTCTTACTCTTTGTGGGTGTGGTAGTCATCAGTGTTCACTGTGTTTCTTACTCTTTGTCGGTGTGGTAGTTATGAGTGATCACTGTGTTTCTTACTCTTTGTCGGTGTGGTAGTCATCAGTGTTCACTGTGTTTCTTACTCTTTGTCGGTGTGGTAGTCATCAGTGTTCACTGTGTTTCTTACTCTTTGTCGGTGTGGTAGTCATCAGTGTTCACCGTGTTTCTTACTCTTTGTCGGTGTGGTAGTCATCAGTGATCACCGTGTTTCTTACTCTTTGTCGGTGTGGTAGTCATCAGTGTTCACTGTGTTTCTTACTGTTTGTCGGTGTGGTAGTCATCAGTGTTCACTGTGTTTCTTACTCTTTGTCGGTGTGGTAGTCATCAGTGTTCACCGTGTTTCTTACTCTTTGTCGGTGTGGTAGTCATCAGTGATCACCGTGTTTCTTACTCTTTGTCAGTGTGGTAGTCTTGAGTGTTCACTGTGATTCTTACTCTTTGTCAGTGTGGTAGTTATCAGTGATCACCGTGTTTCTTACTCTTTGTCGGTGTGGTAGTCATCAGTGATCACCGTGTTTCTTACTCTTTGTCGGTGTGGTAGTCATCAGTGTTCACCGTGTTTCTTACTCTTTTTCGGTGTGGTAGTCATCAGTGATCACCGTGTTTCTTACTCTTTGTCGGTGTGGTAGTCATCAGTGTCACTGTGTTTCTTACTCTTTGTCGGTGTGGTAGTCATCAGTGTTCACTGTATTTCTTACTCTTTGTCGGTGTGGTAGTCATCAGTGATCACCGTGTTTCTTACTCTTTGTCGGTGTGGTAGTCATCAGTGCTCACTGTGTTTCTTACTGTTTGTCGGTGTGGTAGTCATCAGTGTTCATTGTGTTTCTTACTCTTTGTCGGTGTGTTAGTCATCAGTGATCACCGTGTTTCTTACTCTTTTTCGGTGGGGTAGTCATCAGTGTTCACTGTGTTTCTTACTGTTTGTCGGTGTGGTAGTCATCAGTGTTCACTGTGATTCTTACTCTTTGTCGGTGTGGTAGTTATCATTTACTGTGTTTCTTACTCTTTGTCGGTGTGGTAGTCATCAGTGATCACCGTGTTTCTTACTCTTTGTCGGTGTGGTAGTCTTCAGTGTTCACTGTGTTTCTTACTGTTTGTCGGTGTGGTAGTTATCAGTGTTCACCGTGTTTCTTACTCTTTGTCGGTGTGGTAGTCATCAGTGATCACCGTGTTTCTTACTCTTTGTCGGTGTGGTAGTCTTCAATGTTCACTGTGTTTCTTACTCTTTGTCAGTGTGGTAGTCTTCGGTGTTCACTGTGTTTCTTACTCCTTGTCGGTGTGGTAGTCATCAGTGTTCACTGTATTTCTTACTCTTTGTCGGTGTGGTAGTCATCAGTGTTCACTGTGTTTCTTACTGTTTGTCGGTGTGGTAGTCATCAGTGTTCACTGTGATTCTTACTCTTTGTCGGTGTGGTAGTTATCATTTACTGTGTTTCTTACTCTTTGTCGGTGTGGTAGTCATCAGTGATCACCGTGTTTCTTACTCTTTGTCGGTGTGGTAGTCTTCAGTGTTCACTGTGTTTCTTACTGTTTGTCGGTGTGGTAGTTATCAGTGTTCACCGTGTTTCTTACTCTTTGTCGGTGTGGTAGTCATCAGTGATCACCGTGTTTCTTACTCTTTGTCGGTGTGGTAGTCTTCAATGTTCACTGTGTTTCTTACTCTTTGTCAGTGTGGTAGTCTTCGATGTTCACTGTGTTTCTTACTCCTTGTCGGTGTGGTAGTCATCAGTGTTCACTGTATTTCTTACTCTTTGTCGGTGTGGTAGTCATCAGTGTTCATTGTGTTTCTTACTCTTTGTCGGTGTGGTAGTCATCAGTGATCACCGTGTTTCTTACTCTTTGTCGGTGTGGTAGTCATCAGTGTTCACTGTGTTTCTTACTGTTTGTCGGTGTGGTAGTCATCAGTGTTCATTGTGTTTCTTACTCTTTGTCGGTGTGATAGTCTTCAGTGTTTACTGTATTTCTTACTCTTTGTCGGTGGGGTAGTCATCAGTGTTCATTGTGTTTCTTACTCTTTGTCGGTGTGGTAGTCATCAGTGTTCATTGTGTTTCTTACTCTTTGTCGGTGTGGTAGTCATCAGTGTTCATTGTGTTTCTTACTCTTTGTCGGTGTGGTAGTCATCAGTGTTCATTGTGTTTCTTACTCTTTGTCGGTGTGGTAGTCATCAGTGTTCATTGTGTTTCTTACTCTTTGTCGGTGTGGTAGTCATCAGTGATCACCGTGTTTCTTTCTCTTTGTCGGTGTGATAGTCTTCAGTGTTCACTGTATTTCTTACTCTTTGTCGGTGTGGTAGTCATCAGTGTTCACCGTGTTTCTTACTCTTTGTCGGTGTGGTAGTCATCAGTGATCACCGTGTTTCTTACTCTTTGTCGGTGTGGTAGTCATCAGTGATCACCGTGTTTCTTACTCTTTGTCGGTGTGGTAGTCATCAGTGCTCACTGTGTTTCTTACTGTTTGTCGGTGTGGTAGTCATCAGTGTTCATTGTGTTTCTTACTCTTTGTCGGTGTGGTAGTCATCAGTGATCACCGTGTTTCTTACTCTTTGTCGGTGTGGTAGTCATCAGTGCTCACTGTGTTTCTTACTGTTTGTCGGTGTGGTAGTCATCAGTGTTCATTGTGTTTCTTACTCTTTGTCGGTGTGGTAGTCATCAGTGATCACCGTGTTTCTTACTCTTTTTCGGTGGGGTAGTCATCAGTGTTCACTGTGTTTCTTACTGTTTGTCGGTGTGGTAGTCATCAGTGTTCACTGTGTTTCTTACTCTTTGTCGGTGTGGTAGTCATCAGTGTTCACCGTGTATCTTACTCTTTGTCGGTGTGGTAGTCAACAGTGATCACCGTGTTTCTTACTCTTTGTCAGTGTGGTAGTCTTGAGTGTTCACTGTGTTTCTTACTCTTTGTCGGCGTGGTAGTCAACAGTGATCATCGTGTTTCTTACTCTTTTTCGGTGGGGTAGTCATCAGTGTTCACTGTGTTTCTTACTCTTTGTCGGTGTGGTAGTCATCAGTGTTCACTGTGTTTCTTACTCTTTGTCGGTGTGGTAGTCATCAGTGTTCACCGTGTATCTTACTCTTTGTCGGTGTGGTAGTCAACAGTGATCACCGTGTTTCTTACTCTTTTTCGGTGGGGTAGTCATCAGTGTTCACTGTGTTTCTTACTCTTTGTCGGCGTGGTAGTCAACAGTGATCACCGTGTTTCTTACTCTTTGTCAGTGTGGTAGTCATCAGTGTTCATTGTGTTTCTTACTCTTTGTCGGTGTGGTAGTCATCAGTGATCACCGTGTTTCTTACTCTTTGTCGGTGGGGTAGTCATCAGTGTTCACTGTGTTTCTTACTGTTTGTCGGTGTGGTAGTCATCAGTGTTCACTGTGTTTCTTACTCTTTGTCGGTGTGGTAGTCATCAGTGTTCACCGTGTATCTTACTCTTTGTCGGTGTGGTAGTCAACAGTGATCACTGTGTTTCTTACTCTTTGTCGGTGTGGTAGTCATCAGTGTTCACTGTGTTTCTTACTCTTTGTCGGCGTGGTAGTCATCAGTGTTCACTGTGTTTACATTTTGTTATATCAGATCCACAATTAATTTTTATGTTTGACCTGCTTTGGTAAATGACATTGCATTTTTGAATTGTAGTGTACTAGAATGCCATATTTCTTTATTTGATTGATTCTAGGTGGCGCCACCAACGATGAATTTTGGTAAAATTTTCTGTTTTTAAAATCTGATACCCTTGTTTATGAATAATACAGCGAGGGAAATGTAAAAAAAAAACAACAAACAAACAAACTTGGAGCTTCATTTTTATCCTACTTGATGAAATTCTATCACTTAAATTGTGTATCACTATGTAACATGAAATAATTGTCAATATTGAAATGTATGTTCTATAGTACTAATTTTATTGTACTAGACACGTGTTTCGGTTATTGAATCCTCGTCAGTAGTACTTCATGTCAAACAGTTTAAATAAAGCCAAAGTGAATTCCCATGACGCCATCTACAATATAGACTTTTAATTTCCTCTTCATGTGAGACTTAAATATGTTTCATCTGAACTAATTCAGAGAGCGTGCTTTAAGAGCAATGGACTCTGGAGATTGCGTATTTATAGATAGCGTTGTCTTCCTTGTTTCATCGGTGCTGTGTCATTCTCTCCGTCTGTCTGGCCGCCTTTCATTTTCTCATGAGAAAAACTTCCGCTGTTTTCACTGTTTTGTTTCATGTGTTTTTTTTCAATAATATGTATGCTTAGGGACCGGTCAGTATTTATCACCTGGATGGAACCGGTGCAAATCTTAAAACTTGTGTTCAAAAAATGCATGTCCCATTCGTTAGAAACTGAAAAAAGGTACTAGTCCCATGCCTTAAGACATTAAAGAAACTTTGTGTCCCATGGAAATTAAGCCATACATAAATTGAAAAATATCTTACATTTCTTTCTTTTCAGAATATAATTCACTTTTACAATATTTATTTTTAGCTTCAATACATTACATAAATGGTCACACAATCCATCATAATTAGATAGTTGTGGGAAACTGAGGTACCTTAAGATTTTGTTTATATTCTCTGTATCGATCTCTGGTATAAAAGTCAATTATATTTCACATTCAATGAGTACAAAATATGAAAGATTATTTTCTCGCATACAAAAATTTGAAAAGCCTTAAAGATCTGTATGGAAATTGTATTAAAAAATGAAAACTGTAAGAACATGTTTTGTCATGTTATACAACTGTTGTTTCTGAAAGACACGTAAGACTTCGATTTTAAAAAAGATTATTAGAGATTTTTTAAAAAAGATTAAAAATCCAATAAAAAAAGATTATTAGAGATTTTTAAAGATTATAAATCCAACAAACAAGGTAAGTGCTCCTCTCAGGTGGGTGAACATCCAGCAAATCAAGGACAGCGAATCTATGTGTCATCCAAGATGACTGGGGCTTTGTTTACAGAAGAGAATTCTTACAAAAATCAAAACAAAATTCAAACAAACTGATAAACCCGAACAAAAACAAACTCAACCCGCCTCTATATATAGTCATTTAGGTACAACTGAGAAAGACCTCGGTGCAGAATCGGTCTGACAGTTTCTCGAAAATTTCAATTATTCTGCACACACATGTACAGATAGCTTCAATATTTCGCCCGTCCCACACGTTGTTTCTATATGGTTATTTTGATATACAAATAAAACAACAATAATAACAACAACAAACAACGGAATAGAAACATCGTGTGGGACAGACGTTTTATAATGACGTCATGACGTATTAGTCGTAACTTGTTAAAACTTGTAGGCAGTCATATGAAACGGGTTCAAGTCACATATAATCAAGTAAGTAACGCATGATTCAACTAGATTATTAAATTTGTATATACCGTTAAAAACAGGTTGTCCGATAATCCTCCGTCCATGTAGACCGGAAGTGATTCCGAATTACATGTGTTGAGTAGTAAGCCACGAGACTCTGGCGAAACCGCACGGCTGCGTTTGTAGGTCATACAGAATTTAACATTGGAAACCGGTATCTTTCCTATTTATTTACACGTGTTATCTTCAAGAGGACTACATCCGCACCTGCGGCGCGGACTGCGCCTCTATTATTTATAATTTTTGGATCCTGGTTAATGGTTGTTGTGAGTGACTTTCATGCACTAATAGAAGCTGATTTTTATTTCTAAAACTAAGGCAGCTCTGTCTCACTCTATCGAAATAATATAAAAGCAGTTTAATGTCAGTGATACTTCAAAAGATTAAGCCTGTACATGTGTCAAATAACAATTTATCATTAAAAGAGGGGATCTACAACAACACTCGGTTGCAGCACCCACAGAAAAACTCCAAAACACCCAATGCAAAAACATAGAGCAGACACCCCCAGAAAAAGACGCAAAAGGGACAAGGAACACCAACTTACACTATATAAACTTGAAACATAAAAGACCGCACATAAACCAACGAGACCAATGGGCAACCGATGCCGACTTAGGGCGGCCATCTCCCACGCACGCAGCAGACGGTATGGTTATCCGGATTACGTGCGCACAATCCTTCCACTTTTCCTATGACCCAGAGGTCTCGAAGATCGCTCAATTGTGGTGTAAAATAACCTACTCACTGTAAGATGAACATACAAACAGATAGCAAGGCAAAGGGCCCCAAGAAACACACAGATATGTAAATGGATATAAAAACAGATGGCATACGAAATACACTCCGATCTCTGCCAGCTGTAGCGAGCTCACGCATGTGATAATCCGAGGAGTCCGACTGACATTCAGAGAGGACAGGTGGTCTTGACCCTGTCTTCTCTAAAGAGATTTGGACAGGGCCCGTCATGGAGATAACGGCTCGGTTTATGTTGAATTGATTTGAATTCGACCATTTTTCATGTCTAATAAATTGTGATTGGATGGTCCGAATCTCTATCCATAACGATAAGGACGAGATTTTTCAATATGATGACATCACAGCGATTAAAGCGGAACAAACACCACAACACCATCTATAGAGTCCAATTGTAAAATCAGAATTTGATGTAGATAGTGTAACTGTAATAGATTAACGCGGCGCTGCATAACTTCAAAATCTTTCAAATAAATCCAAAAATTAATTACACCGAATCTGTGGTGTGAGTAATTAAAATATGCATTATTAACTACATGTATATATGGCTTATGAAATTTTAGTTTTCACTATAAGCTGTGCGATATTTTTTTAATGAATTACAAAAGTTTAACATTAATGGGATGTCAAAATGAGTAGATTGATAGCTCAATATACTCGTATATCTTTGTTTCTATGATCCACTATAAAACAAATTAGTTGATCACTTTTACTTTGAATTCTGTCTTTATGGACTTTGTTTTACCCAATTCATCATCCCCTTTCATTCCAATAAGTTCCGCAAATAAGAATCCTTAGTATCCGTATTGAATCATATCTGTGTTTCACTACGGAACAGTTGAGTTAAAGAAGATCCCGACAACAATCCCAACAGCACTCACAATAGAGCACCAAATTGAGAATCGATGGACCCCTAACAAGCTAGAGGAAAGATCAGGTGCCCGGGAGGAGTATCACATGTGATTATATTGTAGTAGTGTGAAAATTAAGTATTTTATTGAATGACATGTATAGTTGAGTTATTGAAATTTTTGGTAATTCGTTTTGTGATTTTATGAAAAGTAATCTTGCATTTATAAAGAACCATGTTATTCTTTTTGTCATTTTGGATAATTGTGTTCTTAAATTTATATACTTCATTCTGATTGGTTGATTATCAATAGAGGGAATATATGATTGAAATAAACAAGATGTATGTTTATGACTGTGATACTGAAGATTTGTGAAAGTGATGATTTTGTGTGGAAACTACATTCTAATGTCACAGTAATGTAGAAGTGAGATATTTGTCTTCTTATCTCTGGTTGCCAAGACAACAGCTCTAGCCCATAGTTAGGGCTCTTATCTACATGTCATGATGAGATGATGATGATGATGAGAATAAAGGGTAGAAACGTGCACCTGTGTGTTGACTCATCCCTCCAGTTGGCATTAAGATACATGTACCCAGAATGCCCGCTGTTACAAAATGGCGCCCACGTTGGGACTATTGACTATTCCAAGCGTTTTGGTGATATTGACTATTTCAAGTGTTTTGGTGATATTGACTTACTTTCATTTATACCTACTTCCTGTGTAAACAAACATTGACTCTGAGAACTTTACTACATAGTAACCTATAGTCTTGTGATGTGCTAAATTGAACTTGAAGTTTAGAATTTATTTCATCATTATATACTTACATGATACATTCCATTCAGTGAATACCTACATAGAACTGTGAACTTTGGTGCATTTAAGACGTCTGACTTTATCTATAGGCATCATATATGTGTCTTATATACTTTGCATATCTAATGAATATGAATTATGAAAATGCCTATATAGCTAGCCTTACAATAGCTCACCTGTGAAAACTATATAAAGGGTGTAGATTAATCATGTCTGTCGAGAAGTCACAGTCATAGCAAGTCTGTCATGTAAGTCATGGTGTCATGGTACTAAATAGCTCACATACATGGTCCACATCACAGCCTACATAGCTCACCTGTATATAGCTGAAATGGTACAACGTAGCTCACCTGTATTACCTATGACGCAGTGCAGCAGTGAAAGACACTTTTGGTAATTAAGGGTAACTGCTTAGCTCACCTGTTACATTTAGCTAGCCTGTCTGTCAATAGAATTGAATTATTTCTGTATTCATGTTTTCAAACGGTACCTTTTATTACGTGTATTTTGTGATTTGTTTCGCTGTCACTATGGACATAATGGATGGAAGTGAACATTCCGAAACTTCAAGAGATTCCATGGACAGTTACAACTCCCAACACTTACCTTTTATTCCGAGAATATCCATATTTTCTGGAAACCCGAAAAGCACTGTGACATTTGATTTATGGCGCTACGAAGTGCAATGTTTACATGGACAATATTCTGAATCAGCTATTCGACAAGCTATACGTAGATCTATCAAAGGTGAAGCCAGCAAAGTTCTTTTATGTTTAGGACCAGATGCTTCGGTACAAGATATTATATCCAAGTTAGACTGTATATATGGTAGTGTGGAAAGGAAGGAGAAACTGTTAGCTGATTTTTATTCTGCTTCGCAACAACCAAATGAGACTGTAGCTGATTATGCATGTCGCCTTCAGGAGATAATTTCTCGCGTAGACCACATAGCTCCAATTGACATTCATGAAAAGGAGTCTATGCTTCGGAATGTATTTTGGCACGGACTTAAGCCACATCTCAAGGTAGCATCAGGACATAAGTTCGATTCTACATCATCATTTGATCAACTGCTCGTGTGCATTCGAGAATTGGAAAACAGTCATCGTAAGCGAAATGATATCCCACAAAAGACTGATAATTCAGCATTGAAACAAAGGGATACTTCAGATAAGAATACCATTGAGGAATTGAAAAGAACTGTACAAGATCTTACCATGCAGTTGTCTTTACTTCAGCAAAAGCAGAACAGCTTTCCTTCACACAATATTCATCCTCATTCAAGCATTTGTGATTCTCGTCATAGTGATAATGACACATATATGGCGAATCATTTTAGTGATAATGACACTTACTTGATGAATCATTCCGAGGATTCACACCATACTTACCATGAACCAGTATGTTTTAGATGCGGTCAACCAGGACACATTGAAATTGGTTGCCGAGTGATAATGGACCATAGTAGAAAGACACATACCATGTCACATTCAGCTTCACAACATAGACATCACTATCGAAAGTCTGCCAGAAACTGCGCTATCTCAGAGATTGTTGGTGATAGTAATGAAGTCACTATACATATAAATGGTAATGAAAGTAGGGCTTTATTGGACACCGGCTCGTCCGTTTCTACTTTGAGTCACAGTTTTTACCAGACATACTTACCTGAAATTCCTCTAGAAGCATTGGATTCCATCCTTAATGTGGAGTGTGCTGACGGGTCATCTCTACCTTACCTTGGTTTTATCAGAGTGAATCTACAGGGACATGGCATTCCATCTACACAGATCCTACCTGACTGTTGTTTTCTCGTGGTAAATGATACCAACTATAACAGAAATGTTCCAGCCTTGTTAGGAACTAATGTTCTTTCCAGACTCATGGATCGTACAAAAGAGACATATGGCCATAGATTTCTACAAGATGCACATCTATTCACGCCATGGTATTTAGCCTTTCGATGTCTTTCGCTGAGAGAAAAAGATCTATTGAAGAATAATCATCGACTAGGATTAGTTCGATCAGCTGAGAATAGACGCATTACCATTCCAGCCAACAGTGAGATCGTAGTCAACGGTTATCTTGACAAGAACTTACCTTACCAACCTGTATGTGCTATTCTACAGCCTACGTCAACATCTTACTTACCTGATGATATAGATGTTTCCCCGTCTCTCATAGCCTATGACTATCAACAAACGTATACTATACCTGTCCACATCACGAATGTAACGACCATGACAGTCACCATACCACCGAAGGCTCTTCTGTGTGAGATTCAAGCAGTTGATATTGAAGACTACCAACCATCAACGGATAACTCTTTCCTTAATGATGTTGAGATCGAATCATCAGACTTATCAAGAACTCAGTTACAGGAAGGAATGGATCTTCTGAACCGTTTTAAAGATATTTTCTCTCAAGGTGAGACTGACATTGGATTGTCATCATCTGTCAAGCATAGGATCGATTTACTAGACAATAAACCTTTCAAGCAACGTCATCGACGAATACCGCCTGCTATGATAGATGAGTTAAGAAATCATCTACAAATGCTTGTCACCAGTGGAGTTATACGACGATCCAAATCACCATGGGCAAGCAACGTTGTCCTTTGTCGCAAGAAGAATGGCCAGTTAAGAATGTGCGTCGACTATAGACAACTTAACAAGCGAACCATCAAAGACGCCTATGCTTTACCTAGAATAGATGACATCTTGGATTCACTTTTAGGCAATACCTTCTTTACAGTTTTAGACATGAAGAGTGGATACCACCAGATTGAGATTACAGACGAGCACAAGGAACGAACAGCTTTTACGGTTGGGCCACTTGGCTTCTACGAGTATGTCCGTATGCCATTTGGTTTAGCAAATGCCCCCGCAACCTATCAACGACTGATGGAGGATTGTTTTGCAGGATTGAATATGGAAATTTGTTTCATATATCTTGATGATTTGATTGTATTTTCCCAGACATATGAATAACAACTGGATAGATTGGAAAAAGTTTTTACCCGTATGAGAGAAGAAGGTCTGAAGTTGTCACCAAGCAAGTGCGAGTTCTTCAAACGGCGTGTTAAATACATTGGACATATGGTTTCTGAGAATGGAGTTGAGCCCGATCCCAGTAAAGTAGAGAAAGTAAAGTCATGGCCTAAACCAAGTAACCCAGAGGAAGTCAGAAAATTTATTGGATTTGTAGGGTATTACCGGAAATTTGTCAAGAACTTTTCGAAGATCGCCAAGCCTTTGACCGACTTGATGCCATGTCCGATATCCAAGAGAAAGTCGAAACAGAAAGATCAAAAACCATGGATTTGGGGACCAAAGCAGGAAGAAGCGTTTGAAACTTTGAAGAAACATCTTACCTCACCACCTATTCTTGCATACCCAGATTTCAACTTGTCATTTGAACTACATACAGATGCAAGTCAGCAAGGTCTTGGAGCAGTCTTGTACCAAACTCAAGAACAACAACAAAGAGTAATTGGATATGCAAGCAGAGGACTAACGCCATCTGAAAAGAATTATCCTGCTCATAAATTGGAGTTTTTAGCTCTCAAATGGTCTATCACTGAGAAGTTCAGGGATTACCTTTATGGACACAGATTCACAGTCATTACTGACAACAACCCGTTGACCTATATTTTTACCAACGCAAAATTAGATGCAACTGGACATCGTTGGGTAGCAGCACTCTCATCTTTTGACTTCGATATAAGATACCGACCTGGACGAAATAATGCAGATGCTGACTCGCTATCCAGACTCCCACAACAACCAACCAGTATCACATGTATATCATCGGATTCCATCAAAGCTGTGTGTAATATACAACAGGTTCCACTCATTGAGACTATCAGCATTTCAGAGCAACCTACCCACCACTTAGACACTTCTTTTCACGACGATAAGATTAACATCATAGAGGCTCAGCGACGAGATTTAGAACTATCATCATGGATCTACAATTTGAAAGACAGATACAAACCAAGAAAAGATGAGTTGAGATCATATGCTGATACCATAATGTATAAGAACTACAACAGATTGAAACTGAAGAAAGGAGTGTTATACCGTGAAGTAATGGTAGATGACAGAAAAGTTGATCAGCTTGTCGTACCATCTTGCCTCATCGAGTATGTTTTACGCAGCATTCACAACAAAATGGGACATCCAGGTAGAGATAAAGTACTTAGTCTACTACGAGATCGTTTCTTCTGGCCTGGATTATATCAGGATGTAGATACATGGATCAAAGAATGCAAAAGATGTGTAATGAGAAAGTCAGCAGCAACAGACAAAGCCGAACTAGTCAGCATTGAGACAACACAACCCTTGGAACTAGTTTGTATGGATTTCTTGACACTTGAAAGATCAAAAGGAGGATTTGAATATGTTTTAGTAATCACCGACCACTTTACTCGCTATGCCATCGCAGTACCAACTAAGAACATGACAGCAAGAACAACAGCTGATGTATTTTTCCGTAACTTCGTCGTACACTATGGACTTCCCAAAAGGATACATTCAGACCAAGGTGCAAACTTTGAGAGTCGACTCATGAAGGAATTATGTGAAATCACGGGAATTGCCAAGTCGCGAACCACTCCATACCATCCCATGGGTAACGGCTTGTGCGAGAGATTCAACAGGACCCTTATAAATATGCTTGGAACTCTGGAAACAGAAAAGAAATCTGATTGGAAGTCATACATTGCGCCTATTGTCCATGCATATAACTGTATGAAACAGGATACCACCAAACAGTCTCCATATTTTCTAATGTTTGGGAGAGAACCACACCTGCCAGTAGATATTACATTCGGACTAGACAAGGAAGCAGAGAATAAATCATCCATGACGAAGTATGTGGCTGACATGAGGGATCGACTAAAGAAGTCATATGAATTAGCTTCTGAGGCAGCAAAGAAATCACAAAGTCGACAGAAGAAGAATTACGACTTAAAGTCAAGAGGTGCCGTCTTAGAAGTCGGGGATAAAGTTCTTGTTAAAGTAGTCGCCTTTGACGGTCGCCATAAGCTTGCTGACAAATGGGAGGAAGAGCCATATGTCATCATAAGTCAACCAAATCAAGGTGTGCCAGTTTTTGAAGTAAGAAGACAAGATGGACAAGGAAGAAAGCGCATACTACACCGTAATCTTCTTCTGCCCGTTGGCCACCTGTCACAATTTAATCAACCTGACCAATCATTTCCAGTGCCAGCTCCAAGAAAGGAAAGACCAACACCTAGACCTAGACAAAGTATACAGAAGACCAGTGATAAATCGTCTACTGGAACCATAGTTCGTCCTGACCTTAATGAAGATGATAAAGAGAGTACTAGCAGTGAGGAAGACATTCTTATTGTATGTACTAGAGGAGACAGAAACAGACATCACACAGATGACGTTCACACTGTTCCTCAGATGGAAGATTCCAGTCATGCTTCTGTTGGTGACGATCAAAGACCCATGGCTGAGCAGAGTTCAGAAGAAGGAGAGGACGCTCTTCGATCTGCACAGAGGACGCAGGATTCTGGACCTGATATTGTACAGACTGATGAGTCTACTGGAGCTAGCAACGAGCAAGAGATAGGAGAAGATAATTCCGCATCAAGTGCAGAACAAGAAGATTTAGAACCTGAACCTGTTCGTAAATCTACACGTGAGAGAAGACAACCAGCTTGGCTACGTAGTGGAGAATACGTTCAGTCACAACAGGTAAAGTATTCTGATTGGTCAGACAGAGCTCATTTTCTCCAAACCCTGATGTCTAAAGATGAATCTAGAGGTATGGAATCAGAAATTTTAAAAACTATGCTTGATGTAGTCAAGAACAAGTGATTTTATGTGATTTCATTTCCTGATACATGATGTATGTGTGTTTAGATTTCTGTTTAAAATCTCCCAAGGACACTCTAGTTAAGTAACAGTATCTATATGATGATAACAATGTGTAGTTATGAAAAGATGACATGTCAAAATATTGTGATGAGTAGTATTACAATTACTTATTTCATAGTTGTAAGATTTTTTCATACTTACCTGTAGAATGACGAGGACGTCATTTTTTTGTACACCGGGGAGAATGTAGTAGTGTGAAAATTAAGTATTTTATTGAATGACATGTATAGTTGAGTTATTGAAATTTTTGGTAATTCGTTTTGTGATTTTATGAAAAGTAATCTTGCATTTATAAAGAACCATGTTATTCTTTTTGTCATTTTGGATAATTGTGTTCTTAAATTTATATACTTCATTCTGATTGGTTGATTATCAATAGAGGGAATATATGATTGAAATAAACAAGATGTATGTTTATGACTGTGATACTGAAGATTTGTGAAAGTGATGATTTTGTGTGGAAACTACATTCTAATGTCACAGTAATGTAGAAGTGAGATATTTGTCTTCTTATCTCTGGTTGCCAAGACAACAGCTCTAGCCCATAGTTAGGGCTCTTATCTACATGTCATGATGAGATGATGATGATGATGAGAATAAAGGGTAGAAACGTGCACCTGTGTGTTGACTCATCCCTCCAGTTGGCATTAAGATACATGTACCCAGAATGCCCGCTGTTACAATATGATGACAGTCTCCAAAGTGTTCCTTTGAAATCCAAGTCGAAATTAATAACCTAGGCAACAGTTTCCTAAGCCTCCATTATAGGATTAAAATCATCTCAAGTTTGGTTAATCAATTTTCGAAATTCATATAACATATAAAAGAAAAGATTTAATTAAATTTGTTCTAATTTTGCAAAGCAGAATAAAGATTTGACAACGAACGAGAGGGCGTGATTTCTCATAATTACTTTGCCTCGAGATACCTCAGATGAGACTCTACATGCAAGAGCTTGTACATCGTATTTTTATCCTTTGGAGCCGAAAATCTTTTTGTCACATTTAAAATATGGAGACACTTAATGCAGTTGCATTTTTTATATAAAAAAAGAAAGAAGTCCGGAAAACTGAAATTTTAGTAGGATTTTTTTTATTTAAGATAATTCCCAGTTTTTTGAGAGATAAATTGATTTCTATGTATTGATATACACATACTGGATGAAAATAAAGAATAAATTTATGCGACAACTGCGAAGAAAAGTCCGGAAAACTGAAATTTCATAAAATTTGCTAAGTCCAAGGGCCATAACTCTTGTAAAATTAGGTCAATCAAAAGCAAACTCAAACTTGATCTGTATCACATACCAAAAATGACTTCAATATATGCAACAACAGCGAAAAAAAGTCCGGAAAACTGAAAATAGACAGACAGACCGAGAGGAAACTAAGAGTCCCCTTCGGCGTTGCCGGTAGGGGACTAAAAAACACTATCCGGAATTTCATATGGTTCTTAAGGTCATAGGGTCGTAATATGGATGGACAGTTTCGATCGACTGTAGTTTTAAGCTGACGAATCCACGAGATTGTTCTAATTAGAATCACAACTACGAGATACATGAATTATATTTTGCTTTCATACCTCATAATGAATGTTATATACTTTTACAGATTGAAGAATGCAGACTGTTTGTGTAATGATATAAACAGATATTTTACCTAGTGTCAAAATTGAGACGATTCTTGTTGAAAAACCTTGTAAAAGAAGTTAAAGAAGATCCTGACGATACTCTCAACAGCACTCACAATAGAGCACCAAACTGAGCATCGACGGACTCCTAGCAAGCTAGAGGTGGGACCAGGGGGCCGGGAGGAGTAAGCATCCCCTGTTGGCTAGCCGCATCCGCCGTCGATGTCCATACACGAAAATAAAAACAATATATAAAATACATGCATTGCACTGTCTGAGGTTATATCTATATAGAAAGTGCCATGTCAGGGAAAATATTCAAAACACTTTCTGAATGATTGAAAGCTACACGATTTACGTACATAAAGGATAGTAAGTTTGACATTCATTACTTGCCACTTTGAGGCTTTAAATTGATGGATAGTGGATGATATGTTACATGTTTTTACTGATGTATTCCATAAAAAGAACATTGAAGTTTCAGTTTTGCCATACCATCTTATTCATCTTTTCAAGTGTGGTCGTTCATGCAGGAGCTGTGACGTCATTGTGTTGAGAAGCTTCTCCTTGTGTAACTACTATGACTACTGTCGGAGGTCTCCCATGTCACAGAAAGGTTGTATACACAGAAGTCCTCCTCATCGTAAGGAGTCATCACAAACAAGACAGCCTGTATCATCATATCCCACCCATTCTGCTTCGTCTTTCGGTACATTTTAGACATACTAACTTTCACACCCTTTTGGTCATATCACTTGACGAGGGTTAAGTACCCGAAACGTGCATGTCTGGTCCATGCTGCAAAGTTACCTGTTCTTAAATGATGCTATTGAATTTGAAGACGTTTAGCATTATCAATCAACAGAGAAGTCTGATCAATCTCCAGAATGGTCAAAGAGGCTTAAACGTTATCTGATGAGATTTGGACAGTACTCATCATAGAGTCTCGTCGTTAAGATTTGTCAGTGTGCTATGTTGGAAGAGACAATAGTACAAATCTTTGGATGGGTCCAGTTCCATACATTATATTATTTTGTTAACTTTTTTTCGTCCCGGTCAAAATAAAATTTTATAAATGTGAAGGAGTGTTAAATGATTGCAAAGCGAGCATTATCGATCTAAGTGATAAAAGATAAAAATAAAATATGAGAAAGAAACTATGAAATAGAAATTCAAATGAAATTTCTTTATTTTTTTCATCAAAAGTCTTCTGTACTGTGAATAATATATCATTACCATTAAGGTAGAGAATCCCTCAGGTCTCAGATGCTCATATTTCCAAAATAACAACTTTTACAATATTTTCATTCCCATAAATTCCAAGCTTATGTTAAACCTGATATACAAACAAAATATAATTCTTGGTTTCATGATTATACCAAGAACATATAAGCCGTTTGAATGTTAACATTGGACCCTATGAGGCAAGTAGGAAAAATCCCTTCTTAGAGTTGACAAGATGTGACTGTAAAAATTTCTTTTCCCAAAACCATATTATTTTGATAATCTTAGCAATATTCTGAAGAGAAAAAAAAGGGTATCCAGGCAAAAAAAAAAAAACAAAAAAAAAAAACCAAACAAACAAACAAAAAAAAACCACCAGGGATTCTGACCTGAGGGAAACTCTTCCTTAAGCAAACATTTCGAGGTAAAATAGGGGACACCCGGGTTCGAACCGGGGACCTCTCGATCTGCAGTCGAATGCTCTACCACTGAGCTATATCCCCTGCTGATTAATCTAGTAGTATCATTAGAATTCTTATCTATGGACATTACCTGTCTATTTAGTCGATATCTTTCTATCTTTCTATCTATTCTACAACCTAGAACATTTAGGTCATTGGCAAATACAGAAATCAATTTTCTTTCGCAATGATTTTTTCTATCAATATATTAAGTCATCCTCGTGGTGTTTGTTATTTATTTTAATTGTTTTTATTTTGAGGTATGGACGAAATGAAAAAATCCATTTGATCAAAGCCTTTGATTTTCACTTTAGACAACAATCCCACATTCTAACTTAAAAGACTCACAAAATGATAAGCTTTGTGTTTACAAGCAGGAACTGCAATCGCAAATATAAATTTATTGGTGTTGAGTATGACAAAAATACTTTGTAAAGGAAAAGTCCGGATCTATTAATAAGAACACTGAAACATATATTATTAAGATGTTAAACTTCCCGATCGACAATATTTTGTGGTGTTTGGAGGAAACGTCTTCCAGCAAATTGTCGGAATTCCAATGGGAACCAATAGTGCACCATTCCTTGCCGACATTTTTCTTTACTCGTACGATGCTGAATTCATTCAATATTTTTTCTCTGAAGGGAAAATATACTTAGATTCTGATTTTAATATCACTTACATATATAAAGACGATGTGATGTCCATCAATAATCCAAAATTCGTGGATTACCTCAGCAGAATCTATCCTTCGGAGCTTGAAGTCAAAGAAACTACAGATACAAACAATTCCTATTTGTACATAATGCTGTCCTACGACAACGCTGGTTACATGAACACATCATTCTATGACAAACGTGACAAATTCAATTTCAGCATCACAAACTTTCCTTTTCTGAGTAGCAACTTCCCTTCATCACCTGCTTATGGCGTGTTCATATCTCAATTGATATGTAATGCAAGAGCAAGTACTAAATATACAGATTTTGTTCTGAGAGCTAGGCGTCTTTCAGATAAGCTTCTCAGTCAGGGATACGTTTGTGACCGTCGCTGAAGAAGTTCTACGGTCGATAGGGGAACCAGTGATACACTATGATGTCCCATCGTAAAAAAATGGTGGATGATATTCTGCCTTAGAACGTATGAACCATGCTACATATATTTGATGCAAGTTGTATAATCTATTTCAAAGAAAGGACAGGACCTTTAAGTAAGTAACTTAAAGATTATTTAATTTCTCTGCTGTTTTATAAAAAAAAAGAAGGGAGGTTCGCTCATTAGCCGCGGTATCAGAATTTAGAATAAGAAAAATTACCACTTAATCATTGTAAGGTATACCAGAGTTAAAGTACCCATCGGATACCAATAAGCGATGCCACCTTGAAAAAAATGTCCATTTAAGATTGGTAAGTATTGAGCAAGTGCAACCTATACTCTTTGAACTCTTCATATTGTAAAGATCAAGGAAATCTTGTCAGAGCATCATCAATCAAGATCCTTGGCAACAAAGACGTCACACTTAAAATTTTCCTTGAATCAACCTTAGTCTATGAAAGAAAAAAAAAGGCCATGCATTAGGCAAAAAGGAGAATGAGATAGCGGAAAAATTATTTCTACTATTAAAATTGCCTATACTAGGTATCACAGTACCATTAGGGGAATTCCCTTTGGGTACACGGCAAAACATGGCCGCTATTGAAATCTTGTTCCCGACTTTAAATATAAAATTCTAAATAAATATAAAGAACTGAAATAATCTAATCATATCACATAAAAGGTATATGATTTAGAAATTAAAACACGGATCATTTGTGAAATTATCATCTGTAGCTATGGATGAAAGGTCGATCTAAAGGAAGTCCATGAATTCAAAAATCGCATTTTAGATATAAGTGCAAAAAATGGATCGAAATCTTCAAGTGACTAGATCTTTCTTAACTTCGTGGTCACTTTTTCTATAGTTATTATTTTTAAGTATCTCAAACCTTCGTGTACAAAACTTATATAGTGAATCATCTGGGTGAATGTTGTGAGAGACGTAGGATGCAATTGAACAGAAGTGGGTGATCCATAGACTTCAATGGAAAAGGCATTTAGTACTGTGATAACAAATGCATAATAGCACATAAACGTATTACCGTGAATGAAAGCTAGTGGAATCTAAAGAATCCATTTAAGTTGATTGTAGTATTATTTGAATCTTATTAGAAGTTCCTAAAATTACTTTTTGCGGTGCCGCACACATGTAAACTGCTGTAGATCTAACTCCCATCTGTTTAGTCTGAAAATCTATATTTAATTAAAAAATATTTAAACAAACGGAATGTTAAAGTTGATTGTATTATTTGTTGTGGAAATATTTTCTTAATTTCTTACTCATTGTCGCTGTGTTTCTGATTCCGCAATAAATTGTTATGTTTGGCAAGGCTTTGTGATCAATTGCACTTTCCAATTAAAGTGTACATCAATTTTTTTCTTTTAAAGTGTGGAATTCATTCAGGGTGATGACGCTTACAATCATTTTTTTGGGGGGTAATATTCTAGGTTCTCATACCGAGGCCAATCAGCGAAACTCCCCCACCTTCTTTTATATAATACGAAGAGAGAAATTAAAATAAGCTTTAAGCTTCCGTTTTGTGCCTACTATTATAGATGCTATACTGTCATATGTAACATGATTTATATGATATCTGAATATGTTTAAACTTTGCAAATTAGCACGGCGCGATTTTTAAACAGCACTACCTTCAGTTAATTCCTCAATTGTACTCTGGAGTTTGTTCATTCGATAGTGTTTCCCTTTGTGTTTCTAAAGAGCTGTGTCATTGTCTCCGTCTGTTTGTCCGATTTTTCTTCTCACGTGAGAAAGCTCTGTTTTATATTTGTTAAGAACTTGTAAGCATTTCGATTGTGATTTTTGGAAACTGATTTCGGCTTTCGTCGTCGACTTTTATTCAGTGATCCATACTATCAAGGGTTCTTTTAAAAAGGTTGCATTTTATATGGAGCCATGTCATAAAGTCTAGATGACTGTTAATTGGCGAATCCTTGTTTCTAATATTCGATATTGGTCTTTGTAGAATATGATCCACCTTCCTTTACAATTAGAGGCCATGTCTTATAAAAACCCATCTTGACGACCATTTATTTAATGTTATTACAGATTGATATTTTGAAGTATGCGTGACATATTACCTCGTGTCAAATGGTGACGATTTATACGGGAAAACATGTTACAATTACTGCGTGATTGAAAGGCTGCACATATAGGTAAAGAATCGTTAGTTTTACATACATTACTTGCCACTTTGAGACATGAAAAATGATCGATAACTAGTGCATTTTTTTTCTACTGATAAATTCTGTATAAAAGGAATTTAAATGGTCAGTTTTGATGTAGAATCTATTTCTCTTGATTCATCTCGTCAAATGAGGTCGTTCCCAAGTGACCAAAATGATTTGTTTTACACATGACCATTGTATTCCTCCTGTGATGTTGTATGAACTTATGTTGTAAAAGAAATTGTGAAACTTAAAATGAATTCTATCCAACTGTCAGTTATATACTTTACTATATCTCGTCGTAGTATTTCTGTCTACATTTTACGATTTCATTAATGATTTCACATCTATGATAGAAGATAAAGTAATTGTGTAAAAAGTGAAAGGGGACACCCGGGTTCGAACCGGGGACCTCTCGATCTGCAGTCGAATGCTCTACCACTGAGCTATATCCCCTTCCATGTCACCTGACGGGACACGTATTCCTATTTATGTTTTTCAAATCGATACTTTGCTTATCAGTGTGTGTCCCGACTTTGTCAATTCATTGAAAAATGGAAGATTGCGCATTGATCTTTTATCTGTAATACAGATCTTTTCCATCATAAACCCCAACATATTATGACCGAGGCTCAGTGTGTTACACGTCATAATGTTACTTTTCCCCTTTAAGTAACAGTAAGTTACCCTGTTGGAAAGGATGTTTTTGTGTGTGGTAATGTGTAAACTTGAAGAAACACTGATGTATGATCATTATATGACAGTTATAAAGACATTGACTAATATATTTTATCCCCTCGCACAACTTCCGAATAATAAATCTTTTTTGCCGAAGGGATATTGTGACGCTACCTTGTTCGGATGAGTGTTCTTATGTGTGGTATCGTGCAAACTTGAAGAAGCACTGGTAACTAAACTTCACTTCTTACCTTCATCAAATCCCGAATTGTCCTATCGGTTGCCTTTGGAAAGTAAAGGCACAAATTTTAATTCACAAAATAAAACCTGAGGGTGCTACAGAAATACGTTTGACTATATCAGAAAATCACTTCGGCATGTCGTAAATACTCCTGATGAGGATTAACTATCTGAAAAACGTGTCTGGTGCATTTAAATTGGTTTGAAATTTTCTTCAAGAAGGTAAAGAGTTCCGTTTATTTAATAAAAGGACAAAACCTAGGATAAAGCCCATTGATATCGAAGGACAAGGATAAAAGATAAAAGATCACACGTTGCAAAAAAGAGAAAATGGCTGAAAATGGCTGTAGTCATCACCAAGCAAGACATACTTTCCTGATATGTACATCAAAATGTACATCGAGACAATCACCAGGTTTCCACGAAGCTGTTGCGTGCAATCAGGAGACGATGACTCTCCCCGGGCACCTGGTCTCGTTTCGAAGTGTTGTTTATTCCGGGGTTCGCATCCGTTCCGATGGGAATTCTCACGGGATTGGCCTTCCCTTCTCGACTTTTAGACTGAATAAATGAATAACTGTTAGGTACTTCTATTATGTTTATATGAATATGAACTGTCCACTTTCACTGCAAACCTAGTTTTTCAAAATTTGATAAAGTTCGGAAGAAATTTTTCACATCCAGAGTGTCCAGAAGTCCACAATGGTATTTTATTATTGCCGATTGATTCCATGACCTTTGGCATCTTGCATCGAAATCAGTGAATGAAAGTAAAACCGAAATCTCCAAAACACAACTGAAATTCATTATCAATCTGCATACACATTCCTGGAAAATATCAAACAGAACAAAGCGTATGCTGAGAGGAGGAGATCCCTAACGGTGAATAAAAAGACTGAGACAATAACACAGCATCATAGATATATGAAGGACAACACTATCTAATGAACAAAATCCACAGAGTTCAGTGTAAGAACGGAATGTATAGTAGATGGCGCTGCAAAATACACGAGCTGTATTAGTTTTTAAAAGGGCCATTGTACTAAGGCCGTGGGATCAAAGACTGCTTAAATATATGTGTTCCGCTAGAAATACAACTGCGGCGCTACGAGGGCTGATTGATATGTCGTGCGCCTCGGTTTGCTGGGATGCAGAAGGTATTCTGCTGAAAGATTATCTCGAAAAGGACAAATAATCAATGCACATACTATGCTTTACTTCTGAAAGCTCACTAGCTAAAGGTGTATTGTTCCATCAGGACAATGCTCCTGCTCACAAGTCTGTCACCTGCCATGGCTGCAACTCATGAATGTCGCTTAAATTTGATTAAGCACCCGTCTTATTCACCTGATCTTGCTCCAGCAAACTTTCATCTATTCCCAAAACTGAAAGCAGCTATTTCTGGCACCCACTTTCAGTCCCATGATGACATCATTCTCGCAGTGAATGGCTTTCTGTCCAGACAAGATAAGGAGTTCTTTAAAAGTGAGATTGAGGCCTTTAAACACCGATGGCAAAAGTGTATAGATACTGAAGGGGATTAAGTTGAAAAATAATTCAAAATGTCTGATAAAATTCAAATACATCAATACGAGGCTCACAGCATATCAATCAGCCCTCGTAAATGGATAAAATAAATCGACGTTAGAGTTCTCATCACTTATGACTCCCAAGATAAATTCGATGAAGTTTGGCAGTAATCAGTGTCCATTAGTGTCCACAATATTTTTTCTAGTTTTGCCAATGTGGCCTTGGCATTTGAATCCTTAGTTTTAAAGTCAATATACAACGTTTTCGCAACAAGGGAAAACACCAGGTTAATTTTAATTGTGACCTTTAAAGTGTTTATAAGGCTCTTCTTTTATAGCATGCTTTGACATTTTACCTTTGACTCTTATCCATTAAAGTCAAAAGGTCTCGTTCTCATATGATAAGCAATCAACAGGTCTGAATTCGACACCTGGAAAACCTACTTACACTCCAATAACCCTTTCTACCTCGGAAATAGTAGATAACCACTCGCTTCCTAACAAATAAGATATAGATTTACCATACTTATATTACATACCTAAAATGCATAAAAACCAGTATAAACGACGTGTCATCGTTGGTTTCTCAAAATGTTCAACCAAAGTTTTATTTGAAATCTAATATGGACTTAAAAAATATTAATCGAAGCGGTATGAACCAGATGTGGATTTTAAAGAATTCAAAGGAACTTTTAGGACATCTGAAATCCATTCATGAAAGCTTTTTCGACACCTAACACTACAATCCAACATTCTAAATTAAAAGAAAGACTAGCAAAAACTATAAGTAATGCGTTTACAAGCAAGAATGGCAATCGCAAATATAAATTTATTGTTGTTAATTATGACAAAATCTACTTTGTTAAAGAAAAGTCCGATTCTAAAACTAAGTAAACCGAAGCAGATGTTATTCAGATGTTAAACTTCCAGATCGACAACATTTTTGTGGTGTTTGGAGGAAACGTCTTCCAGCAAATTGTCGGAATTCCAATGGGAACCAATTGTGCCCCACTCTTAGCCGACATTTTTCTTTACTCGTAAGAAGCTGAATTCATTCAATCTTTTTTCTCTGAAGTCAAAGAAACTTCAGAGACAAATAATTCAGCATCCTATCTGGACATAATGTTGCCCTACGACACTGATGGTCACATGAACACCTCACTGTATGACAAACGCAACGACTTCAGTTTCAACATCACAAATTTTCCTTTTCTGAGTAGCAACATCCCTCCATCGCCTGCTATGGCGTGTTCATATCTCAGTTGTTACGCTATGCCAGAGCAAGTATCGAATATACAGATTTTGTTCTGAGAGCTAGGTGTCTTTCAGATAAGCTTCTCAGTCAAGGGTACGTTTTTGACCGACTATCATCGTCACTGAGGAAGTTCTATGGTCGATTTGGGGATTTTGTCATACACTATGATGTCCCACTCTCCAGAATGGTGGATGATATTCTGTCTTAGAACATTTGAACATTCCAACCACCGAATATACTTGTATCTTCCGAAATGGAAGAAACCGGATGTGACAATTCTTTCGAATTGAAGCGACTGGTGTTGCATGTAAGCAGGAGATGGTGACCCTTCCTTGGCATCTGGTTTCACTCCCATATTGGTAGTTCGCTTCTTTTCATATGATGGAGGTTTTCTTAGTTTGTTTTGGTTCTTGTTTTATCCTGATTTTGTATGTCCTTTGGTTTATGATTTTCTGAATTATCGATTTTGTGCTGTGTATTGGGATATGGTCATTATCCATATTTGTCATTTGATGGAAATTAGAAAAAAAAAATCCCTGTATTAGTAAGTTTGTTAAATCCAAAAACATTAGTACATGACTAGCGTACCGGATGAGCTGTGAAATATAAATACCATTTGACGGTAATCTATGAACATCACATCAAGCCAAAGGAAATTTACAATGTCAAATCCAAAATTATCACTTTTGTCATACACACTCGTATGAATTTTTCCATTTACAATTGTGATATTTCGGTCGAAAATGGTGTTTCGGTAGGAATTTAGCTGTTCTTAAATGATGCTAATAATTTGAAGACGCGTAACATTAGTGTCACTGCTGGTGAACCTGGAGTCCCCGAGGGCATATGTAGCCAAATCAGATCAGCTTCCGTTGATCGTTTCTTCAAACACATTCCAAAATTACCGTTCACAAAAAATTCTTGTAATATCCCACCTATCCTGCTACGTCTGTCGGTAATATTTTGACATAACTTTCATAGTCTTTGGCCATATTTCTTTGTTTAGATTAAGGATCAATGAAGAGGGTAACGTACCCGAAACGTGCATGTCTGGTCCATGCTGCAAATTTATCTGTTCTTAAATGATGCTATGGACGTTTGCCTTGTTTAATTTCAATTCTTTCAATTGTTATATTTTTTTCAAAAACAGGATTGTCGATATTGAGAATATAATCCAGGTACCTAGAAGTACCATTGGAACATTTCAAATAATCATGTTTTCTATACTTTTGAAAATTTTGGATAAATTCTTTTTCATGCGTGTGTAAAAATAAATCTGCAGAAAATATCTGCAAAAATAAATGTAGACTATTCATCGGCGGTAGACCAGCGTCCTATACAGAGAAGGATTAACACCTTCTTATCCGCACCATGCTATGTGTTTCATAGACCTAGGCCTATCCAAATATTTAGAAGGTATTATGAACCAAAATTTTTGGAGGAACGTAATGTCAGACAGGTGAAAAACTCTTTACTTTGGCTATTATTTGGCAAACATAAAAGGTTCTTACGATTTAAAGGTTTAAATGACTAATATGGATAATGACCATATCCCAGTATACAGCACAGAATCGATCATTCAGAAAATCAGAAACCGAAGGCATACAAAATCAGGATAAAACAGGAACCAAAGCAAACAAACAAGGAAGAGTAAGCATCTCCTGCTTGCATGCAACATCCGCCGCCTCGATTCCGTAGAACTGTCATATCCGGGTACTTTAATTTCGGAAAACATAGAGTACAATCTTTGGTTGGATGGTTCAAATGGTCTATGACAGAATATCATCCACCATTCTGGAGAGTGGGACATCATAGTGTATGACGAGTTCCCCATATCGACCGTAGAACTTCCTCGGTGACGATGGTAGCATATGTAATACATATAAATATTAATTGGCAATTTTCCAATTTTCAGTGTAATAACAAAGTCGGTACATGAACTGATAAGCAAGGTATCGATTTGATAACAGAAATAGACGCACAGGTGAGGAGTATGTGTTCCGGCATTAAATATAGAAGGGGATATAGCTCAGTGGTAGAGCATTCGACTGCAGATCGAGAGGTCCCCGGTTCGAACCCGGGTGTCCCCTGTCTTTTTTTACGATTTTCTCCTTCTGCTATCATGGATATGAGATAATGAATGGAAATTTTGATTTTTTTTATCGTTGAGTGTAGACACCTTTATCGTAAATATGAGACAATGAATGATAATTTTAAATTGGTATCGAAACTAGAATGATACTTCTTTTTTGTGTTCAGTCCAAGGCTGACATATTGTGAACAGATTCATTTCATTCATTCTATATGTAAGAAATAATGGACCGCAAAGAAACGAGTTGTGTTTTATTTCATACATATTTTTTATCATATGGTATGATTTCAACTTTATTTCTTTTTCTTTCAGCTTTTTACCATAATAAAACTGCGTCTCAAGATTTTTGTAACACATGCCATAACACAAGAAACGGTGCTATGTAGTCGAATGTTGGGGTTATCATCTTTTAAAATGCATTTTTACCCTCATTTTTTAGTCTAAAGTGAACTAGAGAGTTTGAATTTCTTATCTATTTAGATATGGTGGCATACTTCTGCCCCCTACACGCAAGATATTTTAGTACAGATTTATTATGTTAATAAGCAAGATAATTATATTGACATGCACGATACATGTAATTATATAGTCATGCAAGATTATTTTGTTGATATGCAAGATAATTAAGATGCATAAGATGCATTTGGCAAAAATAATTTGCATATTGACATACATAAGTCGCATGTTGACATAAATAAGTTGCATTTTGACATAATCTGGAGAAGAATATCTCGCATGTAGGAGGCAGAAATATTATAACGTAATAATAGAAACGGCAACATTGACGCGTTATTGGAAGAAAACGAAGACGACATTTTGACGCTGTTTTCACCATTTACGCTATGTTTCATATGATAATATTTCTATTTCATACGGTATGTATGTGTTGTCAAGACTCGGAATGTAAAAATCGCACAAATACAGTATGAAATAGAATATCCTTTGAGATCCTCCTGCACATAAATATCTATTAGCATATTCTTTTTTACTCTGACACTTCAATTACGCATATCGTAAAATTGTGACAGTATTTGGTTTGAACTTTCTTCATGGAGAAGTAATCTGAAGAGGCTTTGTACCGCCGATGCTCAATTTTGTGCTCTATTGTGAGTGCTGTTGAGATTATCGTTAGGATCTTCTTTAACTCATTGATATACAAATGAATATACAAGCAAGAAAAAACTTTTGAAATGGTATTTCGTATGAGCACAATGCATTAGCTCTACAGAAACATTCTGTGGCAGCAATTCTAACATGCTTACTCTCTTCGGGAACCTGACCTCATCTCCATTGGGGATTCACTTTTGCTTCTTTGTAAAATATTTAAGTTGAATGTATTATTTTTTTTTTTTTTTGATCTCCAAAGAAGTTTTTCACAGGTGTTAAGCGGCGGATCGTAACTTTGAATTACGTACGCAGGAGCGGATACAGGATTTGAGTTTAGAGGGGGCGTGGAATATATCAAAAGGCCTCTATCAAAGAGGGGCCCAGGACGAATTCCCCACCCTCGCGATGAATGACCGTTTTGTTTGAAGACAGTTGTGAAATGTAATTTTATCCAATATTTTTTATCCATTTGAAATGGAAAAGAAGCATTTTTTTTTTCATTTTTATTGTTCTGAAGTACATATATGATGAATCTGGTGAGCGATGCAAGCCAACGGATTTTTTTTCCAATATTCGTGTTTTGTGGGGAAGAGGGTTACACTCCACAATGTCAATTTCCTTTGTTGTATAGGGTTCGTTGACTAACTTGGTGTATTTATAAGAAACAGAACGTTCAAAAATTAAGTTGAGGTAAAGAAGGGGATACATGACTTTATTGGCTATTGAGTATGAAATGGATAACATACTTAGCTTCGAATTTTTCTATGCAAAAATTATATGTTATTTAATCTAAATAAAGTTAGATGGCGAGCGGCAGCGGCCAGCGAAAATTTGCTGAAATCTTACTTTGAACAACCAGAAATTATGTCTACACGTACTAGTTTGAGCAAAAAAAAAAAATGAAAATAAATAAAAACCTTACTTTGACGATTTTAGGGGGGGGGGTGCGCTCACGTGTATATCCGCCAATGGTACGTCCAAAATGGATGCGAGCGCGATCGGCTAAATGACATTCTTCTCTAAGATCGGATGGAAAAAACCTTATTTGGCATGTTCAACGTATGAAACGTGTACTTTACTTGACCTTGGGATATATAGTCTTTCACTGACACCAACCCCATTAGTATAACCATGATGACGAAAGGAAAATGCTGACGGGATTCGCGTAACATTTTTTTCTCATACTTAAATTTGAGCAAATGTATTTCGATTTACCCTAATTTCCTTCGCAAAAACACCTCGAACATTCTTTAAAAAATTAAATTCTGCTATTTTCTTTTCTGAAACTTCTTTCACTAGACAATCATTATTGCCTGACGATCTAAGATCCATGTCCCATTGAGAGGTCATTTTGAGCTGATTACATAGCTTACTAGTATTTAGCTCAAATTCTAGATCAGTTTGGTGTCCCTTCTGAAATCAAATCATGGATCCACAGCTGGATTTTCTGGAAATGAACAATCGTTATAATTTGTATCATTATTTACAACAGAACCAATCTTCAAAAATACGTATAGTCCTACAAAGTTTCACAGACACTGATCAATGTCTAAAGTTTTACACATCAAAAATATGACTAATCCAAAACATTAGTACATGCTCCGGCGTACCGGATGGGCTGTGATGTGTAAATACCGTATGTCGATAGTCTAAGAACATCACCGTCGAGCCAGAGGAAATTTATTATGTTGAATCTAAAATCATTTCTCTTTTGTCATACACAGTGGAACAAATATCTCCGTTTACCATTTTGGAAGTTCTATGGTCGCTACAAAGACCTTATAGCGCATGTCGACGTCTGCCTATCAAGGATGATTAAGGACATTCCTGAGTACGACCTTTCTAATTGACCGTATTGACCGTCTTTTACCTAATTTGGATATTACCGAATTTGATACGTTTCTATTTGGCATTCCCGGCAGGTGTTGCATGCAGTCAGAGGACGTTCACTCCTCCCGGGCACCTGACCCTGCCTCCATTCGGGGGTTGGCGATTTCCTTGTTAATGGAGACTTACACAATCATGCCATCCCCTGAATCTTTGTTTCCTGAACTTCGATTGTTACTTCTTCTCTGGTATACCTTAGTTCTAAGAATAGTGTTTCTGTGCTTGTTGAGTGTCAAAGTGAAGTAGCGACAAGGATATTAAATGATTATTATTTCAAATCAACCGTACATTCAAGTTGTAAATGTTTAAAATGCTGCACACGATTTCTTCACTTTAAAATTATTTCTTTTTCGTAATAAGCAATTTTTAACAATTAGTGACACGCTTGTTTTAGATCAATTTACATAGAATCTGTGTTATAAGAGGCCGCTGCGTTTAATTATCTTGTTTGTGATGTCACCTTACAGTGAGAAGTTTTATGTTTACACAACAATTGTGCGTCCATTGAGACCTCTGTGTATCCGGATAAGTGGGAGGGTTGTGTGCATGTAATCCGGATAACGACACCATTTCCAAAAAGCAGATGCCCGTCCAAAGTCGGCGCCGGCTGCACATTGGTCTCCTTCCTGTTATGTGTAGACATCAATGTTTAATGTTTCTGTACGTCTGTTACGATTGTTTTGTATGATGTTCTAGTGAATATTGTTGTGTCTTTCTGCGATTTGGAGTTTGTATGATGTCATTTATGTGTCACTTTTTTGGGGGGTTTATTTCGCTGGATGAATGCAAGGTGGTCATGCTGGAGATCATTCCCTTTTCCTTACAAAAATTTGGCGATCTTGAGGGAGGGTAACCGTAATCAGCGTGGACCTTCCTGCAACTTGTCAATTTATCACTGAACTTTGTATTTATCTTTTATCTTGGAGACAGTGATGTGTTTTTCGACAACTTTAAAAACATCAGTCGTTTCAGTTAAATTATAACAGGGACGCCTTTCCATCAAAAGCTAATTATGTTTATAAATGTGTTAATGAGGAAAATGGAAGTGGGTCATTGCCAACATTTGAGAAACCGTTTCATCATTGTAAAGTATAAACATTCCGTTTATTATCCAATCATCTCTCCCATGTCATCATCAACATTATAATAATATTACTCAAACAAGCTAGATTATTTTTTTTATCATCACGCTATTCATTAGATCTATGTTCCAATTGTTGGATACACCATTTGTAAGATGAAGCGTTTCAATTTCAATGTCAACGAGCATTTGTAACCTTCAATGAAGAATAACGATTATGTTCGATACGGCCTGAATATTCTCATATTGAAACATTCATATAGGGTTATTCCGAGGCGCAATAACTAGGCCAATATGGAAAACACTAATTAATGAGCGTATTATTAATTAACTCGACCAATATGATATCGAATTAAGTCAATGATGTAGATAACTAGGCCAATATGGAAAACTCTTAACTTTATCAACAACGCCATATAATGCTTTTCTCGTCCATTTTCTTTTCCAGCAACGCCACCATCTTGCTTTGATCGCTTGAACTTCTCATTAATTACGTGACTTCAATATTGACCGAGTTTTTCGATATTGGCTTAGTTGTGTCGATATTGGCTTAGTTTTCATTCTTGTATTGTTTGGAAAATCCCGTACAAGACTAATATTACTTTAATCATTAATTCAGAATAAACGTTGCTTTATCAAGATGAATATTGTGAACATTGCAGATAGTCTTGAAAAAAAACACACACACACACACACACACACACACACACGATATATATAACAATACCGGGACCATGAGCGACACCTCCTCTCCTCCAGCAAAAGAAATTTGAATAGGCTTTCAGCTTCCTGTTTGGTCCTATTAACTTAGATGCTGCAACTCGTATATGTGGAATGATTCATGTGATATTTGAATATGTTTTAATTGTAGTAATAAGCATTAAACAGCGCCACCTACAATATATTCAGTACTTGTTCTGGATTTTGTTTATAATGTAAAGTTATCTTATGTGTTTCTATGGCGCTGCGTTACTGTCTTCTTCTGTTTGTCCGATTTTCTTTTCTCGCGAAAAAGTTCTGTTTCATATTTTTTTTCAAGAATTTGTCAGCCTTTGTGATTTTTTTTTTTTTTTGGAATCTGATTTCGGGTTTTGTGTTTGACTTTAATTCAATGATTCCAAAGTCAACTCGGAATGCACATTGTTCTCTCATCGTTTGTATGTTGATATTATGTTTTAAAGTGTCCTTGTTCTGTTTTCCTTTTGCTTGTGCTCTCGGTTTGAGCCTCCCTTAAGGTTTGTCTCATTGTCTCTATTTATTTGTTGTTGTTGGTTTTTTATTTGTTGGGGGGGGGGATGTTGTTTGTAACATTCATACGTTTTTGTTCCGCTGTAATCACTGTAATTGAGATCTTTCCTTCTGATCATAGCAAGCAAACATTAAATCAGGCAAGAACTGAAATGCTGATAAAACGGTTGAAATGCTGATAAAACAGTTGAACAAAAAATTTGATGCTTGTGTACTAAAAATAGAGGTCATTTCCTTTTTCAAGATTTTAAAATTTTTTAAGCCTAACCATTGTTTTACAATGGAATACAAATGTTTAGAGTGAAGACGACTAAAATTTAATCAATTTCAAAACTTGTTAATTTTCATTTCAGCTTCTAGGGTTTTGTCATTGTCACGTGTCAGTCATAAAGTTTCAAAATATGAATAAGACTCTTTTATACAATGAAACCTTACATAATTTGTGTGATGAAATATTACTTACGTAAAAATATTAAGTGGGTGATGGTATACTGTCTAGATCTAAATGTGACTAATGAAATGAATTATAAAGCGTCTATACATGTATAATCCATGACTGATAATAGTTATGACTACGTTCTACATCTTATTGCATTTATACATGCTTTGTTTTAGTAATGTCAGTTCGTTCCCGAATGATGTTTTATTTCTATGCAATCTACAATTGATGTGATTTCCATTGTCATAAACTTGTAAAAACGTTTAAGAAGTTTCACAGAACTTACTTTGAACTTATTTCTAATTTTAGGACAATCCAAGAATCAGAATAAGTATAAATCGGACTTTCACTGATCTTACTTTACGGTAACTTGATTAAGAATGTAAAAATGATCAATGGCACATCAAAAAACCACGGATAAGGTCCTGAAGTCTTCGAACGAACATAATATATGGTATTGGACCAATATAAAGCTATTTCAAAATTGCACAATGGGTAAACGTGATGATAGGACTCTATAGAAGGTTCTGTCCAAATCTTAACAAAGAAGACTAGACCCTGATCCTTTGTCCAATCAGAATGAGGATCAAACTTCGGCTGATTGATGCTTGTTTCACCTTCAGCCAGCAAAGCAAGGACTGTTTTCCGTATGCCAACATTTAACATAAATGTTGTGTTGCCATGGACATCTGTGTTTTACCGTGTCCGCCAAAGTCATGTCTCCTTACAGAAAGAAGGCCTTTTCTTTTTAAACAACTGTTTAAATTCTTTGGCTTCGAATACATCTGTCCATTTACATAGGTATAAGGGTTGCGCGCACGATATCCGAGTAACCATTACATCTGCTATAAATACACTTCATGGTCGCTCAAAGTCTAAACTAGATACAAATTGATCTCTTTCCTTTTAAGTGTTGTTTTTCATGTTTCAGTTTAAAGTCTTTGTGTTGGTTCTTAGCTTATCTGATATTGAAAATTATAAAAAGCCCTGATAGCAGGAACTTAGTCTTGACTCTGTATTCTTTCAATGGAATGCATCAGAAAAGACAGTAGGTGACAGCGTTTGAACAGGACTCGTTAAAAATAGAATATAACACCAAAGAAAACGGTGAAAAATGCTCCAAGAATAAATGCATCTATTTATATGCATCTTATCAATATTCAACAGACTGGACTTAATTTTTTTCTGATGAGTGATAGTTTTAAATCTGTTTTTTTTTTCTAGGTATCAAATTCTATATAAACTAATAGAATATCCAGAACTTACTTTATGACTGCAATCTCTTCTGAATCATTTAAGACTTAAGTATACTTGAAAAAAAAAACTTCATTTCATCATTATTCTTTCATAAAATGAAATGAAGAAAGCAACCAGATCTGCCGGAATCATCAACCTTGAACAATTCAATGCCTCACTGTGACATATGAAGGTGAACTTGATTCTGTCATGATTTTTTTTTTTTTTTTTTTTTTTTGGTTTCTTATATTAAGTGTTAGGTGAAAAGAACTTGAAAAAATTACATTCATCATACTTGAAGAACGATAAAAAGAAGGAACTAGCGTTAACAGCGACGCCTTTTCTAAGAAATGTGCTAAATGTTAAATGCCATATTCAATGTCAAGCAAAAATATAATTCAAAATGACCTTAATTAGTTGAACTCCAGTTCGTGATATTATTTTTAAAAGAAAGAGTGCGTCAATGATAATCCTTCGGATAACTAAGGTAATGCAGTTTGTAGAGTGCTGTCCTTGTACTGGAATGTTTTTGCCCTTTCGATTAAGGAACCCAAGTACATTTCTCATAGTATATCAGCAATATTTATGTAAATGTGTGCCTCATCATAAGAATTCTTTCACAGAGATGATAATTTACTTAAACTCCTGAAAGAAAGGGAAATTACTTTTTTTTATTTCACTGATATAAATATTTCATTTTTTGATCAAAGGTGTACAATAATTATTATAATCCACAACTCGACCATCACAAAAAATCAAATTAAGCCATTGGAATGTACTGCAACTAAAGCTCATCCGTAATAACTTTGATACAAAAATCGTAAATTATCGAGTTAAGACAAAAGTATGTGATAAAATGATATTTTGCTTGGATTGATGATGATGCCCCTAGACTGCCATCGTAAGGAATTACTATTTATACACTAAGCAGGTAGGCGAGAGCCTAATGTTAAAATGGATAAATGACTAAGAAAGTTAGTTCAAGGCTTTCATTATCAATAACCTGTTTTAAAGCAATCAAACGGAAGTGTTCCAACTCGTTATCCTCTTGAACAACATTTCAAACCAGTTGTAATGCACCAGACACGTTTCTGGTAGTGATACTTCATAACTAAGTGATTTTCAGACACGGCCAAATTTATTTTAGAAGCAAACTCTACAAGTTCCCAAGAGAGTTTTCCCGATCACTGTTACCTTCTGTCAAAACTGGGGACAATTCAAGCATCACACTGGCATCTTTTCTGCCTGATGGTAATTTCGCTTTCTGCGTCCGAAATTACCTTCAGACAGAGAGGATTTAGAGTAGGTACCTTTATGAATTACATTGTCTTTATTTTACGGTGTCATGATAAATGTATTTCTTTAAGGAAGTACATACAACATTCTTTTCATGCTGGTAAAAATGTTTAAATTCATTGAAAAAGAAACCACTTCTATTTTGGATTCCTGTCATTCCATCCTAAATTACCATCTAAATTAACGGGTGTTAACATCCTAGCACCGTCCCCAACGCTATTTTTGGTCATAACTTGTATCTAACTATGCTACTGAAAAGACTCTACAGGAATTTGGAACCGTGCACTCTTTGGGAAGTAGATACATAAAATTCAGCACATAAAATTACGGAAGCCAGTTCGTGCCATGTTATATTTTTTTTACTATCTCGTAGTTACGAGAAACGTTTCTCGTAGTTACGAGAAACTTTTCTCGTAGTTACGAGAAAACATTCTCGTAATTACGAGAAACTTTTCTCGTAGTTACGAGAAAAACATTCTCGTAACTACGAGAAACGTTTCTCGTAGTTACGAGAATTTTTCTCGTAGTTACGGGAATGTTTTCTCGTAATAACGTGGAACTTTTCTCGTAGTTACGAGAATTTTTTCTCGTAGTTACGAGAAAAAATTCTCGTAGTTACGAGAAACTTTTCTCGTAATTACGAGAAACTTTTCTTGTAGTTACGGGAAAGAAACCTCGTAGTTACTCTAGTTGATATAAATCTCGTAACTACGACTTTTATTTCCCGTAACTACGGGAAAAGTTTCTCGTAACTACGAGAAAAGTTTCTCGTAACTACGAGAAAAAGTTCTCGTAACTACGAGAAACGTTTCTCGTAACTTCGAGAAAAGATTCTCGTAACTACGAGAAAAGTTTCTCGTAATAACGAGAAAAGTTTCTCGTAACTACGAGAAACGTTTCTCGTAATTACGAGAAAAGTTTCTCGTAACTACGAGAAAAGTCTCTCGTAACTACGAGATATGTTTCTCGTAACTACGAGATATGTTTCTCGTAACTACGAGAATTTTTTCTCGTAACTACGAGAATTTTTTCCCGTAACTACAAGAAAAGTTTCTCGTAACTACGAGAAACGTTTCTCGTAACTACGAGATAGTAAAAAATATAACATGGCACGAACTGGCTTCCGTATAAAATAGAGAGCGCTACAAAAATATAAATTTGGCTGTGTCTGAAAATAACTATAGCTTGGAGTACCACTGATTAGGATTTACTATCTGAAACACGTGTCTGGTGCAATAAAATTGTAATCATAATGTTGTTGAAGTAGGTAAAGGGTTGGAACACTTCCATTTTCTGAAATAGCATTCACTGTAGGTGTCGCTGTTAAATTAAAATTGTGTGGCGCCACACACATGTAAATTGCTATAGATCTATTTCCCTCCTGATATGTCGGAAATTTTGTATTTAGTTTAAAAATAATTAAACAAACGGTATCTTTAAGTTGATTGTTTTACTTATTTTGGATTTTTTTTTCTTATAATATTTCGTAATAGCAGATTCCTCAAGAAATTATTATGTTTGGCAGGCTTTTGGATGAATGAAATTGCATTTTTCCATTGAAGTGTACATCTAATTCCTTCATCGAATTTATTCAGTGTGATGCGACTAACAATCATTTTAGGTACTTTTCATGTTCTAGATTCCCACACTGCGGCCAATGAGCGAAACTCCTCTATATATAATACTGAGAGAGAAATTGAAATCAGCTTCAAGCTTCATTTTTGGTCCTTCTCACTTGCATCATTTATGAAACATTATTCAATCTTTTAACAGTACTTATTAGCACGGTTCCGCTTTTAACAGCGCCACCTGCAATACATTCCGCACATGCACTGGACTCTGGAGATTGTTCATTAGATAAAGTTGTCCTTCAGGTTTCTATGAGGCTGTGTTATTTTCTCCGTCTGTTTGTCCTATATTTTTTTCGCGTGAGAAAGATCTGTTTTATATATATTTTCAAGAATGTGTAAGCCTTTTGATTGTAATTTTTGGAATCTGATTTCAGGTTTTGTATTTGGCTTTTTTTTTCACTGATCTCACCGAGTATACATTGGTTAAACGATTCCATGTTGACAGATCATCCTAATGATACACAAATAATCTTTGATGTTGTAATCACATTCTAGAGACATATTTATCGTTCGCATAGTGTTACTATGCCTCTGCACCGACTTGAAACACATTTTTTGTATATTTATTTGATGTAATATCTCCCCAACATATGGCTCTAAAGCATTCATAGGTTATGTTTAAAAGAATTTTGCTCTTGATATATTTTCTCTCTTTTGACGCGGATCATCACTGATGAGGATTATTTGGTTAAATGCGCATATGGTGTACTTAATTATAACAATCGAACATGTATTTCACTATTGATATCCCAACTGAGTATACAACAACAAAATGTCTCCATGTTGGCAGATCATGCTAATTTAAAAAAAAAAGAACGAAAACCTGCGAAGAATTGAATTTATCGAATCGTGTTTGCTATACGGACACCTTAGATACAATATTGGGACAATTTTCATTTAGAGGGTATGGAGTTGGATCACTTCCGTATTATCAATATATCATAAATATTAACACTTATTTCACGTTGCAGTGTTGAGCAATTAAAATCGTTGCCCGTGACTTGATGTTTTAAAGTGTATTAATCACTTCTTTCCAGCTCTGTCGCCTGAAAGAAGTTTTTTTGGCCCTTTATCAATTTGACATCATAAATATTTTATTGCTATTTCGGAAACTTCATAAAAAAAATCACTCCTAAATTGGGAGTTCGCTTCTTTTCACATGGTGGAGAATTTTGTTTGTTTGCTTTGGTTCCTGTTTAATCCTGATTTTGTATGCCTTCGTTTTGTGATTTTCTGAATTATCGATTTTGTTCTGTGAATTGGTATAATGGTCATTGTGCATGCTGCAAATTTATCTGTTCTTAAATGTTGCTATTCAATTTGAAGACATTTAACATCCATATTTGTCATCATCGAAATCAAAGGAGGTTAACATCTTAGGCTCTTAGCACCATCCCTCAAATGCTATTTTGAACACAAGTTTTATTTGGATATGCTATTGAATCGACCCTACGGGAAATTTGGTGACGCGCACTCTCTGTAAAGTAAATGCACAAATTTAAGTAAATGAATAAAACTAGAGGGCGCTACTAAAATGAATTTTTTGTGGCTCCTGAAAATCACTTTGGCTGGAAGCATCACTAATGCGGATTTTTAAAATATTTATATGTCTGGTGCATAATAAATTGGTTTGAAATTATCTTCAAGAAGGTATAGAGTTGGATAACTTCCGTATTATTGTAATCCAATGAGATAAAGAAGATCCAATTCCAGGATAAAGCAGATCTAAATCCAAGAGATTTAGAAATATGTAAGACTTGAATTGGTTAAATATGTCATCAGGGAGATCCCTTCGACAAACCTCGTCAGGCGTCAATAGAAAACAAATTGTGTCAGAAGTACAGTGACGCATTTTTGTTGAACGTTGCGTGATCTCATTTGCAAGTCCTGTTATTTCACAATATGACTGTATCTACATACATATTCATCTTTTTCTTGTGTCTTTGTGATTGCATAACACAACTAAGAACAAGATACGAAATTGGCAAATCAAATACGAAAGAAAACGTCACGTGATTTTCCCGAGAAACAAATTGCTTTATGCAAATCAGTTGCGGCCAATCCGCCATGATTAACAAGAGGTTGTCGGGTAAGTACCTATATTCATTTTTTTTTCAATTCTGTCGTATAGAATCTTAAAGAACAACATTAAGCTGACATAGAATGATTGCTTACAAACACAGGCTGCAGAATTCTTGAGAATTCAAAGATTATATAAGATTCTTTCATAATCTGCACACAAGCAATAGGAGAAGTTAGAAGAAGTTAGAAATTGTTTCATGCAGATTAAATAAAATATATAATGCTGAAATGATTGAGCTCTAATGTTCGAAAATCTTAGATTTTAAAAGATGATACTATTTTCATATTTTGAAGTGAAATTATGTATAATTATCATTTATTTAGGAAATTGCCACTGAGAACACTGAGAGAAAAGAAACTCTTCACTTTTGTCAACCATCGAATCGATTAAAAAAACAGAAAAGATATAATTTGTTGTCATTGCTGATAAAAATAATTGATGTTCAAATCTCATAATTTCTATTGAAAAAGAGGTATTTACTAACACCATTCGAAGAATATAATTTTGAAAACGAAATATATGAAAATTATTCATAAAAGTTGCAGCCTTTGACTGGAACGAAAAAAAAAAAATTCATCACATATATTTTGAAGAAAAATCAGGAAAAAGCTACATAATTATGCCTTTCCCATTTACTGTATAGAATATGCGAAAACAAAAAGAATATATCTAAATCTAATAGGCTGTAATGTTATATTTTTAATTCGAAGAAAGAATGTTTACAAGTTACTTTGTTGAGCAAGTCAGCAATAGAAAGAATGTCGTCAAACTAGAACCTTATTTAAACAACTCGAAAATTCCATTTGTTCAAATATTTATGTTCCCTTTTCTTTGTGTAGTTTACCATGATAAAACACAGACACAAAGCGCACACACAAAATACACTTACTTCCACAATTTTCTAAAACGAACTATTCCATTTTATTCATTTATTTATTTATTTATTTTTTTTTTGCTTTTATGAAGAGAAGGATTGATTGATCTCTGATTGGCTGATTGAAATGTATTTTTTATCCTTATTTGTCTCATCGAATGTTTTTTATCAGTACTACACATCTGACACCTCTGTTTATATAGCAGAAAATGCTCAGTTTGGTTTTATTTTTCGGAAAACCAACCCAGTCATAGGATTTGTGAATCCGGGGTTTCTGAGTTTCGGGGATTTTTTTAGGTTCAAAGCTCTTTAAAAGAGATAAATGTTGTTTTTATATCGGTTTGAAATGAAATTTGCCATTTACCATTTTAGAAATATTTCTATATATTATAGAGAAATAAGGTACATTCAGGTATACAAGTCATCTGACGTTAAAAATAAATTATTATGTTGCATTTGTTATAATGAAAAATTTTGTATAGAAAGATCTTTAAATTACCGACAATCCTCTTTGCTGTCTTATTCCATGAAAAAAATAAAATTATCCTTATCAAATGAATCGGCACTAGGAACAGAATAGAAAGTACATGTAAAGTTATACGAATTAACCATAAAGTCAAACCTTCTGTAATAATCGGAAAACCCAAAACTAAAGATGGCCTATTATTCAAGATAACACCTCTTTAAATATGTTCTTTAAGTTTCATATCATAGCAGCCACAAATTTACATCATGATTATTTTATGCATATTTGCACACATTGCCTTGAGTTAAAGACAATGTTTCGTTGACTTTGACCAGTTGTAGTTCGAAGAATAAAAAGAACGCCTTTCAAAATCTGCATTTTAGTTTCATATTATCGCGGTCACAAATTGACATTATGATTATTTTATGCATGTTCTTACACATTGCATTGAGTTAAAACAATATTTCGTTGACTGACCAGTTGTATTTCAAAGAATAAAAGAACATGCGAGGATTTGTTGATGTGGAACAGTTTTTCTTCTTGATTAGAATATAATTGGAATCATTATAGATCTTGTTGAATGTCTTCAGAAAATAGTCACATACGTCTGTTTGAAAGCACATTGTACTTAGCTCAATGGGTTTTTTTTCATTGCGTATTTTTGGGATTTTTTTTTTTTTCATTTTTTTTAGTTGTTGTTGTTTTTTTCATTTTTCTTCTTTTTATTTATCTTTTTTTTTGTTTGTTTGATTTAAATTGATAAAGAACTGTTTAGTCTGGGATCTACCAGGTTATTTCTTATTTTAGTTTATAGCTCTCTTTGAGTCGGAAGTTATTTTCTCTTGAATATATCAAAGGTCATATATAAGACAATTTTTTACGTATCATAAGAAAATGAATCATATTCAAGAAATTTGTGTTTGCTCAGATTATCACGTATACTTGTAATTTGACAATAGGAATGAGTTTGCATGTGGTGACTGCTAAAAAAAAAAAAAAATATATATATATATATATACATTTTTATAGAATGAAAAAAGGAGGTGATCTCCAACAACACTCGGTTGCAGCACCCACAGCAGGACTCTAAAACACCCATTGCAAAAACACAGAGCAGACACCAATAGAAAGAGACGCAAAAGGGACAAGGAACACCAACTCACACCACAGAAACATAAAACAGACAACACATAAACCAACTAGACCAATGGGCAACCGGTGCCGACTTTTGATACACCGAAAAAGCATTATTCCAGACTTGCCTATTTGTTGTCCCATTCCAGAAAAAAAAAAATAAAATCATCCTCTTCAAATGAAACAGTATTAGGAAAAGAAACTAAAGCAACCAAAATATTCAATGACATAACTGAGACGAACAATGGCATTTACAAGTATACATTCGTCGATTCTTTATCATATTTTCCTTAAAAGATGAATATTTAGGGAGGACGGTTCTGTATATTAAATTAAACTAATTAAGATACAGCGTGTTCATTTGAAATCGGCGTCCACAATAACTTCCGTTCTTGCACTGGACTCTTAAATAGTGCTGTCCGTCGTGTTTCTGTGGTGCTGCGTTATTGTCTCCGTCTGTTTGTCCGCTTTTTCTTTTCTCATGAGATAACGTTCCACTGTTTTCACTGCTGGGGGATCTCCTCGTCATTGTTCTGTACACTGTGTTGTTCTCTAATACTGAGATCAGTGGAAGAAAACCAAATACAAAACCCTTAATCCGAATCCAAAAATTACAATTTTAAATAGGCTTACAAATTCTTGAAAAATAAAGCAAAAGCAGATAAGAACATCACACTTTAGAATTTTACGATTCAATATTGACAGACAATCAATGTTAACTACGGAAGCATAGAGGGGACGTGTGCAAATTTTTTATTATGTCGTGGCCACGAGATAATTATCTCGTGGCCACGACTTATTATCTCGTGGTCACGACATAATCCTTTGTTTTTATTGGTTGATTATCTCGTGCGCACGACTTACTAAGTCGTGGCCACGAAATAATTAACCAATAGAAATCTGTACATGAAGTTTATATCTAAGACTGATTTTAGATATTTATACATGTATAATCCTTTTGTGGTCTTATTGTTTCTCTTAGCTCAACTGAACAAATATTCAGAGCGCCATTGTTATACCTTGTTACGTGTGCTAGCACAAAATTTTAAACTTGATCTTACATTTTTACCTTAAGATCTTGACGTTTGACCAACTTCGCATATGATTTTTTTTCTCCTTTTCTTCATATTATCCAACATTTTGATTATTACATTTCACACAAAAGGAGAGGGGGTCAGGTACTCTCCTCCCAGCGCCTTCTTTTTGTACAGATATCTTCAAGGGCGTAGGAGCAGGTTGGTAATATGGCATGAATATAGTAATTTAGCATGAATTTAAAAGGTGATCTTTCTTCAACAGAACAAATGACCATATATCCGATTCTTGTCCCTTTAATTCATTTTTTGTTTGTTTGTTTTCTTTATGGGGAAGGGGGGAGGGGGCTAGTCAAATTAAATGTATCCCCTCCTACTATGCAAACAAGATAAAATTACATACATGTACAATATATCATTATGACACACCATTGTTTGTGACCAGTGGCGGATCTAGGATTTCAGATAGGAGAGGGGAGAGGGCAAAGTCCAGTTTCAAAGAAAATTTCTACGGAAAACTGATGAGCGAAAATAGAAATAATTCTAATTCCTTCCGCTCGGTTCCTTGATAAATGACTTATATGATTGAAAGATGATTGGCAAACATTTTTCAGAGTAAAAATGAACATGAAATACAATTACACATGTACTATCTAATTCCTTTATCAATGTATTTTGGGTCTCTACATAAAACTCAAAGTCCATGCATATTTTAAAAAGAAATTCGTGGGAATGGGGGTGCATTGGTAAAGCTCAACAATGTGAAAGTGATAGTAATCGAATCCAGCGAGCGACAGCGTGCCAACAATTTTATTTTCAAATACATGTACTGACAGAAAAAAAAATCGGTATTATTTAGATTTTCAATGTTTCAATGGCGTAGCTCTGCCTGAAAAAGTGGAGGGGCACAGCATCCAAAAAATTCTAACAAGCAAAAAAAAAGGGGGGGGGGAGATTTTTTAAAAAATGGGGGTTTCATGTTCTGAATGCAAAAAAAATTTAACATTTGTGGTGCAATTCTAAATTTTAAGTAGATGAATAAATGTCTGGCGAGCGGTAGCGGGCCAGGAATTTTTTTTTTAGCAAAATATTGACTTATCAGAAAATACTTTCTATACCCTCTATCATTAACAAGTACATGTAATAATATTCTACATAGTTTGAGTAAAATGACTTCATGTACATTGATAAAGTAATATGTATAAAGGATGGATCAGAATGGCGAGCGGTAGCGAGGCAAAGAAAACATTTTGAATATTGACCGAAAAATTGTAGATTTATGGTACAAAATGTTGCTATTTTAAACAATATTAATGCATCATAAAATTTTGTGATTGAAAAGTGGGGGGGGGCACAATTATTAAACATGGCTGTGCCCCCCCCCTTTTCTAAGTGGGTGATGTGCCCCCGCTGCCCTCCCCCCATCTCCTACGCCCTTGATTTTAATAGCAATTAAATTAAGAACGTTTGAAATAAAATATTGATCGCCAAAGGGGAGGATAGGGATCGACCCAGACGACCGCACTAGATTCGTTATTGATCCATTCAAGCAGAGCAAAGAAAAAATAGTGCAAGAGCTTAAGATGAGCATGATATAAATTACGGTGATTGGGCGGCCCCACTGTCCTCCTCCTCTAAATCGGAGTTACTGTTCGCAACCAACACTTATTCAAAACATTGAACTCTAAGACTACACCAATTTATCAACGTTTTAAGAAAAAAAAAATGAATAAATAAAACGTAAGTAAACGTAAAATAAAACTCACATATCAAATTTAAAATTTGCTGAGTAAATCTGTCGAAACCCCATCGCGGGAGAATAGTTTCGCCCCCTGGACCTTGACATGATGATTCGATCGAACGGACGCGACTATCAATACTAGTAATTCTTCTGCATTATTTACAGAAAATGGTGTGTCTATCCGGAATTTATGAGCACAACCCATTGTTTATCTGATACATACATACAATGTAGGTCTCTTAGAGTCTAAGATGTATTAACACAGGAAGCCTTTCAAATAAGCTCAAATTTCATCTGAATTCAGTCATAAAAACAAATATATGTAGTGATTTTTTGTCACAAACAAGTTTTGCAAAATAATGTTTCATATGAAAGTGGAGCTTGTGTCATGACGAAATCCCTAAAAAGTTAGTTTCACCCTTTTTGATTGTTGAAGAAATATACAAAAGCCATGACAGCGAACACGAAAAAGCCAGGACATTCAACTTTTTTTTTATTTTTAATTTTGGTCTTTCCGCTTTGTATTGCCGTTTTATTTCTCGAGAAAAAAATGGACGAGAGCATGGAATTTAATCAAAAGAGTCGAAATCTCTCAATTTAATGAAAAGTAGACATTCAGTCTTATAATTTATTTACAATATGTAATGAAAAGACACGTATCTCACGATCACGTCCGTTTGTTTAAAAAAATATGAAAATTTGCCGATTTCGCTAAGTACGACAATGACTCTTGGAATATTTGTCCGATGAGCTTATATGACTTTAAAAAGAAACAATAAAACGCATGTATAAATTTTTAAAAATAAACTCAGTCACTTTCTTAAATATTTAGATATTCACTAATTTCATTGGTTAATTATTTCGTGGCCACGACGTAGTAAGTCGTGCGCACGAGATAATCAACCAATAGAAACGCAGAATTATGTCGTGGCCACGAGATAGTAACTCGTGGACACGAGAAAATTAACTCGTGGCCACGAGTTAGTAAGTCGTGGTCACGAGATACTAAGTCGTGGCCACGAGATAATAAGTCCTGGCCACGAGATAATAAGTCGTGGCCACGAGTTAATAAGTCGTGGCCACGAGATAATAAGTCGTGGCCACGAGATAATAAGTCGTGGCCACGAGATAATTATGTCGTGGCCACGAGTTAGTAAGTCGTGGCCACGAGATAATAAGTCGTGGCCACGAGATAATAAGTCGTGGCCACGATATAATAAGTCGTGGCCACGAGATAATAAGTCGTGGCCACGAGATAATTATGTCGTGGCCACGAGTTAGTAAGTCGTGGCCACGAGATAATAAGTCGTGGCCACGACTTATTATCTCGTGGCCACGAGATAATAAAAAAATCGCACATGTCCCCTCTATGCTTCCGTAGTTAACCCTTCTCCGAAACGATTCTTTTTTTTTCTACAAAGATATTGAATTTATAGAGTTCAATCGACAGATTTCTCTTGAAAATTGCTAAAGCATTATCACTACATTTATTTGGCATGAAACATCTCAAACAGTCCTATGTCCCTTCTAACAGCAGAATTATTTGACTTTGACTGTTCTATTAGTTTTTAGATCCGATAATAAAGGAACAAAAATGCTCACTGAAGGAAATATTTATGAGAGAATGTCTTTGTCACTGCAAAACAAAATTTGGACATACAATTAAGAAGTAAAACATTAACACATCTGTGGCGCCACCACAGACAGAAGTGGGTCATGGGGTTCCGTCCTTTGACAAACTTCTTCAGAACCAAAGCACGTATCTACAAACTGAGAGCATCAGAATGATCAAGAGAGATATCTAAAAGTGTTGTTATTTTCGGTTCCACTCCGAAGTCAAATTATTGAGGCGTATTTGACGTCTTTTCGGACTTAGTCAGAAATCCACATTTTTATATGGTGGGGATTTTGTTTTGCTTTGGTTCCTGTTTTGTCCTGATTTTGTATGCCTTCGGTTTGTGATTTTCTGAATTATCGATTTTGTACTGTGTATTGGTACAATGGTCATTGTGGATGCTGCTAATTTATTTGTTCTTAATGTTGCTATTCCATTTGAAGACATTTAACATCCATATTTGTCATCATCGAAATCAAAGGAGGATTAACATCTTACTAAAGGCTCTTAGCATCATCCCTCAAATGCTATTTTGAACATAGATTTTATTTGGATATGCTATTGAATCGACCCTACGGGAAAGTTGGTGACGCGCACTCTCTGTAAAGTAAATGTTAAGTTAATAAATCAAATTAGAGGGCGCTTACTAAAATGAATTTTTGCGGCTCCTGAAAATCACTTTGGCTGGAAGCATAATTGATGAGGGTTTCATAGCCGAAGCACGTGTCTGATGCATAATAAATTGCTTTGAAATTATCTTCAAGAAGGTATAGAGTTGGATCATTTCAGTATTATTGTAATCCAATGAGATAAAGAAGATCCAAATCCAAGATAAAGCTTATCTAAATCCAAGAGATTAAGAAATATGTAAGACTTGAATTGGTTGAATATGTCACTAGGGAGATCCCTTCGACAAACCTCCTCAGGCGTCAATAGAAAACAAATTGTGTCAGAAGTACAGTGACGCAGTTTTGTTGAACGTTGCGTGAACTTATTTGCAGGACCTGTTATTGCACAATTTGACTGTATCTACATACATATTCATCTTTTTCTTGTGTCTTTGTGATTGCATTACACAACTAAGAACAAGATACGAAATTGGCAAATCACATACGAAAGAAAACGTCACGTGATTTTCTCGAGAAACAAATTGCTTTATGCAAATCAGTTGCGGCCAATCCGCCATGTTTAACAAGAGATTGTCGGGTAAGTACCTATATTCATTTTTTTTCAATTCTGTCGTATAGAATCTTAAAGAACAACATTTAGCTGACATAGAATGATTGCGTACAAACACAGGCTACATAATTCTTTAGAATTCAAAGATTATACAAGAATCTTTCATAATCTGCACATAAACAATAGGAGAAGTTAGAAATTGTTTCATGCAGATTAAATAAAATATATAATGCTGAAATAATTAAAAACATGAAACTATTATCATATTTTGAAGTGAAATTATGTATGATTATCATTTATTTAGAAAATTATCACTGAGAACACTGAGAGAAAAGAAACTCTACACAATTTGTCAACCAACGATTCGATTAAAAAAAACTTAAACAGAATAGATATAATTTGTTGTCATTGCTGATAAAAATGATGTTCAAATCTCACAATTTCTATTGAAAAAGAGGTATTTACTGACACCATTCGAAATATATAATTTTGAAAACGAAACATATGAAAATTATTAATAAAAGTTGATTCCATTGACTGGAACGGATAAAAAATCACATATATTTTAAAGAAAATCAGGAAAAATCAACATATGCCTTTTCCCATTTGCTGTATAGAATATGCGAAAAAGAAATGAATATATTAATAAAATAGGCTGTAATGTTATATTTTTAATTCGAAGAAAAAATGTTTACAAGTTACTTTGTTGAGCAAGTCAGCTGTAGAAAGAATCTCGTCAAACTAGAACCTTATTCAAACAACTCAAAAATTCCTTTTGTTCAAATATTTATGTTCCCTTTTCTTTGTGTAGTTTACCATGATAAAACACAGACACAAAGCGCACACACAAAATACACTTACTTCCACATTTTTCTAAAACGAATTATTCCATTTTATTTTATTTATTTATTTTTTTTCTTTTATGAAGAGAAGAATTGATTGATCTCTGATTGGCTGCTTGAAATGTATTTGTAATCCTTATTTGTCTCATCGAATATTTTTTTATCAGTACTACACATCTGACGTCTCTGTTTATATAGCAGAAAATACTCAGTGTGGTTTTATTTTTCGGAAAACCAACCCAGACATAGAATTTGTGAATCCGGGGTTTCTGAGTTTCGGGGGTTTTTTTTTAGGTTCAAAGCTCTTTAAAAGAGATAAATGTTGTTTTTATATCGGTTTGAAATGAAATTTGCCATTTACCATTTTAGAAATATTTCTATATATTATAGAGAAATAAGGTACATTAGTGGTTGAGTAAGCACAGTTCAATCAGGTATACAAGTCATCTGACGTTAAAAATAAATTATTATCATGTTGCATTTGTTATAATGAAAAGTTGTGTATAGAAAGATCTTTAAATTACCGACAATCTTCATCATGTCTTATTCCATGAAAAAAAAATTATCCTTATCAAATGAATCGGCACTAGGAACAGAGTAAAGTAATACGAATTAACAATAAAGTCATACCTTATGTAATAATCGGAAAACCCAAAACTAAAGATGGCCTATTATTCAAGATAACACCTCTTTAAATCTGTTCTTTAAGTTTCATATCATAGCAGCCACAAATTTACATCATGATTATTTTATGCATATTTGCACACATTGCCTCGAGTTAAAGACAATGTTTCGTTGACTTTGACCAGTTGTAGTTCGAAGAATAAAAAGAACGCCTTTTAAAATCTGCATTTTAGTTTCATATCATCGCGGTCACAAATTGACATTATGCTTATTTTATGCATGTTCTTACACATTGCTTTGAGTTAAAAACAATATTTCGTTGATTGACCAGTTGTATTTCAAAGAATAAAAGAACATGCGAGGATTGGTTGATGTGGAACAGTTTTTCTACTTGATTAGAATGTAATTGGAATCATAATTGATCTCGTTGAATGTCATCAGATAAAAGTCACACGCCTCTGTTTGAAAGCACATTGTACTTAGCTCAATGGTTTTTTTGTGTTTTATGGATTTTGTTTGTTTGTTTGTTTTTTCTTTTTGTAGTTGTTGTTTTTTTTTCTTCTTTTTATTTATCTTTTTGTTGTTTCTTTTGTGTGTTTGGTTTTTTTCGAAAAACTAAATTTGATAAAGAACTGTTTAGTCTTGGATCTACCAGGTTATTTCTTGTTTTAGTTTATAGCTCTCTTTGAGACGGAAGGTTTCTTTTTCTCTTAAATATATCAAAGGTCACATATAAGACAATTTTTTACGTATCATAAGAAAATGATACATATTCAAGAAATTTGTGTTTGCTCAGATCACCACGTATACTGACAATAGGAATGAGTTTGCATGTGGTGACTGCTAAAAAATATATTTATACATTTTTATAGAATGAAAAAAGGAGGGGATCTCCAACAACACTCGGTTGCAGCACCCACAGCAAAACTCTAAAACACCCAATGCAAAACACAGAGCAGACACCCACAGAAAGAGACGCAAAAGGGACAAGGAACACCAACTCACACCACAGAAACATGAAAAACAACAGACAACACATAAACCAACGAGACCAATGGGCAACCGCTGCCGACTTTTGATAAACCGAAAGTGCATTATTCCAGACTTAGCCTATTTGCTGTCCCATTCCAGGAAAAAGACAAAATCATCCTCTTCAAATGAAACAGTATTAGGAAAAGAAACTAAAGTAATCAAAATATTCAATGACATAACTGAGACTGAAAAATGGCGTTGACATGTGTACATCCGTCGATTCTTTATCATATTTTCCTTAAAAGAGGAATATTTAGGGAGGACGTTTCTGTATATTAAATTAAACTAATTAAGATACAGCGTGTTCATTTGAAATCGGCCGTCTACAATAACTTCCGTTCTTGCACTGGACTCTTAAATAGTGCTGTCCGTCGTGTTTCTATGGTGCTGTGTTATTGTCTCCGTCTGTTTGTCCGCTTTTTCTTTTCTCATGAGATAACGTTCCACTGTATTCACTGCTGGGGGATCTCCTCGTCATTGTTCTGTACACTGTGTTGTTCTCTAATACTGAGATCAGTGAAAGAAAACCAAATACAGACACCCATAATCCGAATCCAAAAATAACAATTTAAATAGGCATACAAATTCTTGAAAAATAAAGCAAAAGCAGATAAGAACATCACACTTTAGAATTTTACGATTCAATATTGACAGATAATCAATGTTAACCCTTCTCCGAAACGATTCTTTTTTTCTACAAAGTGGTTGAATTTATAGAGTTCAATCGACAGATTTCTCTTGAAAATTGCTAAAGCATTATCACTACATTTATTTGGCATGAAACATCTCTAACAGCCCTATGTCCCTTCTAACAGCAGAATTATTTGACTTTGACTGTTCTATTAGTTTTTAGATCCGATAATAAAGGAACAAAAATGCTCACTGAAGGAAATATTCATGAGAGAATGTCTTTGTCACTGCAAAACAAGATTTGGACATAGAATTAAGAAGCGAAACATTAACACATCTGTGGCGCCACCACAGACAGAAGTGGGTTACGGGGGTTCCGTCCTTTGTCAAACTTCTTCTTCAGAACCAAAGCACGTATCTACAAACTGAGAGCATCAGAATGATCAAGAGAGATGTCTACAAAGTGTTATTATTTTTGGTTCCACTCCGAAGTCAAATTATTGACGCGTATTTGACGTCTTTTCGGACTTAGTCAGAAATCCACATTTTTGTACATTTTCAGCTCACCTGAGCGAAGCTCAAGTGAGCTATTGTCATAGCGCGCCGTCCGTCCGGCGTAAACTTTTAACATTTTTGACATCTCCTCTGCAACCGCTGCATGGGAATCCACCAAACCTTAAAGGAAGCAAGTACTTAATGCCCTCTACCAAGTTTGTATTTTTTTAAAAGCCGATCGGAAATCCAAGATGGCCGCCACAGGCTCTGATTGACTGACACATTTTTCACTTCTCATCTGAAACCACAGCACATAATTTCTTGAAACTTCACAGAAAGCAAGTAATCAATGCCCTCTACCAAGTTTGTGTTTTTAAAGCCGATCGGAAATCCAAGATGGCTGCCACAGACTCTGATTGGCTGACACATTTTTGTCTTCTCCTCTGAAACCGCTGCACAGATTTCACTAAACTTCACAGGAAGCAAGTACTCAATGCCCTCTACCAAGTTTGTGTTTTAAAGCCGATCCGAAAACCAAGATGACTGCCACAGACTCTGATTGACTGACTCATTTTCGACTTCTCCTCTGAAACCGCGGCACAGAATTTCACGAAACTTCACAGGAAGCAAGTACTCAATACCCTCTACCAAGTTTGTGTTTTTAAAGCCGATCGGAAATCCAAGATGGCCGTCACAGGCTCTGATTTGCTGACACATTTGTGACTTCTCCTCTGAAACCGCAGCACAGAATTTCTTGAAACTTAACAGGAAGCAAGTACTCAATGCCCTCTACTAAGTTTGTGTTTTTCGAGCCGATCGGAAATCCAAGATGGCCGCCACAGACTCTGATTGGCTGACACATTTTCGACTTTTCCTCTGAAACCGCTGCACAGAATTTCACGAAACTTCACAGGAAGCAAGTACTCAATGCCCTCTGCCAAATTTGTGTTTTTCGAGCCGATTGGAAATCCAAGATTACCACCACAGGCTCTGATTGGCTGACAAATTTTTGACTTCTCCTCTGAAACTGCTGCATAGAATCTCTCGAAACTTCACAGGAACCAAAGACTCAATGCCCTCTACCAAGTTTGTGTTTTTCGAGTTGACCAGAAGCCCAAAATGGCCACCACAGGCTCTGATTGGCTGACACGTTTTCGACTTCTTCTCTGAAACCGCTGCACAGCATTTCATGAAACTTCACAGGAAGCAAGTACTCATTGCCCTTTACCAAGTTTGTGGTCGGATATTCATGATGTCCTCCATAGGCTCTATTTGGATGACACATTTTTTACTTATCTTTAACTACTGCACAGAATGTCACCAAACTTTACAGGAAGTAAATACACATTGTCAGTACACACTGTCCTTCTCAAAGATTCACTAAAAGCTATTTCCTTCAGGTCTTATACTGACTTTTGATTAACAACATACATAGTCTCCTCAGGTGAGCGATGTGCCCCCCCCCCCCCCCCCCTTGTGCCTCTTGTTTAAATAACTCATTAAATGAATGATTTTTCACACTCATTTACTGCATATTTGTCATATCTAAGTAACTAAATGCTTTTACATGTATTTTATGCTAATTTGTTTTTGTGGGCCTCTTTTTTATTTGCTCGGCCTAAGTGACGGGTGTGGCCATGAAACAGGAGATGTTTACTCTCTCCGGCACCTGATACCATCTCCATTAAGGCTTAATTTTGCTTCTTTGGAGAATGATAAAGTTAACTCTATACTTTTATATTGGAGTACTTTCAATGTCATACTGTTTGTATGTGTGGGGCTGCTATATCCAATGTTTGATGTTTTAGTTGACGAGTTTAAGGGAGCAACCATTTGATTTTTAGGGGGGGGGGCAGGAAGACTTTGCAAAAAAAAAAAATTCCGGATCGAAATTTTAGGGAAAAAACTTTTCCGGCCCAAAGGGCCGGCGAAAAAATTTTTCCGGATCATGAAATTGCCCCTCCCCCCTCTCTTCCAACCTTTCCACTGCCAAATAAACACTTTTTTGTGTATCATAAACAAAGTATAAAAAAATGGAACAAACTTTACGCATTTTGGAGTGAATAAATAAAATTCAAAAGTCATTAGCACCATATAGCCTGTCTCCGTTGAGTATTATTTTAGTAAACAGATTATAGGCACCATATGCCATTCAAGAAATTAAAATGAAGTGATCTGCTGGCAAGAGATGAACTCTTTGTGTGTTTGATGTTTAATATGGCTGTAAAATCACGCTGAATTATTTAAACTTTAGAGTAATTTTCAACATTGAAAAATTATTAGAAAAAAAAATAATCCGGCCCAAAGGGCCGGCGAAAAAAATTTCCGGCTCTTAAAATGGCCGAAAAAAAATTTCCGGCCGGCAAAAGTCTTCCTGCCCCCCCCCCCCCCCCCCCCCCATAAAAATAAAATGGTTGCTCCCTAAATGATCACAAGTCGTCAGTGTTCACTGTTTCCAGCTTCAATTTAGAATTAGCTGATTTTTTCAAGGAATTTCGTTCTTTCACTGGAATCTGAGGATAATGTTCATTAAGATAGTGTTGTCCTTCGTAATTCTAAGGAGTGATGTTCTCTGTTTGTCCGCTTTGTCTCGCCGATGTATGCCTATTTATAGAACATGTATGCCTATTTATAGTATTTTTGTCTCGCCTGTGAGAGTGCACCCCGTGTTCAGGAACATGTATGCCTATTTATGGTATTTTTGTCTCGCTTGTGAGAGTGCGCCCCGTGTTCAGGAACATGTATGCCTATTTATACATGTAGTATTTTGTCTCGCCTGTGAGAGTGCACCTCGTGTTCAGGAACATGTATGCCTATTTATAGTGTTTTTGTCTCGCCTGTGAGAGTGCGCCCCGTGTTCAGGAACATGTATAATGCATATTTATAGTATTTTTGTCTCGCCTGTGAGAGTGCATCCCATGTCCAGGAACGTGTCTGCCTACATGTATTTAAAGTATTTTGTCTTGACTGTAAGAGTGCGTCCCGTGTTCAGGAACATGTATGCCTATTTATAGAACATATATGTCTATTTATAGTATTTTTGGATTCTGATTTGAGTTTTGTGTTTGACTTTCATTCACGATTATAATTAAAAGACATGTAGTATGCACTAAAGATTTAGAATTCTTATAAATAGAGAATAAGTGTCTTAATTTGTGTTTTGTTACGGGTATGAAACACAAAGCAAGTGCATTTATCGTACATGTAATGCGCGTTAGCGCATTTCATGCGATAAATGCACTTGCTGTGTGTTGCATACCCGTAACAAAACACAAATTATGACATTTATTCTATAAATATGCACCTTAGTTGTCTGTTTCATTCTTGTTTTCTGAGAAAAAGGTGATGTTTAAATTCATATAGAGAATAAGTGTCTTAATTTGTGTTTTGTTACGGGTATACAATACACAGCAAGTGCATTTATCGTACATGTAATGCGCGTTAGCGCATTTCATGCGATAAATGCACTTGCTGTGTGTTGTATACCCGTAACAAAACACAAATTATGACATTTATTCTATATATATGCACTATAGTTGTCTATTTCATTATTGTTTTCTGAAATTGCCTTTTCTAGGTAAAAGAGTGACGTCAAAATTCATCTCACCGCGGGTTCAGTTTGCAGGTTATAACAGCCGTCGCGGCATGTTTCTTTAGATCTTATGCATTGTGACGTCACGATTGTTAATACACGAATTGCAGCACGTTCCTTTCAATAGTAACATCTCAGGGAATTACATTGGTTGTGCATATATATCACCGTGGGTTCAGTTTGCAGGATAGAACAGTCGTCGCGGCATGTTTCTTTAGATCATATGCATTGTGACGTCACGAGTGTTAATTCACGAATTGCAGCACGTTCCTTTCAATAGTAACATCTCAGGGAATTTCATTGTTGTGCATATATATAGAAATACATATAATAAATAATGAAAAAAAAAAAAAAAAAAACACGAATAAATATTAGTTTATAGTGTCTTAGATTTCTGCATGTTTTTGTAATTTTTTGTATTATAAATAGATTTTTTTAAAATCATTTTTTTCTTTTCTTGCCATCATAAAATGTTGTGGAAGACTATGATAGAACTCCTTTTTTGTCAAGTATATATATTCAATTTGAAGACGTTTAACATTTATACCACTTGGTGAGTGTCACTGCTGGTGGACCAGGAGTCCCCGAGGGCACATGTAGCCAAGTTCGATCAATTTCGGTTGATCGTTTCTTTAACGCATTCTAAAATTACTGTTATCAAAATTTGTTGAAATTTCTAAAACGTGGGTCCTGAGCATCATATCCCACCTTTCGGTACGCTTTTTCGACATAGTAACTTTCATACTTTTTGAGGATAACTGACGAGGTAACGTTAAGTACCCGAAATGTGGATGTCTGGTCCATGCTGCCAATTGATCTGTTCTTGATTAAAAGATGCTGTTCAATTTGAAGACGTTTAACATTTTATACATGTAGATTATGATTTCTCTCGTTCGAATGTTATTTGCACTAGTTAATACTTCAGAGAACCTACTTTTTATTAACATGTACGTAGAATCACACTACTTTTTCCTGAACCACTGTTGTATAAGTAAACCATTAAAAGGAAAAAAAGTAAATTTAAAAAGAACAATTTCCCGTGTTAATATTATGTTAATGAGTCAACAATGTCGAGAGACATACTTCCTGTTGTCATCCACAGTGTAAATAGGAATTTAATATACCACCCATTACCTCTCTAGTCATTGGCTTATATGCATTGAAAAGTACACTTTACTTCCGTATCTGTACCGGTTAGGTTTATGTGAAATATGTAAAGCAAATAAATACAACATTCACCGACAGTGAGAAAATATAGGAATGTACAAATTCTTCGAATGCAGTCTTCTCACATGACTTGTCTTTCCGGTTTTTATTTTCAACGAATATAGGGCCCTTTCAGTACTAGGAACATGTAATCATACATGTACGAAATCAATTCATGGAAAAACAGTGACATTCAATGTAGTTTTTTCCTTCCCGTATACTTTATAACAAAAACAGATCTAACTAATCTATCAGCATGTTATTTAGAAGTGCACCTGCTCTCTTTGAATGTCGGTCGGACTCCTCGGGAAGTTACATACATGAGCTCGCTACAGCCGGCGGCGCACGGACTATATTTCGAACGCCCCCTTTTTATGTCCATTTTCATATTCATCTGTGTTGCTTGGGCCCCTGCGTTTTGCTGTCTTGTTTGTGTGGTAATCTAACAGAGAGGAGATTCTTTACATTCTGACTGACTGTGACGACGTCCTGTCCACCTGTCCTCTCTGAATGTCGGTCGGACTCCTCGGGTGATAACATGCATGAGCTCGATACAGCCAGCAGATCACGGACTGTATTTCGTACGCCCCTTTTAATATCCATTTACATATTCATCTGTGTTGCTAGGGCGGGCCCCTGCGTTTTGCTGTCTTGTATATGTTGATATTTTACTATGAGGAGGTTATTTTACACTGTACTTAATATGTGTTCTTCGAGACCTGTGGGTAACCGGAAAAGTGGAAGGGTTGTGCGCACATAATCAGGATAACCACACCCTTTTCTAATTTAATGGTGGGGCAAATGGCCGTCCTAAGTCGGCACCGATTGCCCATTTGTCTCTTTGGTTTATGTGTAGTCCTTTGTGTTTCATGTGTCTATGTCGTATTTCTCTTTTGTGTCTCTTTCTGTGCTTGTCTACTCTGTGTTTTCGCTTCAGGTGTTTTGGTGTTGGTACTGCATCCGAATCTATTTGGACATTCCCTCCTTTCTTTTACTTAGAAAACAACAACAAGCCCAGTTAATAGAAAACCGTTAGTGATGTTACGTTTTCAAGTAAACAAATTTTAAGCAATGCGTTTACAAGCAAGAACGGCAATAATATAAATTCATTGTTGTTAACTATGACAAAACCTACTGTGTTTAAAAAAAAGAGTCCGATTAAGAAAAATAAGTACACTGAAACAGATATTATTCAGATGTTAAACTTCCTGATCGACAACATTTTTGTGGTGTTCGGAGAAAAAGTCTTCCAGTAAATTGTGGGAGTTAAAATTGGAACCAATTGTTCCCCACTCCTTGCCGACATTTTTTCTTTACTCTTACGAATCTAAATATATTAAATCTTTGGTCTCTGAAAGGAAAGGTACTTAATTTCTGACTTAAACTTCACTTACAGATCAATAATCCAAAATTCGCGGATTACCTTAGCGGAATCTATCCTTCGGAGCTTGAAGTCAAAGAAATTACAGTGACAAATCCTATGTGGACATAATGTTGTCCTACGACATTGGTGGTCACATGAACACCTCACTCTATGACAAACGTGAGGACTTCAATTTCAGCATCACAAAATTTCTTTCTGAGTAGCAACATCCCCTCATTGCCTTCTTATGGCATGTCCATATCTCAATTGATACGTTATGCCAGAGGTAATACATGTATTTTTTTCTGAGAGCTAGGCGTCATTCAGATAAGCTCCTCAATCAGGGATACATTTTGGACAATCATAATAAGTTTCATACTTTTTGGCCATATTTCATTGTTTAGACTGAGGATCACTGACGAGGGTTTAGTACCCGAAACGTGCATGTCTGGTCCATGCTGTAAATTTATCAGGTTTTAAATGATGCTATTGAATTGAAAGACGTTTAACATTTGAACTACTTGGTGAGTGTCACTGCTGGTGGACCAAGAGTCCCCGAGGGCACATGTAGCCAAGTTCGATCAACTTCGGTTGGTCGTCTGTCTTCTCAACGCATTTGAAATTTTCTGTTACAAAATTTCTTGAAATTTCTAAAACATGGGTCCTGTAGCATCATATCCCACCCATTCTGCTACGTCTTTTGGTACATTTTTGGACAATCATAATAAGTTTCATACTTTTTGGCCATATTTCATTGTTTAGACTGAGGATCACTGACGAGGGTTTAGTACCCGAAACGTGCATGTCTGGTCCATGCTGTAAATTTATCAGGTTTTAAATGATGCTATTGAATTGAAAGACGTTTAACATTTGAACTACTTGGTGAGTGTCACTCCTGGTGGACCAAGAGTCCCCGAGGGCACATGTAGCCAAGTTCGATCAACTTCGGTTGGTCGTCTGTCTTCTCAACGCATTTGAAATTTTCTGTTACAAAATTTCTTGAAATTTCTAAAACATGGGTCCTGTAGCATCATATCCCACCCATTCTGCTACGTCTTTTGGTACATTTTTGGACAATCATAATAAGTTTCATACTTTTGGCCATATTTCATTGTTTAGACTGAGGATCACTGACGAGGGTTTAGTACCCGAAACGTGCATGTCTGGTCCATGCTGTAAATTTATCAGGTTTTAAATGATGCTATTGAATTGAAAGACGTTTAACATTTGAACTACTTGGTGAGTGTCACTCCTGGTGGACCAAGAGTCCCCGAGGGCACATGTAGCCAAGTTCGATCAACTTCGGTTGGTCGTCTGTCTTCTCAACGCATTTGAAATTTTCTGTTACAAAATTTCTTGAAATTTCTAAAACATGGGTCCTGTAGCATCATATCCCACCCATTCTGCTACGTCTTTTGGTACATTTTTGGACAATCATAATAAGTTTCATACTTTTTGGCCATATTTCATTGTTTAGACTGAGGATCACTGACGAGGGTTTAGTACCCGAAACGTGCATGTCTGGTCCATGCTGTAAATTTATCAGGTTTTAAATGATGCTATTGAATTGAAAGACGTTTAACATTTGAACTACTTGGTGAGTGTCACTGCTGGTGGACCAAGAGTCCCCGAGGGCACATGTAGCCAAGTTCGATCAACTTCGGTTGGTCGTCTGTCTTCTCAACGCATTTGAAATTTTCTGTTACAAAATTTCTTGAAATTTCTAAAACATGGGTCCTGTAGCATCATATCCCACCCATTCTGCTACGTCTTTTGGTACATTTTTGGACAATCATAATAAGTTTCATACTTTTTGGCCATATTTCATTGTTTAGACTGAGGATCACTGACGAGGGTTTAGTACCCGAAACGTGCATGTCTGGTCCATGCTGTAAATTTATCAGGTTTTAAATGATGCTATTGAATTGAAAGACGTTTAACATTTGAACTACTTGGTGAGTGTCACTCCTGGTGGACCAAGAGTCCCCGAGGGCACATGTAGCCAAGTTCGATCAACTTCGGTTGGTCGTCTGTCGTCTCAACGCATTTGAAATTTTCTGTTACAAAATTTCTTGAAATTTCTAAAACATGGGTCCTGTAGCATCATATCCCACCCATTCTGCTACGTCTTTTGGTACATTTTTGGACAATCATAATAAGTTTCATACGTTTTGGCCATATTTCATTGTTTAGACTGAGGATCACTGACGAGGGTTTAGTACCCGAAACGTGCATGTCTGGTCCATGCTGTAAATTTATCAGGTTTTAAATGATGCTATTGAATTGAAAGACGTTTAACATTTGAACTACTTGGTGAGTGTCACTGCTGGTGGACCAAGAATTGAAAGACGTTTAACATTGTGACCAACTAACACTGCCACTGAGAAAGTTCTACGGTCGATACGGGAAACTTGTCATAAACTATGATGTCACATTGTCTACAATGGTGGATGATATTCTTTCTTAGACAATTTGAACCATCCAACCACAGAATATGCTTTTATCTTCCGAAATGGAAGTAACCGGATGTGACATTTCTATCGAATTGAAGCGACGGGTGTTGCATGCAAGCAGGAGATGCTGACTCTTCCTGGGCACCTGGTTTGAACCCAACCCCCAACCCCCCATATTGGGTGTTCGCGTCTTTTCGTGTGGTGGAGGTTTTTATTTTTATTCTTTGGTTCCTGTTTTATCCTTATTTTGTATGAATTTGGTTTATGATGTTCTGAATTATCTATTCTGTAATGTGGTCGTCGTAGGATCTAGAGTTAATAGTTCGAGCGATGTTTCAAAATTTAAAACTGCACAATATTAAGTGAAGAAAAAGGCGGAATTTATTATTCATACATAATTCTGCCATGCGACGCGACAATTAAATGGAGTACATCGTTCACTTTAATCCCCCCCGAAAAAAATTAAGTTGATCGAACTTTGCTAAATGTGCCCTCGAGGACTCCTGGTCCACCAGCAGTGACACTCACCAAGTGGTTCAAATGTTAAACGTCTTCAAATTCAATAGCATCATTTAAGAACAGATCCTTTTCTTGAAAAGTATAATAAAGCCTACGCTCACGCAGCAAGATACACCCGTTGGGATTTTTTTCACAACACCAAAATATCTAAGTCCCATAACTCCATAAGGACAAATCGGATGAACCTGAAAATCGAAAGGCGGCTTCCTCTCCACAGTCCAATCATAATTAAAAAGTCTGATCACAATGTACAAATATCATGTAAATCTGTTGACGCATATTCAAGTTATTGCGTTCCATGCACCTATATTTTGCCCTTAGCTTAACATGTATGTGCATATAACCTCCCCCCCCCCCCCCCTGCCATTACAAATATCTCGGTTATGCGACCAAAATATTAAAAACCCGTTACATATGTCAAAGAACATCCTTTCTACCTAAAGTATACAAAATTTCAAAACATTTCGATCAGAAATAGATTTTTAAATAATTTTTAACTATTTTAGTATATTTTCACTGTATCTTAAAATATCTAAGTCCCATAACTCTGTAACGACAAATCGAATGAACGTGAAAATCGAAAGGCGGCTTCCTCTCCACAGTCCAATTATAATGTATGAATATCATGAAAATCTGTTGACGCGTATTCAAGTTGTTGCGTTCCATGCGCCTATATTTTGCCCTTAGCTTAACATGTATGTGCATCTAACCCACCCCCCTTCCCATTACACACAATATCTCGGTTATGCGACAAAAAAAATCAAAAACCCGTTACATATGTCAAAGAACATCCTTTCTACTTGAAGTATACAAAATTTCAAAACATTTCGACCTGAAATAGATTTTTAAATAATTTTTAACTATTTTAGTATATTTTCACTGTATTTTAAAAATCTAAGTCCCATAACTCTGTAACGACAAATCGGATGAACCTGAAAATCGAAAGGCGGCTCCAATCATAATGTATGAATTCCGTGAAAATCCGTTGACGCATATTCAAGTTATTGCGTTCCATAGGCGGACGGACAGACGGACAGACGGACAGACGGACGGACGGACGGACAGACTGACGGACTTCGCCATACTATAATACGACCCGTCAAATGACGGGCGTATAAAAATGTTATTTATCCACAAGAATTGACTTTAAACAAGGCAAACGTTACTACAGAAACACCATATTTGGACCTACTTATCAAAATTGTTAATGGAGATTCATACATGTGTGTATGACAAAAGAGATGATTTTTGATTTAACATAATAATTTCCCTTGGCTTGATGGTGATGTTCCTAGATATCTACATTTCACAGCTCATCTGGTATGCTAGAGAATGTACTGAAATTTTGGATTGTATTACAATGTAGTAGAAATTTTCAAATTCTTAAGTTCTGAACTCTTAGGTCAAGGTTTTCGCTTTCACAAACTAGTAAAGACTTTCTGGAAATTTTACAAAAATTATGGACGACTACTTTTGAAATTCGGACCCATACAAGCAACAGAGTATATTACTTTTATGTACTTACATTTTATGGTGACATAATTCAGAAAATAAGAAGGATAAATTAAAGGTAGACAGCATGACCATCGAAATTGCGTCAGAATCATCAAACGCCTTTTATACCATGGATATGATCCTAATGTCACCAGACGGACGCTAGGCTTGGTACTTTACCCATCTACAGTCTTGTACCAGCGCATTCTTAAGACTTGCACTCTGACTGACTGGACTCATTGACGGGCCCTGTCTTAACCTCTTTAGAAGTAGACAGGGCCACGACCGCCTGTCTTCTCTAAATGTTAGTCGGACTCCTCGGATGATAACATGCATTAGCTCGCTACAGCCGGCAGAGCACAGACTGTATAACGTATGCCCTCTTTTTATATCCATTTTCATATTCATCCGTGTTACTTGGTCCCCCTTTGTTTTGCGGTCTTGTTTGTGTGGTCATCTGACCGTGAGGAGGTTGTTTTACACCACAACTGTACGTTCCTCGAACCCTCTGGGTAATCGGAAAAGTGGGAGGGTTGTGCGCATGCAATCCAAGATAACCACACCGTCTGCTACTGACCTTGCAGATGCCCGTCCTAAGTCGGCACCGATTGCCCATTTGTTTCGTTTATGTGTAGTCATTTATGTTTGATGTTTCTTTGTGATTTGGCGTTCATTGTACCGTTTGCGTCTCGTTCTGTGCTTGTCTCCTTTGTGTTTTTGTGATGGGTGTATTGGGGTTTTGCTGTTGGTGATCCACTCCTTTCTTTTGTCTTCGTCTGTTTGTCATATTTTTCATTTTTGTGAGAAAGTTCTATTTTACACTTTGAAGAATACATGCAGTGGCGGATCTAGGATTTCAGAAAAGGGGGGGCCCAAAGTTTCAGCTCGAAGAAAATTGTTCAAAGAAAAACTGACAAGCAAAAAAAAAAAAAAAAAAAAAAAAAAAAAAAAAAAAAAAAAAAAAAAAAAGGTTGAAGACGAAAAAAAAGGACCTCCAAAACCTGAAGCTCAAGACTGGTGATTTTAAAGTTGGGGGGGGGGGGGTCATTCCAACTGCATGTTGCATTTAGAAGATAGAGTTTCTTGATACGTTTACTTAAGTTTATAGGTATACTGGCGAGCGTAGCGAGCCGGAAAATTTTAAGATTTGAAGTTTTTTTTTTTTTTTTTGGTTCAGTCATCCATACATGTATATATACATACATGTATATATATTATTCTAAATTGGCGAGCGGAGCGATCCGGGAAATTTTTGGAATAGATGGTTACATTTTGTCATAAGATTACAATATCTCTCTCATTTTCCATCCTCTATTTTTGTTTGACCAATTGGGGAAGATTGGGAAGATTAGGGCATTGCAACCCCACTATCCAACTGTCTAAACTGGTTAGATCGGCCCATGAAAATGAAGCATTTGGTAATTATTTAAGTGTCGATTTAATTTTGATTTTTGTATATGTTTATGACATATGAATCCGTTCAAACACGATGACAAAGAAAGTTCAAGACAAAGTGAAGACGAAAATAGACGGCTAATGAAAAATTAAGTGTGGCGAGCGAAGCGAGCCGAAAATTTCCCCACAAGTAAAGAGATTAAGCATAAAAAGAGTATTCTGAATCAATAACTTTGGGTGAAAAGGGGGGGCCCGGGCCCCCTGGGCCCCCCTCTAAATCCGCCACTGACATGTATGTAAGCCTTGTGGTTGTGATTTTTGGAATTTTATTTGGGGTTTTGTGTTTGACTTTTATTCCCTGACTTAATGTATGTTACGACTTTAACTTCAGAACGGCAAATTTTGCATTCCTCCTGAGTAGTAACATTCCTTCGTCCCCTGCCTATGGTGTATTCATTTCGCCTTCTCACTGTAAGGTGACATCACAAACAAAACAGTGGGCCTCAGGCAACACAGTACTATGTAAATGGATATCAAAAGAATGGGCCTACGGAAAACAGTCAGTGCTCTGCTGGTTGAAGCTGTATAATGATCAACCATCCAGTCATATCAACTGTCAGAGAGGACAAATTATTAGGGCTCAGTCTTCTCTAATAAGATTTGGACAGTATCCTTTATGAAGGCCACGGTTATCCAATGTAAAAAGATGATGTTACATTACTGTAGATGGACCTTATCAATGCATGATGATCTTTTGATAATTTTGGGAGTATATCAGTGGTATAGAAGGTGATTTCCTCTTTCAATTAAAATTCAATATAACTTTGATTCTTATGATTTTGCTTACTAGTATCATGTCAAAATTAGGGTAATGAAATTCCATATGATACATATTCAGATGCTTAGACGGTCTAAAATACGAAAAAAAAAATCCCCAAAACTATTATCAGTATAGTTTATTGATCACATGTTATACAGCAGCATACAGATATAGATAATATAAAATATAAATATCCAATTTCATGTGCATCAAAGTTAAGTACAGCTATTCGATCTTTAATCAAAATATTCTAATTATTTTAAATTACAATCTATTTCTCATGTCAACAGCATTTTTGATATAATTTCCCAAATGACATACCTCAGTAATATTTTTTTAAAGTAAAAAGTTAGATTATTTAGAAGGCAGGGGTTATTGGAAATAGCGTGGTTTAAACGATTTTACTCGAAGACTATACCTGGTAGAAGACTAGGCGGGGCTTTAATAGAGAACAAAATGAAATTCATCTTTTCATCTATTTCTCACATTTGACAAATCCTTCTGTCCAAAGGAATATTCTTATATCGACTGGTTTCAATTGATAAACAAATTAATCTACTTATGAATTTCTATTTTTACATAGCATTTAGGTAGTTTGATTACCAAAAATTAGACTAATAAACTATAAAAGGAAAGTTCATAAAAAATGGAAATAACACATACATCAATAATACATATTGTTTCAATAATATCAATGATAAATAAGATATATTAAGATTATCTTAAGGTACACGAAAAATAGAATCACAAGTAAATATGTTGGTTACTTATCATATTGTTTGGTCACGTGATTAAAAGTATGTAAATTTTAGCAGGCCGCCATGTTTGCGGAAATCAAGTTTTCGGGTAAGTCTTATGATTTGTCATTACGATGCTATTTCACTTTGCCAAGTCTTTATATTATCATTTGCATAATCTTTACTTCGTTCTCCATCAGTACTATGTCGAAATTTCCATAAACTTTCCAAGAACATTTCCATCAAACATATCCAAGACAATGTGTATGTTGTTTCCTGTATTAAATACAAAAGCACTCATAAGTCCATGGTTTTCTTTTACCAAAGCAAAAATGCCACGAAGGAATTCATCACAAAAATCTCATGACAATCAATAAGAGATATTCAAATGTGTATTCAAGACCAAATATGATATTCATGAAATAACCGATGACATATAAAATAAATAAATCGATGTAAATAATTTTACAAAATACATGTATGAGTAGTTCATAATTCAAATTAAAGTTCTTTATATCTATGGAAAAAAGAAGAGCAAAACAAAAATGTTATAATAATAATATCGAGCAAAGAAAAAAAAAACCCTACAGAATTTAAGCGCTTCCTTTAAGACACTATATTTATGATGAATAATATTTTGGTTAAGGCAAAAATAGGATGAAACAAAATTTTTAATCATCAAATTATATCAGATAAAACAATAAAATATCATTTCATGATTAATGAATTAAAATAATGGAATATGATCAGGAAATGCAAATATCTGAGAAAGGAAATGGAAAAATAGAATAGAAGAACATAGAGTCAGCCACATACATAATTACATTATAACACAATAATTGATTAGTTGAAATCCAAAAATATTTTTATTTCAATTTAAATCGAACTTTTTTTTTCATTTTTTAAAATCATATTCCACTTACCTGTAAATCATTGTCAACCACAATATACAGACAAAGAGAGAATCTTTTTTATGAAATTATGATGTAACAAAATCTACTTATGAAAACTGAAATTATAAAAATACATGTATAATCCTCCGGGAATGTTTTAGAAGATTCTTTCACAAATACCAGAAAAAAATAGACTTTATTCCACTTTAGTCTTGAATGCAAAACGAAAAGAAAACATTGCATTTCTCGAAAATAAAAAGATAAAAATCTCCGAACTCGACAATCTAACAGGTTTTCCGCAAACCATTGGAAAATCCTGTATGATTTTCGACAAATAAACATTACCTTTTCTAGCAAAAAATACTTCAATTTATCTGCAATAAAACACTGCTATAGGGTTAACATTCTTTTTTGGAAACTAAAGAGGTATTAGTGAACTATACTTTCATTTCTGGCGAACAGTAACCAAAAGTATCCATTTTTCATTTATTATTTACAAATACATTTTTTTCTCTTTATATTATCTCAAGTTGAACTCTACATGTCTGTTTAGAATTTGTTTTGAAATTCAAATATAGAAATTCATAACATCTTTATTTAATTTTGTTTCCTTTTGAATTACGGAAATATATATGTCTTCTTAATTTGTATCAGGAAGAGGTACTTTAATTTTTGGTTTAGCCCTATTTGACTCAAAACGGATAATGTAGTTTCTATCGTATTCTAAATTGAATTTATAATTTTCTCTTTAGTTTATTGATTTCAAACGTTCAAATTACCATGGTTATTTAAAAAAATATCATAGTTTTTGATAGTTTATTTGTATAAATACTAATGAGATTAATACTTTAGACCAGACCAACATTCTTTGTTGCGAGAGGGAGAGGGCTTTGAACGTTTGCAGTTGTACTTGTAAACATGAAATATGAGCACATTTGGAATTCTAATTATTCACATAGATTACTTTTATTCCTTTGATTCCAAATTTACAATAACATGTATTTCATGGTAACGTTCGGATCAATAGTCTTCCGTCATAACATCCCTTCATTACGGCGAAATGTTAATGAGATTTAACATAACCTAATATGTTTGGAAATATAATCTAGTCCCCATTTCCAAACATCGGAACAAGTACTCTTGAGTATTATAATCTCTGAAGAGAAACGTCTTAAACGATGCTATATCCTAGAATGTTATATGACTTTAAAAAATATTCGGTTATCCTTTCAATACGTTGTTTCATTTAAGTGACAGGTTGGATTCAATGGTCCCCCTCAATTCATGTGTATCATCATTCATGTTTTATGCTTCGGTGTGTATAATCTGATTGTTTGATGGTCCACCTGGTGTGGGTATTGTGTGTCTATTCTGATTGTTTGATGGTCCACCTGGTGTGGGTATTGTGTGTCTAATCTGATTGTTTGATGGTCCACCTGGTGTGGGTATTGTGTGTCTAATCTGATTGTTTGATGGTCCACCTGGTGTGGGTATTGTGTGGTGTCTAATCTGATTGTTTGATGGTCCACCTGGTGTGGGTATTGTGTGGTGTCTAATCTGATTGTTTGATGGTCCACCTGGTGTGGGTATTGTGTGGTGTCTAATCTGATTGTTTGATGGTCCACCTGGTGTGGGTATTGTGTGGTGTCTAATCTGATTGTTTGATGGTCCACCTGGTGTGGGTATTGTGTGGTGTCTAATCTGATTGTTTGATGGTCCACCTGGTGTGGGTATTGTGTGTCTAATCTGATTGTTTGATGGTCCACCTGGTGTGGGTATTGTGTGTCTAATCTGATTGTTTGATGGTCCACCTGGTGTGGGTATTGTGTGTCTAATCTGATTGTTTGATGGTCCACCTGGTGTGGGTATTGTGTGGTGTCTAATCTGATTGTTTGATGGTCCACCTGGTGTGGGTATTGTGTGTCTAATCTGATTGTTTGATGGTCCACCTGGTGTGGGTATTGTGTGTCTAATCTGATTGTTTGATGGTCCACCTGGTGTGGGTATTGTTTGTCTAATCTGTTGTTTGATGGTCCACCTGGTGTGGGTATTGTGTGTTTAATCTGATTGTATGATGGTCCACCTGGTGTGGGTATTGTGTGGTGTCTAATCTGATTGTTTGATGGTCCACCTGGTGTGGGTATTGTGTGTCTAATCTGATTGTTTGATGGTCCACCTGGTGTGGGTATTGTGTGGTGTCTGATCTGATTGTTTGATGGTCCACCTGGTGTGGGTATTGTGTGTCTAATCTGATTGTTTGATGGTCCACCTGGTGTGGGTATTGTGTGTCTAATCTGTTGTTTGATGGTCCACCTGGTATGGGTATTGTGTGTTTAATCTGATTGTTTGATGGTCCACCTGGTGGGGGTATTGTGTGGTGTCTAATCTGATTGTTTGATGGCCCACCTGGTGTGGGTATTGTGTGTCTAATCTGTTGTTTGATAGTCCACCTGGTGTGGGTATTGTGTGGTGTCTAATCTGATTGTTTGATGGTCCACCTGGTGTGGGTATTGTGTGTCTAATCTGATTGTTTGATGGCCCACCTGGTGTGGGTATTGTGTGTCTAATCTGATTGTTTGATGGTCCAACTGGTGTGGGTATTGTGTGTCTAATCTGATTGTTTGATGGTCCACCTGGTGTGGGTATTGTCTAATCTGATTGTTTGATGGTCCACCTGGTGTGGGTATTGTGTGTCTAATCTGATTGTTTGATGGTCCACCTGGTGTGGGTATTGTGTGTCTAATCTGATTGTTTGATGGTCCACCTGGTGTGGGTATTGTGTGTCTAATCTGATTGTTTGATGGTCCACCTGGTGTGGGTATTGTGTGTCTAATCTGATTGTTTGATGGTCCACCTGGTGTGGGTATTGTGTGTCTAATCTGATTGTATGATGGTCCACCTGGTGTGGGTATTGTGTGGTGTCTAATCTGATTGTTTGATGGTCCACCTGGTGTGGGTATTGTTTGTCTAATCTGTTGTTTGATGGTCCAGCTGGTGTGGGTATTGTGTGTTTAATCTGATTGTATGATGGTCCACCTGGTGTGGGTATTGTGTGGTGTCTAATCTGATTGTTTGATGGTCCACCTGGTGTGGGTATTGTCTAATCTGATTGTTTGATGGTCCACCTGGTGTGGGTATTTTGTGTCTAATCTGATTGTATGATGGTCCACCTGGTGTGGGTATTGTGTGTCTAATCTGATTGTTTGATGGTCCACCCGGTGTGGGTATTGTTTGTCTAATCTGATTGTTTGATGGTCCACCTGGTGTGGGTATTGTTTGTCTAATCTGATTGTTTGATGGTCCACCTGGTGTGGGTATTGTTTGTCTAATCTGTTGTTTGATGGTCCACCTGGTGTGGGTATTGTGTGGTGTCTAATCTGATTGTTTGATGGTCCACCTGGTGTGGGTATTGTGTGTCTAATCTGATTGTTTGATGGTCCACCTGGTGTGGGTATTGTTTGTCTAATCTGATTGTTTGATGGTCCACCTGGTGTGGGTATTGTTTGTCTAATCTGATTGTTTGATGGTCCACCTGGTGTGGGTATTGTTTGTCTAATCTGTTGTTTGATGGTCCACCTGGTGTGGGTATTGTGTGGTGTTTAATCTGATTGTATGATGGTCCACCTGGTGTGGGTATTGTGTGGTGTCTAATCTGATTGTTTGATGGTCCACCTGGTGTGGGTATTGTCTAATCTGATTGTTTGATGGTCCACCTGGTGTGGGTATTGTGTGTCTAATCTGATTGTATGATGGTCCACCTGGTGTGGGTATTGTGTGGTGTCTAATCTGATTGTTTGATGGTCCACCTGGTGTGGGTATTGTGTGTCTAATCTGTTGTTTGATGGTCCACCTGGTGTGGGTATTGTGTGGTGTCTAATCTGATTGTTTGATGGTCCACCTGGTGTGGGTATTGTGTGTCTTATCTGTTGTTTGATGGTCCACCTGGTGTGGGTATTGTGTGTTTAATCTGATTGTATGATGGTCCACCTGCTGGGGGTATTGTGTGGTGTCTAATCTGATTGTTTGATGGTCCACCTGGTGTGGGTATTGTCTAATCTGATTGTTTGATGGTCCACCTGGTGTGGGTATTGTGTGTCTATTCTGATTGTTTGATGGTCCACCTGGTGTGGGTATTGTGTGGTGTCTAATCTGATTGTTTGATGGTCCTCCTGGTTTGGGTATTGTGTGTCCAATCTGATCGTTTAATGGTCCACCTGGTGTTGGTATTGTCTAATCTGATTGTTTGATGGTCCACCTGGTGTGGGTATTGTGTGTCTAATCTGATTGTTTGATGGTCCACTTGGTGTGGGTATTGTGTGTCTCGTTGTTCCCTGTTATGTTTTGATGTTGTTTGTCTTATGACCATTGTGCATTTGAGTTGTTGCTTGTTATTTGCTTTGTCTGGTGCTCGGTTTTTAGTTGCATTGTGTTCCACTGAGCACATGGTCAGTGCATTGTATTTTTGATAAAAGTTTTTACATAAACTTCATTATATATCAAATGTTTGAAATGTCATATCTATATCAATACTTAAACCATTTATCATAAATAAAAATTAAATATTCTGAAAACCCAGACGTTATTTTGCCATTATTCATTACCACAGGTTAGAATTGAAAACAAAGTTACAGGTCTTGTTATCAAACCTCAATTCAATGGCAATCAGCCATTTTTCATGAAGTAATGTATTTGAAAATAGAATCAAACATATACGAGATTAAAAAAAGATTACGTAGACTTTCTTTTCTTTTCTTTTGCATAAAAATCTCTCGTAGAAAATGAATATTTCTCAGAAATAAATCTAAATTCAATTTACAACAGACAAATGCTAACACCATGCATTTTTTATAAATAAAAGCTAAGGGAGTTTTCAACTTACCTTTAAAATCTACTGTGTCGCATGATTTTAAATATGCAAATTGGCTGTAATCCATCCGCCATATTTGCTGAAAATTATTCGAGGGGTAAGTTCCTTTTCATGTCAATAACAGATCATGTAGCGAAAAATGAACGAGCTCATTCTAAGAACGAAAGAATTTATTCGACCAAAATAGTCATTTTCGATCCCGAAGATGCGAACAATGTCATAACATTGTTTTGGACGTATCCACTCAGCAACAAAACAGACTTCCTTCAAAATGGTTTCCCGTATTCATAGAAAGTACCTGAGTAATATGGTATTTCCACGTAGTGACCGATCCTTACAGAATTTACAGCCGAGAGACGTCTTCCGTGTTAAAAATACTTTCGTATTAAACATAATTTTTAGAATTGCATGTACATCGTGCCAATAAAAGGGTTGTTATTTTCATAATTCATTATCACTTTTCTTGTGAAGTATATAGAATTGATAATTCTGCGTAATACATAAGAGAAATTCACGGAAGTAGTAATAATTTGTCACCAAAGAATACAATCTGTTCCCGGAAAACATCAGTTCAGATAAATAATAACTTAAGCTATTGCACTTTCAACGTATGATAATTTCTTTTTTACCATAAATTTCATTATTTGTTGGTCATATTTTGTTCAGTTAGATAAATACCAATATTGTTTTTATTGAAGATAAAACATATCATATTTCACTATTTTCATGGGCGGATCATGAATTTTCATTTGAAGGGGGATTGGGGCCGGCCTCGGTTTTAATTTTAATGAGATGAAAACGTCACTTTTAGAGAAAAGAAGTAAAAGTTGACAGCATTCATTATTGAGTTTAACATTATCATAGAAAAAGGGAACGTGTTAAAGGACATTTTTAAAGGAAACCTATTGAATATAGATCCTTGATAAATTTATAGATATAAATAAGAAAGTACGTTTCATTTAATACTAAGTCTAAAGAACAATAAAGAAGTTAAAGAAGATCCTGGTGATAATCTCAACAGCACTCACAATAGAGCACCAAATTGAGCATCGACGGACCCCTAGCAGGTGCCCGGGAGGAGTAAGCATCCCCTGTTGCCTAGCCGCACACGCCGTCGATGTTTAAGCACGAAAATGAAAACAATATTTCATGGTATAATTCATGCACTGTCTGACGTTATGTCTATATAGAAAGTGATATGGCGACAATTTCAGGGAAATTCAAAACACTGTCAAACCCCCCGCGAGGAAAAATTTTAGGAGCTCCATACGGCAAGGGGCATAAGTGTGACGCAAATGAGTTAAAGAAGATCCTGACGACAATCTCAACAGCACTCACAACAGAGTAAGCATCCCCTGTTGGCTAGCCGCACCTGCCGTCGATGTTCATGCACAAAAATGAAAACAATAAACATGAACTGCACTGTCCGAGGCCATTTCTATATAGAAAGTGCTATGGCGATCATGTCATGAGAAATATTCAAAATACGTACTGTCAGACCCCTCGCGGGGAACTTTTTTTAAGAGCTCCACACTGCAAAGGGTATAAGTGTGACACAAATGAGTTAAAGAAGATCCTGACGATGATCTCAACAGCACTCGCAATAGATCACCAAATTGAGCATCGACGGACCCCTAGCAAACTAGAGGTGGGACCAGGTGCCCGGGAGGAGTAAGCATCCCCTGTTGGCTAGCCGCATCCTCCGTCGATGTTTAAGCACGAAAATGAAAACAATATATAAAATTCATGCACTGTCTAACGTTATGTCTATATAGAAAGTGCTATGGCGACAATTTCAGGGAAATATGTTCAAAACACTGTCAAACCCCTCGCGGGGAACTACGCTCAAGCAGCAAGATACGCCCACTGGGATTTTTTTACAACATCAAAATATCCAAGTCCCATAACTCCATAAAGACAAATCGGTTGAACTTGAAATTAGAAAAGCGGCATTCTCTCTACAATCTTATTTTCGATGTAGAAATATCATAAAAATCTGTTGACACGTATTCAAGTTATTGCGTTCCATGTGCCTATATTTTGCCCTTATTGATTATGCGACAAAAATATTAGAAACATGTTATATATGTCAAAGAAGATGTTAAACGTCTTTAAATTCAACAGCATCATTTAAAACCTGATAAATTTACAGCATGGACCAGACATGCACGTTTCGGGTACTTAACCATCGTCAGTTATCCTCTGTCTAAACAATGTAATATGGCCAAAAAGTATGAAAATTATTATGTCCAAAAATGTACCAAAAGACGTAGCAGAATGGGTGGGATATGATGCTACAGGACCCACGTTTTAGAAATTTCAAGAAAATTTGTAACAAAATTTCAAATGCGATGAAGAGAAAGACGATCAACCGCAGTTTATCGAGATCCTTTCTTCTTGAAGTATACAAATTTTCAAAACATTTCACATAAAAATAGATTTTAGAAATTTTTTAAACTATTTTAGTATATTTTCACAGTATTTTAAAATTCTAAGACCCATAACTCCGTAACGACAAATCGGATTAAGCTGAAACTCGAAAGGCATCTTAATCTTCAAAGTTTGATTACGATGTAGAAATATCATGAAAACCTGTTGACGCGTATTCAAGTTATTGCGTTCCATGCACCTATATTTTGCCCTTAGCTTAAGATGTATGTGCATATACCCCCATTACACATAATTTCTCCATTATGTGACCAAAAAATTAAAAACCCGTTTTATATGTGAAAGAACATCCTTTCTACTTGAAGTATACAAAATGTCATAACATTTCGACCAGAAATAGATTTTTAAAGAATTTTTAACTATTTTAGTATATTTTCATTTTATTTTTAAAATATCTAAGTTCCATAACACCGTAACGACAAATTGGATGAACCTGAAAAATCGAAAGGAGGCTTCTTCTTCAAAGTCTGATATCATGTAAATCCGTTGACGCATATTCAAGTTATTGCATTCCATGCGCCTATATTTTGCCTTTAGCTTAACATGAATGTGCATATAACCCCCTCCCTTACACATAATATCTCGGTTATGCGACAAAAGAATTAATAAAGCCTACGCTCACGCAGCAAGATACGCCCGTTGGGATTTTTTTCACAACACAAAAAAATTTAAGTCCCATAACTCCATAAGGACAAATTGGATGAACCTTAAAATCGAAAGGCGGCTTCCTCTTCAAAGTCTGATCAAAATGTACAAATTTCATGAAAATCTGTTGACACATATTCAAGTTATTGCGTTCCATGCACCTATATTTTGCCCTAAGCTTAACATGTATGTGCATATAAACCCCCCCCCCCCCCCCCCCCCATTACACATAATTTCTGGATTATGTGACAAAAAATTCAAGAACCCGTTATATATGTGAAAGAACATCCTTTCTACTTGAAGTATACAAAATTTCAAAACATTTCAACCTGAAATAGATTTTTAAATAATTTTTAACTATTTCAGTATATTTTCACTGTATTTTGAAATATCTAAGTCCCATAACTCTGTAACGACATATCGAATGAACCTGAAAATCGAAAGGCGGCTTCCTCTCCACAGTCCAATCAAAATGTATGAATATCATGAAAATCCGTTGACGCATATTCATGTTATTGCGTTCCATGCGCCTATGTTTTGCCCATAGCTTAACATGTATGTGCATATACCCCCCCCCCCTTCCTATTACACACAATATCTCGCTTATGCGACCAAAAAATTAAAAACCCGTTACATATGTCAAAGAGCATCCTTTCTACCTTAAGTATACAAAATTTCAAAACATTTCGACCAGAAATAGATTTTTAAATATTTTAGTATATTTTCACTGTATTTTAAGAATCTAAGTCCCATAACTCTGTAACGACAAATCGGATGAACCTGAAAAACGAAAGGCGGCTTCCTCTCAACAGTCCAATCATAATGTATGAATATCATGAAAATCCGTTGACGCATATTCAAGTTATCGCGTTCCATGCGCCTATATTTTGCCCTTAGCTTAAAATGTATGTGCATAAAACCCACCCCTCCCCCCTTCCTATTACACACAATATCTCGGTTATTCGACAAAAAAATTAAAAACCCGTTACATATGTCAAAGAACATCCTTCCTACATGAAGTATACAAAATTTCAAAACATTTCGACCAGAAATAGATTTTTAAATAATTTTTAAATATTTAAGTATATTTTCACTGTATTTTAAAAATCTAAGTCCCATAACTCTGTAACGACATATCGAATAAACCTGAAAATCCAAAGGCGGCTTTCTCTCCATAGTCCAATCATAATGTATGAATATCATGAAAATCCGTTGACGCATATTCAAGTTATCGCGTTCCATGCGCCTATATTTTGCCCTTAGCTTAAAATGTATGTGCATATAACCCACCCCCACTTCCTATTACACACAATATCTCGGTTATGCGACAAAAAAATTAAAAACCCGTTACATATGTCAAAGAAAATCCTTTCTACTTGAAGTATACAAAATTTCAAAACATTTCGACCAGAAATAGATTTTTAAATAATTTTTAAATATTTTAGTATATTTTCACTGTATTTTAAAAATCTAAGTCCCATAACTCTGTAACGACAAATCGGATGAACCTGAAAATCGAAAGGCGGCTTCCTCTCCACAGTCTGATCACTATGTATAAATTTCATAAAAATCCATTGACGCGTATTCAAGTTATTGCGTTCCATAGGCGGACGGACAGACGGACGGACGGACAGACGGACAGACGGACGGACTTCGCCATACCATAATACGTCCCGTCAAATGACGGGCGTATAAAAACCCGTTACATATGTCAAAGAGCATCCTTTCTACCTTAAGTATACAAAATTTCAAAACATTTCGACCAGAAATAGATTTTTAAATAATTTTTAACTATTTTAGTATATTTTCACTGTATTTTAAATTGTCTAAGTCCCATAACTCTGTAACGACATATCGAATGAACCTGAAAATCGAAAGGCGGCTTCCTCTCCACAGTCCAATCAAAATGTATGAATATCATGAAAATCCGTTGACGCATATTCAAGTTATTGCGTTCCATGCGCCTATATTTTGCCCTTAGCTTAACATGTATGTGCATATAACCCACCCCTCCCCCCTTCCTATTACACACAATATCTCGGTTATGCGACAAAAAAATTAAAAACCCGTTACATATGTCAAAGAACATCCTTCCTACATGAAGTATACAAAATTTCAAAACATTTCGACCAGAAATAGATTTTTAAATAATTTTTAAATATTTTAGTATATTTTCACTGTATTTTAAAAATCTAAGTCCCATAACTCTGTAACGACATATCGAATAAACCTGAAAATCGAAAGGCGGCTTCCTCTCCACAGTCCAATCATAATGTATGAATATCATGAAAATCCGTTGATGCATATTCAAGTTATCGTGTTCCATGCGCCTATATTTTGCCCATAGCTTAAAATGTATGTGCATATAACCCACCCCCCCCTTCCCATTACACACAATATCTCGGTTATTCGACAAAAAAATTAAAAACCCGTTACATATGTCAAAGAACATCCTTTCTACTTGAAGTATACCAAATTTCAAAACATTTCGACCAGAAATAGATTTTTAAATAATTTTTAAATATTTTAGTATATTTTCACTGTATTTTAAAAATCTAAGTCCCATAACTCTGTAACGACAAATCGGATGAACCTGAAAATCGAAAGGCGGCTTCCTCTCCACAGTCTGATCACTATGTATAAATTTCATAAAAATCCGTTGATGCGTATTCAAGTTATTGCGTTCCATAGGCGGACGGACAGACGGACAGACGGACAGACGGACGGACGGACGGACGGACGGACAGACGGACGGACTTCGCCATACCATAATACGTCCCGTCAAATGACGGGCGTATAAAAACTCGTTATATATGTCAAACAACATCCTTTCCACTTAAAGTACACAAAATTCCAAACATTTCGACCAAAAATAGATTTTAAAGAATTTTTAACTATTTTAGTATATTTTCACTGTATTTAAAATATCTAAGTCCCATAACTCCGTAATGACAAATCGGGTGAACCTGAAAATCGAAAGGCGGCATCCTCTTTAGAGTCTCATCACGATAAACAAATATCGTGAAAATCCGTTGAGGCATATTGAAGTTATTGCGTTCCATAAGCGGACGGACAGACGGACGGACAGCGCCATACCATAATACGTCCTGTCAAATGACGGGCGTATAAAAAAGGAAGAATTATTTTTTTCAATAAGGTCAATTCTATAATGAAATAGAAACCCGTTTATAAATTACATGGGATGGCGCAACACTAAATTACTTTGTCTATTTTGAATCATTTTGGCTTTGTAAAGAACTACAAATGAGGCTTTCTTGTTCTCTGAGAAAAAACATATATGTTCCGTAATCCGTATGTATAAATTTTTTTGTACAGAAGGTGCTCTATGACAGCATAGTTGGACACTTCGTTTTACATTATTTCATCACCAAATTTCAAAAGTTTTCACGGAGCTGTTGCGACGGGTGTTGCATGCAGACAGGAGACGCTGACTCTCCCTGGCACCTGGTCTCACTTCGGAATGTTATTCATTCCGAGGTTTGCAACCTATCCAATGGAAATTCTAATAATTTTGCCTTGCCTTCTCGACATTGAGACTGAATAACTGATGGGTACTTCTTTGATGTTTATTTACATTATTTTCAATTTGTGTCCTCTTGTATGTGGGTTTCAACCCCCAAAATAGTAAAAAAAAAAATGAAACTGTAAAATCGGTAAAATCAAACTTCCTTTTTCTTCATCAATGTATTAAAAATAAAAATGTTTTATTTTAAATGCAACGATACAACAACGAGAGAATGAAAGTCAACCAGAATCCAAACATTATAATCAATAGGTAAACAAATTCTTGAAAAATACATGGTCTCACTTCGGAATGTTGTTCATTCCGGGATTTGCAACCGTTCCGATGGGAATTCTCATGATTTGGCCTTGCCTTCTCGACTTTGACACTGAATAACTGTTAGGTACTTCTTTGGCACAACACCATAGAAACAATACTGAAACACTATCTAACAAACAATCTATCTCCAGTGTACAGTGCAAGAACTGAATTTATTGTAGGTGGAGCTGTTAAAACGCGCTGTATTAATTAGTTAAGATTAAACATATTCAAATCTCACATGAATCAAAGTTACATATACAATTTAAGTAATAGTATCTAATGTAAAAGTAAGACCAAAAAGGAAGCTTTAAGCTTATCTAAATTCCTCTTGCTGTAGTATTTAAAAACAAGGGGGTCACAGAATTTAGAATAAGAAAATTAAATTTCCAAAATTAATTGTTGGTGGTTAGAATCAATCAAATGAAGAAAAATCATTCCAAGGAATGCACGTGTCGCCTGCGAAACATAGCGACACTCAGGAATCACTTTTATCGGGTGTGACATCCAAGTGTGACAGACGGACAACGGACAAAGTGATCCCTAAGTGTCGCTATGCTTCGCAGGCGACACAAAAACGACGCACACTATAATCTAAAATGCAGTTTCATTTATCCCACAGCCTGTAAAAATATAATAATTTATTGTGGAAACTGTTATTAGAAAACACAGAATCACGGTGAACAATGATGACTACCACACAGACAAAAAGAGTTTTGTCAATAAAGTGTATTTTCACCTATATGGTTTTCTTTTCTTCGAAAGGACACTTATAGCATTAGGGGTATAATACTCTTCTTCCGGTTGTTTTGATAACAGAAATATTAAATACCACGAGAAGTACGACTTCAGCAATGTTCAGTACCATACATTTTCATGGCAAATTGAACAAAACATTGAAAAAATTTCAAATATCTAAAAATTTGTGTGAAATGGAAGAACATAACTTCTAGCTTTTCGATGGAATTGTTATTGAAACCCTAACACGATACTGGCATGGTTATATTTATATGTCATATATATTTGGGAATAAAAAGAATCTTACCACCTAAGCTGAGGACAAAACGTATATATATATATCATGTTTTGTTTCATCATCTAACCAATTTATCGATGACTTAATTCGGTTCATTGTATGTAACGCCCGGGGTAGGTTGAACGCAATAAAGACAAAGGAGATCCTGATGACAATCCGAACAGTACCCACAATAGAGCACTAAATTGAGCATCGGCGGACCCTAGCAAGCTAGAGCTAGAGGTGGGACCAGATGCCCGGGAGGAATAAGCACCCTCTGTTTGGCTAGCCGCACCCGCTGTCGATGTTCACGCACAATAATAAAAAACCAATAGGTTACACTCGATTACTTCGGTTTTCATTATAAAATCGTTTGAAATAAATAACTTTTGCCTATCACGAGTATGGATTAAAATATGACCACATTCACATTAATGAAAAATGAATATTTAGTGGAAATATTTTAATGCCAAACATTAAATCATCGATTCTTTTATAATCATACTACTGACCTTTGTTTGTGTCTAGATATCCAAAATAATCTAAAATTCAAAAAAACATCTGAATTCTCAAAACGGAAAGCGAGAATGTAAATCATTTTTTTTATATTCCTAAAAGCAACGAATGGAAAATCCAATTTCTTTCTTTTAAATAATCATATCGGATGGGTGGTTTTAACCCATCATGCTCTTAACGCCTTTAACTATTAAACATGATTATCTGATGAACTTGTGTTCTAAAGGATGTGGACCGTAAATTAATTGAAGAATATTCATAGAAGTGTTCATTGACAAAACCTTAATTGGCATAACCTGAACAAAGTGCACATGGAACAATTTGCCTTGTACCATTTGCATATAAACCGTATTTCAGACATACTTCCTTCGTTAGTACTGGTATCTTTTCTGCATATTTCAATTATCATATGACAAATAAATTTATGATAATTTATTATTCAAGTGAGGACTTTGCATATAACATGATTTGCTTCATGATCAATCACGAAGTTTCAATAAAACACAGGAACTCGATGCCAACAACCCTCAATGACACCCGCCCCTTCCCATTTCTCTCTAGTAAAATAAGGAAAGTACGGGCGGATATTCTTGTGGATCGTTGGCATCGAGCTCCTGTGCAAGAAACTTGCCCTTTTACATTTAACAGGGTAAAAAGGAAGTATCAGTGATGCGGAAAAATAGATCATAGATAAAGAAAGTATATCATAAACATACCTTCCTGGTGTATTATTATTTCATCTCTATATATCCTATATTGAGGCTATATAATGAAAAACATATCTGAATTCTAAAATCGAAGAACGAAAATTTAACGACGTTTAAAAATCAGTTCTTTTTTCCGTAAATACTTTAAACGGAAAACCCAGACTGCTTCTCGAATTATTTTTAAAATATACCTAAGAGATTTCGATAAATAGGTCATTTTGACTCCTTATACTCATAATGACAGTTGAATATGCCTATGTTTGTAAGACTCAAGTTCAAGTGAAATTAGGTCCATGATTATGGAATACTCAATATTCATACCTTTATGATCGATTTTCGACTGACAGGAGTTTCTTTTTTAGGCCAAATGGGTAATGTTTGAGATATGTATATATCGTCATATGTTCTGAATGTTAACGTCTTCAAATTCAATAGCATCATTTAAGAACAGCATCGACCAGACACTGAAAGCTAATCACATTTACAAACTCAGTATCTAATTGATTAAGGTAATTATGATTTGCTCGGAAGAAAGTTCTTCGTATCGCACTTTAACTTGTGTTTTTGTCCTATTTTTCTTTTCTCGTGAGTAATAATGTCGAAGGGTTCCAACTCTCTACCTTCTTGAAGAAAATTCCAAATCAATTTACATGCACCAGACACGTGTTTCGAATATTAAATTCTCATCAGTGATGCTTTCAGCGGCGCCACCTCCCCCCCCCCCCAAAAAAAATTCAGTAGCGCCCTCTTTAATTTTTTGAAGTCAGATTTTTACATTTACATATTACAGAGAGCGCGCGGCTCCAAATTTCCTGTAGGGTCGATTCAGTAGCATATCCAAATAAAATCAAATGAGTTCCGTTTTTTATATATGTTCAAAGATTTGACTCTGATTTGGGCTTTGGTGTTTGACTTTCGTTCACTTATTGTAGTAGCTTACCCAACACGCCTAGAATTTGCGTGTCCTGTGTCGATTTTCAATGGGGGGGCCTTTTTAGTTTGTTTGTTTTTATGTAGCTTTTAAATCAATGCCAAATTCACTTATTTTCTATCTAGTTGTTTTCTTGAGACAATGACACAATCCTATAGGGCGCATAGTCCTCGATCAGACGGATAAGGGTACCAGGACAATTTGCATATATAGTCATGTAATTCTGAAGCATTTTCAATGTCTTACACAGAGGGTTCAACGCTACTCTTCGCTTTTACCCTCGGAGAAGATAAATTAAATATACGATTATTATTCTTTCTTTGCTTTTCGTTAAAGTTTCAAAATTTCGCCAGGAAACAGAACAGCAAAGATGAATAAGAGAACAGTAGCTTAGCGAAGCGCCTTCCGTTAGTGAAACTTACGTGTTCTTAGTGAAATCCGTATCCAATACAGCTCTTTCTAGTGATCAGTGTGAAAGCCGGGGTTTCCTCCCGGCGTTGCTTTTGCAACATTTCGGCTTCGAAAATGGTTAATAGAAAACAAGAATCATCGCGATCATCGCTTTAAATCGGCAAACAATGTTTTATTAAAAATGAACACAAAAGATAGATTAGTTTTATTTTTATGCTTGATATTGAGAAATATTCTTACGGAAAGCAAGATATAAGACATGCACATTGTTAGCATGCTTGATTATCTTTACAGAAAGATAAAATCCCCTGGATTACCAAAAGCAGCTTCTTCGATATGGAATGATTGATTAATAGACTGTATTTATCATTTTCATTTTAGTAAATATTGTGAAGTTTATCTCTGTGTGTACCGGTTACCCTCTTCTTCATTAAGCACTCGGATAAGGAGTAATACCTAGAAATGAAGAAGCTACTTCCTCTTTTAATTCTGTACAAGGACGATCCAATTTAAGATCACAATTTGACCTGATTTTTAGCTTCTGTGTAACATGTTGACATAAATATTTTCATTCTTTAGCAACTGTTGACGGTCGTTGACACACTTATCATATGCTCATCATCAAAAGTATATAAAGGAAACTTCTTCATAGTGATCTTTAAAATGTTAACTCTATTGAATTTTATTCTATTACAGGGATATTGCGCGAATAAAAAATGCCAACATAGTGAATACTTGTCTGAATACGTATAAATAATATGAAAAATAAGTTTATACAATATATTCATGTATAATTGAACTAGTAAATCAGATCTTCGACTATATTCTATTACACGTTGCAACTAAGTGCACAAAATTTGTCTTAACTCGGTCTTTACTATGCCATAGCTGTCACATAAGTGTGTTACCAACAGAATGTAAAATCAGTTAATGAAAGTCAAACACGAAAGCCCACATCAGATTCCAAAATTCACAGTCCAAAGGCTTATAATTTTTTGAAAACAGAACTTTCTCATGCGAAAAGAAAAAATACATTGCCCCAATAAAAACACGGGATGCACTGCAGATGGTGCTGTCTAAACACGCCGTGCCAATTTGCAAAGTTAAACATATTCAGATATCAGTAAAATACAGTAAAACTAAATTTACAATTTTCATTACCACTGTGTACACACCATTCTTTCTTCGAGGACGAGAAATTAGATGAAAACGCTCTGGATCCTTCTTTAAGATAGTGGCATGTCGTTTTTAAGTATCAGTTTGATTTCCATTGACTCATTCTATCATTCTATCCATGCAAATAAAATGGAACATATTCTACTCTAATTTAACAAACTTCATTGTCTTAATTTAAATTTTCTTTCTTTCAAATAAACAAATCTACAATCTTAACTTAACTACATGTTGTCATTCTTTTCTACATTCCTTTTCATCATTGTTAGAATATGGGGGCCATTAACAACTTACAATCAATTTTGTCCACCTGTTTCAAGATACTATCTCTTTCAACTGCATTTGCCTGGTACAAAATGTAATAACCTCCTTCAACTTGATGAAGATTATGCTATGTTCAGAAAAATTCTCCAATATAGAAAAATAAGTAAGTTGTTTACCAGTTTTCAATATTCAATAAACAGTGTGAAGCAGTAATTAAGGGTATCTCGTAGTGAGCCACTGACCCTCTTCTTCATCATGAACCATCAGAACGGTATACCTAGAAATGACAAAGGCACTTCCTCTTTTTATTCTGTACAAGTGAGTAAGATATTTAACCTGACTTTGAGCTTCCGTGTAAGATGTTGACAGAAGTATTTTCTTCTAGGCGGCCGATTACGCGTGATCTTATCGTCATCTTCAAAAGAATGTAAAACAATCTCTTTATACTGTACGTGTTTTAATGTAAAATATGTTTTGATAGCCAGGGAATGCTTTTACACCATCCCATCGTCTTTAACACATTTTCCCCCTTACATCTGAATTTTCATCGGAATGCGTTACAAAGATCTAATGCAAGTGTAAATGCCACTAGAATTTGGACTTCTAGAAATGCACTATATAATTTCTTTCGAAATCTTCTGTTGATGAATATATATAAGAAAAGATCATACATTGGGCATTTATTTTTTTTGGGCAAATACAGGTCAAGTTTAAATTTTTGTTTAATTGAAGCGATCTAGGCAGAATTTATGCCGGTATGGGACTGATATCGCTCAGTTATCAAAGATTTATTGATATTGTGTTGAGGTAAATGATTTATATTTTTAAACAAATGATAATTTATATATTCAAGTTTAGGGTCAAAGACACTATGATGACACCAAAATTAACGGATCGAAAGGGATTCTAACGTACCATGAATGTCTATTTTTGTTATAGCTGAATATAAACTGATATATTGATAATGTCCTGAACTGTTTGCTCTTCCAACAAACTATAGGATCAAATTTACAATCGATATCCGTCGTGCATGTTATTTGTCGATTTGTACAATTTCTGAAAACAGATATTATTTAGGCCACCGTTTTCTGTAAATCTTCTACTGATAATGCAATATTTTCAGAAAAGAAAAATCGAAAGTGATAAAACGACAGCTGATTGATATGTCAAACTGTATAGATATCTTATATAAGACTCAACAAAATAAACCCAAATGTCATATTTTACAAGTATACATTAAAAAAATAATCACAAACATACAAAGTTTTAAAAAAAAATGGGGCAAAGTAGGCCATAGAGATTGACCCCAAAGCATAGAAAGACAGACCAAGCAAATATATTCCAATCACTGACGAGGGTTAAGTACCCGAAACGTCAGGTCCATGCTGAAAGTTTATCTGTTCTTAAATGATGCTACTAAATTTGAAGACGTTTTAAAACATTTGTACCACTAGGTGAACGTCACTGCTGGTGGACCAGGAGTCGCCGAGGGCACATGTAGCCAAGTTCGATCAACTTCGGTTGATCGTCTGTCTCTTCAACGCATTTGAAAATTTCCAAAACGTGGGTCCTGTGGCATCATATCCCACCCATCCTGCTACGTCTTTCGGTACATTTTTGGACATAATATTTTTCACACTTTTTGATCAAATCACAATGTTTAGATTGAGGATCACTGACGAGGGTTAAGTACCCGAACGTGCATGGCTGGTCAATGCTGAAAGTTTATCTGTTCTTAAATGATGCTATTGAATTTGAAGACGTTTAACAATTGTAAGATATCGAAATCATAAATGTAATCCAAAACCAAAAAACAAAATAAAACAAAATGAAAAAAGGACTACTCAATACAGTCACAAATTCAAAGGATAAATGTTAAACGTATTCAAATTCATGTTTACATTAGATACATCTTGATTTATGATTGCAAATTTGTACCCTTATACAAAATATTCCAGTAAAATGTAAGTCAAACACAAAACCAAAAATCCCAAGCAACGAGCGAACAAAATCATGAATAAAGCCTACGCTCACGCAGCAAGATACGCCCGTTGGGATTTTTTTCACAACACCAAAATATCTAAGTCCCATAACTCCATAAGGACAAATCGGATGAACCTGAAAATCGAAAAGCGGCTTCCTCTTCAAAGTCTGATCACAATGTACAAATATCATGAAAATCTGTTGACGCATATTCAAGTTATTGCGTTCCATGCACCTATATTTTGCCCTAAGCTTAACATGTATGTGCATATAACCCCCCCCCCCCCCTTATACATAATTTCTGGATAATGTGACAAAAAATTTGAGAATCCGTTATATATGTGAATGAACATCCTTTCTACTTGAAGTATACAAAATTTCAAAACATTTTGACCAGAAATAGATTTTTAAAGAATTTTTAACTATTTTAGTATATTTTCAAATTGTATCTAAAATATCTAAGTCCCATAACTCCGTAACGACAAATCTGATGAACCTGAAAATCGAATGGCGGCTTCTTCTTCAAAGTCTGATCACAGTGTAGAAATATCATGTAAATCCGTTGACGCATATTCAAGTTATTGCGTTCCATGCGCCTATATTTTGCCCTTAGCTTAACATGTTTGTGCATATAACACCCCCCCCCCTCCCATTACAAATATCTCAGTTATGCGACCAAAAAATTAAAAACCCGTTACATATGTCAAAGAGCATCCTTTCTACCTAAAGTATACAAAATTTCAAAACATTTCGATCAAAAATAGATTTTTAAATAATTTTTAACTACATGTATTTTAATATATTTTCACTGTATTTTAAAATATCTAAGTCACATAACTCTGTAACGACAAATCAAATGAACCTGAAAATCGAAAGGCGGCTTCCTCTCCACAATCCAAACATAATGTATGAATATAATGAAAATCTGTCGGCGCATATTCAAGTTATTGTGTTCCATGCGCCTATATTTTGCCCTTAGCTTAACATGTATGTGCATATCACCCACCCCCCTTCCCATTACAAATATCTCGGTTTTGCAACAAAAAAAATTAAAAACCCGTTACATATGTCAAAGAACATCCTTTCTACTTGAAGTATACAAAATTTCAAAACATTTCGATCAAAAATAGATTTTTAAATAATTTTTAACTATTTTAGTATATTTTCACTGTATTTTAAAATATCTAAGTCCCATAACTCTGTAACGACAAATCGAATGAACCTGAAAATCGAAAGGCGGCTTCCTCTCCACAGTCCAAACATGATGTATGAATATCATGAAAATCTGTTGACGCATATTCAAGTTATTGCGTTCCATGCGCCTATATTTTGCCCTTAGCTTAACATGTATGTGCATTTAACCCACCCCCCTTCCCATTACACACAATATCTCGATTATGTGACAAAAAAATTAAAAACCCGTTAAATATGTCAAAGAACATCCTTTCTACTTGAAGTATACAAAATTTCAAAACATTTCGACCTGAAATAGATTTTTAAATAATTTTTAACTATTTTAGTATATTTTCACTGTATTTTAAAAATCTAAGTCCCATAACTCTGTAGCGACAAATCGGATGAACATGAAAATCGAAAGGCGGCTTCCTCTCCACAGTCCAATCATAATGTATGAATTTCGTGAAAATCCGTTGACGCATAATCAAGTTATTGCGTTCCATAGGCCGACGGACAGACGGACGGAAGGACAGACGGACGGACAGACGGACAGACTGACGGACTTCGCCATACCATAATACGACCCGTCAAATGACGGGCGTATAAAAACACAAAAGCAAATTTTCAACACCGTGGACAAAGTTTCATATCTTCATTGTCTCGTCCAAAACATTTATGCAGTACAGCCGCTCACAAATATACCCTCGGTTAAGTGCTTTGTCAATTAGTCGCATTGCCCGCGAAACGTAGTCATTGTAGTTTGAGCTTTTGCTGGAATAAATAATACCGAAGTGTTCCAACTTAACACGTTCTCGAAGAAAATGTCAAACGAATCTATTATGCACCAGACAGATATTAAAGCCTAATCAGTGACGCCTCCAGCCAAGTGATTTTCAGAAGCAGCCAAAATTCATTTCAGTAGCGCCCTCTGGTTTTATTTTTTTAGCTTAAATTTGTGCATTTACTTTACAGAGAGTGCGCGGCTTCAACGTTCCTGTAAGATCGATTCAGTAGCTTATCCAAATAAGTGTCATTTGCGGAATAAATACAAAATAGCCAGGGAACGAAGAAATAAACCACACGGGAAAGGGAACATTGTCATTTTGAAGTTGAAGTCATTAGCATTGACGTTTATTGAATTAGTTTTAATCAATCTCACTATCAAGTTTTTATAAATATAAACCACTTTTAATCAATATAACATGAGTATTCGCAACCCCTTCAATTACATTTTATAATTTGTCTGGACAAATACTATCAACTTTTTGTCACTAGATAATTTCTAAGTAAGTGCATGGAATTGCACAGCAGCAGGCAGTTGCACAGAGGTCTAAAATACCTCTGGCATTATGGAAAACAAGGACCTTGTAGAAAATAAGGGCTTGACTGTTGCAACTAATTTGATTACTAGAGGAAACAAAGCAGATATCCCATCTTCCTCTAACTCTATAATTTCAAACTGAATTCGAGGACAGAATTCCTTGAAAATTATATTATTTTACAAAACTTATATTATATACAAGGCAATCGGATTTTCTCTATGTACAGGACATTTTTTGCAGTTCTTGGTAAAGCGTTTACATAAACATGGAATTGATGGCGTATGACGTAAAACGAATTCCTGTAAAATTCCTGTAATTGTGCCACTTTCTGTTAGACGAACAACTATCTCTATTGAACACTTTTCTAAGCCATTATCTCTCTCAAGGAGATAAAAAATGTCCAGTCAGCTTTCGACAGATACGCAATTTTTTTCATCACATGCATATTCTTAATGTGACACGTAGGTATGGAGTTCGAAATAGAAAGCATAAGTTAAATGCCTCGGACATAATTTTTCGATGTTCTTATACATCTGTACTCCTGATAAAATGAGCAAAAACTATTTTACGATATATACCGGTATAGCAAAGATCTTTACGTTGAAATAAAAGGATTTCATTATGAATATGATAATTTGCCAAATTCTTAGAAATATACAAAATAACCCAGAAATCCCATGGCATGTAGCTTGATTTCTACTGATATCTGTCCATCAAAACGTTCTTTAAGATCAGCTAATACCGCATCTAGAACTTCTTCCGTGCTGAATTCCTGATATATTGATACGGCCTATATCCTTTAGTGCAATTGCTGTTACCGATATACATCCAACATTCCACACAAACGCAACATAAAGACTCCATACCTAGCAAATTTGATTGTTCAAGAGCAGATACGTCAACTGTTTGACCCCTAATACTAGTATCTCATGAATGGCTATAACTTACTTTATATACATTGTACCATTGTCAGTCTTGCAGGCATGATCGTGTATGAGAAGACACACTAACCAAGGAGGTACCATATCAAATCTGCTAGGTATATCTGCGTTGAATAACTTTTGTATATTTTAATATGTTTGTCCTTGACTGCGTTGGCTTAACTATATATTCTTGTTTAATATCAACGGCGTATGTATAGGGTCTTTATGTTGCGTTTGTGTTGAATGTTGGATGTATATCGGTAACAGCCAGCCGGCTAGATAAACTACTCGTTCAGGGTTATATATTATACAATGGCTGAATTCATTATTGAGGTAGTTCTTCGGACGTTCCATGTATTTCATAAAAGCATATTAGATATATGCAAGAGTTAGAAAAAATGGTCGTGGAAATAGATGTACAAAGTCTGGATGTTTCCGTGTATGTCTCTATTCTGAGGTACGGTGGATCTACATAAGCATTACCAAGAATACAATGTCATCCTGTTCTTTGAAACGCTCAGTTTGTTTCAACATAAATATCGTTGTAGAATGAATTGGGATTCAGGGAATTCAGTCCTCTAGTTTGATATGAAAAGATAGATGTAACCGTTTTCATGCCTTCTGATTATATTGATTACATCAGTTCCAGCAAGTTTCTTGTCATATATGACAAATATGGATAATGACCATATCCCTGTATACAGCACAAAATAGATAATTAAGAAAATCAGAAACCGAAGGCATACAAAATCAGGATAAAACAGAAACCAAAGCAAACAAACAAAAGCCTCCACAACATGAAAAGAAGCGGACTCCCAATATGAGAGTGAGTGTGTTTTGTGTTTTGGAACCTGGTGTTGTTGGAGATCCCCCTCTTTGTTGTGTATGAAGTCTTTGCTTATACATGCTATTAATTTTGTATAGCCAGCTTCTGATTTGTTTGGAGTATTCATGTTTCATTTCTACTAAACAATACTATCAAACCCCTGATATGGTACCTTCATCTTAAAGATGATTTTATTCCTCGTTGGGTGGTGTCTCTTCTCAAACACAATCGTACCTACGAGATTGACAGTAGCACAATGTACATAAAGTAAGTTATAGCCATTCATTGTGACTACCAGAAAGGTTGACAGACTTTATGACAGACGGACAGTTTTAGAGTGTGTTCCGCTGTATTCACTGTAGAAATCTCCTCCTTATCTTTGATTTGTTACGTGTAACTTTCATTGAAACAAATTTAATCCAGTAATAACTATCAAGACCCTTAAACATCCTTCCTTAAAAGGACAAGTAATGCCAAAGTAGAAATGAAACATGAGTACTCCAAACGAATCAGAAGCTGGCTATGCAAAATTATTAGAATGTATAAGCAAGGACTTCATACACAAAACACATATGTATTACAAGAAACTTGCTAGAACTGATGTAATCAATATAATCAGAGGGCATGAAAATGGTTACATCTATCTTTCCAAATATGTAGCTTCATATCAAACAAGAGGACTGAATTCCTTGAATCCCAATTCATTTTACAACGATATTTATGTTGAAACATACTGAGCGTTTCAAAGAACAGGATGACATTGTATTCTTGGTAATGCTTATGAACATCCACCATACCTCAGAATAGTGACATACACGGAAACATCCAGATATGATATCAAGTTCCTGTAAAATTGTGCATAAAATCTTGTTCACTTTGTACATCTATTTTCCACGATCATTTTTTCTAACTCTTGCATATATCTCATATGCTTTTAAATAAGAAACATTTAACGTCCGAAGAACTTCCTCAATGATGATTTCAGTCATGTTTAATTCAACCATGAACGAGAAGTTTATCTAGCCGGCTGGTTGTAACTATGAACTCGTTAATGTCATTTCGCTGCTCATGGACAAAATTTCATGTTTGAATACGTTTAACATTTGAGTCATTTGGAGTGTCATTGCTGGTGGACCAGGAGTCCCCGATGGCCAAGTTCGATCAACTTCGGTTGATCGTTTCTTCAACGCATTCGAAATTTCTAAAATGTGGGTCTTTTAGCATCATATTTAACGTCTTCAAATTCATAAGCATCATTTCAGATATCCCAACCATCCTGCTACATCTTTCGGTACATTTTGGACATAATTAGATGGCGAGGGTTAAATACCCGAAACGTGCATGTCTGTTCCATGCTGCAAACTCTGTTCTTAAATGAAGCTATTGAATTTGAAGATGTTTAACATTCTTACATAGGTAAAGCAAATTTCAAAAGACAAGAAACAACGAGTTAAAGAAGATCCTGACGATAATCTTAACAGCACTCACAACAGAGCACCAAATTGAGCATCGACGGACCCCTAGCAAGCCCGGGAGGAGCAAGCATCCCCTGTTGGCTAGCCGCACCCGCTGGCAACTTAAGCAGATACAGCAAGCTGACATCAAGCTAGACTGGATCAATGAAAGCACAACTTTTCTTGTAAAACAAATACATAAATCTTCCAATCATAAATCAATGGCGAATAATTCTGACCAAAGACATAAAGAATGTTCACTAAGCAAATGTAAACCATTTGAAGACCTAAGCCTAAGATCCTAGACGCACATTACGGTCCAACTGATGTACGTGTTTGGGATAATGTAAATCAGAAGATACGAAACAGGTCAAAATAACCCCTTTCAAAAGAAATATGTCATTACTTATTAAAATCGAATATAGAGTTTCCTTGAACACAAATATCATTATGTTGAATGAAATAGGGATTTTCAGTAAATATGATAATATTGCAGTTCTTCGTAATCTGTTTATTATTCCTTCGAATCTGATAATTCCGATAAACACGGTAATATCTTAGTACTATTTTGATGTCAAATTAAGTTCTTGTACAATTACGCAGAATTACTATTAAACACGCCACTCTATTTTCTATGAACCCTTTTCTCTGTAATCTTTTCTTCTAACTCTAAAAAGCCCATATTGTGAATGCCATTCCGAGACTTTTCCCCGACCAATTTGTGTTGTTCAATTAACTTAACCGCAAAACATTAAAAAGTCACCTTACCTGACAGCAATAATAAAAAAAACATGTGTTTGTGAATCACGAATGACCCCGTCGGCATCTTTGTCAGTAAAAATTGTATAATGGTCAAGGTCAAGGTCACAAAGTCATATATTTTGGTATCCATGGAAAGGTTTTGTCACAATAAATACATATGTGAAATATCAAAGCCCTATCCCTTATCACTCAGAAGTTATGGCCAAGGTTAAAGTTTTTCAAAAGTAGGTCAAACTCAAAGGCCAAGGACACAAGGTCCAAATTTTGGTATCCATGTAAAGGTCTTGTAACAAGGAATACACATGTGAAATATCAAATCCCTATCCCTTACCATTCAAAAGTTATGGCCAAGGTTAAAGCTTTTTGATGTTTTTTTCTTTCTGGAATTTACAACATTTAAAGTCAGTTAACTGACGGCAAGCTTTTTGTAAAAGCTAATACTTGTAAATTAAATGTGAATGAAACATGCTTAAAAGTTAAACAGAAACCACAGGTAAGACATGCAGACCCTAAATACACAACATTGATCAACAAAACATTTATGAGAAGTAATTACGCCAGACACAAAACACGTACACCAAGCAAATGTAAACCGAACTTAACACAAAGACTCTAAACGCAAAACACAGTCTTTCCTACCGACATATTTGAGATGTACATGTAATGAATTTCATCAAAAGACATATTAAATTTGAGGATACAATTCCCTTGAATAGTGACATTATTTTGTATAAAGAAACATGATTACTCAATGAGAACAATGAATGTATAGTTCTTGGTAATAAGTTTATTTATTGTTCACATCTAAGAATACCGACAAATACGGAGACATCGTGATAGGATGTAACAACATGTTCCTGGAAAATAAGGTAGAATTCATTTTGAAAGCGTTACTGTACTTTCTACGAATCTGCTTCTCTCTGATACATTTTCTCACTATTGCATTGCATTTGTTTCCATCGAAAGCTCGGTTTAATAAAAAAAAAAAACATGAACCCCCCCCCCCCCCATTTAGAGTTGCTAGAACCGTAGTTGAGTAAAATGCCCTGTCTTTTTTCACGACCAACTTCATGTCCTTCACTGAACTTAATCAACAAACATCTTTTAAAAACCAGTCTCCTGACCTGACAGCATTAATGAAATCATAGAAAAATACAGACAAAGACAGTTTCGAGCAAGGATATCAAGTTCATATAAATTACACATAGATTCTTATTGACTGTGTCACTTTTCTACGATCCGCCATGTATTTTTTACACTTGTCTAACTCTTGCATACCAGCGCAATACTTTCCTTCAGCTGAATTTTCCAGAAAGTCCTTGAACTATTACTAGATATATTCAGAGCTTATTTTACATAGAAAGAAGAGGTCGACCCTTCCTATCTTGTTTCCACTCGTCATCATGATGCACAAAGCGCTTAATTTGTAGTGTTTTCAAATTGAAAAATATGTGTACACTACTTCCATTATATTTGTATGCCTGTACTTATGTCATCTTTGCATCCTAAACATTCAACGCAAATATACAAAGCAAATATTAAACAGCGAAGAAGCATCTAAAATATTCTATGTTCTTATATCAAGTGAAAGTAAACAATTGATACAAGAAACAAAACTTCAACAAACAAAGCAATTATGCAGAACAAATATCAAATACGAACTCAACATTAAACTTCCATACATATAACACATGTAATGAAATAATGCATGTATACAAAATCTCAACTAAGGACAACAGATAAAGAACACCAATATCGAAGAAAGATACAGCAAGCAAATGTGACACAAGAAGACATCATGAAGAACACAAACATACAATATAACTATCCCGGAAAGGACTAGGATATACCGACCTAAGACACAACATAAGCGTATTCTCAAGTAAAACGGACACACAGGGATAACATGAAACTTAACTAACCATGAATGAGAAGTAAGGACATAGACACAAAATAGATATACCAAGCAACCTAACACAAAAACCCAAACGCACAATAGAGCCCTACCGAAATACATGACTCTATCATTTAAAATTTTGTTCTACGTGAAGTCTGCAATGTACTAGTATATTGCATTTAAGTATTAACCGGTCTTTCGAACTCGTGTATATGATAATTGTGTTTAATTCATTAAAAGATGTATATCGTCATTTCATATACTATTGATATCAGGCATTATTTGGATATATCTCTGGAAAAATAAGGACCTTATACATGTTTGTGTTATTTTAGCCGATGATTTGACTAGTAATTGGACAGATAGCAAAGCATTTTTATGGAAGCGTTCCAAAAGTGTATCCCAGAGAAAAGGATTCGTGGAGATCTCAATAGGAATTCTTCGTAATTTTACAGGAACTTTATTTGACATCATCGGGCGACATTTCCGTATTTATCGGCATCCTTAGATGCTAGAGATAAACAAATGTACTACTAAGAACTGCAATATTGTATTTTTCTGTTTAATGAAGAATGAGGTTGGTGTTCAAGGAAATTTCATCCTTTTTTATTTGGAAGTGGTAATTTTGACCTGCGTCCTATGCTTTGATCATGTATTTCATGAGTAGGAGTTTCATCAAAGCATAGGACGCAGGTCAAAATTACCACTTCCAAATAAAAAAGGATGAAATTTCCTTGAACACCAACCTCATTCTTCATTAAACAGAAAAATACAATATTGCAGTTCTTAGTAGTACATTTGTTTATCTCTAGCATCTAAGGATGCCGATAAATACGGAAATGTCGCCCGATGATGTCAAATAAAGTTCCTGTAAAATTACGAAGAATTCCTATTGAGATCTCCACGAATCCTTTTCTCTGGGATACACTTTTGGAACGCTTCCATAAAAATGCTTTGCTATCTGTCCAATTACTAGTCAAATCATCGGCTAAAATAACACAAACATGTATAAGGTCCTTATTTTTCCAGAGATATATCCAAATAATGCCTGATATCAATAGTATATGAAATGACGATATACATCTTTTAATGAATTAAACACAATTATCATATACACGAGTTCGAAAGACCGGTTAATACTTAAATGCAATATACTAGTACATTGCAGACTTCACGTAGAACAAAATTTTAAATGATAGAGTCACCGCCTTGTTAACCATTTGGAGAGGGGTATGTTTTCAAACAAGCTTTCTTCTTCGATTTATTGTTGGAAATTTCTTATCAAAAGTGAGGGAATTTTTCAAACTTGCTGTCTCTCTTTGCTTTCATAAAATTGTTAATATTATTGGGCATATACAAGACAGTACTGAGTCCATACCCCCAATGACTTACTATTACAAGTTTACCTTGGGCATGCTAGTAGAGACAGGGATAGGTTTCATGGTGTATGCTCTCCATTCTCTTTGTTTTGTTTTGTTGTTTGTTTTGCTTGTTTTTGTTTTGGTAACATCCCATTCTGCTACGTCTTTTGGTACATTTTTGGACATAATTTTCATACTTTTTGGCCATATTACATTGTTTAGACTAAGGATCACTGACGAGGGTTTAGTACCCGAAACGTGCATGTCTGGTCCATGCTGAAAATTTATCAGGTTTTAAATGATGCTATTGAATTTAAAGACGTTTACCAATCAAATCTTAAACTCGCCCGCACTACACTTTATGATCAAAGAAGATGAAATTAAAAACAAGTTTGTGTCGCATTGAACAAATATTCACAAGTACAGAATGTTCATACAAGTAGCTGTATTGCCGTGACGTAGGGCATTTTCATTTGTCAAAAGAAATATCTCCTTCGCATATTTTAATATTACGCAACTGTAAACAATAATACATATTTACATCACCGAAGCTATTAGGACTTGGAAATACGTGATGGAATTCAGACTTCGACCGATTGTGTATCAAAAGACCTTCCTTACATTTTACGTACAAAGGAAGAGAAAAATCACTCTCCTCCCTTCTTTTCATTGCTCTACAAATAGAACGCAAAAGATTTTTTTACTTTGATAAAAAAAACCCGATAGATTTCTTTTATTCGTGTACTATCAATACGTACATGATGTTAATGGTATTCACTTCTCAATAATAAGCGTACTCTATCCAGAATAATCGCTCCTTGCCATGTACGCATATGTGCGGTATCACGATTTTGATTCGGGAGTTCTTTGATTTTATTGATTCGAAATAATTCATCGATTAAAATAGTTGTTGGATAGACAAAACACCCCGTCTGGTGGGTGAAAATAAATGGTCACATCCAGAAGAAAGTTCATAGTGTTTGTTATAATCATGCAAATCATTTGTACAATTGATACCTCGTCGCCTTCTAGTATATACATGATATATTTTTCTACATATGATGTCAAGATTCTTCAACGCAATTGAAAACTTCTCTTATCAAACTTTCTTGAAATTTCTAAAATGAGGTTCCTGTGGCATCATATCCCACCCATCCTGTTATGTCTTTCGGTACATTTTTGGACCTAATAACTTTCACTTTCGTCATATTTCATTGTTTAGACTGAGGATCACTGACGAGGGTTGAGTAACCGAAAGTCAATGCTGCAAATGAATATGAAGACGTTTAACATGTAATATAATTATTTCGACAGGCATGATATATAATACATATTTTTCCTATTTTGTAATAGATAATCTATGATATATATAGTACCTCTAATTTTTCTGTAATATAACAAATATTAAATAAAGATATAATATTAAATGTTAATATTAAACATTGATATAATATAATATATATGATGATGTCCATGATATTTTTGTCTTGTTTCGTTGTGCAAGTAATGTTTTAATTTGGATCACTCCTATTTATATCCAACCCCAATCAGTAAAATTAAATCAAAACATACAAGGTATCATGATCAGCTATGTAAGATACATCGGTTCCACCAAAGGTGTATGAAATGATGTAAACTTTGAGGCTTGCGGAGGATGTTTCAAGATTTTTTCAAGACATTCATTTTTTTACTATGTAAATATTTAGATAATGTAGAGAAAAATACATTGTATATAGGAGGCAGAGGTATGCCACAATTCTATCCTCAGTACTAAAATGTCAAGTTAAACATTCTTACGCTGAGAAATTCAATGCTATGTCGTACTTTGCGTCAACACAAAATATCATTTTAATTAGCTTAATTTTGTTGACATCTAGGAGATCGTTGCCTTCCGCATTTTCACGTAGAACATTTAAAATAGGGTCAATTTCATAACACATGTACTCGTTTTTGAAAAACCAAGAGCTAAAACTTGTTCTCGTTCCGATTTTCTGAACATGAAAGGAAAGTAAAAGTATAGATGTACAAGTACACTAATGATAACAGCAATGTTTATGTTTGATATGGATTATATGGATGACCACTCAGTATAAGGAACAAGAAGTTCACATGTGTGGTCAGAAAACTTCGTCCATGACTACATCCAATTCTAAGCTAACCTAGTTACCCTTACTTCAATAAACATTACAGAAGTAGCCATCAGTTATTCAGTCTATTAGGGTTGGAGTTTGCTAGGGTCAGTTTGACATTAAAGAGGTAAATAAAATAATTAATCCGTGGTAATTAAAAATATAATCAGTGTTAATAAAAGACATCCGCTTGGCAAAACCAAAACCAGTGGTGATTTCAACATTTTCAGTGGTAGTTAAAATACCCAGTTGTAATTAACATATCTCCCTTGATAATTAAAAGGTAACCAGTGTTGATCATGACATTTTTCGGCAGTGGTTAAGAGATAACCAATTGTAATTAAAGCAAAACCAATGGTAATGAAAATGTAAAAAAAACTTTATTTATTTTACAACGTTTAAAAATCAAGTTACACAACTTATACAAATGTCTCGCGTTGGCTCAGATGTTGGCGTGAGGGGGTCCAAGGAGCAGGAGGAAACCGGAGTACCCGGAGAAAACCCCCCTGCAGAGGCCTGGGTGGGGGACCACTACCCCTTTCCCGAATCTGAGATTCGATCCCGGGACCTTAGAGGTGAGAAGCGAGCGAGCTACCACTGCGCTAACCCGGCCGTTGACAAATGTAACAAGAGGTAATGAAAGGTTATGTTTGTGATTAAAACATAATCTGTTTTGGTGAAAACATAAACAGTTGTGATTAAAACATAACCAGTTATAAAAAAAAAAAACATTATCAGGTGTGAAAAAGTATAACAATTTTTTTTTAATTTAAACGACAACAGGTGGGATTTTAACATATTCAAAACATAACCACGGTAATTAAAAAATAAACAGTGGTAATTCAATACAGTTAGTGGTGATTGAAAATAAAAACATACCTAGTGACTCTATCTATTTGAGTGTAGGAGTATTACCATAACCTCTACGTATAAGTTGACGTGGAAGTTGTATGACCATGCATTGTTTGTTGATATGTTTACAAGTCTTTTTTTTTTCATGATAATACTGGATACATATTGGTTTCCCTGCTTTTCCTTACTGTTTGTTGATATGTTTACAAGTCTTTTTTGTTCACTTTGAAGCTTCTATTCTAAAATTCTGCGATCCATGCAAAAGCCATTAATTTTTTTTTCAAAACAAAGTTGTATTTCATGGACAGAATACGACTCCTTTCTAAAATGTATTCCACTACATGCATTCACAATATATTTAGGAAGTTCAATAATACAATATTCGATACAATTACTATACTACCACAACAGTTATTTGTTTATTTGTGTATACAAGTATTTGAACCATTTTGAACTAACGGAACACTGCATTGATTCCTCGGAGTGGTTCCACCTATAAAAATCATGCGTTTACTCTTTGATTCTGTGGATAATATTCTTATATATCGTTTCAATGTTACGTCTTCAAATTCGTAGCATCATAAATCTGCAGCAAGGACCAGACATGCACGTTTCTGGTACTTAACCCATGTCAGTGATCATCAATCCAAACAATGAAATAAATCCAAAGACTGAAAGTTATGTCCAAAAAATACCGAAAGACTTTTCAGAAAGGTTGAGATATGATGCTGTAATCAATTTTTCGAGAAAATTTTGTGAACAGAAATTTACGAATGCGTTTGAAGAAAAGATCAACCGAAGTTAATAGGACTAGGCTACATGTGCTCTCGGGGACTCCTGGTCCAGCAGAAGTAACACCCACCAAGTGGTACAAGTATTACACGTCTTCAAATGTTACGTCTTCAAATTCATAGCATCATTTAGAAACAAATGAATTTGCAGCATGGACCAGATATATACGTTTCGGGTACTTAACCCTCATCAGTGATCCTCAATCCAAACAATGAAATGTGGCCAAAGACTGAGAGTTGCGCCAAAAAAAAAAAAAAATACCGAAAGACGTATCAGGACGGTTGGGGTATGATGCTACATGACCAATTTTACTGAGATTTCCAGAAAAGTTAGTGAACAGAAATTTTCGAATGCGTTTGAAGAAGCAATCAACCGAAGTTAATAGAACTTGGCTACGTGTGCCCTCGGGGACTCCTGGTTCAGCAGCAGTAACATTCACCAAGTGGATCAAATATAACACACGTCTTCAAATTCATACCATCATTTCAGAACAGATAAATTTGCAGCATGGACCAGACATGCACGTTTAGGGTACTTAACCATCACATAATCGTCAGTAGGCGGTATGTCCACCTTGGGCTCTAATACAGGCTCTGCATCTTTTCCTCATTGATCGAATCAGTGTCTGAATCTGTCTTTGAAGAATCGCTCTCCATTCTGTACGCAAAGCACGCATCATTCCTGCCCGAGAAGTGATGCCATGGTTGACTTTAGGGCGTTTCCAAGAATGTCCCAAAGGTACTCAATAGGAGAAAGATCTGGTGATCAGGCAAAAGATCTTGTGATCTAGCAGGCCAAGGCAGAACATTCACATTGTTGCCAAAAAAGACATTGGCACTCGAGGAACGTGAAACGTGACACGTGACATCTAGCGTTGTCTTGTTGAGATAAACTTTTATTTTTTTTCCAAGGCGTCTAACGTATGGTACAACATGTGACTGGAGCACCTCATTGTTACATAGTTGGGCTCAACGGATTCCCATCAATGATTACCAAATTTGATTTCGAGTTCCAGCTAATAATGGCATCCCGTGCACACCCTTACCCTACCACCCCGAAACTATCATGCTGGGCGATGCAGCAATCGACGAACCCTTCCTTATTACGTATCCAGACCCGTCACCTGCGATCGGCGGCGAAATCAAGGCTAAATCTGGACTCGTCACTGAAAAAGACACTTTCCCACTGGCAAATATTCCACCTACGGTGATGCATAGCCCACTGAAGTCGAAGATGCCTGTTTCTTTAAGGAAGCACTATCCCATGGAGTCTATTGCGCACTGTTTGGGAGGATACATTGATGTTTCCGGTGTTATGGAGAACATTTCTGATTACACTTGCTGGTTGGAACCTGTACCTCAATGCATAGAGCCTTAATAAAGCGGTTATCATCGGTATCTAAAGCTTTTGGCCTTCCACCTGGTAATTCTCAACGCTGGTGTAGTCTGGAGAAGGTGGAATGGTGTACATTGAACATTCTTGCTACAGAATGTAATGGTTTACCAGCAGCTAGCATCCCTATGTCCATTTCACAGTCACATTCATTTGGTGACAAACGACACTCACACATCTTTTCATGGATGGCATAGACAAACTTAAGTACTTGTTACCTTCGTAACCACGTATTATAAATCATGGTACAAGTATACTTTATTGAAAAAAAAAACACTTGACCATGAAAAAAAACCCCATTCATCCATAACATATGCGATTTATAATAATATCGAACACGAATGGAAGATTTGCAGGACATTTTAATTCTTTTCCTATATAATATGAGGTGCGTTTCTTTTTTGTTAGGTATATGATTGCTTGGATTTGGTCACAGAACTCTTCCTTGTCCTCAACATCTACTGCGTTTGTAGGATCGTAGACAGAATGATGATAACTTTTCTGCCCTTTGAGTCAGGGTCCATTGTGATACTGGTTTCTATGACAGCAGAGCTCGTGTTGCCTCAGATGTCATCATCAGCGCATCCCCGTACATGTGTGGTTGGTCATCTTCCTGTCAAGAGTAGATTATGGTATCTCCACTCGTAAGTCTTGTCCGTCCTGTTCCTGATCATCTTGTATTACACAGGTCAAGTACCTTCAGGTTGTATCTCTGCGCATCTCTTTACACACTCACAAGTGCACTCTTTCAAGTCGCGTATAGGGTTCTGATATTCCAGGTCCCTATCTTGGTTTTTGTTTTGGTTGTCAAAAGAGCTATCGGCGCACTAGCTTCCTCACTTTCAACAACTAGCTCTCTTCATGGGATCTACTAGAGACTCTTCCTCGATCCCATTGTTGTTACACTGTTTCGGTTAGCCCAGCCCTAACCCCAACCTGGAGGACCAGTGGAGTGCATTTCGTCTGGCCTTTACCCTTCCATCCATTGGGTATCAAGCTCTCGAGGTCAAAGAGACACACAAGTCCCCCCCCCCTCGCCAAACCAACCAACCACCAGGAAGGTTCACTCCATTGGAAATTCAAATATAACCAGTAGTAATTCAAACAAAAGAGGTGGTAATTCAATCATAATTACCAGTTGCAATCCAAACATAACCTATTGATTTTCAAGGTCATAGGTTAAAGGTCAATGTCATTTTAGGGCTAAAAATAGATTTTCTGGTGAAATATAATTTTAAAATTAATTAAAAATCAATTTTTGGTCAAAATGTTTTGAAATTTCATATTCTCTAAGAAGAAAATAAATTCTTTCATATATGTAACGGGTTTTTATATCCTTTGTCAGAAAATTGAGACGTTATGTGTAAGGGAGAAGAAGGGGGGGGGGGGGTTCAATATATACATCATATATGCATACGTTTACCTTGTAAACATGATAGAGTTCAAACCAAATTGAGATAGGAACTTCAAATTTACCATGTAGATTACGTGTAATGAGACGTTATTGTGCGTTTGAAACAATCGGTGATATTCAGTATATCAATTATTTTGACCTAAACTTAGATGATTTTCGTAATTTTTGTGTAAAATCGAGAAAGTGTTTGGTTTCTACGGTGAAATTTTATCAAAATCAAGTTTTATACAAAGTTTCTAACCTGCTTTATTGTATGTTAACAAAGAAAACTAAAACTAAAATAAAAAAAATTAAGCACTTTTTTGTATTTTCGTTACAAATGTGCTATCTTAGCAACAAATTTTCAGCATTTTTACCCTGTTTTCCAATAAGCAAAAGTCTTGATTTTCATCACTGACCTCTTAATTTTTCTTCATAAAATGATTAATTGACATGAATCCTATAATTTAATATGGTTTTCAAAAAATAGTTGAAATTCCTCAGTTCAGAAATACCATGCCTGAAGTTTCGTGCGATAGCATATATGCAATACATACGAGTACATGTACAAGAAATCTCTCGAGAAGGTAATATAATACAAATATCATACCATAGGTTTGTTTTAAACTAATGCATGAATGTGGAAAGTCAATAAGCACTTATTTAAGAAATGTCGTCTCAAGGTATAGTTTCTCGAACGTGACCTCTGATCGAATTTCAGTACTTCTTTAGTTCACGCAAACGGAAAGTAAAACTATGAAAATGAATTCATGGTAAAATTTTACATGAACAGCTTTAAAACATTTATCTTATAATGACCTGGAGAAAGTGCTGCACAACCAATTTCATTCACGAATTCAAGTGTTTTATACATATTCATTTCAATCCAGAATTATTTATCTTAATAAAATTATTGTCAAAAAAGAATCATTGAGTAACATGCATGGATCTAGAAAAGGCGGGCATTACTCTTCCCCTTTAGATTTTTGCGTCATGAAATTTATAGACCAAACATCCCATTTTTTTCAGATCCCGAACCAACAACTCCCCCTCCTTTTTTTTGGAAATAAAAATCGGATCTGCGCATGATAAATGTGTTCTGATTTGGACAGAGTATTGATCCATAAATCTCTTACCAGTCTATTAATATTTTATTTAGTTCAAGAGCCTGACCTCTGCTCCTATTTCAAACCAGTTCGTTTTCAAAAACTCAAAGGTCGGTAGCTTAGCCATGGACACAAATAGTGTAATCACAAAAGTGTGTCATTCTACGTGGACTCTCTTGTTTCTTTTATCCTATATACAGAGAGGGTAGACAGAAGTAGGTAAAAAAAATTGTAAAAAATTATTAAATTCCAAAAAAGAAGATTATAGCATGTAATGTATATCAAAGCAAATAGTAAATTAAAACATGCTAACGAAGGGCACAAAACCACATATTTATAGAGATATTCAAAGAAACAGTTGAAAAATGCGCATTTCTGACAAAGTCCAAAAAGACGTCAGAAACGCGTCAAAATTTTGACTTCGGACTGGAACCAAAAACAACAACACTTGTTAGAACATTCTTCTATATCATCCAGATGCTTTCGGTTTGTCGATAATGTGCTTCGGTTCTGAAGAAGAAGTTTGTTAAAGGAGGGTTCCCCTGTGACATACTTTTGCCTTTGGTGGCGCCACCTTTTGACGGATCCGGACGAAAAACAACAACATTTGTAGGGGACCATGGGTACTTCATTTCTACCAAGTTTCATCAAAATCCCTTCCATGGTTCTTGAGGAGAAGTCGAAAATGTGAAAAGTATACAAAGTCCGAAAAGACGCCAAAAAACGCGTCAAAAATTTGACTTCGGTTTGGAACCAAAAATAACAACACTTGTTAAATCATCTGTCTAGATAATCCTGATGCTTTCGGTTTGTCGATATGTGCCTCGCTTCTGAAGAAGTTCGTCAAAGGAAGGTACCCCTCATTCTCCTACGCATGCGTCCGATTTCAGTTCCGCTTTTCTTCACTTTGAAATCGTGCAAGCCTGTGCCGCCTATGACCTTGTTGCAAGTTTGGTACCCCTATGATCTACTTTTGCCTGTGGTGGCGCCATCTGTTGACGGATCCAAACGAAAACCAACAACACTCGTAAGGGGCCATGAGTACTTCATTCCTTAAGTTTCATCAAAATCCCATCAGCCATTCTGGAGAAGAAGCTTAAAATATGAAATAAAAAAATTACGCCGACGACGGACGAAGGTATTCAAATGATCTAGAAGTACAAAAAAAGCTGACAAAATGGAGAAAAAAATTTAGAGGTACCGATGCCGGGACCTTAACCCACAACCATTGGGTCCATGTGCACAGTAAACATATCTGTTCAAAATTGAAAAAAATGAGTGCAGAAGATCGTACATTTATTGAGTTATTAAAAGAAATAGTTAAAAAATTAGCATTTCTGACAAAGTCGCGACAAAAACGCGGCAATACCTTTGACTTCGGCGTGGAACCCAAAAACAACAACACTTGTTAAAACATCTTTCTAGGTAATCCCGATGCTTTCGGTTTGTCGATGTATGCCTCGGTTCTGAAGAAGTTTGTCAAAGGAGAGTACCCCCATGACCTACTTTTGCCTGTGGTGGCGCAACCTGTTGACGGATCCAGACGAAAAACAACAACACTTGTAGGGGGCCATGAGTACTTCATTCCTACAAAGTTGAAAATATGAAAAGTTTACGCCGACGACGACGACGGACGACAGACGCAGCACTTTGACAATAGCTCACTTGAGCTTTTTTTTTATTATCATTTCAATGAATTTTCCTCTCTAAAGTCAATTTGTAAAGAGTTTAAACGAATAGAAGTGCGTTACTTAATAGTCCAAGATTTTTTATTCTTCTTCTAGACAAAAACAAAACAAACGCAAACAACAAGTCGTAAAAGACAAAAACGTCGTATTCAATCTGTTTGCTGAGTAATACAAAAAGGGCGTAAAAATGAGTATGGTATATCTTAAAGAAATAAATAAATAAAAAAGGAAAGAAAAGAAAAGAAAAAATGCAGAAATGACAAATATGGAGAATGACCATATCCCTGTATACAGCACAAAATCGATAATTCATAAAATCAGAAACCGAAGGCATACAAAATCAGGATAAAACAGGAACCAAAGCAAACAAACAAAAACCTCCACCACATGAAAAGAAGCGAACTCCCGATATGGGATGTTGTTACTCAGAAAAGGAAAGTTTGTAATGCTGAAATTGAAGTTGTCACGTTTGTCAAAGAGTGAGGTGTTCAAGTGACCATCAGTGTCGTAGGACACATTATGTCCAAATAGGATGCTGAATTATTTGTCTCTGTAGTTTCTTTGACTTCAAGCTCCGAAGGATAGATACTGCTCAGGTAATCCGCGAATTTTGGATTATTGATGGACAACACATCGTCTATGTATCTGTAAGTGAAGTTGAAGTCAGAAGCTAAGTATCTTTTCCCTTCAGAGAACAAAAATTGAATGAGTAATTATTCGCAATCTTTATAGCTTTTCCAGGTAATCGGGTTACAATCATGTAGGTATGCATTTCTTTTGTCAAAATTTGTATTTTTATGCTACATGTGGTATATTAAATGGTCATATGATTATCTATTACATGGTAGTAAGTAAACAAAGGGATTAAAACCCTTCGTACAAATAACGACTTTTAAAAATCTTTCATACTTACATAGAAAATAGACTATTCTGCGATTTTGTAACTTGACACGACAAAGACCCCTAGAGAAGAATGTCTGAATTCGCAGAACTACATGTAACTTCGAGATAATGATGGATAGATTGGTCAATTTTTAATTCAGATACAAAATAAATGAGAAAAATATATCTTCGGCCTCGGTCTTTAAACCCCACCCTGTTCTCTCATTGGGCATCGAACCTTCATACAGAAACCAATTCGGTCTTTACCTTATGTAGAAATGATCTTTGATAGAATCATATTAAGATATTGTAACAGATAAAGTATAGATATATTGCCAATTTATATAATTAATATAATACTAATGCATCGTAAAAATTCAGACGAGATATGATCTTCTCCAATTATTGCGATCATGCGAGAGCATACATATGTACTTTCGTTAACTTTACTGACGTCATACATTTCGCCTTTACCAACATCTAGACAGACGTTGATTACTAGTTGTGGTCGGTAAATGTTGATTTTACGGTTGCAATATACGATTTTCAAAAGGAAAGTTGGGCGATTTAAAAGTTACTTATTCAACAGTGCAAAATTAGTAGATTAAATCAGCATTCTTCAAAATCTATTTGATAAGTACTCATATCTGGGTCCTTACATCGCATATCAGAAGTATAACGAACGACACAACTTCCACAGGCTAGATTATATCAATGTAATGAATCAGAAATTGGCAGAAATTATTATAAAATCATAAGCTTGAAAGCCACATGATCCATATTGGAATTGGTCCATGTTTGAATTAAATCAAGAACGGAAATGTCTGTACAAAAGGCTTTTACAAACAATCGAAGTGTCTGAAGCGAGCGATTCCATGAAACGCCAATAATTTCTCAGAAAAAAGTCATAAAGCCTTCCGGGTAAGACCTCAAGGTTACATGGCTTCAGACTTTTTTGGTAACTTCTGTCCGTCTTACTGTTCGTCTGACAATTCTTGAGACCGTCTGTCCGGCTTTCTCATCGTCCATCCTTTTAATAAAACATAAAGAAACTGGACAAAGTATCACAATGGCATATTCTAAACCGTTCACCATGCATACTTTGATAATACTTTCACATTCTTGTTATTCAGAATGATTTCATTGGGTCAAAGGTCATCCAGAAAGGTCAAGGTGACACATTAATCTTCAAAACCATTCCACTGAATTTGATCTCCCGGTTGAACACAGTCTCGAATAAATGTCATTTCAGAAAGGTCAAGATCACTTTTCCAAATATGAATTAGGACGTAGAATTCTGAAAAAAAGTCCAGTATCTGGCTCTCGAACATTAACACGAGATTGTATTTCACTACATCAGGGAAAAAGAAATTTTGCTAAAGTTACATTTGAAATAATCTTCAAATATCAAACTTCACAATAAAAACAAATTCGCTAAAATTCGGGTATTTAGCAAAAAGTCATATGTACTAGTACAGGTATGAATTATTGTTAAATGGGATTTTTATATAAGGTGTAATTCCCCCGAAAGAGAGGATTAAAAAATTGACAAAATAATGTACCGATTAGGGGATCATTCAACGGCACATCCTTTTTATTCTCCAATTTCGCAAAATTGCACTCTAGTTAAGTCATCTCCGTAAACAAGAGATTGTAATCTGGGTCATACTTTTCTCACGCTTTTCAAAATCTGGATCTAAACAAGAGATAATTAGGCTATGATACTATAAATATTCATATTTCTTAATTCTTGCAATGTTTCCATAAACATACGATTTCCCTCACTAATAATTCCCATCTTACACCACGTGGGATCGAAACGCATGGTGTTGTGACCATTTTTTTTTTTCATTTTCTAAGTTAAACTTTACAAAACTGATGAGCCATTGCAGTAGGACAATGCCTAATGAATCAATCCATATCGTCTAGGTATATGAAAAGTTCATAGTTTTTGCAAACACGTCAATAGTTTGTCGAAGACAGAAACGTTCTTGACCTAGCAGAACTCTTGAAGTGTTTGTAAAAACTATAGACTTTTCAAATATATAAAAGTTATGGACTTACTTATTAGGCAATTGCCCTACTACAACGTCTCATCAGTTTTGTGCAGTATCACTTAAATGATGAGAAAACAGTCAAAAGCTCCGTCACGACATCAAACGTTTCGATCCCACGCGGTGTTCTTACTTATTTCTTGAATTTTCTCTGTAAAAAGTTGTGTTACCTATGATGAGAAAAAAAAAACAATAAAAACAAAAGATAAATGACATTTTAATGAATGAGATACGCCATCCATCCGTACAAAAGAGGGCTTAGGTCATATTTTTATATGCATGTAAGGAACTCAACTAATAATTAAACTGCACATCAAACATCGCAACTGATGCGCAGATTTCCAATCAAATAAGATTATGATGCATGATTTTCTTATTTACGCATATAATAATAAACATCAAAGAAGTACCTAACAGTTATTCCTCTACTGTAATATGATTTTAAAAAGAGTTTTCTTATTTATATAAATGCTCTCTAATCATATGACATTATTAAATTTGATTAGTTCTGTAATTGCTGCGCATTAATAATTATCAAAAAGAAATATATCATAACTCTCAGTTCGCTGTTTTATCTAGCTAGAGAGATGAAAAATTAATTGAGGAACTCCTCAGTAATTTTGAAGAGTTTTCTTACATATTTCTCAATAATAATTCGTTGGAATCTAAGAAGCTAAGTAAACATATTTTAATTAGCATGGCAGAATAGATCCATGTACAGTGTTTATATCCGCTCCTACTATATATAAGTCACCAGTAGTATCATGTGTCAGGTAGTCAGAATGATAGCACTTTCTGAAAACTTGTCAATACAATTGAACAGATGTTTAATGTTTGATGATAAAACGTGTTTCTATATGGATCTCTTTAGATCAGCAAACAGCTTGATTTCAAAAAATTGAGAGTATACCGCCATCATTATATATGGTTTCTATGATACAGAGAGTACTCAAAATTGATACAGAAAACGTGGTAGGTCAAGACCCCCACTTCTCTTTTTTTAAGGGGGGTGGAAGGTTTAGGGTCACAACATACCTCTCGACTTCGTACATATCCTTTTTGTAGATCTTATGCGTATGTCTGTTCGTCCGTCCGTCCGTCCCCCAAAAAAGTCAAAGCCAAAGCATATATGATTCTAGTGTGACTTCATGTAACAATGAATATTGCTGTTGTAATGTTGGGTCCGAAACATACATTCTTTAGAGAAAACTGCACAGGCAGATTCATTTCACCACAAAAAAACTGACCTTATTTAGACATTTAAGATATTGACCTTTGCTAATAAATTTTGCACATTTCTAAAAACAACTGCGTTTGAAATCTGATATTTTTGTTTTTAAAATGCATCGCTATATTTAGAAGTAGGTCAGTGTGTTAGTGTTAGTAGTCTCTGCATGTTCACAGCAGCAGTGACATTCACCAAGTGGAACAAGTATTACACGTCTTCAAATGTTACGTCTTCAAATTCATAGCATCATTTAGGAACAAATAAATTTGCAGCATGGACCAGACAAACACGTTTCGGGTACTTCACCCTCGTCAGTGATCCTCAATCGAAACAATGAAATATGATCAAAGACTGTGAAAGTTATGTCCAGAAAATACCGAAAACGTTGCAAGACATGTGAGATATGATGTTGCAGGACCCACTTTTCAGAAATTTCGAGAAAAAGTTAGAAAACAGAAATTTTCGAATGCGTTTGAAGAAACGATATGACTTGGCTACATGTGCCATCCGGGACTCCTGGTTCAGCAACAGTGACATTCACCAAATGATACAAATATTACATTCATCTTCAAAATTCATTTAAGAACAGATAAATTTGCAGCATGGACCAGACAGAACGTTTGGGGTACTTAACCATCGCATAATCGTCAATAGGCGGTATGTCCACCTTGGGCTCTAATACGGGCCCTGCATCTTTTCCTCATGAATCAGTGTCTGAATCTGTCTCTGAGGAATCGCTCTCCACTCTGTACGCAAAGCAAGCATCATTCCTGTCCGAGCAGTGATGTCATGGTTGACTCTAGGGCGTTTCCCAAGAACGTCCAAAAGGTACTCAATAGGAGAAAGATCTGGTGATCTAGCAGGCCAAGGCAGATCATTCACATTTTTGCCAAAAAAAGTCATTGACACAAGAGCCACGTTATATCTAGCGTTGTCTTGTTGAGATAAACTGTTGTTTCCAAGGCGTCTAACGTATGGTACAACAGGTGGCTGGAAATCCCCATTGTAACATCGTTGGACTGAAAGATTCCCATCAATGATTACCAAATCTGATTTCGAGTTCTAGCTAATAATGGCATCCCGTGCACACCCTTACGCTACCACCCCGAAACTATCATGCTGGGCGATGCAGCAATCGAACCCTTCCTTAATACGTATCCAGACCCGTCGCCGACGAAATCAAGGCTAAATCTGGACTCGTCACTGAAAAAGACACTTTCCCACTGGCAAATATTCCACCTACGGTGATGCATAGCCCACTGAAATCGAAGATGCCTGTTTCTTTAGGGAAGAACTATCACAATGTGTGGATTCCGGGCTTTTAAACCATGGCTGTGGAGTCTATTGTGCACTGTTTGGGAGAATAAATTGATGTTTCTAGTGTTACGGAGAACATTTCTGATTACAGATGCGGGTTGGAACCTGTACCCCAATGCAAGGAGCCTTAATAAAGTGGTCATCATCGGTATCTAAAGCTTTTGGCCTTCCACTTGGTAATTCTCAACGCTGGTGTAGTCTGGAGAAGTTTAAATGGTGTACATTGAACATTCTTGCTACAGAACGTAATGGTTTACCAGCAGCTAGCATCCCTATGTCCATTTCACAATCATAGTCATTTGGTGACAAACGACACATCTTTTCATAGATGGCATAGACAAATTTAAGTACTTGGTACCTTCAAACCCCGTGTTATAAACCATGATACAAGTAAACTTTGTTGAAAAAAAACACTTGACCATGAAAAGCAACCATTCAACCATTACATATGCGATTTATAATAAAATCGAACACAAATCGAAGATTTGCAGGACATTTTAATTTTTTGCCTATATAATGAGGTGCGTTTCTTTTTTGTTGGGTATATGATTGCTTGGATTTGGTCACAAAACTCTTCCTTCCTCAACATCTACTGCGTTTGTAGGATCGTAGCACAGAATGATGACAACTTGTCTGCCCTTTGAGTTTATCTTGCAGTCAGGATCCGTGGTGATACTGGTTTCCATGACGGCAGAGCTCGTGTTGCCTCAGATGTCATCATCAGCGCATCCCCGTACATGTGTGGTTGGTCTTCTTCCTGTCAAGAGTAGATTATGTATCTCCACTCGTAAGTCTTGTCCGTCCTGTTCCTGAACATCTTGTCTTACACAGGTCAAGTACCTTCTGGTTGTATCTCTGCGCATCTCTTTACACACTTGTGCACTCTTTCAATTCGCGTATAGGGTTCTGATGTTCCAGGTCCCTATCCTGGTTTTTGTTTTGGTAGTCATAAAAGCTGTCGGCGCACTAGCTTCCCCACTTTTCACTAACTCTCTTCATGGGCTCTACTAGAGACTCTTCCTCAACCACATTTTTACACTGTTTTCGGTTAGCCCAGCCCAAGCCCCAACATCGAGGACCAGTGAAGTGCATTTCGTCCGGCCTCTACCCTCCCACCCAATGGGTATCCCTACCGGGAACTTGAGGTCAAAGAGACACACAACCCCCCCCCCCCCCCCCACACACACACACACCAATCAACCAACGGGAAGGTTGCACTTCATTGGAAATTCAAACATAACCAGTCGTAATTCAAATATAAGAGGTGGTAATTCAAAAATTACCAGTTGTAATCCAATACAAGAGATAGTTGAAACATAACCAGCAGTAAATTAAACATAGTGGTATTTCTAGCATAAGCAGTGGAAATGCAAACATAACCAGTGCTTATTCAAACATAACATGTGGCAACTCTCAACAGTATCACGGGCATACACTTTTTCTTCAATATTTTGAAAAGTCTTTCTAATGAGCACATTTTACTGCATGTTTAGAAAAATCTCTGATATGCAGTATATCTGATATTTTTGTGTAAAATCGAGAAATTTTAAATGATTAAGATGTGTTTGGTTCCTATGGTGAATTTTTTATCAAAATCAAGTTTTATACAAAGTTTTATTGTATGTTAACAAAGAAAACTAAGACTAAAATAAAAAAAATTAGCACTTTTTGTATTTTCGTTACAAATGTGCTATTTTAGCAACAAATTTTCAGCATTTTTACCCTGTTTTCCAATAAGCAAATCACTAACCTATTAATTTTTCTTCGTAAAATGATTAATTAAAATGAATCCTATAATTTAATATGGTTTTCATAAAATCGTTAAAATTCCTAAGTTCAGAAATGACATGCCTGAAGTTTCAGCCGGTAGCATATATGCAATACATACGAGTACAAGAAAACTCTCGAAAAGGTAACATGATACAAATATCACACCATAAGTTTGTTTTTAACTCATGCATCTTTAAGAAAATTCGTCTTAAGGTATAGTTTCTCTAACGTGACCTCTCATCGAATTTCAGTTCTTCTTTTGTTCACGCAAACGGAAAGTAAAACTATGCAAATGAATTCATGGTAAAATTTTACATGATCAGCTTTAAAACATTTATCTTATAATGACCTGGAGAAAGTGCTGCACAACCAATTTCATTCACGAATTCAAGCGTTTTATAGATATTCATTTCAATCCAGAATTACTTATTTTAATGAAATTATTGTCAAAAAAGAATCATTGAGTAACATGCGTGGATCTAGAAAAGGCGGGCATCACCCTTCCCCCTTAAGACTTTTGCATCATGAAATTTATAGGCCAAACATCTCATTTTTTTCAGATCCCGAACCAACAACTCCCCCTCCTTTTTTTTTTGGAAATAAAAATCTTATCTGCGCATGATAAAAGTGTTCTGATTTGGACAGGGTATTAATCTATCAATCTTTTAACAGTCTATTAATATTTTATTTAGTTCAAGAGCCCGACCTCTGCTCCTATTTCATACCAGTTCGTTTTCAAAAACTCAAAGGTCGGTAGCTTAGCAATGGACACAAATAGTGTAATCACAAAAGTGTGCCATTCTACATGGACTCTCTTGTTTATTACTATGTTGACTTTTATCCTATGTACAGAGAGGGTAGACAAAGTAGGTCGGCGGTGTACCATTGCCTGACAGGGCCTTTACCGTCGGGAAAAGATCGATGTCACAAGTATAAGTATGGCAACAAATATTAACGGCACAAATGTTATGAAAACAAGAGGCCCAAGGGGGCCACATCGCTCACCTGAGTTGAATACAAAAAAACGGTAGTTGACAATTCGGTGGAGGCCCTTGAGTACTTGCTTCCTTTAAGGTTTCTTGAAATTATGAGCATCAGTTTTGGAAATGTAAAAAAAATAAGATTATAGCATATAATGTGTATCAAAGCATTTAGTAACTTAAATATAACAAATATGCAATAAATGAGTGCTGAAGATCATATTTAAAAAATAGTTTTAAAAAATTAGCATTTCTGACAAAGTCAGACGCCAAAAACGCGTCAAAAATTTGACTTCGGAGAGGAACCAAAAGCAACAACACTTGTTAAAACATCTTTGTAGATAATCCCGATGCTTTCAGTTTGTCGATACATGCCTTGGTTCTGAAGAAGTTTGTCAAAGAAGGGTATCCCCTAACCAACTATTGCCTGTGGTGGCGCCATCTTATGACGGATCCGGACGAAATACAACAACACTTGTAAGGGGCCATGAGTAAGATGTACTTCATTCCAAAACCCCATCAGCCATTCTGGAGAAGTTTAAAATGTGAAAAGTTTACGCCGACGACGACGACGGACGACAGACGCAGCACTATGACAATAGCTCACTTGAGCTCTTTATTATTATTATTATTTCAATGAATTTTCCTCTCTGGTGTCAATTTATAAATAGTTTAAACGCGTATAAGTGCGTTACTAAATAATCCAAGATTTTTTTCTTCTAGACAAAAACAAAACAAACACAAACACCAAGTCGTAAAAGACGAAAAACCAATAACGTCGTATTCAATCTGCTTGCTTCAAGTAATACAAGAAGGGCGTAAAAATGAGTCTGATATATCTTAAGAAAAAAAAAAAGGAAAGAAAAGAAAAAATGCAGAACTTAATCGCAATCTTTATAGCTATTCCAGGTAATCGGGTTACAATCATGTAGGTATACATTTCTTTTGTCAAAATCTGTATTTTATGCGACATATGGTATATTAAATGGTCATATGATTATCTATTACATGGTAGTAAGTAAACAAAGGGATAAAAACCCCTCAGACAAATAATGACTTAAAATCTTTCATACTTACATAATAAGACTATCCTGTGATTTTGTAACTTGACACGACAAAGACCCCTAGATATATCATTTCAGTGAAGAATGTCTGAATTCGCAGAACTACATGTAACTTCGAGATAATGATGGATAGGTTGGTCAATTTGTAATTCAGGTACAAAATAAATGATAAAAATATATCTTCGGCCTCGGTCTTTAAACCCCACCCTGTTCTCTCCTTGGGCATCGAACCTTCATACAGAAACCAATTCGGTCTTTACCTTATGTAGAAATGATCTTTGATAGAATCATATTAAGATATTGTAACAGATAAAGTATTAATTTATTGCCAAGTTATATAATTAATATAATACTAATGCATCGTAAAAATTCAGATGAGATATGATCTTCTCCACTTACTGCGATCATGCGAGAGCATACTTTCATTAACTTTACTGACGTCATACATTTCGCCTTTACCAACATCTAGACAGACGTTGATTACTAGTTGTGGTCGGTAAATGTTGGTTTTACGATTTACACAAGGAAAGTTGGGCGATTTAAAAGTTACTTATTCAGCAGTGCAAAATTAGTAGATTAAATCAGCATTCTTCAAAATCTATTTGATAAGTACTCATATCTGGGTCCTTACATCGCATATCAGAAGTATAACGAACGACACAACTTCCACAGGCTAGATTATATCAATGTAATGAATCAGAAATAGGCAGAAATTATTATAAAATCATAAGCTTGAAAGCCACATGATCCATATTGGAATTGGTCCATGTTTGAATTAAATCAAGAACGGAAATGTCTGTACAAAAGGCTTTTACAAACAATCGAAGTGTCTGAAGCGAGCGATTCCATGAAACGCCAATAATTCAATAAGATTCTCAGAAAATAGTCATAAAGCTTTCCGGGTAAGATCTCAAGGTTACATGGCTTCAGCCTTTATTTTGGTAACTTCTGTCCGTCTTACTGTTCGTCTGACAATTCGTGAGTCCGTCTGTCTTTCTCATCGTCCATCCTTTTAATAAAACATAAAGAAACTCATCGTCCATCCTTTTAATAAAACATTAAGAGACTGGATAAAGTATCACAATGGCATATTCTAAACCGTTCACCATGCATACTTTGTTATACTTTCACATTCTTGTTATTCAGAATGATTTCATTGGGTCAATGGTCATCCAAAGAGGTCAAGGTGACACATTAATCTTAAAATCATTCCACTGGATTTGATCTCCCGGTTGAACACGGTCTCAGAGAAAAAGGCTTTCGAATAAATGTCATTTCTGAAAGGTCAAGATCACTTATCCAAATATGATAAAGGACGTAGAATTCTGAAAAAAGTCCAGTATCTAGTTCTCGAACATTAACATTAAGATTTTATATCACTGCATCAGGGAAAAATAAATTTTGCTAAAGTTACATTTGAAATAATCTTCAAATATCAAACTTCACAATAAAAACAAATTCGCAAAATTCGGGTATTTTAGCAAAAAGTCATATGTACTAGTATAGGTATGAGCTATTGTAAAATGGGATTTTTATAAGGTGTAATTCCCCCGAAAGAGAGGATTAAAAAATTGACAAAATAATGTACCGATCATTCAACGGCACATCCTTTTTATTCTCCAATTTCGCAAAATTGCACTCTAGTTAAGTCATCTCCGTAAACAAGAGATTGTAACCTGGGTCATACTTTTCTCACGCTTTTCAAAAACTGGATCTAAACAAGAGATAATTAGGCTATGATACTATAAATATTCATATTTCTTAATTCTTGCAATGTTTCCATAAACATACGATTTCCCTTACTAATAATTCCATTCTTACACCGCGTGGGATCGAAACGTATGGGGTTGTGATTCCTTAGACATTTTTTTTTTTAATTTTCTAAGTTAAACTTTAAAAAACTGATGGGCCGTTGCAGTAGGACAATGCCTAATAAATCAATCCATATCGTCTAGGTATATGAAAAGTTCATAGTTTTTGCAAAAACTTCAATAGTTTGTCGACGACAGAAACGTTATTGACCTATAAGTACTTTAAAAAATCAAATAAGATTATGATACATGATAATATGATACATGATACATGATTTTTTTATCTAACCATTTAATATAGTTTTTCCTCTTCTGTAATATGATTTTAAAAAGAGTTTTCTTATCAATATAAGAGCTCTCCAATCATATGAGATTAGTCAGTTTGATTAGTTCTGCAATTGCTGGATGTGCGCATTAATAATTATCAAAAAGATATATATCATAACTATCTTTCAGTTGCTGTTTTATCTAGCTAGAGAGATGAAAAAATTAATCGAGGAACTCTTCAGTAATGTTGAAGAGTTTTCTATACATATTTCTCAATAATAATTCGCTGGAATCTAAGAAGCTAAGTAAACATATTTTAATTAGCATGGCAGAATAGATTCATGTACAGTGTTTATATCCGCTCCTACTATATACAAGTCACCAGTAGTATCCTGAGTCAGGTAGTCAGAATGATAGCATTTTCTGAAAACTTGTCAATACAATTGAACAGATGTTTAATGTTTTATGATAAAACGTGTTTCTATATGCATCTCTTTAGATCAGCAAACAGCTTGATTTCAAAAATTGAGAGTACACCGCCATCATTATATATGGTTTCTAGGATACAGTGAGTACTCAAAATTTATACAGAAAACGTGGTAGTTCAAGACCCCACTCCTATTTTTTAAGGAGGGATGGAAGGTTTAGGATCACAACATCTCTCTCGACTTCGTACATACAAATGTATCTTTTTTGTAGATCTTGCATGCGTATGTCTGTTCGTCCGTCAGTCCCCCCCAAAAAAAGTCAAAGCCAAAGCATATATGTGATTCCTGTGAGACTTCATGTAACATTGAATATTGCTGTTGTAATGTTGGGTCCGAAAAATAACTTCTCTAGAGAAAACTGCACAGGCAGATTCATTTCACCACAAAAAACTGACCTTATTTAGACATTTAAGATATTGACCTTTGCTAATAAATATTGTACATTTCTAAAAACAACTGCGTTTGAAATCTGATATTTTTGTTTTTAAAATACAACGCTATATTTAGAAGTAGGTCAGTGTGTCAGTGTTAGTAGTCTCTGCACGTTTAAAAGTAATACCAAATTAAGTTATGATAATTATAAAAGTACTTTAAAAAATAAATAATATCTGTGTGGAGATTCAAAAGAATTAGAAAAATAGCTTAAATATGGCTCATATTAATTGAGCAACTTTCAGGAATTCACTCCATAGCATCTCGATTAATTTCAGAATTTCATAAAATCGATAGTATGCCTGTTAGATATTTTTGAAAAATGTTTAGAAATGACGCAGAAAATCGTAGTTTTAGGAAAAAGGCTCGAAAGGTCGGATATAAGTGAAAGGGTTGGGGGAGGGGATGGGTGAATGCTCCCCCCCCCCTGGAATTTGTTTTTAAAAAATGCCGATTCTTTTTACGTATAATCATTACCATAGGCTGGACCCCTATAAATGCTTAGACTTCCTGGAAAATATTTAGATCTGCCTATAGGTTCGAAGACTCGTATCCATTATGTGTAACTAAATTATTATCGACTATAACATCGAACATTGAAATCAAAGCTTTAAAAAGGGAAAAGGAAAGGTAATTCTGTTTTCCTGGAACATATATTTTAATTCGCATATTTTACAGAGACAATGAGATCGATATTAGCGGAACAATAGACATGCTACTCAACTCGATACTACACGATAATATTTGAATTCCAAGAAACGACAGAGATAATTAACTTTATCTTGATGTCGGCTTCTAAGAATCTAGCTACATTTAATTGCTATCTAAATGAAACTGACTAGACGTCCAAAAAAATTGCAACTTGTGTGCTAGATCTAAATCCGCACATGTATCTAAACTACATGGATCGTGGTAGGTCGGCGGCCTCATTAAAAAAAAAAAACAAATATCAGGATGCAATTCCTGGAAAATTGAACATAAAGGTCAGAACTTGCATCTTCACACTGTATAACCCGTTGACAGTGTGAAGATGCTAAACTTGAGAAGTCCGCGTTGAGTTCATTTTCAATTTTCTCTTTTTACCCCTGTTTCATTGCTTCGATATATATCAATGTCGACCTTACTTTTTATTTTTTTAAAGCTGTATTCCGCAGTATTAGTATATAAATTATCATGCAAGTTTCTCTCTTTTTTTTGGGGGGGGGGGGGTTATCTGGTTTTTCTTTTCATTTTTTAAAGAAAATAAGCTGGACCATCCTTGAGCCCTGGGGTCTGGAGCCCCCTCCCTCCTTTCTGGATTTTTTTTTTCTAGATCCGCCTATATATGCATCATAAGTTCCCTTAAAGAAAGTTAGATACGTTTGACAAATAATTACGGGGGGGGGGGGGAGGGGACTGACCTCATCATCACTAGATCCATGGAGAATGATTGATTTAGTTGGTAATTCATATATTTTCACTACGATTCGTTTGGTTTTCTATAAAAAAGGACATTATGTTTATTTTTAGCACTCTAGTCTGTATATTGCTATTGATAAAAAAAAGAAAGTAAAAATGAATATTTACTAGTTAATCCAACTATAACTAACCTTGCAGTAACTGTATAAACTTGTATTTCGTAATCTACCTGGTCATGCATTTGCTTGAGTGACCAGCTACGGCTGTCTTTCATTTACAGTACATACAAGTATTTAATCCTTCGCACATGCTATTGGACGAGAAAGATAGCGTGCTAAAAATAGATAGGTGTTTTCCAATAACTCGCGTGTTTGTTTCTCGGAACTCATATCATTCCTGGTATTTAAAGTCAAAGGTACAAGAAAGAGTCAACTGGGTTACTTATTGTGGTTTTACAATAGTTACTGTGAATTCAAGGCCTATTGATCATATAAGAGAAACATTTTTCACGATGAGGAATCATTTAAGACTTGGAGTTCTAGAGAGACTATATACTTTGACCTACTTCTCGGAGAGCAGTATAGATGAAGTATCTGCGAAGAAGCTGTTGTGGCGATGTGCTAGCATCTAGATCTATGAGTCCCAGGACATTATTTTGTATGTCTAGAGAAGATCACTGTGAATTTGAGGGTTGTGAATTTGGCGAATGTGATCAAAATGTGACCAAGGAGAGATTGGGTGTTATGCAAACATTGAGCACCCACAATGCTAAAATAAATGATAAAGATGAAGATGGTGACAAAGAAACTCTATATTATTGTGAAAAGGATATACGAGTACACACTGTGTCTTGTGATAGACTTATACAGACAGGTTGGTATTATCAAAGTATGTCTAGTCCAGAAGCCAAAAAACTTCTCAAACATCATCCCGTGGGAACATTCTTGATTAGAGATAGTTCCGATCCAAAATTTTTATATTCAGTCAGTGTAAAAACTCCTAGGGGTACCACAAGTGTTCGAATCATATATCATAGAGGAACTTTCCAATTGGACTGCGAAGATAAAATTCGCAATAAAATGCCAAAATTTGACTGCGTTGTTAGGTTAGTGGATTTTTATGTACGACTTAGTCTTTCTGACAGAAATCATATCTGCAGATGGCTGGAGAGCTCGGGTAGAAAAGATCTTCCAATTTCGCTGAAGAAACCGCGGCTGGAGAAAACGCTTGATCTAAAACATTTATGCAGACTTGCTATCACGAGGTCGTTTCCATTAACAACGAACGTAACGAAAGTTAAAAAGTGTGTTGATTCCTTGCCAGTACCGGGAATGATTAAAGACTATCTAAAAGATTATCCATATTTGAACTGACTCGAATGTTGACACTAGTCTTGAAAAAAGCAACATGGAGGCCGAGTAGGTCCAAAGAGGTCCATTCAAAACTGTAATCCGTCAGGAGGTTTCAGTTTTAAAATGTGCAATATACAAATATGAGGATACAGATTTCCCCTTTTCATGGAGGAATGCAAGGAGTTAATCCGATTCTGTGAAGAAGTCCCAGACTGTCAGTGATAGATTTTCAGAGGATAAGACTGGCTGAGCCTCGGTCTTTCCTCAGAACGGATTGAATTTTAATCACACATTTCTACCTCTTTACATTAGTCAAGTTTTATTTTGTAGTTTGTATCGTGGTGCTTGCTTTATTTATTAATTTATTCGTTAACAAACACACTGAAAAGAAAAGAAAAGAAAATATTTAATAAATCAAAGAAATTTCATAGAACAGCATTTTGTGCCTTTTTTTTTCACTTCTATTCATGGATCACCGTAGGCTTTGCTACTCAATAAGGGAAGACTTCTATTCGTAACTTTGTCACATTCCATCTTAAAAATCAAACCGAGAAACGTACGTAGGAAATCTTATTGTGACGTTATATCAGACTCGATAAAAATACCTTAATATGGATTCTCTGTAAAAACCTAAAACAGCTGGCCACGGCATGTCATGGATTTTGATGAAACTTTCTGTAATTATCATACTTAATGTAAAAACAATGAAAACAAACCATATTGTTATATTTGAACAACGGTTGCCATGGTAACGGGTAAATCTTTTTGAGATCCCCATAAAAATGAGAGATAAGACATATTGTGGCATTCTGTTGCCATGGAAACCATGGTCAAAATTTACTTTATGAACACGAAAACTTTTCTTTGTAAGTTTAACTCTGACAAGAATAACTTTTTCGGGGGAGGGGGTTATTAGGTAGTTGTTGATATTCAGTCAAATTAAGTGAAAATTTAGCAAAAATAAGGTCTAATTTTAGGGTCATTTTTGGCCTGTTTTTGATTATTTTGAAGGTTGAAAACCATTATTCGGTGAATGTTATGGGTACTTAACATCACCTTGCCAAAATAAATGTCTATAGCTGGGAAAAATCAAGAAATAAAATCTATGGTGAAACTCACCATTTTGTCATGAATGCCAATCAAAATCCGTTGCTATAGCAACTTGGAATCCATATTACCATATACCGCATATTTAAAAACATTGTTTTTCCTCATGTTTGAGTCCTATGATTATGAAATAGCATACCAGTATACAAATTATATTTATCATTATCAATTGACCTTCAAATCATTTCAAGGTCATCTGTCCAAATCTCAAGGTCATTTCTAAATTTAGACTAAAATTAAGACAAAAATCAGGATTTCCAATTAATTTAAATTGATTTCTCTTACTTATTTCATTAGATATTTTGATTTTGAATATTTACAGTTGAACAACTTCAGTGATTGGGAAGGACGTGCGCCATGCGCCATACGCGCATCGGCGATGAAAATGTCCCATCGTTTTTGTAAACAGTGCGCCTTAAGCTATACAAATGGCGCAACAAAAATTCGTCCTTTGTGTTTACAAACCTTGTGTCAAAATAAAACAAAAGTGAAAATAAAACTCCTCGGACGTCTCTCTATACTTTCGTGGCTATATTAAGTAAATGCTCTGTTCTACCTTGCTGTTCGGTGATCAATAATATCGATAGCGGGGATTTTCAAACTACGGTTTTCGTCAAACAGACTGTTATGCCACGGAAGAAGCGGCTTCGTCTCGAAAAGGGACAGCAAACGCTGTTCTCGGCGCTATCTGACAAGGGCAAGAAAGGGGCTTCTGATGAAGGGAATACCGAGACTGGCGAGAGCGCTACGTCGGCCCCGTCCCTTGACCCTTTGTCGGACCCTACCCCCGAATTATCAAATCTTGAAAAGCTTAACAACTTAAATGAACAGTACGTGTATCAGTACATGTAGAATCTGGTTGAAGACAGTAGTGTTGACTTTACTAGAACAGTTTGAAGTGGTGAAATCAATATGTTGCATTCTCAAGAAGAGAATTAATCCTATATTCTGTAATGGAACTACAAAAATAATGTGTTTGTATGCAGTTAACTTGTTTTGTTAACATCACGCATTAAAGATGTTTTGTTTTGATACATTTACGTTGTAAATCTCTGTCTTTTATTAAAATGTCCCATGAAAAAGTTTAAATGTCCCATTACAACAAAAAATGTCCCATTGATATCGAAAACTATGGGGCAATTGGCCCATCAACCCTTTCGTCCTTCCTAATCACTGAACAACCGATCAAAAGAAGTAGAATTCATCACAATTTTCTTAAATTGTATTTCACTTCTATGTATGACATACTTTCAAAAGAGCATAAAATTGCGATTTTCTAAAATTTTCTCGTAAAATATGTGACATTTTTTGGGGTCTTCATTGGACTCTGATAAATGTGATACTCATTCCAACAAATAATACATTTATCATACTTTTACCGATAATTGATTGTTTTGCCAAGGTTCCATACTGTTTACTGTTAATCATGTCTCTTTTAAGTGAAAAACCACAAAATTTGGCCTCAAAATAACATATACTTTTAAATGACCTTGAAAATTGAGCAAATGACCTTGACATTTTCTCAAGGTCATGATAGCATCAAATGGTCTTTAATACATCTACATACCAAGTTTTGTATCAATAGCAGGCATACATCTGTAGAAATTAGCTTTTTACATATGACAGGTATTTACACATTCGTACCAAATGTTGCCATGGTAACCTATTTCAAAGGCATGTAAACAGAAAAATCTCACTTCTAGATAAATTTCCTTCGATTCCCATGAAGTCCTAGGATAATACTCTTCAGGAAATAGTCAACTGTATTTCAAATCTTGTGCAATTGCATTATTACTCTTGTCAAAAGTAAGTAAAATATAGGTAAAATAAGGCCTAAATTGGCCAAAAATGGCTCATTTTTAATAAGCAATTTTGCTTGAAATTGAAGTGAATTTACATGACACACAGAAAGAAGGAGCATCGAAAAATCAAATTGTATCAACCTAAGAGGATTTAAATAATCTTTTCGGAAAATTACATATACATTCAACATTTGTTTCCATGGTAACGGGATGCATAAAAATGCCTTGTTTAAAGGTGTTTTTATACAAAACCTTGGTTACCATGGCAACGGAACGTCGGAGAAAAAAATGGAAGATCAATTCGTTCTGGGGACATCATATTTACCTTATACACAAAAGATATCCAAAATCTGAGACATGTCGTGGCCAAACATGTCTGATTTTTTAGGTTTTTACATAGAATCTATATTAAGAACAAATTTCTAGGAAAATAGTCACACATTTATTACCTGGAATGAATAAGTTTGACAAATCATATGATTTTTTCGCCCATACTTTAAAGCTAAACAGAAAAGTCTAGTGTTAATTAAAAAAAAAAAGTCGTCTGCTAGGAAATTGTTCATTTTCTCTTTCGATATCGATTTCCTTCAGATATTCTGAAAATAATTGAGCGACGTTTTTAGAATTTGTACTTTTTGAAAAACTACATTGAAGATCGTGCAAAAATTAAAGGTAATCTATTTATCTGATTTTCAAAAAAAAAAAATAAAAAAAATAACCAATAGGGATCCACCTAACACTTACTTCCTTGTTTGAGGTCAAGACTCGTCGTATTTAAAATTATCAGCTATTTAAATGTAATAAAATATGTTATACTATCTATCTACGAATCTGTATTACATGGACTTGTTTTATGGAATACCAACTCCATGTTAGATCTACATGTAAACCCCACCGCCCTAGTTTATTCATAATTTTCCTTATTAGGACTGCATTCTGAGTGGATGACCAAAGTATTAATGTTAATATGAAAGGATAGTCAAAAACATTCGACGAAGAAAAACACGGTCACACCCATTCGCCCCCTTTTGAGCGTTGATCAAAAAGGTATTATCACCGGTCCACGCACGAAACCAACAAACTAAACATGAAATAAAAGTAGGAAGCGATAAAAGGTTTTAGTTTCTGTCACATGTACATATTACTAACATCAATCATAGAATGACATAATTTTCATTCAACATGATTTACAGTGCGAAGAAGTGCATACCTATCCTTGTTTCCGCCAGATTCAAGTATTTATAAAGCGCACATGTTTGTACGGTGAACGGAGTAGCGCACTTTTACGACGAAATTTACAATCGGAAACACTTTTTGGATTTGTACAATAGAAACATGTATATTTATATACGGACGTTTACACCAGGATATGAATTTTCACACACAGCTATTTGTATTACTTCCAAGAATTGAACGTTTGTGGCTACAGTATGATAGATAGTTCATGTTGTTTATATATATCTAGTATACATAAAGATAAATTACTTAGAAATTGTATAAAAAGGTCCATGTAATAATCGATTTTAAAAGGGATGAATGAGTAATATATCTTAATATATCCATGAACGATTTTTTTAAAAAATGAAAGTCAAGTTCGTTTAAAGTTCAATTCTTTTATGGTATTCAATGGGTAATGAAGGAAATTATGTCAAAAACATTGTAAATAGATGAATTTATCATTCAATTATTTCTGTGTCATATGATATTTTAAAAACATTTGCACTAGCCTAGTAGATATCGAAACTGATTTTGAAAAGTGTCATGTTTAGGAGTTATCTACCCCTTGATGAAAATTGCAGCAAAACTAATTGGTGAACTTTTTATTTTTCAGGGAAATTTGATGAATTATATTTTTCAGAATTTTTTTTTTACCAATCGATATTTGATGCCCCATCATTCTGGTGAGAAATTTAAGGAAAATGAACCGTTTCCCACAGAGTCCAATGTAAACTGTAAGGGCCTATAACTCATAAAGTAACCAAATTTTTCAATATCCCAATTGGTCAAAAATATTGAATTAATTTTTATTCGATAACTATGCAGTTTCAAGTGTTATGACATAACAGAAACCTTTAATACAAATGTACTGACCAAAAGGATTAGCATTGTGCAAAGGCGGATCCAGTATTATCGTTATTAAAGAGGCGAAGTCGAAATTTTAGAATTGTCACGGCTTTGTTAAGAAAGATATGAAAATAACGACACGGAAAATCATATATATGTCTATAGCCTTTATCAGAATCACCGCACCTTTACTAATCCTCCCCATTTGGAGAGGACGAACTAGATTGATTTTCAAGGTCAAGGTTTCAATCATTTTGGTAGACATTGTGGGGATCCTACGCTTGCACAGCCGGAGCCTTGCCCCAGTCCCATTCTGTATACGAAAACCATTACGACGCCTTTCGAGTCATCTTTTTTAATAAGTTCAAACAAGAAAGGAATGAGGTCTTGACAGACGACTTGCTGAGAAACTACATTTGTACACTATTTTTTTCACTGAAATATCGGGTCGGCGCTCCATTGCAATTAATGATATTTAATGTTTTAGGTCAGTAGTTTCAATTTTAAAATAAAAGACCTATGTGACAGATATAGGAGAATAACACTGTGATTACATCATCATCCGTTCATTTGAATTCCAGAAATTCTAAGCTATAATACTTATATTCTTAATTCATACATAAAGGTTAAAGTGATGAATGAACGAATGGAATTGGAAAAGTTGTCGGCGGAATACACAGAGAATAAGTGTGTTTTGTCATGGGTATGCAACCCACAGCAAGTGCATTTATCGTACATGTAATGCTTCCTATACATGCGGTACTTGCTGTATGTTGCATACCCGTAACAAAACACTTATGACATTTATTCTATACATTTGTCTGTTTCATTCTTATTTTCTTAAATCGCGTTTTTCTAGGTGAAAAGGTGACATTAAAATTCAGGTTTCCACTGATAAAAAAGACTTTTTTTCAGTTTTTAATGACAAAACTTAATTGACCGTTAACCTTTTACCTTCCAAAAGCAAAACTATGGGAGCATAGCAGTACCCACATGGACTTGGATCCCACTTAAAAGTTTGTTATCCCCGTGTAGAAAAAAAGATGGATGTCTACAAGGGGGTGACGAATTTTTAAAGGGGATTCAAGTCCCCGTGGCAATACGTGGTCCACGCAGACGGGCATTAATACCAATAGATACATCATGGAAGTGGCGACACCTACAGTGCTTTACTGTCAAAGCGACGTAACTCTATAAAACAAAAATAGTCCCCTTAACCAATGAAATTCGAATAATTTAACATGTGATATACTAAATTTGAGTTTAGGAGCAAACCTCGAGGTGACTAGAACAATTCAGGAAGAGGTCACATGCATATACAAAGAAATCGGTTATGAATCCCAGCACAAACAGACATGAAATATATGATAATAACACATAGATGCATTACTCAATGACAAATAATAAGCTGTTCCGAATAAACAATGTAATTTTACAGAGCTCTAACAATGAAAATAGTTTCATGAAATAAGCGCTCTGTCAATTTTCGTCATTTGAGTAGCTACTTTGTATTAAAATATTCATCATCTGTATCTCATTATATAGGTCCCACAGGGTGAGATATCATCGCTTGGACACAAACCCTTTCCGCAATTCAAAACCTTTCTTCGGCAAGTCTATATTAAAAACCCTTTTAATAGTTGTAAAGGAAAGAAAGGGTTTGTGACCAAGCGATATAGTTCCGTAGAACTGAGATGATGAGATTAATGGATCTCAATTTTATGTTCGTAAAATGGTTAGTGATAAATTCCTCACATGTGAATCTGTGCTATTGACATTTATCAAAATTATTTCAATATCAGCAATATCATGGAAGAAAAGTCCGGAAAACTGAGAATTATATGAAATTTGTTAAGTCCTGTACAAATAGGTCAATGGGAACCAAACTCACACTTGATCTGTATCACATTAAGATATACTCATATACCAAATACGAGTTCAATAGATGCAACAACAGCGAAAAAAAATTCTGGAAAACTAAAGTGTGACAACCGGACGGACGGACAGACAAACGGGGTGAAACTATAAGTCCCCTCCGGCGAATCTTGATTTTATTTTAGTCTCATTTGTTTTTCAGACGTATTGATCGCTCGGTCAAGTCCAAAAGGTTAAATCTTGGACCCCCCCCCCCCCCCAACGTTCTGACACGGACGGACCAGGCAGTCAAAACTCTTCTCCAGGGGCCACTGAATATTGTGCAATCTGTGTTTTCCGAAAATTGAAGTGATTTGGTTGTAATGGGTTTTATTTAATTTGTACTAGCGTCTACAGAAAATTTTACCTATTATCTGCACCTCGGATGCTTTTAAAATGCTTCAAATGGAAAGATTATTAGTAATAAATGCTCTAATTATTAGATCGATAGTCTGCGACAATTGAAATGAAAGGACAGTATTTTTTTTGGCCCTCGTATCAATGAAATGTCGTTGTATCCTATCTGTTCCTTTGATCGACATAACTTTTGGAGAGTTGGAGATTGTACTTTTAAAGACTTTCAGTGGCGTAGCTAGTTCAACATTAAATTGATACTTTTCATGATCAAGGAGTTAGGCCTGAGGACCCTTTAGATACCATCGGTAGGTCCAGGGCAATATCCTGTTGGGATGAGACAGAGGGACTTTTCCTAACTATGCTTCACCATCATTCGTACTGTCAGTTTCATAGTAAATGGAGAATCTTTGTTGTGGATGCACATGCACGTAGTATTCTAATTATAAAGACCTTTGCTTTATTTGGATTTTGACTTAGCCTGCACACAAAAGGTAGTTACCGACGGGGACATCGTATTTCATGAACACATCTAGCTCAACTATGTGCGCTGAAAAGATGGGGGAGTTCTTTGACCTTAACAAAGAACCAGACTAGGGTTTTGACTGCACAGTTCCACGTTCACAAACGAGCCTTGCTCACCTATATGCACTTCTTCCAATGGAGTGCATAACCGCACATGAAATACTTTCGCACTTTCACTGATAAGGAAGAGCATTCTCTAATAAGATGGTTAAAAGTTTGTTTTCTTATCATGTGAGCGCTGAATACATTGCAAGATGGTAACTTATGTATTCGTTTAACTTGTCTTGGATCTAGGTCTTTGCTGTTCTATTTAAAGAATATTTGATGATTTCTGAAAACCAGAAAACGAAACTAAAACTAAAAGCATATTTTTATACTGCAGATGTAAATAGCATTGGGCATAAAAGATGGATTGGGGTCCGAACAGAGGGGTCCCACCTTAATGTGATATTCATGGTAAAATGAAATAATTCTATATCTAAAAATCAGAAAGATCAAGAAAAGCGACAGTCAGGAAGAACCCGCATGGCGACAAAATATAGCAAAGAGATAGCAATGATAATGCTGAGATTTTGTCTGCGACGCTGAGACGAGCTTGCGAACTTCAAAATTTCATACGATGACCATACGGGTGTCGTGTGACTGCCGGGCGATTTTTGTCCAATATGTGATCGCAGAAACCGTATGGCCATCGCAAGGTTGATGTGAAAGGAGCTTTAACTTGTTAATCGCGGATCTATTAGAATCAAATAGCGCTAAGAACCGCGCTTTAATTTCGATCGACAAACGCACAAGACATGGTTCTATCATCCACGACTTGAATAATGTACACAAAATGATGAAATCAGATTGCTGATCCTCGCTTCCCAAATTCTGCTCCGTTTCTTTGACCATATAAAGGAGTATTTTCGAAGTATAACGTAGCAGTCAGAAATTGACAGGAAGAGAGGAGAGGGGAGGCAGGTACACGGTTGTATTTGCGAACACCTGCGACGAAGATGAGCATCATGGGATAAAATTACAAAGTTTCAAGCAAGTTTCAAAATCAGTTTGAAATCAGATTTAGAAAATTGGTTTTATCATTAAATTCTTTAGAGTAACGATAAACGCAGGCTTGAGTTGGCAATTGCTTTTTAAAAGATTTCAAAGATTCAACTGCGTTTTCAGAAAATCTGTATTTATAAAAACGAGGAAGGGAAGGAAATGAGAAACAACTCGAATAGTGAACTCTGTCAGAACCCAAATACCATTCCATACAATTGATTAGGTATGGTCCCATTTTGTATGTAGTTACATTACAAAAGAAAGGATTACACTCCATGTTTTTGAAAAACAAATTAACTGAACCTTTAAATGTTTTCCAAAAATTAAATGACAATTCAAATGATATTAAATGTCTTCCGAAACCTTAAGTAAATGAAGTTGAAATAGTGATAAAACAATATGATCACTCTAGTCCAAAAACACCCCCCCCCCCAAAAAAAAAAACAAAAAACAAAAAAAAAAAAACCTTCACACAGTCGCTACTGCAGGTCTTCTATGATGTTCACAAGCTTTACAAGCTTAGTCAACAATGGCCTTGACATTTGACCCTTGACCTTGAGAATTAAACTCTACAATATTCTTTCCCTCTGGGAACATGAGGTTTTTAAACTAGAGTCCCCAGTGACATTGACCTTTGTCTCACTTGTGTATTCCTTTTAACAAGATTTATTGACTTTGCAATATTATAATACTAGTATATTTCCTTATTTTTCAGAAGAGAATTAAATGACCTTAAATGCCCAGCTAGGCCATGCTCACATGGTAAAATTTTCAAGTAGTACAAAATCATTTGGACAGGAATTTACATGTTTTAATAAGAAAGTCATTGAATTGAAATTACATGTACAAAAGTTAAAAAAAAAAACAACAACTAAAGTTATGCCTTTTTCTAAATGTAGGTTAAACACAGCGGTCATTGTTGCAAGGTCAATAAGTCTAGTTACAAGGAATCAACATGTAAATATGAAAGCCTTATAAAGTATTATAGCTCTGAAAGTCTTATGAACGTAGGTCATACACGGAGGTCAAGGTTTACTTACATATATATCTCAAAATAATAAAGTTTCATATGAAATTATGATTGCCAAATCTCCCGTTACGAGCATTCAATATTTCTGTAGTTGCATACGGGCGTTTGTAAATATCGAAATCCTAAATGTAAACTACACCTTATCTCGACATATACATTAAATCTTGAGGTTTCCTCGGTCAACTTCGACAACAGTATCAGTGAACGGAGATTGGTTGCTAATTTAGAGTGTTTCAAGACTAAATTTTACTTCCGTATCTATTTGTCAATATTTGTATATCTCCACAATATGTTTATGAAATGGAAATGTTTAAAAGGTATGTCGCCTGTTTGACCCTAAATATGCGGTATGACCCTCATTCAAGCGCGGATCCAGAGGGGGTGGGGGTCTGGACCCCCTGGAATTTTCGAAGCATAGCTAAAAAAAAATTTTGTATTAATTCTCATATTTCATAAGATTAAGTCCCAATTCCCCTTTTGTTATCATGAATTTGTATCAGAAATCTTTCATTTTTATAATATTTTGACGTCAGCATTTCAAAAATTTCTCTGGCTCGCTTCCGCTCGCTAGAATTTATTACATACATGTACGTTATTTTCAAATGATGCTGTGCTTTCCTATATACAACACATATACATTACACCTAGGTCAATAAACAAGGACACTAAGAAAACGAAAAGAAACTGAAAAAGACACGAATAGTGGATTTTATTCCAATTCTCGAAAAAAAAAAAATGCTGGTTCGCTATCGCTTGCTATTTGTTATATTTACAAATTAGAAGTGACAATCAATAATCAAGTACTATGATGTGAAAATTCAAGATTTTAAGCTTTTTGCTCGCCACCATTGCTCTCCAGTTACCTTTTGTATTAATACATGTAAAGAAACAGAGCTGACATAAACTTTATTTTCTTGCGTTGTTGTTTTTTTTTTTTGCTCTTCAAAAAAATCGGACTTTAGGACCCCCATCCCCTGAGAAAAATTCCTGGATCCGCCCATGCTCATTGGATGTTGAGCCTCATCATGCATGACCATCAATGCGAGTTGATGGAAGTATTATGCATATCAATCAAGTAATAACCATTTGTGTGAAAGTGGGACTACCAGACAGACGGATGCCGGACAGAGTGAGCTTTGTGTCGCTCAAGAACTAAAAGACTACGTTGCAGGCGACATAACAGTTGCATAACGCTTATGTATGGAAGAAAACAGATATTGGTAAATGCTCAAGAAAATTCGATAAAAGATTCAAGAAAAATCTATATTTTTTTCAGTTTCTTGAACAGCTCTTATTTTTAAACAACGGTCAGTGCCCACAATAAAACATCAACTACAGACGTCATTATCCTTGTTAACTGAACCAGATGCGATCTTTAAAACAAAACAAAACACCCTCCCCCCTCCAAAAAAAACAAAAAAAACAACAACAACAACAAAGAAAAAAAAACCATAAACCCAAAAGCATAGAGTATCAAAGATTACAAAGATAACCTCAGGGCAGCAAACAGGGAGTAGTCAAACATTACAAAGTTAAGCAACGACAATGCAAACAACTAAAAGGGAAGTAGACTACTGATACCCAAATCTTTCTAACGTGTGCACTCGAGAGGAAAATTAGGTCATGACTTACATTTGAATGTAGATTTGTCATCTAAACATGTACTCATAAAGACGCATCATATGTGCAAAGTTAAGCCTTCCTAGGATTTAAAAGAAATAAAACTTCTTAACATCGATACCCAAATCTTGCACTCAAGCGCAAAATATAGGTCATGACCGAAATTTAAACGAAGATTTGTGATTTACTCATAAAGATGCCTAATCTGTGCAAGTTTGGCCTGCCTAGCACCTAGTGCGGACACCGACGACAGGTGCATAATAGTATAAGCTCTCTCTCACTTCGTGAGGTGAGCTAAAAATCGAAACATGTAAAACGCTATGCACTAAATCTGACTTACTGTGTATAGTCGAAGCTCTACGGTGGCAGAGTCGGAATTTACAACAAATTTTTCGTTTGCAGAATGCGATAGAATCGATCAGTTGTACAGAAAAGAAATGAAGCTTTGGGATGGAATCTTTAACCATTTTAATGAAACAAGAACATAAAATAACATTGTCTCTCACATAAGGAACAACAATTTTTACCTGCTATGGGTATACATATTGCACATTAAATCTGAGAATAAATGCCATGATACTGAATAAATTATATATGATACTCAACATAAATATTTCGTCGATGTTTACATATTACATGGACATTTATCAACAACGCTATACATGTATGGCCATTTTACATATGCAAAATCAATAACAAATATCAAATGAGAATTCTAAATTAATACATTAGTAAAATCAAATATCTGCCGTCAAAATTTTGCATATTACATATCTACAGTTTTGTATTAAATCTACATGGCATATATTACATGATTTCAATTATATAAATACATGTACAGAATGTTATTGTGAAACATTAATGCACCCGCCCGTATCTTTGTTAGTGTGCAGCTAGTCAAAATAACAAAGTCGAAAAAAAACCCTGTGTTTGTGAAACACGAACGTCCCCGTCGTCTTCTATTTCGGTATAAACAACACTGGTCAAACTCGATGGTCAAGGTTAATGTTAAAAGTTTTTCAAAAGTAGGTCAAAGGTCATGGTCTTGAGATAAAAAATGTTGGTACCAATGGAAAAGTCTTGTCCACAGGAAGCCAAATATTTAAGGTTTTTTTTTCAAAAGTAAAGCAAGGGTCAAGGTCACAAGTTCAAAAATTTTGGTATCGATAGAAAGGTCTTGTAACAAGGAATAAACGTGAAACATAAAAGCTCCATCACCTTCCATTCGAAAGTTATATCCAATGTTAAAGCCGACAAACAGACAGACAAACAGAAGGACGGACAGACCAAAAACTATATGTACCCGAATCTTTGATACTGGGAGCACAAAAACTGGTATAAACAGAAAGTCTTGCAACACGGAAACACATGTGAAACTGAAAGCCCTATCACTTAACTGTTCAAAAGTTATGGCCAAAAAGTAGGTCAATGTCAATCTCACAGGCCAAAGGTTTTCCATCAAAAGAAAGATCTTCCAACAACAAATACATGCGAAATGTGAAAGCCCTATCAAATAATTTACTTTATTAGTTTTTTAGGATAGACAGACAGGCAGATAAAGGTATAATAGTATACCCGAAATCTCCGTTCAAGGGGGCATTAAAAGAAAATCAAAGAACTCTGTAATATATGATTTCTTAATCTTTCCTAAATGTATTTCTAAATCAAATACCAAATTGATGAACAATTTCAGTGGATGAATACGAGAAAATTGCATGAATACGAGGAAACATCTCGGGAGAAATAACAATAGAATATTTGTCACCGTGTACCTGCTGCCTGCAGCAGTTTGCCTCCGTGTATGCATCCTTTAATCAATATTTGAAATCTGTGACCTTGAACATTGACCATTTTATCCTAAAACAATTTAAATCGATCCGAATACAGACCGAAAGGGTCTTAGCAACAATCAGGAAATGAGAGTGTGACGGAGTAATGACAAAACGATGACAAAACAAACTCTTATAACAAGAAATGGGCATGACAATAATACATCACAAACGTTATCAGTGTTAAAATCATACTGCATCCATGATTTCGTTCTTTTCTTATTTTCCATGAGATAAATTGGTCTCTTCTTCACCTTCATCCTTAAAAGACCTGTAGTGTTCATGAACGATTTGTGCTAACTTGGTCAGCTGGTCGGAGGCTGACGACTGACCTTCCTTGACAAGCTCTACTGTGTTCTGGTCGGCATTAATGTTACTGACTTCAGCCTCGGCACCAGATGGGCTGTTATAAGTAAAATTTGGTCTCTGGTCAGAGGGTTTATTTTGTGAAGAATTAGAACTGCCCTCGTTTTGACTGTCACTACTTGTGCTTGATATATCACTCATACTTCTGATTCTGTCCATTTCAGCCGGCGGTAACAGTTTGGGTGCATCTATACCTGACGATGACAATAAACCATCATGGCTGAGGAGAGATAAAGCTGGAGTGTCCGCTGGACGCAAGGTCTTCGGAGATTGGCTGGAACCGTCACGTGAAGACTTGCGTGGTACGACAGGAGCTTCTGAGGCTGAAGACTGTGAAGATGCTCTAGACTTGGAATGAGTGACCATTGGGGCGGGACTACTTTTACTGTGGGACCTCCTCGTAGGCGTAGAACTTCGGTCTCTTTTGGTCACATTAATTGTAAGTGAGGTAGACCTGCCTCTGTTTGAAGATAACCCTTCGTCTCGTTTTGGGCTATGGGATTGGCTTCTAGTATGAGAACTTGAATGCGCAAGACCAGTTAGTTTCGTATTTGAGACTTTTCGGCCCGAATGTCTCTTTTTATTCCTAGATAAGTCCTCAAGGGGTATTTCTTGAACATTTGAGTTGTTTTGTTCAGGGGAAGGTGAGTGACGTTTAGGCACAGCACCTCCAGTTTGCTGATTAAATGTTTGGTAGGCAAAAGCAGCCGCTTCTTCTGCAACCTCTACATTAGCCTCGTTTTGACTCACTCTCGACGCACTTTCACTTTTCCCAGCGGACGTGTTTGCAGCTGGGGCGGATTTCGGTCGTCTTGATGCCTCGTTAGATTCTGGCGTAGCAAGCTGATTCAATGTAGTACTAGGTTGGGTATGAACACGTACTGGGTGACTTCTTCCTACAAAAGCATATGCAAATGTATAAGATTAAACGCTGATACTCATTGGATATCTCAACCTCTCATATTATAAGATTATAGCTTCGCTAGGCTGATTTTTGCAGAAGGCGTACATGTATACCCTGGCGAGTTGCATTTGACAGAACATTCTTATTTTGTTTGGAAACTATTAAACTACAAACGGTTGATTGTATGTTACAATTTTAAAAGAACTAGCTTCTTTTCATAGCGTGCAAAATGTGTATAATATATTTACCGGGGACAGGCCTGGCTCGTCCAGGTGTGCTAGTCTTGCCTGAAGAATCCCCTGGTATATCCAATAGGCGTTCTATCATCTGCATCTTCTGCTGACGAGCTTTGATTCTTCCTTTTGACAGACGCTGTTTGGCGGCCATACAACGAATATGATCATCAAATATAAATCTGGCACTGAGTAAGGGGATTGGTCTGGCGTGTTGGGAGCTGGGAGGTTTGTGGATGGTGATATGTAGTGACCTACTATCCTCTTTATCACCCGTTACCTCCACGTCCTACAAATATAGAAAGGGCTGATGTAGTTAGAGACAAAGGGCTGATGTAGTTAGAAAGATATTTATATTGCCTACATTGTCAATTCATAGATCTTTGTAAAAAGAAGAATGATCTTTAAAATCATCTTGCTCGGTCTTTAAAAGTCGGCACCGGTCGCCGGTTGGTAGGTTTATGTGTAGTTGTTGATGCTTTGTGATCGGTGTTTGTGAATGTTGCATGTGTTTGACTGGTCGTGTTGGTCAATTCTGCGCATTTGCATTACATTGTGTTCTGTCCAGTGTAACAATGGAGTATGTTTTAGACACCAAATCCTTTTTTTTAATGGCTTATGTAATTAATCACTGAGAAAGTATACACAATTATAGGACTACTTCAAACGTTATCCTTTCTATCATTATTACTCTTTAGCTATTTAAATTAAGACTATACACTGCCATCCATAGATTACTATACAAACAAGGAAATCACTCTTAATTCTTTATGACTTTATCCTAGTTTTTCAATTCTGAACTTGAAAGATCGATAATAATTTTGCTTTACATAATTCAAATTACGAAAAATGTCAATAGAGACTTTTTCATTCGCACATTTTTTTCCCAAAAATTGTAATTTTTATATAAAAAGAATAAAAATTCAAAAAATGCTCATATTTTGATCAAATTTGTTACAAATGATTTCTATAAGGTACATCTTCAAAATTATACAGCAATGGATTCATTTTCTAACAGCAACATAAACAGAAATGGTGTATACTAATTTATGGATGGCAGTGTAGTTTTTCATACCGGGGTATCTAAAATTGAACTGTCATAACGTCTAAAAAGAACAAAATCATGCCATATGTAATATGTAATCAACGAAAAAGGTGTGACGTTTGTCAAAATTTGTAGTTGATATAAATAATAGTCTATTGAAAACTTCACAAATACTATAGTAAAGCAATCTTTAAAGACCATATGGATACCAATACACCTTTATCTACATATATCCTCTTATTTCTTTTTTTGCAGATTATAAAGTTGATATATCAACCAAAAACAACGCAAATCAACGTTTTGAATGTTCCTTATCGATGCAATGGAATACGAGGAAAATAACGGAAAACAATGTGCGTCTTAATGGGCTGCAGGCCTTGATCTTTAAAATTAATTCTTTAAAATGTAACCTATTGTGTACTTCAAACACAATAGATTGATTTCCGAGAAGAGCTACCGCTATGTAATTCTGCGAAAAATTCCAATGATAAGTAATTCACTTAGCCTATATCTACTAAATCTACTCGCATCAGCAGTTCTTTGTACAAAATTGAATTAGATTTTTTTTTATCTCCACAATATATTGAACTTGTAAAACATTCATGAAAAGTCTGTAATTCTGTAGCTGATTATGCTTTGGCATGGTCATACGATCTGATATCAAAATGAGAAGCTAGTTCCCACAAATCGAATTAAAATCTGAGGATAAGCAGTGGTTTTTCATTTGAGTAGCATTAAGCATACTACATTTTCACGTATATGTGTTCTTTTTAGAATCTTTGCAGGTTGCTGCACGTGATATTCTTTCCAGCGGCTGCGGAATGTGTCAGTCGATCAGAGCCCTATAGGCGGCCATATTTGCAGGCAGATCGGCTCGAAAAACACAAACTTAGTAGAGGACCTTGAATGCTTGATTCTTTTAAAGTTTCTTGAATTTTTCTGTGCATCATTTGCGAAGGAGAAGTAGAAAATGTGAAAAGTTAACAGACAGACGAACCATGGTGACCGCTGTGAAAGTATTTGGCTCAGGCGAGCTAAAAATGATTATAAAATGGATGGGGCTGAAGTAAAATTACCGAGGGGCCTCCGACATCTGATATTAATGAATATTTCCAAGAAAAATCACGAAAAACATTAGTTGAAAATGGTAAAGTAGTATACAGCATGCGAGGCATGAAAAAAGACTATGACTGATAAGCGACCATCCGTATTCATGAGGGGCTTACATAATGGTAAACTTCCTCTTTTAGTTGAATGGTCTGTGTGAATTTTTAGTCACACTCTTAGGTCACGGTCAAAAGCACATGATCGAAACGTTTAGTACCAACAAACAGGTCTCATCACAAGATGACACATGCCAAAACTAAGAGTCTTAATTAAGTCTTACATAACGGTAGCAATCTCAAATGTTACATATAAGAAGGTCATGGTCACTACTTCACATATGGTATCAAAACTTTGTCACAAGAAAACTACATGTCTTATAGTTTAAGAACTACGACCCTGGGTAAAGTTTCTAAATAGACCAAAGTCCAAGTATAAGGTAACTACTAGGTCAAAGCGGATAAGCATCCAAGGGCAAGATCACAAGGTCAAATTAACCAAGGTCAAATTAATAGTTAACTGTTTATGGTGGAAAACTGCTCACCTTCGACCTGTTTGAAATATCATCATATATTGATCAATCAACTTCAAAAGATGTATTTTCGTCATATCAGCTTCCTATACTAGTATAAGCTTATTTATTTAGTAAATACCGTTGAGTAAACGTGACCCTCCTCTATGTTATTTCGCGTAAAACGCAACTTTAACCGCTTTAAAAATCTTGGTTTCGAATAACAAAAATAATGACATTTCATTTAAACACGGATACAAACATTCCTAGAAATCAACACTTCAATAGTCACAACTCCTTTCCAAGAATTTGTCACAAGTTTAAGTTCAAAGGGGCATGCTCGTTTATCATTCTTCAAAACAAAGGTATAATTAATTACTTGTATGTCAACTAAATCACATGACTCCCACCGCGCTGTACCTTTAGATGTTATATAATTTGTCATTAACATTTCATCGAAACAAATAGAGAATTATTTTAAGACCCTTACAATTCTACCCCCAACCCCATATAATACTAGTATGTAATGGACGCTATAATGAGGTACCTACTACATACTAATAACTTTTGAATAAATAAATAAATAAATTAGAGTACAGCTGATTACTACGCTTTTCAAAATTTCTGTCAACTTCTATTACATAAACTCTCTTTAAAATCATGGAGACGACACTGTAATGTCAATTGTTACATATAAATAATCATTCCTTCAATAATTCTATAGCATTTTGCTAATCAGTATTAACTGAAATAGAATTCGAAGGGTTATTTGAGTTTGTACTGATGTTTACCTGTAAGGAGCCCACGAATCTGACCACGCCCCATCCCAGGCGTCTATTGTTGGGCTCCACCAGGATCATCTGTAACTTGTCTACTATTTGAGTTTGTATTGATCTTTACATGTAAGAAGCCCATGAATCTGACCACGCCCCAGCCCAAGCGTCTGGTGTCAGGCTCCACCAAGATCATTTGTAACATGTCTATTATTTGAGTTTGTATTGATCTTTATCTGTAAGGACCCCACGAATCTGACCACGCCCAAACCCAGGCGTCTGGTGTCGGGCTCTACCAGAATAATTTGTAACCTGTCTATTATTTGAGTTTGTATTGATCTTTACCTGTAAGGAGCCCACGAATCTGACCACGCCCCAGCCCAGGCGTCTGGTGTCGGGCTCTACCAGGATCATCTGTAACTTGTCTATGACGAGGAATCGGCGGTCCTGTTTCCTCCTACGAAAGAAAATCCAGAAAAAAAATTCATCTAGAAGTTGACATTAACAAGGTTACTTGATTGGGTCACCATAACAATACACGATGTGTTGGTGAATTAGGAATTTAAAAAACCGTCGGCATCTTTGATCTGTTATTTGAGAAGTATGTCAAACTCCAAGGTCAAGGTCTAAAAAGTCAAACTCCAAGGCCAAGGTCTCAAACTTCATACAATCACTTGACAGCTCTAGTCAAGGTTAAAGTTTTGGCGAATTTTGACAAATTCACAAAAAGAAAGAATAAAACATAATGCCCATTGATACTGGGGCACAAAGGCTACTGAATTAAAAACTTACAATGTGAAAAAGATCCTTTTTTTCTAATTTTATGAAGATTTGTTTTTATGCTTTTAAAATTGTACATTTTTTCATCTTCCTCATATGATATTTAGAGAAGAGAATATATCAAATGTACAAAAGAATATTAGATAATCATCGACATAATGAACTATGTGCACTTGACTTCCAAGAATTTCATTCAAAGTAATAGGTATATAGAAGCGTGTACTTACGTGTCTCTCATAAGAACTGTACAGGCTATAAGATCACTGTTATCTGGAATTTAAAATAAGAATTCTCGGTACTACTATTCTCATATGTCACTGATTTAAATCTAGGGCGCCACGTTACTTTATATTATGCCATCTCAGCATTTTTCATGTAAATGTACAAGGGGGGGTGATACAACAAATAAATTCTCTTATTAAATATTTTCGCCATAAGGAATATTACAAGAAATCATTTCTTTCATAGGCTCAAAGATACAGGCGCGTTTACAACATTCAAAGGTTTATTTAGCCCAATTGTATCTTTGTATCATATTGAAAAAAAAATTATTTTTTTTTTACTAAATTTTACTACATGTATAAGAATAAATCAAAGAATACATTTTTCTTGGTAAAATTTCAGGAGAAGCGTAAAACAAATAAAACTATAAAATCTGAAAGTTTTCAATGTAGATATCTTACTAGAACTCATACTTCTTACTACCGGTATCTTGAAGGGGTGGTGGATGTGGTGGATAGATTGTAATTACATAAATGCAGGCTTTAACAAATAGTTATGAAGAACAACTTTTCCCGTTATAATTAGCCTAACGTGCACATGTTTATTATCATCATTACATCTCGATGTACTACCGCCAAGTGCCTTACAAAATTAAATGCTAAATTATTCCAGAGCACAATGTACGAATCTAGAATTTTATAAACTTTGATCTCTGAAACTATTTCTAATTGAACATCTTATCCTCGGTGCATGAACCTCTATTATTCTCCACTTTAAATACGAGAAAATATTAGTATATACCTCGACTACACAAATACAATATTTTTCTCAAACTGCTAGAATTCAGTTCTAACATTTGGGTTTTAATTAAAATCTCCACCCGCTAAAGCAAAATTGTTAATATAAATCTTTCATACAAATATCTCACTTATGTAATAGAAAATGACCATGCCCTGTAACTAAGACAAGCATCTGATACACATGGAAGAAACGACTTGATTTTGCTATTATGTATCGTTGCTTACAAATTCACATTGACACCTGTAGTTGAAACATCTTTTTTCCTAGAAAATGGGTACAGGGGCTCTGGCAAAATAACAAGAGCAACTTCAGAGGGTCTTAGTTTACAGAATGACGGACGGACGCCGGAAAAACTCATGTGGATCTTATACTAAATACGTCATTCCAATAACTTCTAAACCCCCTCATCAATCAAATGAAAAATGAAACATTATGTACCATGCAACATCCGAAACATTGTATCAGTTATGGATAATAGACCTAACTTGTATTTTTTAAATCGCCGGATGCAAGGTAATAGAAGTTCTATGGCCTAGATACCTATAAATACTGGACACTTATAGAAAATTATCGAGAATATAAGAGCAGCCTCTTTACATAATATACTATGCACTAAATATAGCTCATGTCAAGCAAAGTAGCCAAGCATCAAGATGGGAAAATAGTGCCCAAACTTTTGAAATAGTTTCCCCGATTTGAGGTTCACATTAAGTTGTAATCCGGATCAATTCTTTATTTCCTACTACTGACATTGGCCTTTATTCTGTTTGACACCAAAGTTAAGGATAGAGATGAGGGATGATGCAAAATTGGAATGACAAACAAAGAAACAATTTATCAAAACTTACTGAGATCTAAAATATCGTTGGTCCGTACGCATGCGTTGTCTCTATTAAGCGGAAGTTGTTCTTCTCTTTCATCCATCAAAGACAATGACAAATCCCGGACTAAGAAGAAAACCCTTATAGCCTGTAAAACAAAATAAATCAATGTCATCAATTATTGAGGACCATAACGGTATACATATTATTTTTTTTTGTTTTCTCTCGTGGACGACGTAAGTTTTATTCTGAATCCCGACTTAATAACAGAAAAAGCAAAGTGAGCTAGTTTATAATTGATTTCGTAATGACTCTTACTGATTGGCCAATGAACAATTTTGTTCATTTTGAAATAACATTGTTTTATTTTTAACAAAGTAAAAACTTGTGCGCAGATCGAAAGTCGTGGGATCTTTTCCCTCTCATTCGTAAAGTTTGGTTTTTATACATGTACTTAGTAGCTATATATAAAGTACGTCGTGTTAGGTCTTTTACAAATGCAGTAAGGTGTGTTGATGATGCCATCGGATGGCAGAGAGGCGCAGTTTTATCAATTTCACAAATGATTCTTATATAGAATTCTTGGCAAATAAATGATGATGATGATGTAGAATACTTTATATCTTTGTAACCATCACGAAGTCACATTCTTCCCTTGTGAATAAGGATCTGGTTATTCTACATTCAGTTTGTCATTTATTATGTGCACAATGCATGTTCACAGAAACTTTGAACTTAATAATAAATCAATCAGATTTTTCATCTCCCAGTGGAAAGTTTTTCAAGTTTGCCATCTGTTGTGCTCGCAAGATTTTTCCTATGACCTCGACTTTTGAAACTGAAAACTCAAAATTCATTCCCTATCAAAGGGCATTTGTAGATTGTTTGGCGATTCTACACAGTTTAGTTTGTTTCCTATTTTCAGTGGCGTTGCTAGGCCAAAATTTAGTGGCTGCTCTTCGTGATATATTGGCTTTGGAACCTAAACAATGCTTTGAATTGGTGTATAGTGTATTGGACAAGGACCCGGTAAGCTCCGCAAAAATAGCCCATTCAAAAGAAATTCAACCGTTTTTTTTTTAAAAATATGTGGATGCATTACCAAACAAGCATGCATGGTAGCTACATCCAGTGGCGGATCCAGCGCCCCCTTTGCCGGGGGATCAAGGGGCGAATTTTGACGATTTGTACTGAAAATGGGCCAAAATATACCTGTTTTGGGAAAATTTTGGGTCAGTGCCGGGGGGGGGGGGGGGCGGACGCCCCCTCCGCACCCCTTGAATCCGCTACTGACACCAATGATTGTGTTCACAAGGTTCCAGACGCACAGAGAATCAATGATACATGATTTTGTTTACAAAGCGTGACAGTTTTTAGAGTACGATGTAAGTTTCAGGTAAATATGGATTTGACTAACTGATTCACTGATTGCATAATACTCTGATCAATTTCTGTCATCTCTCGTCGATAAATATACTCAGTTATCAACGTTAGGTACTTCTAGTCTGTCAAATTTGATGAAGACCACTTCTGGTTGATAAAAAAGGCATAAAGGGCGAGCATGAAGGATAAATCATTTTCATGTTGAAATCTTACGAACGAACTGTACGATAGAGAATAAGACTAATGATTCAATAAAATCGGTCTGAGATACCTGAAAGTGAACATACTACATAGTTTTTTTTTTACTTTCATTCTTGGCGAATACCAGTGATATGATAAAGTTGTTTAAACATCTGATGAGTTTTCATATGAAATAAGTATGTTCTAAACATGATCAAGTTCTTCAATTATTTGTCTTCTATTCGTTTATCAGTCTGAAACCAAAGCCCTACTCTTATAGTTTAAAGTAGGTAAAAGGTCAAGGTCACTTGGTCAAACGACATGGTATCAAATGAAAGCTCTGGCCATGAGGAATATATATATGAAATATCAAAGTCCTATCCCTTATAGTTAAAAAGTAGGTCAAATGTCAAGATCAAGGTCACTAGGTCAAAAGTCATGGTATCAAATGAATGCTCTGGTCAGGAGGAATGATCTACAAAAATGTATATGTGAAATATCAAAGTCCTTTCACATATAGTTAAAAGTAGGTCAAAGGTCAAGATCAAGATAAAGGTTACTAGGTCAAAAGTCATGGTATCAAATGAATGCTCTGGTTAGGTGGAATATATATGTGAAATATCAAAGCCCTACCCCTTATGGTTAAAAAGTAGATCAAAGGTCAAGATCAAGGTCATGGTATCAAATGAATGCTCTGGTCAGGAGGAATATATATGTGAAATATCAAAGCCATACCCCTTATATTTAAAAGTAGGTCAAAGGTTAAGGTCACAAGGTCAAATAATTGTTATGATGAATGTGTGTATGAAATATTAAAGCCTTATCACTTACATTTGAAGAGATATTCACTTTAAGAACATTTTAAGCAAAATATTACAATAAGGTCAAAGTTCAAAGTCAAGGTTGCTATTTCAAATGTCTTGGTATCAAAATGTAGCACCTGTTATGGCGAATGTATGTATAAAATATGAAAGCCCTATCACTTATACCTGAAGAGACATTAGCTTTAAGAACTTCGTATCCAAAATGTTACTATAAGGTCAAAGTTCAAAGTCAAGGTCACTAGGTCAAATGTCTTGGTACCAATATGAAGTACTTGTTATATTGAATGTATGTATGAAATATAAAAGCCCTATCACTTATATGTGAAAAAATATATGCTGTAAGAACTTCATAACTATCAGGTTCAAGGTCAAGGTCACTAGGTGAAATGTCTTGATATCAAAATGTAGTACTTATTATGGTGAATGTATGTATGAAATATGAAAGCCCTATCACTTACACTTGAAGAGTTATCTGCTTTAAGAACTTCTTAACCGGACGGTCAGGTTGACAGACGGACAGACAGACAGACAGACAGACGGACAGGGTGGTTCCTACATGCCCCTCCAAACTTCGTTTGCGGAGGGTATAAATATAGTTTTGCAAATCAGCCGGTCGCTAAGGTAAATAGAACTCGGCATCTATGTAAGTATGTGAGCTATGATATCCCAAAAGTATGTCAAATGAAGAGTCAAAATCAAAAAATTCTGGAACCAGTAGAAATGTCTTGCTTCTGTCTCTTATTATTCAGAAAATACGGCCAAGGTTAAAGGTTTTTCAAAAGTAGGTCAAATACAAGGTCAAGATCACTAGATTATACATTTTAGTACCACTGGAAGCAATGCAAAAGAGAAACATTCAGACAGCATTGTCAAGGTTTATTAAGAAGATCAAACTCAAAGATAAAAGTCGCTATATAAAAAAAAACAAGATCTTGTTACAAGGAATACACACGTGATACATGAATATATGAAAAACTCATCACATACAAATCAAGAGTATATAATATATATGATATATGAAAATCTCATCACATACAAATAGGGAGTACAGACAAACAGACTGAGAGACGGACCAAAAACTACTGTACTTGCCCGTGAATTTGATTTCGAAGGTCTAAAAAAATCAAATATTAGAACAGTTTACCCAACGAACCTAGTCTATCATACCGATGAAACCAAAGAGAATTAAAGGATATTCAGTGAAATCTTAATCAAACTAATTACAATGTATTCTCTCTTTTGTTATGGTGTATGTTGATCCAATAAAACTTAAGATTCTTGAAGGTTGTACCAAATGAAAACATCCTTTGATGTATATTTAACGAGCTACCCACTGAGACCCGCCAATGGAACTAGTAATGGTATACATCTATCAAATTTATGAAATACTATCTGCTATTGTACTTTTCTTCAATATATCGACACAAAGAAGATTATGATTTCATTTCCCTTTTTAATGATTTTGCTATGAATGCCCAGTTATTTTGATTTTTTTTTATTTTCCGTGAACTATAGAAAGGCTTATTAGCTATATCACGGACAAGGTCCTCCACAAGCTCTCCGGGAATAATTGATTACGCACCAATGTACGATGATTTCTAGGAAACATATCTTTAGCTTTGTAAACATTGGTTTTCCTAGAAACCTGTCTATTTCATTGTGTCCGGAATACAAAATAATCAAATTTTCTTTTCCGTGGTCCGTCCGTCCTGTTCCTTCTATATATCAGTTTTTTGAAGAGGAGAGGTTTGGGTGTAGATGGGAGCATTAGGAAAGGAAAATGAAGAACCTGACATTTTTCAAAGAATTCAATAATGATCATTTAATGTAATAAAAGATCATTATCGAATTCTTTGAAAATTCCGGAACAATGGACTCTAAAGATTATTTCGATGAATATGTAGTTCAACAGCATAATCTCGACATCTTTTGCCTTATTACGTAGATGAGCACACATGATTGACTTGAATGTGGTACATTGGAAGACATTCAGGAAACGATACAAGTACTAATAATCAGAAACAAATCGGAAAGGGTTAACCGATCGATTATCGCTTTACAGCGAAAACAACGTTTAATGCAAAATGTAGATGGAGACCTTCTCTTTGTGTACAAAACTAAATCAAAGTTTTGAATGCACTGAAGGCGAGTTTCGTTTATACTAATCTTTGTTAAGGGAAATACATGTTAATAATTATAATTTTGAGGTCTTCTGTAATCTTTTCAGTTACGAACATCAGATTATATCTAAAAATGTTTGAGCATTCGTCGATGGATGAAAACAATGCAAAATCCAGCTACATCTAAAACATCTAAACCTTAAATCCAGTTACATCTAACCAGTTACATCTAAACCTTGACTTTTGCTACTGAGGTCATGAGGTGACACGAACGAATTTAAGTAAAACTTGGTAAATTTGAAAGAAAATATCAACAATCTTTTTCCAAGGGCAAGTTCAATGCATAGCTTCAAAGTTCCGAGGTCTTGGGAACTAAGATGTGTGGATGATTTTGGGACAAAAGCATGTTACACATCTCGGGTCACGTGAGTCGTGAAATGAGCATTCGCAGTTCAAGAACAGGTGTGTTGTCTATCGCATGTTAAACCCTTTTAAAATATGTGACACCTTGACCTTGCAGGTGAACTTGACCCTCATTAGGGAGTGAAGTCACATCATGCTTTAACTATCCCTGCAAGATTGATGGGTGTACAATTCATATCAATCAAATCCCTGTATGTCGCCCTCGAGTTGCAGGCAACATTACAATATAAAATTGTGACATGCCATTTCTGTGTTACTAGTGATAAAAAAAATCTTACTTAGACGTTTAGAATGAGTAATAAAAAAGACTCGAGCAATTCACCGAAAACTGATTCGAATAATCGGAACCGAAAGTATTATCGATTGTTGTTTTTTTTATGGAAAATTGAACCAGGCGATTCAATTTTATCCAGGATCTGACATTTTTCAAAGAATTCGATCCATTCCAGTACTATGAACTCTTAAAGGATTTTTTCTTTGAAAAAAAAAACAACTTGAAGGTCAAATGCATATCCTCGACGTTCTTATGAAGATAAGTACACATGGTTGTACTTTATTATTACTATCTACTGTTTCAGTATCCTTAATTCGGAGAAAAACCTTAACACTACTTGGATTCCAATTATAACTAATAGTAGTTACAAAGAAGTCGTATAAGTAGACCACCTATATTGTAATACACATGTAATTGATATGAAGCTAGTCGTTCAGCCTGTGACCAGGCGTTACCAAGTACCCGGTGTTTTAAATTTGAATAGTTTTATATCTGAGGGAACAATTATCATTCAAAATAAAATCGGTTAAACATGAAAAAGGATCAGTGCTCGTGCAAAACCTCACGTAATATCCCAAGCAATGCCGATGGTTACATTGAATAATGAGATAAAAATGCATTAGAACGAATTGACAGTTTATATGGGTACATGTAATTCAAGAAAACTCATATAGGGATAGTTCTCTGTTTGTTGAGGTTTTATGTTTCCTTTCCATGAAATAGTATTGATCTGCCAATTATCAATAATACTGGATGAATGGAAAGGAGACAGCGTATCAGACGTCAAACCCGAAGGTCACTAGTTTGATCTAGGCGCACACCCAAAATTACAATGTAATGCGGAGCGGAAAGGAGAAATTTTGTTAGTAGCAGAAGAACGCAAAAGTTTCTAGATCAGAAACGTGTAAGATAAAACTTGATTTTCAAATCAATTCAGGTTACAAATAGGAGGACAAGAGAAATTTGAACGAGGTCTGCGCTGAAATATCAGTAATTATTACTTGTCTAGACATTGTATCATTGTCTTCCTCCCTTGAAATATATAAACCATGATCATGTTACAAAGACAAAGTCACGTCGTTATTACGTGATTATGACGGTTCTTGTTGGTAGACATAGTGAAAGAAGAGGTGGTCATAACGGTTCAAGTCGGTAGAAATAATGGTAAATGAAGAGGCTATGATGTCTGTAGTATCGGTGGGAGATGACAGTTCAAGTTGGTAGAGATAATGAAGATGAAGTGGTTATGACGGTTCATGTTGGTAGAGATAATGAAGATGATGTGGTTATGACGGTTCATGTTGGTAGAGATTATGAAGATGAAGTGGTTATGACGGTTCATGTTGGTAGAGATAACGAAGAAGAAGTGGTTATGACGGTTCATGTTGGTAGAGATAATGAAGATGAAGTGGTTATGATGATGAAGTGGTTATGACGGTTCAAATTGGTAGAGATAATGAAGATGAAGTGGTTATTACGGTTCATGTTGGTAGAGATAATGGAGATGAAGTGGTTATGACGGTTCATGTTGGTAGAGATTACGAAGATGAAGTGGTTATGACGGTTCATGTTGGTAGAGATTATGAAGATGAAGTGGTTATGATGATGAAGTGGTTATGACGGTTCATGTTGGTAGAGATAATGAAGATGAAGTGGTTATGACGGTTCATGTTGGTAGAGATAACGAAGAAGAAGTGGTTATGGCGGTTCATGTTGGTAGAGATAATGAAGATGAAGGGGTTATGATGATGAAGTGGTTATGACGGTTCAAATTGGTAGAGATAATGAAGATGAAGTGGTTATGACGCTTCATGTTGGTAGAGATAATGAAGATGACGCTTCATGTTGGTAGAGATAATGAAGATAAAGTGGTTATGACGGTTCAAGTTGGTAGAGATAATGAAGATGAAGTGGTTATGACGGTTCATGTTGGTAGAGATAATGAAGATAAAGTGGTTATGACGGTTCAAGTTGGTCGAGATAATGAAGATGAAGTGGTTGTGACGGTTCATGTTGGTAGAGATAATGAATATGAAGTGTTTATCGCGGTTCATGTTGGTAGAGATAATGAAGATGAAGTGGTTATGACGATTCATGTTGGTAGAGATGGTGGAAGTTATTTGGAAAGTGCATATAGGTAAACGATGTTTATTATAGTGGTGGAAGGTGAAATTGGTTATGACAGTTGAAGTTGGTAGACAAGGTGGAAGATGAAACAAAGCTGGTTTTGCAAAATATTGGTTCAGGAAAAAAATATTTATGTTGGAAAGTTTGGCAGTAACAATTAGTTCAATTTGACAGTTTCTCTTGCTCATGTTCATGATGGTTGTGAACCTGTCTTTGTGGTACAAGTAACAATGACAGTTCATGTTGGAAGTTTACGTTGCGCTTATGACATGTTGAATTTGTTGGTGGTGATTGTCCATATTCGTGTTGGTTGTGAACATGTCAGTTTTTTTTACACAAGTTTGTTATGACAGCTCATGTTGGTAATGCTAGTAGATGAATGGGTTAAAATAGTTCATATTGGTATTGATTGAAGTGAAAATATAAGTTTACTAACACATTTGGGATAATAACTTCATTCGTAGATAAAAGTTGTTCAGACAGTCCTGGTTGGTAATGATAGGGGTAGATTTAGTAAACACAGATGTTCACAGTTTATTTTAGTGTTGACAGCAGAGGTAGAGGGTATGTATGACAGTTGACAGTATGAAGTTGATAGGCTAAAAAGAATTTCATGAGAGTTTATTTTTGGCAACAATGGCACATTTTGTAATTCACGAAATGGCTGTTAATTTTTTTCCATGGGAAGTCATAATGGTCGAGGTACATGTAGAGAGACCTTTTATCGTACAGCTGGAAGAATGGAAGCTTAGAACATTGTTCTATTGTTCTATTACAAACCAGTACACTTTAAGTATATCTAGTTCTTCGAATGGGCGTAAATAAATAAAATCACAATTTGTACTTTTATGGTACATCAATCATTTACCTTCATATATCATCAAACTCTATATATTTATGATAAAGAGTTAAAAGGTTGTTTAATAATGACACCATCTGTCAATTTTGACCGTTTTTAAGTGATTAAATACCAAGAAAGTTTTTTATGCAATACTTTTGATTCATTGACATGTTGAGCATTCCTGTAAACAAAACAAGATGATAAATATCCAAAGAGTGCTGTACGGATGACATCATGTGCAAAGACACGATATCGCGCACATAATGAAGCATCACATAGTGCCAACGCCACAAATGAAACGTAATGATTCTTGGAAATAATTTATAATCTAATGAATTAGATTCTATTTGGGAGGGGACGGGACAATGTTCTAAAAGAGAGAGGCGGTTGCGGAAAAGTCGTAAATGCGTTGCTCGATCTGTCCATTGACGGCCATCTTGTTTGATGTATCGGATCGAAAAACGATTTGGTATAGGTGACACTGAGTAGTTGCTTCTATATAGACGACTGGTGGAGAAAGCGGGACATAGGTTATGACATTGTCTCACTTTAAGCGTTTCACTCAGAATCAAAGAATTCAAAAGGGAAGTTTAACAACTTATAAATGAATTTTCATTATACAATATCTATTCACTTCAAGTACGAAATAACTTAAATTTTGCATCAAAATGTTCCTCTTATTGGTATTTAGATGATGAAGACAACTTCTTTTTTAAATTGACGATTGAAAATTCAAACGTCTCCTACAACCTGCTACGTCGCCTGAATAAAATGAAATTGAATAGATTCACTTATAAACAAATAAACGCATCAAGGTCTTCTCGGAAAGCGCTCAATCTTTTCTTAGTATAGCCAATCAATACACCATTCACGGACAGATGCATCCATATAATGAATTGGGACAACAAACTGCTAACGATAAAACATAGATAAATTCTTTTGTCATCTCCTAAATTTAAAGCTGAATTCGTCAATTCCATTTATAATGTACACGCTTGTACCAAAATAAGAATACATAAGATATGACCTACGCTACGAGGCAATAACTAGGACTCGAGTTTTCCAAAAACCATTGCAACAAGAGGCTTCTGTTTAGTTTTTACATAAAAAAATTGAAAGAGATATAGCTGTAGCAAGATAAAATCGAAATGGTTGAAGGACTCGTGTTCACACTCGTGCTTTCTATCATGAACCCCCACCCTCCTTGGTGGTCGAACGACGAGACGCCTGCTTCTTTTACATATCTACAGAACATTATTCAGATACCTCTCGTACATGTAGATTTCATTTGCTAATCGTCCTATATACATTTTTTTTCATAATTTAGTCAATCTAAGTATGTTATATGAATTTCAGTTCGCAAGCACTTTCAATATAATCCATGTATATTTCTTTAAAATCATTCCAAGAAATGCATGCGTCGCCTGCGAAACATAGCGACACTCAGGAATCACTTTTATATGGTGTGACATCCAAGTGTGACAGACAGACGGACAACGCCTAAGTGTCGCTATGCTTCGCAGGCGACACAAAAATGTGCGATTGTTTTCAAAATGACAATTGATAAGTATATCTAAGATGTTTTCACAAAGTAGGCTGGTTGACAACATCGCCATTCTTTGAAGAACGAATATTTATCAGAAAGGCGGACTTTCACCTGCATCCGTACAAATGTGCAAGTGATATACATGTACTCAGTCTAATCAGGTTGCAGGTCTAGTTACTTTCTTTTATTGTGAAAGAAGACGAGGTGACCTACTCTAGTTTTTCTTACCAAGAATAGGTACTAGTTTTAGGTGAATAAATACTTTTAAAAGGAGTTTGACAAAAAAACGTTCAACCAAAAGGTGTATCAGTTTTATTACAAATAAACTCAATTCAAATGAAAATATTCTGATAGAAAATGATTATGGATAAGCGGTACCTCGCAAAATTGAAAAAAAATTCGGCTCGCAAAGTATCATACTACCAAACTATCTTACACAAATTATAGATTCTTTCTTGAGCTGCACCTATGATGACTGGAATCAGTCAGGGTTCTACGCCAGCTCGTGAGGTCAAAACCAATGCCCTAAGAACCGACCTTGATCCATGACACTGAAATCTAAGAAGCTGAGGTGAGACCTCGATACTAGCTCTTATGAAGGCGATAGTGACATGTGACCTTGGACACATGTGACCGTTTTTCGTACTTTTATGTATAGTACTGTTCACTGTTAACTGCTGGTTCTCAACATTATAGGAGTTTTCTTTATAATGAAATTAATAATTCTGAAAAATTAATCCTCCTCTGTAATTGATAAGAAAGATTAAATGACTTTTGGAGTGTGATCATTACATCTTGAATTCACGAGTCAATACGTCAAGATCTAGTGTTATAGCTTACATTTTACAAGGGAAAAAGATAGGGCAAATATAGAAGATTTATCAAAAATAGATAACAACATTTACAATGAAGTGTTGTTTAGAGAAGTTTTCAAAAAATGCTCAAATCTAGTGCTCCGTTTACAGAAAACCATGAACAAATATGATAGTATATATCATTTTTTTAAATCGTGATATAGTTTTTGTAAATTGAAGTTAAAATCTTTTGCTCAGTAATGAGGTCAGTTTGATACAATTTTATCGGTGTGAGAGTTCCGTTCTTCTTGACTTTTAAAAAAATACACATACGAACTTAAAAAAATGTTTTCAAAAATATTGTAGGAGCGAATCATAAGCAAAATGTAGATTTTTATTCTTCATGACCGGGAAATGAAACCTTAGTACATGAACCAGAAAAAAATCCCTGTGATATTTACAAGACATTTCGTAATTACTATTTCATTCTCTTGTAAATTCTAGGGGATTTTCAATTTACTCATCGTCAGGCGGATTAGTTTCCGTGCCTGAGAAGGAAATGGAATTCATGCATGTATATTTCATTCTATATTCAAGGAGGAAATGTAAATATATTGCTTAAAAATAATTTTCTTTCTCGGTGATGATTTAAACTAAACTCTAAAATAGCATACTAAAAATCCACGGAAAAATTCCATCGTAATATCTCATATGAACTTTTTGGGTCTGCATGACAAACTGTGTGTGTGTGTGTGTGTGTGAGAGAGAGAGAGAGAGAGAGAGAGAGAGAGAGAGAGAGAGAGAGAGAGCAATCCATTCAAGGAACAGCGTGTTTATTTTTCTATGTAATTTCTCTTCTGAACTTTTAGGTCTTCATGACGAACAGAGAGAGAGAGAGAGAGAGAGATTGTCCTCAGTTTAATGTCTGATAAAATGAAAGGAAAAGGGGCATTCACTGCAAGGAAATGGCGTAACTAACGACATGACAAACAAGAAAGTGTTCTCATTCCAAAAAGGATGACTTATAACAGATGTGAGGGGTATTATGACTTATAACAGATGTGAGGGGTATTATGACTTATAACAGATGTGAGGGGTATTATGACTTATAACAGATGTGAGGGGTATTATGCCTTATAACAGATGTGAGGGGTATTATGACTTATAACAGATGTGAAGGGTATTATGACTTATAACAGATGTGAGGGGTATTATGACTTATAACAGATGTGAGGGGTATTATGACTTATAACAGATGTGAGGGGTATTAAGACTTATAACAGATGTGAGGGGTATTATGACTTATAACAGATGTGAGGGGTATTATGACTTATAACAGATGTGAGGGGTATTATGACTTATAACAGATGTGAGGGGTATTATGACTTATAACAGATGTGAGGGGTATTATGACTTATAACAGATGTGAGGGGTATTATGACTTATAACAGATGTGAGGGGTATTATGACTTATAACAGATGTGAAGGGTATTATGACTTATAACAGATGTGAGGGGTATTATGACTTATAACAGATGTGAGGGGTATTATGACTTATAACAGATGTGAGGGGTATTAAGACTTATAACAGATGTGAGGGGTATTATGACTTATAACAGATGTGAGGGGTATTATGACTTATAACAGATGTGAGGGGTATTATGACTTATAACAGATGTGAGGGGTATTATGACTTATAACAGATGTGAGGGGTATTATGACTTATAACAGATGTGAGGGGTATTGATTCAAGGATGTATCCCACCTTCCCCCTTATGTAATGAAAGAATGGCGAAAAAAAAAGTCCGAATGAAAGAGACTTCCTTCGCTGGAAATGACTCAATCATGAACAAAATCAAACCACTCCAACTCCCATATAGGAAACAGCTATTGTTGTATATTTGTACTTTCTCATAGAACGCAATTTCCATGAAAACTTTGTGTATTTTCGAAATAACGTTTTCTATGAACTCCGACGTTTTATGAGGGAATGGGGGATAGAAAAACAGTGCATTTCTAATTTCTATCACATCGATCAGGGAATATTTCTTGTGAATCTGTAAATCAATGGGGAAAGATAAAACATCAGTAGTGTCTTCAGTTATGATCTGCAAATGAAAAATAAACCTCACTCATAAAAGTGCTTAAATGTACTTTTATATAAGTAATTCACTTCCCCATTTGAAGACTCACTGATCGATATTAATTAACCTTCTGAATATATGTACGTAATACCATCAGCATGCCCTTAGGTCAGCTACTAGGATAAAAGCCGGAAATCATAAACGATATGAGGTTAAAACCATCACTAATGACATTGTTCTTATTATAACAAGACATGATTTGCCAGCATTTCCCGGAATACTGACTAGATACTAGGTATTACTTATACTATGATAATGATTTTATCTTACATATACAGAAGCTATCTAAATATATGACGATCATTGAGGAACTAGAACTAAGCTACAGGGATGAATACTACTGTATGTAACTGCGTTGTTCAATACAGCAGTCCATGGTCCCAAGGTACAGGGAAAGCTAAAATTTCTTGCAATTTTGACACATTGTAACAACTCTCGTGTACTCAAATTTTCGGTCCCTTGAACTTTATCAAGCGCAAAACATTGTCCCTTTGCACTAAAAAAAAAAGGCCAAGGGGCCAAAAAGAGTATAAGGAGCTTTTCCTTTGGATTTTCCAATGCAAAACATTGACGCACTTAATTGCGTTTTGACATTCAAAGGTATACGCATAAAGATTCCCCTTTGTTCATGTTTACACCGTTTTCTTCGACGGTGATATTTCACATTTTTATCCAGAATTTTTTTCTATCGAAGGAAATAGCATCCTATCGATTTTGAAGATGACAGAAATATCACGGGTGAAAGCAAGAACATATGTCAAGGGAGCTGGGATCGAACCAGATGAAACTGTTCCGAAGTCGTGTAACCTAACCACCGGACTAATCGTATATTTTCAACAAATTTGAGATGAATGTCATATCTGTATTGTGAATGTTTCAATGCTGTTTTAATGTATCCTATTACAATAATGAAGAATGTGGGCAGATTCTATGTTAAAATAGGTCTTTATTCCATGGGCTATGCTGGTACAGAGAACAATGGAAAATGTCTCTATTGCGCCGTAAAATAGCACCAAATCGTACCCCATACCTGCATAATTTCAAAAAATCAGGCGCTATTTCGCAAATAAACTTTTTGGTACAAAGATGCTCTATCGTGACCCATTTAGAATATAAATAAGGAAGGCGAAGTGGTTCCCGGTACGTCAGTCTACATTAAAACACCTTGTAAACAGGAAGTACGATTCGCTGTATAACGCAGCAAGAAAAGGTCTATGTGAAAATGCGCCGTCAACATTATATTGGAAATTTCTAAAGTACAAGTCATCTTTCCTTTTCTGTTTGGAAGTCAGAAAATCGATTCATTCTCAGAATACTAATTTGGTTCAATAGACAATTCTTATCGAAGGTTTTTTTTGTTCAATAGCAAGTACGTGCGCCAATCACGCATAGTCACAAAAATAGCAATCCAAGGAATGCTTGTGACAGTTGTGTAGCTTGCGAAGCGGCTTTATTGAAAATGGATCATATATGTAGGGTCAAGATCACTAGGTCAAAATCATTGGAATCAGAAGGAAAGTCTTGTCAAATGAAACTCATATGCGAAATATCAGACCAATTACTTCACAATCAAAAGATATGGCCAATCTTACATTCTATGAAAAGAAGCTCAAACATCTACATTGTAGGACAAGGTCGCTAGGTCAATTTTTTTTTGTAACAAAAGAAAGGTCTCACAAGAAATACACATGCGAAATGACTCACCAATCAAAAGATATAGGCTATCTTCATTTTTGAAAAGAAGGTAAAATATCTACGTCTGACACGGTCACTAGTTCAAATTGCTTTGATTTCTATAAAAAGGTTTCCTCAGAAAGAATACACATATGGAATATCAAAGCCTTCTCAAAACATAGGTAATCACAGATTACGAAGCTCACCTCGTGACAGCAAAATTCAATTCAAACATATTACTTAGTACATGTATATTGGCTTTTAAAGATACTTTGTCAGATACTGAGCTTGGTTTGGTTACTTGGTTTGGTACTGTAGCATTAGTACTTTGTCAGATACTGAGCTACCCCAAACTTCTTAACCGGACGCGGACGCGGACGCGTGGGGTTATAGCATAAGCTCACTCAACTTCGTCGAGGTGAGCTAAAAAGAATCCAAAGATATAGTCCATCTGAATTTAAAAAAGGAGGTCAAATATCTAGGTCAAGGCCATTTTTTTTTGGTCATTTCTACAAAAAGTTTTGCTCACAATCAATACACTTGTGAAATATTAAAGCCCCAACCACTTACAAATCAAATGAAATCTGCCCTAAGTTAACGGGACGAAAATATAAACCACAGCAATATTCTTTAGAAAGTTATCCTGGATGAAGGTCAAGTGTCTATTGTAAAATTGGTCTTATACCTTCGTTCAAGGTCATGACTTACCCTTAGGTCCTAAAGAACATTAATGTGAAATATTACTGAAATCCATAAACAGGGGGAGGAGTTATAAGCCGGACAAGGTTGTGAACATGATGTTCATTATGGCCTTTATGTTCAAGGTCATGACACACACTTTAAAAGTCCTAAAAACATTTCTGTGAAAAATTATTGAAATCCATCAATAAGGGGGGGGGGGGGGGGTTATGCCCTGGACATTGTTTAACTAATGGTGTCTATTGTCTTGACCTTTGACCTATGACCTTGGTGCAAGGTCATGACCCACCCTTAGGCCCTAAGGAACATTACTGTGAAATACTATTGAAATCCATTACATGTAACAGGGGAAGGAGTTATGATCTGGACAAGGTTTTACTTATGGTGTCTATTGTGACCTTGACCTTTGACCTATGACCTTGGTGCAAGTTCATGACACCCTGTGATATATCATTGAAACCCTTAAAAGGGGAAGGAGCAATATTCCGGACAATATTTTACTAATGGTGTCTATTGTGACCTTGACCTTTGAGTTATGACCTTGGTTCCAGGTCATGGCACATCCTTAGGTCTTAAGGAACATTTCTGTGAAATATTATTGAAATCCATCCACAGGAGGATTGTATTATACAGGGGGACAAGGTTTTACTAATGGTGTCTATTGTGACCTTGACCTTTGACCAAGGTTCAAGCTTAGGTCCTAAGGAACATTTCTGTGAAATATTATTGAGATCCATCCACAAGGGGAGGAGTTATGCTCTGAACAAGGTTTTACCGATAGTGCCTTTGTTACCTTGACCTTTGATATATGATCATGACACATCTTTAGGTCCTATGTTGTAACTTTGGTAACAGAAAGTACAGATGTTTGAGAACCAGACTGATAATACAGTACCCCTGCTGTAGCATTTTGAATCTTGCAGTAAGAATCAAAGAAAGAAAGTGTGACCTTTATTTTTTATCGATTGACCCTAAAATTGATAGTCCGCTTCCCCTCTGAATAATTATCCATACATCCAAGTTTAGCTAAGAAAAGTTCTGGAGGTTCCATCTCTTCACCAATATTTTAAGCTCATTTTCCCAAGAGTTACCTTAAGCTTTGACCTTCTGAAAGTAAGGCCATCTTCTCCTGATAAGTATCTATACATCAAGATTATAGTATGGATAGATAGAATTTCTTGACTTGTCATTAAAAAACTGATAGAGACAGAAGGAAAGTTTGATAGAGACAGACTGAGTATAACAACTCAGCCATTTCATGGCAGGGGCAAAAAACCTTGGAAACACATTAGCGGCAGAATAAGACTTACAAAAAGAGGACTAATTGTTATATATTTTATTACTCACCCTTCTAGCTCTTTCCACTTCACCACATGGCAGTCTTTTACTGAATTCTATCCCTGTTAGTGGTGTACCAGTGGGAGGGAGGAGAATGGAGGCATCCATTGTCAGGTACTCAACATTCAGGGGCTTGTTCTGGCCATACAAAGAAAATATAGATTTTAAAGTACAATAAAACCAAATACATACAAATTACTTAACAATTTTACTTATGTATAGTAGCTAGTAGGCTACCTTCTGAATAGACATCATAAAGTATTAGTAAAAGCCAATCAATTATGGCATAGGGGTCTTGGAATATCTGAATTTATCAAAGCTTTATTAGCTAGGTTAAAAATTTTGTTAAAAGGCCCTCTTCATATTTTTTTATGCTATTTTCTTGGTGTTTTAATGGTTTTTTTTTTTCAGTTTCTATTTTTTTTTGGGGGGGGGGGGGCTGAAAAAAATTATTACATACACATGTACATAATTTACAAAACGCTCTTTTTTAGTTTCAAAAGGTAAGATAGAGACTGTAAATTTCATCACCAATGAATATGAAATTACATATCATTATGAACACTTCAAGATACTAAAAAATTGACATGTGAATGTTGCTCAAAGGGAAATAAATCTTAGAGTACATAAACCAATAGTCAGTGTCTGGAAAGTGTAGCTCAATTGTAATTTTCTGTTATCTGAAAATCTTTATAACAACTAGGTAAAGAAGCTCAAAGTGTAAACTACATGCAGATTAAATACATTTGATACATGAAAGGTAATGTTTAAAGATTAAATAGAATAAGGTAACACGTGGGATATGTATGAGAAAAAGTCATCATCCATTTTCCACTCCAGACGAAGGATAAATGGGTGTGGAAGGTCGGCAAAAGTAAAATCCTTGAAGCAATGTGGCACTGGAAAGGCCATAGGATATAGGAAACACTTAAAGCAGAAAGAGTCACACAAAAATATGCACTCAAGATCACAAGCATTTACACAGAAGAGGAAAAACATACATGGCAACACTCATTTTCCAAGAACTCAAGGGTTCAAAGGCTGAAATAAAATTTCAGTCAACAACTAGTACCACAGATTAATCATAGCAAGGTTTTTCTCTTTATATTGTTCAGTTTCAGAGAAAAACTATATATAGGGATTATATAGAAATATACAGAATCTCACCTTCATTTGAGTGTACTCGTCTTCAAACATATCCAGAAAGATTTCTTCACTCTGCAAAATAAGGAATAATATTAAGATTCAAGAAATTTGATCAAAAGCAAATTGATAGAATTGTGGACTCCCATCTTTGGGCGTTTGATTCATAAATTGGCCAAACTCAAAGGTCAAGGTCACAAGGTCAGTAATATTGGTATAAAAGATCATGTCACAATAAATACATTTGTGAAATATGAAAGACCTATCATTAACCATCAAAAAGTTATGCTTAAGGTATGTTCTTATTACTGACAGATAGAGGGACAGACAGATGAGCTGAATGCAAAAGCTGGGGTCTATGAAATTCATGATTGTCCCAAACTCAAAAGCCAAAAATAATACTTCTAAAAGTACAAAATCAATACTTATGATAATTCAGAAGACATAGCAGCAAAGGTTTTTGATGAAAAATAGTTTAAAAATCTTTGTGATAAAGTGTATAATATCATGTATGGTAGGGTCTGAATAAAAGGAATATTCTATTGAGAGTATGGTCTGGCAATATATGCTGCCATATCTAACCTTGTAGAAGTTCCTGAGTAATTGAGTACTACATTCTCTAGCGTTCTCTATACAGGCTAGATGACGATCTTGTAGGTAGGATCTACCTGGTCTGAACACCAACTGTCTCAATAGCTTTATGGACAACTCAAGGGTCGATAATCTGACTTTACTACCTGTAAATAAATAAACACTATCCTATAAACATACAAAGTTAATAGTTTGATTGTATCTTCAGTTCTGCAATTCATCTTTCAGTTTTCAAATTACAGTGTAAGATCTAAAGTAAAAGAACGAAGGAACCCCCAAAAAATGAGAGAATCATTGCTATGTGAAGATGTATCACTAGCAGTTATTTGTCTCAATTTCCACAAGCAGTAAGAATGTACAGTCTACTCTCGATAACTCAAACTTCAAGGGACCATCAGAAATAGTTCAACTTATCAGGAGTTCGACATATTGAGTACATGATCAGCAATCAATTTTTCAAAAGACTTATTTCCCTTTCTCTATCACCATTCATAAACTTTTGTGTTGTCCACCTTTAGTGACCAATCAAGACTTAATGTTTGTGTTACAACTCCATATAGGAAGAAAATATCAGTTATCCATCTTCTGATCTCCTAATAATGAATTGGTTTTTGTTTAAGAATTGAAATTAATTTGTGGTTCGACTTATTGAGGTAAATTTACAATGTAAAATGACTTACGGGACTTAACAATTAGTTCGACTTAACAAAAAGTTTGAGTTATCGGAATTCGAGTTATCAGGAGTAAAAATGCATAGAAATCTATGGAAGAGAATCGGGACTTTTAAAAACAGTTCGAGTTAGGCGGAAATTCGAATTAACCGAGTTTGAGTAAACGAGAGTGAACTGTATGTTATATTCTTATACTTACTAAGAGTCATATCAGCCACATCTTTATGACCACAACATAAAGGCAATAGAACGGCAATAATAAAAGTTTCTTTTAATATTTCACTTTCAACATGTGTACCTCTGTTTCATATGAAATGTACAAAAGATGCAATTATTGCAATTTGCTCATTGCATTGAAATAAAACACCGCTAAAGAAGGTATGGTCACATTGGAAATTAAGTTTTTGTCATTAACTAGGTTTAACTACATGTAGGTCAAAGTCCAAGGTCAAGGTCACTAGGTCAAATGTTACAGCATACATTGAAGTCTTGTCACAGGCAACCTACCTGTATGTTTCTACTGCTTTTAGTTCCCGAGATTTTGCTTCAACCAAATTGTTGATGACAGACAGACGGAACTCATTCTCAATCTATAGACTGAAAAGTTTGCAATTCGGCAAAAAATTCTTGAATATGCAAGAAAGTTACATGTCCATGACACATTACCTATCAATTATTCAATCATGCACTAAGTTTATATCTTCAAATCTAGAATATTTCTTTGTAATCTTTATCCTTCGGCAATATATCAGTTGAACCATGTGGAAGTTCACTTGAGTTCGGCAAAAAATCGATAATTACATACCATGCTGACAAGCCAGTGTAATTATCCTGATTAATCTCTCCACCAAGGCAATATTATAATGGTCTTTAGCCTGAAAGAAGGAAATAGTTACCTGTAATTATGTAATTATAGTCTGGTAATTCTTCCTTTTAGACGCTTATGAAAGTTACGATCACACCTTCAGGTTATGTAACAATTATTGGGATCATAGGAACTATGCCTTTGAAAACCAAAGCAAATATGAAATGTTAAGAGATTCTTAAAGTCAAAGGGAATAGCATGAATGCACCTCTGCTTTTCAGACTTACAAGGATGAAATGTTTCCCTAAAGTACCTGGTACATTTACCACAAGTCATGATTTAGACGTGAAAGTGGGTGTTATAAAGATAATTAGGTGTACAAAATCAAATATTTATTCATGATATCAAATTTTATAACTTTATCTTGAACACCATGGCATTTCCTTTACAGACATTTAGACAAAGTACCAAGAGTGAGCATTTGATTATAGATATAACTAAATGTGTGGGCTGAATGCTACAAAGAAAGATAACTATTTCCAAATTTCATTCATAATTTCAATGAAAACCAAATACGATTGGTTTTTTTTTCTTTTAATAGTACTGCTTTCCTATCCTTTAAAACTTTGATTTCATAAAATCAAAAGACTCTAGATTAAATGTCAGGGAATAATTTGAGGTATCTATAATCTAAAGAAATGGAAAAAAAAAAAATGATCGAATGGTACACTGTAGATTGATCAAACAATTTGGTGCTAGATCCACCATTGATAAATCCTGATGCTACTATCATTGCAATGAGAAAATCCAGTGAAATGATTCAAAATGTCTCAATGTGAAACTGACTAGACCAATCTTTTACTAATGTCAATCAAGCCTTTCAGTTTTCGGATTCACCCCCCAGCACCAAATCTAATGTCACTGTAGATTCACAGAATCATTTTACATCAACTCACTATTCTAATGGTGAATTTTATCTATTTTTAACTTACTTCACTTCTTTCTGTTGGCATTAGTACCGAGTCCATCAAATCCTGGTGTATGCCTGAATAGAAAAAAAAGATATTGTTAAGAATAAAGAAATTTCAGAAATATATAGGGAATTTACAATTTACCAGTTGAGCTAAAAACAATCTTTTTGGTCAAAACTTACATTTTTACACAATTCATCCAGATAGCATAAGCAATACATGTATTTCAAAGCAACATGATTCATGGCTATTTTTCAAAAGTTATTAAGAGTAATTACAATACTGACTTTAACTGAATGTTGATTATTTTCAACATTTTAAAATAATTCAAATTAAAAAAATTGTTTTTCAGAAAAAAACAGATGTCTCCCCCCTCCCTCTAAGTTTCTTTGACCTTAGGCCAAGATGATGTGAAACCTTTGAGTCATGGGCAATACCATACTAAAACATGAAAGTGATTCATTATATTGTTTGAGGTAAAGCCCAAACATGATAAGCATATACCATTTCATTATAAGCATATTTAGTGAAATTGACTTTGGTAACGTGAACTTGGATATAGGTGATCTGAAACCTACATTGTATGGATCATGAGCAACAAAAAACTGAATTACTGATTGGATACACGGTTCAAAATATAAAGCCTAAACATGATAAGCATAGACAATTTCAGCCTGGAAATGATTAGCATATACAATTTCATTACCAAAGTAAGAAGTGACCTTAATCATGTGACCTTGGGACAATGTGATAAGAAACATTTAGTCCTGAGAAACAACATACTAAAATGTGAAAACAATTGTAAGATGTGTTCAGGAGATATAGCCCAGACAAGATTAGTACGTACAATTTTATTAAAAAGAACTAAATGATTTTGACCTTGGGCACATGACCTTGGGTCAAGATGATAAGAAACCCTCCAACCCTGAGCAACAGCATACTTAAGTATCAGAGTGATCCAGTATACGATTCCACAGATATAGCCTAGACTCAATAGCATTTACAAACTCATTAAAAAATGAAAAAACTTGACCTTGACCTTAGTCATATGACCTACGATCAAGGTGGTGTGAAACCTTTGGGTCATCAGCACCATCATTCTAAATATGAAGTGATCCTATCACGGTTCAAAAGATTAAGCCTGGACATAATACACATAATAAATACAATTTCATTTAAAATATACTGATAACTGACCTTGACCTTGGTCGCATGATCTTGAGTCAACATGATGTGAAACCTTTGGGTCATAAGGAACAACATACTAAAATATGAAAGTGATCTGGGAAACAGTTAAAGAGTATTAGCCCTGACAGGAATGTATTCATAATTTCATTAAAATGCACTAAGTGACCTTGACCTTGGTCATATGACCTTGGGTCAAGGTGATGTGAAACCTTTGGGTCATAAGGAACAACATACTAAAATAAGAAAGTGATCGGGTAAATGGTTCAAGAGATATAGCCCGGACAGGAATGTATGCATAATTTAATTAAAAATGCACTAAGTGACCTTGACCTTGGTCACATGACCTTGGGTCACGGTGATGTGAAACCTTCGGGTCATAAGCAACAACATACTGAGATATGAAAGTGATCGGGCAAACGGTTAAGGAGATATGGCCCGGACACGATGTGTGACAGACGGACGGACAGACGGACGGACGACAAAGGCAAAATCAATATGTCTCCTCCCCGTTGGGGGAGAGACATAATTCCATTTAACAGTGAAAGAGGCATTTAAATCATTGTAGGAGCGAGCTTAACATAAGTTCTTCTTGTTGCTAAATCCTAAATCTTTTTTGTAAATGTATGTCAATTCTGTTCTATACTTAATTTCTTGAATAAATCTTGTTTAAACCAAATCATTGTAATTCATTTTGGTTATTTCTCTTGGAGCTAAAAGTAAATTAAAATTAAAAGTTTAAAATAATGGTTGATAGAATCTAAGCAATCAATCTACATATAGAACTGAACTTAATATTTGCCATTACAGAGAAATACAGTACTGTAATGTAAATATTGGTAGTTTGTGAGTTCGTTTCTGCAGTTGCAGACATGTCATATTTTATGATCTCTCTGGAAGATAAACAATTCTACAAACAGGATTTTGAATAAGGTTAACTGATCTGTAGTAAGTTTGATATAGGTGTTCATTTAACATGAAGTTAAAACATGACAATCCATTGGTCCATTTGGATCTTTTAGGGAGAGGGCTTTACATAATGTAGTCAAAACTTGTAGCCCAGTCCCTTTTCTCTTTATTGAAATAAAATACGTTTAAACTATTGGATATTTCAGAATTTCTAGTAAAATCTGATTTGAATATGACTGAATAAAATGGAAGTATAGAGCACTTAGTAGGAAATTTCAGAATAACAAAGGAACTACGCACAGTGTCTTGGAGTCTACTGAATAGGTGGAAATTTTTATACCTTCTTTTACAATAACTTACAACATATTAAGGTCTACATTATATTTTCACAGTGCAAAATACACAACATACAACATCTTGAACAGAGTGATACTTTGAAATCATAAAATTACGATGGGCCTAAATTTTCAATCCCGATGAATAAAGAGTAACATCCAAGTAATAATCTGATAAATAAAGAGTCATTCCTAAGTAATATAATATAACTTGCTGATTGAGTTTCCTTATGTTTGAAATCAACCAATGTTCTCAAAATTATGCCCCAAAGAAATGAAAAATTATCTTTTCTCTAAATTCCTTGAAAGTTGTAACAGAGTGAACTAAATGTAAATAATTTTAAAACAGAACAATGGAACAGATGTACACTTATAATAATGCAAAAGAAGTTGCTTTTAAATTCACAAAACAATGTTAATTTACCCTCTTTGGTGAGCATGAAGAAAATTTCATAAGCAACAGAAGATTTATCATTTTTATAAATATTAACATACATTACTTTGCTACAATTTAGTTTGTTAAGTTTGCTTTAAAAACCACTTTACCAAAAGCATTGGAAACTTTCTAAAGGTTTTTTCTTGCTTCTACATGACATGGGTTATATAACTTTTTTATCCATTAACATACATGTATACCGGTATGTAGCTTTACATCCTTGCCTTTTTTAAAATTACTTTAAGCCTGCAGCCTTCACTTTTTCCATTTTATGATAAATGGGAAGTAAATAATTCATTCAGAACAAATTTTTTTAATTTGAAATTCTTTGAAAAATCATACATGAAAGTATCTAATTAATTCAACTGTAGCCTACACCTAAGTTTTCAAAAGCTTTGTTTTGGAAGTTTAAAACTCCCTCATATATAAAGAGCACGTCTTACCATCGTTATGTCCCATGGCATACAACAGGCACAGGGCAAATAGAGCTTCATAGTCATTCTCACTGCATTCTAACGCATTGAAAATAGCCTCCAAGTAGGGCCTAAAAATAAATTGACAAATTCAATTAAACATAAGTTGATCTTATCTATAATTCAATCTGGAACATATTGTTGTTACATGTGGCAAGGTACATGTTCATATATCGGGGAGTTTACTAAACAAGATGCCAAAGAGGGCAACAATCGCTCACCTGAAAACCACGTTTACAAAGCACATATCAAACGAGAAGAAACTTGACTTCGGAGAGGAACCAACAATAACAACATCTCTTTTAAAGATATCTCTCTATCATCCTAATGCTTTCAATTTGTCAATATGTGCTTCGGTTCTGAAGAGGAAGTTTGTCAAAGGAGGGTATCCCCATGAACTACCTTTACCTGAGGTGGTGCCACCTGTTGACGGAATCAAATGAAGAACAACAACACTTGTATGCGACCATGAGTACCTTATACATATAAAGTTTCATGAAAACCTGAAAAGTGGTCATGGCAAAGTCTTCCAAACTGAAAATCCCCCCCTTTCTTTTTACAAAAGAAAAAAAATCATAAAAAATAAAATAATTTAAATTTCAGCATAAAATCCAGATCAAAGCATTTAGTAATTTAAATATGACAAATGTGCAGTAAATGAGTGTGTAAAATGAATCATTTAATGAGTTATTTAAAGAAATATTGCAAAAATGTGCATTTCTAACTAAGACTGTAAAGATGTCAAACGTGTCAAAAATTTGACGTGGAGTGAAACCAAAAATAACAACACTTTAAGACATCTCTAATCCTGATGCTTTCGGTTTGTCGATATGTGCTTTGGTTCTGAAGAACAAGTTTGTCAAAGGAGGGTACCCCCAGTGACCTACTTTTGCCTGTGGTGGCGCCATGTGTTGACAGATCCCGATGAAAAACAACAACACTTGTAGGGGACCATTAGTACTTCATGTCTACCAAGTTTCATCAAAATCTCTTCAGCCATTCTAGATAAAAAGTCGAAAATGTTGAAAAGTTTAGGCCGGCCAGCGGATGCAGGACGGCACAATATAACAATAGCTCACTTGAGCTTCGCACAGGTGAGCTAAAAATTAAGTTATGAAGTAAGGCTTCTGCTAAGTGGTAAATCAGAAATTTTAATACATGTACATATAATAATTATATTATAAATGAAAGTATAATAAATATAATTCTACCAAGTTGTATTTTTTTTTAATCGCATCGCTGACAGATTATTTTGTCAAATATTTCTGTTTATCCAACTGTGACTCTGCGAGTGTCATATGCTATGATATATAAATCCTAAAAGTTCAGCTAGTGTCAGAGAGATTACCTGTTTTCCAGTGAAAATGAAGCCTGCATTTGTTCTGAGTTAGCTCCAGGAAGCTCCATTCTGTGAGATCTGCCTAATGTACTCATAAGCTTCTCCTCATCTGTCGAGTTCTGATTAGGACTTGATATGTCCGTATCCCCGGCAGAGAAAACATCACTAGCGGGGCTCAGGGCTCCCTCTGTATCATAGAAATAAATAATATACAAATATGTCTCATGTTACACACTCATATTTCTTGTAAAAAATGAAAGTACAAATGTATATCAAATATTCTCTTTCCTTTCAACTCATTCATATCAAAAGTTTTTGTGAGCTTAAGAAGACATGCTCGTTTTAGTTTTGAAGATGAATTCGGATTTAGATTTCAACATGTCAGATCTTAAAAGGGCCATAAAATTGTGCGTACCATAACCTTTAATGTTAATAAAATCAAGCAACCATCAATCTCTTACATTAAAACAAGCAAATACCTAGATCACCTGAGTTAACACAAGTATGCCTTAAACTATTTTCAGTAAGTAATTAGTCAACAAAAAGATAGCTTGTCAATCAAACAGATTTCATATTTTGTGCCAATTGATTTTTGTTACAATTTTTGTTAATGAATAAAGGTAAAATGATGGAATTATTTGAACTTTCATTTTAACTGAAAATCTCCATTTCCAATCACAGCTACTGAATGAAAAGTACACAGATATGAGATACATGTTCTTACTCTAAGACAATAAAATGTAAATATCTAAGGTAAGACAACTGTATTTTACTGCATGATATTGACAATATAAATTGACAATCTGTTCAAAGTTACATGCTTGCCAGCATAAATATGCATCAAAAGATTCATAAACTCACATCATGGTTGGATTCAGAGAAAACAGCATTTCAACATTTCAAATATCAAGTAAGTAACTGAAAAGTTCAAGTTCCAAGCTTGCTCTATGAAGGTAAGGAGTATAAGCATTTATCATGCTGTCCAACTGAGTATCAGATTTGAGTGTCAAAAGATTTTCTGTTTACTAAAACAAAGGTTGCCAAGTCTTGGATATTGCAAATTTTTGCACAAGGCTGAGATTCCTCTATCTATCACAATCGTTTTGATCTTTTTTTTTTTTTCTTTCAACATGTTCAATGACGGTACAATAATTTTACATGATATTAAAATCCTCAAAACAGAAATGAGTGAAAAACGCTACGGAAAAAAAAAGGCCACACAGGAAAGTGTCTTCCAAAGTTGTTTTAAGAGTTTAAAAGAGGAAGAAGCAATTGTTTGGCTTCCAGACCTAAACTTCTACGGAGTAAAGTTTCTTACAGCTTAAGCCATTCAAAAACAGAGTCACAAAAATATTTTATATTCATGTGAATATAGCGTTTACATGATTCTGTGTAGAAAAGAGATGTTTATCCTTTCAAAACAACAATTTCAAAGGTGAGCATCTTCTCTGAATTTTTTTGTAAATAACATTAGAAATGAAAAGTGTTTTCAGATGGAAAATGTTATGATCGCTGAGCGATATAGTCCCCTACCGGCGGCATATATTTATGTCCTGCAACTCTGCGTATGAATTACTCTTCAATTAAACATGAATGAGTTTTAATTAAACTTACTGCTCAGTTCTGAGGTTTTATCTGCTTTAGCTTTATCGATTCGAAAAAGAGGTCAAGCGTGACGAAAGTTGAACTTGCTCTGTAACTATCCAAGACTAAGCTGAGTATCAAATTTTACCTGAATATCTCTATTTGTTGCAGAAAAAAGTCCGGAAAACTGACAAAAACTGAATTTTCCAAGTCATAAAGGGGCATTACTCCTCGAAAAATAGGTCAAGCGTGACGAAAGTCAAACATGCTCTGTAACTATTCAAGACGAAGCTGTGTATCAAATTTCATTTGAATATCTTCATCCGTTGCAGAAAAAAGTCCAGAAAATTGACAAAAACTGAATTTTCCAAGTCATCAAGGGGCATAACTCCTCGAAAATAGGTCAAGCGTGACGAAAGTCAAACTTGCTCTGTAACTATTCAAGACCAAGCTGTGTATCAAATTTCATCTCAATATCTCCATCCGTTGCAGAAAAAAGTCCGAAAAACTGACAAAACTGAATTTTCCAAGTCATCAAGGGGCATAACTCCTCAAAAAATAGGTCAAGCGTGACGAAAGTCGTACTTGCACTGTAACTATCCAAGACCAAGCTGTGTATCAAATTTCATCTTGATATCTCCATCCCTTGCAGAAAAAAGTCCGGAAAACTGATATTCGGACAGACGGAGGGACAGACGGACGGACGGACAGACAGACCGAGAGGAAACTAAGAGTCCCCTTCGGCGTTGCCGGTAGGGGACTAAAAATGTATTGAAGGACAGGTCATAATGAAGTGGTAGGCACAGTGCATATGCAATCTAACATACGGCTAAAAGACAAATAAAACTTCTGAGTGGAGGTATATGATCAAGGAAAGCATGATATGTTGAACATTTTGTATCAAAAAGATTTAAGAGAAAAGTAAGTCATGACTTTGAAGTTATCCATTGCTTTTCATAGGAAAAGTCTTTCCTTTTCTGTGGAAAGGTTCTTAAAAAAATTGTATATGTATCTGTATTTGTAATCCAACATGCCATTTACATATAAAACACAACTTGGATTAAGTGATCTTTACACCAACAAGACTGAAGTGTAACGATATTAGTGTATGGTATCAAATGGTGAGACATCAGACATAACACTTTCTGGTTATACATGTAACTAGGTATAGCTCTAGATTAGTGGTAATAGTTGATTAGAACAGCATGCTACACATGAATTTGTCAATGTTTTCTCACATGATTTCCTTACTATGAAATGAAAACTCATTTATTCACAACAAGCAGAAATAAAAAGATGTCCACTGATTTCATAAATAATAATATGAATGGCTTTGTATTCATTAGTATAAAATATTCATGGTTTCATATAATGCCAAACTTTTAGGTAATGGTATTTTTTTTATTATATAGTATTAAATAATATGGAGATGAAATAAAAAGAACAGGCTTTCTTTAAACTAAAGAAGTATGAGGATCCCTAGTAATTAAAACATAAAGCTTTGCTTTATCCTTTAGACTGATGAGTAATTTTAAAATAAGGATATTTACAGAACCAAATATCATTGAGAGGGTGGAGAAATATGAATCAAAGGCACACGGTCGCATACCCCTTATGAGGTAGACACTTTACAAAAATGGACAGCCAAACAGGATACCTTAATCCATCATATAATATGTAGATAATATATTTTTTGACATACTGTACTTATATGAGATCTTAAACATGCTTAGCCATTCATAGTATTAAAATAAATTCGTTCACATGAAAAGCATCATCCTTGAAAATACACATCAAACTGATAGGGAATTACTTCGAAAATATCAACATCTTGTATTTGACTATTACAAATTTTAAAAGACTTAGAGGCTTAAGGGAGTATATGTTTAAGTTCCACGGATTTCTCTATGGATTTGGGACTATTATTCACATTAAATAAGCAGATAAGAAGTGAAACTAAAAATGTTGAAAAGCGCAAAAATAATAAATGTACCACAACAAGTTCCTGAAAGACTTATAGACCTACTACATGTGAGAAGGACATTAACTGAGAGGTTACAATGACCTGTGTCAGGTGACGACATGTCCTCTATCCCTGACCCCGCAGACTGGGAAACAGGTGTACGTGCATAAAACGTGGAGTTACCCTCCTGGATTAACACACCATTATCTTCAGGACTGTCCAGTCGGAATGGATGCCTCTCACGATTACTCTCCAGTGTCTTTGCCAAGGTTTCTGCAGGTGGGACAAATTCCCGCACTCTCTGAATAGTCAAGTATCTTATATCATTACAAAGTTATCGCTATTAAAGTAAAAATATGACCATTAGACAGATGACCACACAGACAGACAATTACTAATGTGACACTAAATAGTACATTTTTAATTTCTTGGAATTGTCAGTTAAAAACCTTGATTTTACACATCAGGCTACGGACATCAAGGACCTTGCCAAACTTTTGAACCGTCAATAAATCAAGGCTTTTATGTTATGTTCCAGTGCTTCATGTGTGATGTCACAATGGAAAACGTTGCCAAATCATGTACATGTAGATTAAATTTTCTTGAATTTTACATATAACATCTTATTAGACATTGTGTTCACATGAAGTTTGACCAAATCTGAAAAGTTCTTTTAAGCATTTAATCAAGGGAATATTTACTTTTCTATAGAAACTCACAGTTTGAGGCGATACTTGTTCCGCTTCCTGTCTTGTCAGGCTAATCTCTCCATGGAATATAATCTCTGCTAGCTGTCTTACTAAAGGTGCATAGCTTATTATCAGGAATACCTAATATAAGCAAATGTTTAACAAAATTTTATATTGTGTAGGTACAATTTTATATCTTATTTCTTTTTCTATTTCAATTCTAATTAATATTCTAATCTTCACGTATGAATAACTTTAGAAAAATGCAAAGTTAAGATGATTAATGATTCATTTATTATACAAATCATCGTTTTCTTTGGGGTTTGTTTTCTTTACAAGGAGAAAGGTAATACATGTACATTGTATATACAAGTAATTCAACCATACAATATGTCACACAACAGGAGTTAACATAGATTTCAGAAGCATATCAATGTATTTCTTAATAATTTCTAAAACTTTGTACATGTACACGTAAAGTAAAGTAAACCTACCTGAGACAATAGAAACAGGGAAACTACAGAGCTTACATGCTTCTTATCTCCCTGGAGAATAGAAATCATACAAATCAGAATCTCATTACAAGTATCTATCAGGATTTCCAAACAAGTCTTAACAGCATTATCTGAAAATCAATAGTCAAAGTATTGAACGAAGAACGCAAAATAATTTCTTTCATATTCTGAGTTACCCTAAATGTAACTTAATAAGTATTCTACACTGTAGTCTATTTTTGAATCATTATACTTTGTACACCAGTACATAATTATGTATTTTCAATATTTTGCACACCGGTACCATACATATACATGTATGTAATTACATAATTATGTAATTTGAATATAGTTGAATTCTCTTCATTAGGAACAACCATTTGTGGTGTTCATAAACCTTCATTGGGTCTTTTCTTGGGCATGTAAATGTTTACTGTCAGAATGCTAAATAGAAAAAAATTTTCGTTATAGATCAGGTAAATAAACTTACCGGTCTATCAATCGTACGCTTTCTCATCGTCAATGAGTACACATACAGGGGTATAAGTAGTCTATTTAACAGCTGGTCAGTGAGGACCTCGTTCAAAGCATCTATGTTAATACATAGAATGTCATTTAGATAGTGTAGATGGTCCAGGTGCTCAGCCACAAGGTCTGCTAGCCTGCCTCTACTCTGATGACTGAAACATAAAACATCAGTCTTATTTACTGAAATGTACCAATACATCAGTCTTATTTACTGAAATGTACCGAAGATGGTAACAAAACATGTGTTACATTAGTCTTACATACTGAAATATACAGAAGATGGTTAATAAAACAAGGTTGTAGAAGGTAAACTGAGAAAGTTCATGAACATGACAAGGGTAATCATTCGCAAAGCATCTCCTCTAAACAATGTACATGACATCAAATTTAGATTCATGTACTTTGACCTTTAAATCAACACAAATCATGACTATAATTTGGAAATTTTTTCTATAATTTTCATATACACGTACATCGATAGATGATTTTCATATTACCGCAGTAGACTTGCTTTATAAACACAAAGATCTGACATCACAATACTTGATGTAATTTTTTACTGTAACGTTGCGGTAGATCTATTATGTCAAAAGATGTTTTAGATGTCAAAAGTTGTAATATTGGGCCTTGGTGTGTCTATAATGCAAGTCTATGGGTAATATGAAGATGGTCTATTCTTGAAGTAAAATACCTTAGTATGTGCCAACTCAGGTATTTGATATTAACATGTAGTACAAATGAAAATATATGTAAAGATTTGTGACAAATCAGAATTTTGCACCAATGAGCACCCAAGGTACGACAGTCATTTCTTAATCACCTACTTACTCTGCATCATTCCTGACACACATATCAAGGTCAAGTATATGGTTTCCAATAAACCATACAAGGTTAGAGAAATATGGTGCCGCTGTTCTGTTACGTATGTACTTCAACATTGCTCTGTCCTCAACTAAAAAGACAAAATGTTCAATAAATTAATGTACATGTAATAATTCACACAGGAAAATAAATAAGAACCATTGAAAATTTCTTAGCCAAAAATTTGCTTTCATCAAAATTTTGTCTTGATAATATAAAATGGAAACTTTTATCAACTGCTTACGTAAAACTGTACCATGGATCATACAATACACATATAATAATGTACATGTATATTGCTGTATATTTGAAATTTTGAATGCTGCCATGCATATTATGTACACAAAACTCCATAATACATTGCATAACATACATGTACTACCGCTTTGATGGTAAATGATTGTGTTATATATCCCTGTTCAGGCATAAAGCCATACCAATATCTAATACAGAGACATAATGACAATACGTAAGCTAATTTGTCATACGAGTTTCATGTAAATTTTCTCTCATTGTACTGCATCATATTACCTTATCTTTTTTTTTTGATAATATAATAATTAACAGGTAGCAAGTCTACAGTAATCAACCAGGCTCATCAATAGCGCAAGGTCATGATAAATATATCTGTCAAATTATTGGCTATATTTCAAGTAAACTACAGCTAGAATGATTTACATAGACATCCCCAAAATGTAAGTTTTCTTCATAGATCTTTTTATGACATGACATTTTATTATTCAGAACAACACTCTAAGACAAGGTCAAAGTTCAAGATCTCAAGGTCACTAGCGTAATTTTTTTTTTCATTCTCAATATGACTGACACTTACTGCAAGTTTGGAAGAATGAAGTTTAGAGTGCTGGAATGAATACAGATTTATCCCTCTACATGTGTATTTTAGGCAACATAAAATTGTATAAATGTACATAACAAAAAATAGTGCTTTCATTGACAAAGCTGGTGAACAGTTTACCAAAGCTTGATTGACAAAATAAAGTGAAGGCAACACGAGGAATGTGTACTTTAGGACAGCCTACAAGGCAAGTACAAAATAAATAAAATCCTGTCATTTTTTTATCTAAATGAAAATAAGAAAATGCAGTGTATTAGAATTACAAAAATCCAATACATTGTATAAAATTCTAGAGCTTAATTTCATTTTTCAGCATCTGTGACTCTGTCATGTTTGATTTTGATGTTGAAATGATTTTGAACAAAATAACATAATATATTGGCATCAAGACAATAGTGGTATGAATATATTCATAAGGCTCTGTCAGAAACTTTAGTAAAAATACATGTAGTGTTTAAAAGGCACACATTTTCAGATTACAGAAATTGGAAGCCATCGCAAAATGTGTGAATGCCCTTGTTTTAGCTTATTTCACTTTGTCTCCATAGAAAAGTAATTTTAATAGATATTCTATTCTTTTTTAAATAGATATCTTGAAAGTATTGTTACACTTAAACTACAATTTGTAATGGGTTTTCTCCATTATATATTTTTTGGTATTTCTGCATATAAAATTATGAACACATCAGAACATCACAATATTACTGGATAAAAGAATTTCAAATCTATAAATGACAATAAAAAAATTGCAGCACTCCTGTTATACATAAAAAGACATAAAATATAAGATAAATCTTTAGAAATAAATGCATGTACATGAAAAAATGAATTTTTGAAAATCCAATATATTATGCGACAATCCATTAGTGTAACATAATTTCTCCCAACAAAACATTAGCACATTAAATATCACCACAGAGTATATGATAAACAGGCTCACTATATTAAACCCCGAACCATTTACTAAGAAATCAAAGACAAATCTCTGCAGATAATTCAGTTGCTATCATATTTCTCGTCTAGAAAAAACATGAAGAGTTTCAGAAAGAGTGTAGCATACAAGTCAAAAGAAAATCATTACATACTATAAAAAATATTTAATAACAGCAGCAGTGCTGATAAGAAAATTAAACAACAAATTAATTTTGTATAAATGAATAACAAAAAATCCTCACTTAATGTATCCATAAATTTTCTACATCTTGGCCTTTACCAAATGGGCACATAGATAAGAAAGTCTCTTCGTTATATCTATGTCGGCTATTATGCGGAGATATTTTTACCAGCAGACATGGATATTACAAAGAGAAATTTCTTATCTACATTTCCACATCATTAAGGCCAGCAGACCAAAAAGTTTCTCATTTATCTAAGGAGGAATTAATTTCAATCATATTTTGGTCAATATGAACATACAGCTCACTCAATAGATACAACAACACAGTATTTTTTCCACCTAATCCTTGAATGTATGTACACATGTAAGATTAATCAAAACCGTTAAAGATAGTACCAGCGGATATTCCTGTGTATACAGTATAAAATGGGTATAATATGGGACATAAATATACCATTTCTGCTTTTCAGAATAAATAGGAAATAAAATGTTTTAGGTTTTAGGATATCCTTCATTGATTTCAGAATTTACGGGATGGTGGAACATGGAGTTGCTAAGGAAATATAATTTGAGGCTGCTCTCTGATGACATAGCAAGGAAAGATTGTGGATAGCAACTGAGTATCACACAAGTAAATAATAGACTAGAACTTGTTTCCACATGTCACTTACATTTTATTGACTCTGAGAGAAAAGAAAGAAGAGAAACAATTATGAAACCTTCTGTATGTTCATACCACAGATACACTAATACATGTATGTATCTATTACATTACACTTTTTATCCAGGAAATTACCTTTACAAAGTTTAATCATATACCAGTGACACTTGTATTTATACCAATAAGAAGAAATAATTGATATAAATCGTGAAGAATGCAGTTTCCCTAACATCTATTTCAAACTACCAAAGTTTGCATAAAATTGGCAGTCTTAAACACAATTTGAGCAGACAAATTTAATTCTAAACGAGGCCAGGCATGGACCTACCTTTATAGACATTCAGAGTTATTGTTCTTACAGCAATTCTGACCATAGCTTCTGAGTGGTTGAAAAATTTGATAGCTTCTGTATACAACGCAAAATCATTGGTATGCTGAAAGGAAACCAATATACATGTATGTTCACCTACATGTATTTATTTCATTTGCTCTATGTTCAAGAGTTGCTTCAAATGTAAACGAGTAAAGAAAGGTAATGAAGACATACCTCATAATTCAATTAAATCCTATAATTTTTATTTGAGATAATTTTGTGTTGAAATTTTTATCAAACTTTGAGTTATAATGAACAAACAATTGCAAACTATGCCAATGTATTATCTTTCCTATTTTTAAGCCAAAACTAGTACATGTAATATTCAAATACCTCGTTGTAAAAGAAATGAATAGTGTGCCTGTTCAATTTGAAGGACAAGGTCTTCAGGAAGGAAATATAGTAAGCCATCACCTAGAAAAGAAACATGGTCCATCAATAAATGGTCCATCAATTTTTTATTTTTACCAAATTTTTTTCATGTAAATAGAATCTATCTCAACTCTGAGACACGGGATTCCAATCTGAATGTCAAAAGATTTAAAACCTAGACGAGGCTTGCAGAGTTGTGAATGTTAAAAATTTTCCAGGAATGTATGAGATTCCCCTTGTGATTATTTTTCTCTCTATATTTTCTCTCCTTAATTTTAAGAACATTTCATAAATATGATTTCTTTTATTATTATTCAACAAAGAATGTTAAAAGTTACTATGACATCACAGACCCTTTAATTAACAAGTAAAATTGCATGAACATATTACATACACCTATAATATGAAAAACAGCTACACTCTAAAATTGGTATGATAAATATATATCTGTTCTATGGATACTTTTCACATTAAACCATTAAACTTACCTCTTCATCTGAGAAGTCGAATTTATGTACAATGATGGAATTTATGTGATTGTTTGAGAGAAGGTAGTCTGAAAAAATAACAATATATAGATGTAAAACCATTTCATACACTGAAAAATGCACATGAAAAAAAAGGTGGGTTTTTTTGCAATTTTCATATAAAACATAACTAAATGATTTATGTATAGACCTACTGAAATTACAATTATCATGTCATATTTTTCACTTAAAGATCAGACATCTTGTGACCCATTTCCATAAGAATAGAAGTGAATTTAACAACTCTATCAACAACTCTATTTTACCTACATGTATTAGAGAGCTAATGTTCTACTGAGTAAAGCTACATCAACTTTGAAAATGCTAAACAAAGGTCAATGTCAAAACTTAAATATACCATTAAGGTTATTTCTAAGTTTAATTTACTGCACAACAAAATGAATTTGAAGTTTACACAAATGCATGTACCAAAACAGTATTTTGACACTTCTAGTGCTTTAAAGCAAATTTAGAGATGAAGAAAGTAAAGTTTTAACATACTGTATAAATGATAAAAGTACATATCTCTTAGTTCAAACTGTGATTGTAAACAAATTGCTATATTTACCATTATGCATTAAATCACAAAAACTTAAGACATAATTTGAATAAATACTAATTCAATAATTTCATACATACATAGAGATGTTTCATTGCTGATGTTCTCAAATAAGATATTCAACGTCTGTAGAAGCTGTACACAGATATATCGTCCAGATTTTTGTTGTAGATAGCGCAGAAAGAAGGATAACATGTTCTTTTCCAAGAAAAAACTAGAAAATGAAAGAATATCTATGTACATGTACAGTATGAAAGCAAATATTCGACAAATGAAATGACAACCTGTGAATAATACAGGAGTTAAATTCATAAACATGGCATTATTAAAAAGTCAAAATTATACTGATGAGGTATACATATGTACATTTAAAGTCATTTAAATTTTACCTCCCTGGCATTGAATACAACATCAATAACAATCTTTAAAACTTCGAAGTTATTCTTTTTTAATGAAAGATGAACCCTTCCCCCCCCCCCCAAAAAAAAAAACAAATACACAATTTCACCATATATAATGTATAATGTAATACATGTAATTCACTTAATTATATACCATTTGACTCAATCAATACATTTTTTTTTTAATATGTATCTTGTCTACAAAACTTTTGTAATAATTTTTAAAGTATATATTCTTAGTTTCTTACTCAAAAACAGTACTGTCATTTTGATCTCCCCAGATTAGGATTTCAGATATTGATCTTAGTGTTTCAACCAACAAACTTCTGTTATGTTCTGTCACGGTCTGATTCTTACACAGCAATCCATGTAAGTACCTGAAACATATAAGGCATACATAATAACCAACATATATAAATACAGATTACATACTTGAGTCCTGCCAATCTAAGGGACAAACTGTTCCTTCCGCTAGATTTAAACATGTTTTAGTGTTGTAGTCACTTGTACTTTTTTGTGCTGCTTATATTTTTCTTTTTTCCAGTGACATGCATTCACCCTAAGTAAGGTTTGATTCCCGGACAGACCACATTTTCCATTCCGCCCGTCACAGTATTTAAATTTTAAAGTAAATATTTCTCCGAAGCAGTCCAAAATCACTGGGCTGAACTTGAGTTTGTACAAAACCTCTAGAGTTTTTGTCTGAAACCACTTCAGTTCATGGACATTCCTCCTATGTATAAGGAGCACCCATTTTCATGGTAAAATAATATATTATAATTGAGCAACTGCTTTGTATTTAAAAAACTATAATTTGTTGGTTGGAATAGTCATATTGAAGGCATATATGACATATTCTGTTTTTTAAGGTAAGAGTGGCACATATGTAGGGGTGGTATTATATTCTAGTGTATTTGTATAACAACTATTTAACAAGGTGTACCCGTAACCTGTATGTGTGTGGAGGCCTGCTGTGTGTTTGACGTTCATCCCATTATATACAATATTTACATTAACAAAAAATCTTAGTCCAAATAAAAGACCAGAGGGTGCATCATGTTGGCCTAGTAGTTTAAAAATAATAATAATGATAAAAAAAAAGGAAGATTGAAAAATTGTATATTAAATGCTGTGTAGCAATAGCTTTTCTCATGGGATTTAGATTCCCCATGCCATGTATCATGGGTTTTGTCCGCAACCTCCTGAGTCGGAACATTACTTTGTCAAAAATCAATCAACAAAGGAAAATTACCAAATGATTGGAAACTAGCAAATGTCACTGCCATTCATAAAAAAGGAAATAAATCAGATCCATCAAACTATCGACCGATTAGTCTAACCTCAATCTCGTGTAAAATTATGGAAAAGATCATTAGAGATAGGATAGTGACACACATGGATGAAAATAAACTGTTCACTCCACATCAATTTGGATTCAGAAAGGGCCACTCTTGTACAACACAATTAATCGAGGTCATGGATGCTTGGACAAAACTATTAGATGAAAAATCAGATGTGGACATAATCTATTTTGATTTTCAAAAAGCATTCGATAAAGTTCCGCACTTTAGGCTACTCAAAAAACTATCAGCATATGGAATTAAAGGCAAAACACTAACATGGATAAAAGAATTTCTAACAGACAGGAAACAGAGGGTGATTCTAAATGGTAAATACTCTCCATGGGACAACATAACTTCGGGTATTCCGCAAGGCAGCGTCTTGGGACCTATCCTCTTTCTCATTTACATCAATGACTTGCCAGAAGTAGTTAGTAACCCAGTCAAATTATTTGCAGACGACACGAAACTATATGGCTCATCAAACAATCAAGAAGTAAAGAGCCAGGAAAACAGAACAAGAGGTAACAGTCAAAACCTTGTCAAAAGCCACTGCAGACTAGATGTGCGGAAAAACTGTTTTACAAATAGAGTCATCAATATATGGAACAGCTTACCAGACAATGTTGTGACAGCCAATACACTAAACTCGTTCAAAAGCAAGCTTAACAACCACTGGAAAGGACAGCCACTCAAATTTGAGCCAACATGCCTAACCCCCCATTCTGAACATCAAAGATTAAGCAGAAATACAGGAACGGATCTGGAGAGTCGACAGACTAGATGATAGATCTCTCAACTAGGTAACAGGTAAGGTAACAGGTAAGTTTCTATCCAAAATTTCTTGCAACCCCCTGTTCCTGTCTTGTACACTAAACTAAGTTATCAAAATATGCTGAATATAATCATTTCTTTAAAAAAAAATCAATACTCTATATATATGTAGATCTATGCACGTTCTCACTTCAAATGTTCCAAGGAGTGTGGGTTTTTCGGCTTCGACAACAGCCCTGGAATCCAACCTTTCGGCCGAGAGAACATTTTTAACTGTCGATATACTGGATCAGGATGACATTTATAACCTTTTCAGTGACGAATTATCATTCAGATTTGGAGGTGTCATCTGCGGAGACCATAACAGGGGAATCTTAGTTACACAACAATTGATTGGTTGAATTGGAAAATGTCATCCAATCGCAATTCTTCTAACAATGGAATGCTTGTCTGAAAGGAGGCGGTAACTCTACTTTCGATTTAGAAGTATATACTGCTGTGCAAGGTGATGACATGACAGCTAACCAAAACATCTAAAATATTAAATATTTCAGAGTAGAAATTCAAGTAAAGATGCTTCTTGCTCTTCATATTAGTAAAATAAACAAAAGAATGATTGTACCAAGGGATGACATCTGCTTTTATGGCCATGGTGACTTGCACCTTTACTGCTCAATTTCAATGGAAACTGAGGAGCTTCTTTAATTTTTGTCTAGACAAAAATTAAAGAAGCTCCTCAGTTTCCATTGAAATTATCCTTTACTAAAATGCCAGAGGACACAAAATTTGAATGACAAATACCTTATTAAGGGGTATGGACAAAAGTTTCCAGGCCACATTGGGTTTGACGTGAAGCATTCTTGAAAGTCTGTCGTTCTGCAGAATTAAGACTCCAATTTTAACCTTTTTATTAATAAGATTTCTGTACCTCAACATCTTCCTTTTCTGGGCATCTTTCTGAGCAACAGCTGCATCAATATTTTTCACGACAATCATTTGAACTTGGTGCACCAAACTGTGCAGCAACAGCTCTACAGAATTCATGATTAGTACTAAAACCATCCTCAAATTTTACTATGATCATATGTCTACATGAATTTGTCTTCCAGTTTTGATCAAATTTTCTCAAAATGTCAGCTATATTAATTTTAGATGCGTAGGGCCAGTGGCCATATCAACATAGAGAGGAATCCAGAGGCAGATCCTTGGAATGTTGCACATTTGTTATTTGTTGCCAATAATTAACAAGACTATCAGAGTATCTAACTTTTCTAAGTTATATCATGTAAATGATTAATAAATGAATCACAAACAGTCGAAATTCTAGTAAATTACCCCAGGATGTTTAGATTTTTTTATTTTCTATTGAGGTAGAGAATTAAAGTTGGAGTCTTTACTCAGTGTAAAGAAAGATTTTCAATAATACACCACACAAAACTCAATATGGCGAATGACATTTTGTCCATACCCCTTAAATCATTTAACAAACAACTTAACAGTAGATTGTTTCCTTTTGCTGTTGTCTACTTGGTTGACAGATGTTTCAGAATGTGAAAAAAGGAAATTTAAAATGTGATCAGTCCACCAATTGAACCCGAAACCTTCTGCTACATGCTAAATTGGCAGAAACTGAATTAGCTAACTGGGAATTGTCACATTCAACCCTTCGGATTTTAAGGTTCACTGAAGTTGAATCATGCGGGAAAGCCAAATTAACTTAAACTTCAATGATTAGAGAGCTCTTATTCAATTTAATATATAAAGGCTCTGTAATGAGTTACAGAGCTCTCTAATTCTTTGTAAGAGCTCTTTAATTCACACCATTTATTTAGATTAATTAAAGAGTTCTCTAATTGTATTATTGATCTCAATAAAACAAGTATTGCACTCTTTAATCTATTTATTATAAGAGAGCTCTTTAATTCATTAAATGAGCACAATAAATAGTGTGAATTAAAGAGTCTTTAAAAGAATTAATATCATTACAGAACTCTTTAATTAATTTGAATTAGAGCTCTCTAATTATTTGAGTTTCTGTTAATTTGGCATTCCATAAAGTTGTTAACTGGAAAACTCAAAGAAAGACAAATGCATCCCTGGTTCTTAAACCTACATATACATACATGTAATTGCTCTAACTATTAAGGTTCACTCTCATTTGCGACTATTAAATTATAAAATTTATGCCTGCACATCATTCAGATGCAAATATGTTATCCCCTTTATTTTTCATTAATATGATCAAGTGGACTTTCAATTTTCATCCCTTGAATTTTTTAGATAACCATGTTGATGAATCCAAGAATGCTAAGAGGAGCACTTCTGAAATCATGTACATCTTCAATCAGGACGGTAACAGATTGTCAGCAAAGTGTTTTTCCCACATCCTGTATATCTCATGTAACAAATCAAAGGCAAAACTACCATGATCATAAGGTTGCAAGATCTGCAGAGAGAGAGGTGGATCATGTGGTTGACCTTCGGAGTGACACGGTAACAAAGCCCTCCTCTGGTATGAGACAAGCTATGGCCAGTGCTGAAGTGGGTGATGATGTAATGGGTGAAGATCCAACTATAAATGGTGAGCAGATGAAATTTCATTGGAAACTTTTATTTTAATATCTTGTTAATGTAACCCCTATTGACATGTATTGAATACACACTAGAAGAAGCACTCAGAGTTTGTCTCTCAGTCAAGGGTACGTTCAAAAGATCTGATAGCAGTCTAAGGGATATGGCTCCCATATTTGAGACCCATTCATACATATTCACCTTAAAGAGCACTACATTTGATACTGAGACATGTGATCTAGGGATCTTGACCTTGAACTCTGCTTTTGTAATTTGAATGATAAAAAGTCATGTCATGAAAAAAGAAAACATTATGTACATTCTTAATTTAGCATTTGTTGAATCTTACTGCATTTTATGCCGTATAACATCTACAAATGCAGTTTATGGCATATGACATTTACAAATGTACTGAGACTCTTTACTCTCATTATCAATATTTTATGAGAATCAAATGTATTAGGACTTCTTTATAAAGATTAATATTTTTCAGCTCTTCAGAAGAGAATAGCAGCCTTGTTTGGAAAGGAATCAGCATTATTTGTACCAACAGGAACCATGGGAAATCTGATTTCTGGTGTGTACCTTCTTCTCCAGCCTTTTGTGTGGATCCCTGTATAAAAATACTGTGGATGATAATATATTTGTTTGATTTTGTGTGGATCCCTGTATAAAAGTTATGTGGATGATAATATATTGGTTTAGTTTTGAAATCTGGATAAAAATCTCTATACTAGTATATAACTGAAAAAATAGTATTTATTTACAGGCTTGTTTTCCTTATATGATAATGTTTCATGATGAATGATTTCAGTGATGACACATTGTAAAGAGAGGGGTCTGGAGGCCATTTTAGGTCACAAAAGCCACATATTTGTCCATGAACAAGGCAATATTGCACAGGTATTCATTTCATTTAAAAATGTTCATTTAATCTTGCGTAGAAAAAAAGGTTTTGTCACAGTAATAGGCTAATAGCTTTCATAAAAAAAATTACATTTTTTAGATATGTACAAAATGTACATGTATATCAACAAAATAAAATGTCAATGATTTATCAACACCTTCTTTGAGCAAAATAGTAATCTGACAAGTTTTCCATTCCTTAACCTCTTGCAGAATCAAAAAGTCTTGGACAGAAGTTCATAATTTTCTAATTAGACCCAGCCTCATTAATTCAAACTCTTATTTAGACAGTGTAATTTACATCATGTATAATGCATTTTTATCTACCTACATGTATGTTGTTCTTGAACGCAGGAGTTCAGAATCCTCCTCTATATTCGGATCTTGATTAAAATTTCTTGTGCGCACTCTAATTCCAGTTATGTATTGTTTAAAATGTTCTTCCATTTTATTCAAGTATTTCTGTTCTTTCACTGTTAGAATTCGTTTTCATACATTATATTTAAAAAAAACTTATTTTTTCATCATTACCTCAATGTTTTTCAAAGATATTCAAATAATCTTTAACAATAGTTGAAATTTATATATTTTATAGTTTGGAGGAGTTTTGGCATCTGTTGTTGAGAATAATCCAGATGGCACAATGGATATACAGAGAGTAAAGGAGAGAATACGGGTATCTGAGGATCCCCATTTCCCTTACACACGACTCATCTGTGTAGAGAATACTCATAACTACTGTGGTGGCAAAGTTATTCCTATATCTTTTCTACAAGACGTAAGTTCAATAGACCACTTGCCAAAATTGATAATGGCTGGCAAAATGACGAAAAATGTCCGAGGTAGGCAATTTTTGGTCACTTTTTCATTGATACGTCTCAGTGGAATTGCGTCTTTTAACAGTGACGTCATAATGTAAAACAATGCCAAAAGATGTTGACTCGGACATTTTGTTTATCTTAGAAGATCGGAAAATGGTCTATGGTGATAAATGAGGATTTATTGGTTTAGTTAATGATCTTTTACAAAGTATCATATTATTATCATATTAAAAGAATTCCATGTAAATTGAAAGTATTGTATTCACTCACTTTAAGATTTTGTTCAGGTAACAAAATTTTCAATTTGATTATTTCTACAGTTTTGACTTTGTCATAAGGTAAATATACTTACAATTTGACTCTCTGTTTCAGATCAAAGGACTAGCAGAGGAGAATGGTCTGAAGGTACACATGGATGGAGCCAGATTAATGCATGCAGTAACAGCGTTAGACGTACAGCCGCCAGACATACTAAAGTATCACTGATTCCATTAACATGTGCTTCTCTAAGGTAAATATAAGAGGGAAAATGTTATTTGAATGCCACATGTGTGAAATACAAAATGTATTTAGAAAGTTTTCATGTAAAACTATTTCATTTTACCATATTGATTTTATGAAGAGTCTTGAGTATGAGTGCATTCTCAAATTGTGATCTTTCTCATCTTATTATAAAAGTCTTTCTCTTCTATGAAGGGCATAAGGTTTCTAAAAGATTTGATTCAATATTCATTTGTTCTTTGTTAGAAAGTGTAATATAATTTGAGGTTGTCTCCCCCTTGACTATATATTCTTCAAAATTAATGATAATTTTAAAAGTATCAAATCTTCATTCTTTGGAAATCAAAACTTACATTACAGGGGTTATCATGTCCAGTAGGATCAATTATTGCAGGAGAAAGAAGTTTTATTGAAAAGTGGGTGAGATTTTTGTTTTATCTTAAATTTCAGCACCATATTTTCAAAGTTTAGAAGGGTCAAGTTCAAGCTTCAGAAGTACATGTAACTTTTTTTTAAGAATCAAATTTTAAGGCAAAATGTTACTGTAAACGACTTAATATTAGAGTGAGCTTATTTTTGCGACAAATAGACCAGGGATTAATTTGCATGACTTTAATTTATGATCGTCCATTACCTAATGAGGATAATTAATTATAATGTATACAAATGCAGTGAAAGGGAGAATATATAAGATGTTTTTGAAATTTGTCAAACCTTATCTATTTCGTATCTTTTGGACTGACTTTTTAGCTCACCTGAGCGAAGCTCAAGTGAGCTATTGTCATAGCGCGCCATCCGTCTGTCGTCGTCGTCGTCGTCCGTCTGGCATAAACTTTTAACATTTTCGACATCTCTTCTGCAACCGCTGAACAGAATTTCACGAAACTTCACAGGAAGCAAGTACTCAATGCCCTCTACCAAATTTGTGTTTTTTGAGCCGATCTGAAATCCAAGATGGCCGCCACAGGCTCTGATTGGCTGACACATTTTCGACTTCTCCTCTGAAACTGCTTCACAGAATATCTTGAAACTTAACAGGAAGCAAGAACTCAATGCCCTCTACCAAGTTTGTGTTTTTCGAACCGATCGGAAATCCAAAATGGCCGCCACAGGCTCTGATTGGCTGACACATTTTGGACTTCTTCTCTGAAACCGCTGCACAGAATATCTCAAAACTTTACAGGAAGGAAGTACTCAAGGCCCTCTACAAAGTTTGTGTTTTTCGTGCCGATCGGTCAACAAATATGGCTGCCGAGGGCTCTGATTGGCTGACACATTTTCGACATCTCCTCTGCAACCGCTGCCTAGAATTTCATGAAACTTTACAGGAAGGAAATACTCAAGGTCCTCTACCAAGTTTGTGTTTTTTGTGCCGATCGGTCAACAAATATGGCCGCCCAGGGCTCTGATTGGCTGACACATTTTCGACATCTCCTCTGCAACAGCTAAACAGAATTCAATGAAACTTTACAGGAAGGAAGTACTCAAGGTCCTCTACCAAGTTTGTGTTTTTTGTTCCGATCAGTCAACAAATATGGCCGCTGAGGGCTCTGATTGGCTGACACATTTTCGACATCTCCTCTGCAACCGCTGCACAGAATTTCATGAAACTTTACAGGAAGAAAGTACTCAAGGTCCTCTACCAAGTGTGTGTTTTTCGTGCCGATCATTCAACAAATATGGCTGCCAAGTGCTCTGATTGGCTGACAGATTTTCGACATCTCCTCTGCAACCTCTGCACAGAATTTCATGAAACTTTACAGGAAGGAAGTACTCAAAGTCCTCTACCAACTTTGCGTTTTTCGTGCCAATCGGTCAACAAATATGGCCGCCAAGGGCTCTGATTGGCTGACACATTTTCGACATCTCCTCTGCAACCACTGCACAGAATTTCATGAAACTTTACAGGAAGGAAGTACTCAATGTCCTCTACCAAGTTTGGGTTTTTCCTGCCGATCGTTCAACAAATATGGCTGCCAAAGGCCCTGATTCGCCGACACATTTTTCGACATCTTCTCTGCAACCACTGCACAGAATTTCATGAAACTTTACAGGAAGGAAGTACTCAAGGTCGTCTACCAAGTTTGTATTTTTCGTGCTGATCGTTCAACAAATATGGTTGCCGAGGGCTCTGATTGGCTGACACATTTTCGACATCTACTCTGCAACCGCTGCACAGAATTTCATGAAACTTTACAGGAAGGAAGTATTCAAGGTCCTCCAACAAGTTTGTGTTTTTCGTGCTGATCGGTCAACAAATATGGCCGCCGTAGGCTCTGATTGGCTAACACATTTTCAACATCTTCTCTGCAAAAAAACCACTGCACAGAATTTCATGAAACTTTACAGGAAGAAAGTACTCAAGGTCCTCTACCAAGATTGTGTATTTTGTGCTGATGGGTCAACAAATATGGCTGCCGATGACTCTGATTGGCTGACACATTTTCGAAATCTCCTCTGCAACCATTTCACAGAATTTCAGGAAACCTTGCAGCAAGTAAGTACTCAAGGTCCTCTGCCAAGTTTGTGTTTTTCTTGTCAATAGGTCAACAAATATGGCTGTCAAGGGCTTTGATCTGTAGAAGTATTTTTGTGACTTTTAACCCTTTGTCTGCAACTCAGGTGAGCAATTTGGCCCCCTTGGGCCTCTTGTTATTAGCTAGGACTTTATTTTGGCATCGGATCAAGCTCGCGAAAAAGTAGACTCGCTAACAAAAAGTCATTTGCAGTTTGCATTGTAGGAATTTATGTCTCTCTTTGGAAACAAAACAAACGAAAAATATCTTGTACCTGTTATAAATTTCAGCTTTGTTGCATTTGACTATTTGTCAGTCATTACAGTACACTTTATAATGATATGGCTTTTTTCAGAGCACAAAGAGCTAGGAAGGCTTTAGGTGGGGGTATGAGACAGGCAGGAGTATTGGCTGCAGCAGCAATGTATGCCCTAGATTCTGTGTTACCAAGGTTACAAGAGGACCATTCTAGAGCTCAGCAAGTTGTCAGAGGTAATATTTTTAAAATGATTACATCTTTGACTTGACACTGCCATGAGCAAAATCAAATTCTAATATGACTTTTAAAAAGGTTTTCTCCCTATATGTATTATAGAACTCTCCTGGTGTAAAATCTCCAACAAACTCCCAGTCCGCTAAGCTCCGTCCATTGTCGTCCGTCCATTGTCGCCTGCAGAACAATATTAGAATAGAAATTATAACTAGCTAGCTGTGGTTCATTTCCAGTAATTTCCCTCGTCGCATGAACCAATCGAATTATCACCTCAACACTTTGCGACTAAGTGATAATTAGTTTGGTTCATGCGACGCAGGGATTTTTCGCAGCTTGGAGATAATTTGATTGGTTCATGCGACTTAGGAATTACTGGACAATGAACCACGGTTAGCTAGTTGTTACATTGTATTTCTTTAACAAATGATTATAAATATGTACCCTTTATTATAAAATGATACATCACACAATACCAAACCGTTCAAATAATTAAGGTATTTTCTTTCAGCAATGATGTCAAGAAAGAATGACTTACTACATGTAGAAGTGGATGGTGTCCATACAAACATCGTTTTTGTCAGTATAACTAAGCCAGGTGTGTCAGCTACGGATGTTTATAACAGATTGCTTCAGGTAATTTTCTTCGTCGCAAATCACATTTTCCTAGATAGATTGTATGCAATATTCATAAGTCACATGGAGTGAATGTATGTATGTAGTTGTCTTTGATTCAATATACAAGATCACATGTACCTCTAAACATTATCTATTCATTCTTTTTAAAAAGAAACACGTCAGATTTTATGTATAAAAATGCCCTCTCTAATACTGAAATCATTTGGAATTCCATCTTTTAACAAATTTTAAAACAAGGTATGCTATAGTAAAATTTGAAAGTCCTTAAGCCCCTTTTATAAATGTATATCTTATTTCATTTTCCTTTATTGAGACCTAGAAGTTGAATAAGTAGAATACTTGTATTTACCTTTTTGTGCCCCAATAATGCCAATTATCTTTGAAATGTGATCTGCAGAAATTTACAAGAATCCAATTTAATGACATAAAATGTAGTAGACAAAAATTCGCTTTAGTGTGCATGGTATTCTTTGTACATGTATCAGTATTACTGAATGGATTATCTTCAAATACCAGCCTAAAGTCTACCTGAAAATAGCTGTGCTATCATGTGTAATGTATGTTGTTAAACCCTTATCAGTATCTCTATATAAAATCTCCATAGGAAAAATGCCTATAAATTTGGATATTTGACCAAGCAGTCAATAGTTACGACAATATGGGCCATAGGGCAATAGTTCAAAAACTATTGACTGCTAAACATCACATTGTTTGTGACATCAAGTCATTGATGACATTATAAACTCTACATATTTTTCAGTGCTTTTCCTCTTACACACGAAAATGAATGTAAACATGCTGGGCCAATCGGTTTGTTGCTGCAGTATTGAAGTAGGGTATAATAAAACAATTATTGACTGGGAATTGGGACAACATATGATTTGTTGGACCTTCAGACAAAATATAGCCCTTGGCCTTCAGCCTCGGGCAATATTTTGTCTTCAGGTCCAACAAATCTTATTTTGCCCTCATTTCCAGTCAAAAATTGTACGAGTATAATGTAGTTATGGTCCCACATACATTTGTACATGTATTTAATTTTTGGCCGGATTGCAAAGCAATTCCAGTCTATAGATTGACGATGTCCGTCCGTCTGTTCGTCTGTCCGTCTGTCTGTCCGTCCGTCTGCCATCAACATTTTGGTTAAAGTTTCTGGTTGAGGCAAAATCTAAGGAACTATATGCAGTAGAAACTTTATATTATACATGAAGCATGCCCATGACAAGACCTTTCAATTTATGCCATAACATTTGACCTAGTGACCTTGACTTTGGACTTTGACCTAGTTAAACATTTTGGTTAAAGTTTCTGGTTGAGGCAAAATCTAAGTAACTATATGCAGTAGAAACTTTATATTATACATGAAGCATGCCCATGACAAGACCTTTCAATTTATGTCATAACATTTGACCTAGTGACCTTGACCTTGGACTTTGACCTAGTTAAAGATTTTGGTTAAAGTTTCTGCTTGAGGCAAAATCTAAGGAACTATATGCAGTAGAAACTTTATATTATACATGAAGCTTGCCCATGACAAGACCTTTCAATTTATGCCGTAACTTTTGACCTAGTGACCTTGACCTTGGACTTTGACCTAGTTAAACATTTTGGTTAAAGTTTCTGGTTGAGGCAAAATCTAAGTAACTATATGCAGTAGAAACTTTATATTATACATGAAGCTTGCCCATGACAAGACCTTTCAATTTATGCCGTAACATTTGACCTAGTGACCTTGACCTTGGACTTTGACCTAGTTAAAGATTTTGGTTAAAGTTTCTGGTTGAGGCAAAATCTAAGTAACTATATGCAGTAGAAACTTTATATTATACATGAAGCTTGCCCATGACAAGACCTTTCAATTTATGCCGTAACATTTGACCTAGTGACCTTGACCTTGGACTTTGACCTAGTTAAAGATTTTGGTTAAAGTTTCTGGTTGAGGCAAATCTAAGTAACTATATGCAGTAGAAACTTTATATTATACATGAAGCTTGCCCATGACAAGACCTTTCAATTTATGCCGTAACATTTGACCTAGTGACCTTGACCTTCGACTTTGACCTACTCAAAGACTTTGATTAAAGTTCCTGGTTTAAGCAAAATCTATGGTACTGTATGCAGTAGAAACTTTATATAATTAATGAAGCTCGTCCATGACAAGACCTTTCAATTTATGCCGTAACATTTGACCTAGTGACCTTGACCTTGGACTTTGACCTAATTAAGGATTTTGGTTAAAGTTTCTGGTTTAAGCAAAATCTATGGAACTGTATGCAGTAGAAACTTTATTTTATACATGTAGGTTGCCTCTGACAAAACCTTTCAATTTATGCTGTATTATTTGACCTATTGACCTTGACCCAGTTGGTGACAAAAACTTACTTTGCAATCTGGCCATACCGTCTTTAGCGGTGTTTTATTTTATGTAGGTCACTGACGAAGAGAGAAGCGCTCTTGGAGAAAGTATTATAGTGAAGACTGTACCATACACTGATACGTTACTCAGATTTGTACTTCACAACGACATATCAGCCAGTGACGCTAAAAAGGCCATAGCCAAATTCTGTTACGTGATTGATGAGTACAGTTCATCATAATACACTTATAAGCTGTGATAATCAGATTATTAGCATTATAATAATACATTTACAGGGCATTAGTTGTGACCATTTACATATAGATTTTATATGTATAGGATTCATACAGTGAAAGCAGAATTTTTCCAGAGATACTAATTTCGCTATTTTATGCAAACTACAGTGATTTTTTTCAGTAATTTGGGAATGGGGTCAGGGCCCGTGCAATTGGGAAAATTAACGATGTCTGGGAATATTTTGGGAAGTACTTACATGTATATAAAAGTTTATACAATCAAAAGTTCAGAATTGAATGTTTAATCTGATAATTTTCTTTTAAATAAGATTTAATTTCTTATGCTTACAACGTAATTAATAAATTTGCTACTTTTGAACCAGTAAATTTCACTAATTTTGGTTATTATTCCATCTCTATGTGATTGGGAAATTTTAGAGCCATAATGTGGAAAAAAAGATACTATTTCTCATTGGGAATGGGGTCGAATAACGACCCCTAAAAATGAAATGAAGAATAACAAGAAGTCCATTAAGATGTATGCAATTTGAAAATTGAATACCTGTCATGTTTGTATTCTCAAAATCTTTTGAACTCATGATGTTTTATTTGAATATTTGAACTCACCATATTATGCATGAAAATCGTAAAATTTGTTACATGTGAAAAATCTGGTCATACAGTGTATCACTTCATTTGTCAGTATTTTTTCTGTATGATGTCATATTTTATCACACTGTCTTGATGTGATTTTGGTTTATTATCAGATTGATCATTTCTTGTATTTCAATTTTTAAGAGGTTTTTTTGTATCTAAAGTTCTGTGGATGTAATTTTAGCTGTGATTTGGTTTATTTACATGCACATATGGAGACTGTATTATTGATATCTACTCATTATGATGAATGAAGTATATTTTTACAGTTGCTTTGGAGAATATATGCAGACTTGTTTCTTTACACACCAAAAGGGAAGCTTGAAATATCGTAATATATATTTCTAAATCAGTGCATATACATTCTGCTTATATTCTCATGTCATGTTACATGCTGAGACAATAGGTCATCAGATGAATGGACAGTATTCAATTTACAAGTAATTATCTGCTCATTCTAGTCACCATTTTCATCTTTTCAAATTTATCATACACTTCCAATAAAGGTTATCAATGATCTCAATTACATGTACATGTATGTACAACGGAAAATTACATTGTACCTAAAGGCCAAATGTTGTGAAGAAATTATTCCGTATTTAAAAGAAGTTAAGACTTTCAAATGGCAGTTATGTTTTTTATTGGTGTTAACACAACAAATGTGCTCGACATCTAGTGTAAAATATTATTTACATATATACATAATGTCAAGTTTCATTTTATAACATTTTTCCTAACAGTATTAGTATGGAGGTATGGCAGATGTTTTGGTTATTATTTGAGTTCAGTTTTAAATTAGCTTGTTGAGAACTAATTCAGTATTTCATGTTTTAATCAATATTTTAAAATTCAGTATTTTTAGATTGTCTAGTCATTTAGAGAATGTCTCATGAATGGCTGTATTGTTGTATAACAAATACTGTATTCATTGGTTGTTGAATGAAAACTAAACATTAATATGTTTATTTCAAAGGAGTACATGCAACACATTACAAAGAAAGATTTTGTGTTTTTTCTTTTGTCAAGTGTCTAATTTATTAATGTACAACTTGTTGATGTTGAGGACCATTGTTACCAAATAATTAAATTCATATGGAGATATCCATGGCCATTATAAATGGAATTATTTTTAACAAGTTTGAGACTTTTTGACAGAATAGAGGGAAAGAAATGTAGGAAAAATGAGATTTTACGAGGGCTGATTGATATGTTGTGAGCCTCATATTGAAGGATTTGAATTTTATCAGATATTTTGCATTATTTTTCTACACAATCCCCTTCAGTATCTATACACTTTTGCCACCGGTAAAGAACTCCTTATCTTGACTGGTCAGAAAGCCATCTACTGCAAGTATGACACCATCACTGGACTGAAAGTGGGTGCTAGAAATAGCTGCTTTCAGTTTTGGAAATAGATGAAAGTCTGATCGAGCAAGATCAGGTGAATGATGCTCAATCAAATTAAAGCCACAATCATGGATGGCAGTCATAGACTTATGAACAGGTTGTCCTGATGGAACAACACAACTTAAGTGAGCTTTCCGCGTCGTTTAAGTTTAATATTTTCCTGTAACTGTGCATTTGATTGTTTGTCCGTCCTTTTTGGAGATAATCTATCAGCAGAATACCATCTGTATCCCAGAAAACCGAGGCCATAACCTTCCCAGCTGAGGGAACAGTCTTTACGTTCTTTGGCTGGTGTGAGCCAGGCTGCTTCGACTGTTTTGACTGTTGTTTGACCTCTGAGGTAAAATGATGGACCCATGTTTCATCAATAGTGACAAATCTTTGAAGAAAATTGGCAGGATCTCCCTCAAAGAGGTTAAGATTAGCACGCCATAAAGTGTGTCTAGTGTGCTTCTGCAACGAGCTGAAAGCTTTCTCATTTCAAGATTTTCAGTCAGAATGGAATGTACTCTTTCATGTGAAATACCAACTGTACTTGCTATATTACTTTCTGTATTAAACTCGTCTGTCAGTCATAACAATATCATGGATTTTATTAGCTCACCTCAACGAAGTTGAGTGAGCTTATGCTTTTCCCCCGCGCGTCCGCGTCCGCTTAAGAAGTTTGGGGTAGCTCAGTATTTGGCAAAGTACTTATGCCACAGTAACCAAACTTGCACAAGTGATTCATCTTTGGATGCTGAGGTGAACCCATGCATCGGATGCAGCATCTGACCTACATTTTCCGCTTGAGTGACTTGGTTAAGAAGTTTGGGGTAGCTCAGTATCTGACAAAGTACTAATGCTACATTAACCAATCTTGCACAAGTGATTCATCTTTGGATGCCGAGATGGACCCATGCATCGGATGCAGCATCTGACCTACTTTTTCCACTTGAGTGATTTCGCTTTTAAAAGCCAATATTGAGCAAAGTATAAGTGCTACATGTACCAAACTTGCATATTGGATGTATCTTTGATCAAACTTTCATAAAATGAACTTGACCTACTTTTTCCGCTTGAGTGATTTTGCCTTTAAAAGCCAATATTGAGCAAAGTATATGTGCTACATTTACTAAACTTGCATATTGGATGTATCTTTGATCAAACTTTCATAAAATGACCTCGACCTACTTTTTCCGCTTGAGTGATTTTGCCTTTAAAGGCCAATATTGAGCAAAGTATAAGTGCTACTTGCACCAATTTTGAATATTGGATGTATCTTTGATCAAACTTTCATAAAATGACTTTTTCCACTTGAATCATTTTGCCTTTAAAAGCCAATATACATGTACTAATAAATATGATTGAATTGAATTTGGCTGCCACGAGGTGAGCTTCGTAATCTGTGATTATCTATGTTTGATCATTTCTGTGATTGCAACAGTGACAGGCCTTCCAGGACGGGGGTAATCCTCAAGGCTCTGTCTGCCACGCTTAAATTCAGCCACCTACCTCTTCACTGTAGCATATGAAGGGGCATCTTTCCCTAGTGTTTTTAACATATCATAATGGAGTTAAACCTTTTTTTATGCATATATTGGATCACTGCCCTCTCACTGATTTTATCAATTTTGCAAAAGCAACTTGTCTTGTTTACTTTAGAGTGTTACCTTGTCTTATTTAAATTGACGAAATAAGGTTAGTCCTTGGGTACATGGCCTTTATAGCCAGAGAATAGCATGACTTAAAAAGAATATCCCTATGTATCTTCTTCAATACAAGGCTTACAACATATCAATCAGCCCTCGTAAGATCTCTATATCCAGTTAGCAAATTGAACTGAAAAATTCAGTTTCCAATCATTCAAATGAATCATATATATTGACATATATATAACAAAGTGTACAAAAGATTAGACTTATCCAGAATGGATATGTAACCTGTTTGACCCTACATATTCGACACTGACCTTGAACCTCTGGATGTCGAGTCCCTGCAAAATTGATGGAAGTATTTTAATGAAGCCATTTATGTGAAAGTGTGACTACCGGACAGACAGACATAGTGATCTCTATACATGTATATTGCCTTTGCGTTGCAGGAGACCTAAAACCTCTGCAGCTTTTTAGCTCACCTGAGCCAAAGGCTCTAGTGAGCTATTGTCATAGCGATCCGTCCGGTGTCCGTCGTGTGTCGTCTGTCGTGTGTCGTCTGTCAGTCGTAAAATTTTCACATTTTCGACTTCTTCTCAAGAATGGCTAAAGGGATTTTGATGAAACTTGGTAGGTATAAAGTACTAATGGTCCCCTACAAGTGTTGTTGTTTTTCGTCCGGATCCCTCAAAAGGTGGCGCCACCACAGGCAAAAGTAGGTCACGGGGGGGTACCCTCCTTTGACAAACTTCTTCTTCAGAACGGAAGCACGTATCGACAAACCGAAAGCATCAGGATGATCTAGAGAGATGTCTTAAGAAGTGTTGTTATTTTTGGTTCCACTCCGAACTCAAATTTTTGACGCTTTTTTGACGTCTCTTCGGACTTAGTCAGAAATGCTAATTTTTGCACTATTTCTTTAAATAACTCAATAAGTGTATGATTTTACACACTCATTTACTGCATATTTATCATATCTAACTTACTTTTTTTCTTAGATTGTCATGAAACTTGGTAGGTATGAGGTACTCATGGTTCCCTACAAGTGAAAGAATTTTGTCAAGATATCCTCATTTGGATTTTTACGGAAAAACATTTATAGATACAATGTATAGGTTTTCCATGCCCAATGAACCCAAGAGTAGTGGTTCAAACCCCGGCAGGACCCCACTTTTGCAGGTTTTTTTTTCTCCTTTTTTATATTTATCGTTAGAATAGAAAGTGTGAAAGAATTCTGTCAAAATATCAACTTTTAGATTTAAACAGACAAGCTAGTTTGGCTTTGTGTACTTATTTTCGTATGTCGAAATAACTCAGGCACACATGCAATCAAATATATATAACTCTGAATTTATTTTTGAGATGTTGACTTTTTCCATACATGCATATTATATAACAATTTCCCTATATAATGATTATTTTCTCCGCTTTATTTTTGTATCTATGGTAAACAAAGTCGCCATATATCTTTGTTACAGATTTGATTGGTTAATTCCTCCACGCCCATTTAATAGTCACGGTGGGTAATCTCGCAACGCAGAACACTAGGTTTATCTAAAATTTCGTGTATTACAAATTATTTTTCACAAAAAGGGGAATGTGATGCAGTGTAAGGATGCCTTAGATACGAGTTTTATCGAAAGTAAGAGAGGTAATATCCTTTTATAAAGCCGAAAAACTATCGGCATGATTGGTGTAGATGAAAGTGAAAGTAGAACGCCGATCGTGTTTGTGCATTATAAAAAGCTATAATATCCACCTTATTTTGGATACAACTCATAGTTAGGGCGTTGTTACACTGCATCACATTTCCCTTTTTGTAATAAATTATCTATTTTGCGCAAAAATATTGAAAAATAAATTGTTCTGCGTTGCGAGATTACCCACCGTGTTAGTACTGTACAAGTGATACATTTCCACATTATCCGTCTATTCAAATCAGTAAAAAAGATAATGTTTTGAAATGTTACTATTTCTTCTTGTTTGTACTTTTAAAGGCTGTAAAAAAAAAAAATCTTGTCTGCATCCGGCAAAAATCTTTTTAGAAAGAATGTAGGCTCAAATCGTGATACTGGCACTATCAATTTTACGTCTTATTCAATGTCAGTATGTCAATTAGAGCACCCATGGGTATCAGGTGAGCGTTGTGCCCTCCTGGGGCTCTTGTTCATTTATGCTCAATTAATTCTGAATATGGAAGTCTTTCTACATTTTATAATCAAGATCACAGGATTATAAATCTTTATGCAAAGTTCCATCAGTGCTGCAAGTTTGAAGCAATTACAATACAGCTTCATTCAAAATCAGTCCAGCTGAAAAAGCTTGTCAAGGTCACATTGCTGAAGTTTGACCACAGATACAAATTTGATAATTTTACACTTCTGCAAGAGTTCAAAATTTGAAAATTCAGTAATTCTTTTTCACATAACTGTATGACTAGTATTTTGTGGACAACAAGTACCTACTATGATTATGTCACAGTTACAAAGTGATTGTCTTTGAGGTCATTTTGCAGGAAAGATACTTATTTTGTTGTCCAATAAACATGTAACTGCAACAGTTAATGGGAAAGGGTTATTAAGTAATTCAAAATCATTTGCAGGACAAAAATTTTTCCACCCAAGTACAATGTATCTAGACCTTTGAAAGCCTATTTTGGTGCATCCAGGAAACATCTAGGCATATTAACGAGAAAACTGCTAATATCAAGGTCACAACGCTTTGGTTCTAGACAACAATTCTGTGCAGGTACTGAAGTTAGTCTGAAAACCTGCAAAATATTGAAATCCATCAAAGCAGTGAAAAAATAAATCGGGACAAAAATTTTCAGCCAACAACATACTTGGTTCCTAGGCAACAATTCTGCGAAAGATTCAAATCCATGAAAGTTGTGGTCTCAACAAAAAATTCCAACCCACATGTAATGTGACCTTGACCAGGTCATTTAAGACATTACTGTGACCCATGTAGCAATTCTTTGAAAGATTCAAACCCATGAAGGTAGTGAAGCTCCAATACGTCTTTGGGTTCTGAGCAACATGTCTCTTTAAAATTATTGCAGAGATCCATGCAGGCAGTAAGAAATGGTTTTGACAATTTTTCAATCCACATGTACTGTTATACCACCACCTTGATCTTTTGACAACAAATCTGTGAAATATTATTCAGGTCAATGCACACAGTGAAAAGTAACATGTACCTTGACCTTGGATCAAGTTCATGGCAAATCCATGGGTCTTGGGCAACAAGTCTGCAAAACATAGGGTAATCAAAGATTACATAGCTCGCCTATACAGGATTTTGTCAGAAACCAGGTTTAAGTTTTTGAAAAGTAGGTCAAAGACCAAGGTCACTAGGTCATGGTCTCAATTGAAAGGTCTCATCACAAGGTATCTTCATGTGAAATATCAAAGCCCTGCCCCTTATAGTTCAAGAGATATAGCACAGGTTAAAGTTTTGTCTACAAACGACGACAACGACGACGCCGAGAGTATGGCATTAGCTCTCCGGACTTTTTCGTCCCGGCGAGCTAAAAATTAGATCAGTTATAACCTGGACAAGCTTATTCAGATAGATGAAGGGCATGGATATATAGTTAACTGTAGTTTCACAAGAAGGGACTAATTTAAAAAGAATTTTGTGAAACTTTGAGTAAATTTATCTTGCGACCTTTAGAATCTTAGCTTTTCCAGTACAAAGTTTGATGAATGTCTAAGATTCAGATTTTGTCTTCCCAGGACTCAAACTCAGGCAGGGTGTATCATGTAACACTGAATTGTCTTCAAAAAAAAAAAGGAAACCAAATCTGTAAAAAATTATAACTTTAATATAAATTGTAAGATTGTAAAGTTTTGAGTTTGCACTACACAGTAAAACAAATATCATTCATTAGCTAACTTTTTGACTGTATTGTACACATTTATAAAGCTCACAAACTCTTTTCTTCTCTTCTTCATCATCACACAGGTAAATTTCAAATATGATTAAAATGAAAATAAAATTAATTTAAAATGAATTATGAGGTGTATAAGGGCACAAGTTAAAACTTAAGTAACTTGTAATTAATGAAAGTCGTTAAAATGTCAGGTAATAAAATAAACATGAAGAGCATTGCAAAAAGAGTCTTCTATCTACACTAAAACAAACACTCTAAGTCATTCATAGAAATATACATGTACATTCAGTCATTCCATCCACTCTTGTATACATGCATGTACATGTACTACATTTGTTCTTCTAATTTAAATACCCAATTTTTGTCTACAGATAAATATTGCATTGCAAAACAACAAGTATATGTATATGAGAATCAACACGAGTTTTTGATTGGAGACGACAGTTTGAAAAGCTGCCTATTTGCTTGTGTTTTCTCCATCTTGGAGTTCGAGACTGTTGGGGTGGATCCAGCACGTCGTGGAGACATTTCTTTGATTGGGGACTTGAAGCAGAGACGACAGACGGCTAAATATTTATCTGCTCCTCCTATCACTTCGATCTGAAAGTAAAGGAATGTTCCCCAACTTATTTCCTAAAATAGTTATTTTATTGCACTAGTAAAATACTTCATAAAATGGCATTAAATTTCTTTCATTGAAAACAAGTGCTGCAAAGCTACGATACAGTTTTTGTACCCTCTTCTACAGGCTGAAGTTCCACCATCCCAATTTTTTCATCTTTATTTACTTTGAAATACTATTCTAATACTGAATACCTCCAATCTTCTACACATTCAAAGGTTTTGCAGAAATTGAAAGTGTGAAACAAGCACAGAAGAATGTGCCAAGACAAAAGCTTATAAATGTGAGCTTTCCTAGAGCAAGATACAAAGTCTACATACCGCAGTTTCAGATCCTTTCCTCTTGGTGAAGGACCCTTCACTATTACAGTTCATACACACAGCAGTTAATTTGATCACGCTCTCAGCTAATGGCACTAAGTTGAGTATATCACCAAACCCCTATAAAATATAATTTCATTTTAAATGTACATGTACATAACATAAACATGTTCCAATGTACACAGTATACATGTTAATTAGCCCAACATCAGATACTACTTATAAAATGAAAAAAATTACCTTTTTTAAATAAGTAAGTGCATGCAAACAAATGTAAGAGATTAAAGATATATCTTTAAAAAACTTTTGTTGCTTATTAGAATGCGCCATATAGATATACGGAACCGAGTTTAAATTCATTTCAAAATCAAGGTTATCTTAATTAAAAACAAATCTCTGCAAAAATCAAATTGTCTAATAACCTGGTAGCCCCTCAAAGAAGTGAAGTTTCAATTTTTAAATATCAAGATCATAAATCAGACAACTGCTTGCAAAATCTAGGCTGCAAAAATAAAATAAAAGCACCAGTGACAAACTGGCAAACCATTTTCAAACTCTGTAAAAACACATCGTAACAAAAGAAATACAAAAATAAAATAAAAGCACCAGTGACAAACTGGCAAACCATTTTCAAACTCTGTAAAAACACATCGTAACAAAAGAAATACCAACAGAGTAGTAAGCAACATACCTTTTTTTGAAAAGTTCCGTCTAATGCAGCTACAATAACTATTTTTCCTTTCTCTGCCATCTCATCAGCAAACTGAACAACATCAGGAAACTACAGAATAATACACGTAAAGTTTTTTTTTTACTTCTTTCACACCTATTCTTAGAAATCAAAACTACTCTTTACCATACTAGCAAAAAGGCCTTTTTTTCAAAAATCTTTGAAGAGAATATTTTCAAAGAGTCAAACAATAATTAATTTAAACTTCAATTGTATTAACTTGTTCTAAGAAGTAGTACCATCATTTTATTTTTAATAAAGCATTGATCAACAGCTCTCATGGCTCTCGCACCCATTTTTGGGACTGGGGCCAGGGCCTTTGAGATTTGGAAAAATAGCATCGTATTCTCAAAAATTGGGAAAAATATAAATAGATTTGGATGTCTTTTCGCTTGGGATTTAGCATACTCTTCTCTTTTTTTTTTTTTACAAATTTTCCATTAAGTTTCAAATTGCGGAAAAAACTTGTCAACAAATTAGGGAAAAAAGATACTATTTTGCATTGGAAATTGGGCCAAATATCGGCCCCAAATCAGGCCAATCGAGAGCCCTAGCTCCTTGTAAATAATCAGGTATATCTAATAAACAACAGTCCTTAAAATCTTGAACCATGATATGAGAAAAATAGGAAATCAAATTCATCCATAAAATCTGCATTTGATTTAACACTTATGAGTAGGTCCACCCAAGAATCAGACAGGGGTGACATACAACAAAATTATTTGCAAAACTTTTTATTTCTGTTGAGAAATATGTGTGGTACAAATCAACATATGAAGTTCATTTCTCAAGGTAGTGATGGTGAAGCGAGACATTCACCTCAAATTCATTAGGGCTGTCACAATTCAGCCTTTATTTGGTTCAGTTCAGTTATAATTAAGGAAAATGAACCTCAGTTTTCTGTTTTTTGGTTCGCTTTGAGTTTGTGTTGTTTAATTCCATAAAAGATTCAAATGATGGTAAGAATAACAAATCAACAAATTATTTTTTCATTTTTCTCCTTTGAAAGCATTTTTCTGTGAGACCTTTATCAACATTCAACCAAACTGGAACACTTAGATGATTTCCTAGTCACCTATCTGTCAAACGAACAGGTGCATGTTTACAGTCAAGAAGTGAAGCACCCATTTCAGTCTGTGAAATACGATGAAATAGGCAATCACACTCCCTGTATGATATCATACAAAATCTAAATAATTAACTACTGCTTAGCGGATATAACAAAATATTCAACCAAATTCAGCACCTTACAAGTATGAAGAAAATTCCTTCGGCAGAAATGTTTTGGGGGTTGATCTGAGCATATTCAAATGAGAAAAGTTTTGCAAAAACTGAAGGTATTTCACCTGTCCGATTCTTACCCGGACCTGTACATGTACTTACAAATTGACCTTCATCAATTCCTACTACTTCATAGTTTTCTGCCTCCAAAGCAATGTCAGAAAGCTGATCAGCTGGTAACGCAGGTAGTGTTTGTCTAAAAAGATGAATTCAGTTTTAAATACATATCATTATTACATGTAAATCTATCACATAGACTATATTTGTTTCAGTCTATACATGTACATGTACATGAGATTAACAAATATGCAGTCTCTGTGTATATCAATGTATTCATTTTAAAGATTAAGTAGAATTTTTTGTTTGGTATAAAAATAAATAATAATTAAAAATGAAAATAATTTAAATAAAGCTTTTGTTTGTGAAACACGAGTGCCCCCGGTGGCATCTTTGTTACTACCAGGGTATAAACACCATTTTCTGTTACGGTAAGTCAAAGGTCAAAGGTCAAGGTGTCACAAATTTTGGTATCAATGGAAAGGTCTTGTCACAAGGAATACACGTGAAATATCAAAGCCCAATCACTTACCATTCAAAAGTTATGCCCTATGTTTAAGTTTATCGGACAAACAGACGGACAGGCCAAAAACTATATGCCCCCAAATCTTTGATTCCAGGGGCATAAAAATTAGGAAAAAATTCTTTAATAATATCTCATATAAATATGTACAGTATTTGATTCATTTATTTGTATACAAATGTATGCACAGACATGACTCCATTGAACAACAGAAAAATCTGAAGAGGGTAGAAAATGACTAATAGAGACTCTAAAAGCAGATTTCTGTAGGATAGTCTTAAGTTTGGGGGGGGGGGGGGGGGGGGTTGTAGGTGATCTCCACTTTAAAGAGGGAAACTATCATGTCTGTATGTAGTACCATACATAAGAAGCAAAAGCTTAAGATTTTACAGATCATTCTGCTTAATGCACACAGAAACAGCTCCAAATAAACGAAATTTTCATTTATCTAAAAAAAACATAGGTAATCACAGATTACGAAGCTCACCTCGTGACAGCAAATTTCAATTCAAACATATTTCTTAGTACATGTATATTGGCTTTTAAAGGCAAAACCACTCAAGCAGAAAAAGTAGGTCAAGGTCATTCTATGAAAGTTTGATCAAAGATACATCCAATATGCAAGTTTGGTACATGTATCACTTATACTTTGCTCAATATTGGCTTTAAAGATCAAAATCACTCAAGCGGAAAAAGTAGGTCAAGGTCATTTTATGAAAGATTGATCAAAGATACATCCAATATGCAAGTTTGGTACATGTATCACTTATACTTTGCTCAATATTGGCTTTTAAAGGCAAAATCATTCAAGCGGAAAAAGTAGGTCGAGGTCATTTTATGAAAGTTTGATCAAAGATACATCCAATATGCAAGTTTGGTACATGTAGCAGTTATACTTTGCTCAATATTGGCTTTATAGAGCAAAATCACTCAAGCGGAAAAAGTAGGTCGAGGTCATTTTATGAAAGTTTGATCAAAGATACATCTAATATGCAAGTTTGGAACATCTAGCACTTATACTTTGCTCAATATTGGCTTTTAAAGGCAAAATCATTCAAGCGGAAAAAGTAGGTCGAGGTCATTTTATGAAAGTTTGATCAAAGATACATCCAATATGCAAGTTTGGTACATGTAGCAGTTATACTTTGCTCAATATTGGCTTTATAGAGCAAAATCACTCAAGCGGAAAAAGTAGGTCGAGGTCATTTTATGAAAGTTTGATCAAAGATACATCCAATATGCAAGTTTGGTACATGTAGCACTTATACTTTGCTCAATATTGGCTTTTAAAAGCGAAATCACTCAAGTGGTAAAAGTAGGTCAGATGCTGCATCCGATGCATGGGTCCATCTCGGCATCCAAAGATGAATCACTTGTGCAAGTTTGGTTACTGTAGCATTAGCACTTTGTCAGATACTGAGCTACCCCAAACTTCTTATCCAAATCACTCAAGCGGAAAATGTAGGTCAGATGCTGCATACGATGCATGGGTTCACCTCAGCATCCAAAGATGAATCACTTGTGCCAGTTTGGTAACTGTAGCATTAGCACTTTGTCAGATACTGAGCTACCCCAAACTTCTTAACCAAGTCACTCAAGCGGAAAATGTAGGTCAGATGCTGCATCCGATGCATGGGTTCACCTCAGCATCCAAAGATGAATCACTTGCCAAGTTTGGTTACTGTAGCATCAGTACTTTGTCAGATACTGAGCTACCCCAAACTTCTTAACCAAGTCACTCAAGCGGAAAATGTAGGTCAGATGCTGCATACGATGCATGGGTTCACCTCAGCATCCAAAGATGAATCACTTGTGCCAGTTTGGTAACTGTAGCATTAGCACTTTGTCAGATACTGAGCTACCCCAAACTTCTTAACCAAGTCACTCAAGCGGAAAATGTAGGTCAGATGCTGCATCCGATGCATGGGTTCACCTCAGCATCCAAAGATGAATCACTTGTGCAAGTTTGGTTACCAGAGAACGCGAAACTTTGTGATGGATTACTGGTCATTTGGACCAGTAATATGTTGAAGATTGCTGGTCCGAACCAATCATTACTGGTCCAAATAATTTTTACCCTTTTTTCTCAATCTCTGATCGGGAAGGCAAACTTGCTCAACCTTCAACTTAGACTTCAATAGGCCATCTTTTTTCATGACAGGGCCTTTCCAAAAATGATAAATTTTTGAAAGGCTTTGAAGACAATGTATGTACAATACATCAGACGTTAGCACATTCTTTGTCGTGAAATTCCTAATTTTACCATTTCCAAAGAGTAATCCACAGTACATATGTATCACAGAGCAGCCAAGACCACATTTTCAGCCACCTATCCTGTATTTTTCAAATCGTGTCCACGTATAGACGGCTATGTTAATATTTCAGCTTTGGTGATATTTGGGATTAGGGAAGGGGGTGCAATTGACATTTCTGTACAAATTTTATTACTTCAATTTGTACCTATTGACTGGCCAGTTAAAATGACATGATAATTTTACGGACGAACGCATACACAATACCTTTACGTAGATGAGATACGTAAGTGGACGTTGGAGATTTAAATCTCAGGCGCAGAACGAGGATGAAAAAGAATGTCAAAGAAAAATCAATATTGTATCATAATAGCAAAGAACCTTTTTGAGTGGAGCAATTGTCAATGAACAGAAGAATTTTGTGCTTCTGACCGGCCATGTACAGTAAGCTGTGATCCAAACGTTACTGCCACTGGTATAGATCTACGTTACAACGTAAATTTATACGAGTACAGGACTTTAACCAAAAATGGACATCGTAGAATAATGCGCAGCAAGTTGCCGATTTGTTCGCAATTTTTGATCAGATGTCGCAGGGAGCATGGCCGTCCCAATCACTGGATCAATAAAGCATTTTAAACACTCATGACTACTGTACATGAGTTGACCAGTATTCGTAGAAAAGAAAGTGAAACAGCTGAAAGATTGATACTGACACGGAACGTTTTTAATTTAGACTTTTTAAAAATACTTATTGAGAAAATATTTCTGGTCATTTGGACCGACTATTACAACATTTCTATCGGTCCGAGCAGATTTTTACCGGTCATGTCCGTCGGACCGACGAGGTTTCGGTTTCACTGGGTTACTGTAGCATTAGTACTTTGTCAGATACTGAGCTACCCCAAACTTCTTAACCGGACGCGGACACGGACGCGGACGCGTGGGGTTATAGCATAAGCTCACTCAACTTCGTCGAGGTGAGCTAAAAAGGCAACATAAGATGGTACCACTAATTTTGCCTGCCGTCTTACCTGTCATGTGTTGCAATTCCACTTTTGTCATATCTGTCATCCTTGGAGTATTTAATTACCAGACACTTGTAGTTAGCAATTTGGTACCTTTTCATACGCCTCATAAGTTCTGTTCTGTAGATGCAAGGCCAAAAAAATATATACGAAAATATACATATTGCTTCTAGTTAAAAAGTAGGTTAATGGGTTAGATTATTTTTTTTAAAAACTTCTTTGCATCATTATTTACAATCATCAATATATCATATTCACAATGCAAGGATACAGATATGATGACACTATAAACTACTGCATCTTTTCTGACTCATGTCAAATGTGCAAAAGAAGCTCTACAGACTACAGAGCTATGTTCTTTGTTATTATTTGTTAAATTCATTATTTAATTGTACATTATAAATGCCACCTCGAAATAAATATTACTTACTTATTTAGACTGAATCAGGCCAACTTGTTTTTTTTTTCTGGGTGAAAAAAAAGGTGGCCTGATTTGCTAACTTACTAAATGTTTATGCCACCTTTGAATCTCAACTTTTCACAAAGTTTAAAATCAGGGATAAGGTGGGTCTTAGGAGGCACACTAATTATTTTAGGTTTCATATCTGTATTGAACAAAATTTTTCTTACGTTTTGCCTGAGAACATGGGTCCAAATATAAGCTGAAAAAGAAAAAGATTTGAATTAAAAAGACATACCATAAATGTTGGAATATTATAATATGTAGTGTAGATCTAATGGATAGAAAAAATTTATGTATCAATATAAAGAGATAGTAGATAGTATAAGTCATGTTCCCCCTCTAAATGTTGATGGATTTTCATGTTTTATGTATCAATTTATTCCAAATTAAATGAACTTTAAGGGAAATTAATTTTATGAACAACAAAGTTATCCATTAAAAAATTTTGAATCCAAAATATGCAATATTTGATATGATTGTTTTCCCTATATAATCTATCGTAAAAACCGAAGTGATCTTAAAACTTTATGTTCCCATCCTTAATCTAATGTTTTTTACACCAAATAAATACCATATTATATAGGTTTACATATGCAATATCCAGGGTGCCTGTTAAAATTTGTGCACACAAAACATGAAACCCCATTTTGTTTCTTTTTTATCTTTTTTAATCTTTACCTCTCCCCCCCCCTTTTTTTTTTTTTTTTTTTTTTTGTTTTTGCTAATTTGCTTGTTAGATATTTTGGGATGTTGTGCCCCTCCACTTTTTCAGGCAGAGCTACGCCACTGAGCTCGATTTGAAGTTATCCCCAACCTGTTATTAGTGCAATAAAAAGTGCAATTTGTACAATATAAAATGCAGTTTGATACCAAAACTATTTGTACAAAATCAAGAGATTGACAAAGGCATGAAATTATTCATAAAGCAGCTAAGCTATACTTTTACAAATAATACAATGCATGTACATAAACCTCCGGCCTCCTTAGTCTGCTAAGTAGTGCATGCAGCACAAGTTTACAATAATCCTTAACGAACCTGAATTTGTCCTTTTTGTGATGACTCAAACGTAGGAACATGTAGGACATGGGCTGAGGACATCATCTTGAGGTTGTTCTAAATAATTTCTTTGTGCTGCAGATTAGCGCTACCACTCCACTTCGTAGTTCCCTCGCTTTTTTTCGGATTACGCATTAGGAAATATCTCGTGACCTCTCGCGCCAAAGGTGACTGTTTTCCTTGACAACAACAATGGCTGATCAAGAGGTTTGTAAATCGCCAATTTTTTTTTTTGCAAAATAAATGGTTATTATATGTATTTCTATCTTTTGGTTTAAATCTGTAGTGATGTAAGATCGATTAATAAATCTGTACTAGTGAAATTTGTCGTGTATTGTAACGGATGGGAGATCAGAGGAAATTCGAAAGCGACTCTCTTCTTCTTCTTACGTTTGGAGTTGACCTCAATTTGATTAATTAATCTGGCTCGATAAAAACAGGATGCTTTTGTTTAGGTTGTTTTTTATGGAATGCATAGGGATTGGTATAGAATTATAGAGGGAAGGACAGGGCCAGGGCCATATTGCGCCATAGTTCCATGAAATTAAAAAATTAATTGTCCTTTGAAGTCTCAGAACTTTCTTCAGAAGTGGACCAATGACATTTTAGAAAATCATTTGAAATGGCCATATAATTTCCTTCCCAATCACTATGAATATGGTGGCAAATAATTTAATATACAGGAAACTCTACAGTTCTTGAGAGCTTAAGATATGTTCACATGTTTTATCCACATGCCGACTTTAATTATATCTTAATGTTACAGAAACATACTCTAAATCAAGTGAAAATCTCTTCATTATTGTGAAATTTTCAATTAGAGATTGGAAGTTTCAACTCGTGGCAATTTATTCATAGACAAGTTGACCCTTACCTTAATATCAATGTGGATCTGACAAGACTATTCACACTATTATCAATTAATTCTCATTTTACGAATTCATATGTTTTGTATTCCAGACTTTTTGTTTTCATAGAACTATTGTTATACTATGCTTCATACCCATCAGGTCCCATTTTGGTCAATAAAGTATCCAGGCTTTCTACTGTTCCTACTTTTTCCTACTATTTCCTACTTTTCCTACTTTTTTATTTTGATCCTATTTTTTCCTACTTTTTCTTCAAAACCTCCTACTTTTCCTACTTTTTCATCTCAAAAGTAAAAAATTACTTGCTTCACTTTTCATGTTCATCTGATTCAAAGTTATTAAAAAATTTCGGGCTCGCTTCGCTCGCCCATTCTGTATATTTTACATGAAAAATCAATCTGTCGTTATTTCTCTCTGTGATTTCCTCAAAGATGAACATTTCCAGTCTACAATCATTGCTTACTGTGATTTTTGTGTCGTACTTACTGAAAATTGTTGCTAAAAGTGATGGAAAATTTCCTACTTTTCCCCGTATTAATTCCTACTTTTTCCTATTTTTCTCCTACTTTTTTTCATTGACTACTCCTACTTTTTTCCTACTTTTTCATCAAGGTAGAGTAGAAAGCCTGAGTATCTATTCTTGTATCTTGTAATTTTGCTATCAGTTATTTATGCACCATCTACTTCAGGAAATTATCATTCTAAAGTTTTAATATTACATGTAATAATATAAATATATATATACAAATTTATCTATTAAATTCGAATTTAAGGCTGAATCTGTATCTGTATCTGTATCTGTGTACGTCGAAGTGACCAATACTGGCTTTTCTACGACGGTGAGAGAGCGCGTGTCGGACTTATTGACACAAGCTGTCGAGGGCGGTCTTGAAGGCCTCGACAGACTTAGCGCAAACTATATTGTCCTCCAGTTGGTTCCATTTGATGACTGTGTCCACAAAGAATGATGAGCGGTATTGGTTAGTTTTTGTAAGATGTTGTTTCGAGACACTTGCTGTTATTTTTGACTTGAGATGAAAGAATGTTTGTATTTTCACAATTATCGAATGTTTTTAATTTGATTTGGTGTCTAGGCTTAGCTTTTTGAATGAAATTGTGAGTTCGTAGCCCTGGCACCAACCCCTCAACCACCTTATAGAGCATAATGAGTCGCAAGCTGGTCCTTCTATGCTGGAGCGGTTGTAAGTCCAGTTCCTTGGCCTTGGTGGTGATGAAGCCCTCTTCCCTGTTGTGGTAGTCTCGTTTTATGAAACGGATGGCTTTGCGTTGGACACGTTCGAGCTTATCTATGTCCTGTTTTTGAAATGGGTCCCAGACTATTGATCCATATTCAAGTGTTGATCGCACCATGGAGACGTAAGCTGTTTTCCTGCAGTTCTCAGTACAGTGTGATAAATTACGTCGGAGAAATCCTAATGTTGAATGAGCTTTTTTAGTGATCTTGTTGATGTGAGTTGACCACTTTAAGTCTGACGAAATTTGGAGTCCAAGATAGGGGTTATTTTCAACCTCTTCCAGCACATGATTGTCCAGTGAATCAGTTTTACATTTGTAACTAGAATACTCATATTAACCATTGACTTCAATCTATCTTTTGCAAAAAGAAGAAAGTCGTAATGTCTCACTTTGAAAAGTATAATTATCCTTACAGTTCTATGATCTAAATAAAAATACTTAATTCATATATATATATATATATATATATTGATTCAGGAACAAAATCCAACAGAGGCACCTGCTGAGGAGACAGCAGCTCCTCCAGTTGAGGATAATCCTCAGCCCACCAGTGAGGAAGCTCCTCCAGCTCCCGAGGAAGCACCTGCCCAGGAAGCTACAACAGAAGGAGAACAAGCCCCAGCAGAAACTGATACGAATGCCAATGCTAACACTGGGGAACAACAACAGGAAGCTGAAGGTTATACAATATGTACTTAAATAATATACATGAAAATGGCAGCATGCATGTTGATTTTTTCTTTACTTGTTATATCTTCATATTACATTAAATCTTTCAAAAATATTTCTAATTTGTGTGTCATGACACACTTATAGAAAAATATAATTTGTATTTTCTGCATTCTGACTTCCAAACTAAAGTATGCATGATACATTAATTTTAGAATTATACACATAAATATAAAATGAGTTACATGACTGCATACCTGTCAACTCTCCCTCTTTTTGACCTCATCTCCCTCTTTGGCATTTCTCCCTCGAGGGAGACCAAAATCTCCCACTTTTTGGCCCAATCTCCCCCTTTTCCCTCATTTGACGTATTTACCAAAGAAATGAAATTATTTGAAAGTTGTTTTTGCACAAAATTACAATTCATTAAAAATGTAGCAAAATGGGTTCAGGCGCAATCTCCCTCTTTTTTAAGTGCCAAGGAGGGAGATCTCCCTCTTTTTAAGATTTTAAAGTTGACAGGTATGTGACTGACAAATCTGAATCCCTCTCATCTGTAACATACTTTCTGTAATTAGGAGAAAAACCACTGGAGGAGCAGACAGACCAAGCACCTGCCCCAGAGGGGGAGACAACTGATGGACAGACCACAGAGCAGACTGCCGAGGGAGATAAGCCGGCAGAGGGAGGTGAAGGAGAGGAAGCCAAGCCTGAAGGTGAAGAGGCTCCCAAACCAGAAGGTATATAAATAGCTGGTATTTATCTCTAAGGGTGTGTAAATTTTGCCTTTCAAAGCATGAGTATTTTAAATGACAGTTGGAAATTATTCACAGAAGATTGATATAATGTTATTATCCTTTGTTTGGTATATTTGTTTCAGACCAAAGTTGAACTTTATAAAGGTTTTTGAATAATTAAGATTGCAAAAAGAGTAATTTATTCAGTATTTCAAGGTATGCATTTTGTGCTTAACATATTTAAATGCATTCATGCTCATGCAGATACAAATACATTTATATATCAATCCAAAAAAAGTGAGATTTTCATAAACAAATTTATTTTGCATGAACTGATAGAAGTTCTAGATTATCTCTTTATCTTAAGCATGTAAATTTAAAGTTTGAATTGTTTTTAAAAAGATGAAGTATCCATAAAAGATTAAAATAAATTTTACTTTAAGCTGCTTCATTTATATAGCTCCATCATGATTAAATTAGTTGACCATCTCATGGAAGTTGAAGGTAAATTACGTTGTATTTCAAATTCATTATTACCCAGCTAATTTCCTACTTAATACATTTTCAGGTGAAGGAGATGAAAAGCCAGGTGAGGAAGAGCAGAAACCAGAGGGTGAGGGTGGAGAGGAAACAGCTGCCCCTGCCGAGGGTCAGGAGGAAGGAGGAGAAAAACCAGAAGGGGAGGGGGAAGAAAAACCTGAAGGGGAGGGAGAACAGAAAGCAGAAGGGGATGGAGAGGAAAAAGCAGAGGGCGAGGAAGCTGCCAAAGTTGAGGGAGAAGAAGGTTCTAAATCTCCTGTCCCCCAGGTACATGTACAAACATTTTAAATTCCCTGTATCCTAGGTATAAACACCTTAGATCCCCTGTCATCCAGATATGAACAAGTAACAAAACTTACGTAACATTCCCAAGGAATAAACACATTAGATTTCCTGAAATGAAAATATTTTTAAAAAATTCAAAATTGAGCTATGTTTCACTATATTTCTTTAAATCCCCTCTACCTGTCATGTATAAACTATTTCTATTTCCCGGATCTACACACTTTAAAAAAAAGTCATATCCCCAAATCCCCATTGTGTAATCTAAGTCCTGTTTTTTTTTAAATTTATAATCATTCAACCAATTCATTCTACTCATAGACATATTGTAACCCCATCTATTTTTTTTTTATATCTAAGAAAGTTTAGCATAACAGTCAAAATTATTTTCAGAGTGACACATTTGCAGAGGGAGAACGTGCAGAGAGTCCAGGTATTGTGGGTGAAAAACTTTCCAGAGAGGGAAGTCCAGCCTTACAGGAAGGCGAGAAGTTGGCTGAAGTGCCTGAACCCATAGAGCCTGGTACACCTGAAAGGTCAAGGCCAGGTAAGGATCATTGTACTTCAAAAAGCATAAGGTGAAATATTTTTGGGAGACCACAAATTGACAAGAGCAGCTTTCAGCCTAATTAAGTCCTTACTAATGAAATCATGACTGTTTTTGCTTATAGTATGCTTTCTTATTGAAGAGTTGGATTTTTTTGTTCATGTTAATGCAGACTATTAATTATTTTCAACTCAAGTAGCCAGTATAATCAGTGAATCCACAATTATCTTTAATTTATGGATTCTTTACAGGCTCAGCTGATCAGAAAGAGGAGCAGCATTTAGCAACATTTGAAGAAGAGGAAGAAGAAGAAGAGGAGGAGGAAGAAGAAGAGGAGGAAGAGCAACCTCAGTATGACAGAGATGCTCTTATAGAAAAATATCATGTATGTTTTGTCTTTTTTACACAATGGATATTCTTATAGAAATATGTTATGTAAGCTTTATCTCTATTCAACTGTGACTTAATCAGCTGTGGAGAGCAATATACAATGTATGTAAATATTCTTAATGACATTCTGATTACTGGTGAAATGTATTTACTTTCTTATATACATGTAGTTACTGTATCCAAAAAATCTCTTTTGAAAGAATCATTCCCCTAGGAAATGATTTAAAAAATTAGTTGCTCACAATCTGAGGCTTTTCAAAATTTATAAAGAATAATTAAATATCAAGGATAAAAGGACAAAACTTTTCATTTGATCTGTCCTTATGTAATTTTCTTACAGAAAACTGCACAATACTTCTATGTTTTGTGCATTTGTAAGTCCTTCTCTTTCCTTCTATGTCATTCTGGCCTCTGTTCATTGATAAAATTATAAGAATTTAACATTCCTCAAACAAAACCTCAAATCTTTTAACTAGTTTCCCCTTAAGTGTGAACTGATTACATTTCCTATGTATTACAGGCCCTTATTGCTGCTAGAGAACAGCTTCAACAACAGAATTACCAACTCCAACACAAACTGGCTGAGCATTTTAGGAAGAAGAAGGCTGACGATGCTCGTCAAGATTACGATAAAAACGCCAATGACCAGGATTCAAAATATGTCAAATACATGGGTAAGGTCCTATTGGCAATTCATGTGTACATATTTATATGTAAAGATTATTTTCAAATTTAGTGTCAAAGTTTGTGTATTATTTAAGTATTTTTCCAATCATCTATCATTTGGCATTTATTGTTTTGATTTCTCTCAAATTTATTTTTTACGTTGTTTGATTCATGTAGCCCAAGTGGAAGATATGAGGAGACAAGATGCAGAAGAAAGACTGAATTATCAGAATATAATGGAAGATCTACGTCTGAAATGTGAGGAGAGAAAGGAAAGAGTGGACGAAGAGAGGAAAAAGTTCATGGAGTTCAAAAAACAAGTGGCTCTAAACTCTATATCAAACAGATCAGGGAAAGCTATACCACCAAAGGTACATGATATTCTTACAAGAATACATGTACCAATATTATTTCTTAAATTCTATAGTTTTAAAAGAAGTATTTGTATAGCTGAATTTTCAAATATTTTAGAAATATCAATAATGTGTGCACCTGGATTACTGAGAATCACAAAATGTGCATATAGATATATTTTAAGAAAAAATGCTAAAAGAATGAATAATTATCTACAATTTTCTTACTTCTTGCTTTTCAGGATATTGAGCAGATTTTGAGTGCAGAGAACAAAAAGGAGCAAGATGTGGTACAAGTACGACTAGAAAATATCAAACTGAAGAATAAATTAAAGAAGAAAGAGCACCAGCTCAAATCAAAGGTGAGTTTTGCCTTAATCGATAAACTATAAAATTAACATTTCTGTCCATCTGAGAATATTTTTCGTTCCAGTCTTTTAAGCTTATTTTTACATAAATTCTGATATTTCATTTTTCAGGAAGAACTAGCTGAGGGTCTACACTTGATTGACTTTGAACAACTGAAAATTGAAAACCAGACATATAATGAGAAAATAGAAGAGAGAAATGAGGTTAGTGATTTTCTTTCATCATGCAGAAATACATGTACTTGTACAATGCATCATTTCCTGTATTATGCATTGGAACTTACATATCTTATGAAAGAACTGATTTTCAAAATGTGAAATAAATTTATGTATACATGTATATATAGAATGAATATTCTACATCATTGAATTTTCAAATTGAATAAGAAAATTGCTTTTCATTTATGTGTATTGAAAATTAACAGTGTTACTGCAGTACTGGACATGTGCATATTTTAGTTATGATAACAAATCATTCATTTATCAATATCTTGTAATGCATCATGTGTGTTTTATTGTAGGAACTCCTTAAATTACGAAAAAAGATTACAAGTACAGTACAAGTGCTGACTCATCTCAAAGAGAAACTTCAGTTTGTTCAAGCGGAGAACCAAGTTCAAAAAGCTCGTCTTCGAGAAGTGGAATCAGAGGCTGCACAGGTAGCGTATTACAAATAAAGAATGCGTACTGGAATGACATTTTTGAAAATAAATTTATTTCGTAGTAAGAAACTGCCCTTTTTCTTATAAATTCTATTTTACATTTTTAAATACAAAACTTTAAAAAAAAAATATATTTTTGTTTCAGAAACGTGATATTCTCTCCAGAACAAAACAGGCAAGAGATGCCCTCAGAATAGACAATCATAAGTTACGACAGAATTGTGGTTTACTTGGTAATGCACCGTTACTACGTGATTTTGAAGAAAGAAAAGATGAAGGAGACGATTTACGTTCAAGACTTGAGCGATTGAAAATGCACCATGCAGAACTGACCTTGAACTGCAATCAAGTGCGGCGAAAAATTGAGCAAGCTCGTCAGAATAGAGGCTAAGCTTCAGTTATTGTTGAAATTTACTGTGATAAATTGTGTTATATATGTCTATCATGATTATTATTTTATGAATTTAAAATATATGTGCATGTATTAAATTTTGAAAATATGAAACACTTATTCTTCAACTTAAGTTTATATTTCTTGCTTTTAACATTAATGTTACAAGCCTTTAAATTTTCATGTTATTACCAAATGTATCATGCTTATCAAGCCAAGAACAAGGACTGAAGTCTAGGAGGTGAAGTTTTGTTCTGTTTAATAAGATTTGATAAGAGATGTTGAACATATGACCTAGATCATCAACAAGGGTCATCCCTAAATCTTCCTTCCAGTATGTGAGCCAAGTTTGAAACACCCTCCAGAATACATTTGGAGTTTGACAATTTCCCATCTATGACCTTCATCTTTGACCTATAACCTTGAAACTCACTAGGGTTTTCCATACATAACAAGCAAATTCAGAGAAAATGTGGTCTCTTCCATTTAGGTGTCTATAACAAAAGTAGGTCAACAAAAAGTTCTTTTCACAAGGAATACCTTAAGTTACATACAAGGAAAGTTTATGTGAAATTTGAAAGCAATTTCACTTACCATTAAAATCTACACTCTAAGTTTCAGTTTTTTCAAAAGAAGGTCAAACTTCAAAGTCAATGTCACAAGGTCAATTTTTTTTGCATCTATAGAAAGATCTTGATACAAGGAATACTGATTTGAAATATGAAAACCTTATCGCTTAATTGGTATTTAAAGATATTCCCATCCCTTAGTATTCATAAGTTATTCCCAAGTTTAAAGTTTTTCAAAAGAAGGTCAAACTCAAAGGTCAAGGTAAAAAAAAATTGGTATAAAAAGAAAGGTCACTGTATGGAATTATGAAATATGAAATGCAACATAATATCCAACCATTCAAAAGTTATGCCCATGGTTATAGTAGATCAAACTATTATGCACAAGGTTCAAACTTTACGCATCAGTAGAAAGGCCACAAAGAATAAACAGGTGACATACATGTATGAAAGCTCTGTCACATAACATTCAGAAATTATGCCCAAGAGTAGGTAAATCTCTGAAGTAAAGGTAAAAAATCTTGTTATCAAACAAATGATCTAGTCACAAGGAATACCCATGTGAAATATGAAAGCCTTTTACTTGAATGTCAAATTTTTTTTTGCCTTTGCTAAAAGTTTTTGTGACCGATTGTCTGGATGGGCAGATGAACTGAATTTAATGTCCCAACACTGGGATGTGTGTGCTTTAGCTAAGTTGATAAAAACAGCTAGTATATGTGGTGGTGAGTAATAAGGGATCCTAACCATTATCCATGAATGAATTAGACCAATCACCCTTAAACAGTATTCTCCCTTGCAGCACAATAGAAACTTTACGATCATACCAAGTTTTACCAAGATTTGCTTTAAAAAATGTTTTTTCCAATGTTTACAAAAGAAGTCTGATGTACACACACACCATCATATGATTGTTGTTGTTAATGTACATATCCTCTTAATAAGCTTAAAATGCATCAAAGACGCAAAGCGAGTTGCAAATCTGGATTGTAAGTATAAATTTGCACTTACATGAATTGTGTATGGTCTGAAATGTATCCTTCTGATAGGTGCAATACACACTCTAATATGATTCAGAAACCATTTTTAATCATCGGAGTGCTATGACTTTGACCCCAAAATCAGTAAGGGTCATGATAATAGGTGCAATACACACTCTTAACATTATCTGGAAACCATTTTCAATCATTCGAATCCTATGATCTTGACCTTTTGATCCCAAAATCAATAGGGGTAATCCTTGATTCATAACCTTTGGAAAATTAAGGATCAGTAACAATTAAACATACTGTAATCAAAGATTACGAAGCTCACCTCACAGCAGCAAAGTTCAATTTAAACATATCTCTAAGTACATGTATATTGGCTTTAAAAAGAAAAATCACTGAAGTGGAAAAAAGTTGGTCAAGGTCATTTTATGAAAGTTTGATCAAAGATACATCCAATATGCAAGTTTGGTACATGTAGCACTTAAACTCTGCTCAATATTGGCCTTTAAAGGCAAAATCACTCGAGCGGAAAAAGTAGGTCAAGGTCATTTTATGAAAATTTGATCAAAGATGCATCCAATATGCAAGTTTGGTACATTTGGTACATGTAGCACTCATACTTTGCTCAAAATTGGCCTTTAAAGGCAAAATCACACAAGTGGAAAAAGTAGGTCAAGGTCATTTTATGCAAGTTTGATCAAAGATACATTCAATATGCAAATTTGGTACATGTAGCACTTATACTTTGCTCAATATTGGCCTTTAAAGGCAAAATCACTCAAGCGGAAAAAGTAGGTCAGATGCTGCATCCAATACATGGGTTCACCTCAGCATCCCAAGATGAATCACTGATGCAAGTTTGGTTACTGTAGCATCAGTACTTTGTCAGATACTGAGCTACCCTAAGAACTTTAACCAGACATTGACAAAAGTCATTCAACCGGAAAATGTAGGTCAGATGCAGCATCTGATGCATGGGTTCACCTCAGCATCCAAAGATGAATCACTTGTGCAAGTTTGGTAACTGTAGCATTAGTACTTTGTCAGATACTGAGTTACCGCAAAAACTTTAACGGACACGGACACTGGGGTTATAGCATAAGCTCATCTCAACTTCGACGAGGTGAGCTAAAAATCTCAAGAAGATAGACATATTGTATGGCCCTGCAAGGAAATGGCAAAGAAATCCAGAGTTTTATACTTTGTATGTCCCTCCACCAAAGTTTTCAAAGGACAAGAAACTATCGACCTATCTAAACCAAAATTAGATACACATAAAGAGGTATAGGTACAAACTGATTTGCATTTTTCATTTCTAAAGTTCAAAGGTCAAGGTAATATTTAACTTCATTAATTGACCTGAGGCTTCCGTCCTAAGACATGCCTTTTCAGACATTAATGTGTTGTAAACAATTACCATACATATATACAGCAAACAATTTAAGTGTAACCAAGAAACAACTTATATAAACTGTCTCACTGCCATGATCCTTTGTCCATAGTTATACTGCTTACTGTCAGCGCAGCTCACTTCAGAAATTGGAAAATTCAAGATTTCTCTACTTTGTCGGCATATTTTCCGATTAAAATAAAATATAAAGCGATAGATCTCGTACTCTCATAACTTACGGTGTAATTTATATATCTGTACAACCAATACGCTCGCAGTGACAGAAAATGGTTTTAGATGGGGATTTTAGCATGACATCGTCAATGTTCTCCATAGACTCAACTGTTAAGCATCGGCGATGTCATGCTAAAATTAACGTAGAAAACTCCCCATCAAAATCTATTTTCTGTCACTGTGAGCATAGTATTAGTCATACGTACATATAACTACACCGTTAGATGCGAGAGTTCGAGATCTATCCCCCTATATAAATTTTAATCACAAAATTTGCCAACTAAGTAGAGAAAATTTCAATTTTCGATTTCTGAAAAGTGCTGCGCGGACATTAGGTATGTTATATGCTCGACCCTCAGTATATGACCTTGACCTTAAAAGTGACATAAACTCTAGTGTGGAAATGAATCTCATCATGCTTGACCAACCCTACAAGTTTGATAAAAGAACATATACAATGTTCATCAAGCAAGTTGTAGCAGTTGTAGAAATGTGAGAACCATAAAAAGTTATCCCTAATACAGTTGTTGCTTTAATTTTGCTTCACAGGCAACCTTAAAGAAAGTAATTATGGATACAATCCGATGGAAAATGTTTGATTTATTTGACCTTATTCAACATGACAATGGCACAATTACTTTAAAACAACTACGGGTATCACTACAATATGAGATTATAAAAGAAGTATGTTTGACAAATAATAAAAGTTACAGAGTGTTTTGTAGTACAGTGAAACCTGTCAAAACAAATCGTTCAGTTAACCTAACAAAAAAAGAGAAATATTGTGTAAGAACTGATCTTCTCATTTCTTTTTAAAGCTGCTGTTTTGTAAAATACATTTCAAAAATGTGAGGACAAATGATTTGTGACATACGCTAACCAGACTCTTTACAAATACAGTTAAGACTTTACTTTCACATTAATATTGGTATAGATAAGGTTTCAAAGTACAAACACATATAAGAATCTTCATATATACAACATAGTCCAGACATTTTAAATATAATAATTAGCCTTGGTATTATATAGAAATAATAATTTGAAAATAAGTTTCAATGATCAGCTCAAAGCTGTTCATGCATTACCAGATACATCAAATTTTTCAAACCTTTCATATCTATTTTTCTGTCAAGTTCAGATAAATAAAACAAAATTTTATTTCAGTTTCATGTTCATTGTTATACCTAAATGTGACCAATCATTAACAGAGATTCTGAATTTTTTCCTGATGAATTTGATTCTTTTCAGAGCTGATTTCAGATAATGGGAATCCTTTTTTAATTATTTTAGACAAAAATCACAAATACTAAACATACAAACAGACAATTGACAAATAACATTGGTACCAGGAAATAAGTATTGTTGAAGTCCCATCCTCGATTCCCCAGGCTTTTTGCGCTCTAGCTGAATACCCTAGCTGGGTCCGCTGCCCAGATTCCAGGGATTTTCAAAGAAATAGCTCTTCTTGAAGTTGAAAAACTGATGGTAATGGCTGTGTGTAGACCAGTGAGGACAGTATGTGAATCAGATGAGAGAGGGAATTTTTGTCGGGTACCCGTATATTTGTATCGAAAACATCTATTTGGGAATTAAATTATGAGACATCAAGAAGTATCTTAATACCTAATGGAACATGCACTTTTTATCATCGCTACCCAAAAGACGTTTCAAAACTATTAATTAGCAATTGGATAAAAAAGTTTGTGAGGGAGCCTAATATCAGCAACATTTGCATATAAATGGAAATCCCTGAAATAATTCGATGGGACACAGGGTATTCAGCTGATGCGCTAAATAGCCTGGGGAACCATAGATGTTGAAGTCCTTAAGCAATTAAACTTGATCCCATTAATATTAATGTATAAAAGAATATATGTACTCTATTGAGGATATGGCATGAAAAAGGTCCATTTTTATTTTCAAAGTCAACGGTGACGTCCATTTATTTCAATGAGGGGAACTTAAATCAAATTATGTTTTAACCTCCAAGCATTCCAACAAAATGATTTTTTTAATAGTTTTTTTTTCTACAAAACTGAACAAAAAAAAATATCTGTCTATCAAACAAAAAAATATAAAGCATGGAATTACAAGGAAGAAGACGTCAATGCTGTTATATCACAACCTACAAATAAATACAATAAAGTGGTCTAATGCTAATAAAATATGAGACAGTATAATAACTACCGGTACATGTATAAAGCAGAAAGAAAGACAAAACTTGGACTTCAGAATTATGAAATCATAAATAATTTAAAAGCCTTCATTTTAAAATCCTATCCTTTTTCTAAGACTTTAATGACAGATATGAAATTGGGACTTTAAAATTGTAAAGTTATCCTTTTTCTAAAACTTAAAAAATAAAAAATAATTTTGATTGAGATTGTTTCCTCTGAATTCATACTTGCTAAAAACGGATTCACAAAAACATGTAGATGTATTAAAGGAAACAATAATAAGTAAAATTAAAATAAATGCATTATAGTTTCAGTATATAATATTTTGACTTCAGATCATAGTTAAAAAGTATATTCTACCAAACAATAAAATGTTCTGCTTAGATTTGTATTAATAAGCAAGAGTCTAAATGTATACAAGTGTAATTAAGCAATGCTATTAAAATAATCATATAAACAACAAAAATCACATACGGGAATCGTGTTTGAATGCACATTATATGTATATGTATATACATGTATGTAGAGGGAGTGATGGACTGAATGCTACCATTTACATTAACGTTAATTGTGATAATTTTTTTTTAGTTTCAAATTAATATAGGCAGCACATGATTGATAATAGTTTATTTAAGGTTAAATAATATAAGGTTTGTTTGGAAACTGAATCATATCCTTTTGTAGTATGTGTGTTCGCATGCCGTCTCTTGTCCAAATATAGCGTTCGTCATTTCTTTGCGTCTTCGCAGATCTCCTTGGCCAGTGCATGGCTACATACGATTATAGCGGGAGATGACCTGTTTACAGTTGGGACAGGTATGGATCACATCCTTACATCCATCAACGCAGAACGGAATCAAGCAACATCCAAGGTCACATCTGAAAAATAAGCACTACATTATAAACTACCAGAATGTTGCTAATGCTGTGAATTACATTGATTATGTCAGAAGTACTGGCATCTGGCAAGTCATGGACGATTGCTATATTTATACTTTATTGGATCTGTATCAAGTTCTAGAAAGTTTGCTTGACTTTAAAGACTAAGATTTTACAAGAACTAAACAATTGGGCGAGAAAAATGCCATTTGGATACATAGGACCTGTAATGCCAACAATATCAAGCTTTATCAGTCTGCTTACAACTTTCATGGTTTTGAGACATATTTAATATAATTCAATGGCAGAATCCAATTACAGAAGATCGGCAATTTTTAAATCTGTCTGGCATGTGAAGACTGCCAAAGGAGCAGAGGTTAAAACCAGACAATATTAAGTGAAGCATCTCCTTGCATAGCATGCATTTTGACATAACGGTATATACATGCAATGCATGAGATTCTAGATACCTTAAACCAAAACAATTTCCTTTAAAAACCAAATTGTAAAATTCTTAATGACTTTTATGACTAATTGGAAATAGACGGAGTTATACGTTGTTGTATACAAGTGCAGTATCAAATTTCAAGACATGCTCTTAAATGAGCTAAACATAAAGAGCTCAAATCTAAATACAGACAAAGCAGGTAAAGCACACCCTCTTTGCTACCAACAAAATAAATTTTTAAATGAAGTCTATTTTGACTTTGACCAAGAAAATCGATAGGGTTCAACCTCTCCAAAGTTGCTATATTTCTGGAAGGTTTGGCGACCCTATGATGCATGCAGTGTCATCTATGCTGTTCACAGGGACTTTTAGCCTAAGTTCACAGGGACCTCCACCTTGAAAATCAGTAGGGTTCATTTTTTCTCCAAGGGGAACATTTGTGGAAGATTTTATGTTTCTATGATGATTGTTTTGATTTCTACATTATATGATGTTTGCAAAGATTTTAAGCCAATGTCTACAGTGCCCTTGAAAATCAGTACGGTATATCACCTCTCTGAATGGGGGACATATGTGGAAGGATGGATGCTTTTATAATGATTGCTATCTATACTGTTCAAAAGAATCCAGATATACACATCCTCCCAAACAAACACACACAGGCAAGGCAGTGATGCTAAATCCCCTTCCCAATAGAGTTGAGAGGGGGTATCTAAACTTTTCAAAGCCAAGTATCTCTCCTGTTGCACGATAGACCTTAAGTATGTGACCTTGTCATGGAAGTTGACCTCGACTTTTGTTGGGTATCCAATCTCATCAAGCTTGACCATACCTGCGAGTGTAATGGACGTAAAATGCATATAACACAAGTCTATGATAATAAATATCCCCAAAGTCCTTCAAATCTGCCTGAAACACTTCAATCATTTTATCTGTATAACATCCCAAATCTTACTGATCAGTTGACCTTGACCTTGGTTCAAATCCATTAGATATACCCTGCAGTCCTTGGCAAATATTCAAATATACGTATTGTACAACCCATGTAATTCCCCGAGATGAAACTATTGAAAGGAATATATTGCATTTTGCATGTAAATGCTTGTGACGTCTCAAAGCATAGTATCTAAAGAATCATGCAGCGACGTCAGTTCTAATCTGCAAACTGAACCAGCGTTGACCTGAATTTTAACATAATCTTTTTATCTAGAAAATATCAATTTCAGAAAACAAGAATGAAACTGACAATTGTGGTGCATATATATAGAATAAATGTCATAATTTGTGATTTGTTACGGGTATGCAGCACACAGCAAGTGCATCTATCTCATGAAAAGCGCTTATGCCATTACAAGTTTGATAAATGCACTTACTGTGTTTTGGATACCTATAACTCAACACAATAAAGACTCTTTATATCAAAGTAGTGAAAAGTTATTGATAAAGGCCCTGTCACGCAGCACTTGCGCATGAATTACGCATAACTTACATCAAAAATTTGGGGCAAAGATGGAGATACGTAATACATGCGCAAATATACGTAATTCATAAGTTTTTAATAAATTTCAAGCGTGTTTCATTTATTTCATTTGTCGCTATATGCGCAGCGAGTGGAGTCCGGGATGAGAATATGCGGACATATGTGAAAACGGTTTGAGCTGCACAAAATTTTTCGACCTTATGGATTTACGCGATGTATGCGTAATAAACCTAGTTTTAAAGCAGTTCTTACGCAATTCATGCATAATTCAAATGCGTATAAAAACGAGATTCTTACGCAAAGTTGATGATTTTCACACAAGTTTCACGTATTTCTGCATATGCTTAATGAACCTTTCACGTATAAAACAAGTATATATTGCAAATGTGTCACGCATATATTGCATATACCGCTAAGAACTACATACAGAATAGGCTTTTCTGGAAATACAGTATACATGTTCTTTGCGCAGTTTATTCGTATTTCATGCGTAGTTTATGCCTCATTCTCATTTTACCAATATTGAGTTCTGGGCAAAATTTCTGTGAAATAATATCTAAATTCATGCAGGCAGTGAAGTTTTTATCTAGACAAGAATTTTCTACCCACACATACAAAGACCTTGACCTTTGATCAAGGTCATGACACATCCTTGGATTTATCAGTATTATTCCTAGCCATGTATGCAGTGAAAACAATAGTCCTGAAAAGATTTTTTCAAGACACCAAACTGTGACCTAAAACTTGGATCAAGGTAATATTAGTTACCTAGTCATCTGGTGACCTGGTACAGGATGATACCAGGTCACTAGGTTTTATACCGGGCGAGGCGAAGCTGAGTACGGTATAAAACCTAGTGACCTGGTATCATCCTGTACCAGGTCACCAGATGACTAGGTAACAAATTTACCCCTCCAATGACCTAGTTTGATAATTTCCATAGAGTGATTGGATGGCACTGTCTGTTTACGCTACGGCGTCAACATGAAGGATAACATTGTGACATCACAAGGTGTCTGGTATTAAAGGCTAGGCACCCGGTGTAAGATATAACATGTCTTCATGTGACTGTTATTAGTCAATCACTATCCGGGATTTCCAGGTAATTTTGTCAAAGGTGGGGTAATGAAAAATCCTTAGGTTTTAGGCATCATTTTCTACAAAAAATCTGTGAACTATTCAGAATCAATGCATGCATGTATGTACTGAGACCTTGTATCAAATTCATGACACATCTGTCATGGGAAATAATTCTGTGAAATATCATTCAGATCCATGCAGGCAATGAAAAGTAATGGTCTTGACTAGATGTTCTTTGACCTTGACCTCTAACCTTGGATCATGACAATTGAAGTCTTGAGCAATAATTCTGTGAACTATTTTACAGACCTACGCAGTGGAAATTAATGATCTAGACAACCTTACTGTATAAGCAGAAATTTTGTTTAGTAAGGTATAACGTAAATTGGTATATCAGCTACATTTTCTTCTTATTGTACATGTGTCATTCTTCACTTTTCCCAATAAGCGTTAAGAGAAGTGAATTGAGTGTATTCTTATGATAGAGATAAATAAAACTTCAATAATGAAAGGTACAAAAACAGTAACATCATATTTACATATTTGTTTGCAATTCAGGAACTGGACAAAATGTACTCGCGAGAATAAAGACATCCTTTTTTACCATAAATAGCAAAAGGAGCAGGTTCGGTAACTTGGAAAATCCACCCTAATTTCAGAATGTTTTAGATTTCGATTGTATTTCGTATCAATGTATGGTTCTTTGAAATACCAAATAAATTTACCTGCAGTACACAGTAAGGTATGCCATGGCTTCCAAATGATGGCTTAAAGTCGTAAAATGCTGAAAAATCATTAGAAATTGGCATAATTCTGGTCAAAATATATGAAAATAAGTAGGGCACCAGCCCTCCCCAAAAACAATTTTCATATAAAAAGTTAAATTTGCAATTTATCTTTCGATCTACATAAAATTTATGTCGGACAAGGGTTGGCGCCTTTACAAGTTTTAAAGATTTATGCCAAAAATATAGCGATTTTCTTTCATATTCTGTCATGCAGAGCAAATGACCTCAAAATGTGATGTCATAACTAACGCACGTGACGTTTTGACAATGAAATATATTTACTTTCTATTTCGGCAGGTATTTGAGATAAATATAAGAGATGCTGAATCATAATTTTCATAAAATTATTTTTTGCAAAAATTAGGGCCGATTTTGGGAGATAGTGAACCTACCCCTTTGATACTCACGGAAATTTCTAGTTATACAGTATTCAGACAAAGATGGACAGACAGATGGCAAGGAGATATATAGTCCCTCCCGCTTTTGTAAGAAGGAAACTAATGAGTTATAGCCATAAACGAAAGTGCAAATACCAAACATTAAAACAGACTGATGATACTGTAAATGTGGAAATGTTTGCAAGGGGGAAGGGGTATTTTTAGCGAATCAAGGGATTTCGTGTAAATTTACCCCATGCAAAAATAACTCCGTTGCATTTTTACAAAGGCAGAGATGTTTGTGTAAGAATATTTCCCCAAGTCTTGATGTTACAATCCATCAGCAAAATTAACAATGTTTACAGTAGCTGTATGGAAATGTCAATGGTCAAAGGTACAGGTCACCACAGACTTGGGCTTTAGTGGTGAAAATTAGCAACATAATTCTGTTTCAGCTTTATAGTGTAAACAGATTTACTGGTGTTCAGACAGGGGGAGGGGGTGAAAACATGTATAAAAATTTATGTTTTCATAGTAACAAACATTATAATGAATGAGTTTTCTTCCAACTGAAAAATGAATTTAACAATAAATTTATTAACACATGAAATTTTTATACATGTACATGATTTATTTTTGAAAACACAATTGATTTACAACAAAAATGACAATATTTGAATAAGACATGTTACAACAATGAATGAATTAACATTATAAACATTTTTAGTGTGAACTTGAAGGAACTCAATTTGCATTTTTTTTTTAGTCATGCTTAAAATAAAAATCTGGTTGGAAGAAAATGAACATTTTTAGAAAACATGCAATCCCTATCACAATAAATGCAGCAAAATTTTGAAGACTTTGATTACAGATTTATAAACATTTTATAGAGAACTTGAAATATGGGGCATTATAAAAATATTTTCCATTACAACATAAGCAAGACTGAACAAGAATGAAAAGTTTAGTACACTTGCAAAACTGATCTATAAAATGGTAATACCTATGAATTAATGATAGGAGTGAAACTTGATAGAAGCATATAATAAGGAATATCTACTGCAAGTTTCAAAGCTATTTATATCTACAAAGCTGAAAAACGTTAGCATCAGGTAGACCAAATGGACATAAGCATAGCAAAAGATCATACAGCTACTGGCTCAGTATGAATCACAAAGTCTTATTAATGCAATTTGCAGAGACACTAACATTTGACCCTTGGAGATAATTTCGGTTGTTCCTATTGTCAAAGTAATCCTTGGCAGCAAGTATAAATTTTTTAAGTCTAACAGTAATTGTGTGGATGGACAGACAGACATCCCAGTATCAAATGGGTGAATAACACAGTGCTTTCTACTCCATCAAAACATAAATAAACACAAACAGTTATAGTTATACATGAATTGCCATCCAAATTGTACGGAAGACTACAGAATTACTTTGAAATATATATAACCATTACATAATGACTTTCGGAAAAAGTGCAAATTTGCTAAAGCATCTTATGATTGCATGGACCCCAGTAAATCCATTTAATTCAGATCTACATGACACACAGAAATAACCAAGTATCATTATGAACATGATAAAAGCCTCATTCAATTTTTTTCTTAAGCTGTGACCTTGACCTTTGATTTGTTACAAAAACCATCCTTTGTGCCAAGTATGAATATATTAGGGTTAAAAGGTTTGGTCTTTATCCTTGCCACACAGGTTTACTATTCTAAGTATAGGTGGCTGTGACCTTAACTGTTGACCTCTGACCTTGAAAATGAATAGGATTCTTCCATAGTGATCCTGTGTGACAAATTGCTCTTCATCTTACCAATAAGAATAATGGGACAGATTTAGGACTATGTCTTGTACTTACATTCGTAAAGAGAGGCACATTCTAAAAATAACTGAAAACTAGAATTAAGTCTTTAAGTTACGAGGCATCACGCTGATGAGGTTTTATACATGACTTGAAGTATTTGACTAACATATGTAACAAACCTTTGTTTCTTCAATAAAAATGTTCCAGATAGAAATAAATACAAGGAGATATGGCACATACCTCCATAACTTACTTCTGAGGAGATATCATAATCTAAAGGGGTAGGGCCACGAAGCCCGATATTGGCCCTAATTTTGAACATAGTACTTCATAAAATTTATAACTGTGATTTGAAATTCTGAATCATTCTCTACTGAATCACGAATCTATCTTTTGTAAACATTGCGTTTATCAATAGCTTTTAGCCCTTTGAAAACACCAAACTGGTCATATTCCGCGAAATTGATGCAAAAACCACATATTTCTATAAAATTAGTAATGGCCGCATGCATTAACTAGGATGAAAAAATTATTATATGTGAAAGATTATCATCATATCCTTTTGTCATAAACATTTTATCTCAGTTAACGCATACGGCCACATTGAATTCTTTCACAAAAGACAAAATTTCAAGCAATTTTCGCTTTATTTTGTCAATAACGTCAAAATGACGTCACTTCATGACGTCATAACAGTTAAATGGCACTAAGTATGGTGATATTTTTCTTTTCATTAAAAGCGGTAGACATTCGTGTATTGTCATGAGAGATATCAAGTATTCCCCATGAAATTTATTTCTAGAGAAAAATCGAGGGCCGATTTAGGGGTCTCGTGGCCCTACCCCTTTATAAACAAGTATACATTCAACAAAGAATTCTGTAAAATTTTAACAATAAAAGAGCACAACAATTATCAAGAAAACAAAGTTCTGTTCCCATCTTACACTTGGTACAGTTCTTTGACAATCAATGTCTTGTCTTCTCATTCCTGTGTCTGCCTACAAACGATTGTAGCGGGAGATGACCTGCTTACAGTTAGGACAACTGTGGATCACGTCCTTAGCTCCGTCCACACAGAATGGGATTAGACAGAAAGGCCAGCATCTACAAACATGTTGAAAGTTCAGTATGTTAAGTCATTACACTTACAAGTACAGCAAATTCCAGAAAATTATGTGAGACAAATGGGACCAGAATGCTACAAACCTGAGAATTAATAGTACCCAAAAGGGGTAGGGGTAAAATCAGCTGTTTTTGGCCCCATTTTTTGCCATTTTCAAAAATTGTTTTCATACTATTTTTTATCTTTCAAATAAGATTAGAGATATTGTTGTTTATTGAAACTGAATTGAAAATAGATATAATCAACTAATATGAGTGTTATTTCCCGCCCAAATTGCCCACTACTACGGAAATTAGTGGTAAAATGATAACAATCAGATTTTAACATTATAGTTTATGGTATATATAGAGCAAGCGCATGTAACAAAGTTATACTTTCCATGTACATTCAGAATATAAAAAGGAATGTCCCATATGAGTATGAACCTATTACACGCCCTTGCTCTAGGGCTTACAACTGTAGGTATACGTGTCCCTTGCAAAAATTCTGAATGACATAGTGCTCAACTTTTAATCATTTTGCCCTAAAAGGCAGGGTTTTTGAAAAATCACATAAAATTGTTATTTTTTGTTCAGAAGAAGCATAATGAATAAGAAAATAGAACCTTTTTAAAATTTTTGATTGGGGCCAAAAATGGTCACTTTTGCCCCTACCCTTTGAATTATATTCAGACTGGAGATATTTTCTTTAAACGGCCTCATCCAGTTCATTTTAAAATTAATCAGCAAAACATCAGGTCTTAAAACTTAACCTACGTATTCCAGTTTTAAGCAACAACATCAGTCATAATTTTTTGTTTTTATATTTCATTTTGCCAAGATTACTTAGATTATTGGTGCTTTTTTTTTTATCAGAAAGTCAATGTCAGAGGTCAAGGTCATAAGGTCAAAAGTCATGGTAACAGATGAAAGTGCTGGCCATATGGTTTCTACATGAAGTGACATCCTCTAGCTTTCAATTTTTATAACAAAGATTATCCTTCATTAAGTTAATGTCAAAGGTCATGGTTACAAGGCAAAAAGTCATAGTGCTTTTTAAAATCTTTCCAAAACGATTCTAAATGTGAAATATATGAAAATTCTCTTCCCCTACGTTTCAATAGGTACGGCCAAGGTAAAAGACTTTTAAAGAAGGTCAAAAGTTGTTATGTAAATTGAGATTCTGACCGTCATAATTCTACAGTTGAAAAATTAAAGCCCTATCCTCAATACCAAAGGTTCGACAGAAATGGCCATTTTATTTTTTCATATGAGATAGTCCATGGTCAAGGTAACTAGGTCAAATGTTATACTATCAAATGAAAACGCAGGTCAGGATGAATCATATGTGAAATATAAAAGCCCTAACCTCTGTGGCTCAAGATATCTATGACCTAGTTTTTTTTTTACAAAAGATTCAAAGTCTGTGGTAGTTTGGAAAAGCTTTCACAATTCTTTTCTCAATAACTGTTTTTGATTGTTCAAGGTCATGACATGATCTTGATGACACACGTTTTGGTCCTTGGGCAATTCAGCTATATAAGATGTAATAACTACAAACTTTACTTCAAGAAGACAAATTTGAATTAAAATTCTTTAATTGCTCTTAGATTTCAATGTGGATAAGAGTATTGCTCTATAGCCAGAAAATTCTTCATCAATAATGCACTCATTCCCTGTAAGTTCAAGATGAAACAAGAGGCCCAAGGGGGCCATATCGCTCATCTGAATTGCAGACAAAAGAATGATAGACTTTTAGTGGCCAATTTGGTGGAGACCCTTGAGTACTTGCTTCCTGTAAGGATTCATGAAATTCTATTCAGCTGTTGCAAGGATGTCGAAATTGCCCCAACCAATTAGAGCCCTTGGCAGCAATATTTGTTGACCCATCAGCAAACAAAAAAAAAACATAAACTTGTTAAGTTGGTAGTGGACCTTGAGTACTTGCTTCCTGTGAGGTTTTAAGAAATTCTATGCAGCAATTGCAGAGGAGATGTCAAAAATGTGTCAGCCAATCAGAGCCCTCCACTGCAATATTTGTTGACCGATCCCTACTTAAAACACAAACTTGGTAGAGGACCTTGAGTATTTGCTTCCTGTAAGATTTTGTGAAACTCTGCAGCAGTTGCAGAGGAGAAGTAAATAAAGCCTGTGTTTGTGAAACAAGAATGCCCCCGGTGGCATCTTTGTTAATATAAAAACTATTTTCTGTAAAGTACATGTCTGTAAAAGGTCAAGGTCAGGGTCACTGGATTCAAAGGTCAAGGTCATGAGGTCAAAAAGTTTGGTATCAATGGAAAGGTCTTGTCACAAGGAATACACATGTGAAATATCAAAGCCCTATCACTTACCATTCAAAAGTTATGTCCAATGTTAAAGTTTTTCGGACAAACAGACAGACAGACAAACAGATGGACAGGCCAAAAACTATATGCCCCCGAATCTTTGATTTCGGGGGCATAAAAATGTGTCGGCAAATCAGACCCCTCGGCAGCCTTATTTGTTGACCAATCTCCACAGAAAGAAGACCTTGAGTACCTGTTTCCTGTAAGGTTTCGTTAAATTGTGAGCAGCAGTTGTGGAGAAGTCAAAAATGTTTCAGCCAATCAGATACTTTGGTGGCCATATTGTTGACTGAGCGGCACAAAAAACACAAACTGAATTAGTGCTTGCTTCCTGTAAGGTTTCGTGAAAGTCTATATAGTGGTTGCATAGGAGAAGTCGAAAATACGTCAGCCAATCAGAGCCCTCGGTAGCCATATTTGTTGAGTGTTCGGCAAGAAATTGGTAGTGGACCTCGAGTACTTGCTTCCTGTTAGGTTTCATGAAATTCTAGCTGCGGTTGCAGAGGAGATGTTGAAAAGGTTAAAAGTTAATGACAGACAGACAGATGACGGATGACAATAGCTTACTTGAGCTTTTCTCTGGTGAGCTAATAAAAACATTTCCTTTCTAAAGGGCATTGAAAACATATAGCTTTATTAAGAAAAGCAGTTACTATGTGCTTTGCTGACTACCATCCTGAGAAATATTCTCAACAATAGTTCTGCTTCTAGGTTTAAAATATTATACTAATAGCTATACATATCATATCTAGTATTTAGAGTTCAAACCAAAGTGTTGAAAACCTTTTACTTGATTATGAAAATATAACTATGAACTTCAGTCTATCAGAGTGACATCAAAATATGTCAAAATGTCAAAGCTAATCAAGAATCCACAAAGAAAAGCCAAAATTGTTAATTTTATTACTATAAGCTATATTCAAAGCTAAAGACAAGTTATTTTGGTGTACCCTCATAGTCAAAACATCTATTACGATATTATAAGTTTAACTCAAGCAAAGCAAGTCTTGTGTTCAAACAATAGTGCTGACGGTAGACAGACAAATGGATGAACTAATGGACAGAAACTATATTTCTTAGCAATTTATTCCATATACTTTTGTTATAGATAAGAATTTAATTGGCCAAGGTGGTCCAAGTTGAAGATGATAAAAAAAACCTTTATATGAGTAAAAGGAGGGGGTGAAAAAATATTGCCTTGAGATCTTACATTCTATTTTCTGTATTTTTCTCCCCTAGCTGTAAAGGTTAAATTTTATTTCTACATTGTCAATTACTAAAAGTAACCTTACAACTCCACTTTTTATTGTTCTGATCTACAAAATGAAAGCTATTTATAATTTCACCAAAGGCAAGATGTGTTTCGACATTTGAGATCTTATTACAGAAAGTATATCTTGTCTGAATTTCTATGCTGTTGAACAAAACTAATAAACTGTCATTCAAATCATACGAAAGTAAATAGAAATGCAAAATCATGAACAAAATTTAACTGAATAATAATCATTTGTCATGCTTCTGTTCATGCTTAAACAAGACCAATTTTGGATTTTAACATATCTTAAAGATTAAATGTTACAGAGAAAGGCAATGGGTGATCATAGCTTACAATTCTATGGATATCGCATGAATGGCATTCTTGCAGCAGTGAGGTCAAACAAACCAAAGCATTAAAACATTGCTTAACATTGATGATTTTAAAAGATGACTTCTTTTTCAGCAGTGATTGAGAAGGACAGGGATCATGGGCTATAGACCAATAGTTCAACCCATTTAATCTTAAGAAATTAATGGTCCATCAAAATTGGAGAAAATCATGGGAAATGGTCCATTTATAAGATTTCCTTCCCAATTACTCAGACTAATAGAATTAGAATCTATATACCTTTGTTCAGGGACAGGGAAATCCCACCTGAGTATCAGAGATTTACAGTCTACAACGAGGCTTGCCGAGTCTTGGCTGTTGCAAATCTTTGATACAAGGGTGTCCCTGTACAAAGGGATGGTTGATTATCTTCTCTCATCCATTAATTTTTATATAATTCATTCATTGTTTTGCATTAAATGATGCCTTATGTGATGTCAAACCTACTAAAAGGTTTATGATGTCACCATGGGGGGCTCGAGTCTCAAAATGGGCAACTCTATGGATATCTCTGTCGGGGGTGAGTGAAAGTGCAATCCAGAGATTATGATTACATATAATTGTCCAATGCAGGAATATGTGCCAAATGTGATATTCTTAATTTAAATCATTAAGAATTTAACATAACATTTTAGTTTGTGAGTGATATAAATGATATACATCCTACAGTGATTCAAATGTGAGACTGAGGTTAAAGTTAGAAAATATTCAAATCAGATTTTCAGGTAAATACTTACTTTAAAACAGAATGAAATCCACTTCTATCTCATTTCATCATAGATTGTAAAATACCGAGAATCGTATCTTCTTACATGGTAATTCAGTAAAAGAATCAAACTACGTTAATAGGGGTTACATGATGCTGTGAGATATGACGTCTTTTGAGGGAGACATGAAGATTTGTCACCCACCCACCTGACCTCTCTAGACCAATCAGATCTCTTTATTCGTCATATCAATCATATGAGGTATAATAATCTAATCTATTATTTATTGCTCATTTTTAAAATGGCATGGCACCTTTATCAGTTTTAAAATTTTTTGTTGTCTAAAGTTTTTGAAGGCATCTCCTGAGCTGATTTTTTTTCCAAAGCAATTCAGAAAAGGGACATGTTCATCATATTTCAAGTCATAATTCTAATCTTGATGCTGAATACAGACAACTTTGTTATTATAAGTATGTTAAAAAATACAGTAAATTATCTTCGCTTTCGCACACTAACAAAATTTACTGATTGAAATTTTGATCAATAAACAGCACATATACTAGAACAACCAAAACTTAGAAAGGAGGTAAATTGACATAACAGCTTAATTACGAATAAGTCGCATGGTTTAGTTCAAATCCCTAGCCAAGTTTTAAACTAGCACTATCATCTCAGTGCTAATCTGTTTAATCTAAAAGCATGAACAGTAATTTCATGGTTATCAAATACGGAGTTTTCTTATTGTAAAATCTGAAGCTTCAAAGAAAGTAAAATTAAATAAATTCAAAAATCCAAAAATAATCCTTTAAAAGCAAAACTTTTAACTTATTGTAATAAAAAGGAAATCTCAGATGAGATAAAGTAAAGAAACATCTTTAACAGACTAAAGCCATGCTGTAACATATATGTATGTTGATATCACAAAAATTTACAGGATCTTTATCTACCACATCAGGTCTTATATACTATTTGTAGATAGTGAACAACTGTGTTGGGTTAAAATAACTACATGCAATGATTCTGGACAGCATTTCTAATACAAAGTTTCCTTACACAGGAATACTCAGTCTGGATTTTATCAATTTTCACAAAGTAGCCATCTTGAAATGTTCAGATTGGCAGGTATATCAAGTCATAATCTGAATGTTATTTAAAAGTTAAAAAGTGATGACTTCTGAAACTTGAAGATGGATGTGCTGTTATACCTCAAATCTGTAAAACTTGTGCATCAACAGTGTATGGTAAATATCCCTTGCATAAATACATCATTGAGTTTATACAATACATATATTGTACACTTACATAATGTGCATGCAATCTAAGCTGCATTATAAGGTCGATCTACCTTTCTACTTTAATCAATATATATAGTAATATATTCCCTATTACATGCAAAATTCAAAAAGATACCAGTAATTATATTTTGGAAAGTATAGAGGATGTTATCTAAATCTTAGCTAAGAATCATTCAAAAGCAGTTTTAGCTGTATATACATGTATATGCATGTGTATAAAACAGCACAATTACATGTATTTCAAACTTATCAGTAATTCATATGTAGAATTGTCACAAAACAATTTTTAGCCAGACAGTACGAAAAAAATGTCAACACCCCTCATTTCATCTAGTCTGTACTCTGGGGTGTAGACTTTGTATGTAACCTTCACATTGCCTCTGAACCAAGACATAAAATAATCTTCATAGGATTACAGGCAGTGATTACATATGACTACATATATTAAACAGATTTACTCTATACAGTAAGAAATAGTAAATGTAGTATATTATAATGCTTTGAAGACGACAAAATAACGGTCAGAGATAAAACATACCCCACGAGACAAAGGACGAGGCAGACGATCCATGCCATGGTGCCGGTCTCGTACTGGGTGGCCGTCACTACCTCAGCCTGACAGTGGGGGCACCGACAGTGTACTGGTGTCTCTCGGAAGGTCTGTACTACGGAGACCGCTGGCTGGGCAACCACTACGGTGGTCTGTCCATAACCAGGCTGACCTGGAATACCATATAATTATTACTTTGTAAGCAAGTGCCGACGTCATATTATTGGGCAAACTACAAGCATTATTGTTCTTTCTTGCTTAAAGGAATATAACCATACCTATAAAATAATTCCAGCCAATCACTAATTTCAAATTTGAGAGTTTAAGATAACTTCAATCCATCTATCACAACATTGCAATTGAGAAGGGATAATCTCATCCACATGACAAAATCATAGCAATGAACAATGAAATTCTGCAGGGCAGTCCATGTTGCAGATATGTTGTACAGGTATGAGATTCCCTAAATCTCTGTCGCAATTGATGTGATTTATAATTTTCTCACTCATTTAATTTCATGTTCTCATTCTTCTGATTTATTTTAACAAAGTTCATGACCCTGTTTTTACATTTTTTGTATTTATGAGTCAACATTTTAATCCTACGATTTCCATATACCGTATACCCAGAAATTTTCGCGAGATGCTAATTTTCACTATATTCACCAGTGATTTGGAATCGCAAAAATATATTCCCATGAAATGTTGTATTTGATAAGGTATTTAATAAATTTGTATATCAATTACATTTTGTTCTTATTGTACACGTGCCATTCTTCACTTTTTTTTCTGATTGAACGTTACGAGAAGTGAATTGAGTGTATTCTTATTCAATAATGAAAGGTACAAAGCAGTAACATCATATGTTCGTATTTGTAATTTAAGAATCACAAAAAATTGTTCTCGCGAAAAATAAGACACCGTATTTTACCATAAAATCGTGAAATTTGATACTCGTGAAAATTTCTGGTTATACGGTAAAAAGTGAGATAATAATTATTTGATTAAGACAGATGGACAAACAGACAGACACAGAGGTGACTAATACTTCCTGTGGAATCTTCAATTGATGACTGAAATGAAGCTTGGGTCGCCTGTCTGATAATATAATACAGTCTATATATATCATTGAGTCCCTCTGGTTATAACTGACACAAGAAACATGCAATTTCTAGTATTTCAATCAAGATTTCAACAATTCTAGAAAAAATTAAATTAATGCTGACATGTGCATAACATGTACACTACCCACCTTTAGTAAATACCCACCTTAAATACATTTCTCTTGTTCTCAAAACAGTGAAGATTTTTGTTCCTTTGTTTTGAAAATCTAAAGGTTAACCATTCTGCTATCAATTAAAGTAAATTTTTCGACTAAATCTTTATTTCATAAATTTTTGCAATTTTCTACCAAAATTTCAATTTTTAGAATGATTGTGTTTGTGCCCCTTTCCGCAACTTTGTCACTGTTTTCACAGTTTTCTGAAGGTGAAAGTTCAAGGTCACGAGGTTAAAATGTTGGTATAAAGGTCTTGTCACAAGGAATACACATGTGAAAAATCAAAGCCATATCACTTACCATTCATAAGTTATACCAAATGTTAAAGTTTTTGAAACTCAGGCCAAAGGTCGACAGCAAGGTCACGAGGTCAAATATTTTGGTATCAATGGAAAGGTCTTGTTACAAGGAATACACATGTGAAATATCAAAGCCCTATCACTTACCACTCAAAAGTTATGCCCAATATTAAAGTTTTTGAAAAGTAGGTCAAAGGACAAGGTCAGGAGGTCCAAAATTTTGGTATCAACAGAAAGATCTTGTCACAAGGAATACACATGTCAAATATCAAAGAAAAATTTTGAAATCAACAGAAAGGTCTTGTCACAAGGAATACACAGATCTAATATCAAAGCCCTATCACTTACCAATCGAAAGTTATACCCAATGTTTAAGTTTTTGATAAGATTTTAATGCATCAAAGATGCAAAATGCCGAGTTGCAAAACTGGAACATAAAGATGAATATGCAGACTTGCAATGTACATGAATTGAATATGATCTCGGCAGATGGGAAACATTACTGGCACATTTCAGGTTGATACTCATTCATATATCATTCGGAAACCAATTTCAATTAGCACAATCTTATGAGTTTGACCTTTGGACCCCAAAATCATCATGGATCATCCTTGACAAGCTCCATGATAATAGGTCAAATACAAGCTATAATATGGTCCGGAAACCATTTTCAATCATCCGACCTTGACCTTTGGACCAAAAATCAAAAGGAATCATCCTTGATTCATGGAAAACATTTCTGGCAAGTTTCGTGATCATAGGTGCAATACATGCTCTTATATAGTCTGGAAACCATTTTCAATAATCTGAGTCATATGACCTTGACCTCTGACCTTTTGACCCTAAACTCAAAAGTTTCATGATCATAGGTAGACTACAGGCTCTAATATGGTCTGAAAACCATTTTCAATCATCTGAGTCATATGACCTTGACCTTTTGACCCAAAAATTAATAGAAATCATCCATGATTCACGGGAAACATTTTTGGTAGATTTCACCATCAAACAAGTGATACAGGCTCTTATATGGTCCAGAAGCCATTTTCAGTCATCTGAGTCCTTTGATCTTGACCTTTGACATTTGGACCCCATTTGGATTAAAACATTTCTGGTAAGTTTCACAATCATAGAACCCTTCAGGCTCTTATTTGGTCCGGAAATAATTTTTAATCATCTGAGTCCTATGACCTTGACCTTTTGACCCTAAAATCAATAGGGTTCATCCTTGATTCATGGGAAACATTTCTGGCAAGTTTCATGATCATAGGTGAAATACAGACTCTTAAATGGTCCGGAAACCATATTCAATAATCAGAGTCCTTTGACCTTGACCTTTGGACCCCAAAATCAATAGGGTTCATCCTTACTCATGGTGAGTAAGTGTATAAAGTTTCATTGTTCTAGCATACACCATAGTTGACTTATACTCCAGAAACCGCCTGCCCGTCTCACATCAAATTAAGAGCCGTTTTTTGCAACTTGACTAAAATGTAGGTCAAACGTAAAAATTTTTGGTATCAATGGAAAGGTCTTATCACAAGGAATATACATGTCAAATATCAAAGCCCTATCACTTACCATTCGAAAGTTATGTCCAATGTTAAAAGTTTTAAAAGTAGGTCAAAGGTCAAGGTCAAGAGGTCAAATTTTTTGGTATCAACAGAAAGGTCTTGTCACAAGGAATACACAAGTGAAATATCAGAGCCCTATCACCCTACAATCTAAAAGTTATCTCAAATGTTAAAGTTTTTCTCACGGAAAAACAGACAAACAGACGAACAGGCCTAAAACTATATGCCCCCAAATCTTTGATTCTGGTAGCATAAAAATTCCACAAAAATATTGTTAAAAATTTTCCATTTTTGTATAAAGATAAATGATGCAAACAATATATAAGAAATTTTCACGCATTTAACAGTTCAGAAGAGAAAATATTGGGATGAGCTTTTCATGAAATTTCTAATGTTTATACAACCTTGATACTTATTTTATGGTGGGTATGTACCAGAAAGGACAAAGTTTCACCTATCTGTTTTTTAACCTTAGATTGTACACAAAAGCATCATTCCCTTGGCCTTGTTACCTTCTAACATAACTGTGCATGGCTGATATGGAAGTATGCATTTTTAGTGCATGGCTCTCACAATTAGAGCAAAAAATCCTTATTGCATGCACCTGTCAATATCATTGAACTCGCATCAAGTATTTAAAGATATCAATTTGCAACGTATTTTCAAAATGGTGTACATGCATCCATTTCAAATTCAAGTTTGACATTAACATAACATAAGGAAACATACAATCCATGACATACTCATCTTACTTCAAAAAGAACATGCAAGTTTATATTCTGTTGTCATAGGTAATGGGTTTCACCCTCAAGTCATTCTTTAAAGAATCAATTCTATAATGATCACAAACACAAAATAAAATGGACAAAAACTATATGTTTTCTTTTAAATCAGTGCAAGACTCTCACAAATACAAATGCAATGTCACGATAAGATGAAAATCTAATCATAAATAATGATAAATTGTATCTTAGAATAATGGCTTCCAAATGTCAAATCGGGAAATTACAGGACTGTAAGATCACAAACTGCCCATCAAAACATCCAACTGTGCAAATTAACTATTGGGAGCATGCAACCATACATGTGAGTATTGTCTCTGCTTAGGGTATCACAAGATCACATCGCAGGGAAATGACGCAGAACTTACCTGGGTACCCACCATACGCTAACATACAGAATGGAAAATAATCATAATGCAGACTTCAATAAGATCATTTTTAAAATGCTTGCTTACGTTTTGTTTATAATACCCTCCTAAACTATGTTTAGAGAGGGTACAGTATAACCATAAATTTTTTTACAGGAATTTTATTTTCAAACTTATTAATTTATGGACAAAAAAAGTATGGGAGAAAAATAATTGATAACAAGTCGAGGAGTTGCCCATCAATATCAATTAACATAAATATGACACAGTATCTGTTCAAATATTTGTTAAAATAGACAGGAAAGTATGAATTAAATGTAACATAAAGCTGACATATGTAGAAATCATTACTCTATTTTCAAAGACAACACAACATAAACCTTCAACTTTGCATGCTGTCTGTACCTCACACAAAGTTATATATAGGCCTTTTCACATCATAGACTACTGTATAATGGGCGATGCTATGGTTGACAATATACAATTACCGTTAAACAGTATAGTTTAAAATACCATATAACCAGAAATTTTCGCGAGGTACTAATTTTCGCTATATTTGCGAGTGATTTGGAATCGCGAAAAATTATTTTCGCGAAAAATTGTGTTTGATAAAGTTGATCATAATTGGTATATCCATTTCATTTCCTCATATTGTACATGTGTCATTGCTCATTTTTCCTGATTATATAATAAGGCGTAAAAAGAAGTGAATTGAGTGTGTTCTCATGATAAAAATAATTACTTCAATAATAAAAGGTACGAAACAGTAACATCATATGTACATATTTGTTTCTAATTTAGGAATCGCAAAGAATTGCACTCTGGAAAAATTGCAATCGCAAAAATAAAGACACCCTATTTTACCATTAAATCGCGAAATTTGATACTCGTGAAAATTTCTGGTTATACGGTACTGCTATAATCATGATAGTTAAGTCAACTGACTGAATTAATTTTACCAAATAATTCCATTGAAGAAAAATTAAAATCTAAGCTTGTTATAAATGATGATATTCAACAGCAGAAAACCCAAGAGAACGGAATTATGGAGGTAAAATTCATGGCTTCTGGTAATCAAGGGAGCTTTTAATTGATATCAGAAAAATGAAGAGTCACGAAGTTGGTCGACTTCAGCAATGTTCAGAACCATATATTTTCATTGCGAGTTGAATGTAACAGTAAATAAATATTAAATATAAAAGATATGCAAGATATGGCAGTGCATAATCTCTTCTTTATCGATGATATTGTTACCTGTATCATACTCCTAATTATATATATACCTTAAAGTGGATATTACTCTGATTTTAAATTCAGATTTTCTCAGTTGCTTGAATGAAATAACTCAGTCAGGTCACTCTGCTGTGACAATACTTGTAGTAGATGAAAGTGGTCATAAAATAAGTTATAATACAATATTTCAAACATGTAACAAGATTCTGTTTAGTATAATGTAATGCACTACTCATGGAGCTCCTTTTTTCATACTGAAGTAAACTTCTTAGTTTCCAAATCATGCTAATGTAGAAAGTTAGAAATACAAACAAATGATTAGATCCTATAACATTAAATGAATACTGTAAACCTGACCTAGATATCACTCCATGGATGAAGGTCAAACTATATTTTCTTAGGATTGGAGAAATGCACAATTATCAACAGCAAGCATTATGACATCTTGAAAATGACAACTGCTCTTTTGCTTTCATTGTAATGATCATCACAGTTATGCAATATTATATAATCAAAGAACTTTTTGACTGTCCCCTGCAATACATGTAAAGGACAGGTTGTTTACAGTATTCATACAAACACACATAGAGAGACTGGGCATACAAGATAGACTCTTACCTGGCTGCCCATATGGTTGCTGACCATACGGGGGTTGTCCATAACCTTAGCAAGTAACATTCATATATTTCATTAGTGAAAAGCATATAAGTCATATATTGCTCTTTGCATTTATATACATGTATGAGTATGATCATCCCTAAGCATTTTAGTTAAATAAAAAAAGTGAATTTTTTCAATATGGTGAGTTGTCCATCTAACATTGCATTTTCCATAGTCTATCCCCCACCATATCCTCCTTTTAATATTCTTCTTGTTAGTATTTGTCCATCCATAAATAATTTTAGCAATTTTGGAGGGTATTTTCCCTTCTTTCCAGTCTCAATAAATACAAATATGACCGGAATCCCCACAGTACCCCACAGTGCACATTCCACCGTAATAGGCCTTACGTAACATTAGGATTGCATGAGAATTATACCTTATCTTTTTCATTTCATCTAGATTTAAACTTATTAAACAACTTCAATACGAAAGTGTTCCAACTCTTTACCTTCACGAAGACAATTTTAAACCAATTTTGATGCACCAAACACGTGTTCAAGAGTGATTAAACAAAACTAAAATATCCCATGGACATGATGGAACCAGATCCAAAAGTCAACAATTGGTCTCAATGATAAACAGCATGTGATTAGTGAGAATAATTGTGTAAACTTCTATATTGATCCAATAACCCTTGAAATGTCAAATTATATACATAGCTAAGAATAGATTAGTACAAGTTTAGATAAAGCAAAATATATACATTTTAATTATGACTATCTTACCTGGTTGACCATAGGGTTGTGGAGGGTATCCTTCATAAAGTAAAACTATCAGCATGTCATCAACATTAAATAGAATGGGCTTTTTTTATAGATATCATGCATTTTTTCATCAATGTTATGAGAACATTTTTAACCAATCAGTTATCACATGTACCTGTATTTCAATTACTATCGATCAGTTTCCCAGAAAAGATACCAAGTTATGACATTTTTCACTTACAGAAATCAATGTGCTTGATAGTGGTAATTTGATTCAGTAGATAAAGATGAAGAAAATTCTAAATTCTAAAACTTATACATCATGTATACGTCAACTTACCAGCTGGCTGAGCTTGTGGATACATGGGCTCTGTAACAACAAATCAAAATGTAAGATACATCAAATATATCACCCATGAAACATGGGCTCTGAAACAACAAATAAAAATGTACGCTGATTCATCACATATATCACCCATGATACATCATACATGGGCTCTGTAACAACAAATCATGATGTAAGATACATCAAATATATCGACCATGATACATGGGCTCTGTAACAACAAATCATGATGTAAGATACATCAAATATATCACCCATGATACATGGGCTCTGTAACAACAAATGATGTAAAATACATCAAATATATCACCCATGATACATGGGCTCTGTAACAACAAATCTTAATGTAAGATACACCAAATATATCACCCATGATACATGTACATGGGCTCTGTTACAACAAATCATAATATAAGATACACCAAATATATCACCCATGGTACATTGGCTCTGTAACAACAAATCAAAATGTAAGCTGATTTGTCACATATATCACCCATGATACATGATACATGGGCTCTGTAACAACAAATCATAATGTGAGATACACCAAATATATCACCCATGATACATGTACATGGGCTCTGTTACAACAAATCATAATGTAAGATACATGAATCATATCACTAATGATGCATGGGCTCTGTAACAACAAATCAAAATGTTAGAAACATACACTTGAAATATCCATGATACATGAAAGCATTAAAGGATTTCAAATTCCCATACTGGTACATGTATACGGCGACTCAAAAATTACTAGGGTCATTCTCACCATTTTCTTATTTAAATGAACATCTGATAATTTGATTTTCCTTTGGAAATTCTAACAGTGCAGATATCGTGATGGCGTAATGGTGGGGTGGGAGTATGTATGTAATTCAAATCTATCTCTAAATATGTACATTATTCTCTTTAAAATGTTTTCTCATCTACTGACAGGAACCAGAAGTCTCTGACGAGACTGTAGCTCTCCTGGTTGTTTTTTCTAAAACATCAATTTCCTTTCTTTTTTTCAAACCAAGACCATAGGGAGCAGGTGCTCTAACAAAGTATAAGTAGCATGATAAAACAACATATCCATTAGACTGCAACTAGAATATCACTCATATAATTCATAATATCCGAGATAAAGTATTTCTAAAAAGAATGCCACACCCATTTTCCAAGATCCTAGGGGCCAAGAGCTGCTAGCTCAAATGAACTATCAATGACACATCAAGACTACAGATCCATAATATTGGATAAAGAATTAAATCCCCATCATTAATGATTAATAGCTTTAAACGAGTAGAGAGCACAACTATATAGGAAAAATTACCACACCCATTTTCAAAGACCCTGGGGGTATAGGGCTCAAACAAAATATCAGGTGCACAACTAGACCACAGACCAATCATTGAAAAAAGAATTAATTCTACATCATTTATAGTGTCAGAGGAGTTGCAAGCATAAGGTTACATTAACTTATATAGGAGAAAATAACCACACCCATTTCTGAGACCCTAAGGGTCAGGGGCTAAAACATAGTATCAAGTGCACAACTAGACCACAGACCCATCATATTGCAATAAGAATTAAGTCTCCATCATTAATAGTGTCAGAGGAGTTGTGAACACAAGATTACATAGAGTTATATAGGAGAAAATGACCACACCCATTTCTAAGACCCTGGGGATCAGGGGCTCAAACAAAATATCAGGTGCACAACTAGACTACAGACCCATCACATTGCAAAAAGAATTAAGTCTCCATCATTTATAGTGTCAGAGGAGTTGCAAATACAAGATTACAAAGAGTTATATAGGAGAAAATGACCACACCCATTTATGAGACCCAAAGGGTCAGGGGCTAAAACATAATATCAGGTGCACAACTAGAACTCAGACCCATCATATTGCAATAAGAATTTAGTCTCCATCATTAATAGTGTCAGAAGAGTTGTGAGCACAAGATTACATAGAGTTATATAGGAGAAAATGACCACAACCATTTCTAAGACCCTGGGGGTCAGGGGCTCAAACAAAATATCAGGTGCACAACCAGACCACAGACCCATCACATTGCAAAAAGAATTAAGTCTCCATCATTTATAGTGTCAGAGGAGTTGCGAGCACAACATTACATAGAGTTATATAGGAGAAAATAACCACACCCATTTCTAAGACCTTGGGGGTCAGGGGCTCAAACAAAATATCAGGTGCACAACCAGACCACAGACCCATCACATTGCAATAAGAATTAAGTCTCCATCATTTATAGTGTCAGAGGAGTTGCGAACACAAGATTACATAGAGTTATACAGGAGAAAATGACCACACCCATTTCTACAGGTAAGACCCTGACGGTCAGGGGCTCAAACAAAATATCAGGTGCACAACAAGACCACAGACCCATCATATTGCAAAAAGAATTAAGTCTCCATCATTTATAGTGTCAGAGGAGTTGCGAGCACAACATTACATAGAGTTATATAGGAGAAAATAACCACACCCATTTCTAAGACCTTGGGGGTCAGGGGCTCAAACAAAATATCAGGTGCACAACCAGACCACAGACCCATCACATTGCAATAAGAATTAAGTCTCCATCATTTATAGTGTCAGAGGAGTTGCGAACACAAGATTACATAGAGTTATATAGGAGAAAATAACCACACCCATTTCTAAGACCTTGGGGGTCAGGGGCTCAAACAAAATATCAGGTGCACAACCAGACCACAGACCCATCACATTGCAATAAGAATTAAGTCTCCATCATTTATAGTGTCAGAGGAGTTGCGAACACAAGATTACATAGAGTTATACAGGAGAAAATGACCACACCCATTTCTACAGGTAAGACCCTGACGGTCAGGGGCTCAAACAAAATATCAGGTGCACAACAAGACCACAGACCCATCATATTGCAAAAAGAATTAAGTCTCCATCATTTATAGTGTCAGAGGAGTTGTGAGCACAAGATTATATAGAGTTATATAGGAGAAAATGACCACACCCATTTCTATTAATTCTAAGATCCTGGGGGTCAGGGGCTCAAACAAAATATCAGGTGCACAACAAGACCACAGACCCATCATATTGCAAAAAGAATTATGTCTCTATCATTTATAGTGTCAGAAGAGTTGTCCGGACAAGATTACATAGAATTTAATTACCACGCCCATTTTCTAAGACCCTGGGGGTCAGGGACTGAAACTAAATGTCAGATGCACAACTAGACCATGGACCAAGTAAAATGCAAAAAGAATTAACTTTCTATCTCTAATAGTTTCAGAGGATTTACGGACAGACGGACAGACAGGACAGACGGCCGGACGCCAGACGAAGGGTGATCGCATAAGCTTGGCTGGTCTGAGATCAGTAGAGCTAAAAACGAAATAGCCCTCGTACCAGAAAAGAAGGTCAAGATCAAAATTCAAGGTCACAAGGTCAAAGTTTTGTTACCAATTACAAGGACTTGTGATAAAGAATATACATGTGATAACATAATTTCAGATGTCGCTCTGTAGCAAAAAACAGACATGCCCTTTTAGTATCAGAAGAGTTCTTGACCTTGGACACGTACAGGCCTTGAAAAGCATTTTGAATCAGCTACTTCAATTTAAAATACACTAGCAAATACAAGTATAGCTGTATACTGTTATTGTATAATACATGTACTTGAATAAAATCTATCCTTAAACTTCAAAGACACATTGTCCAAATAGAATATGATAGGTAAGTATGATTCATATAGACTCCTATTGAAGTGGAACATCTTTCTGACAAGCATTTGATTGATTTAAAATTAATTCAAAATTAATTCTACAGTTACACCAGTTATCATACATTGGCAAACTTGTAATATTCTTCCTTGTTTATAATCAAAAATACATTCCGTTTTCAAAGGAATTTCATGCATTTTAATTTTAGCTGCACAATTAACTCTAATTTTAAATCTAATTAGGTGCGGCGTGCCTGAGTACAGACAAGGAAGTACCTGTTCATTTCAAAATAGGTTATCTAATGTAAACCTTTAAATGGAAATATAGACGCTATTCCTGACATCCAAACATCCTTTATATAGTCCTACACATAACATATGATTCATACACTGAACTAGATTTCATAACTAATATCATGTGACAATTAATGTGTGTATGCTAACATACAAAATCCCTTATGTTGAACAAATTACACCATTTTGTAGGTTATACTACGCTTATAATGTACATGAGAAATGACAAACAAAAGAAGTCTTTGTCAAGTATTATGGGCATAGAGAAGTTAGAAGAAGACAAGTTTAGATGTACCCACATTACATACTATTAATAGACTGGATCAATAGACTCCTGGATTGTGACCTTACCTGTTATACCGGGGATTATACCGATACCTCTTAAGAGTCTACATAATTTATATCAATATAAGGCACTGGTATCAAAGCCAAACTGGTCATTAGAGCAACCATTATAGGAGGAGGAGGGTTGCTATCATACATGTTCTAATATCTATATTTCTTCTACTTGTCCATATTTTTTTCTGAGGAAGTTGGTCCTTAGTTGGGGGATAGGGTATCTATCTATTTCTGCACTTCCATGTTACTGTACACCTGCTAGTACATGCTCTGTTATGAGAAGGTACATGTAGTTTGGTCTATGTCAAATTCCCACAGTACATTTTGTATGTGACAGTATTCGATGTACATGTAGAAGCATTGTGATGTCATTAAATTCCTTTAATAGCGTCACATTTGTAACACTAACAAAACTGGTTTCCATTTAATTTCTTAACGCAACAAAATATTTGACTGTCAAAACGAGACTCAGATACATGCATGTACCTGCACAAATGGGAAGTATTAAACTTTGTCACTCAAAAATAGTGTATGGTTCTACACTGATACCCTCTTCACTGCAGAAACTCATGTTCAACAGTCAATTTCGACTTTCAATTTGTCAATAATGATTATTTTGAATGTACATGTACAATATTGCCACTGCATTGCATTTGGACAGATACATACCACTAGATCAGAGAACAATGCGTCCCAGGTAAATTTAATGGGACATGCGACCAAGAGTAAGATTTTTCACTGCTGTATACTTAGGCACGGTCCATTTGATATTAAGGCGGAGCTTGGGTTTTTTGTCCTGGCAAGATTATTTTTCTCACTTTAGACCGGGGCAATTTTTTTTTCTTGAAAAGTTGTAGCATAAAGATTTTTTTCCTATGAAGTGATGGATTTGTGTACAAGAATGATTGTATTTTATCTCTTATCATGCTTATACCGGTAGAAGTACTAATTTATTTGCACACAAAAAGTTTAAATTATTCACTTCTTAATCTTAACAGAGTGATTTATAAAAGATTTACCGGTATACAATATAAATCTGTAATAATTTTCTCATAAAGTAAAATATCATACTGTAAAGAAGCCCTTTTCACACATATGTAAGCATGTATAAAAACATTAATATTTCAAATATGAACTTAACAATTAAAGAAATGATACTTAAATAGAAAAGTATGGCCAGTGAAGCAAGCTGGAAAATTTTTTGATAGATAGTTTGAAAACTGCCATAAACGAATAGAGTCGGAGTAATTTCAGGAATACATGAATAAAGCTGAATTTTGTGGTATTTTTTCCTCAAATTCAGATAATATATATAGAATCATTAGAGAAAGATTTTTTTTCTGTCACAGCAAAGGCAATATTTTTTAGCAATATTCTGAGCAAAATATTCAGAAAAAAACCCATGCCCCCTAGAATATCAAATGGTCACCGTGCCTTACCAGGTCCCTTCTCTGTCCCTGGATATGGGGGAGGTGGTGCTGACATTATTTATGTTTACCTGTAAGTATAAAGGAAATACTAGTCAAGAAGAGCAAATGATACACATAAAAAATTGATCAATATAAATTTGGCGGGTCAGTTAAAGTTTGAGGGTTTTTAAAGTAAAACCCCAGTTTATGAAATATCTATACTGATAGCATTTTGTCCAGGGCTTGCACGATATCTTGCCTGAATACATAAAAACTTTTAAGATCCTGTACGGTTTCGTCTTTTTCACGAAAAATGTACGCATGGACTTGATTTTTGTGCACACTTAAACTTTAAGTTAAAGTGGTAGTCCGAGTCAGGAAAAAGCCGAGTTGAGATTTTAAATCAGATTTCTCGGCATTGGGTAGATACATTTTGATAAATTTTTCAGGATTCATATCCATTTTATACATACAAATCAATGTACATTATTTGGTTTTGAAATATATGTTTATCTTAATTGGAAGAAATCTGCAATAAGCCAGTTCTTGTCACACTAAAAGTAGTAGTCCAATTTAGTCCTAGTTGAGAGATAATTCATGAATGGATGGATGGGTTTTGTTCAACTTTCAGAATTTATTAGAATGATCGCTTATTTTGCATTTCTAGCAAATTTTGAAAGTTTGGAAAAAGTCCATCCATCAAATCATGGATTATCTGCATTTTTTATTTCTCAACTTAATTTGGACTATGACTACCACTTTTAGTGTCGTTAATTTAATCAGTTTATAGTCGATACTGGTAAGTTGGTAACCTGCATGATAAGCAAATATTTCAAAACCAAACAATATACAATGATTTGAGTGTATAAAATGGATATTTCCTGAATATTTTATCAAAATCTTTCCACCCAATACTGAGAAATTTGAATGTAAAATCTTAACTTGGCTTTTTTTCTTTGACTCACTTGGCTTTTGCTTATTAATTAGTTAAAAAACAAAAATATTGTCCATAAATCCAGGGAAAGGAGGTTTCTGATCATGCTAATATCCATTTCTAACAAATTCGGAAAGCTTGGACAAAATCCATCCCTCCATGCATTTTTTTTTATTTCTCGACTCAGACTACCACTTTTATTGTGATAAAAATCAGTTTATAGCTGATTTATTTTATAAACTTCCAAGATAAACAAATATTTCAAAATTAAATAATACAGTTGTATACATCAATTTGTATGTACATTGTATAAAATAGATATTTCCTATAAATTTTATCAAAATCTATCTACCCCTTTCCGAGAAATCTTATTTTAAAATCTCAGCTCGCCTTTTTCCCCGACTCAGACTGCTGGTGTCGGAACAGTTTCCCGACGATTTTGAAGGTTTTTCGGGGATAACTCCTCTGTCCATCAATGGAAAACATTCAAATTTCACTGAAATAATGCTATGCCCTTCCCACAGATACTCATTTTGAAAGAAAATATCAAATCTCTCAAGAAATATGGTTTCTAGAATGATATTATGACCCTATATTTTTCGCAAATCACTGGAACAGTTTCCAGACACCTGATTTCAAATCTGTCAATCTCGATCAAATTCAGCCCAAACTGGATAATTTTTAAATATTGTTTTCTTCAATCTTTTCTACAAATGACTGTGTAAAAATAATTTTGAAAATAAAACCGAAACTTCTCAAAACGTGTAGATTAAAATAGTATGGTTCTTAGGCGACTTCCCCCGGTGCGCGATATTAAAAGGGGCCTAGTGGCTGGCAGAAAGGAGTAAAAAGGTAGTGTGATAAAGCAACTTAGATGCAAAATTTTGTTTGCTTCGTGATTTGAATTCTGCATTTAAAAATCTACAAAACTGTCAAAAAATTTTGAAAATAATTCAGTACTTGAATTGAAAAGGGCGACTGTCCGGAAACTGCATGTTACTGTCCGGAAACTGTTAATCTGACACCAGTACCACTTTTAGTGTGCAACACAGATTTTTGATCAAGGAATGAATAAGTTGCTTGTCTGTTCGATAGATTTATTGAGAAGGTAGAGATCTAGAGATTAACGAAAAGAATCTCAAATACAGGCACAGGTGCATCATCATCAGAGGTGCACATCATAGGTACTTGATTCAGAGAAATTTGTATATATATCTTTTTTTTTTTCAATGCAACCTGAATCGTTTGAAAATAAAAGAACGCAAAAGAAGCCTATGAAAGTGAGTTTTGGGGTCTCTCTAGCCGTAACAAGGGGTCTCTCGAGTGAAGGATTGGTGTTGGTTGACAGAGGAGGCTTGGAGCTACACTTGGTCGTTCAATTATGATACCGAAAGTGATTTTAAATGAGCGAGAATCAATCTGAAGCGAGACGTGACCTACTTTTGATGTAAAATTATACTCAGAGAAGTCATAGGTGCTTGGGTCATAGAGAGTTCCTATGCTGCTGATTACGCTGCCGGCAGCTTATAAGCCGGCAGCTTATAAGACAGGCTGTCTGATTGGTTTATGGAGAGAGGGAGCGTAATCAGCAGCGTAGAACTTTTTATGACCCAAGCACCCCTTACATACCTTCTCCCTCCCCCTTTTCTCTGTCTCAGGTTTTATTACAAACATAACGAAAGGAGTGTGCGATTGAAAAAAAAAAGATATAGATAAATTTCTAACTCAAGTATACCTGTGGTGAACATCACACAAAACAATGACAGTCTGATTCTTCTCATAAATTGTATTTTTCTATTTCGTTTTACCACCAAGCTTCGGTGAGCAGTATACACAGAGAAAATTTTAAATGAACCTTAACGACTTACTTTTTCCTTTTTGACACCGACAAAACTGTACTAGTGATTGATTCACTGTTGTTTCTTGTAAACAAGTAAAATACTTCCGTTTTGACAAGTGCTATGACGTCATGGAATAAAAACGTCCTAGACAGTTCGTACAGGATTTGTTCAATCATGAGATTGCGCAATACTACGTGACATTTCTTAACTTTTTCCTGCTATTTCGAAATTCACTTCTTAAAATGTTCATTTTATATAGCTATGAACAGTGGCGGATTCAGCCGGGGGGGGGGGGGGGGGGGGGGGCACGGAGGCACGTGCCCCCCCCCCCCCCCCCCGGCAGTGCCCAAAGAAGGGGCACTTGTGACATGCTTTTGGAAGCATCAAACTACTGTTTCCGAACTAAATTTATGAAATTAGTCAGAAATAGCCCCAAAACACCCCAAAAACCACCGATTTACATAAATTTTCCAAAATTTTCTCGGGGATAAAAAACATGTAACAGTCGGGATAGATGCACTACCGCCGTGTCCATCGATCGTCTAGCTGTACGTGGACGTGTACACACGTAAGAGTCCTATACAAGACATAAAACACACATATTTCTTCACCGAATCTTCGATATGATCTTCTATAAAATTGACATTTTTTTTCTGTATCTGTATCTGGTACGTTGCAGAACCCAATTCTGGTTTTTACGCAACGGTAGAGAGAGTCGCTAGTTTTTAGTCGCGACGGTCTGCGAGAGCGGTTTTGAATGCTTCTGCAGACTTTGCATGCACAGCGTCTTCTTGTAGATGATTCCAATGGACAGTTGTGCTGACTAGAAAGCTGTTCTTGTATTGAGGTGTTCGACTGTCCGGTATTATGAGACTTTTGGTGTTATTGCAGACGCGTTTTTCTACTAGGTTTGTCGTTTCGCAATCTCGGAATTTGGTGGATTTTATTTGGCGTTTAGATTTTTGAAATTTTACAAATTTATCAGTGGGTAAAGCCGGCACCAACCCCTCCACTATCTTATACATCAGGATCAGGCGTAGGCTGAGCCGTCTTGCTTCTAATGTTTCCAGCTCTAGTTCTTCCCTCATCTTTGTTATGCATCCACTTCCCTACTTTTATAGTCCTTTTTGATGAATCTGATGGCTCTGTTTTGTATTTTCTCCAGTTTATCTATATCTCCTTTTAGGTACGGATTCCAGATTGTTGCACCGTACTCCATGATTGATCTTACTAAGGAGATATAGGCGGTCTTTCTGCAGTTTAGTGGAACATTTCTTAGCGGATTTCTGCGAATGAAGCCTAAGGTTGAGCTGGCTTTTTTGCACACGTTGTTGATGTGTGTGTTCCATTTAAGGTCGTTAGAGATCTGGAGGCCTAGATAGGGGTTTTCTTGTACTTCCTGCAGTATGTGTTGGTTCAGTTGGTAGAATTTTGATGTTTTCTTGTTGATCGAAAGGATGTAGCATTTTTTGGCATTAAACTTCATTCCCCATTTATTTGCCCAGTTTTCTAAGTTGTTAAGGTCCTTTTGTAGTGTTTCATGATCTTGAGTGTTTCTTATCGTTCTGTATAACAAGCAGTCATCAGCAAATAGTCGGACGGACGAGCTGACACAGTCCGGGAGATCGTTTATATGGCACAAAAACATTATCGGTCCGAGTACCGTTCCTTGAGGGACCCCGGAGTCTACAGTTGTTTCTTCTGACGAGATTCCTTCTACGACTGTTCTCATTGTCCTCTTTGTTAGAAAGTTGGTAAGCCAAATATGAATATTTCCTTGAATCCCGTATTGATGTAATTTATGTAGTAATTTGTTATGGGGAACAGTGTCGAAAGCTTTGGAGAAGTCTAGAATTGCAACATCGACTTGATTTCCTTTGTCATGTTCTTTCAAGAAGTCATTTACTGTTGTTATAAGCTGAGTTTCACAGGAATAGCCTGTTCTAAAGCCGTGGTTTAGGTTTGTTAATATCTTGTTAGTTTCCAGATATTTCATAATGTTCCTGCAGATTATATGTTCTAGTATTTTACATGTGACAGAAGTGAGCGATACAGGCCTGTAGTTTTCTGGTAGGTGTTTGTCTCCTTTTTTAAAGATGCTTGATATGTTAGCATCCCTCCAGTCCTTTGGTAATGTTCCTGTATCTAGGGATTTTTGGAATATTATTTTCAGGATAGGTGCCAGTTGTGCTGCACATTCTTTTAATATCCTGTTAGGGATGTTATCTGGTCCTGATGATTTTGTTGTATTTATTTCCTGTAGCAATTTTTCTAGGCCTTTTTCGTTGATTTTTATCGGTTTGATGACGTTCTTTGACTGGATTCTTGTTGGTGGCAAGTTTGTGTCGGTTGTTTTGGTAAACACAGACTTGAATTGGTTTAAGAGTAGTTCTGCTTTCCCTCTGCTTTCGTTTATTAGGTTGTTACCTTTCTTCAGTGGTGCAATTCCGCACGAATCTTGTCTTTTGGACTTTACATACCTCCAGAAAGGCTTAGCATTGTTGTTTTCTAGTCCCTTCATGATATTGCTGTTAACATATTCCCATTCTGCTCTCCTTAATTGACGTTTGCAGTCTCTTTGAAATGATTTGTAATTTTTCCAGTTTTTCGTCTTTTTAGCCTGTTGGTACAGCCGTTGTTTTTTCTTCAGTATTTTCTTTTCTTTCCTTCTTACCCATGGTATGTTATTTTTAGATCTCAGTTGTTTGTTGGGTATGTTCCGATCCATGGTTTCAAAAAGTTTACTTTTGAATGTTGTCCAAAGGTTGTCTATATCTTTCTCCTGATTGTTTGATTCCTCTATTGTTTTGTGTAGTTTTCCTAAGTCCTTATGTATTTCTGTCCAGTTTGCTTTGTTGTATAAATAACATTTTCTCGGCGGTGTTGTTTGATAATGGACTTTTGTTTCTAAGTCTGTGATGACTATATCATGATCTGATATCCCTGGCACATTGACCGATGATTTGATCAAGGTTGGGTTTGACACAAAGACCAGGTCTAGTAGGTTGCCTTCTCTTGTTTCTTCTCTGTGAATCTGTGTTAGGTTGTTATTAGATGTAACATCTACGAGTCCCTGTTGTATTTCTTTGTCCGGATTTGTTCGGGCAGTTGAAGTCTCCCGTTAAGATAATGTTCTCTACTTTATGTGTTTCTATTTTTTCCAACGATAGCTTAAGTTGTTCTAGGTGTTGTTGTTTTCTGTGAGGTATATAACATGATCCAATTAACAAGTCTTTGTTGTTTTTCAGCTTGATTTTAACCCATTCTACTTCTCCTTCTGTTATGAAATGTGTCTGTTCTACTGATGTTATTGACTTTTCAACCAAGACGAAGACTCCTCCTCCTAGTGTTCCCCTATCATTTCTGTAGACATTGTAGTTAGATGGAAAAATTTCGCTTGATTTTATAGCGTCTTTTTCTGGTTGTTTTCCTGGTTTTATTCCTTTGAGCCATGATTCGGTTCCACATACTACGTCTGGTTTTAAGTAGTGTAGTGCTGTTTCAAATTCTGCTTTTTTGTCCCTTATACTTCTGCAGTTTATTTTTTACTTTTTTAAGGTCGTTTTAAAACTGAGGTCATGATCACTCTTTTTAATGAACAATTAAAATTGTTTTGGCCAGATTTGGACCGGTTACCTCCAAGAATTTTGCAAAGAGTAAAAAATAAATGTTTTCTATATTTTCAGAATCGAATTGCCGATTAATAATTAACCCTTCTATCTGGACGTGCTGACCCCCCCCCCCCCCCCCCCCCCCCCCCCCCCCCCCCCCCCCCCCCCCAGTTTTACGTTACCTCTCTCAGTCTGCCCTTTCAAAACTTCTTGGTCCGCCAATTTCCTTAGGAAATCCTGAACATGTTGACTTCTGCATGCCGTGCGAAAACAATACAGCACCAGAAAATGTCGAAAATTTTTCAATATACATACAAATAATCGTTGCTGACACTGACGAAATACCTTCTAAATTCAGTTATAATACGCTTCAGATGCCACCAAATTGCTTTATTTTTTCAAAAATTTCTCGAGGAGGAGGAATCCGAGCACAAGAAAATGTCGAATTTTTTTAAATATACAAATCATCGTTGCTGACACTGAAGGAATCCCTTCTAAATTCAGTTCATATAGTATTATACGCTTCAGATGCCACAAAATTGCTTTATTTTTTCAACATTTTCTCGGGGAGGAGGAAGCCGAGCACAAAAAATTGTCGAAAAATTTTTAATATACAAATCATCGTTGCTGACACTGAAGGAATCCCTTCTAAATTCAGTTCAAATACGCTTCAGATGCCACCAAATTACTTTATTTTTTCAAAATTTTGGGGGTTCTGGGGGGGGGGCTCCCCCGAGAAAATTTTGAAAAAAAATTCATTTTCTAATATTAGAAATTCATTTTCTAATATTTGACTTCAGTTAATTTTCTAATATAAGAAATTCATTTTCTAATATTAGAAATTTATTTTCTAATATTTGAAAATGATTTTCTAATAATAAAAAATGCTTTTCTAATATTAGAAAATGATTTTCTAATATTAGAAAATGATTTTCGAATATTAGAAAATGATTTTCGAATATTAGAAAATGAATTTCTAATATTAGAAAATCATAGGTAATTTCTTATATTTGAAAATCACTTTCTAATATTAGAAATTCTCACATATTCGTATCTTTAAACAAAAGTCATCGAATAACAGATTAACAGCGAAGATAAACGTACGCCCACAGGACGCTCAGCTTCTTGAATCAGACGACTTTTGGCCGCCCGGGGTCCGCTGCAGACGCTGGTATAATGTGCGCGAATGGGAGGAGCGCTGTACGCGTAACAACAACCGCTTTGAAAACTGGGACGATGACGATTATGACGACGATTTCTGATTTGAACAGACTCGCATTTGAAGTATTGACATGATATATCAAAATGGCTACTAATTTTACATTATTTCTTACATGTTTTGTATTGGGCCTTTTATTTTTCAATATGGCAAATACTTTAGATATAATGGCTTGGAATGTAAGAGGTATCATATCATCAACTCTGTGTTTGAGCAATTTATTAGACAAATACCCATGTGATATTGCTATTTTGTCTGAACACAAATTGAAGAACGAATCACGCATGTACTTGGACTCTGTTCATAAAGATTTTTATAGCTATGTGAAAATAGGCGAGACAAAATTCTACAAGTTCTCCAAATGTATCTACCCCTATTTTTACCGGTAGTGGGGGAGTAGCTATACTTGTCAGAAAATCTTTAATTTTTTCAGTGAAGGAAGTCGTATGTAATGAATCAAATAGAATACTAGGTATTCAGATTACAACATCTTCAAACTATAATGTTTTTATCTTTGCGGTATACTTACCTTCAGACAATAATATTGACAACTATTGTGTTGAGATGCAAGTGTTAGAAAGTCTCCATTCATACTACAGTAATTACGGAAAAGTTATTATAGCAGGAGACTTCAATGGAAGCCTTCTTGACAAGACTAATATCAATATTTGTAAATCTCGAGAACTCAAAAACTTTGTGAAAAATCACGATTTAGTCATACCGTCTAAAGATTTTTCAATATCTGGAGAGAATTATAGTTTTGTACAGAAACGAACTACACTTGACTATATTCTGTTTGATAGATCTTTTTTGAGTGATCTTATCTTGTATACCATTTTACAAGAGGGTTCAATATCAATAACGTCTGATCATCTACCTATCATAGCACGTTTTAGTCTCAAAGGGAATGTGCATAATCTTATTCTAAAGAAATCTATTTCCCCCGCATGGCACAAGGCTACGCCGGAAGCTATAAAGAACTTTCAAATCAGTATTCACGAAAAACTTAGCTCTGTCGAAGACTTTGAATTGAATACGATGGCAGACATTGATCTGTTTATTAACGATTTAGTCGGTACATTAAACGCATGCGCATTAAATACAATCCCCTTTACCAAATACAATCCACATACGAAACCAGGGTGGACAAAGAATGTGAAAAATCTTCACGACATTGAGCGCAGCAAACGCCGACAGTGGTTATCAGAGGGGCGACCGAGAGGTATGGGTCATACGTCATACCTAGAATATAAGCGGGCAAAACGCAGCTTCAGAAACGCATTGAACGCGGAACACGAAAAATTTATGCTTGAAGCATACAGAGATATTGACGAGGCCGCAGAATGTGACATCCGACTGTTTTGGCGTCTAGTAAAAGCACAGAAGCCTCGCGCATCCCGAATTTACCCCGAGATTTGCGAAGCCGGTGCAAATTACGATACACCGGATGGCGTGGCAGAAGCATTCGCATCTTTCTTTGAAAAGTTATATTCTCCATTGACAGACGATGACTTTGACGATAAGTTTAAGGAGAATATTGAAGAACAGTATGCCCATTTGAAGTCAGACTCTATTAACAATGATAATTATCTTCCTGGTGGCCCTATCACAAATGACGATGTCAAAAACGTAATAAAACAACTCAAACGCCGAAAAGCACCAGGGGATGATGGCATTACGAATGAGCATATTATTTTCGGAGAGAAAGATGTAGTCTCAATTCTAACAAAGGTATTTAATTCCGTGATAAAGTGCGGGAGAATTCCAGCTCTGTGGAAGAGAGGACTTATCGTTCCTCTATACAAAGGTTCCGGAAAACCAAAAAAAAACTCATGCAATAGCTACCGACCCGTTGCCTTGTTACCATGTATGTTCAAAATATTTGAAAAGGTAATTTTACATCGTATCTCTAGTTTTTGTATTTTTGATAAAAATTTCCCAAATAAGCATCAACAAGGTTTTCAGGCAAATTTAGGTTGCCTAACAGCATCATTTGTGCTTCACGAAACATTATACTTCAATTTGGAAAACGGTAGCAATTCTTATGTCAGTTTCTTAGATTCAAGCAAGGCCTTTGATACGGTCTGGAGAAAAGGCCTCATGTACAAATTGTCTAGATTGGGTATTAAGGGTAAAGCTTGGTGTCTCATAGATGATTGTCATTTAGATACCGAAAGCTGTATTGTTGTTAATAATGCCAAATCTAGATGGTTTAGAGTGGATCAAGGAGTAAGGCAAGGTGGAGTGTTATCAACATTTTTGTACTTGACCTTTATCAATGATTTAATTGATGAGATACAGTCAACTAGCCATAACTCAGGCATATTAGGTATTCCAAGCAGTTGCCCTACACTTGCTGACGATATTTCAATGATTGCGATTTACCCAAGGTCTCTACAAGACATGCTTAATATTGCGTACACGTATTCATGTAAGTGGCGCTTTAAGTTCAACGCCCAAAAATCCTGCGTCATCAAATTTCGTGCTACTGGTGCAAAAATGGAAGAACTTTCCTGGAATTTGGGTGGTGTTGAATTACCTGTAGAAATCAGTTGTACTCACCTCGGAATAGTGATTAACCAGAAATGTAACTGTTCAGACCGCATTAGTCTTGCATGTTCGAAAGGCAGGAGAACATATTTCTCACTCGCAGATATCGGCTCATCATACTTAAACCCAATGACTATCTCGCATTTATATAAAACCGTTGTTCAACCAACAATTCTATATGGATGCGAGCTATGGACCAACCTCACTAAGCAAGACTTTCAAAAACTGCAAACTCTACAGCATTTTATCTGCAAAAATACCATGCAATTACCTACTCGATGCAGATCTGACATTTGCGAATCATTTTTCGACATTCTTCCGATTCATTCTGAAATAGACAGAAGGAAGTTACTCTTTTTTGGACGGCTGTGTCAAATGAGTACCGAATCTCTCCCGAAAGAAGTATTCCTAGCAAGGTTATTTTCATACTGTGAACACATTTCATCATCTCAACGTGGTTTCATTCCTGATATTCTTAATGTTCTGGCTTCATACGATTTACTGTCTTATCTCACACAATGGCTTCAGGATGGACTTTTTCCGGACAAAAAATCTTGGAAGAGGATTGTAAAAGGCACAATCACTCAGTCCCAGATACGGGATAGGAATATTCGAATGGAAAATGATGATGACTTTTTTACATTTCGAGTTATTTTTGCAGACTCAAATTCTCATTTTATTTGGAGACTTCCGTCTAATTCGCATGAACTCCAATTATGCAAATTTGTTTGCAAACTTATTGCCACACGTTGCAAAACTATGCGAGAAATCTTCATTTGTCAACTGTGCAACGATGTTTTCACCGATGTTTTTCAACATGCAGCTATCAATTGTCCGTTCACGCTACACATCAGAGACCTATGGTGGCAGGATGTTATTAACCTACCAGATATAAGGATATGCGCAGAACTATCAGGGCTTTCAGACTCAGATCTCTATATGACCCTTATGGGACGCCGTATTGTTACCCCGGTTGACCAAAGAGGTTTTCATCTAATGAACTACAAATTTTTGCGCGACGCTGCCGCTACATACAACAGGGCATTATCCCTCACCTAAGAAATTATGTAGGGCAACTGCATGTGAGTTACTCCTGAGTCAGTGTATATATTTTTTTGTTTTGTTTTTGGTTTTTTGTTTTTGGTTTTTTTTTTGTTTGTTTGTTTGTTTTTTTGTGCGTATGTTCAATTAGATACACATACCATAAACACTACTTTATGTGATTAGGGAATAATTTCCCAATGCAGACTTTCACCTGTCCATGCTTTTGTAAAATATATACCAATTTACAATGTTTGTATATAATATATGTTAAAATCTCCTTATAGAGGAAATAAAGAATGAATGAATAGGTAATTTCTAATATTTTAAAATCATTTTCTAATATTAGAAAATCATTTCCTAATACATGTATTAGAAAATCATTTTCAAATATTAGATATTCAGTTTATTTTCTTATATTAGAAATTGATTATCTAATATTAGAAATTCATTTTCTAATATTTGAAAATGATTTTCTAATATTAGAAAATGATTTTCAAATATTAGAAAATGATTTTCAAATATTAGAAAATGATTTTCAAATATTAGAAAATGATTTTCAAATGTTATAAAAAAAGTCGGCATTTTCTAATATTAGAAAATCGTAGGCAATATCTAATATTAGAAAATCATTTTCTAATATTAGAAAATCATTTTCTAATATAGAAATTCATTTTCTAATATTAGAAATTTATTTACTAATATTAGAAATTCATTTTCTAAAATTAGAAAATCATTTTCTAATATTAGAAATTCATTTTCTAATATTAGAAATTCATTTTCTAATATTAGAAATTCATTTTCTTATATAAGAAATTCAGTTTATTTTCTAATATTAGAAATTCATTTTCTAAAATTAGAAATTCATTTTCTAATATTTGAAAATAATTTTCTAATATTACAAAACGTTGGCTTGCCATATTATTCGCAAATCATAGCATCACATGTACAGGAATACCTTTATCTGGCGTTTGTCTGTTTCTTACGGTGTTCATTAGGGGACATCGCTTCTACAAATCTTCGCCCTACTATATATCACCAGTCGAAGAATTGAAGAACTGAAGTAATGATGCGAAGAATTGAAGTAATGATGCGAAGAATTGAAGTAACTAGAAAGGTTTCTTGTTGCGGTTGCAACAAGAGTGTCTTCCTCCTATACAATTTTTGGTTTGGAAATAGGACGTCACATTACATGTATTTATATTATATATTTAAGTTTTCAAATAGCAGTAACATTAAATTTTCAAACCGATAATTGTTGGTGAGCAACCATTTGATTTGGGGGGGGGGGGGGCAGGAATTCTATTGCCAGCCGGTAATATTTTTTCAGCAATTTTCTGAGCAGGCCATTTTTTTCAGCCATTACCAGAGTCGGAGAAAAATTTTCGCCGGATCTTCGGGCCGGATTTAAACAAATTGTCAAATGTTGTGAATGTCTGTGTAAGTTAAACTCCCCGCTGTTACAGAGTATGAGTTAATAACCGTTCCTTCAGATGTCTCTTTGCAATTAGCGAATTTCAGACAGATTGTATGATGTTTAAATAGAACCTTTTCTAGATTTTTGTGCCTATGCGTATTAGGTCTCTGGTAGATACAGCTATGTGAACAGTTTGTATTTATATTAATTAATTTTTTGACTTTAAATTGTCTGGCACAAAGGGCCAGCTAAAATTTCCATATCATGCAATGTATCCTTACTTTTGCATGGTCCGGGAAAAAAAAAAATTGCCGGCCCTTTGGGCCGGAATATTTTTTTCAGCATTTTTCAGAGCCGGGATTTTTTTTTGCAAATTCTTCCTGCCCCCTTCCCCCATAAAAAAGGCGAGCTCGTAGCTGTAGAACCAATTTTCTTGAGAAGAGAAATGGTAATAACAAGTTACGTTCAATATATATATATAAATACCATGAGGTTCTCGCTGTGCAGGTTCTAATTTGGACCCCCCCCCTTCCCTTTTTTCAAAGTTTATTTTGAATTTCCATCATGGCGACATCGTTCAATATAAACAGAACTGTTTTCGAAAAACGAGGGGAGGGAAGAATGTTGGAGAAATTGTTCATCAATTTGTAAATAAACCAACCGAAAATTATGTTCGAACGTTTGCTAGAATTAGAAATTAAATTTGATGTTCAAAATATAGTTATTGAAGTTTAGAAACAGGTTTGTAGGTTAGAAATCGGAATCAAACTACCACTTTTTGTGTGTAAATTCTGGTTTGTAGCTGATCTCTTCTAAATTAAGCAACTGTTTTAAAATCAAATTGTGTATATCGAAATGTATTTATGAAATGCATATTCATCATTGCCGTGAAATCGGAATTTGAAAATCTCAACACTGCTTTTCTCGAGTCGGACTCGGACTACCAATTTTAGTGTGCGCCCGATCTGTTGGCGTGAAGGTGTATCGAAATACCCAACTCAAAATTTCGATGCTCATATCTTTTCAACAGTAAGAGATAGGAAAAATCAGAAAGACTAAATAAGACAGATATATGGATAAAAAATAATAATATTGAAATTTTTAGGAAACTTCATAAGCTTAATTTTTGTTTACTATTATAAGCAAAAAAGTGTCTTCCTCCTATGAACTTCTGAATTTGGAAATATGAAGGACGGTGAAGGACGTCATCGTAATAAATCGTTACAGTGTGCATCTAGCATTTCATATCTTGCATGGCTGTCGACTTTCAAAAAGAATGGAAATTGTAGATAGCAAAATACGAGATATTTAAGCTTATAAATAGCAAAACATGAAATTTTCGGTCCTTTTGAGTAATTCGACGCTCCCGTCAAATATTTGAATCTACTAAAAAACATGATAAAAAAAATAACAGAGACCAAAAATAAAAAAGACCAATCTAGCTTTTACTCCAAACGTAACGTTGGAGAACTTTCATTGTCCTAGCTTACAGGGTTCTTGAGAAATCGCTGATCCAATTTTCCACGGTTACGAAAACAATAGGTCTTCCGACGGAAGTCGGAAGACCTAATGATGCAAAGAATTGAAGTAATGATGCGAAGATTTGAAGAACTGATGCGAAGAAACGATTATTTCTTCAAATCTTCGCATCATTCCTTCAAATCTTCGCATCATTACTTCAATTCTTCGCATCATTTCTTCAAATCTTCAAATCTTCGCATCATTTCTTCAATTCTTCAAATCTTTAAATCTTCGCATCATTACTTCAAATCTTTTAATCTTCGCATCATTACTTCAAATCTCAAAATCTTCGCATCATTACTTTAAATCTTCAAATCTTCGCATCATTACTTCAAATCTTCAATTATTCGCATCATTACTTACATTCTTAAAATCTTCAATTCTTCGCATTTTGACTTTGTCAGAAATAATCATTTTTGCACTATATCTTTCAATAACTCAATGATATATAAGATTTAAAGTAATGATGCGAAGAGTTAAAGATTTGATGTAATGATGTGAAGATTTAAAGATTTGAAGATTTGAAGAAATGATGCGAAGAATTGAAGTAATGATGCGAAGATTTGAAGGAATGATGCGAAGATTTGAGGAAATAATCGTTTCTTCGCATCATTTCTTCAAATCTTCGCATCATTACTCAATTCTTCGCATCATTACTTCAATTCTTCAATTCTTCGACTGGTGATATATAGTAGGGCGAAGATTTGAAGAAGCGACGTCCCCTAATGAACACCGTAGTTTCTATATATAAACATTAAAGAAGTACCTATCAGTTATTCAGTCTCAAAGTCGAGAAGGCAAGGCAAAATCATTAGAATTTCCATAGGAACGGTACCAGGTACATTGCGAACCTCGGTATGAATAGCATTCCAAAATGAGACCAGGTGTCCAGGGAGAGTCAGCGTCTCCTGATTGCATGCAACACCCGTCGCAACAGTTCCTTGAAAACTTGTCAAAGGTGATTGATATCTGAAATGTTTTGATAACGTATCTGGAACCACAAGAATAACTTGTGTACGTAATATTCAAGGTAGTGCGATATTCCAACGTAATAGGGGTTATCCCATTAGCTCATTCAGTATGTTCCTGGTATACGGAGCGGACGGCCGCGGTTCCAGTCCGGGTAGGGATAAGTTATTCTTTCGGTAAAACATAGGAATAGACGAACGCAGAATATTCAATTTGATAGAAAAGTCTCACGGTGAAGTACACTACCGCGCCTTAAGTAGAAAATGAAAGGATGAAAGGGGGGGTTGTTTTGTAATATTTATTGAAACATTTTTAAAATGTTTGACAACATGATTACGTATTTAAACATTTTTATGAAACATTTCCTAAAATGTTTTCAAGATGTTTCTGGAACCACACAAAATCGTGCGAATAAAACATTTAAAAAAAATGTTTCTGTAACATTTACCAAAACATTTTTAAAATGTTTTCAAAACATGCTTGTGTTAACTGGGTATACCCTATACATGCCGGTACATATCCTCCTTAGCAGTGGCGGATCCAAGGGGGCGTAGGGGGCATACGCCCCCTCCCCCCTAAAATTTGCAAATCATAGGTAAAACCGATCAATCTCAATCGAGAAAAAAAAACTGATAAATGTTAGTAAATATTAACTACCTCTTAGTTCATATACTTGTCGAATGCATCAGGCAATTTCCATTCTTTAATCATTACAGTCACGAAAATGGGTCCTAAATAGCTGAAATACTAGTGCTTCCGGGGGGGGGGGGGTTTCGCCTACCTGGCCCAGTCCCCCATATCGTAAATGTAACTCTGAAATTTTATCGGTTTACGGACGGACGAAATACCGCCGGTGGCTAAAGCCTTACTTGGGCCTTTGGCTTACTTGAAAAGAGTCTACAAACTCCCCGATCGAGCTCCCTTCTGAAAGTTTGTTTTAGGTAACCGATCGCTGGTAGAAGTTTGGTAAGTCTACTCAACTAATTTTCCTACTGTATGAGGACTCTTATTTGCTGATGCGCAATAGTTGCACATTTCAGGAATAAATTGACAAGAAGCAGTACTCAAAACATCGGTCTATTGCACTGAGCACTATGGAGAAGGGACCATGGGTTCCCGACTATACGCGCAACCAAGTTTATGACCGTTTATGCTTTCCAAGCCGATCTCAGGAAACAGAGAAGCGCGATAAATCCCTGTGATTACACATTATTTCTCCATAACTGTGCGCATTTCTTTCTTATTCCCTTATATTACCAGGTTTGCGGTTTGCTATGTTTTTGTTTTTTTTTTTTTATTGTTGTTGTTGCTTTTTTTAAGGGGGTGTTTTTTGTTTTTGTTTTTGTTTTTTTTTTTTTTTGCTCAAGTGCCTCTTCGTCCGACGTCCATGCATGTTCAACTTCTCCAACCGCTGCACATAATTACAAGAGGGCTCTGTTTGGCTGACACATTTCAAAATTCTTGACCTCGCATCTGAAACCGCTGCACATGACTAAGCGATGCAGTGATTAAATTTCAGGAATAACGTGAAATCTATAGATAACACTTATTTTCTATGGCATATATATGTTATAGAGAATATGTGTAATCAGGGATCTTACGTAATTCCTGAAAGTTGTATCGATCAGTCATTACATGTAATTCCTGATTTTTTATTTTTATTTATTATTATTTTTTTTAATTCTACTCATATTTCCTGACTGAAATTCCGTCTTATACACATATATATAGGATCTGAAATGAATTTTCATTTCATACGATGTATTATGAAACGAGTTGTGTGTTTTATATCCCCGAGCCTTGGCGAGGGGATATAAAACGTACAACGAGTTTCATAATACATCGTATGAAATGAGAATTCATTTCAGAGTCTTTTTATCACATGATTCTGCCAAAAAATGTTTATTTCCAACGTGAAATCAACGATTCCGAGAACTAGAGGCGAATCATGCCATGACCTTTAGAAGTCGTCTGCTACGCTATGAGAAGTAGTTCTCCATCGTAGATGTTCTGTGCGTAAAGGGAAAAATATTTTAACTTTTGTTTAGTACTTTAATGCAATAATTCTTTCATCAACAACAATTTCAATCATTGATATTGAATTTGCGTCTCAATTTAACATTTGACCGATATTTGAAAGGTCACACTTGTCACAGTGTAGGTGATGAGGCTCCAAACTTGACCAATCGTATTCGAGCAGAGCGATATGTAACGTGTTATCATAACATTTGATTATGAACTGCATAACGGGTGTATCATGTGATAAATTATAATATTATTTTCTTTATTACACATAGCCCCTCCCGATAATTTTAGGTTTCAGAAATGCTATGAAATTATTCTGTGTTGGGGGTATCGTACCATCCTGAAGCTACCAGGGCTCCGATTTGAGCGGCTCATATATACTATATATACACTAAGTTTCGTGATATAACGCAATGACTAGAATTATCGCAAACTACTAGTAACTTTGCATTTTCTGATAAAATCTAATTAATTTCTGTAGGTTATGAAGAAAACGCATTCAATTGTAACTCATATTTATGGTATATTGTTTGTTTTCATGATTTTGGGGTTTGAAACCTACCAGCAAGAGTATGCAAAACAGAATAAAAAATTATAACGTTCGAAGTGTATGAATGTTTTGTTTGGCTTTCAAGAGTAGCCAGTAGTGACCAGAGATAGTAAGAAAATAACATCGAAACCGATGCGGTCCCTTTGGCCTCTCACCTATATGTACGTCCATATATCTTTTTTATGCCCCTGTAATCGGAGATTCGGGGGGAGGGGGGCATGTAGTTTTTGGTATGTCCGTGTCTGTTTGTCCACAAAACTTAAACCTTGACCATAGCTTTTGAATGGTATGTGATAGGGGTTTTAATATTTCACATACTAGTCTGAATTCCTTGTAACAAGACCTTTCCATGGATACTAAATTTTTTGACCTTGTGACATGACCTTGGATTTTGCCCTTCTTTTGAAAAACTTAAACCTTGGCCATAGCTTTTCAATTGTAAGTGATTGGGCTTATTTATTCCTTGTGACAAGAACTTTCCATTGATACTAAAACATTCTTGACCTTGTGACGTTGACCTTGGAATTTACCCTTCTTTTGAAAAACCTAAACCGTAGGCCATCACTTTTGAATGGTAAGTGTTATAGTTTTCATATTTCACATATGTATTCCTTGTTACCTTTCCATGGATACTAAATTTTTGGCCTTGTGACCTTGACCTTGGACTTTGACCTACTTTTGTAAAACTTTAACCTTTACCATTATATCTTTTGAATCATTCAATGATAAGTGATATGCCTTTCATATTTCACATGTGTATTCCTTGTGATAAGACCTTTCAATGGATACCAAAATATATGACCTCTTGACTTTGAACTTAGAGTTTGACCTACTTTCGAAAGTCTAATTCAGCAATACTTTTGAATACTAAGTGATTGGGCTTTCATATTTGACATATGAACTTCATGTGGCAAGACTTTTCCATGGACACCAAATATGACCTTTGACCTCGACCTCAAAATGTGAACTACCTTTCTGCTGTTTTACTATCAAAGATGCAAACGGGGATATTCGTGTTTCGCAAACACATGGTTTTTATTATAATTATTATTATTATTATTTCTTGGTTTACATTTTCTTTTGTTTTGGCTTCTGTATGGATAGTGTTAAAGGAAAATTCAATCTTTTGTATTTGTTTTTATTAGGATATATATAAATAGATATACACATTGATTAAACAAAAAGTATTCAAGAAGTATAGATTCTGAGCATATTGTACACATAATGACGTACAGAAAATTTCAGGCCTGATTGTGCAAGAAGAAGAGTTCGCCCTTCATCAAAAACGACATGAAATTTGTCTTTTCTTAATCAAAGTTTACAGATCGAGTAAATTAATCTTGTGAACATTGCATATAAAATTAACACACATGGATGCAGTTTACAGTCCTCTAATAATTACAACATCGTCAATGAGGGCATCGACACAGTCGTCGTCATCATTACGTCGTCGTTTGATGTTCTCGTCGTTTTCGTCGTCATCGCTACGTAGTCGCTTTCGCTTGTATGTTCCTTCAACTTTAATTTCAAGCTGCTCACAGAGACGGCTGAAGATATCGGATTCGGTGGAGATATCCGGTGATGACGACATCGGGGAAGACAGGAGAAAGTCAGGATATGTGTCCTGGAACGCAGAGGAGTCGGAGTCGCCAAAGGATTCTGAAAAGTAAAATAGAAAATTAAGAATAGCATGTTTAGTTTGAAGTCATTTTGAGAGTAGAAAAAAATCGGTAGATCCTGTTAGACCGAATTGAGAGGTAATTAATTAAATTTTGAATAAATGTCTTCAAATACAAAACTTTTGTCGGTTTCACTTGTCAAAAGTGAGTACATTTTTTTTAAATTGTACGAACGTTTTCCGGTCTTATTTTCTAAACATGAGGGCCATAGTTAGAAAATATCTTCTTAAACCATCCGCTGGAGGACTAACTTTTGATATTTGATTAATAAATCTACAAAGAAATGCAATTTGGAACTTAAAACAACTGAATCCTTTCAAAGTTTCTTGATGACCAAATTTTCGTTATCTTCATCAATTTCATGAGTAACTTGTGCGAACAATGTTAATTCCTAGCTTGAACAGATACATGTAATTGTGATAAAAACCTTTCCCAAGTCATTTCCCTGATTGAACCATTTCCTTCAAATACCAAAGCGTAAACCAAATATATTATTATTATATATAATATAGACTTATTTAAAACAAAATAATAAATGTTTCATTTATACCTATGAGAAGGAAGAGATCCGTTTCTGCTACGTCACTACCAGAGGAGTATAAGGAGGAGCTGGTATCTGTTTGGGAGGAGGGGTGGAGGGGCTCCTCGTCAACGAAACACGTACAGGTGCAGGCTCTGTGGATCAGAAGTTGTGGTTCTGCGGCGCGTAATGGATCATCTAACCCAGGGAAGAGGGCGGGGTCCATAGAATACTCTATGTTGGTATCTATGTAGAGGGGCTGGTTCAAGGGAAGTTTCTGTTCAGAGACCATGTTGTAAGATCAGGTGTCTGGCTAGCACTGACATGGGGTGTGACAGTCAGGGTATATATAACCCACTTTCTCATTAGTCAGACATTATTCTTATCTAAACAATTCTGTTAATTGTCATTATCCAATCAGCTGTCGTTTGGCGGTGCTTTTAAAATATAGGTAAATTGGCTACTGGCTTGGAACGAAGCTTGGATTACACTTTATTAATGAGCGTAATTATTAACACCTTGTTATCCAGTATTCTTTCTTTTCTTTCTTTTTTAGAAAGAAAGAAAGAAAGAAATATGATTATATTACGAATCATATTTAGTGTTCCTATTTCCTTTCGATTTCATCCCCTTTTAGGATAACAGGATCTGTTTTCCAAGGACTTATAAACAGTTTATAAGTCCTTAATGGTTTTTCATTATCATTTTCATTATCATATAAAATATATTTGTGCTTCATAACAAATAAGATCGGATAAACAAATAATTTTATTGACAAATGAGCATTGCATATTTAAGGCAAAAAGAACAAGTACATGTATACATTTGGAAAAGTATATAATGACAAAAGCATATACAATATTTTCATGTGCACCTTTGATTCACTATATGTAATTATTTCATTTGAAGACAATATAAGTGAGAACATTATAACAATAAATAACGATGTATTTATAATGTATATTAACAAAGAATTATTTATTTAATGAACGATTGTCCGAGGATTTTGTAAGTGACATCAAACACGATTGTACCTGCCGATGGCATGACCACATTGTGGGCAGCTATGTAGGACATCCTTACATAGATTCAGGAAAAAAGGAATCACACAACACCCCAACCATAGTCTGGAAGAAGAAAAGTTATAAATCTTCAGTACATCGTGTTTTTGTTCGTTTATCTTTCCCTCTCGTTTGTTTTAGAAATTCTTTCTTTCTTTCCAACATTTCTTTCTTTCTTTCCAACATTTCTTTCTTTCCATTTCCAACGTTTCTTTCTTACCAACATTTCTTTCTTTTCGATATTTTTTTCTTTCTTTCCGTTTCCAACATTTCTTTCTTTCTTTCCGTTTCCAAAATTTCTTTCTTTCTTTCCAACATTTCTTTCTTTCTTTCCATTTCCAAATTTTTTTCTTTCTTTCCAACATTTCTTTCTTTCTTTCCATTTCCAACACTTCTTTCTTTCTTTCCATTTCCAACACTTCTTTCTTTCTTTTCATTTCCAACATTTCTTTCTTTCTTTCCATTTCCAACATTCTTTTCTTTTCAACATTTCTTTCTTTCAACATTTCTTTCTTTCCAACATTTATTTCTTTCTTTCAATTTCCAACAATTCGTTCTTTCAAACATTTCTTTCTTTCTTTCCAACATTTCTTTCTTTCCGCTCAATTACGAAAAGTAACTTAAGATGTATTTCGAAAGAAATCAACATTGATAGCTTAAAAATACATTGTTTTAAAAATAAACGAAATCAAAAGTGTATTTGAGTGTTTTTGTGCTATTAGTTGTTAATAGCAAGATTTCTGTTCAATACTGGCATAGGAATTCTATTATTGCTTAGCGTTACATAGAAAAGCGTAGATAAAAAATCAGTCATCCAGTCTGCCGATAGGAATAGAGGGGACGATATCTAAAGAGAGGGTCAAAATCAGAGCTTTGAAGGGAGCTCGACCACTGTGCATGAGGTTTGTTGAATTCTGTTCAGCGACTGCAGAGAATATAGCGTCAGCATTTTAAGAACCAACCAGGTCAATTTGGAACCATTAGAAGTCTTCTTCTTAAATTGGCCATGTCAAGAGACAATTTTAACTTTGGTCGAGGACCTCCAGTACAAGTTTGCTTCCGGTTACGTTTGAAAAGATGTAGTGCATCAGATGCGAAGATATCTTCAAATGAAATGTTTCACTTAATAAGAGTAGTCGTTGGCCATCTTGTTTGATGAATTGGGTACTAAAAAGTACAATTTTGACAGAAGATATTAAGTACTTGCACCCCAAAAGGTTTGACGATAAAATTATACTTAGTATATGTTGCAGACAGGAAGTTGAAAAGGTATCGACCTACTGATCTTGTATTGTTTCATATTGATCATTTTGGAAGATGACATTTTCAATGATCCCCCCTGAAAGGTTTTATGAGGATATGTACAAAAAGTTGTAAAAAAAAAAAAAAAAAAAAAAAAAAAAAAAAAAAAAAAAACGATAATGACAAACTTGTAACTTGTTTTCGAGCAACGACGGGTGCCGCGCTGTGACAATAGCTCACTCGATTTTAAAAGTTTTAGAAATAGGTAAGTAAAAAATAACCGAAAGAGACTGAAAGGTATTGAAATACCAACCCAAAAACTATACAAAGACCAGCACATACAAAGGCAAATGTTCCTATTTCATAGTGTATGCTGGTAATAACCGTGGCATTGCATGCTGGACATATGGTGCGGACCGGGATTTCCCGAAAGAAGCGCAGCGCCTCCTTGCGGTTCTGAGGTACGAATGCGGTAGGCTGGTTTTGCTGTACAATAACTTGAGTTGTTGCCGGGGCAACAACCACTGGAGGCCCTACCACAGCTACACTAGCAGGCTGGACGTACCCCGGGGGAGCTGAAGAAGAGGAAGGAAAAAGTGTTAGGATAGGGCAACATCAAAATATTTAAAATTCATAAGAAGATTTGACAGATCTTAACGAATACCAGTACTATCTCTGGTAAATCGTATGCTATATCATTTCAGGATTAGGCAATTTCTTGTTCTTATTCTGTTTTGCGTCCTTTTGAAATTGAGAAAGCTATCAGCCAGCCTGGGAAAAAAAGGCATATAAAACAAAGTTGCACTTTCAAATTATGTGACTATCTGAAATTTGACAGAATTTTTTTTTCATTTCATTATCAATAGAATAATGATAGATAATGCAATGTCTTGATTTACTGCAATTCTTTTACGTTTTACACATAAAATAATGAAAGTAAACTAGTTCTCTTTTGATTTGTGTAGAAAATACATTCAGTTTGCAAAAGATTTTATTGTTTTAATTTTGTTTTGTTTTGTGACTTTGAACTCAAAACCTACCAGCATGAGGACGCAAAACAGAAAATAACAAAGAAATGGCCTTATAAAAACACTTTCATAATACAATGTATAAGATTCTTATTGTCACTTCACATACAGTTTTATTCTTTAGATAAAATCATGTTCAAATAAAGTAAAATACCTGGTTGCACTTGCATTCTTCAGAAATCTGAAATTAGAAAGAAATAAAGGAAGTTTATTGTAGGTTTTCCCATGGGGACCGACTGCGCATCTTATTGAGAATACAACTTCTGCATACTTTTATCATTGATATGACCGCATTTTAATTATACCTTCGTAAACTTTTACACTTTATCAACTTCAAGAATTACCAACTAGATTCACTATGTTGGTAGAAATAAATGTGACGGTAAAAACAAAATCCGCCACTCTCTCTGCTCGCAAGGTAGATTTCAAAGACAAATTGCCTTCAAATTACAACCACCATACTGGTTTCCTGCATCCTGAATGAAGCCGCTTAAAGTTATAGTCCAGTCATATTACGATTTGAAATCGAACGCATGAATTGAATGAATTTTTTTCCTAAAACACTTATTCAAGACGGAATAAACAAATCTATCGTAAGAATGATTGAAATTCATCCATTTGTTTCCAAGATATGTAAATCAATAACTCAAAATCTGCCTTCATAATATCTGAAAGCTCCAAAGGATAAAAGGCATAAACTGTTCCATTCTCATTGCACGAAACTTAAAAGTACCCTCTGTTTGAACCTAGTTACAATGTATCTTTATATACATGGATACCTACAACCCGTATATGAATTATTTACAACCACAATATCCAATAATAATGTATCTCATCTTGGAAAAAGGAATGCGATTTTATTTGAAACCAGCATGGACAGTAAATTAAAAGGAGAGGGAGAGAGAGAGAGAGAGAGATGCCAGTTTGGGTTTTGATGCAGAATTTATAGATATATATGCAGTTTTACGAGTTCATCATGGCAATTATGATGTACAAAGTGTTGTTCGACCCACAGGCGCCAGATTCCCAGAGAAAAATTAAAACCACATCTTAAACTCCCGTTTCTCTTCTCTTTACTCTTTCCTTTAAAGGATAGAGAGAAGAGAGGATGTTTTAGATGGGTTATACTTTTCTCTCTAGGAATCTGGTGCCTGTGGTTCGACCAACAATTATTTAGCTTTTAGTTCAAAGGCATCTTCTTCTAGTCTTCCACTGTTACCAGTGTCTACATTTTAACCTTTTGTAATTGTTCTCCGGTGCAACAAGTTGGAAACAGATCGATCCATATCTTCATACACGACTATATTACTATTTTGCCTTTTTTCTGTTTAATTTTTTGAGTGTTGATTGAAATATATATATAAAAAAAATAAGATATCAAAACCAAGCAAAGCTAGAAACAAGTATAACTCGATGATATCTTGTGCGATTTCAATAAAAGCATTAAAAGAATTAAATGCAAACTTGATCCAATGCAGCAAAATCGAAAAAAAAAGGCATCGAGCGATTTCTTACCTTATAAAAAACAATATTTCCGATATAAACACTATAAGAGGAAAGCTTTTCTCAGCTTTTGTATGAGTTAAGAAGTACCAATATTGTCCCAGATACGTAAGTTTGTTTACTCGGACATCCTTAGTTTCATTCAGCATCCCGGGTATACACGTGTCAATAAATCAATACTTGACTGGTATAGATGTATCGGGTCAAATGTATTCATCTTTTACCGAGTACTACTGATGTAGTACTAAGCAGTTGTGACTTGCGAGTACTTGCAATATTGTTAAGATGTTTCTTATAATTTTAAGTTAGTATTTTTCGTTACTAAGTACTTTAAAATCGCGCAATGATGCATGCATTAAAAGAATCTGTCCTAATAGATGAAAATAGTACAATCTTTGCGGAGTTTGCCATATAATCATACCTGTCAACTTTGAAATCTTAAAAAGAGGGAGATCTCCCTCCTTGGCACTTGAAAAAGAGGGAGATTGCGTGTGAACCCATTTTGCTACATTTTCAATGACTCTCGAAATTTTGCACAAAAAGCAATTTTCAAATAATTTCATTGTGGTCACATATTTTAATGCAAAAACATTTATAAACAATGAAACATGTGTCATTTGCTAACTTTCAATTCTGAATAATTTAAAGTGAGCACATGACTCCTTTTTGTTACACTTGTATCAATAATTTATTGCAATCTATACATCTTTTCTTGCATTTTGTCATGCAATTTGTCATGTAATACTCTAAATGTCCCTATCAGTATGTAGAGTTATTCTTCTTTGGTAAATATGCCAAATGAGGGAGAAAGAGAAAGAGGGAGATTTTGGTCTCCCTTGAGGGAAGAAGGCCAAGAAGGGAGATGATGTCAAAAAGAGGGATTCTCCTTCCAAAAGAGGGAGAGTTGGCAGGTATGAATAATCTAGAATTGGTGACCGAAAGTGATACCATATTATGCTGGTGAATCAAATAATGAAAAAATATACCCTGACAGTTAAACAAGGACGCCGTTTTACTATTTATTTCCTATTTTTTGATATCACAAATTCGATTTTTTTATATCATAAATAGAATTCCGTCATATTTCGTGATATAAAAACTCGATTTTTTGAATCACAAATTCTATTTTTTGATATCAAAAACAGGGAATAGATAGTTAAACGGTGAACAAAAATTCATTTTTTGATATCACAAATTCGATTATTTGATATAAACGAATTTGTGATATCATATAATCGAATTTGTGATAAAGATTCATTCAGATTTTGTAATATCAAAAATTACAATTTTTGATATCACAAAATTGATTTTTTGATATTAAATAATCTATTTTTTTAAAATCAAATTGATTTTGTGATATAAATTTTTTGATGTCACAAAATCTTATCGAATTTTTTTATATCACAAATTCGATTTTTTTTTATATCAAATCATCGATCTTGTCATATTAAAAAATGAATGTTTGATATTACAAATTATTTTTTTAATTCACAAAATTGATTATTTGATATATAAAAAATAAATAAATTTATGATATCAAAAAATAGGGAATGAATTGTAAAACGGCGCCTCATAGTTATAACAACATATGTGAAGCTGACTATGACGGCGGGACTCCCTGAAGTGCCCTGTCAAAACCTTGCCAGAGAACACAGGGCCCTTACCACTTGTCGATTGAATTGATCAAACTCCTTGGGTGGTTGTATGTATTAGCTCGCTCAAGCCGACAGAGCAAGGATTGTTTTTTGTACGCCCTAATGCTTTTTATATTCATTTACATATCCATCAGTTTGTTACTTTGGACCCCATGCTGCGTTTTGCAGTCTTGTTCATACAACACAATTGTGCGTTCTTCAAGACCGTTGGTAAACCAGACATGTTGGGGGGGGGGGGGGGGGGGGGTATGCGCACGTAATCCTGATAACACATCCATTCCCTACCTGTCCTATGCCTTCACCGATTGCCCACTGGTCTCGTTGATTTATGTGTAGTCTTGTTGTGTTTAGTGTTTTGATTGTGTCTTTGGTATTTGTTCTTCCTTGTCCCTTTGATGTCTCTTGTTGTGCTTGTTTACTCTGTTTTGTCGCATTTGGGTGTTTCAGTGTTTTGCTCTTGGTGCTACAACCGAGTCTTTTTGGAGATCCCCTCCTTTCTTCATAGGATGATGTTTGATTCAGGTAGTGCTGCCCTGGACGCGGATCCCCCTTTCCATCCAGGAACAGCTCACCGTCGAGAATGTTTTTTGTATCTATAATGTCCTATGGTTAGTGTCTCCCATGGCCAAATAGTGATCAAATTGTATCAATCAATCCAAATTAAACGTTAAACCGCAAATACGTTATTTCATGACAAGTTGAACTACGTGTACTTTGTTTGAAGGCAAGGCGTCTATGGAAAAAGATGTCTCTGAACGTTTCGGACGAAGTTCTGTGTTCGCAATGAACTTCTATACAATATGACATATTTTGCATAAGTTCTGAACATTCTACTAATGTAATGTCCAAGAAGGAGACGTGCATTCTTTCGGGTTACCTGGTTTCAGTGCTTATTCTTGCTCTAAACATGGTTTAATATGGTCTTTGGATAAAGGTTTTTGCAACTGTGGATTTTAAACTCCTGACCATTTCTGATTTTACTAATATACCACATCGATCATTTAATTATTTTCATTGGTGAATTATGTTCTATCAGTTTAGAACTTTATATTGCTCAGGTTTTTCTTGTTGACGAAAACAAATCAGTTACATGCAACATTATATGTAATATGCTTTAGTAGTCTGTTTATTGGAATAATGAACTACAAAGGAAAATATATCTATTTTTCTTTTATTTCACAAACATTTTATATGAAACATGGGAATAAGAAACGAACTTCTTCAAAAAAAAAAAAAAGACAAAGAAAACAAATGACAATCAGTATGATGGAATTACAATACAATGATAGACGGAGTTTTCAGCCATGTGTAGCTGGCACATGTCTTACATGAGATGGCAATCGCAGGTCACGTGTCACATGCGATTGTAGCGCGCAATTTGGTGTCTACACTGAGGACAACTATGGACCACGTCTTTACACCCGTTCATACAGAATGGTATCAGACAGCATCCTAACCATAGTCTGAAGAAAAGATATGTACATTAAAATACAAGGATAATGAATTTTATGTGTCTCATATGCTTCTTTTTTCATGGTTTTAATGGAGACTTTCACTTTGTCGGAAGAATTTTATGAGCGCGTTACATTGGCGCATTTTTCAATGACACCAGCCAGGAAACCAGAAGTCTCTGACGAGACTGTAGCTCTCCTGGTTGTTGTTTTTTTGTTTTTTTTTTTTAATTTATTCCATTTCTAAGACCCTGGGGGTCAGGGGCTCCAACAAAATATCAGGTGCACAACTAGACCACAGACCCATCATATTGCAAAAAGAATTAAGTCTCCATCATTTATAGTGTCAGAGGAGTTGCGAGCACAAGATTACATACAATGTAGAATTATATAGGAGAAAATAACCACACCCATTTTCTAAGACCCTGGGGGTCAGGGGCTCAAACAAAATATCAGGTGCACGACTAGACCACAGACCCATCATATTGCAAAAAGAATTAAGTCTCCATCATTTATAATGTCAGAGGAGTTGCGAGCACAAGATTACATAGAGTTATATAGGATAAAATGACCACACCCATTTTCTAAGACCCTGGGGGTCAGGGGCTCCAACAAAATATCAGGTGCACAACTAGACCACAGACCCATCATTTTGCAAAAAGAATTAAGTCTCCATCATTTAAAGTGTCAGAGGAGTTGCGAGCACAAGATTACATAGATTTTCATAACCACGCCCATTTTCTAAGACCCTGGGGGTCAGGGGCTGAAACAAAATGTCAGGTGCACAACTACACAACATACCAAGTAGGATATATAAAGAATTAACTTTCTATCACCTATGGTTTCAGAGGAGTTGCGAGCACAAGAATTGTTTACGGACGGACAGACGGACGGACGCCCGACGACAGGGTATCGCATAAGCTCGACTGGTCTGAGACCAGTAGAGCTAAAAATGGGAAAAAGATTACAAACATAATTATATAGCACTGAATATGGCACAGTGGGCCTATAAAAGTGGACAGTACTTTCTAGAAGATATTTGGACATTACATTTGTATACTCCATAGCCGATACTAAGTTTACAGCAACGGGACTCCTTTTAATGAAATTTGATGTCAGGAAATTACGTCATTTTGTGGTAATAGGCCAAAGTAGAAGAGTTTTGTGGAGGAATTGATACGGTTGCATGCGTTAACCTGAGACACAAGTTTTATGATATTAACAGAAATGATGAAGTATGGATTGTCAATATTGAAATATATGTTATGTTATAAAATTTCAGTGCACCATATGCGCATTTCAACAAATTAAGTATCATAAGTGATGCTCGAGGCCGAAAAAGAATAAAATCCAAATAATGTGAAATAATTATCGATGTCGAAGAGCAAAAGTCTAAACTTGACCCAAAATTTCTGCCAAAGAACCTGCTGAGGACAGAACTATACCATTACCGCTTTTGTATTTTTCACTTTTTGTTACATAACGGCCAAATCTGAATTGATAGAATTGATAAACCTTGGAAAATCTTGTATACATTGTGTAATACATAGTTAAAAATAGAGCCTATATATAATAGATAGTACCCAAAAATACAGAGAATCCCAGCAACGATCCAAACAAATGTCCCGGTCTCATAGTGCGTAGATGTGAGGACATCGGCCTGACAAGACGGACATTTAGTACGTACAGACACCTCTCTGAACGTCTGTGTGGCAGTATACGTGGGTTGTACTACCACGTGGGTAGTAACACCATACTGTGGGGGAAGGGCTGCGTAGAGGAAAAAATATTGTTAATTCAAAGAAAAGAAAAGAATTTTTTCGATCACAATTTTACTATCCAATTTCTTTACAATATAGTCAAAAGAACAAATATACCAAAACAGTAGTTACATACATCGTGTTATCAAAATTTGATAAAATCCTCAATGTTCCCAATAAACGTTAATACAGACAATGAATAAAAGTTACTTAAATTTGATAACATTAAGCTTTACCTTTATAAATAGATTAAACTTACCCGATTGTCCATACAATGGTTGATAACCTATACAAAAAAGAGTTACTTTTAGTCTAGATATTTGTGCTTTATATATATGGCTTGACGGTTACTGTCATACGGTATCTACATCTCACAGCTCATCCGGTAAGCTAGAGCATGTACTGATGTTTTGGATTTTCATACTAAGTAGAAATTTTCAAATTACGAAGAAACTTTTAGGTCAAGGTTTTCGCTTTCACAAACGAGTAAAGACTTTCTCGAAAGTTCACAATGATTATTGTCAACTTCTTTTGAAATTCGGACCCATGCAAGCAACAGAGTGCATTACTTTGGGTATTTCACATCCTGCATTTTATTGACATAATTAACAAAACAAGAAGGATCAAAGGCAGACAAAATTACAATCGAAATTGTTCTAGAATCATCAAACGCCTTTTATACCGTGTATATGATCCTTCTTTCACTAGACGGACACTTGGCTTGGTACTGGACCAGTCTACATCGTTGTACCAGCGCATTCTTAAGAATTGCATCCTGACTGACTGTGACGACAGGACTCAATGACGGGCCCTGTCCAAACCTCTTTAGAGATGACAGGGCCCCTACCATCTTTCCTCTCTGAATCTCAGTCGGACTCCTCGAGTGATCGCATGCATGAGCTCGCTACAGCTGGCAGAGCATGCACGGACTGTATTTCGTACGCCATCTGTTTTTATATCCATATAAAAATCTATCTGTGTATTTCTTGGGTCCCTGGGTCAAACAGTCTGTTTGTATGTTCATCTTACAGCGATTATTACAGAGGTTATTTTACACCACAATTGTACGTTCTTCGAGACCTCTGGGTAATCGGAAAAGTTGGAGGTTTGTGCACACGTAATCTAGGATAACCACACCGTCTGCTACTGACGTGGCAGATGGCCGTCCTAGGCTAAGTTGGCACCGATTGTCCAGTAGTCTCGATGGTTTATGTGTAGTCATTTGTATTTTATGTTTCTATGTGATTTGACGTTCCTTGTACGATTTGCGTCTGCTTCTGTACAAGTCTGCTTTGTGTTGTTTTGGGGTTTTGCTGTTGGTGCTGTTACCGGGTGTTCTTGGAGATCCCCTCCTTTCTTTTATGATGTTACGAAATGTAAAAGTTGTTTTCTTACACAAGCCTTATCTTTGCTAATCCTGTTCGTTGTTCCTATATTGAAGTTTCATGTTTCAAGGTGACCTTTGATAATTTTGTTCGATGGTCCTTTTTATATTTCAAGTTTCAGTAAGACCCTTTCTTGCCTCGTTCGTTTTTGTGATTCGTTGTTACTCTCTCTTGTCATTTTCGTATGTGCTTTTTCCCATCACATCCGTATTACATGCATTATGATTCGTATATCAGTATAACATTGGGTTTGCCCAAATTTATTGTATCTTCTTATAATTCTTGTCACAGTGTGACCTTTTTCTTGTTATTTCGGTTGGTCATTTTTATGTTTCGTTTGTCCGTGTGACTTTTACTAGCCTCTTTCGGTAATCTATTTTACATGTATGTTTCGTATGTCCATGTGACTTTTACTTGCCTCTTTCGGTAATATATTTTATGTTTCGTGCTTCAGTAACTTTTTTTCTTGCATTTTCGAGTGTTTCAGTGTGATCTTTGCCGATATTGTTTGTTGTTTCTATTTATGTTTAGTGTTTCAGTGTGATCTTTGCCGATATTGTTTGTTGTTTCTATTTATGTTTAGTGTTTCAGTGTGATCTTTGCCGATATTGTTTGTTGTTTCTATTTATGTTTAGTGTTTCAGTGTGATCTTTGCCCATATTGTTTGTTGTTTCTATTTATGTTTAGTGTTTCAGTGTGATCTTTGCCCATATTGTTTGTTGTTTCTATTTATGTTTAGTGTTTCAGTGCGATCTTTGCCGATATTGTTTATTGTTTCTATTTATGTTTAGTGTTTCAGTGTGATCTTTGCCGATATTGTTTGTTGTTTCTATTTATGTTTAGTGTTTCAGTGTGATCTTTGCCGATATTGTTTGTTGTTTCTATTTATGTTTAGTGTTTCAGTGTGATCTTTGCCGATATTGTTTGTTGTTTCTATTTATGTTTAGTGTTTCAGTGCGATCTTTGCCGATATTATTTGTTGGTTCTATTTATGTTTAGTGTTTCAGTATGACCTTTGGTAGCCGTCTTCGTTGTTCCCTTTGTTGGATTTTTTTGTGATTTAGTGTGATATGTATTGTCTACTTCTGTTCGCCGTGGTACCTAGTGGAGATCTTTACCTTCTCTATTTAGAACAAATCTACTGACAAATCCTTATTACCTGCCGCTGGTGGAATGCTTGAGCTGTAACTCGAGTAGGATGAAGGCTCTGAAAAAAATGGGGAATAAAAGAAAAGTATAATATGTCAACGATATCAAGATGACTTGGATAAACAGAAACCACTAAATATTGATTTTTCACTTAAACAGACATACTTACGAAAAAAAAGTCTATCATAACCTCCGTGTCCATCTGTTTGAATATGCAGAGGAATTCAGACGTAGCTCTGAAACCTTCTATTTGCCACAAACATTGAATCCTTAAGCTTATACAAAATTCAAAAGGAAAGCCTTGGCCACAATTAGGATGTATTCATTGATTTGAATAACGTCTGATTAGGGCCATTATCAACATATGTTAATTTAGATAGCTCGATAGATTGAACATTTCACTTTGATTCAGTATGTAGATAAAATAAGAAAATGGCTATAGGACTGATCATCAAAAGGAGATATGGAAATTTCAACATTAGAAAAAATGATCGATGTATGCTCAGCTGTAGTGATTTTATGTACAGATTCCAATTAAGCGGAAGGTCGCATAAATTTCAAAATCTGTTGAAATAGCCCCTCACTTTAACAAATATTGCGATCCCTTGAAAACACCGAGAATGCATGCATCTGTTCGTTTCAAAAAAGAATATTGAATTTCTATACTTGCCATTGGAATAAACAACAAAATACCTTACCTATGTATCACTGTATATCACAGATCCAGTATTTCCAGACTTAACCAGGATATATAGCCCCACCCTGGCCTTATAGGCCGGTAGAGCATAGTATACGTACCTCCAGACTTGCTCTCTGTGCCGGGGTATGCAGGCGGAGGAGGCTGTGCCATTATCCTCTATCCGGGTACTAGTAGATCACCTGGATGGGAATAGATGATAAAGATTACGATGTGAAAAATCGATCCACCATGCTCTATTCTTAGAGTAATGTAAATATTGTAAAACTATAGACATAGAACCCTTATAGTTGTCAAGCAGGAAATACACTAGTAATTGTGGAAATATCGACTTTTAAATTGGTGTCAAATGATATTTGACACGCTAGCATCATGAGGTATAGGTAATTCTGAAATACTCTAGTACTCTTATATTTGACTAGAAAAGGACCCGCGCAAGCGCGGGAAGGATCGTCGTGTATGTATGACTCTAATGTGAAATACATAGGGACTCTATTAAGATTTATCACAGATATTAATAATTTACCGCATGAATTTTAAATGATATAATTTTCATTGTCACCGGTAAGCGGGTGAACGTAACCAAATGAACGTCTTCTCAATAGGTCAGTATGGAAAACCAACGAAGTCCTCTGTGTCAATGTTGTCTGTGTTATAAACTAAATATGTTTTAAAAAGAAATCTATCTGAAGCGAAAAAGATGACCAAGAAATAGCTAATTGCGAGAAAAATGCCTAAGAATGACCGTTAAGTACTGCTTGAAGTTTCCAGTTTTGCAGTTAAGGTCGTCTTGTGGAGATGTTGGACGAAGAAACAATACATGTATTTTTCCAAAGAACAGATCACTTCAGATGTATAAACCATCGTTTCCAGTTTCTTGAATGAAACTTCTGGGTAAATGTTGTGAGAGACGTGTGATGTGATGAAGTGAACAGAGGTGGGTGCTCTATAGACTTCGATGGAAAAGGCATTCAGTACTTTCTCCAATGGTATGGAAAATAAAATTGTACGATTGTACGTCCTATATTTCAGAGAACGAATATGGAATCTTGAATTTGTTTCGAAAAAATGTGGCGAAATTAGCCTCCTGCTAATATGAGATACGTCTTGTAAGAATCGTCTCACTGAATTAATTATACTTTTAAAAGTCGAGGATTAGAAAGGGAGTATAAATCAGAGGAAAATATGAAGTTCGTGTATGTGTCCGACGCCGGTTTTGAACTCTAGATTTTCTAAGATTTGTGTCAGGAAAACGATGAGACATAATTAATGGTTACACGTTAATTAGAAACCATTATCAAATTAACATTGTCATATCATCATGTGATTTATCTTCATATCACACCACTTATCTCTGTCTTATTCGTTCCTTTAGTAGTATAGATATCGACCTTTTTCCGATTAATACGGCCTTCATTAGGGGACATCGCTTCTTCGCCACACAATAAATGAACAGGCGAAGAAATGATGCAAAGAAGCGAAGAAGTAATGCAAAGCAGCATAGAAATGATACGAAGAAATGATGAGAAGTGAGTAATACCATGGTTGGTTAGAACACTATTTATTCAACGTCAAAACTGAACAGGATCTGGCTAAAATTGTCACTATTATATATAACACATTGTATAAATTCCAGTGCACCATATGTACATTTCAACAAACAATGTATCATCAGTGACGTTGGGGTCGAAATAGAGGAAATCCAAATAGTGGATATATGAAGAGCGAAATTCTAAACATGAACTAAAATATATGCCAAAGTGTCAGCTAAGGACAGGACTATATCATCAGGGAGGTGCCCCTTAGTTTTTGAATAATTTATCAAATTCAGTATCAGAAATTTACCAAATATATTTCACGTCATTGCAGATGCACAGTGAAACTGGACGAATGATATTGTCTTGGACTAAGTAAGAGTCCACGTAAAAAATACCAACCTAGTACATGTATTTGAAATTGTCAATATTGATACTACATGTATATAAATTCAGTGCACCACGTGCGCATTCCAACAAATAATGTATCATCGATGTTGCCGTGAAGGTAATATACCCATTTGTTTTAGAATAATTTATCAGATTTAGTATAAGAAAATTTATAAATTATTTCAAGTCTGCACAGATAAGAAGCACAGTGAACCTTATGCAACTAGGCGTACGATATTCTCGGGGACAAGATATACCAACTTAGTGGTTGAAATTGTCAATATTGAAATATACAAATCTATTGTATATCAGTGCACTACATGCACATTACAAGTTTTACCAACATTAGAACTGTCCCCTCCAATACAAAATAATAAACACAACAATGTCACAAGTTGTATAAACAAATCTTATAAGAATAATACTTCAATCTATTTCTTTAGGAAAAGGTGGAAGAAAGTGAAGAAAAGGGGGAATAATCACTTTCTATATTAAATACACACTGTTTTAAAAAAGAAATATAAAATGATTAACTTTGTTTATATTATAGTACAACATATTTAATATCACCTAAAGTTAAAACATGACTATGACGTCATCCCATTGTCTAAACAGTTCTTTCTATGTGATATTGTCTCAACGTGATCCTTTTTCGTCCAAAAGTTCACCTGTAGCTGTCCATTAAGTTTGCCAAAACTGTCCATTATTAAAAATAATGGACAGTTAAAGGTAACTTAATGAACAGTCACAGGTAAATTTTCGAACAAAAGAATCCTGATTATGATGACATAATATCACACAGAAAGAACTATATATCGAAACAAAAATTGTTTTCCAAGTTTCATTGATAATTCCAATTTCAAATTCCATATCCTCTATATTAATAAACGAAAGAATACATCGATGCTCGAATTTCGTAATTTTTCAAGCTCGTAGGTCCGAGAATACATATAAGATTAAGTAAATTAAATACATGTAAAATAAAGTAAGTAAAACTACAAATGTTAAAATCTGACGAAATCCAAGACAAATTACATCCTGTTCCGCGTCGTTTTTTTTTTTTAGAAAAATAATTAAAACACCGCGACAGTCTATATCCAAAACATGACTCTTCAATTAAAAATGATCAATAATATATGCTTTTAAAAGCATTAATTTGTTAAAAATAAAGACGAGGTCCATACGACAAATACGCTGTATATCACAAGCGTGGTTACATCGAAATGAATTATTTTCTCAACAACTCAGTGATTTACCTTGACATGAAAGTGTCCGTTATTAAGACAAAAGAAATCCATCGGTTGACTGGCCAGGGATTCAAGCTACGTGCACCTGATCATCATCCCTTGACCAATGATACGGTTCTTGATTTTGAGGTGTCCAAAGTCTGCGAAATGATCTACCTGTGACTGTCCATTATTAAAACAAAAGATGTCATGTTTTAAGTGGGAGAAAAGCCTCAAACTATCCATTATGTCAGAGAAAGAACTGATCTCGGCCCTGACGGGCCTCGATCAGTACTTTCTCTGACATAATGGATAGTTTTCGGCTTTTCTCCCTAACTTAATCAACCATCCATCAATTCATGATGAACAAAGTTTTCCTTCAGGCAATTCAATATTCGGAAGAAAAATATACAATTATGGTTTATTACAAATATTGTCATAACAATATTGTAAACCCACTTGTACACATCCGCAAATCTCCATAGTCCCTCAGTAATTTTATAAGTTTACATACTTTCATTGTTTAAGATGAAAACTCTCTATAAAATAGTTTTTGTTACGTTTTTGGTGATATCAGTGCCGTCAGTATGTGCGCATCTCTTCACTTCAGTCTTCAAAATAGAAAATTCTCTAAGGGAAAGTTTACCAGACATTGTAACTTCTCTGGATGATTATATTGAAACCGAGGAAAGACGACTAAACGAACTGGAATGGTAAAGTATAATAACTTCATATGAATGTTATAAGGTACTTAAAATAAAAATATATTGGCGGGCATAGCATTTTATAAATATATAAATGTAATTGTAAGATGTGGCAAAATTCGACTTTACGACTAAGTTAAGTATAAAGTACATTGGCATTAGACATTTTTTCTACCTTATCCATCTTATACACATGTAGCATTTTATATTTATACCATAGCTTCCTGAAGGATATGACTACCCTCCAAGGGAGACTTCTGGATGTGTTGGATCAGACAGAGGGGGATCCTACATCCTACTTCAAGTTTACTACATTCTTTGTCAACAACTGGCAACGACTAGAGGACAACCTTAATGTACAGAACACAAATGGTTTGTATCAAGAATATACTTACAAATCAACTTTAGAATTCTGGAACATTTCTTCTTTACAAATGAAGAGAAAGGGTGGGATCTCCAAACAGACTCGGTTGCAGCATCCATAGCAAAGTAGACTAAAGTACCAATGAGATAAAGAAGATCCTGACGACAATCTCAACAGCACTCACAATAGGGATGTTCGCCGTGACGTCACGGGTTCCGCGAAAACGAGGCTGGTTGGCAAAAACGGTTGGCAGTGAAGGGAAATACACAGGATACCCGGGGATAAATCGACACTCGATGCTCTTATATACGCTACTTTCCTACTAATATTTTATTGATAAGTCCTGCTGTGATACTGACCATTCTAATCACAACAATAAAAAAATCCCGCTGAGTTTGTTAGTATATCAGACTGCCGTTCGATGGGGGGGGGGGGGGGGGGGGGGAGGGGGCAAGAATCAATAAACTGCCGATTTTTTCTTCTTCAAATTTTGCTTTTCAAAGAAGCCGGTGTAATTCATAGTGTCCCACTTTTATGCTCCTGTATTAGGAGTGACATACCCGACTAATTACCAGTTGTTTTGACAAGTACACACCTATCCCTCAAACATGCATATTAGTTGTGATTTAATTAAGGTGGAGCATTTGAACGCGATGGAAAGAGGGATGTAGTTTGACCAAAATTAATGTCGAACTGTTTGAAAACGCAAAACGGAAAAAATTGATTTAACTCACAGACAACGTTAATGAAATAAAGAGTACTAATTTTCTTAGCTGATTTTTTTTTTGGGGGGGGGGGGTGTTTTTGTTTTTTTCTCACGACTGTCTCCAATTTATAGATAAAGCCGGTCATAGTAATAACAATGAAAACATGCATAAATTATCTTTTTCTCTTTGATTATTCCTTCAGTAAGTTTCTTACTTTGGATATGGAATTTTTTTTAAATTGACATGCCTTATCTAACTTTTTGCTTGCTAGAGAAAGGGGGGGGGGGGCTCAAGATTAAAATTTTAGAATGCCTAAAGAAGCATTTATTTCTCAACTTCCATGTAAGTTTGGGCAGCCTCACCCCTTAAGATTGAAAATCGTTGGGATAAAAAGAGGACATTAATGCATTCAAAATGAAAGATAAGATTAAAATACACAATAAAAATAAATGATAAATTTTAATATGGATTAAAGAGAGGGATCTCGGACCATATAAAATCCTAGCATTCTATTTCCATCTATTGCACCTCGACTGTTAAAACATCTAGTATTTTGAAAAGAATTTCAAGAATAGATGTTCGGACTTCCATCTAATTTTCGAAATTATTTAAGCAATTATCCCGTTGAAATAAATAAATAAATAAATAAATAAATAAATAAATAAATAAATAAATAAATAAATAAATAAATAAATAAATAAATAAATAAATAAATACATCTTGAGATATAAATGAGAAATATTGAATAATGATCCACTGTTCCAACTTTTGTATGATTATGATCATATACATTTGTATATAAATGGATGGTATTTCCTTTTTGCTTCTTTCAACTACATGTAAAAGACAAATGTAATGTAAGTATTTACCAAAAAAAAAAAAAAGATGGTTTATATGTTTCATCCATATCAAAATATCAAAAACTGAAATATGAAATGGATAGATCACATGCAGTGGCTTTCTCTCCTTTGCGGATCATTGGTTCCGCCGCGGCGCCTGGGTGAAAAATCTACCTGGACAGCCGACAAAAATCAAGGTAAATGGCAGGTGTCAGATCATTGTCTTGTGTATACGAGATACACCGTATAGGTTGGACTTGATAAATTGATGAATGATAAAACATGTTCACATTCACGACTTAAAGAATTAAATCAACCCACAGAGAGACTAAATGCTATTTATACATACCGGTGATTAACAGAGAAAAATTAAATTAAAAAAATATCACAAGCAATTAAAACGATCGATTAATATTATAACAACTTTGAAGTAATCTTAGCTTAATTATATCTTTCGATAAAACGTACCGATAAAGATTATTAACGTAAATAGCAGTGGACATTGCTATACATATTATAAAAGAGAACCACTTTTTGCCAACCAATTTTTATGCGCATGCGCAGTGTGACGTCACTTTTTCGTCACTCGAACATCCCTATAGAGCACCAAATGGGGCATCGACGGACCCATAGCAAGCTAGAGGTTGAACCAGGTGCCCGGAAGGAGTTAAGCATCCCCTGTTTGGCTAGCCGCACCCGATGCGAAAACACAGAGTAGACAAGCACAGCAAGAGACGTAAAAGAGACATACGACACAGGCACATGAAACACAATATACTACACATAAACCAACGAGACAAATGTGCAATCGGTGCCGACTTAGAAACTCCATCTGCCACGCAAGTAGCAAATGATGTGGTTACCCGAAGTACGTGCACACAACCCTCCCACTTTCCGGTTACCCAAAGGTCTCGAAGAACTCACAGTTGTAATGTAAAGAATCTCCTCACTATTAGATGACCACACATACAAGACAGCAAAACGCAGGGATCAAAGCAACACAGATGAATATGTAAATGAATATTAAATAGGGGGCGTACGGAATACAGTCCGTGATCTGCCGACTGTATCGAGCTCATGTAAGTGATCATCCGAGGCGCTTGACCGACATTTAGAGAGGACAGGTGGTCGAGACCCTGTCATCTCTGAAGAGGTTTGGACAGGGCCTGTCATTGAGTTTCGTCGTTACAGTCAGTCAGAGTGCAAGTCTTTAAAAGAATGCACTGGTACAAGGCTGTAGATTAGTCAAGTATCATGCCGTGTGTCCGTCTGGTGACATTAGGAACAAATCCACGGCATAAAAGGCGTTTGATCCTTCTTAATTTGTTTATTTTGTAACCATAAAAGACAGGATGTGAAATTCCCAAAGAAATGTTATATGTTTCTTATATAGGTCCGAATGTTAAAAGAAGCTGACAGTAATTTATGCAAATTTCCAGGCAGTCTTAACTAGTGTATGAAAGCGGAAACACTGACCTAAAAGTTTCTCGGTAATTTGTAAATTTCTACTATGAAAGTCCAAAATAGTTGTACATGCTCTAGCGTACCGGATGAGCAGTGGTATGTAAATGCCGTATGACGGTAGTCTGGGAACGTCACCGTCAAACCAGGGGAATTTACTATGTTGAATAATCTGTTTTGTCGTACACACTTGTATGAATCTTTCCGTTTACAATTTTGATACTTAGGTCCAAAATGGTGTTTCTGTGTTTGTAACCACAGGCGCCAGATTCCTAGAAAAAAAAATTAAAACCACATCTTAAACTCCCGTTTCTCTTCTCTTTACTCTTTCCTTAAGGCATGACAGCTTCCATATTTAAACACCATCCCCCCTCTTTAACCCCTCAATATCTTAAGTTTCAACAGGATTTCAGCATTAATTTTCTACATATATTTTTCTTCACGATCGTAACCTATTAGTCATTGATTATACTTGCATTTAGCCGCAATTAATCCAAAAACATGAAATGGAGTCGAAACCTACACTTCACGTTATTCTTAGCATGCGCAGTATGCTAACGGTTACTTCCCGTTTTTCCCACTTTTGAAAAATATATATTCCTGTTTCTCCCACTTCAGATAACAATAGAAAGTAATCAACTTTAAAATAGGTGTTTATCTAGCTGATACTAATTAGTGTAAAAACATCTTGTAACTGGTGAAAATCTAGCTTTTAATGAAAAAAGAATTTTCATGAAAACGTTTTACAGAAGATAAATTGAAGAAAATATTTTTTTTTTGCAAACAAGGGCATCATCTCGTAATATGTATGAACGACAATTTGATTCTAAGGGGAGAGGGTGGGGGATTGCAATTTTTCCGGGTCAGATTATTTATTTCTAATGCAGAGCCGCCAAGATTATTTGTTTTCCTGCAACTCGGAGTCAGAATATGTATTTATTTTAACTCCTTAAAGAGTCCTGTATGTTGTATAAGGATTTCTCAGACTTTGCGCGCATGATTTTGAAGATCAGTAGGTATGAAGATTCTTCTCCGAGTAATACGCCTTACCAGATAAGAAATCATGAACAAGTTCTACTAGAAAAAATCGCCCTCTTTCAGTATAATCCATATCGTAAAATGGATAATCGGGCCCCGAAAATACCCAACAAAAAATGCCGTTTCCTTAACAACCGTACTGTAAGAGTAAATCAACAGGTTTCTTTCATCTTTATACGACTTACTAAATCAGAGGTATATGAAAAATACATCCTGTTGTCTCAATTTGGTACTGTGTTGTGACAAACGTATAAGACTGCAGTAATGATATTTTGTTTGTACGTTTTAGGCGGCGACGTTTTTGAAAAAAGAAAAAATACAAACACATATAAAAATTCATCTTCCGCTCCAAAATATTCCAAAGTTCTTTTCAATTTAAGCACATATCAGCACATGGTACTGATTATCATACAATGCATAAACTATAGAATGTAATACTATTGTCTTTTTCTAACTTTCAATTCTGAAACTGTGTCTTACGTTCAAAGTGAATGGATGACTATTCTGAAAGTTAGAAAAAGACACTTTATTGAAATATTGGGAAATTTCCTTCAAATATAGTAGGAAAATATTAGCCATTTCTGCTTTGGGAATGAGTCCAATAATCGAGACAATTGGTCTCAAATACAGCCTTGAAAAATCATCGATCTGTGACCTTGACCACTGACCACTGACATACGACCTTGAAAAGAAATCCTTCTGGGATAATGATTTTTAAGTGGAAAATCTATTGAAGTCTTTGGATCCTGACTATGTTTTGAAGTGAAAATCAAGGTTTAATCCACTTCCAATGGGCAAATCATAAGGCAAAGTTCGATGACAATCGAAAGTTAACTGTCTCTAGAGTGACCACAATTTTGCAACCCCCATACACACATGAAAGGTAGCCTTCCTACAAGTACGTGCACGAGGTGATAATAAGCTAGAAATAAAGAAAAATACAGGTAAACGTGCACAAAATACAGGTAAAATTTTAGTACTAATTAGTTAATTGGTTAATTGTGTGATTCTAACAACCCCGTAATTTAAGTAATTATTCCTGTTCTTCCCACCTCAATTCCAACCTTCAATATATATTTTTACAAAAGTGGGAGAAACAGGAAGACACCATGCTAACGGTAAAGTGTAGGTTTCGACTCGATTTAAAACATGGGAGCTGTCATGCCTTGTAAAAGGATAAAGAGAAGAGAAAGGACGTTTTAGATAGGTTATCGTTTTCTCTCTAGGAATCTGGTGCCTGTGTTTGTAACCTTAGCCTTGTTGAGTGTCAATTCTTGTGGATAAATTTCATTTTTATATGTTTCAAAAACAGGATTGTCAATAGTCAAACAGACTCAGGATATCATTCAGGTACCTAGAAGTACCATTGAAACATTTCGAATCATTAAAATCTTTATTTTTGAAGGTTTGGATAAATTCTTTTTCATAAGTGTATAGATATAAATCTTCAACAAGAATACTAAAGTAATTGTAATCAGTGATATTAACAAGAATATAGATATATTTTGATATTTATTTATCCTTAAGATGAATATTGTAATGTGTTGCTCAAACCGAACAATTGGTAATATACTGTAATCAGCGAAAGTCGAACATAGATCCCAAAAATCAGAATACAAAACTCATAACCAATGGGGTATGAAAAGCCTTGAACAATTAGACAAGAAACAATAAAAACAACTAAACATTCTACAAAGGAGACAATTGTATCCCTAATGGAGATCGTGAGCCCAGGGAGAGTAAGTATCTCCTGCTTGCTGGAAACACCCGTCAGTTGTGAATCTATCAAACTCGATATTTGCTTATGGTTCTGACCTAATATACCTTTCAACAATATCATTGATGATGTGACTCATCTGCATAAGCTGATATAATATTGTTTGGAAATGGTATAGGAATTAAAAAAAGAAATGTTTGTGATTTAGAGTTATATGACAAAGTAACAGAGAAGAGGAGTGAGCTTCCTATCCAAGAAGATGTGGAGGGAATAATTGATGGCATGACAAGATCACAAGGAATATTTAATCTGAAAACCAGGGATCTGGCTAACGGAATCATTGCTCATTGGAAATCGATACCACTTACAGGTTTGATCAGTAATTAAGTTGCCAAAAATATTAGGTATTGTAGGACTTTCTATACGTATATGTTTACACTCCTCATTGAATAAAGTCCTCCCCTCCTTGCTTTTTAGCGATTTTAGCACTTTTAAAATCTTACAATGCACTCGCACCCGTGTAAACGATATCCTACTACTATACAAAAAGAATGCAAAGAAGCAAAAGTTGCACAGAATGGAAAGTTAAATTGTTATCTTGGAATTTGAATATGAAAATCTGTATAACTTATCTTAAAGTCCATGCCACCCTCGTCCTTAATTCATTTTCCTCTTTCTTTTCAATATAATGTATTTCTGCCTAACAGTTCCAGATTGCATGTTCCTTAAACTCCAATATATACCTTTATTTTAACTTACATTACAGATATTTAGTATTACTAAATCAAAAACTACCCATGCTTTCAGCCAATTGACTGTTATACTATTGCCAAGCACATGTACCACAATAACGTGCCAAGGTTATCACTACAATGGATGGACATGGCAATGGAGAAGACCGAGAATCAGACAATGCTGGAAACAGTCAGCATGGTCAAAGACTTCCAGAATATAACAACGGACTTCAATATGGAACTCTTACAATCATCCAAGAAGCTGATAAAAAGATTGGTGAGTAATCTTCTGAATAGCTTGATTTTCAAGTTCCTAATAAGAAGATAGCTGTTTCGTTATTATGATGGAAATGAATTTATTTCAAAACGTTTTAACAAGATATTTTCTCGTAATAATGTGTTTTTTCCTTTTTGGCACTTATTGCCTTCAGCAATACAGTGTTGAATAAATGTATATTTGTACTCAAAATTGTTTTATTTTTCTAACTTGATGACAGAATTCAGATGCATGGGGAACCATACATTCATTGGCTTTTGGCACGGCCGCCAAAAGAGCCAAAGGTGAGTAGTTGATATATTATAGGAATTCAAACATTTTATCAGAGAGTTTGAGATTCATCGGTCACAGCATTTTATGGCGTCTGGTTGTTCATGTGGTTAACCCTACAGTATTTTCTTACAACAGATGAATGACATTGATCAAAACAGAAATAGAATAAGTGTCACTTCAGATAGGAGGAAATCTACAAGACAATATTGCAAAACAAACAGCGGAACACCAAATACGAAAACACAGAATGGACAAGCAAAAAAAGAGAGAGAGAGAGAGAGAGAGAGAGAGAGAGAGAGAGAGAGAGAGAGAGAGAGAGAGAGCAAAGATGCAAGAAAAACCAAACACTAATGACGACATCAAACAATAGACACAAAGACTACACATAAACCAACGAGGACAATGGGCAACCGGAGCCGACTAAAGATGGTCATCTGTCACGTGTGGTAGTGTTGGGAACTATTATGAATAGCTTATGTTGAAGAAAAAAACTTGCTTTGATCAAAAGTTAGTGTAAGGATTTGCGCGAACTATCGCACATTATTTTTGTATATTAGATGGTTTTGATATCCATTGTAGATCAAACTAGTTTCACGGTAGTTCGGCATTTGACTTGAAATACCCGTATATTTATAAAACTGTCTAAAACTAAGGGATATCTCCCTGATGGCATAGCTCGATCGATCTGTCCTTAGCAGATTCTAGACATTTGCTCTTTAAAATGATTTCATATAATTTGGGTTTCCTCTTTTTTGGGCCTCGAGCATCGCTGATGACACATCTTACAGTCAGGAACCGTTCATATACAACAATTGTGTGTCATTCGAGAAAACTTGGTGACTGTACAAGTTGGAGGGTTGTGCATACGTAATCCGGATAACTGCACCATTTGCTACTGATGTGGCAGAAGGCCGTCCTAAGTCGGCACTGATTGTCCATTGTCCCTTTTTGTGCTTGTCTATTCACATATGGGCGTCACGATGTCTTGCTGTGGGTACTACAACCGAGTCCTGATCTTCTCCTTTGTTGTAGATATCAATAGACTAAGCCTATATATAGTATTCTGGGGGAACGAACGCAACAGCTTACGCTGATCAAAGTTCTCGGTAGATTAAAGTTTTGCTGTAACTATCGCACATAACTTCGTTGATACAGTTGACTGAAGGTGTTTTTGTGAACTTATGTTTAATATAATCCTCCATAGGCTAAATATGTTGTTGGGAACTACACCACATAGCTTATGTTGAAAAGTGGTTATCGGTAGGATATGGGTGTTGTTGGGAGCTATCCCACTTAGCTTATGTTGATAAAGATTTTCATTATACTAGAGGTGTTGTTGGAAACTATCGCACATAACTTATGTTGATCAATGTTCTTGTATGCTGAAGCCGTTTTGAACTGTCACTCATTAGCTTATGTTTACCAAGGTTCTCGGTATGTTTAAGATGTTGTTTGGTAGCCACGTAGCCTGTGATCACGAAGACTATCGGTAGACTAAAGGTGCAGTTTGGATTTATCTTAAAAGCTTATGCTCATTAAGATTCTCGGTAGGCTAAAGGTGTTCAAACCTGCAGAGATCAACAGTTTTGGGTTTTTGCTAGGATAAGGTGTCTTATATTTTACACGAATAGTTTCCATTCTTTCATAATTATGTTGTATACATTGTAGTATGTGACCCTTCATTTCATTGGCGAGGACTTCATTTTCGCGTTATTCGCAAGCTTTGTTCGACTCGAAATAAAAGTCTCGGTCAATTCAAAATAGCCATCTTATTGACACTAAATGCATAAGTTTATACATTTGGAAATGAAATAATAATCAGTCTGACCCCCCCCCCCCCCTCTCCCTTTCCAATAAGACTCAAATTGTTCCATCTTTACCTCTTTTGGAGTCTTCATTTTGTTTTCCAAAGTAACGTTTTGTTCTTTTTTCCTATAAGGCATGCTTGTACCCGATGGTTTGAAGTCCCCGATTCAGTTAAAAGAAATACTGAGATTGTATAAATTTGACAAACTACAGTACGTAGGAGCTGAGATTAGGAGGAATCTTGCAGAATACAACGCGTTCGAGAGGCTTTGTAGAGAGCAATATGAGGTATCAAACATATTCTCATTATTTTCGTTGGGAGAATTGTCCTTGAAATGACTATTGCAACAATACGCATGGGGTAATTTTGGAGATATTGGGAGTATTCGTCTTATATACTGGTTATTTTCGCGATCAATATACAATCGCGAAAACTACCCACACGCGAAAATATCCATGTTTACATCAAACTGTTCAGAGCCTTTATAGAGTAATGTCGAGAAGTCTCCAACTAACAACATCAGCAAGCAACTGAGAAATTCAGTGGGTTCACGGGGATGATCAGTGTTGATACAGTACACCAGTTGGCCATAGCAGTCATAAGTCTTTGTAATTGCTCTAAAGGCTCTAAAAGGAAATAACCTATTTTGGTCATATAACTATGCTTTTGTACCTTGTTTCGATAATCTTAAAATGTCAAAAACCTCCTTTATACTACATGAACTATTTCGTGCTGTATTATAGAAAAAAAAAGGATTCGAACGATTATCGAAGTATAATTTCCATTTTAGCCAATTTTATCAAAACAACAAAATTAACATTTATAGATTACAAAATCCTACTATCGTTATTCCAATAAGTAGAATGTAGATAATTACAATAATTACAAAAATATATTAAGATATTGCTAATTGTACATGCATTACAATACTATCTATGTACATATATCTATAATACTATATATTCCATGATGTTTTGACAGGTATATGACACAAAGAAATTGGAAATCATGAGATGTTTCTATGCCAACCATTATAATCCTTATTACAAACTCAGGAGACTCAAAATTGAGGTTCTCAATGAACAACCCATTATACTGGTTTTACATGATATTACATATGATCGCGAGATTGAAGCCATGAAGAATACGGTGCTACATAGGGTATGTATCTTTACTCAATCTTTGCTTCTACAAAATGTTCAGTGATGTGCGTCGTGAAGCTGAGGTGGAGCTGGCAAAAAAGTTCCCTGCGTTTTTCCAATTACTAGCACTTTCTTTCAAACGCTGGTACCTGTTATTTGCCATTTCATTCTTAAATATCAGAATATAGGAATATAAGAATATAGGAGGTTTACACCCTTGCACCATAACTCCTATGCTTTTAGCCACCCTTTTCTGAATTCACCCTGTACAAAATCTTGATAGAATAATACTTGAAAATTAAGAACAAAATGTTGGGTTGCACACTTATTTTCTTTTTCAACTTTTTATTCTTTTTGCTTATGAGAATTCAATAGGCCATAGTGATTAAATATTTCGTTTTACCTCCGCGGGCGGGTACCTTTTAGAAGTATTGCTCAGAGAAAACACACACACACACAAACATGCATTTTTTCAGGTTAAAAAATCAGTAAAAGATATTGAATTTCATAAAATGCCTATATTATCATTATAGTGATTTTCATAAAAATAAAGATAGGATCTTTCTTTTATGTTTTCATTATTTTTCTCCAAATTCCTTCATATTGATCATGTGTTTGTGTGTTTCATGACTGGCTGGAGGGTACTTTTTAGAAAAAGTTCGGGACGTCAAACAGATTATTCAATTACTATGGCCTCATCAAAAACATGCATGTCTGGTACACTGCATTCAGAAATTTCTGAAAGGCTGGTATTTTGCAGCAGACTTGGATATTTCGTTTTTCTTTGTGACAGATTGTAAACAACACGAGTCAAACGGACAATGAATTTGATTTTTCAGATGGAAAGGTCAGTAGTAAGGACTGGAAAAGTCACAAAACCTTCGGACATCAGAATCAGTATCAGGTTTGAGGCATCTTAAAATAAAACTTCATCTCATAGATAATTATAAACTACAAAACAAATGGTACCTTAATTGTTGATGATATCCATTTTTATAGAAAATAAAATAAAAAGAATGAAGTATAAAAACCAAAACCAAAACATTAAAGTAGATGGAAAAAAGATATCTCATTCTTGTTTTGTCAGATCTCCAGTCTACGCTTAACTTACCAGGTAGTCATCTCTCTTGATCGCAGTATGTTGAATTTATATAAGTTAGAATGCAAAATTTTTCATCTTCAAATTCAGTCGTAACTTCAACATGAATGGTGTTTTTCCCATTTCAGTGCTTACTTGCCAGGCAATGACACACTATCAAGAGCTATAGACAGAAGGTTCCAATCCATATTTGACTTGACTATACACGATGACTTAATGGAAGAATACAAGGTATATATGATAATCACGCGGCAACTAGATGTGGTAGATGTGAAAGGGGCCGGTGAAAGTCCAAATATTCCATGAGCAATATATGAACTGATAAGTCTGATGGAAAGTTTAATTGACAAATGCTTTAGAAATGAGTTCAGTATGTGAACATACAACATGTAACAGTGCTTCACGATTTTAGAAAAAAAAACAATTGTAAGCTTTATCTCTTAAATAGATTAATTTCAAATGCTATCATCTGATTGGTTGAAACATTCGAAGGCCTAGTTGGCTGACATCTTGATTAGTGTTCTGATGTACTTGTTTACGCTACTTGCACGGGGGAATAAATTCTCAATTCAACTTGGTCATTCGACGACCAAGCAGCGAAACTTCGGGTGACATTAAGACATAAATTGGGATGGGTCATGGACTTCCTTTATGGTCCTACGTACTTTGATACTTGCATTGGATAAAATGTTATGTAGCATTATTCATGTGATATTTCAAATATTGGTACGGTGCATTTTGACAGCGCCACCTACGATGTTTTCCGCACTTGCACTGGACATAGTTCATTAGATAAGTTGTCCTATGTGTTTCTGTGCAGCTGTGTCACTGTCTCTGTCTGTTTGTCCAATTTTTCTTTTCGCGTGAAAAAGTTCTGTTTTGTTTTTTGTTCCCCAAAATTCGCAAGCCTTTTGATAGTGTTATTTGGAATCTGGTTTCGGCTATTATGTTTGTGTTTGACTTTCATTACTTACTTAGATACTTTAACATCCATTTTATATGTAACACATTTCATGTAATTTTAGAATATACAATTTATATACTAAATAGCACGGCAAGTTTATAACAGCATACCCGGCAATACTTTACGTACTCGCGATGGATTCTGAACATTGCTCATTAATGTCCGCATAGCTCACTTCAGAAATCGGAAAATCGAAGTTTTGTTTTCTTTGTCAGCAAATCTTCAGATTGAAATTCATAGGAAGGGGGTAGATGTCAAACTTTAGTAACTAACGGTGTATGTTATATGTCCGTACGACCAATATTAAGCTCACAGTGAAAGAAAATAGATTTAGATGGGGAGCTCTATGTAAAACTCAGCGTGACGAAAATATAGAGTCTACGGAGAACGTTAACGACGTCATGCTAAATTATTAGAGAAAAAAACCATTAAAATCTACTAGTATTTTCTTTCACTGTGAGCTTAGTATTGGTCGTACGGACATATAACGTACACGTTTGAGATCTATCCCCCTTTATGAATTTTAGTCGGAAAATACTTCAACAAATGAGACCACACTTCCAATTTTCCAAATTCTAAAGTGAGCTGCGCGGACAGTAATCTAGAATACTAGTCTTGCATCTTTTGCGACATCATAACTGGTACTTATCCAATCAAAAGAAGGCATGACAAAAACATATTAGCCTACAACCATACTTTTTCATATTATTAGGCAATATGCTAAAATATAAAACAAACAAAGATAAGTCGATAACGACGGCGGGTATGGCTAGCCAAACAGGGGATGCTTATTCCTCCCGGGCACCTGGTCCCACCTCTAGCTTGCCAGGGGTCCGTCGATGCTTCATTTTGTTTTCTATTGTGAGTGTTGTTGAGATTATCGTCAGGATCTTCTTTAACTCATTGATATTTTTAAAACACGTTGTAAATGGAGCACGTGATTTAGAAACAGGTGAAGTAAACATCAAAGAAGTACCCAACCGTTATTCAGTCTCAAAGTCGTGAAGGCAAGGCAAAATCGTGAGAATTTCCATAGAAACGGTTGCGAACCCCGGAATGAACAACATTCCTTAGTGAGACCAGGTGCCCGGGGAGAGTCGGCGTCTCCTGATTGCATGCAACACCCGTCGCAACAGCTCCATGGAAACCTGTCAAATTCGGTGATTGTCTCGATGTACATTTTGATGTACATATCAGGTAAGTATGTCTTGTTTGGTGATGATGACAGCCATTCAATCACAATGTAGAATGTCACTGATCATTCTGGAAAGGGGGATCTCATATGCTTTTATAACATCCCCATAGCGACCGAAGAACTTCCTCAATGATGATTTCAGCCGTTGTGAGATATAACCCTGAACAAGTAGCTTACTTGCAAGCCGTCTGGCTCTAATGATGAAGGGAATGATAACTTTTGCCTTTGAATATTATTTGACACATTGTATTCCCTTCTTTGGTAAGGTTTGTTTGCTTCGTTTTTTCATTAAATGGTGATCGATAAGCTATGTCACTCTTCGTCCTCTTATTTCAAAGTTATCTTAACTTGCATTTTGCATGTTAGTGGAGTGCCTTATGTAAGAAAATAAGCTGCCGTGGGAATTTTATGATTAAAGCAAACCACTATGATAAAGATATTAACTACGGGCTAGTATTACAGAAAAAGTTTGATAGACCTCTGAGATATGTGGCAGTTGCGATATTTTGGGGGCAAAAACCCCTTTTCTATGCAAAAACCATGAAAAACTGGAAATAATTTATAAGTTTTGCATTAAAAATGATGACAGAAATAAAAAGATGTAAATTTACTTAATTTCTGATGCTCTTTCGAATTAAATGAGTTTCAAATTCGAAATCCTATATCATATGTGTATTTTTGGGCGAAAAAGCCCTTTTCTGGGCTAAAATCATGAAAAATTGGAAATAATTCATAACTTAAACATAATAGCTGATTTCAAAAATTAAAAGATGTTTACATACTCAATTTCTGATGTTCTTTCCAATGAAATGAGTTTTCAATTCAAATTCTTATATTAAATGTGTTTTTTGGGAGAAAATGCCCTTTTCTAGGCCAAAATCATGAAAATTTGGAAATGAATTATAACTTTTACATGAAAAATGATGACAAAAATTAAAAGATTTTAATGTACAAAATTCCTTATGTTCTTTCCATTGAAATGAGTTTCCAAATCGAATTCCTATGTCAAATTTGTTTTTTGGGGCAAAAACCCATTTTCTATGCAAAAATCATGGAAAACTGGAAATAACTTATAAGTTTTGCATTAAAAATGATAACAGAAATTAAAAGATGTAAATGTACTTAGTTTCTGATGTTCTTTCATATTAAATAAGTTTCAAATTCGAATTCCTACAACAAATGTGGTTTTGGGGCGAAAAAGCCCTTTTCAAGGCTAAAATCATGAAAAATTGGAAATAATATATAACTTTAGCATATATACTGATTTCGAAACTTAAAAGATGTTTATATAAATTATTATTCAATTTCTAATGTTCTTTCACATGGAATGAGTTTTCAATTCAAATTCTTATGTTGAATGTGTTTTTTGGGAGAAAATGCCCTTTTCTAGGCGAAAATCATGAAAAACTGGAAATGCTTCATAACTTTTGCATAAAGAATAGTAACAAAGTTTAAAGATGCTTATTTACTTTATTTCTTATGTTCTTTCAAATGAAATGAGTTTCCAATTTGAATTCCTACATCAAATGTATTTTAAGGGGGCAAAAATCCATTTTCTATGTTAAAATAATGATAAAACTGGAAATAATATATAACGCTTGCATAAAAAATGATAACAGAAATTAAAAGATGTAAGAATTCTGAATTTTTTATGTTCTGTCGGATGTAATGAGTTTCATTTCATATGACTCTATCAAATATGGGGGGGGGGTGATGGCAAAAAGCCCTTTAATAGAAAAAACATATGAAAATTGGAAATAATTTACAACTTTAGCAAGTGATCTGATTTAAAAATTAAAAGATGATTTTTTACTTAATTGCTGATATTCTTTCGAATGAAATGAGTTTTCTGGGCAAAAAAAAAACCATGGAAAATTGGAGATAATATATGACATTCAATTAAAATCTGATTTTTAAAAAAATTTAAGAAATGTTAAACTTTACACAAAATGTACATACATGACTTCATTGTTCTTGACAAATAAATTTTGAATCCTATTTTCTATGCTTAATAAAAAATATAATTTGTTTACAATAAAATCTCATGTAGCTTATTATTGGACATTGTTTTTACTCTAAAACACATGTGTATTGATCAGGGCTCTTGATCAGCCTAATTTGGGCCCGATATTTGGCCAAATTCTCAATGCAATATAGTATCTATTTTGAGACTAAATGTTATACATTTTTATTTTTATATACCCATGAGACATTACTTGTTGAAATGTTCTTATGATACACTGAAATTTTACAATAGAACAATCATATAATTTAGTATTTCAATTTCATAGTCCATATTAATGGACCAATTTTCCCAAGTGAAAACCTCTTGGAAAATAATAATAAAATCCCCAGGAGGTAAAAGCTCTATATTTCAAGTGAAAAGACATTCAAATTGATTTATAATTTTCCCAATCTTTGATTAAATGCTGTTGTTTTTCCCAATTTCAAAGGTCTCTTATACAAGAATTCAAATTTGAGACTTATTTCATCCAAAAGAAGATAAGAAATTAAGTACATTTACATCTTTTAATTTCGGTTATCATTTTTTTATGCAAAAGGTATAAATTATTTCCAGTTTTTCATGATTTTTGCATAGAAAATGGATTTTGTCCCCCCCCCCCAACATATATGACATAGGAATTCAAATTGGAAACTCATTTCAATGGAAAGAACATAAGGAATTTAGTATATTCACATCTTTAAATTTTTGTTACTATTTTTTATGCAAAAGTTATCAATTATTTCCAGTTTTTCATAATTTTGGCCTAGAAAAGGGCATTTTCTCCCAAAAAACACATTTGATAAAAGAATTTGAATTAAAAACTCATTTCATTCAAAAGAACATCAGAAATTGAAAATATAAACATCTTTTAATTTTTGAAATCAGTAAAAATGCTTAAATTATGTATTATTTCCAATTTTTCACGATTTTACCATAGAAAAGGTCTTTTAGCCCCCAAAATACACATTTGATATAGGAATTCGAATTTGAAACTCATTTAATACGAAAGAACATGAAAAATTAAGTATATTTACATCTTTTAAGTTCTATTATCATTTTTAATGCAAAACTAATAGATTATTTCCAGTTTTTCATGATTTTTGCATAGAAAATGGATTTTTGCCCCAAATAAAGACATTTGATGTAGAAATTCGAGTTTTAGACTCATTCCAATTGTAAGAACATAAAAACTGATGTATACTAAGATCTTTTAATTTTTGTTATCTTTTGTTATGCAAAAGTTAAACGTCTTCAAATTCAATAGCATCATTTTTAAAAGACCTGATAAATTTACAGCATGGACCAGACATGCACGAAGTTATGAATTATTTCCAGTTTTTCATTATTTTGGCCTAGAAAAGGGCATTTCCTCCCCCCCCCCCAAAAAAAAAACACATTTGATATAGGAATTCGAATTTAAAACTCATGTAATTCGAAAGAACATCCGAAATTAAGTACATTTACATCTTTTTATTTCTATTATCATTTTTAATGCAAAACTTATAAATTATTTCCAGTTTTTCATGATTTTTGCACAGAAAATAGATTTTTGCCCCAAAAAAGACATTTGATATAAAAATTTGAGTTTAAGACTCATTCCAATAGAAAGAACATAAGAAATTAAGTATTCTAATGTCTTTTAATTTTTGTTATCTTTTGTTATGCAAAAGTTATGAATTATTTCCAGTTTTTCATGATTTTGGCCTAGAAAAGGGCATTTTCTCCCAAAAAACACATTTTATATAAGAATTTGAATTGAAAACTCATTTTATTGGAAAGAACATCAGAAATTGAGTATGTAAACATCTTTTAATTTTTGAAATCAGCTATTATGTTTAAGTTATGAATTATTTCCAATTTTTCATGATTTTAGCCCAGAAAAGGGCTTTTTCGCCCAAAAATACACATATGATATAGGATTTCGAATTTGAAACTCATTTAATTCGAAAGAGCATCAGAAATTAAGTAAATTTACATCTTTTTATTTCTGTCATCATTTTTAATGCAAAACTTATAAATTATTTCCAGTTTTTCATGGTTTTTGCATAGAAAAGGGGTTTTTGCCCCCAAAATATCGCAACTGCCACATATCTCAGAGGTCTATCAAACTTTTTCTGTAATACTAGCCCATAGTTAATAACTTTATCATAGTGGTTTGCTTTAATCATAAAATTCCCACTGCATTACATAAGGCACTCCACTATGTTGTAACATGAGTTATACTCACTTACATAGATATCAAATTACGGAACAGCAGGGATATTTGATTTGCATATAGACTATTGGCAAGATCAAAAGGTAGGGATCATTTTATGTAATTGTTACTACTAGTATTTCACAACAAAATTATTTAAATATTCTAATTATTTTCATTATAATGAGTGAAACATGGTCTTAAATGATAGATTATTTCATATGGCGTGATCCGTTATATCCTTATCATTTTACATGACGTAACATGCTCTTGTTCAACTCCCAGGAAGATAAAAATAAAGTCATTAATCAAAATGTTTAATGTAGAGGATATTTGTATTACTTGACCATTCCTTCGTTACAGATGGTAAAAAGTAGGTCTATATCTCAAACAAACAGACTATTCACTCTCCTTACATATGTGAGTTTTGTTTTGTTTTTGGGGTTTTTTTTCACTTCTTTTCTGTTCATACTTATCAAGTTTAAGAAGTTAAGAAGATAATGGAATAAAAGAATCTAAGAAAAATCAAGTGTATGTTTATCATATTTACTGTAAATGAAAAATAAGTAATACTTTCATACTATATTTTCTGTGTAAGGGAAATCAGGGCATGATTCTTTTCGAAAAAAAAATCTTAATACATTTTTACTGATCGCATTCCCGGAAGTGCAAGTAGATAATCATACTCGTACTATAATTTTCTGTGTCTTAAATACGATTAAGTTTAATTTAAATTTTTCAGTTGGAAAAGCCAGAGCTTGGTGGAAGAACAGTTTTCCCTTATCTAGACATATCAGTAGAGCCAACAAAGGTATATAATTTGTCCGGTGACCGCAATAAAGTAACAAAATAGCAATTATATACTAAAACATAGAATGGCACCCATAAACACTACTTGTCTCATCTAATTCAAATTTCCATTCAATATATTTCCTCTTCTAGGGATCACTACTGTTATTTCAAAATCTGGCTCCGAGTGGGTATGGTGACCGGAGGGCATTCCACGGTTCCTGTCCTGTAGTTCTGGGCAGTAAGTGGATCTCATCAAAATACATTCACAGGTTTGGTCAAGATCTCGGTGTGTTAAAGAGGCTCGTCAACAACGCTTTATGATCCAGAAATGTCAATATAGATTAAAGACTTTTAAGAATGTATATTTGTGTCTTTGAAACTTTCAGTGTATCGCAACATTACTTTGAAGATACCGTAAAACACAACACCCGCTAGAATGGCAAAAATAATCATATTTCAGTTTATTGACAACTTAGATGAAAACCAATATATTTTTTTTCTTTCCTTGACTAATGACTTTGAAAATCATTACGGTTCTATATGTACCTTGTGCAAAGTGATTACAAAGCATGACCAGGTTCCGTGAAAAATAAACAGTTTAAAAACTCATTAATTTCCACCCTCACTATAGCACACATACGCTGCCTTTATTGAAAATTATAATGATATCATTGTTTGTCATTCAGAAGATTGGGTGGTACAAATGGTTGTTTGAAGCAAAACTGGTTAGGCCACAGAATACAACATCATATGATTTATTACATTGGTCTCGAATCATAGTCACTCATTATTCAAATATTTGGGGTCACTAACTGATTAAAAGAACATAGAAAACAAAAGAATTGTTAATGTTTAAAACGTTAAGCACAATTATGTAAAACTGGGTTTCGGTTACAGTGAATGCTAAAAGAAGTTTCTAGTTTGAAATCACTACATGGTATAATGTCATTTTAAAGAGTTCGTATGCGAATGATATCCCTAAAAAGAACAAACGGCACATGTGAGTTCCCTCCCGTTTACATAAGGGGGACACGGCAGTGATCCACAGATACCCTCCACGGCGTACAGTAAGTAACCATTACTGTTGTTCCGACTACCATAGAGACTCTCTGGGTTCTCATCGACACATACAAACTTAGATGCTCTGTAATGGGAATGGTAGTCCGCCATCAAATATCCTTGGTACTCCTTACTCCAACCATCATAACAGTTTTGACGTGCTATAAAGGATACAATTACAAAAAATCAAATCATTCAAAATGCCTGTACCAGCAAAAATGACAATTGTAAATACAAATAAATGCTTTGGCCTTTATCAATGTGTCATCATATATATATTTTTGCCATTTCGGAAACTAGCCATTTCACCGATAAATATCATCGAAATATAGGAGTTAAACATCTTAGAACCATCCCTCCAATGCTATTTTGAACATAGATTTTATTTGGATATGCTACTGAATCGCCCTACAGGAAATTTGGAGCCGCGCACTCTCTGTAATGTAAATGTACAAATCTAAATTTTAAAAAAAGAGGGTGCTACTGAAATGATTTTTGGTGGCTCCGCAAGAAGCATCACTGATGAGAATTGAATATTCGAAACACGAATATGGAAATTCGTTTGGAATTTTCTTCAAGAAGGTATAGAGTTGGAACCCTTCGACATTGTTGTTATAATAAAACTTATTTTGTAAATAAAATCCTGATTCTCATAATAGATACACATTAGAAGACGTAATTAAAATGTTGACCTTTCTGATCGATATCATATTTGTGGTGTTCGGAGGAATGTTCTTTCAGCAAATTGTGGGAATTCCAGTGGGAACCAACTGTGCTCCACTTCTTGCTGATATTGTTCTATACTCATATGAAGCCGAGTTTGTTCAACCCTTGCTCTCTCGCGGAAAGGAGCACATACAACTCAAATTCAATTCTACACACAGAACTATCGATGACGTGCTCTCAATTAATACAATAATCAAACTTTTGCTGATTTAGAGATGAAAGAAACCATTGAAAGCATTCATATGTAGCTCTCATGTTATCTTTTGACAGCAATGGTCACTTAGATACTTAAATCTATGACAAACAGGCGATAAATTACAACGACTTCATTCTGAGTGCATCCTTGACTAACCGAAAAATTAATGAAGGGTAGGTACAATTCTGAGCGACCGACTTGGTCTCTGCAAAATATTTTGGATGATACAATGATAGTATTCAACATTATAACATTTCGTTGTCTTCCATGTTGGAAGATTTTGATTAGATTAGAACCAAACAACGAAAAGCACATTTAACGGATATGATCTTTTCCCTGCACGACCTAAGTGACGGGTGTTGCAAGCAAAAAGGATATGCTTACTCTCCCTTGGTACCTTATATAATCTCCATTGGTAATTCACTTTTGCTTCTTTGCAGAAGTTAATTTTATTCTTTATTGTGGGAATATTTTCGATATTTCTTACATTTTTTTGGATAGGTAGTCATCAGTGTTAACTGTGTTTCTAGTATTATTTTTGGCAGGCTTTTCTTATCAATAGATTAATTCTTATTGGTATCATTCAGGTATTCACCTTATGTACTACAGAAATCGGAAAATCGCCTTTTTGATATTTATACGTTTCGATAAATCTGAGTTTTTGAGTTATCGTACGTGCATCTAGAGTTACCAGACTTGATACATAGAACGGTGTTAGCGTAAAATGCATGCACGTGTTGCGTTTATCTAAAAATATTCGTGACAAAATTGACTAAATCGCAACTTTCCTTTTTCGAATTGAGCTACACGGATAGTTATTCCTAAACATCGAAGTTTTACCATTATGATCTGGCTGAGTATCTTTCATAAACTAGAAGTTTTTATAACAATAATAGTAAAATAAATTTTAACCTGGTAGCATCATAGTCGCCGATCGTCTATTAATCTTACACACTGTGCATGGCACATCCTGATCATGAAGAGACTTCCTTGAATCAGTCAATGTGTCCACTTCATATTCAGCTCCATACAGATATGATTTAGAACCGTCAGTTCCATCTGTATAAATACCCCATTCCGGATCTTTTGGCATACATAAAGGTTCTGCTGCTCCGCCTTTGTTTCCATAATATGAGCCTCCAACAAAACCTGTCAAATTATAGTTGTTAGATGTCATAGATGTTATCTTAGCCTCCAAACAAAACCTGTCAAATTATAGCTGTTAGATGTCATAGATGTTATCTTGACCTGAAGATCTCCAGCAAGACTACTTTGCAATTATCACGGCGGAATTACAAATGAGTTAAAGAAGATCCTGACGATTATCTCAACAGCACTCACAATAGCTAGAGCACCAAATTGAGTATCGACGGACCCCCAGCAAGCTGAAGGTGGGACCAGGTGCCCGGGAGGAGTAAGCATCCCCTGTTGGCTAGCCGCACCCGCCGTCGATGTTCACGCACGAAATTGAAAAGAATATATAAAATACATGCACTGTCTGAGGCCACGTCTATATAGAAAGTGCTATGGCAACAATGTCAGGGGAAAATATTCAAAACACTTACTGTCAAACCCCTCGCGGGGAACTGTTTTACGAGCTCCACACGGCAAAGGGCATAAGTGTGACACAAATGAGTTAAAGAAGATCCTGACGATAATCTCAACAGCACTCACAATAGAGCACCAAATTGAGCATCGACGGACCCCCAGCAAGCTGAAGGTGGGACCAGGTGCCCGGGAGGAGTAAGCATCCCCTGTTGGCTAGCCGCACCCGCCGTCGATGTTCACGCACGAAAATGAAAAGAATATATAAAATACATGCACTGTCTGAGGCCACGTCTATATAGAAAGTGCTATGGCGACAATGTCAGGGGAAAAAATTCAAAACACTTACTGTCAAACCCCTCGCGGGGAACTGTTTTACGAGCTCCACACGGCAAAGGGCATAAGTGTGACACAAATGCGTTAAAGAAGATCCTGACGATAATCTCAATAGCACTCACAATAGAGCACCAAATTGAGCATCGACGGACCCCCAGCAAGCTGAAGGTGGGACCAGGTGCCCGGGAGGAGTAAGCATCCCCTGTTGGCTAGCCGCACCCGCCGTCGATGTTCACGCACGAAAATAAAAAGAATATATACAATACATGCACTGTCTATTGCCACGTCTATATAGAATGTGCTATGGCGACAATGTCAGGGGAAAATATTCAAAACACTTACTGTCAAACCCCTCGCGGGGAACTGTTTTACGAGCTCCACACGGCAAAGGGCATAAGTGTGACACAAATGAGTTAAAGAAGATCCTGACGATAATCTCAACAGCACTCACAATAGAGCACCAAATTGAGCATCGACGGACAATGGAAATCTCGTCTGACTTATTTTCTATTTTTTAAATCAATTTTTGGGAGGGGGTCTTATGATACATAATCTCCTATCCTATTTAAAGAACGAGATTTCGCGAGATCTTCCTTCTTACGTAAGGCTAGAAAGTTGCAAGAAAACGAGGATACTATCGACACAAGGAAGATAACTCTAAAATCCCAACATAATAACTTTGTTTGTCAGATACTGTATAAGTAAAATACTGAATAGTTATTTTTAATTGGTTTCTTGAAATTTAGAATTTGGGTCCTGTAGCATCATATCTCGCCCATCCTGCTTCGTCTTTATTGAACATGATAACTTTTATACTCTTTGGTCATATAGCATATTAAGATTGATGATTACTGACGAGGGTTTAGTACCCGAAACGTGCATGTCTGGTCCATGCTGTAAATTTATCAGTTAAATGATGCTATTGAATTTGACGTTCAACATAGTCTTATACCCAAAGAAAAAGGGGAGGCCCCAAACATGATGACGTTGCAGTGATCATAGCAACACATGCATGAGACGAGGAAAAAGAAGGACAACACGCAAAACCACCACACGAACGAACAGACTGAAAAAAGAAACATCACATTAATGAAGCATGAGGAACAATATTTCATATATGAATAATCTCAACAGAAACCAATTGTCAAAATGAAAGTAGATTAAAAGTGTCAGTTACCTGAATATACAGTATCGGCATGGCTTGGGCAGGTCGTTTTGCCCCATCTTGTGTATATCGTGCTTATATTCATATACTCTGTAATGAAGACAAAAATGTATAAAACAATTTGGAAACTCAATATTGGATGTTCTTCTTGTATATGCCATTAGCTTCGATAAGCTGTCTACTTTGACCTTTTAAACAAACAATCGGATATACGAGCAGACAGACGGTGGATAAAACAGACTGAATTATCTATAAAATTAAAAATAATAGAATAATGATAGAATTCATAGAAATTATCAAGAGTGTCTGATCTCATTCCGAGTTCATGAAAAGTATGGACAATGATCATATCCCAATACACAGTACAAAATCGATAATCATCCTACTTACATGTATAGTGTAAATTGAACTTGAAAGATACCTTCGTTCGTTTTCAAGGCCGCAAGCTCTTTCTTTAATGCTGTTATTTCTTGATCTTGCCGCTCCAATATTCTTTGAAATTCCTTTCTGAGATTCTCTACTTGAAGTGATCCAAGTGCAGCGGTCATCTGTCCAGTCATATATCCTTGTAATATATCCTTACATGTGCCCGTATCAGAATCAAAGTTTGCGTCGGTTTGAGCTGATACAAACAGAAGGTGAGTAGCGAATATAAAAGCTTTCATTTCTATGATGATAATGTAAGATGCTAATATTCCTTAGTAGCATGCACAAACTAAACACACAATCTTAAAGACTTAAAACTTAACTCTATCAAAATAGCGACTAGTTGTCGAACAATTTTTCACCAAAATAAATCTTTAACAGACACGGATCATTCTCTTCCTCATCTCATTAGGCAAACCTTATAAGTCCAGTTTAGTTAGACTTTTGTTTTAAAAGAAAGAAGAACAGCTGGATACGCCAATGTTAGAATTGTTCAGATCGTCGTCGATTAGCCTTACTTGTTCTCTCTTGTAAACATCGTTACATTCAAACCCCGTAACAGACACTATTCCAATTAAATAAAGGAAATTCATCCTATAAGAATATCATATTGCTTCCAGAAGCACTTATCAATATCTTAATGCTACATCTTGTCGTTATTTGGGATTTCTGATGGAATGCTATAATTTGGCCTATACGTTTCAGATCCATTCTATCCTATCTGTTTACTCGTTTCCTTTGAAATGAGATTCTGATCCCTTATCATGAATTTGCTTTGTTTTAGATACTCGAGATGGATTTATTGGCTCTAGAAATATTTAAAGTAGAGTCTTTTCTATTTCAGGCGCAGCCAAATTAATTTTAGTACCGCCCTCAAGTCTTGATTTTTTTTTCAATTTGGTGTATGACAAATATGGATAATGACCATATTTCAATACACAGCACAAAATCGATCATTCAGAAAACAGTGAACCATATGTGCAACGTCAACAAATGATGTATCATCAGTAATACTCGTGGTGTACTGAAAGAAAAAAAAACTTTGTAAAGCAGAAAAACATTTTGTCAGTACGAAAAAATACATTTTCAAAGTTCATTTTGTTTTTGACAAAGAATATACGAAACTCGTTTGACGTTCTGCTTATCTCAAACCCGTACTCTTGTTATGAAATGTATAACGAGGCTAAACAGCATTAGATGTTCCCAATGTCCAACATCGTCGTGCTTAAACTCAATTCCCGACAAGGCACTAAATATACCCTTTTCAAAAGTCGCTCAGTGGCTGTGTAACCAACGGATTATCAATTTGGCTCTTTGGAACACCCTGGGACATATAAATTCCATTGATTTCAATTCTTATTGTATTAATCCAATCTGCATTGGTGACCATATCGACCATCTTTGATATCTGCCATCAAACAGTCCGGCTGAATTTGGTAACTAAAATCAACATTACAAAAAAAACAAGGCTACATAAAGCAAAGTTATAGATATGCATAAATGAAATATAGATTTTTAAATCAATGTAAAGTTTTGTCAATTATTAATGTTACTGATAAAGCATAAAACAAGTACCATTAAAGATCGTTGCAGATTACAATTTGTTGTGGAAAATTCACTTAACATTCCATCTTTTATCATGTCATTTACAAACATAGTTATGTCGGATCGTAGATAGTTTTAGAAAGAACAAACAACACATGCGAGTCCCATCCCATTTACATATGGTGGACACGGTAGTGATCCACAGATACCCTCCATGGCGTACAGTAAGTTACCATTGTCGTCATTCTGACTTCCATCTTCTCGTCTACACATAATTATAAACTTCCCTCTATTGTGACTCTTGTACTCCGCCATTAAATATCCTTCGTACTCTTTGCTCCAACAATCATAACAATTCGTTCTAGCTTTAAAAGTGAAAAGATATTAGATAAATATCTTCAAATATGATGATGTAGTCAATTTCATATAACAATCCGAAATGGAAGTAACTGGATGTGACAATTCTACCGAATTGAATCGACGGATGTTGCATGCAAACAGTGATACTGACATTTCCTGGGCACCTGGTCTCACTCCCATATTTGGAGATTGCTTCTTTTTATGTGGTGGAGGTTTTTATTTGTTTGCTTTGGCTCCTGTTTTATCCTCATTTTGTATGCCTTCAATTTATGATTATCTGAATTATCGATTTTGTAATGTGTGTTGAGATATGGTCATTATCCATATTTGTCATTTACCATTGCATCATTTTTCATCAAGAGTAAACCAAAACAAATGTTGGCAGCTGAATCCAAGACTGTTGTGCAAAGCATATTCCTTTTTGAGCGAGCCGTTACAATGGGCATGTACAGCAAGTCTAGTCGACTCAAGTTCATTGTACCTTATTCTTTAACTTATATGACGGTTTGTTGGACATTTCCAATAGGTCTCGGATTTCGCACTACGAACTTCGCACTTCAAATGATATAAAGAAGATCCTGACGACAATCTCAACAGCACTTACAATAGAGCACCAAATTCAGAATCGACGGACCCCTAGCAAGCTAGAGGTGGGACCAGGTTCTCGGAAAGAGTAAGAACCCCAGGTTTGGCAAGTTGCATCCGCCGTCGATGTTAACGCACGGAAATGGAAAAAATATCTACAAAACACAATATTTACAAAAAAGGGACTATGCTAATGCAAACATTTGACGGAGTGGCAATGAATGCATAACGTTATCCGAGAAAACATTTCTACTTAAAACTGATTAGATGGTGAAGGAGTATCCATTATTTTATATATCTGTCTTTTTATACTGCACCGGATACCTTTGATATGACCCATAAAAGTGCGAAGTGCAAGTCCGAATATCAAAAACTTAAAATAAATGTCCAATGAGACCATATGTGTTCATTCGATAAATATTGGCTAGCCAAGTTTTTCCTAAATATCAAATACTCAAGTTAGTTTGTAAGTTCAAAGTACGTCAGCCAATCAGAGCCCTTGGCAGCCATACTTGTCGACCGATCGGCACGAAAACACAAACCTGGTAGATGACCTTGAGTACTTGCTTCCTGGAAGGTTTCATGAAATTCTGTGCAGCGCTTCCAGAGGAGAAGTCGAAATTGCGTCAGCTAATCAGAGACCTCAACAGCCATACTATTGACCGATCGACACAAAAAAAACACAAACTTGGTAAAGGACCTTGAGTACTTGCTTCCTGTAAGAATTCGTAAAATTCTGTGCAGCAGTTGCAGAGGAGACGTTGTTAATGTGTCAGCCAATCAGATCCCTGAACGACCATATTTGTTGATCGATCGGCAGGAAAACACAAACTTGGTAGATGACTTTGCGTTCTTGCTTTCTGTAAGGTTTCGTGAAATTCTGTGCAGCTGTTGCAGAGAAAAAGTCGAAAAATGCGTCAGTCAATCAGAACCCTCTGTGGCCGTATCTGTTGACCGATCGGCACAAAAAAAACCCCACAGACTTGCTTCGTGTAAGGTTTCGTAAAATTCTGTGCAGCGGCTGCAAGAGAGAAGTAAAAAATGTAAATAGTTTACACCGGACGACGGACAGCGCTATGACAATAGCTCAATAGAGAACTAAAATTCTTTGATAATTTCCTTATCTGGATAAATGAGGTCGAAGAAGTGCGACATTGGACTCCAATGTGGGTCGGATAAGGTGAAGGGTCGTGTTCACATGCTTTGGATAACCCCACCATTTGCTATGAAAATAGCCGATGGCCTTCCAAATTCGACACCGGTTGAACATGTTAACCCCCCCCCCCCCCCCCCCCCCATTTACACCATGTCCTTTTGTATCAATGCTGCCTTTGCTTGTATGTTTATTCATTGGTCTCCTTGCTGGGAGAGTTATATTTTGCTATGGCCATTCTGGTGTTTTATTTGTGTCGCTGTTTTGCATGGTTTGTATCAGTTTTGTGGTTATGTGCTCGTGTGTTCAAATATGGTCACTGCAAAATAATCTTTTTGAAGATATTTTCTGATCAAATTTGGATAACATCTATACTACTAAATAAATAGAGTTTTTTTATTATCCAGTTCCACGTTACATTCACAAACAGTAGATTTTTCTTTTATATGTGCTAAATATGATATGTGGTCTATGTGTGCTAGGACGAGTTCATGTTATCTTCCTCATTTGTGCTTTGTTTAATTAATAATCAATGTTTTAATTCCTTGAATCCGGGTTGGATCGATTACGCTTTGCGTTTTTACAAGCTGGTGCTGATAGCTCAGTCGGGCTGTCGTGCAGAAGGTACCCTGTTCGAGTCTCGCTCTCATCTATTTTTCAGCTCAGGAAGGGAAAATGCATCTTACCGATATGTATTTGTTTTTGTTAAAGACAACTTCGTTGTTAAACACTCAGATATACTATCCCGACACGCTAGATATGACATTGATATTTTGTCATGATGCCTTGTATATTGAAATGTCATGCCTGCAAGGGCCCATTTTGGTCAATAAACTAATTTATCTTATCTTATCTTATCTTATAGGTAACTTTAATGTTGAAATGTCGAAATCTATTCCAAAGTTTTGCAAGTTTCCGTATAATACTGCATGGGGACATAAACATAAATGATTAGAATGTCGACATAAATAATGTGAAGTTCATCTTGACATATATTTATCTTGCATCTATAGAACTATTTGAGAATATATCTAAAGATACAAAGGACTTCAACGAGAAATAATGAGGTCAAGATTTAAATGCCCTTAAATGCACCTATGGTTAATTCCTTTTTCACTATGGAACTCTACGGGGATTCATCTTTTAAAATAATAAGTTAATCGGAAATTTCGCGCCATTTGATCTTATGAAATTATGTTCTAAACATGATTTTCCTAGGTATAAGTTTTCACTGAACCTCTTTGTTCATAAAGACTTTCGTGACAGTGCCCCTGATAGACAATTTGTCCCTATACATGTAGATATGATCAACTTTACTTCAATAATTTTCCATTTTTCTATTATCTTAATCCATGTTAAAATTTAAGGTGTTTTTTGGTCAATTCCTTCAAACCAACTCCATCCAAGCTACCCGTGTTTGCTCGGGTCTTTGATTGATAACAACATTCTTACACTACCTGTGATCGTTAGCAGTTGCGAACTTGATGTATGTTCGATATTAAATAATTACGTACAGCTAAAACGAAAAGCTCTTGCAACTAGAAAGGTTTCTTGTTGCGGTTGCAACAAGAGTGTCTTCCTCCTATACAATTTTTGGTTTGGAAATATGAAGGACGTCACATTACATGTATTTATATTATATATTTAAGTTTTCAAATAGCAGTAACATTAAATTTTCAAACCGATAATTGTTGGTGAGCAACCATTTGATTTTGGGGGGGGGGGGGGGTTGGGGGGGGGGGGGGCAGGAATTCTATTGCCAGCCGGTAAAATTTTTTCAGCAATTTTCTGAGCAGGCCATTTTTTCAGCCATTACCAGAGTCGGAGAAAAATTTTCGCCGGTTCTTCGGGCCGGATTTAAACAAATTGTCAAATGTTGTGAATGTCTGTGTAAGTTAAACTCCCCGCTGTTACAGAGTATGAGTTAATAACCGTTCCTTCAGATGTCTCTTTGCAATTAGCGAATTTCAGACAGATTGTATGATGTTTAAATAGAACCTTTTCTAGATTTTTGTGCCTATGCGTATTAGGGCTCTGGTAGATACAGCTATGTGAACAGTTTGTATTTATATTAATTAATTTTTTGACTTTAAATTGTCTGGCACAAAGGGCCAGCAAAAATTTCCATATCATGCAATGTATCCTTACTTTTGCATGGTCCGGGAAAAAAAATTGCCGGCCCTTTGGGCCGGAATATTTTTTTCAGCATTTTTCAGAGCCGGGATTTTTTTTTTTTGCAAATTCTTCCTGCCCCCTTCCCCCATAAAAAAGGCGAGCTCGTAGCTGTAGAACCAATTTTCTTGAGAAGAGAAATGGTAATAACAAGTTACGTTCAATATATATATATAAATACCATGAGGTTCTCGCTGTGCAGGTTCAAATTTGGACCCCCCCCCTTCCCTTTTTTCAAAGTTTATTTTGAATTTCCATCATGGCGACATCGTTCAATATAAACAGAACTGTTTTCGAAAAACGAGGGGAGGGAAGAATGTTGGAGAAATTGTTCATCAATTTGTAAATAAACCAACCGAAAATTATGTTCGAACGTTTGCTAGAATTAGAAATTAAACTTGATGTTCAAAATATAGTTATTGAAGTTTAGAAACAGGTTTGTAGGTAAGAAATCGGAATCAAACTACCACTTTTTGTGCGTAAAGGAGCTGTTAAGATAAGGGCTTGATTTAGCCCTGAAATCACTCGATTATTTCTCGTGCGCTGTCCTTCTATTTCAGATAAAAAGTGGTCGGGATTAAAATATAAAGTATTAGAACATTCTTAGTAGGTATTTTATTTAAATAGATTCGGTGAAAGATGTTATAATTACGGGTTGAAGAGGTAGGGGTATGGATGAGAGAAAACCTCATATATCGAGCGAAAATTCACAAAAAATGCATTAGTTTACATAAATTTGATGTTTATTATACTTCTCTACCTTATAATGTCAGACTTGGATAAGAAAAATTAACCTTGATGCTATTATATCAATATAATCGGCAAAACTTGCAGTCCGGAAACTGAAAAACGGTTATATTTCGTATTTATCAGCCACATATGTAGCTTTCAGGCGCGAAATACGCACAGCGTAGAAATAGACAACTTTCTCGTTTATTTCCTTCTTAACGGTTAATAATGTGATTGGAACACACTCTGAATAGATTGTTACATGATATTAAAAGAAAAAAATGGCAATTTTGATTTATTTTACCGCTCTAAATACTGATTCTAAAATAGTCATCCATCCCCCCTTTTTTTCGTTTTTCGCCTGTGGGACATTGTTCCCCCCCTCGGTTCAGAACCCCACTTGGCCAGAAAATTTGTTTTATTGATATACACCTTTGGTCAAAGTGGCATTCTGAACCGAGGGGGGGAACAATGTTGTAGAAAAACTTTTCCGATTTCCATTGATTTCTATAGGAAAAACGCTTATTTTGACCCAAAAATCAGTCTTATTTTGAATAATTTATCCAACCTGACAGAAGATTCATATCTGGACCAAGTAAATTCATATTTTTACCGAAATTTTTTCTCAATTTTTGCATTTTGAAAGTTCGACTTTTCAGGGCAGATTTTACGCCTTATCTTAACAGCTCCTTCTGGTTTGTAGCTGATCTCTTCTAAATTAATCAACTGTTTTAAAATCAAATTGTGTATATCGAAATGTATTTATGAAATGCATATTCATCATTGCCGTGAAATCGGAATTTGAAAATCTCAACACTGCTTTTCTCGAGTCGGACTCGGACTACCAATTTTAGTGTGCGCCCGATCTGTTGGCGTGAAGGTGTATCGAAATACCCAACTCAAAATTTCGATGCTCATATCTTTTCAACAGTAAGAGATAGGAAAAATCAGAAAGACTAAATAAGACAGATATATGGATAAAAAATAATAATATTGAAATTTTTAGGAAACTTCATAAGCTTAATTTTTGTTTACTATTATAAGCAAAAAAGTGTCTTCCTCCTATGAACTTCTGAATTTGGAAATATGAAGGACGGTGAAGGACGTCATCGTAATAAATCGTTACAGTGTGCATCTAGCATTTCATATCTTGCATGGCTGTCGACTTTCAAAAAGAATGGAAATTGTAGATAGCAAAATACGAGATATTTAAGCTTACAAATAGCAAAACATGAAATTTTCGGTCCTTTTGAGTAATTCGACGCTCCCGTCAAATATTTGAATCTACTAAAAAACATGACAAAAAAAATAACAGAGACCAAAAATAAAAAAGACCAATCTAGCTTTTACTCCAAACGTAACGTTGGAGAACTTTCATTGTCCTAGCTTACAGGGTTCTTGAGAAATCGCTGATCCAATTTTCCACGGTTACGAAAACAATAGGTCTTCCGACGGAAGTCGGAAGACCTAATTAACGTATACATTATCAATAATATGATATATGTTCTTTTGTTTAAAAATCAGTTTTCGTATGCTCATATCATCGAATAATATATCATCAATGATGCTCGTGGCCAAAATAGTGGAACTTCAAAATAATGAACATACGAAAAACAAAAATTTAAACATGGCCTAAAAGTTATGGCAATATCCACTAAGGACAGAGCTACGCCTTAAGGAAGATAGAAACCCCTTAGTTTTAGAATTACTTCTTAAATTGGTTGCGGGGAATTTACAAATGCATTTCAGGTCTAGTGTCGACACACTGTAAAACTAGGGGATTGATATCCTCGGTGGTCAACAGTCCAGCAGCTTGCATACCAAGCAAGTGGTTGAAATTATCAATATTGAAATGTATGTTCTACTGTAAAAACATTAATGCACCATATGAGCATTTCAACAAATAATGTCTCATCAGTGATAGTCGTGACTCCGTAACAATGATAGAGGAAATACACGAAAAGCAAAAATCTAAGCAGAAAAGGGATGGGATATGACACTACAGGACCCATGTTTTAGAAATTTGAAGAAATTATGAAACAAATTTTCTTGTGTTAAAATTTCAGCGCGCCGTATGCGCATTTCAACAAATGACGTATAATCATTGATGCTCATCGTGTATGGAAAAAACACAATTTTACCTTTATAGCAGACACATTTTTTCAATAAGAAAGATATCTTCGAAAAAGTAAGTATCGAGGTTCCCACTCACCTCAAACCTGTACTGTTGTTATAGAATGTATTACGAAGGAGGGGCAAAACCAGGGGCAAAACCAGCATTAATGGTCATCTTCACTGCGTTCGACGTCTAACTGCAAGGTGCCAAAATGCAATTCTCGACATAGAATTGAAAATAACCTAATCAAAAGTCACTAACTCGCTGTGTTACAAACGAACTGTACGAGTGGTTCTTTTGGTGCTCTGTTGTGAGTGCTGTTGAGATTGTCGTCAGGATCTTCTTTAACTCACTTTTGAACATCCTGATTTCAATTTTTAATGCATTAATCTTAATCTACATTGATGACCTTATATATGTCATCTTACACTCAGACTAATTTGGACATTTTAGATCAATATTAAAAAAAAACAAGACAAATAAAGCAAAATTTATCATCCGAAGAGTAGAATTTTATATCCAGGTAAAACTGGGTTAATAATCTCTCAAAATCTATGTACAAAGTAAGCGTTAAAGCAAAATAAAAAAAAACCTACCACCAAAAATAGAAGACTTGGTTATAAATGATAATTTCGCTTTTCATTCAACCTTAAATCGTCATTTACAAAAATTATATATCGAATCATAAGTTGTTTTAGAAAGAACAAACAACACATGTGAGTTCCCTCCCGTTTACATAGGGTGGACACGGTAGTGACCCACAGATCCCCTCCACAGCGTACAGTAAGTATCCATCGTTGTTACTCTGACTTCCATGGAGACCTTCTGGCTTCTCATCTACACATATAAACTTTTCTCTGTTTTGATTATGGTGTGACGCCACCAAATATCCTTCGTACTCTTTGCTCCAGCCAGTATAACAGTTCCTCCTTGCTAAAATTGTTATAAGAAATGGAAACAAATATTTTTAAATGCTAAAATATAGTCAATTATATAAAACTTTTGTTGTTGCCATGATTTAAATCGGGAAAATGTTGGAAATTGTTAAAAAATATTCCTTCTTGAGCAACCCGCATATCTGTCTCTTTGGTGTCTCATTTTGTGTTCGCATTAGGGTGTTTTGCTCTTGTTGTTGCAACAGAGTCCTGTTAGAGACCAAAGACCCCCTCCTTTTTCGCATATCTTTCGGTCGATAAACATGTTTGTGAGTTCTCAATTAATATCAAATACGCTATTTTTAAGGAGTTTGGAGTTTGCGTTTTCCCCGTATGTTGTACTGCAATAGCTGTTTTTCCAGTAGATTCATTGGGCGGATGGACTGACAGAAGACACTACAAAATTTGGCGATACTTTCATTGTGACGTCAAAATAGAAAATATGACGACGCATAAAGTCATTGCGATCAAATATTATGACGTCCCCATTCAAACTTTTGCCTAATGATGTGGTGTCTGGTGTCTGTGCATGTAAAATCAAGGTCTAAAACGGTCATATATATTTTCTGGAAAATAGACTATTGTGTCCCCAGATATGTGAATTTTTTAAGTTCACTAGTGCAAACTCTTTACCATTAAGTAAGAAATAAAAAAAAACATAATTAGAAAAGAACGTTGTAAAGGAATATTAATGTTTAGAATATAATAAGCTTGAGACCCTTGTTAGGAAATAGTATACCTGGTAACATCATCGTAGCCGATCGTCCGTTGACCTTACACACTACGCATGGTACATCATTACTATGAAGAGACTTCCGGGAATCAGTCAATGTACTGAATTCATACTCAGCTCCATGAAGGAAAGCTTTATCGCCGTCAGTTCCATCAGTATAAATGCCCCATTCTGGATCTTTTGGCATACATAAAGGTTCTGCTGATCCGCCTTTGTTTGTATAGTGTGAACCTCCGACGAAACCTAAAATAATTTACATAAAAATTAGCTGCTTCTTATTTGATAACTGAAAGTGAAAATGTAAGTGAATGCAACTGAAAGAATGAAACCAAAAGAACAAATTATCATGAATAATTAAATGAATATATGCATTCAAAAACAATATGATTCAGGTCCCTCTAATTGTTCAAAGGGAGTTATATACAATCTCCGAGCAGTTCAAATATTCTCAGATAAGACAGTTGGTCAATGTCTTATTTTCAAGCTTTTAAATGACCTGTAATGAAGTTATGAAAATATTCAGTTGCTCTGACTTCAACCTTTAACTATGTATGAAAGGACAAAGTTTTATATGCCTGAAGTGTCATATTCGAAAAGAAGGGAGATCTCCAACGAGACCGTTGCAATACCAACAGCAGAACACCAAAACACCCGATGCAAAAACACAAAAGACGCGTATAGTATGAGACGGAAAAGAGACATACGACATGTAAACATCAAACTCAAAAGACTACACATAAACCGACGAGACCAATGGGCAACCGGTGCCGACTTTGGACGGCCATTTGTCACGCAAGTAGCAAATGGTGTGGTTATCCTGGATTACGTGCGCACAACCCTCTCACTTCTCCAATTACCCAGAGGTCTCGAAGAACGTACAATTGCGGTGTAAAACAACCTCCTCGCTGTAAGATGACCTCACACAGACAAGACCGCAAAACGTAGAAGCCCCAGAAACACAGATGAATATGTAAATGGATATAAAAAGAAGGCATGCGTAATACAATCCGTGCTCTGCCGGCTGTAGCGAGCTCATGTATGTAATCACCCGACTGACATTCAAAGGGGCCCTGTCTTCTCTAAAGAGGTTTGGACAGGGCCCGTCATGGAGTCCCGTCGTCACAGTCAGTCAGAGTGCAAGTCTCAAGGATGCGCTTGTACAAGATTGAAGATTTGTCAAATACCAAGCCTAGTGTCCGACTGGTGACATTAGGATCATATCCACGGTATAAAAGGCGTTTGATGATTCTGACGCATTTCGATGGTTATGCTGCCTACCTTTGATCCTTCTAATTTTGTTTATCATATCACCATAAAAGACAGGTTGTGTAATACCCAAAGTAATGTACTCTGTTGCGTGTATAGATCCGAATTTTAAAAGAAGTTGACTGTAATTATTGTACAATTTCCAGAAAGTCTTAACTAGTTTATGAAAGCGGAAACCTTGACCTAAAAGTTTTTTGGTAATTTGTATATTTCTACTGTGAAAATCCAAAATATCAGTACATGCTCTAGCGTACCGGATGAGCTGTGATATGCAAATGCCGTATGACGGTAATCTTGGAACATCACCGTCAAGTCAGGGGAAATTCGAAGTCCTTTTGGATTCGTCGTCGTCATAGTCTCGTTTTCAATCATATATATATATGCACAACCAATGTAATTCCCTGAGATGTTACTATTGAAAGGAACGTGCTGCAATTCGTGTATTAACACTCGTGACGTCACAGTGCATAAGATCTAAAGAAACATGCCGCGACGGCTGTTCTAACCTGCATACTGAACCCGCAGTGAGAAGAATTTTGGCGTCACCCGTTTACCTAGAAAACGCAATTTCAGAAAACAAGAATGAAACAGACAACTATGGTGCATATATAAAGAATAAATGTCATAATTTGTGTTTTGTTACGGGTATACAACACACAGCAAGTATATTTATCGCATGAAATGCGCTAACGCGCATTACATGTACGATAAATGTACTTGCTGTGTGTTGTATACCCGTAACAAAACACAAATTAAGACACTTATTCTCTATATCGAATATTAAGGTCATGTATCATATCCCACCCATCCTGCTACGTCGTTCGGTACATTTTTAGACATAATAACTTCTTACACTCTCTGGCCATATAACATTGTTTAGATTGAGGATTACTGACGAGGGTTAAGTACCCAAAACTTGCATGTCTGTACCATGCCGCTTTATCTCTTATTAATAATGTCGAAGTGTTCCAACTCTTTACCTTCTTGAAGAAAATTCCAAATCAATTTACATGCACCAGACACGTGTTTCAAATATTAAATTCTCATCAGTGATGCTTTCGGCGGCGCCACCATAAATAGTTTCAGTAGCGCCCTCTTTAATTTTTTGAAGTTAGATTTTTACATTAACATTACAGAGAGTGCGCGGCTCCAAATTTCCTGTAGGGTCGATTCAGTAGCATATCCAAATAAAATCTATGTTCAAAATAGCATTGGAGGGATGGTGCTAAGATGTTAAACTCCTTTAATTTCGATGATATTTATCGGTGAAATGGCTAGTATCCGAAATAGCAAAAAAAAATATTTTATGTCTCATTGATAAAAGGCCAAAACAAAGCTTCTTTCAGGTGACAGAGCTGGAAAGAAGTAATTAATACACTTGACAAACATCAGGCCACGGGGAACGATTTTAACTTCTCCATGCTAAATGCTAAATTTGAAAACGTTAAACATATATGCATCTTTCTGTATTGACATATATGTATGTTTGATGCGTCGCCTTTCAGCTCTTTCGGTGTTATCAGTATTTTATGGAGAATGAATGCACTTGCCAAGAATTACACAGAATTTAAGAATGTGTTAGGGTTCAAAGTTACAATTTGATTTTTAGCTCACCTCGACGAAGTTGAGTGAGCTTATGCTATAACCCCACGCGTCCGCGTCCGCGTCCGCGTCCGTGTCCGCGTCCATGTCCGCGTCCGTGTCCGCGTCCGTGTCCGCGTCCGTGTCCGCGTCCGGTTAAGAAGTTTGGGGTAGCTCAGTATCTGACAAAGTACTAATGGTACAGTAACCAAACTTGCACAAGTGATTCATCTTTGGATGCTGAGGTTAACCCATGCATCGGATGCAGCATCTGACCTACATTTTCCGCTTGAGTGACTTGGTTAAGAAGTTTGGGGTAGCTCAGTATCTGACAAAGTACTAATGCTACAGTAACCAAACTTGCACAAGTGATTCATCTTTGGATGTTGAGGTGAACCCATGCATCGGATGCAGCATCTGACCTACATTTTCCGCTTGAGTGACTTGGTAAAGAAGTTTGGGGTAGCTCAGTATCTGACAAAGTACTGATGCTACAGTAACCAAACTTGCACAAGTGATTCATCTTTGGATGCTGAGGTGAACCCATGCATCGGATGCAGCATCTGACCTACATTTTCCGCTTGAGTGATTTGGATAAGAAGTTTGGGGTAGCTCAGTATCTGACAAAGTACTAATGCTACAGTAACCAAACTTGCAAAAGTGATTCATCTTTGGATGCCGAGATGGACCCATGCATCGGATGCAGCATCTGACCTACTTTTTCCACTTCAGTGATTTCGCTTTTAAAAGCCAATATTGAGCAGAGTATAGGTGCTACATGTACCAAACTTGCATATTGAATGTATCTTTGATCAAACTTTCATAAAATGACCTTGACCTACTTTTTCCGCTTGAGTGATTTTGCCTTTAAAAGCCAATATTGAGCAAAGTATAAGTGCTAGATGTTCCAAACTTGCATATTAGATGTATCTTTGATCAAACTTTCATAAAATGACCTCGACCTACTTTTTCCGCTTGAGTGATTTTGCCTTTAAAAGCCAATATTGAGCAAAGTATAAGTGATACATGTACCAAACTTGCATATTGGATGTATCTTTGATCAAACTTTCATAAAATGACCTTGACCTACTATTTCCGCTTGAGTGATTTTGCTCTATAAAGCCAATATTGAGCAAAGTATAACTGCTACATGTACCAAACTTGCATATTGGATGCATCTTTGATCAAACTTTAAAATGACCTTGACCTACTTTTTCTGCTTGAGTGGTTTTGCCTTTAAAAGCCAATATACATGTACTAAGAAATATGTTTGAATTGAATTTTGCTGTCACGAGGTGAGCTTCGTAATCTGTGATTACCTATGTTTACATTGTCTAATGATCTTACAGAGTATAGACCCCTTTTCATCCTAGAGCCCTTTATCGAAATTGTTAATTTAATGGATTAGAATATATATTAGTTTCTTAAAACAGTTTTCGATCACAAATTCTGATTACCTAAACGTATGATAAATACGGATTCTGATTTCTTACTGCGCATGTTATCCAGATAATTACACCTTTTGCAACTAACGTAGTGGTTAGCTGTCCCAAATGGGCTCCAATTGCCTATCAGTATCGTTGGTTTATGCGTGATTTTTTAGTGTCTCGGATGACTTTTGTGTAAAGTGTTATTCTTTCTTGTCCCTTTGATGGCTCTTGTGCTCGGCCCTATGCGGTGATGCAACGTGTCCCTTCTTAACCATTTAAAATGCAAAATATCGAGTGAGACCAAGACATATTTACCTGAGTATACAGTATCGGCATTGGTAGGACAGGTCGTTCTACCCCATCGTGTGTATATTGTGCTTACATTAATATTCTCTGAAATTCAAAAAAATCATAACGCAATTAATTTTCTCTTATTCGAAAGATTAATACATTAATACAGATTGTACTCTATTTCTTCCGAAATGGAAGTAACCGGACGTGACAGTTCTACCAAACTGAAGCGGCGGGTGTTGCATGCAAGCAGGAAATGCTTATTCTTCCTGGACACCTGGTCTCATTCCCACATCGGGAGTTCGCTTCTTTCCATGTGGTGGAGGTTTTTGTTTGTTTGATTTGGTTCCTGTTTTATCCTGATTTTGTATGCCTTCGGTTTCTGATTTTCTGAATTATCGATTTTGTGCTGTATACAGGGATATGGTCATTATCCATATTTGTCACATAAATCGTATCACATCAATATTAATCTAGAGATAAAAGAGAGGAATGTTCTCCAACAAGATAACAGAGTAACATTTTTTAACATTATGATTAATATTTTTGACTTTCATTGAAATTGGCTCAAGTCATATGATTCACACTTTTTGGACATACTACATAGTTTATACTAAGGATCACTGACGAGGGTTAAGTGCCCGAAACGTGCAATATGTCTGGTCCATGCTGAAAATTTATCTGGTCTTAAATGATGCTATAGAATTTGAAGACGTTTAACAATGATAATGATCAATTCTAAAGAGAACTTGTTGCACGGTCTACGTTGTAGACTGTAATTTACACCTTTCCAGACAGTGCAATATTTTTCATTGTGAAGCAATGATTGAATAAATGATTGAACTAATCACTGAATGATCAACTGAGCCGTTAACTGTCCTAAACTGACCTGACGTCCGTTGCCTCCCGTTTAAAAAAAGGAAACGAATGTTCCCTATACCTAAAATTGTTTTCATAGAAAAAAAAATCCCGCGATTGAAGGGCCGATCTAGATTTTTTCCAAGAGGCGGGTCCAGCCAGTTAGTGAAAGGTGTCCAGCCTTTGATTTTGAAAGAAAATAGGGGAAAACGGGACTAAATAACCTTTTTTGCAAAATCCAGCCGCGGGGGGGGGGGGGGGGATGGCCGGAGGGAGGGAGTGGTACTTACTCCATGCCACTCTAGATCCATGCGTTTTGAAATGTTTCAATCTGCGTAGGATAAGACAAAACAGTTTTAACTCGTAAGATTTCGATTGAATAATGTAATTCTTACGATTTCGATTCATAATGTACGAACTGGTACCATTGAACAGTTTTGAACAGGAATAAAGATACAATAATAGCGGAATATTCTCGTAGTTTTGAATATTTATTGGAAAACTTGTACAGGGGAATCCTAAACCGCAACTCCTAAAATCCGCTTCCTATGTAGTCTATTTACTTTGAAAAATTAAAACATCAATTTTCATTTTGTTTTTTTTTTTTCAATTTTCTCTCATTTGGTTTAAACAGTATTTATTCAATTTACATAAAATAATTATTACAATGAAGAAAGAATTTGAGGATTGAGTAACAAGGAGATACCTTATGAATACAACTCTCTCCTCCAGTTCAATAAATTACAAGAATAGAAAACATTTATGAAGTGGACATTTTTCAATACTATATAAACCTGATAAATAACTGTAGCTAGAGATAGAAGAGGATGAAAAGATAAGGAAGAGTTGATGTAGAAAGAGAAGAGAGAAAAGAAAAGAAAAAAAAAATTTCTCTCATTTAACCCATAGACTGGACCAAATTCTTTTGATTTCCTTTCAGTTATTTTCTTTGAAATGAACTTTTAAAATGCATAAAATTCTTATCTATTTTCTGACCATGAGTAGTTTTCTCCTACTTGGAATGGCGACATAACTAGTCAATCATCGGTGATAATTGTTTGATGGCCTAACAATTGCCGTGCAACAAGTGGGTTATTCAACTGCTCCTCGGGCTACGCCCTCGGAGACAGTAGAATAACCCTTACTTAAAAATAGGGGAACAAATAACGAGGAAAGATACCCCATCCCATTCCTATTTTCATATTGTCTCATGTGAAGTTTAATAAAAAGAAATACAAATGTACCTTCGATCATTTTCAGATCCGCAAGATCCTTCTTTAACAAAGCAATTTCTTGTTCTTGCTTCTCCAATATTATTTGAAATTCCTTTCTGAGGTTCTCAACTTGGAGTGATCCCAGTGCAGCGGTCATCTGTCCGGTCATATATCCTTGTAATATATCCTTACATGTGCCGGTATTAGTATCAAAGTTTGAGTCAGTCTGAGCTGATACAAACAATAGGTGAGCGACAAGAATTAAAACGAGCACAACGTTCATCTTTTATGCTTAGCTGTATGTTGATGTTCCTTAGAGTGGAAAATATAAACTAGAACTCTTGGTTAGAACATGAGAAAATTGATGAAGGATAATTAACAACAATATCTATAAACATGTACCTGTCAAAAGCAATTATCAGAACATTTCTTAACATAAGCATAAGCGGATCTCAGGAATCATTCTGGAATTGAAGTACTTTTCTCTATTTATTTTGGGTGCTCTTCGACAACAAACACAAAACAAATCCCGAAAATACAGAGGGTACACGCACAACAAAGAGAAACCAAAGGGAAAGGAAGATCAAAAATTCAACATTAAAACACTTTTATTAAATATCATATGAATAATTCTATAAAACGCGTAATCTGATTAGTTAAGACAGTCACGTGGCGATTTGGCTAAAACAATTGCCAACACCGGGCGGTTTCACGTCGCTAATGAAGATGATTTATTTTATAGAGCAAATTCAAAAAAAAAAATGATTAATTCGGTGTTATAACGGTAAACTATTTATTGCACGGTAGTTCGAGGAATATGAAGATCTATTCTGAATAAATCTCCATATATCTCCCTCACTGCCGTGCAACAAATGTTTAAAGTTACTGCTGTAACGGAAATATTTGTTGTGCCTTCTCCGTGGTTGAAAATTAACCCAGAAATAGTTGATTCTCGGACTAGAAATATGCATGCACCAGTTGTAATGAAGAAGACTTCTAAGTTACAGCTGTAACTACAAAACGCTTATATCATTAACAAAGACAATGACTAATTAAAAAGACTAAAGAAAATATAAAACAAAAACAAAGACAATGCATAAACCAACGAGACCTAAAAGCAACCGATTCCGACGTAGGACAACAATCTGTTACGTTGGGAGCAAATTGTGTGATTATCCGAATTACGTGCGCACAACACACACTTTTCTGGTTAACCAACGGTATCGAAAAACACGAAATCGTTGTATATAAAAGCCTCCTCTCTGTAGGATGACGACATGAACAAAACTGTAAAATGCGGTTGATATGGTAACCAATAGATAAAAACGTAAATTGATATCAAAATCACAAGGGCGTGAAAATTCCTTTTTCTTCCGACTAGAGCGAGTAAAAGCAATGACTAATGAAGTATCTCTGGTAGTATCTTTAAATTCATAGCATCATTTAAGAACAGATAGATTTGCAGTATGGACCAGGCACGCACGTTTCGGGTACCTGACTCTCGTCATCTTGACCTTTAAACATCTATACCTTTAAACTACGAAACAGTCTCACTAATCTATTCTCTGATAAGAATGTTTGGAGTTCTTTTTTTGATACATTGATACTACCATGCGCAATTTTCTAGATTTACTTAATTAACGATTTTTGTGCCGCAGGGCCGATTTTGGGCCGATGCAAATTTGGTGGGAAAAGATGAGTGAGATTATGATTAACGATAGGAAATTTTATTGTAAAGACATTCCAAACTCTATAAAACGTAAAACTGACTTTGGTTTTCTATAGATTTCGTGCAAATGTAGGTCGAGATGGTGTAGGTCAAGTATCATTCCATTTTCAGACTTGTTTTTATTAAAAAGGCTAAAATAGAACAAACCAAGACTTACACTGAATATTGATGGTTCAAATTTACGACATCTCTAGTTATCATGTTATAATACATACTTTTATATATCAATGATGTATTATATTTATGCTTCCTTGCATTATAAAGGTCTTTTTACTCTACATGTCTTACAGTGCTCACCAAACCGGTCTTGACATTACGTCATTTTTGTCGGACAGAATGACGTCACAGTTGTTTGACGTCAGCGATTTACGAAGAAAAAGTTTTGGCGCGTAATAAGTATACACAGAAACGTTCTCGATTGAAAGACATGTATGCACATACATTGTAAAGCTTCGTGAGTCTATGAGAAATGTTTCCAAGATGCGAACTTATAATACATGGATTATTTCAATTTTGTAGACTATCCCTGCAGGGATAAGGTTTGACGTTGAAAGATAAAGAATATGTAGGCTTTTTTGGACTCTTTAGCACTCGATGGACTTTCAAAGCTTTGTTAATTTGTCATCACTTATGATCAAGAAATGATCACATATAATTATGGTATACTAAGCGCCACATTTGCACAGCGCAACCCCCCCCCCCCCTTTGTCTTTTTAACTTATAACTATGATAAAGTGTTCATGGTCGGCAAGTGCAAAAACATAATTATGTATGTATTATGTATGCATCATGTATATTTAGAATGAAAGCTCATACATAAATTTTAAATGTATATATAATGTTCACATGAACGATATGATTATATAATCGGAAAATTTGGACACTTTATTTTGAAAAGGTGGTGATTTATTTATCTCTCCCTCTCTTTTTCTCCCATTCCAATTTGTAGATCTAGTCGAGCCATACAACGTGAAATATCTTACAACCTAAGCCCCCCCCCCCCCTTCCACTGAGGAGTCGTTGGGGATGACTAAATGGGATAGATGTAATTAATATATGGTATTTTTCATCTTTCTAAAATGATTTTTTCATCATGAATACGTGAACGCCACACATGTATGCTTCATATGGGCAGCGTAAGAGCTGATTCTATCAACTTGTGCAAACATATATTTTCATGAAATATGCCCATTATGAGAAGTAAATTATTCACGTTTTGTAGAGACTAAAGTCCGTCCATGTATTTCGATGAATTTCAAGTCACATTCGATCTTTCTGAGCATTTCACTTTGTACAAACGGAGCTTTTAGTAGCCTACAGGCAGACAATATGGTACGCACTATGTGGAGTTTGTCGACGCTGTACATGTAGTGTCGTTGTGACGTCAAGTCAAAAGTATTGATTTGAGTATAGAGTTTCAGTCTACCTAACTTAACTTAAGTTTCTCTGTCTATGTATTCTTGTGAACTTTCGCTTTATTTCCAGTACGACAGCATTGAGCTGTTTAAGAAATGACTGTAATAATTTTTCTGTCTATCGATGTATAGACAAAAACCGATGCACAAACTATATAATCCGCGAAGCGGATTATATTTTGTTTGTGCATCGGTTTTTGTCTATACATCGATAGACAGAAAAATTATTACAGTCATTTCTTATAATTTAATTAAATCACTATTTAATCATCTAGTTTATTTTGCAATAGACCCTTTCACATTATCTGCGGTACTGAATTTGAAGGCCAGTTCCGGGGGACAAACAATAGATTGCGCATGCACCAGTGACGTAATTAGATTGTTCCAAGATGTTTTCCGCGGAACAAACGAAACATGATTCCGCGCTAAACGCCCTAGAACAATCAAATGACGTCACTGGTGCATGCGCAATCTATTCGTTGTCCCCCGGAACTGGCATTCAAATTTAGTACCGCAGATAATGTGAAAGGGTCTATTGAAGTCATTTTAGCGTGGTTGATTTTCAAGTTCAAAACTGGCGACGTGATATTTGAACAGGCCTAACGTAGCGGCGCTCGCTGTTAGTGACGTCATAATAGGTGGCATTGTCTATACAGCTATAGATAAAATTTCGCGCCGTACGTTTGTATAGGCGTTATACAGACATTACGGGAATAGTTAAATTATTTATTTGTATACGTATCTATTTCAACCATTTTGAATTTTTATGACGTCACATTGATTCTATTGATTAGGGGACGACCATTTAATCCTGAGGGGGGGGGGGGGGGGGGGGCTGGCAATTTTTGAAAATTAATAATCTGACCCTCTTTGCTGCACAAATAAATATTCTGGCCCGCATATGTGTTTAAAATCCAAAACTTATTCGGCTCGCTTCGCTCGCCACTCACTTAAACAAATTTCAGCTTTCTTCGCTTGCAACAAAACCATATTTTCTAGGCTCGCTCCGCTCGCACTTCCATGAATTTTTCATCAAGTGCTGTTTGGACATTTACACAGTATCACCATTGCAAGTCAAAACACAAAAATGCTTATTTATTTTAACAAATACGAGTATAATAAGCTTCAAGTCTTATAGGAATGTCTATAGTACAATACACATCAACTACCTACTTTTGTACTTGACATGACAAAAACTTTCTTGTAATACCCCTCTCCCAATGTGCTGTAAAAATTCAATTTAGAATATGCAGGTGATGCATGTACATCCATATATATATATATATATATATATATATAAAAGCACAAAAAAGGTACAAGCGACCACGACACTAAACGTGTTTAAACCCAGCGGAAGGGACAGCACATCCCTTGAGCCCTCTGAATACACGAATATGTACTTGTATCTTGGACGTGTTTCTATCGATCAGTCCGTCCAGATTTTTTGGCAGCGGGTGTTGCATGCAAACAGGAGACGCTGACTCTACCTAGGCACCTGGTCTCGCCCCTCGCGGGGTCTGCTTTGGTTCATGAATTGAGAATATTACCCACCTGGCTAATAGTTATAGCCTTTCGAGCTTCAGTGTAGTACAGGTTCTGACTAGCATGAGAGTATGTGTATGGTTTTTTTTATGTACTTTGTGTCCGAACGGAATGAGGGACGTACTGTCCCTTGTTCCGTCTGGATACAAGTACATATTCGTGTATTCAGAGGGCTCAAGGGATGTACTGTCCCTTCCGCTGGGTTTAAACACGTTTAGTGTCGTGGTCGCTTGTACCTTTTTTGTGCTTTTATATCTTTTTTTTTCCAAGCGACGTGCATTCGCCCTTTGTTGGGCTGATCCGACATTTCACCTCTTTTGTGCTGTCTATATATATATATATATATATATATATATATATATATACACACTTATTGAAGTGCCAAGAAAGTCTTTCACATTAAAATCATTGATAATTGATGGCATATTTAGTTGACATATCCAGTGGGTGTGTGTGTGTGTGTGTGTGTGCATATAATCTTTGGGTTTTTGTTTGTTTGTTTTGTTTTGTGTTGTTTTGTTTTGTTTTGTTTTTGGTTTTGTTTTTGTTTTTGTTTTTTTTTTTTGCTTTTTGGGGATTTTTTTTATTTTGCTTGTCAGGATTGTTACAGGTTGAAAATAAATATATATATATATAAAATAAATAATCCGGCCGGCCCTGTGTTGAAAATAATAATCTGACCCGAAAAAAAATTGCCGCCCCCCCCCCCCCCCCCCCCCCTCATGAACAAATGGTTGTCCTCTTAGTGTCAATTGTAGTAAATTTCATTTTGAACGCTGTGGAGATTATTCATAAAGAGTATGATTGAACCATTATGAATTTTTATGACGTCGCATTGATTCATTGATTAATGCCAATTATAGTGAATTTCGTTTTGAACACTGTAAAGATTATTCATAAAGAGTATGTCTCAACCATTATGATTTTTTTATGACGCCACATTGACTCCATGGATTAGTGTTTAACGTCTTCAATTTTAGGGCAGATATATTTACAGCATGGACCAGACATGCATATTCGGGTATTGAACCCTCGTCAGTGATCCTCATGTCGTTTTGAACACTGCGGAGATTATTCATAAAGAGTATACTTGAACCATTTTGAATTTGTATGACGTCGCATTGATTCCATTGATTAATGTCAATTGTAGTGAATTTCGTTTTGAACACTGTGGATATCATTTATAAAGAGTATGCTGTCCTTCATGTTCTGTTGGTGTGATGTTAAAGTCCAGTCAATCTAGCATTTCAAATAGAGCTAATTGCAACAGAAGGTTTATTTACTGCAATCATCAGTTCTAAGGATGGTTAATACCACATAAAAAATCGGACAAAATCGGACCATGGGAAATATATTTTTTCGGCCGACAAATTTTTTTTAGAAATCTACAATTATTCTTAAACACAGTTAATTTATCCAATTAAGAGGACACTGCGCACTCTTTGC